>OX244031.2:27036519-28490926 GCA_945859785.2 Tridacna gigas | reverse complement strand
GTCTTAGCTCTCTTTTGGATAAGTTACTAAAACCTTATTTGGAAAAAGTACACAGCTACCTACGAGACAACATTGATTTTCTTAATTTCATTCCTGAACATGTTCCGGCGCAAACCAAACTCGTTTCCTTTGACATAGTAAGTCTATATACTAACATTCCACACAATTTAGGACTTGAATCTATTTCGTTTTGGCTGGATAAGCATCCTGAATTGTTGTCAGAACGTTTTAGCAAAGGGTTTATTTTGCGGGGTCTTCAAATAATTCTTGAAAACAACAATTTTTCTTTTAATAAATCGTTTTACAACCAAACTAAAGGTACAGCAATGGGAACTAAAGTGGCCCCTACCTATGCTACTCTTGTCCTTGGGTTTTTGGAGGAAAAACTCTACAGAACAGTAGAACATGAAAAGGGTAAGGCGTTTGCAAAATTTGTAAGGGAGCAATGGAGAAGGTATTTAGACGACTGCTTTATATTCTGGCAAAAATCATCGGACGAACTGGTTTATTTCTGTAGAACTCTAAATTCTCTCCATAAAGATTTAATGTTTAAGATGCAAACCAGTGAATATCAGTTACCGTTTCTTGATGTTATGGTCATCAAAAGGAATACTTCTATATCCACCGACATATATTTCAAATCTACGGACTCTAAACAGTATTTAAATTTCAAGTCATGCCATCCAAAACATACTAAAATCAACATCCCATTTTCTTTGGCTCGTAGAATATGTACCATCGTTTCTGATGTAAGTGTTCGTAATGCCCGTCTAAAGGAATTAGCTTCCTCATTGATTGACAGAAAGTATCCAGTTCAGGTGATAAAAATGGGATTTACCAAGGCTTTAAAAAGTTCAAGACACAGTCTTTTATCAGTTAAAGAGAAAAGGGAAAACCCTATCATACCGTTCGTATCCACCCACAATCCTAAAAACAGAGAAGTATTCGGATTGCTGAAATCTAACTTAACTCTTCTAAAAAACGATGAAAAAATGAATAATATAATCATAAACACTAAAATCATAAAATGTAAAAGACAGCTTCCGAATCTTAAACGCCTTATTACGCGATCAGAGTTCAGTGAAGACACCAATACTTGCGTTAAGAAATGTGGAGAACCACGGTGTGGACTGTGCGATTACATCATTGAAGGTACTAAGATCAAATTAAATGATAAAACGTTCTATGTAAAAGAAAATATGGATTGTACTGTTAAAAATGTAATCTATGTTTTAATTTGTAACGGGTGTAGAGAATTTTATATTGGACAGACTGGTGACAAATTAAGAAATAGGAAGACAGTCCATATTCAACAAGTAAGAAACCCATTAACAAGACAAATGCCTTTGAGCGCCCATCTAGATAAATGTTCTAAAACCTCTCCAAAGTTTTCAATTTTTCCTTTCTTTAAAATGCATAACGAAAATGTTTCAGCTAGGTTATCTAAAGAACAATAATTCATAAACAAGTTTATGCCTAAATTGAACATTAAGCCATGACGTCATCAATCACTGCGTTATGTGTATAGCAACGCGACGTTGCTACGTGATTTATTGTTATTGTTGCCCTGATGAGCTTAAAGCGAAACCGGTTGGCAATAAATGTTATATTCTATGTTCCCATGTGATGTTTTTCTTGTTTATTATATATATATGTATATCACGGAAAGGCGGATTTGAATTCCTGTGCTAAGCCCCCCGTAGCTCAGTCGGTAGCGTATAGGACTTTAGAACATGAGGTCGCTGGTTCGATCCCCGGCTTGTCCAATTTCTTTCCGCGGATTGATTATAGTCATTGCGACAGGCTTCATTCCTCTCTCACCGCTGACAACTGTTTCGACGATGGTTATGTGGGAAAGCAGCCATTGGCTTGGAAAGAATATTGTGCGGTGTACTGGTTTCGTTGTTAATCGGTGCAGACTTTTATTGGGATTTCATTGAGGACGAAATCATTCGAGGTAACGGTCCAACAGCTGTCAAGTCTACGCACGGTATTTTCGGTTCTCTTCAGCACTATGTGGTAGTTTGTCGGTAAGTCCGGATGTTTTGGTCTCCATGGTAACCTGGCAATGTACCTTCCATCAGGGTATTCAACCGATGTCTTCTGATACTCTTCAAGTTCTTGTTCTAGCTTACAATCGGGCTCGTTCTTTATGATCCCGAGACTCTCTAAGTTCCAAAACCTTTGCAGTGATTCTTCTTCTCGGATTCTCGACACCATCACGTTCAGAATGTGTTCACTACCCCGGCCCGGTGTAGAACTGTTGAATGGCCCGGAGAGTAGGTAACCAAGCTTAGACTTGACAGCTGTTGGACCGTTACCTCGAATGATTTCGTCCTCAATGAAATCCCAATAAAAGTCTGCACCGATTAACACCGAAATTGGGAATTCACGAGCATATGAGATGGGATGGGCTAATTTTAGTCCTTTCAAATAAGATAACTTTGTAATGTCTGATCTGTGACTAATGTCAATTGGCGTAGCTATCGTCGGCACAATTAGAACACGGATAGGAATCTTCTGCTGCTGCTCTGTGACTACGTACACGGTCGAAGTGTCTATGTGCTGATACTTTTCACTGCTACCACCGAAAGCAGATAAACTGACGGCTTCTGTACTCTGCCTAGGTAGCTGTAACTCGTTTGCTAATGTTTCTGTAATGAAACTTCTCTGAGCGCCCTCGTCAAAGAGTATTGCTGCCGAACTCATATTGTGTTTATAGCACACGTCCGTAATGGCTGTTTTCAGCAAAACGCCTGCGCGTGATTGTCGTGCGGATGTATACAACACGACCGCATCCCTCGTCGTTTGATGATTTCTTGTCGTCTGCGGCTGAGGGTCAGCCGTTCTAGTTGTCTGAGAATTACCTGTGTTCGTCTGGCAAATGGTTGTGTGGTGCTTTCTGCCACAACGTTGACAACGGTTCTTATTTTTACACGAGAACACTGCATGTTTTCGAAAACAGTTAAAGCACAGTTTCTTTTCCTTCACAACTTTCAGCTTTGACTGTACATCGGGGTATTTCTTACACTGACTCACAACATGCGAATCTTCGCATAATAGATAGTTTAATGTTTGTTTATTGTCTCTCGAACTCTCTGCCTTACCATCACCACCATGTTTTGCGCCGGCAAACAACGATGCAGCAGACCCGTGTGACTCTACTTCCGGTTGGAACACGTTTGATGGCGCACCGGCTTCTTTAGTGTTTATTTCCTTGAAAATTGCACGACGTAAGTCACTCAATAACCAGTCATCATCACCGTGCTGACGCGGTAAATGTTCTCCTATATCACCGGGTAATTTGTTGAGTACGATCGGCACGAGCACGTCGCCGTAAGCCTCTTGCGGCTTTCCGAGAGATTCGAGCGCACGGATCTTTGTCTCCATATCGTCATAGAACTTTCTCAAACTGTGTAGAGTGTTACTAGGGGCGGGAAGTTGGATCAATGTCTGCATAGTAGCGTGAACGATTTTATGTCTCTGACCATATCTCTCTTTCAACAAGTCAATCGCCCTTGCATAGTTAATATTTGTCAGTGCAAAACCATCAATGGTACGTGCTGCTTCACCTACTAACTGGTTCTTTAGGTACGAGAATTTCTGCACATCTGTCAAATTACAGTTCTGATGCACTGTAGACTCGAAAGAGTCCCAAAACGTTTGCCAAGTTTGGACATCACCATCAAACATCGGGAGAATTAGCTTCGGTAATCTGTGATAATTAGCAGAAAGTGAGACATTACCTGTGTCTGCGACCCACTCCCCTGTAAGTTTACCACCTGTTGTGACGTTTGGCTTCCGGCATCAGTACTCGGCCCGATTGCGACGCCACCTCTTGGATCTCCGTCTACACTCACGTCTACCCCGGTCACTTTCGTTTGCACTCAGTCGGCTTCGTCTCGTTCCGTCTCCGTCCCGACACCTCCGTCTGCACAATGTCCGTTCTGAGCGTTAAGATTTACGTTCGAGTCTTTAGGACTTAGCTCCCGTAGAAACGATCTAAGTCCACTTAATTTTCAGCTTAATCCGGAACCTTTCGGCTCTTGTCGTGACGATTTCTTCTTCCGTGTGTTCTGCATCGGTCGCTGGCAATATCTTCTCGTTAAGTTCGCTCAGTGTATTCGCCTCAATTTTCAGCTCCTCAAACACCAGCCTGAATTCGTCTTTGTTCAACTCCATCTTCGCCTTTTCGGCTGTTTCAATTAGCATGGAAATATTTGATCCAATGCCAGCTCTCGTAGCTTGCAGCTTCTGTAGGTTCGTCTTAGACATCTTCGTATCCTGGTCACGGCACCAATATCGTATAGCGGGTAAAAGAATGAAACCAAAGATGCGTTGTGTCTTCACTGCTGTATATTTTTGTCTTCAGTTTTCTAACGGTTTCTTTACATGTATACAAAAACAAAGTGACGTCGCCGACGTCGTACGATTTCCCGCGTAACGTGCACGGCGGCGCTAAAACTACAGTGATTCACGACAACTGGTAAAAGAAACTTCAGGAAAGCATAGATAGGTGCACTGGCTGCCGCGATAAATGATGTTGAAAACGGCGTTAAACACCATACAATCGGTCGACCATTGAATCCATGCTCTCAATAGTTGTACACGCTGCTGTTTAAAGAAATGCGAATCGGTGTGAAACGCGACTACTTCCATGCATAAAATATGCACAAAAGTGTACTCTAAAACATTGCTGTAAGAGACTATACAGTTGACCAAGGCTTGAAGAATGATATCTTGTTGCAGCTGCTTTCTGACTTTGCTCAATTTAACTTGTCATTATGGACAAAGAAGGAAAACAGGGTAGATCTAGTTTTTGTTTATAATCTCCTGTGATAACATGATTTTTGCTTTGATTAACCTCACTAACGTACTGTTGCCGAATTGCATCATTGTCTGTGTATCAAATCTGCTAAAAGTTAAAGCCCAATGTTAGATTTAGTATCGATACTATTTATTTTCCTGGATACTGAAATGAAGTGAGTATCCTCAAACAACTAGGAGAACTAAATTCAACACGGAAGGAATATGGGTGATTCGGCCCATTGAAAACTCACCCGTATCGAAATCGATGGGGGTCAAAACGGCCCTTTACCAATACAGTCCGCAGTTTTTGTAATGTTATAAAAATAATAAAAGTTTAACATAAACTTTTGCCGATTTTGATCTCACAGTATTATAATAATAATTATGAAAATAAGCATAATAATAACCAAACAACAACATTGTAGACTAGTACTGTACAAATTTAAAGTATTTGCAGACGACAAAATAAATGTGACTGAAAAAATGATTTTTCTTTTCTTTTTTTTTTTTTTGCTAGGTGGGGGGGGATTAAACATTATGAGAAAAGGAGAAAATGCTGTTGACCAGCATTTTCTCCTTTTCCCACAATGTTTTTCAAAAGGCTTCTGCGGAAACCCTGTAGCTCAATCGGTAGAGCATGGGGTCAGTGCGATCCCTGGCTTGGCCAATTTCTTTCCATGGATTGATGATAGTCATTGCAACATGATGCATTCCTTTCTCACAGCTGACGCATTGTTTCGACAATGGTTATGTGGGAAAGCAAATAGCTTGGAAAGAATTTTGTGCGAGGTACTGGTAAAAGAAACCCTAGGAAAGCATGTATTGTTGCACTGGCCGCCACGATATAATTGAAATAATGTTGAAAACGGCGTTAAAACACGATACAATCAATCAATCAATCAATCAATCAATCATAAGGCTTCTTTCTCATGGTTGTTAAAAGTCGGATTTGCGTTGTAAAGGGTTAATAAGGCAGTGTCTGCAGGTATGGACTATGGTACCATACGGTATGATACCTGGCGACAGACCTAGTAGGACTGGCTCCGGATACAGCAAATAAGTTATCAAGTATTTGTATCTGACTTATCTCCAGCAAATTAAATGTCATTTCAATTTTCCATATCTAGCACGTATTCGCCATTTTATTTAGAGATTATGCAATGTAATGTTTATCATACCTTTAGATACATGGCTTTAACTCTGTCTGACAGGTGTTTTCATCCATCAGACTAAAGCATCAAGATATTGTCGTAGCCTTGGCATCGTCGTCTGCTGTCGCATCGTCGTAGTAGATGTACAAACACTTTGACATTTTATAATATCTCTGTTATTACTCAAGATATTGCTTAAAACTTGGACAAGTTGTTAATTATCAAAAGGGGAACCTATACAACGAGGGCAGGTAACCATCAAGGTTATACAGTTATACCCCTTTCTTTACTTAGAATTTTCACTGAAAATCAAGCAACCGCAGCCGAGCTTGGCACTCGCATGCAGTGCTCTTGTTTAATGCTAAGATGATATTTGATTTTGGAAAATTACTCAGGCACATGTTAATTTCCAAATCCTATCACCAACAACTATTTAATCGCTGCTGCAAATATTTAAGTCAAGAACATTAACCACCTGATTTTTGGTTGGTGTATTTTCTCTTTTATATTATAAAAGGCATATTGCATAATTTAAGCCTCATTTAAGTTGATGTCTACATATACTCAGCATGAGAAGAGTCTGAACTTTTGTTGTCTAGTAAAGAGTTAACCCTTCACTACACAATCCCAAATTTTAATGACTTTGAGGAAGAAGCCTTTTGTAAACATTATGGGAAAAAGAGACAATGCCGGTAACCAGCATTTTCTCCTTTTCCTGCAACATTTTCTTCGCTATCAAAGACAAAGTCCATCATATAAGTCACATTTTAATTGTCATCTGCAATTTTTTATGCTTTCAATTTGGATAAGTCTACGTTTTTCCCGTCTGGTAAAGAGTTAAGAAGAAAAGACAGCAACAAAAATCAAACCATGAATCATGAAGATATGTGGCATTCAGATAAGATGGAGCCCAATTTTACTGAACAATCTATACTTAAGTTCATTCAAAATTGGAAGACAAGCTAATTGATTGACTGAGATAGGGCACCTTAGCCAGTTAGATGGCCTAAATTCCGATATTCTTCCGATTTTTTAGGATATATAGGAAGCTCAACATGTGTGTGTATGATTTTAAACCCAGTGGTTTTGTGAGGCTCGAACCCGGGGCCTCCAGGTCACGAATCCTATACTTTACCACAGAGCCACGCAGGACCCCTTAGTACTGGTGAAACCTAGAAAAAATATGAATATGTGATCTGTCGCCATATGAATAAAACAATGCCGAAAGCGCTGTAAAACACCATTCATTCAACTGAGATTCTATACAAAGATCGTATCAATATAAAAATCTAGATCTAATTACTGGTACCGGTATAAAAACATGCAATATTACAGAGTGTAGAGAGAAAAAAAAAAAAAATAGAAATTAGAGAAAACCAGAAGAAGATGGACGAAAGAGAAAGAAAAAAAGAAAGAGAAAGTAAAAAACTTAAGAAAGAAGCAGAAAAGAAAGTCAAGCGACAGCATAAGCAACAAGAGCTGGAGAAGAAAAGGAGGCGGGTAGAGAAGGCAACTGACCCAGTCTGACAGCGATGAAGATTCAAAAGAAGTTGCCGTAGGTTTTTGTTACACTTGTGAACAACCCTCTGACAGCTTCATCCAATGCACTCGTTGTTTGAGCAGATTTCACATTCAATGTATTTAAGTACAACTTGTAGATGATTTGTGAATTTGAGTGCAAGTATTGCTGATATGAGTGATAAGCACTATTATAAATCTTTACTTGACTGAATTGTCACAAACCATGAAATTATGTTTAAAGGTGAATTAAAAGATATCGCAAATTTTAAAACTATGTTTTAGAGTATAAATTACAAACAGTGATTCGTGATGTTTCCCTCAGGTTTCCGACTGTTTTTGAAAATCTCAAAATCTTCGGAAATACCCGAAGGACCCATTCGGTAGAGACGACATGTTCGGTTTTAGCCCCATTACCCATTGTGTACATGTAACTTATTTTAAGCGTATTCGAGGCAAATACACACGCATAAAAGCGGGAAAGTATATCGACTTCGGATGCGATTTCTAAAACAGCTGCAGGTAATTCCGAATTTTCACAGATGAGGCTAATTAACTGTTCGGATATACCCGACCCCGCTCTATGTGTTTATTAGTGGAGAAATTATGTCTCAGTAACGGTCTCATTTCTGCACATACAGACACAAATGCCGCAGGTTTTAACGCTTTACCACACAATTCCGACTTTTTACGACTCTTAGAAAGAAAGCTTTGGAAAACATTGTGGGTAAAGGAGAAAATGCTGGTAACCAGCATTTTCTCCTTTTCCCACAATGTTTTTTACCCTTCCCAAATCAATATTCACTTTTGTAGTCACATTTATTTTGTCGTCTGCAAATGCTTTCAAGGTGAACTCGTGTAAAATTTTGTTGTTTGGTAAAGAGTTAAACATTTGCCTTCACCCCAAACTATTTTATGTTTATATCGTGAAATTGTATCTTTATAAAAGAGAATGATGTCTCAATACCACGAAATCTCGTTGTATCAGACAGCTCAGGCGTTCCATAGTACAGCTTAAACATTTGTGTATGTGCATTACACCTGAGTCGACTGAATCAGAGATAAAAGAATCGATATGAATTACGGTCTTTGTAGTACTCAACCCTGTTTCAACGCTTTACAGGACGAAAAATAAATGAGCCATGCTCAGTGTAAAGGGGGCTTAATGCATCTGCGAAAAGTATCGACCCAGGTCAGCCTGCGCAGTCCGCGCAGGCTGACCTGGGCCGAAACTTTTCGCTATTGGTCAATTTTCTGCACGTCCTAGGACCAGTCTACCTCATGATTCTGTAGATTGTTGGACAAAATTGATTTTATGGATCCATAATTATGTGATGACTTGCCTGGTATAATGCATCACAAAGATGCATTAAGCCCCCTTTTGCCAGAGCATGGTTCAAATCTAGATTTGACCACATTGAAAGCGTTAACAGACGACAAATTAGATGTGTCTCATATAATGGTGGTTGTCTTTGGTAGAGTAGAAAACATTGTTGGAAAAGGAGAAAATACTGGTTACCAATCTTAACCTCTGAAGTTATGAACCTACTTCAACTTTTTACTAGACGAAGGAAAAAATATCCACATTAAAAGCACTAACGGACGATAAATTCAACCTTTGTCTTATGTCATGGTGATTGTCTTTGGTATAGTACACACATTGTGGGAAAAGGTTAAAATACTGATAACCGATCTTAGCCTTTGAAGATATGAACCCCACCACAACTCTTTATCAGACGAAGGAAAAAGTATCCATATTGAAATTATTCAGAGACGACAAATTTGTTGAAATCTTTGTCTCATGGCATGGTGATCGTCTTTGGTAGAGTTGAAAACATTGTGCGATAAGATGAAAATGCTGCTTACCAAATCCTCTCCCAACCATTTTTTCAAAGCCTTCATTCTCTGGATCGATAAAACACGGGATGGTTTGGTAATAGTATTATTGCTTGTACGGACAGTTTAGATTAAGATGAGACTGCTCACCAAGTGTGCTGTTAAAATACTGTTGAAAGTAAAGTTTACCTGACGAAACAAAATACACCTGTCTCGTATTATGCAAACATTTGGTCCAAAGCATAGGAGGGGCGTCAGAAAAGTACCCGTAGAGGTGTCATTGTTGTTTCGTAATAATATGAATTTTCTCATGGTATTTCGACTCATGATTGATTTAGGTCCCTATAAAAGTAAGAAACGGAACCGAAACGCAACGAAACGAAATTGAACGAAATCTAGCAGAGTGAATTTTATTTTATTATTTTTTTCTCAATTTATTGTATTTCTTTTGTGTCATTTCTTATTGCATTATTCCACGTTTTATGTGGAAAGCACACGGAAACAATTGCTGAAATTTCGCGATCATATCATGCGTGGTTCGTAGGTTTGAATATCTAGATCTAGTCAGAATCGAATCATAATTAGTTAATCTAAACGACAGCCCTTTACTAGGACCCGTGCTTCGGGATGTTGTACAAACTCCAACATATTTGATGTTATTTTTAAGATTTTGGATGGAACTAAAATTCTATTTACTTTCTTTTCTGTTCATCTGTCATTTTGGTATTATATTACTCTCGCAGGGTGTCGGCATATTCCGCATGAACACCATGTTATGGCCTTTGAGGTGTTATGCAGATGCCCTTCAAGATGCTTTCAGTCGACCTTTGCGAGTATAGAGTCCCCAAAGAGTTTTTTTTTTTTTTTAAATTTGTACATGTTTTACCCATATTACAAGTCAATGTAATGAGCGGCTGGGCAGAGCATGTAAGATAAAGAGATGGCCTCAGGTCTGAAAAGACAAATTAGGTAGGACTCTTCGGAAGAACCGCTTTGAGGTGAATGGCTACATCAGCAGAGGGAGATAAATTCGGTCTAGTAGAAATCATCGTCAATTTCAAAGACATTTTTCTGTTACCAATTAATGTACAGCATGTATATAAATGAATCGGAAAATTCGCACAGGATCTGACGGTAAGCATTAAAAGAAAAAAACATGACACTGTACTGATTATTTGAAATTAGCGAGGAAAAGATTCGCTCTTCTTATGCTAAATTGCGGTCTATGTGAAAAATATGATTATGAGTAACACTTCAGGAACTGTCTGAACTAGAACCCAAACCCTATCCCAAACAGCGAAGGAACTTACAATGACCACGTTTAAAATAATGATAATACATATTATAAGTAAAGATAAACGCCCTAATCAAATGACGGCCGCAAATGTCCCAACTGTCCCGGGTCCCAAGATTTTTGTATATACTGAACCAAAAAAAGACACTTTCGTAGAGTGTGTGCAAACTTTTCAAGGTTACCTTTGAGCCGTACACACATACATGTATACACGCGTGGTAATTTTCAAAATGTTATAGTTTGCAAAATCAGTCAGATAATCTCTAGCTAAAAGATATGTGGGCTTATAAACGCAATGTTCGAGTTTCGGTGCATGTAAGGGATGGACATATCTGGTCCACGTTTTGATAAGAAATATCAATGCCAAGACTTCAAAAAGATTTACCAGAAAGGGCTGTAGGTATGCTTGAGGCTTGGCTTCCTACTGCCGAGGTTGCAGCTCATGTTAGTGCATTCGCACAAGCAGACAGGAGCCTTCGGCGGTGATTTGCGCAAACCTGGAGAACAAAAAACTTATACGTAACGGCAGACCGCGCATAACGACTCGAGCCTAGAACCACTATATCGTGAATCAATACCTACGAGGCAGCTCTTGAACAATAACAGCTACAGCTGTTGTTACCCCCGGAATCGTTTAGCTGATAACGGTTTGCACAGACGTCGCCCGTACGATCTGCCATCGCAATTATACAGAGCAATTGGCCTTGGGATACAAACACTGGGCAAGACAGCGTTTGCGGGCAATTATTTTTTCTGGTGAGTTGATGTTTGTATTGTCTCAAGCTAATGGCCATGTTTGATTGTTCCGACGCAGAAATGAAGGTTATGCTGACTAGCGCGATCGTTTTAGGGGCATGGGTTAGTTATAGTGTGGGGCGGTATTGCGTACGGGTATTATATCCCACTCGTCGTTATTGGAGGTATTTTAAATGTCCCCCCCCCCCCAAAAAAAAATCTAGGCCCACATGTCGTGTCGAATGGACAGCGACGTGATAGCGTCAGTGAGAGTTGCCGTATAATTGAAGAACATTTTAATGATGATTTATTTTAATATCAAAGTGAACAACAATCCAGATTCACAGTAGATATAATAGCACGATCGTCTTACAACTGCTAAAATTAAAATTTGATATTTACTTTTTGGCATTGGTTGCAGTCAAGAGGAAGATGATTCAAAAGAAAAAAAACAATGTACGTTTAAACTCTGCTTGAATTTGTTCCATCCGTTTCGTTTCGTTCTATTTCGTTTGGTCTCGCTCTGTTTCGTTTCGTTCCGTTTTACTTCGTTCTGTTTCGTTTCCGTTCCGTTTCTCACTTTAAAGCGACCATTGTACGCCGCTTTCAGCATTATTTCAGTGACAGTCACATGACGGCGACATCTATTTAATGAGGTGTGTCATGGGTTTCACCAGCACTAGTCAAGGGCTCTGATCAATGTGTCTCGTTGATGTATTTGCGCGAAATTCAAGGGCCTCCAATGAGGATTAAATCCAGTGCCGCCAGGATGTGGAATACACAATACACCGTTGGACCACGCAATACCCAATAAAAATTCGACATAGATAATGTTTTAAAACAGGTAAGAACATGTAAAAGAGGTAAGAACATGTTTCAGTAGAATCATCTACTCATTACGAGATAATGCCAGATTTGCCACGATGTTTTCATCATCCTTCTTCTCCGAAGACGTAAAACCTTATATATCTCGTTTTCTAATAAACTGTGAACATTTAAGGTGACTTTCACAACTCAAGTTGTTTGTAAGGCTCAGGATTGGAATGCCTAGTCAGTGCAATCAGATCTTTGCTCTAGGCTACACAACCCGTTCTATGGACATAGTCTGGGCAGGAAAACATTGAAATTGCAACATTTGAGTCCTTTATTTCCTCAGTGAAAATATCCTGTTTCTCTGGGTTAGACATTGTAGAAGACCTTAGACTGATGATACACAGGAAATATATAACACTAAAATGTTTGTAAATGACAGGTGAAATATTTTCCCTGTGTATTTCCTTGTAAAGCGTGCGACCTTGCTGTTATCATAAAATGCAATATTTACACACTGAATTCAGATATGAATACCTAGAAGACGGGTTTTATAGGATAGAATAGAAGAGAAAAAAATACACGCGTATTTTATTGAACACGTATAATTTACATGATCAAAATCACACAATGGAGCAAGTCGGTAGACGAAAACTTATCTGCAAAAAGTATCGACCCATAATATGTCCTGGGTACAAACGTTTTGCTATCGATCAATTTCTGCATGTCAAAGACCATTCTACCTCATGATTTCATGCAAGCGGTTTTTGGGCAAAATGTATCCATATCATGCGAAGACTTGCAAGGTAGGCTATAGTACATTAATTATGAAGCCGCCTTTCCCTTAGCATCTCTCATATATAAAATGCATATCAGAGTATCTTTGATCAAAACTATATCGTGAAATTCGTAATTTCTAAACAAGAGGGTCATTGGCCCTAAAGCGCTCACCTGAGTAAAGTGGCATGGATTCATAAAGTTGTGAACAGAAAATGTAACCTCTGGAGTGCACACAAGGTTTTTTTTTCAAATAGTTGTCAGTAATTTACTTTTTGATCCCACATGACCTACTTTCGAACTCGTCTGTGACATTACCAAAACAAGCATTCTGACCTACTTTCATGAGTATTGGAATTATTATCTAGTCTCTAGAGTGGACACGAGGATTTTCGAAGGACTTTAATGTGTATTGGACTGAATATGTGGCCTCTAGATTTCATACAAGGTTCTTCTGAGATTTGTGCCAGTGACCTACCTTTTGACCCCACATGACATACTTTCAAATTCGTCATAGATATCACTAAAATAAACAATTTGACAATTTTTCCTGACTACTAGACTGAAACTCGTGCCTGTAGAGTAAACACAAGATTTTTTTTCTAAGATTTTTCACACTGACTTACCTTTTTGACCCAAAGTGACGCGGTTTCGTACTCTTCCAAGACGCCATCAAGACAAAGATTCTGATGAATTTTTATTAGTACTGGACTATAAATGAGGCTTCTAGAGTGGGCAAGCTTTTTTCTTAGGTTTGTCCAGTGACCAACTTTTAAACTCAACGTGACCCCTTTTCATAATGGTCCAAAACAATAACAAGACAACTTTTTACCCAACTTTCGGCATGAGTTTTGGACCTAAAATGTATCCTTTAGAATGCACAAGGTTTTTCTAGGATTGTCCAAGTTACCTACTCAGACACATAAGGAGAGAAAAAAATCTAGATGCGGTGGAACTGAATAGCTGTATCTAGATCATTACAAAAACAGTCACTGAAAAATCCGTTATCAAGCATTATTCTGCGCTTACCTTTTACATGCAAAAACTTTGCTGTGTTTTTAATTCATTAACTTGTTATTGCTTCTAAAAGGTTCAACTAAGTTATACATACTTGATATTAGTCTGAAATAAGACCAGATATATTTGCTGCGGATATCGGAATACAATGAACATAAAAGAATGAAATTCTCTTTGTCACAATATTCACGAATTCTGTGACGTATTAAATGCGTTGAGCGCCATGACGTCCTGATTCAACCTACAAATTATGTGATGACAGACATAATTTTGCAATATGTTAAAAAAGGTTTCTGGATAAAAAGTTTTAAAAATACTCTTTTTAACAAAAGGCAGCATTGCCGGGTGACTACTTTTATTAAAGCATAGCACATAGCACGATCACTTAAGATCATCTTGAGCAGATTCTGCTCAATCGAGGTAAAATTGTCGATTTTCCAGGTACTTCCCGAACACCCCTTGTATATGGAACTAATTCAATATCAGGTAAACAGATTTCTCACATGGTTCACATTTAGCCGAAAACATGTCTTTATTCTTCAAAATTGGTCTAGACGCGTTAGTTGTGTTCAATGGACAGTGGAGTTAGGTTTCAGCTGTTACATCTTTGTAAATTGATAGTTGTGACATGGCGAGAATATGTGGAATAAAACTCGGGTAACATTTCTGTAATACAATAAAATTTAACTATTGATAGAACATGCAACTGTCGACAGAAGTGTGTTTTCGTGAACACTCTCGCTCATCCATTGATTTCTGGTGGGAACATAATTCGATCCTCGACCGAGGCGTTTGAATTTTTGCGGGAGAGTCCATGGACACTAGTAACTCAAGCCAAGTACTAGTAAAGCCAGGAAACACGTGTATATGATAGCTGTTGCCATGATATGACTGAAAAGTTATGTTCAAATTGACCTAAAAAAGCATTCATTCAACACATTCATGCTCAAAACAGTTTGCGGAAGATGAATTGACTTTGACTTGTAAAATTAGGAATGTCAAAAAGATTTTACGTTTCACACAAATGGTTTATACACGTCAAAACTTAGGGAATAAATGGGACATTGCTCGATAGGAACATCAGGATTTAGTGGGTTGTTAGACAAAATGGGTGTCATGGATCCATAATTATGTGATGACTTGCTTAGTATCATGCATGACGGAGAAACCCCGTTTTGCCAGAACATGGTTCATATATTTTGAGCGGCTCTTTGGCTAAAGGAGCTCTAGGCCTAATGCAACTCCGTGATGTATTATAGCAGACAAGTCATCACATAATGATGGATCCATAAAATCCACTTTGTCTTACAATCGACTGAATCATGAGGTTGAATTTTCCTTCGACATGCATAAAATTCACACATAGCATGTAGTTTACACCCATGTCAGCCTGCCCGGACTGTGACACCCCTTTCATAGATCATGGCTCAATATATATCGATGCTTTAGAAAATAATAAGGTCGTAAATGTTACCTATTTGATACACCGATAAAAGTTCGGTGTACAGTGTGGCTTTGCGTTTGTTAACCTTTTTTACCAAACGAAAGAATTTGGACGTGTCCAGATTCTAAGCATTTGCAGACGACAAATTAAATGTGGCTTAAATGACTGAATTTGTGAGTAAAAGAGCGGAAAACTTAGTGGTAAAAGGAGAAAAAAAGCTGGTAACCAGCATTTTCTCATTTTCCTACGTTTTCAAAAGCCTTCTCCCTCTGTGTCATTAAAACTCTGGATATTGTGGTACACGGTTAATCGATAGGGTGCCCAATCACGTACTGCAGTACGTAATTCACGTATAAATTCTACTCCGCGCGTACAAATTATTTGTGCTTACGTGCATGCACGCACTGTCAAAAGTATGCACATACAAACAAGAAAGTAATTACATAAACTGCACGTACAAATTTTAGATACCATTTCGTATTGCATGCCAAATAAATAAAACGAAAGTAGCTTTCCTCGTAAGTGGGTACCACGCTTTGTCCTCAAAATTAAAGCGGGTTACCAAATATTTTCGCTATATATATTTTGCGGCTCCCCCGTCTGTCTGAATAATTTTCGCTACGATTTTTTCAAGATGTCAAAATCTACCACGTGTACAGGAAATCTGGTAATTAATTTTCAATGAGAAATTAAAATCATTTAATTATAATATGATGCGCAGTTATTGTTAAAAACACATTTATTTGACATATGAAAGCTGAAAAATTGAGCCGCAAATTAAACGTGTAATTTTCGTATGTATGTCGTCTGCTGCAGAAAAAAATGTCATCACAACAAACCCTGTTAAATTATTTCACAGCGTGAAGATCTGAGAAAGGTAGGCTTACACAAGTGATTCTTCCATTACACATTTTGTTTTATTTTGCCCTAACACGGCATGGCCTTTATTTGACAGAGTTTGAGCTTACAATGAGCCAATCGGCCTGCTCCTCTGTGATTTTAAAATAGCCAGATCTACGGACATCAACTTGGACAACGAGCATCAATCTATCTACGCTTCCTTTTTTAAAGCAGTTCTAATGTACTTCGCAACTCTGAGAAAGGAATAAAGGTGAAAAAACCTCCGTACAGGCGGTCGATTATAAAAACTCATGGCCGTGTTAGGCTTTTAAACCCTGACCGCTGTTGCGATTATATCTAAGTATATGCATGCCCTGGAGACATATGATGCATCCATAAAATAACCAAATGCACAATTTAATAATTTAATTAAGATCTCATTCATTATGGTAAAGAAGCTGGGGTGTTAAAATTCATTAATAAAACTGAAACAGCCAAAAGTTCACATGTACACCCCCCCCCCCCCCATTTTTCTTTGTACCCCCAATTCAAAACCTAGGAGGTACAGTATACTCCTAATTTTTTCCTTGTACCCCCAATTCAAAACCTGGAGGGTGCATGTACCAGCAAATTGAAAACCCAGTGGGCATGCTGAATCGATGCCACCGGTTGCCAATATTGGCGACGCTCCCGGAAGGCCATGAACCATTTTAAGTGTGGAAAATACAAGATACAGGTCGAAACCAATCTAAAGTTAGGCTATGCATGGTTCCTTAATGTGCAGCTTCACAAGGAACGTCGATTTAAGTGTCATCCGAAAGACAATTAGCGATATAACATGTATTTGGCCAGCTGTGGGAATCGAACCCACACCTTTATGTATCACAAGATTGAAAATTCTTTGCTCCACCACTTGAGCCAATCCGGCTGACCTAGACCTCATATATTCAGGGATAGGCAGCACTCTATATATTACTAAACCACATGTGCTTGGTTTTTGAAAAGTTCCACCCTGTATTTTATAATTTAATATGGTGTGCAACACACGAAAAGGGGCCTTCGGACATACATGTATGTGTAAAAGTGTGTCGTCCCAGATCAGCCTGTGCGGTCTGTGACTTATCAGAGACGACACTTCCCGTTTTTGTCACAGGGACTCGATCCAGTATTTTTTTTTTTTATATCTTATAAGTAAATATAGACAAGGGGTCGAACATGACCGAAGGGCAGATATTACCCGGAACGAATTGAGGCCCAATTACAAAGTCAATTTCGATTCAGTTTTGTCATGCAATATACCAAATCACAGCTAAACAAGTTGGCTTCTTTAAAAAAGAAGATGTAAACAAACAAGTTAGGCATTGAATGAATGAGAAAAAAGATGTTTTTTTTTTCAATTTTGCTGGTGTAAAGGCACAAAAAAGTACATGTTCTACATTGTTATAATATTCTAGGAACAAGAGGCCTATAAGGACTAAAAACAGCTCTACTGGTATTTAAATACAGACTCGGATTTTTACAAAGAGTTATGAACGTATAATGAAATTGAGAGCTGATATGAGCAAAGCTATTCTTTTTCATGTTAGTTTCAAAAATACATGCGGTAAGCTCTTGACAGGCTCATAATGCATTTTATAAATTTCATGGCAAGGAATTTCTGACCCAATAATCCGACGGTTTGCAAAAGAATCCAGCTCCCATGAATATCTATAAACTGTGTGAGTTTTGTGAAGATTGACAGTAAAATGAAGGCTGTAAGCTGTTCACAAGCTAAAAAAGTTTTTTTTTTTTTTAAATTCAAGAGCATGTAATTTGTGACTCCATGACCCGATTTTGCTCAATTTTGAAAGGAACCAAGCTCTCATAAATATCTAACAACGCGAGTTTGGTAACGATTTTAAGTAAGGAGAAATCGTTCAATTGAAATTTGATACAGTTTGCTAATTCCACAATATTTTGAACAGTTGTCTGCTGCAGACATGTAAAATGAAGAGGTTGTTTGTCTAAACGTTAAAATTCTAAGAAAGTAGATAAATGAGCCTTGCTCTGAGAAAAGGGCGCTTAATGCATCTGCACAAAGTATCGACCCATTTCAGCCTGAGCAATCCGCCCAAAACCAAAGGACCAGGGCGAAGGGGCACGACTTTTTTTTGCGCTCATAAGTTGATTTTCGCGGGATTCTCACAATCCCGCATCCTAGAAGCAACTCTGCGTGTTATTTCATCAAATCTATTATAAATCCATAGAACTTTTGTATAAAACCGAGAAAAATGCTAGAGTCTAGTCAGTTTTGAAAAGTAAAACTTGAAAACATACTGATCAACCTATTTATGTCTATTTGTGGGCTATGAGTTCTCCAGAAAACTCGTGCTCTCGTGATAAGGGTACGAGTTCTCCAGGGTACGAATTCTCCACATAGTATCAAGTCACGTGATCTTTTCCCGCGGTGTTCTTTCTCTTTTTTTTTTAACGAAATTTTTCTTTTTGCTTAGATTTATTTGTTTAATGAAAAATTGCAATTATTGGAGAGGTCATTTACAATCAATATAGTATAATAAATCTTTTTGGAAAACCGTCATATAAAAAATACACGTTTATTTCCTATTTCAGTGTTTTGATTTCGGTTTATTATAAAACCATGACGAAATAGACTGTGTATCAGAACAATTTCGCAAAAACAAATGGATTTAGACAGCGATTTCTGTGGCAGTCTGCCTTTTAAACTCACCACTGTTGGAGAGGTCTGATGACCTCTCCAATAATTGGTTTTGTTCCCTTGTTGATAATTTTCAGAAGAAATAGTTGACTGTAAGTTATTTATTAACATGTTTTTAATCGATGCGTGGTAGGAAAATCGGCTGTCAATGGCTGAGCGGTGGCATTTAGCCCTGTAAGTAGAGTGGTTTCCCAGTTGCACGGTTGTGTCCGACCTGCAAAATTGACCCTAAATCGCCCGATATCTCGACTTGTGTTCGGTAAACGGATTGATTATGGTCATAATCTGTAGCATCATCGACAAACGTACTCATTTAGCTGTGAGTTGGTATATTGCATGGCAAAATTGAATCGAAATTGACTTTGTAATTGGGCCTCAATTCGTACCGGGTAATATCTGCCCTTCGGTCATGTTCGACCCCTTGTCTATATTTACTTATAAGATACCCAAAAAAATTACTGGATCGAGTCCCTGTGGTTTTTGTGCGATTTTCTGTTTCACGAAAGTCTACTTTATGAAAAAATCTGATGTAGTCGTAAAGTGCCGTCTCGGATTAGCCTGTGCGGACTGCGCAGGCTAATCCGAGACGACACTTTACGCAAAATGTCCGAAGGTATCATTTCGCATATTGCGGGTCATATGTTAGAATGTCCAAGTTTTCGCTCGACCACAATGACGCAAACGATCAGGCTATATGGCAGTACCTCGACGTTTTTTTTTTTTTCGATGAAAGCCGAGCTACATGCATAAATTCAAAACTGGTGGTTTGTCATAAAGTAGACACAGATATTTGAAAAATTGCACTCCGCGCATTTTTTGGCCAGGGAAAGGAGAACTGTACAGCGGCCGGGGAAATTCTCAGAAAGCATAAATTGTAATGATCTGAAAACAATTATACATGTACGTCGGTTCAATGTATGTGTTGCTCATTGTCATAAAGTGTAATACTCTAGTGCAAATCGTCACTTTTCTGTTTCAGATGGCACACTTCGGGGCTACTAGTGACATCAATACTGATAGTATATATTGTCATTTACTACAAGAATGTCAAGCCAACGCACAAAGTTGGTAAGTCTTTGGAAGCATCAGGTGAACTGAAATGTTCACTTTCCCTTTCTTATGCTTTGCCCCAATTCGAAACTATAGATATTGTAACCTTTTGATTGGCTGATAGTTTTAATATCGACCAATTAGTGGCTATATTCTCTAACCCTTCTAAATAGTGTTCTAAATCCAAAGGTTAGATGTCTGACACCTTTTCACCCTATCAGGTGGCTGTGTTTAGAATTAAAAATCAAAATGGACTCCATTTTGTTTGTGGGTACTGTCCACGACAGGTACTGTTTACATTACAAATTTTGTTTGATGGTGAATGTACTCGTAGACGTTTATTGATAAAAACCCGGCCATATCTGTGTCTGCATTTGATTTTCACGTGGCATTATCACGAACAAAAGATGCTTTAGCGAAAAAAAAGAATGATACAAACTTCATTTCATGTTCAATATTCAATACACGTAAACATGGCCATCTTCAACATAAACAATTATGACTAAAATCTAAACATCTGGGGTACCCTTCACTAAACTGCATTGATTACGCAATTTTCGGGAGTGACTAAACACACGTACGATTCATGCTTTAACAAAGGTATAAAGCTGGCGTAAAGTTATGCAAATATTTGCTAAAATCGTAAACTTATGCAGTTCACTGTTACCTGTTTTCAGACTTGATGCTTGCTTACTTATACTGCATACGCAATATTTCGTGCGTACGCCGTTCAGTGAAAGGCACCCCATAGAACCTAAAATACTAACAATGTTAAAGTGCAATAGGATTATCAAGGGAGATAAATTGTAACAAATTATGCGTAATGAGCAAACAGGAGTGCTTTATCCTGATAACCACAATCTTGAATAAAGCTTGTTATGAACAATTAAGTCCAGCCCACAGCAGCCATGTTCTTTGGTAATCTTTGCAAGATATCTGGAAGAGGTCTACCTAATGATAATTTATTCCAGTCTAGCAGTTTGAGAGAACGATTTAGAAATATTCTCAATATTTTTTCAGTCTTATTACCATGGCAACCAGAGTTTATAATAGAATATTTTTCCTTGAAGAAATTCTAGTCATAATCAGAGTCACTTCTCCAAAGTTTAGCAAAAAATCGAAAGGTAGTTTCAGAGAAGAGGGTGTTTGAAATAAAGGTTATAGTACGCACGGGACGTACACTGACAAAAGATGAAATCAGTGCCATAACACCAACTCCTATAGCCAGTAGAGCTAAAAATGATAAGAAACATATTAAAAGCAAAAATGCATTTTAAATGGGCTTCGGATCAGATATTGTTTTGCAAGTTTAAGAAAGTCTTTACAGAGACTGCTAATTTTCACTCGTGAAAAAAAGATGGCTTTGAAATTAAAACATAGATAGAGATACATGTACATGTATATATAACTGGAGGAACGACTTTTTTTTTTTTGTATTTTTTACTGTAAAATTTCCTGGTCCGTTACCAGTAGCATATACATGTACAGCCTTTATTACATAACAAGCGATTGAAACTTTTCTAAAACAGAAAATTGTAAGTTTAGTTGGTAGGGTCGCCGAAGTTGGTTTTGAAGACCTGGGTTGGAGCCCCAACTGAGGCACGTTTTAACCTCAACTACGTGCAGGTAAACTTATCACGTCCTGCTGATTTCTCCTGGTTCAACACCCCTTTGATATGGAGGGCATAAATATGTTTATTTGGGCATAAATACTGATATGGCAAGCCGTCTTAGACATTTGGAAATAAGAACGTCCTATGCGTCTGCACTATCATCAATCCATCTCCGTCTGTCTGTCTGTCTGTCTGTCTGTCCACCCCACCACCTGTTTGTCTGTTTACCTGTCTGTCTGTCCACCCCACCACCTGTTTGTCTGTTTACCTGTCTGTCCACCCCACCACCTGTTTGTCTGTTTACCTGTCTGTCATACTTTTTAACCATATAGCATGTAACGAGTGTGATAAGATCTTTCATTTTTCTTTTGTAGTGTTTAAACCCCATACATTAACTCTGACACCAGAAAAGGCAATACCGAAAGTAATTCACCAAATAGGGTCAGATGACATTATACCCGAGGAGTTTGTTAGTCACGTGCGAAGCATCATCAGATATAATCCCCACCCAGAGTGGGAATATTACTTTTGGACTTTGGACCTGGGACGGGAGTTCATCATTCGAAAATTCCCTAAACTATTGAAAATATACGACCATGCAAGTAAGTATTAATTTCAAACGATAATTTTACGATAAAAACCATTTTGAAGGAAAGTTCATTATTGATAATTTGTGAAAACATATGAGCCATGCTCTTTGAATCACCATTCCGATTTTAACGACCCCAAGGAAAAGGACTCTTCAAAACATTGTGGGAAAAGGACAAAACTCTCTTTCCACCCCCTCCCAACCCGCGAAAATGTTTTAATTGTGGAAGCTATTTAGTGGCCTTTGGTGTCGTTTTGGGCAAATTTGCCTATTTTTTTCTTCAAAGTGTACGCAACCGCGTTTTTGCGCACAGTTAGCTAAGCCCTTGATATTTAGTATAGAGATAATTCCAATGCATAATGCCGAGTCCCTACTGTGGACCATTTTTTTGTATTCACAGTATGGTTTTTAGCTCTTTACCAAAAACCACAACATTTTAGACTTGTCCAAATTCAAAGCATCTGCAGACGTCAAATTTAAATTGATTCAAAAATTCAAATTTGTTGCTCAAATGGGTGGAAAACATTGTGGGAACAGAAGACCGGCATTTTCTTCTTTTTCCACAATGTTTTTCAAAGGCCTTCCCCATCAAGGTCGTTAAATCTCAAGATTGTGTGTATAAGATTAAATAAGATTATTTATCACCACCACTAGCTACCCATATGAGCAACGCCCCCTTTTAGTTTTTACATTTTTGCGGAAAGTGCAAGGTACAGGACGAGACCCATTCTAAGTTACGACTGGTTCTCTAGCCAGCTCGGTGTATAGTACCGCCACACGGGACCTAGATTTTAAAGTCTCATCCAAAAGACTGAGTGTATTAGTAATTTTAGTTGGCTAGCCGTGGGAATCTAGCCCACCTCGTCAAGTATCCCGAGATTACAAATTCTGTGATTTACCTCTTACTTGAGCTAATCCGGCTGATTAATCTGTTCACAGGTACCCTGGGTCAACCATAGGCTATATATACATGCACGTACTTGTTTCAGGTTTACATTCTATGTAGGGCAAGATATGGGAAATACTACTGGCTTAGTAATGAAAAACTCGTATCTAATTGAATAATTTTGCAGAAATAGAACAGTTGTATTTTTGCTTATTTCCAACGGCTATTATTTAAACCTTAACCTGCTAAGTAAGTCAAATGAAATTTTCAAGCCGATAGCAAAAACACAATTGTTGCTACTTCAAAATTATTTTTTGGGGGAAAATATCTCCTCATTGGACAGCGTAGATCTAGGATCAGACTGCAAGTTTTGTGAAGTCTGATCCTGAGTTAAAATGTCCGCAAAAGGTCCTTCCGTGAATCGCGCTTAGCAACTTAAGGGTTAAGATTGATTTAAATTAATTATTACATGTATTTCATTTTGTAAATATTCACCAACGGGAGGTACATGTAGTTCCTCACAAGGTTTATGACATTAAAACGGTAAATTGAAAGAAAGCCAAAAGTAAAAATGTGGCTCAGTAAGTTTAAGTATCTTTTTTTTAAAATTTCGATCCCTGAAGTTGTAGCACAAAAGACAGTTGTTCCTAATTACCTATGCCTCAACGCTTTTTTAAGTTTTTTTTTTCATTCGATATTGTTCCAAATACACGTACTTATTATCGCCAGTCCGATAAGTAACCTCTCTTTGTGCACTTCTCTGCATATTTGGTAAGAAAATGAAGGATTCTTGCACGTTGTCCAGCGCATTTATCATCAGGTCACGGTGCTTGTATCGCAGACAGTGCATTGACTTACCCATAAAGAGAATAATAAATGAGGGAAAAATGCCTGAATATACTTACAGGACATCGTTATGATACGTGCCTTTGTTAGTATTTAAAGATGGTTGCATTTGCTTTTATGTCTAATATGATGCCTTTTTCGTGGAGTGTCCTTGGGCAAGACACTTCAGAGCTCTAGCCTAGCAGTGCTGAAACCCAGGAAATACATGAATGAACATGCGAGCTGTGGGCGTGATATGACTGAAATAATATTGAAAGCGGCGCAAAACACCATTCAATCTATCAATCAATCAACTAAATTCTAATATGATGCCATTGGTGTTCGCTTACGCGTGGTCCCAGTAGTAGGTAAAAACGCGCCTTTGAGTTTCACCAATGAAAATAAATAGTATTACCCATGCCTGAATTAAGTGTGCATGTTCAGATTGTTTTTGTCATGAAACAAATTTTCTTGTGAAACATTGATGAATGCTAGACGGACCAGGGGCAAGTTTTCAACCAACACTTCAAATTAGTTCTAAATCTTACTCTTCCCCTTAATGACCCGGGTATTGACTTGAGTGTATCTGGATCCAGATAAAACTGCGTAAGAAAAGAAATGTTCTGTATGGTGTCTTTTATAGACCACTAGACCACCGAGTTCAGATTCAGTTTACGATTCCTTAATTGAAGATTCCATTGGTCTTGCAATAGATTCTAACATTTCTGATGTCATCATCACTGGTGATTTTAATCTGAACACACTGAATCTATGTATATCTAGAAAATGTAGTTACTTTGCAATCAGTTTAACTTGATACATTGCATTGTTAAACCTACATTTTTAACGGAAAATTCTGAAACGACATTTGACCTTCTTTTTATTACAAATAAAGATTCCATTGTAACTACTGAAGTTGTTGAACCATGCGTTGATCTTAATATGAGATATCATTGCCCTATTTTTGGTGTCTTCACTTTCCTAAAACCTAACTTTAAAACTTTTAAAACGCAGTATATGGAAATATGAACAAGCTGATGAAATTAATTAAGAAATACTCTTGGAGATATTAACTGGGATCAGGTGCAGGAAGACGACATTGAAACTGTTACTAAAAATATTACAGACTCATAACTAAAGAATCAACGTACTGTATTCCAAATAAAGAAATAGTTATTAATCCA
Organism: Tridacna gigas; assembly: GCA_945859785.2. Lineage (NCBI taxonomy): Eukaryota > Metazoa > Mollusca > Bivalvia > Cardiida > Cardiidae > Tridacna > Tridacna gigas. The sequence continues at coordinate 28,465,832 of OX244031.2, read as the reverse complement.
CATGAACCTCGCTGGATTAACAGTACGATAAAAAGAAAAATAGGTAGAGGAAAAGAACATATCAATAAGCAAGGCGTACAAACAATCAGCATCATTGGTCTAAATTCAGAGCATTAATGAATGAAGTCATCGCTCTCATTAGACAGAGGAAACAAGACCATTTAGACCAAATGGCATTTAAATTGCGTTCAAGTAATATAACACCGAGGGATTGGTGGAAAGTCCTCAAATCCTTTATAAACCCATCTTCTTCGTCTTCTGTACCTCCACTGATGGATGACTCCAATGACAATGGTTGTTGATGAATATGAAAAGGCCAACGTTCTAAATTCATTCTTCGCCAAGCAATCAACCATTGACGACTCGGCCAATAATCTGCTATATAATATCCGAATTGATGGTAAGTCTTTGTATTCAGTATCAATTACTCCCGTTGAAGTATTGGATGTTCAAAGAACGCTCCGATTAGGTAAGGCATCTGGTCCAGACGGCATCAATAATAGAATTCTAATTGAAGTTGCACATCAAATATCTAACCCTATCAATCGACTCTATAATGATTAATCTTTGAACACCAGTGTATTTCCCTCTTCTTGGAAAATTTCAAATGTATATTCAATCCTTAAAAATGGTGACTCCGCTCTTGCAAGTAATTATAGACCAGTACCTTTATTAAACACCATGGAAAAGGTTTTTGAAAGAATAATATTTACATGTGTCTTTAAGTACCTAAAAGATAACAATTTTTTCACACCTTCTCAATCAGAATTTTTGCCTTGAGATGACAATCATTTTGTATTTCAGAAGACAGTAGTTTGTCCATGGTTGTAGGTGATCCCAATACAGCTGGAACAATTTTACAAACAGACATCAGAAAAATAACATATTGGGCAAATAAATGGCTTGTAAAGTGTAATCCCTCAAAATCAGAGTCTTTAATAATATCGCGCAAACGAAATAGACCTATTCATCCCAAGCTCTTTAAGTCTGGTGTTGAAATCCCATCAGCTCATAAGCATCTCGGTGTTTTCATTTCTAATGATGGTTTTTGGGATTATTATGTAAATCAGTCTTTGGCGAAGGCATGGAGGAGAACTGGAATTATGCGAAGTCTAAAGATGCGCCTGGATCGAGTATCTCTTCGAATGCTTTTCTTTTTTTTCTTTTATTCATCCAGTTCTTGAATATTCAGATGTTGTTTAGACTATTCTATCTCAACACCAAAATGATCAAATTGAAAAAGCACAAAACGAGGCTGCACGAATCGTAACTGGATGTAGTAAATTTGTGTCTTTAGCTGATCTTAATACGGAATCTGGATGGGAATTACTAAACGATAGGAGATTTAAACACAAACTTATATTATCTTCTTTTTTAAATGGTAAAGGGAGTAGCTGCTACCTATTTAAATGCTATATAATAACTGTATCAGTTGGAAGTATATCTTCCTATGGCCTTAGAGGTTCTCACAACTTACAAAAATATAGCTTGCAGAGCTCATCTGTTTCTAAATTCATTTTTACCTTCTGTTGTTAATAATTGGAAAGCTCTGCCCATTAATGTTAGGAATCTAGACTCTGTATTAGCCTTTAAAAATTACATTAATAGAGATAAACTAGTTCCAAACAAGCTTTACTTTTACGTAGAAAGGAAGATTCAGGTTATTCACTCTAAGCTACGGACTAAATGTAGTGCACTTAGTCAACATCTTTAATATAGAAATTTGACCGATTCACCTAGCTATGTGCTTGGGGGTAAACAGAATCAAATCAACATTATTTCTTTGGCTGCAGATATTACCTTGAAATGAGAAACCGTTTTCCAACATGTGTCAGAAATTTCCTTTGTTAGTCTACAAATACTTCTTTAAAATTTGAAATGGCTTCATTCCTGATATATTGTTAAAACTCTGCACTTTCAAGTATACAGGTACCAATAATGTTTATATTAGTACATCTTCTCTTCCTAAATTTAATTTTACTTCATTGTATTTCTAAGGTCGGACTCTGTTGTAAAGGGTTGGTATCTAATGTTTTTTTTTTTATATCTCCCTCAAATGTTGTTTAAATGTCACGTTAATATTTTTGGTGACACTCCACGCCCCATACTATTACACACACACACACACACACTTGTAAAAAACCCCAAACGGGGACCTAAGCTCTGAACCTACCGATCGGGGACCTGTATTTCCAGTCCCCGGTAGCACTCAGATAAAGAATTTGACGGTTTTAGGGCTCTTTAATTCTTTTCTATTTGTTAAAAAAAAAAAAAAGAAAAAAACATCCTAAATCAAAGATTTTCCAAGCGAAATTTTTACAAGCAAAACGGGGAACCAAGTTGTGTATACCAAACGGGGACTTTGTGTATACCAAACGGGGACTTTGTGTATACACACCAAATGGGGGTCTCTGTGTATAGGGAAGTGGAAATCGAATATACCAAACTGGTAACATAGCACGGAATGAACTTTTTATTTTGTATGATATTTGAATTTCAACGGGAAAATAATTAAATCTACCTTATTAAAGCAAATCGATGAGTGATTGTTGAAGTCATTTAAAGAAACAACTCCACCACGTACAAGCAATTATATGGTGATCGGGAGAATGACAATAGTGAAGCAAACAACAATAATAATCACAAAACTTTCAGTTAAATTACAAAGTAGATCTATCAGGATAACACTGTCAAGTAACATTAAAAGGGCACTGCCGAGTCATACTGATTTAAAACTTGATCTTTCAATTAGGTATACTTACGGATTTACTCCATCGGCTTACATTTCCTTTCTTCTCTTTTTACTCAAAGGAAATGTGCTGTTTGCATGTCAGTCATCCATATCGTGCTCAGTCGTTGCAATATTCAAATGATATGTCTACAGGGGCAATCAGGACAATACATTGAGAAAAAATGGTTATTTGTTCATTGAGAAAAGACCAGACAGAAAATGGAGACTATCAATCAAGTAAAATACCAGTATGATGCCAAACACTAGCAATTATAATTACAGACATTATGACAAGCGGTTTTACTATTTGTTTTATGAATGAACCTTCAGAAACACTGCAGAAACATTTAGTTTAGATTTTAAGAATTGTGTAAATGAAAAGAACAAAAAAGGAAGGGGACAACTGTTATTTGAAATAATAAGGAATGTAGGTCAATCTACACAACTCGGAAGTTTGGAAAGGCGAGGCCGGAGAATAAGCAGTAACAGAAACACCTCGGGAACATCAAATTTTAATACTACACTAACCAAAACTTCTAAACGGCCACTTTTAAGCTGGAAATCCTCATAGACCTTTTCTGGTATCCGCTGTGCAGAAAAGGGACAGTTCATTTGGTTTGATTTTTGGGAGAATACTTGACTAGTGTAAAAGCATTTTTGACTTGTACTAGAAAGGAACTTATTTAACACTCATTCACAGAACATGGAAGATTGAAAAATCATTTTTTTTTTTTTGGAAAACTTCATGCTCCTCTTTTCAGTTTATGTATTTTTTCCCCAGAAAATAATTTTCAGGTTTTTTTCTTATTGCTGACAAAATTTCAGTAATTTATGATTCTCTTTTTAACCTTTTTTGGCTGACAGACATCACGCATGTGCAAACCATGTGTTCCCCCTTTTTCAAGGGAAGCCTTCTGTTCGCAAAATCGAGAATCTTTTCATTACAATACCATGGATAACATTTAGATATATGTTATCATTTGTTTTTTTTTACGTGACTATTACCCGGTCAAATTTACAGAAGAAACAAAATTAGAAGCCAGTTAGAAGCTTTGCTGAGTGTATATAATTGCAGAACATGCCCAAACTGTTACGGATACCTACACGGAAAGAAAAAAATTGTGACAGCACAACAAAATCTGCAAATTTGTACCGAAACATTGAACAAGAGAGGCCTTGGAAAAAAAAAAAAGAAAAGCTGGACGGCATAAGAGGTACTCGGAAATGAATATTGAAACTCTACTGAGTTCAATATGAAGAGAGATAATTAAGGTAACCACGCTTCTTTTTTCCTCGGTTTTTTTTTTTGCGAATTATTGGAAATTTAAATTTTCAGACAGTATATTTTTCAAAGAAGCTGCTGCTGCTGCATGAATGGTGAGTCTAAATATATGTGGAGGCTGCATAGTAATGAGTAGAACTGTAATGCATCAAAGAAATACATTTATGTTTTGGAAGAATCCATTTGCTCACCCTCGTTAACCCAGGTGTGAAGTATTACCATTCATCACTCCTAGGACATTCAATTGCGAAACCGTCGTTTCTATGAATATACATAAGGTTGCGAATTACACCCAATAGCCAATCGAATTTGTCGATAACATAACGATACTCTATTGTAGTGGAGGATGATCACAGTTCTTCTATTACTATGAATAAACCGGCTAAAACCCACATCATTAACAACGAATATGGCGGTGGCCGGTGGGCCTTTATTCTGTGGCATTTGCTTCACGACAACCCAGGGCATACATTACAAATCCTTGTATACACAGGCAAATATTCAGAAATACTGCTTGCTGTTGCAGTCCTTAGGGGTATGTAGAAGGGGTTACGTCATCCTCCTTGACCCAGTTCCGATGTACTCCGTTGTTCCGATGTATTCCGTACACTACATTTATCCGTTTGATTGGTTGTAGACCAGGTAAAAATAGAAATGATGGCATACGGTTGATAAAAATAGATTAAATTTTCTTACTGAAAAACTGAGATTACCAATCAAAATGCTGCATGAATAATTCTTGAGAACGAGAAAACATATGCGAGATAACCCAGGGGCGATGAATGTAGTATACGGAATACATCGAAGCTGGGTTAACGAGGATGCCATTTGCTAAGCTGTATGTAAGCGCCGTGGGAAATCGATTCAAGGTAGCAACGATTGTATATTGGTATAATAAATAGGCACGCACTAAGGCCCGTTAAGGCAAGCTTAATATACGACGCTAACTCTAGCACTACAGTTAAGCAGGACATAACAAAAAAATCTCTACAAATCTTTATAACCAATGCTATAGAGAATGACAATAAAATCCTTCAATCTACATCAGGATCTATTTCCACAATTTAGCTTAACCTGGTCAGATGAAATTTTCACCTACTGCTTTGCACACAATTGAAAAAAAAAAAAAACATTCCAAGCAAAGTCTAATCGCAAACGATGTGAGATCAAGGTCTGAATATCTACGGAGAGAAGCAGATGCCTCATGAATGTCGACCGACCAAGCGCTATTCGGTGCGTCTGTCTAAAAATTTGTCTCACATAGACCATATTGTTTAACAGACGCAGGGCTGGAGAGGTTTCAAAGAAGAAAATTGACGATTAAAAAAAAAAAAAAAAAATTGACAAAACTCGAAAAGGCTTTCTGTAAATCTTTGTGTACAGTAGAAATACAATGTACTTGAAAAATGTGGGTGAACAGCCGAGTTATGTTTACTCCAAAATTATATATTAACATTGAGCAGTTCAGCTGCTACTGATGAAAAGACATCTGATTAGCGGCCTTGAAAACATATTCCCCACTTAAAGTACCAGAGTTTTAGAGGAATAGATTGCATAGGGCACTTTCCTTTAAAGAAGTGTCCATTCTTTTGAAAAATGAATGTGTGGAAGTTGGTACACATGAGGCATCTGTTGATATTCAGATATTGATTTCACATCGTCTGCCTGCAGATTTTGCTTGGAATGTACTTTTTGAAGTGTGCCTAATGCAGTAGACTAAATTTCATCTTACAAATTGAAGTCAAATAGTATGTAAAGAGCTTCCGCTATAGAATGAAGTCTTCTTTGTCATTCTCTATAGCAGTGGTTCATCAAATCTGGGGATATTTTTGTTATGTACTGCTTACTTTCAGCGCTAGAGTCGAATAGGCGTTAATGGCGCTGTCAAACCCTTGTAAGTGTCTAAAGAGCATAATGATAGACTTAAAATTCTCTCGATTAATCGGAAGACTTCTCAAGACAAGTTACGATTCCCGTCTGATGCTCTAATCTCTTACAGTAAATTCGGTATTTCGGGTACTTATTGTGTGCTATAGTTGTGCGCAAAACTGTCTTTAACTCTTTACCAAATAAGTGCTACTTTTTATGGCCCGAAAGAAAATGACTCTTGAAAACACCGTGGAAAAAGGAGAAAATGCTTGGTATGAGCATTGTTATGTATACTCTTCCAATTAGGACAGGTCTAAGACTTTTCCTCTGGTACAGAGTTAATTGTAAGCAGGGCATACAGATGAACACAATGAAATGTTAACCCTTTTTTTTTTTTATTTCCATACATTATTTAAAACTTAAAACAAAGTACTTTTTCTTGTTTAATTAACCTATTATCACTTAAACACCGTGCTTTACTTAATTAACGCGCCGGGGCGCCGTGCAAAACAACGACAGGGCGCTCTTATCTCATGGCCAATTTCCCGAAATTTAGCCGTCAGATAGTAGAGCAAGTATACTACTTTGGTAATAGCACAAACCAGTTTACACGTCGTACATTTTTATTGATCGGAAGATGTCAGTATCGTTTTCAAACAAGACTACCTATTCTGTCAAAAAGATTTCATGCTTGTCACCGGTACACAAATGTTTGCGGTAAAATTTAGATTAGAGGTATGATGTAACGTGCATTCGAAGCGCGAGGTTCGTAATGCAAGCGTTTATTGTACATATTCACATTTGTTCTGCTCCAAGAAATTCTTACCCAGTTGCTGCCAGTCCACACAAAATTATCACACAATAAGCCAGTATCATGCATGCTTTACATTAGCTGATAGTGCCTTTTTGCTTTTACTGATGGTTGTTTCTAGAACACCTGGGCAGTCGTGTCACATTTTTATGTAGTCAGCGGATATATAAGCTGGGTTCTTTTCTTTAAAAAAAAAAATATCCTTGCAGCCGAAATAAAAAAGAATGCATAGTTTTACATATAAATGGATTACCGATAAATAAAAAAATGACGAGGTTTAGTATTTATTAATTATTTAACAGACCTATCGTTTATAGAGGGACAACACGGTTATGGGTTAAACCATTTCCCCCATATTCACAATAACGACTTTTCACACTTAAAACTGTATAAGGTAACGTTACGAAAAAAGGAGAAACTGCCGAGAAAGATTCAACCCTTCAAGAACCTTTCAAATTTTTAGTTGCTTTGCAACCTGTGTTAATTCCGTCTAGTCGACTGGAGTGCGCTGTCTTAACACAAGATAAAACAACAGACAGCTGATTTTTGTATGTATGTGAAAAGGGCATTATGGCGCGTGTATATAGATTCAGGGGCGATAAGGGCGGGGATGAAAAAAAGGGGCAGTTCGGCGTGTCCTGCTGTTCCGCTCTAAAATAAACACAACACACCCCTCTTAGCAGCAGCAGCTTCTCTTCCAGTCATAGTTGAATTTAACTTTTCAACAATACGGAAAACAACGAGGAAAAAGAAGCACCAATTGGCGTGATTACCCTAAAGTAACAATAGCTGTTAAAAGTAAATCATACCATTTAAAAGTATGGCAATTATTGGGAAGATGACAATCTGTCATTGTAAGGTCTGTCCAACTGTTAGTCGCGGGCAGAGAAACTAATTTCAAAATTAGGTTAAACTTGCCAGGTCACTCTGTCTTTTTGTTTGCTTTATGCATGATTTTAAAATTCGTTTTTCTGCCAGCGACTAACACTTGGACCCACAACACAATAACAGAGTGCCACCTTCACAATACTTTCCATTCTTTTGAATGGTATGATTAATTATAAATGCACTTTAACATCTGTGTTCTTTTTGCCGCTTTTGGGCCTTTAACTATCTCTCTTCACATTGAACCCCATAGAGTTTCAGTATTCATTTCCGAATACCCCTTACGCCGTCTATCTCTGTTTTTTTTTTTTTTTTTTTCAAATGTTTATCTTGTTTAATCTTTATATCCCGCACCTACGAAATAGAGAGAATTACTGGTTTCACCATGTCTGATTGTCTGTCTGTCTATCCGTCCGTCCGTTCGTTCGTTCGTCTGGCAATCTGTCCATCTTTTCGTTTCCGTGCTCAAACTCAAAAAAGCTTTGACCCAGGACCTTGAAACTTTATACAAGTGTTGGTCATAACTGAAGAAGGCGCCCTATTGTATTTGGGTTGCATGAGTCCAAGGTCAAGGTCACGGGTGAAAAACGTTTGTTTGAAAATCGTTCCCTAGCTCTAACTCAAAAGCCGTTTGACCTTGGAGCCTGAAACTTTATACAAGTGTTGCTCATGACCCAAGGAGGTGCCCTCTTGTTTTTGGGTCACATGGGATAAAGGTCAAGGTCACGGGTGAGCTTTGTTTTGATTATCACTTCCGTTCTCTGATTGTGCTGATTCAGTGACAAAGTGCTGGTGTTGGGGGGTGGGAGCGGTATTTTTCCGCTTCGCGACAGTTCTAGTTCTGTACAAATTAGCAGATTTTGTCGTGCTGTCACAATCATTTTCTTTCTGTGTAGGTATGCGTAACAGTTTGGACATGTTCTGCAATCACATAGTGTTAAATTTTGATGTTCCGGAGGTCTTTATACGACTGCTAATTCTCCAGCCTCGCCTTTCCAAACTTTTGAATAATGTAGATTTACCTACATTCCTTATTTTTTCAAATATGACCTGTTCTCCCCCCCCCCCCCCTTTTTTTTTTTTTGTTCTTTTTTATTTATACAATTCTAAACATCTAAACTAAATGTTTCTGCAGCTTTTCGACGTACCATTTGTAAAACAAACAGTAAAATCGCTTGCCATAATGTCTGTTACATGTATCATTATTACTAGTTTTTGGTATCATATTGATGTTTTAATTGGTTGATAGTCTCTAGTCTTCTGTTTGGTCTTGAATGAATAAACATTTTTTCCCACGTCATTGTCCTGATTTTCCAGCATGATTGCAAATTAAGAAGCAGTTTTCTTCCTCAAATATCCAAATAACTGATATTTCTTAGTTTATCTGGAATTCATCTGACGAAACATAACTGTTCTTTGAGGGGACGTAGTAAATGTCTCTGTGCCACTGTCCTAAGGTAAATTGTTAAAACATAGTAACCTCATGTTGTTATGATTCAAAACAAATATCCATGAGATAATTTTAAGATCACGAAATATGAAGATTTAGTGAAAATAAAATGAGTTTCCAAGCTCTGGACAAGTTTCAATAGTTGGGAAAAAAAAAAAAAACTGAAAGGAGTCATTTAGTTTTTGCGTATACATGTATGTGTAAAACTAGAAATCTTCTCGGTCAAATCGACATCAAGATTATTCAAACGGAATTGATTCCTCCTACACTGTTGACTGCTGTGTCAACTTTGTTTATAAATGTGGGAAAGCAGCCAGTGCGCTGCTTGCAAGGAAAAAAGACTGACAACAATTTACTTTCAGAAAGGGTCTTATACATAGCTTATAATCTTACAATTGAATTTTCTTCATTTATGTGGTCGATGGTTTTCGCACAATTTTGACCGAGGTCGTAAGATAGAAATTGTTAGTTTTCAGCATGAGCTTGTTTGAATATAAAACTACAAAAATGAGTCATTTGATAAATAATAAATACTTCAGCGTTCTGCATTTTGCTGATCTGCACACACGTGTGTTCTTGAAATAGCCCAGTAGAAATGGCGGCAAAGTGTATGATTTTTTTACGGCACAATCGGGGAACCGTAATGGACAAAGTGTAAGAATTTTTTATCGCACAACTGGGGAACTGCATTCCAACAGATACACACCAACTCGGATCATACCAGAATATGTGTATAATGTGTGTGTGCTGCTAACCGTCCAGTCGGGGAACGCGTCAGATTACTAATTTAATTTGAAATGTTGATAACAAGGGAGTCTGGAATACGAATTTGAAATAAAAACCAAACAGGGACTTCCCCGTTTGGTAGGTGTTCCCCGGTTGGTTGGTGTGTATTCTCACAAAGTTCCCCGTTTGGTCGGTTTCTCACACACACACACACACACACACAATTGACCATATTTTGTTCTTATTCTTATTGTTGAATAGTGACGTACTTTAGGAGAGGAACTTTATAAGCTTATACAGCTTTCGTTCCGATTCTTTTCTTGTTGTTAGATGTTGTAAATTATGAATAGTATATTATCAATATATGGATAAAATGTGTTTAAACAAATGACCGAGGTTGAAACAGTTTTAAAACTACTTTTTAAATTTCTGTATTGGAAGCTTACAAAAGCATTGTCACAAATAGAGAAACCTCTAAAAACGTGTAAGATGATTTGGTAAAGGGGAAAAAACACCATGCACTATACTTCCATTACTGGGATTTTTGAAAAGTTCACTTTTTCATGTTATAATTAGCATCGTTATCTTTATACAGAGACACTCAATAAAGCCGAAATACTGAGAATGGCGGTTGTGTATTATTACGGGGGCGCCTATTTCGATTTGGATGTCTTCTGCATGCGTCCTTTGGACCGTTTTGTGGAGAACCACCAGTGTGCCCTGGTAGCGCCAATTCCAGAATTTTTTGTCGCCTACCATAAAGAGATCGACCGTTTTGAAGTCAACAACGCCATCTTTCTTTGTCGACCGAATCATCCATTTTTTAAGGAACTTATTTCTCGGAAAGAAAAGTTATCTGTAACCTGTTTTCTGCACAGTGATTTAAAATCGTGTAATATCATAGAATTTGCTCAGCCACTCCTTGCGAAATTTGCAGCAACCGGAAACACAAGCATTTTACCGGAAGTTGTAGATTATTACCTCTTTGACAGTATCTATGATCCGGCTGTAACACACTTGTTGGAGAAATTTTGTTCTGGAAAAGAATACCTTCGATTGGAATCAGCTAAGCAGACTATTTGTGACAACTGGATAAAAATGGGGAAAGGTAACCGGAAAGTGCATGAAGCTGCCTATACATATCACAGTTGGTATCATACAAAAGTCTCCCCAGTGACAATCAACAAGAAAAACAAAATATCAAACATTGTACCACATGTGAAAATGTACGATCCCACCATGGATAGGCTTGTGGTCGTGACTTGACCTTGCATGTTGTAACCTGTCATTATTTCCGCTTTAGAGTGGTATTGTAAATAGCTAGGGCAGAAGATCCACATGTATATTGTCGTTTTCAGAGCAACATTTATAGAAAAAAAAACATTGTCTTTATATGAAAATAGGCAGTCTAGAAACGGGCGAAAGATATTTTTTTTCTCGAACATATTCAAACATAAATGATACAACAACTGATCTGTTTAGGTATGGTTATACATGTGACATTGCCCAACAAATTCTCAAGGCAGCACTTCTTAATGCCATGCAAGAATTATAGCTCCATTTTAGCCCCAAAGTATCGGGGTCCATGGTTAGAATCCTCAGCTCGGCTATTTTTTTCCGAAGATTGATGATATGTCATTGGGACAGGAATCATCCTTCTGTCACCGCTGATCGTTGTTTGATTGAAGGTTAGGTGGGAAAGCAGCCAATGCTTTGGGAAGAAGCTAGTGTGAAATCCTGATAAAAGGCATGAAAACATAGATAGGTGCATTGACCGCCACGATATAACTAATGTTGAAAGTGGCATTAATACTAAACACACAAATACATGTATCCGTATTTATTTCTAATTCTGTTTCCACTCGAAGACGTTCAAATTCTTTCCTGTCTCTATCATTTTTTCCTCTCTCTTTCTCGTGTGTGTGTGTGTGTGTGTGTGTGTGTTATTTTGTTATTTACACATTGTCTTTTACATGTCTTCCTGCCAATATCTATTTGTTTTGCTCGTTTGATTGTAGGAGAAGGCTGAGGCTAAATTGGAAGAACTTGTGGTCCGATCCCATTCATTTGTTGAATAAAATATGTTTACACTAAACTAAATCCGTATCTATAATGGTTCTGTATATTTAGGAAATTCTGGTCATTTTCATTTCGCAAAATTTGTTAGACCTACACGAAATATCTCTGAACATAGATAGACAGCTTAAAAGGCACTTGAATATGAATACTGTCAAAACTGTTTAGGGCTTCTTTATGAAGAGAAGTAATGAGAAGTAAAATCACCATAAATTGCGGGTCCCTATAAACTTAGAAACGGAACCGAAACGAACCGCAACGCAACGAAACGAAACGGGGCAAAAACGGAATGAAACGCAACGAAACGGAACGAAATGGAGCCAAACCCAACGAAACGAAACGAAATAGAACGAAATCTAGCTGAAGTAAAACATTACTTTTTTTCTTTTAAATCAACTTCTTCTTGATTGCAATTAATGCAAACAGGTAAATATTAAAATCTGATAGCAGTTGTACGCACGAAGATCGGGTAATTGCAGTGAATCTGGATTATTGTTCACCTTGTTATGGAAATAAATCATCATTAATTGATTGAATTTGCGTTTTTTTATCGTCGCCACCGGTTGCCCATGTAGGCGACGCCCCCTGAAGACAGTTTTGTTATGGGGGATAGTGCAAGATACCAGACGAAACCCATCCAAAGTTACGCCTGGTTCTTTAACGTGCTCGGTGTATAGCACCGTCATACTGGACCTCGGTTTAACGTCTCATTCGAAAGACTATTAGTAATTTTAGATGGTCAGCCATGGGGCTCGAACCCACACTCAAAAGTGGCCAAAGACTTGATGTTTACAAGTCCTACGCTCTACCACTTGAGCTATGCGGGCTGGCCAATAAATCATCATTAAAATGTTCTTCAAATATCGGGCAACTGTCAGTGACGCAATTATGTCGCTGCTCAGTCGAAGCAGAGGGACAATATGAGGGCCTAGATTATTTTCTCTATTTGCAGGGGGCATTTAAATTTCCCCCAATAACGACGAGAGGGGTACAATGCCCGTAAGCATTACCACTATTACTGATTCCAGCCCCTAAAACGATCACGTTGCAGTACGCAACAGTCAGCATAACGTTTATTCCTGCATCGGAGCAATTGTACACGGCTATTAGCTCGAGACAATACAAACCTCGACTCATCAAAAAAAATTGTCCGCCGACGCTGTCTTGTCCAGTTTATGTGTCCCAAGGCCAGTTGCTCTCGACGGCGCGCGTCAGAACCGAGCGAACGTACGGGCGACGTCTGTGCAACCCGTTATCAGCTAAACCATTCCGGGAATAACAGCAGCTGTAACTGTTGCTCGTAGGTCTCGTAGGTACTGATTCACGATATATCGGTCTTAGGCTCGAGTCTGCCGCTACGTGTAAGTCTTTTGCACGCCAGGTTTGCACAAATCGCCGCACAAGGCTGCTGACCGCGAATGCACCAACATGAACTGCAACCTCTGTAGTAGGAAGCCCAGGCTCCAGCATACCTACGACTGTTTCCGGTAAATCAAGTCTTGGCATTTATATTTGTGATCAATTTTTGACCCGGGGCAGCTGGGACATTCGCGGCCATCATTTGATAACGGTGTTTATATTTATACCTCATGGGTCTATGACCTTCTGGTTCAATAAACTTACCTTTACCTTTGTATAACATGTATTATCATTTTTAAACGTGAACATTGTAAGTTCCTTCGATGTTGGGGCAAAAGATTTGGGTTCTACTTCAGTCAGTTCCTGAAGTTTCTTAAAGTAACAAGCTGCCAAAAGTAAACATAGCAGGCATTGAAATGCATTTAAATTTAAATCGTATCATTTAAAAGTATGGAGATTATTATGGAAACGACAATCTGATATTGTACAGTCGGTCCAAGTGTTAGTCGCTGGCAGAGAAGTTAATTTCAAAACTAGGTTAAAAGTTGCCAGGTCACTCCACCTTTTGTTTACTGTTTGCCTGAATGTAAAATTCCTTTTTTTCTGCCAGCGACTAACAATTTGACTTACCACACAATTACAGATTTCATCCGCACAATATTTTCCATATTTTTGATTTGATATTTTTTAAATCTAAATGTATTTGAACACCAGCACTGTGTTTTAGGCTGCTACTGGATCTTTAACTCGCACAATTTTCACATAGACAGCAATTTAGCATAAGAAGAGCGAATCTTTTCCTCGATAATGTCAAAATAATAAATGCAATGTCATATTTTTCTTTCACAGAAAATGAAAACCTTACTGCTGTCGTGCAAATAATTATCCTTATCCGCTGTATGTCGTCCGGGTAAGGATTCTTATTCGCTAGACAGCGAATAGAACGTGCAGTCTGATCTTGAATCTACACTGTCCGAAAATGAGATACTTTTTCCCCTAAAAATACCTTTGAAATTGCAAAATTTGGGTTTTTACTATCGGCTGGAAAGTGTCATTGCACGTATTTAGCAGAATTGGGGTTAACATTTTCAGATGACTTTAAGATAAGCTACTGCTTAGCGTCAGATCCTGTCCGAATGTTCGGATTCATTTTTATACATGCTGTACATTTATTTGTAACAAAGTAATGCCTTTGAAACTGAAGATGATTTCTGGACTGAATTTATCTCCATCTGCCGATGTAGCCATTCACCCTAACCTGTTGTAACGAACAGCCCTACCCACTTTCTCTTTTCAGACCTGAAGCCATCTCGTTATCTTAAAGGTTTTGCCGAGATGTTCATTACATTGACCTATTAATATGAGAAAAATGTACAAATAAAAAACAAACATCTGTGTGTGGGGACTCAATACACTCGCAAGGGTCGACTGAAAGCATCTTGAAGGGTATCGACTCAACACCTCAAAGGTATTGACGGCATAATATGGTGTTCATGCGAAATATGCCTGCACCCTGCGACAGTTATATAATATCAAAATGAAACTGATTAATTTGATGTTGTTTAAGGCCGTTTTCAACAGTATTTCAGATATATCGCAGCGGCCAGTGCGCCTACCCATGCTTCTCTGGAGTTTCTTTTGACAGTAATACGTAAAATATTCTTTCCAAGCCACTGGCTGCTTACCCACATAACCATCGTCGAAACAATGATCAGCAGTGGGAGAAGAATGAATCCTGCCGCAATGACTACCGTTAATCCTCGGAAAAAAAAATTGGCCGAGCTGGGTATCAAACCAGCGATCCTCTGTTCTCAAGTCCTGTACACTACCAACTGAGCTACAGGGATTCGATACCAAAATGAAAGAATAACAGAATAGAAAGAAAATAAAATTCCGTTTCCGTCCAAAATCTTACATCAAATATGTTGGAGTTTGTGCAACTTTCCCAAACACAGGTCATAGTAACGGATTGTCGTTTAGATCAACTAATCCTGATCCTGATTAGATTTTTAAACCTGCAAACCATGCATGAGATGACGCGAAATTTCAGCAATTGTTTCTGTGTGCTCTGCACATAAAACGTGGGATAATTCAAGAAGGATGAGACAAAAGAAATTTTAATAAATTGAGGAAAAATTCACGGAATAAAAATCAAGATTTCGTTCTATTTCGTTTCGTTCTTTTTCTTTGGGTTTGGTTCCGTTTCGTTTCGTTTCGTGTCGTTTCGTTGCATTCCGCTTCGGTCCCGTTTCTAAGTTTATAGACCCATAAATTGCCTCCAGTAGATTGAAAAAGGCGGTTTCATTTGCCAAACCCCTATTTTGTCCGTTAACCCGCTTTCACAAAATCACTCGTCCCAAAAATATTTTAACCATAACAAACCAGCAAACCAATCAACCCATGCAAAAATCAACACACTTAACAAATCCCACCACCCTTAACCAACAAACCAACGCTTAAACATATGGCTAGCCCTTATATGATAAAACAATATAACAATAAACAACAATATAACAATTTTATGTAACATTAAGCATGCTCATAAAATTAAAAATAAAATGGGATTAACATAACAATCTAATGAAGGTCAGCGAATAAATGGCATAACCTTTTTTATAAACATTTTTTACTTAAATCAAATTTTTAAAAAATAAAAAAATTTTTAATTAAGAAAAAAAAAACCAACACATCATCCAACCAGTTACTTAACTAACCAACAAACCCTTACATCAAACAATTACTTAACCTTTTATCCACCCATCAACCAACGCATGATGCATCAGCTAACCGGCTTATGAGTTAGTGGGTGGCTTAAGATTTTGTAGAAAATTTAAAAAAATTTTTAAAAACCTTAAGAAAAAAAAAAAAAAAAAAAAAAAAAAAAAAAAAAATGAATTTTTCTGAATTAAGTTATTTTTAAATATTATTAAAAAAAAAAAAAAAAAAAAAAAAAAAAAATGAGTGTGCTAAAAAAATTTACTGGAAAATATGATGATTTTTTAAATAAAATGTTTTATGTATTTAGACATAAAGCTAAAACAACTTACAACCACAACATGAACGAAATAACCTTTGGTTTTTATGGTAATATTTTACCATATGAATGTAGATGTATAAATTTAAAAATTTATTATGAATTAAGCAGAATAAAACATGAATACTCAAACACAAACTTTTTTTTAAATTTTAATTTAATTTGCAAGCGTACACAAAGAAAACTAAACCTCGCTAAAATATTTATTAACACTAATGTAGAAAGTGCATTTTTAGAAGATTTAGACCAAACTTTTTTAACAATATCTGATAATGAAAGATTAATAGATTATTATTTTGATTTATTTACTATTGAGCATACCGAAGAAAACTTAGGTTTTTTTATAACTTTTAACACTGAAGAAGATATAAACTACCCACTTTTTCCAGAATTAAGTGATATTACAATACCAGTAGAACATCAAATAGTTGGTGAAAACACTCAAATAGCTGTAAGAGAAGCATATATGTCTCTATTTACTATTCGCGGGCTTACCAGGCAAGATATTACTCATTCTTTTAATTGTATTGCATATTATTTAGAATGTGGAAGTTATGAGCTAGAGTATTCCGAAAATGGAATTACAAGAATTGAAAAAAAAGGTAATATAAAATCCATGTTTAAAGAAATTAACGGTGAAGAAACCTTTAAATCAGACAGATGTGTAATATGCCATGATAAAAAAATAAAACCTAATGTTTTGTTTTGTAGTTGTGGTCATATTTGTATTTGTAGTTCTTGTAGCAACTTTTACAATAAAAAAGAATGTCCAGTTTGTAAAGTTACAAGTAATATCCTGAGAAAAATTTAAATATTTAACCTTTTTTTACTAGGTTAAATACTTAATATGTTTTTGGTCTTGCACCTTGTTGCTCATATTTTTTTCTTTTTTCTTCAGACAATTTTTTCATCTTTTCTTCTTCTATCTTATCAATTCTATAATGTCCCCAAGCTAAGGTATCATTACTACCATCCTCTAATATATATCTTTTATCATCAGCATAACTTAATGCTTTTTTGTTTACTACTTCAGTGTGCATTTCATGTTCCCTACTTCTTAACACAGGCATGGTTCTATAACAGTCTTCTTCTGTATCCAAACAATTTTTATAATTTTCTAATTTTATTTTGTTTTCAACAACAGACTTTTTAACCCCCTTACATCTTTTACCTTCATCAACACCTTCCCATTGTAATTTTCCATTTTTATCTAAAATTGGTTTTGGTTTTGGATTTTAATCAGTTTTTTCTTCTCTTAATATAGGAAATGTTTCATAAGCATATGTTTTTGCACCCAAACCAGCCATCTCAATCATAATATCTCCATTTAATTCATCTTTAAACATACCTAATACCTTTTTATTTTTTTCACTCTGTAAATCATGCTCTTTAGGGTAACCACTCATATCATACATCATATCACCATCTTTTTTCATATCCTCATAAAAATCTTCAGTTTCTATTTCAAGAATAAAACTATCAGTATCAGTGTAGCACATCCTTACTTTTTCACCATACTTTGCTTTAAAGTAATTATAATAAGTTTCATACATATGTATTTTACTAATATCTAATATGCTCGTACCTAAATAAACGGGTTTTTTATATTTTATATTTGTTTTCTTTATATGAACAGCAACTAAATTTTTATCAAATACTGTTGTATGGTGATAGTTTGGTTTAGCAACAAGCTTTTTATAAGGATAGCTAACCGTATCATTAACTAATTGAATATCAACCCTATTTCTTAAGTTTTCCATGGTCTTACCAAAAAGACTATTCATCATTAATTTAAAAAAATCTTTTTCAAAATCATTTTTTGCATCTTTTCTTAAATCAACATTTTTATCAATATATTTTTTAATACAATATGTTTCTTCAAACATGATGCCACGATGTATCTTTTTAATTTCTAATCCTAATTCTAAATATTTTTATAATGTTTCATGATGTATAACATAATTTTCTTTATCGTACAAGTTAGGAATTAATTTTCCCACTTTTTTTATTTTCAACTGTTCAGGAGCAAGAGGAAAATCATTATGTAAATCATACAACTTTTCAGGATACTTCAAATCAACCTCTAAAAAGCATGGTATTTTTTTCCATTCTTTTAAATCATCTTCATCCATCCATCTAAAACCACTAGTGGGTAGCAGTTTGCTCATTGCCCAAGGATAAAGACTGTTTGCATCTATATATATTAAATATTTTGATGGTTTAGTTTTATCATACTTTTTTTTCATATATTTATTGTTAGCTTTTGCATATCTTTTACTACACATAGATATCCCACCATGTATTCCTTCTTCAATCATTAAAAGCATATTAGGGTCTGTTAAATACTCAAATTTTGATTTTGTTGTTTTAAGCATAGCATCTAATGCTAATCCTGGAATAGTATAATACCAACAAGGGTCCAATTCATAATGCTTAAGACAAAGTTCTCTAAAGTTTTCCATTATATCAGCTAAAAGTAAAACATCTATTTCATTGTAAAGCTCTAAATATTCTTTAAACGTTTTCATGTTAAAAGTTTTCCAAACATTTAATGCATGCTCATAATCTTTATCTTCAATATGTTTATCATTTAAGCTTGAATAAAATTTTTCTTTAGGTGGTAGCTGAGTTTCTTCTAATTTTTCAAAAGTATCTAACCATTCATAAGGAAAAAATCCTTTTTTTCTTAACAGTGGTAAATGTTCTTTAGAATGAGATTTTAATAAAATTTTTATCTGTTCATCACTTAAATTTTTTGAAAGCTCATCTAAACTACTATTCATAAACTTAAGACTATCTAAAAACCTTATTTTATGGGTTTTGTTATTTCCAACCTTAATACATTTACTAAAGCTAATATATTTTTCTTCATTGTTTGGTATGCAATCAATTTCTCCTTCAGTTTTACCAAGATGTTTTATAAAAAGATGACTATCATAACCACTTAAATTATGAAAGAAAACAGGTGTAAAGTCAGGAATTTTTGCTTTAAGATTACACTCAGTATGTGCTGCACCACGATACTTACCTGTAAAATGACAATGATCTTTTACTTTATAATTTTTACGTGTAAATTTACCATTACATATCCAACATTTCTTTTCTTCTTCATATTTTTTTTCTTCATCTTCTGTTATCTTAATTGGTGTGGGTTTTTGATAATATTTTTTATGTATTTCTTTAATATCCTCAGTTATTTTTTCCACAAAAACCTCTTCAGCATTTTTACCAGTATATTTTTTTATTTCAGGTGGGTAAACTTCATCATCAAAACACTTAATAATAACATATTTAAAGCTACAGGGAATATGCTTCTGAGTTTGAATAGTATAACTTTCTTTTTTATTGCTTTCACTGCTAATTTTTTTATAAATAGGTTCCAACACACATTCAAAATCAGCATATACAACAAAAGGAACCTTAATTTTTCTTTCATGATTTATAAATTCTAATACCTCTCCAGGTTTTGCCATATCTAAAGCAACAGGAGCATGCTTATTACAATATTTTTTATGCTTTATTAAAAGGTCTTCTTTTCCAAATGCATTTAAACATCTTTTACAAAAATACTTTTTACGGTGGTTATTTGATATTTGACTTGACATTAAGCGGCTAAAAGTTTTTATTAACACATAATGACAATTTTCTTCATTTGTTAAGTAAAGTAAATCAACATGATTACTTTTTTCTTCATTAGTAATTCTTAATGGATAAAATTTATTTAAAACTTTTTTTTCTTTATCATCAAAAACAGAGTAATAGCTATAAACATTAACGCTAATTTCAGGATTTTGTTTTTCAAATTTACTAATATCATGCAATGAAACAGGGTAATTAATACCATCCATATTTAATTTTTTAATTTGTTTTTTTAATTCACTATCAACTCTTTCAGAATGGTTATCTTTTAGTAAAATATACCTTGCTATACAACAGGGAAAGCACCTATCATCTTCATTTTTTATATTGATACATGCTTTTTTATCAGCTATCCATTTTGGAAGAGGTATAAATGATGAAGCTGTCAAAGGGTCATAAATTGCTGTATGTAATTTTAAATGTACCACACTATGAAAAGTCCACCCGCTACCCCTTCTTAAAAAGGTACGATAATTTTCTAAAATTCTTTCAGCCATTGTATCATATAATTCATCTACATCAGTTCCTCTTAAATTAATCAAATTTTCATCAGAAGAAAACTGAGCTGGAACCGGGTTTTCCACATCATCAAATCTATACATCAAACACTTAAGAATCATTTTTACTTTAACTTTACGTTTATTTCTTAAAATATTTGTCATAGATTGCATTGTTAACTCTAAAAACTGCTCAGGAGAATCAACGGGATACCCATTTATTTTATATTGATTTGCCCAACCCCTTAATGAAGAATTACTTAATGTTGCTACATTATCTTCTAGTCTTTCTCTTGGTATTGTTTCCTCTATATTTCTTTCAACTTCATCTATTACCTGTGGAATTTGTTCTGGTTCAACATTACCGGTTACCCAATTAGTAAAATTTCTTACTCTTCTTCTGACACTCTCAGGAATTACCGCTGAGGCAACCCTTCGAGCACCACTATATAAATTAGATGCAAGCCTTTGACTACCATCTGTTAATCTGTTGATAAATCTTCGTGAAAAAGAATTCATCGCCATAATTTTTTAAACAAAATAATTTTTGTTTAACTCAAATTTTTTTTAATTTATTATTTTTTAAAAAATAATAAATTATTGAATATCAATTCTATTTTTACCATTCCAAACCCTACCATTCCAATTTTCAATAGTTTGAGGACATCTATCAATAAACTTACTAGCCTTGTAAATTGATGGAAATGTTGTTTCTTCTTCAGTTTCAACATCCTTTAATATTACCGTTTTAGGATTTTTACCTATATCTTTCAATCTATCATAATTAGGTTCTTTTTTAAGTGGTATAGCTTCTTCAGGATATAACCCATGCTCCTTTAAAACATCAATATATTTTTTTTTTGTTCCAGTAAGAGTAAAACTTAATATTGTTATCTGTTAATATTTTTTTTAAAATCAGCAATCTTTAGCATATTTTTATATTAAACAAAAAATTACTTAATATATAACTGTCATCTTGTTTCCATCACTCTGAAAGTTAATTAACCTATCACTAAGTAAAATTGCATATGCTTCAACATTTGCTCCTGGATTAGCTGTAAAGCTAGCTCTAATATGAATATCAGTTACAGAATACTTAATTCTTTCACTTTGCTTTGATACATCAAATACAAACAAGGGAAAAAGTTTTTTATAATCATCAGGATTAATATTTGGATTTGATACTAGTTCATCCATGTTGTAAAACTTTTTTCTAAATGAAGCAGCTTCCTCATATATTCTTCCAATTAGGTTAGTATCAAAGTTTATTTGATGTTCATTATGTGGATATTGTTTTGTGGATAACACAGCTTTAATATTTCTTACATTTAAGTGGTCAAATATAGCTGAGTTTTGATCCTGATTATCACGCTTATTTGATTGAAAACCAACAATGATAAAACGTGGTACCTCAGGTGATGATTTAGTTGCTAGTCTCCAAGCAAAGTTAGTATTGTTTGGCACCGCTATTGTATCTGATTGTATCATCCTATACCCAACAGGAAATCTTTCTTTCTTTTCAATAAATTTTAAAAGTTCTGATCTATTACCAAGTTCAGGTGTTACGTGTGGCATAATCCAAGTTATTTTACTTAAAACAACTTTTCCTCTAAAATTATTAGTTGGATTTCCACCTCCATCTAGCTGTGAACCAGCTTTAAAAATTGCGTTATCATCACCTGTTCTTGTTAAGGTTAAAGTATGCTTCATACCATATACTACTTTGTTGTAATCTTCACAAAAGCCAAATATGTGTTTTAACGGAACGCAAAAGTTAAATGAACCAACCGGATTTGAACTAAAAATCCAATCTCTTCTTACTTTAAATCCATTATTAGTATCACGATTTGCTCTAAGTCCGGTATCCTTAAACCAAAGTTGGTTTAAACCTTGTGATTTAGAAAAATCATCAGGATATTTTAACAACCCCAACATTGTGGTAACATAACCAGGATAATTAATATACTCAATATCTTGCTCTTCAAGTTGGTATCTGATACTTTTAAACAAATACATCATTGCATTATTTGTTAGCGTTACCAAATTATCATTAGCATTTAAAATATTACCATCATAACGAGCGTCATTTTCTCTTAACAAATCACCTTCAAAACTTAAATAACTCTCAGAAGGATGAAGAAAAACATCCTTGTTTCCTATATCAATCCTAATATTACCCCCTGAGTTGTTTAAATTGGTTCCTATGGTAGGTTCATACTCAAAGTATTCATATTCATCAATACTATCGTCTTTTAAAATTGGTGCTTTAACATTTAAAATGTCCATTTTTTTATATATACATTTATAATTTTTAAGTTAAAATTATAATTGTGTTTTGTTTTTAATTTTCTAACCATAGTTGAGGAAATGATTTATCCTCATATTTACATAAACACCCTTAAGTTTAATAGTTTTAAGTTTTTCTACATTAACATTTTTTCTTACTTTTGGATAAATTTTATTACCATAAAGTAAGGTTACCTTTGGTATATCATTTTCTTCTAGATATTGATTTACTTCATCTTCAAACTCCTTAACAACATCAGCTTTTTCAGGAGACAATCTTAAAACAACCTTTTTATAATCATAACTTGTATTATTTACTTCAACAATTTCATCTTCTTTATCAATTTTAAATTGAGCATAAAGTATTCCAATTCTCTTACTATTGTATTTTTCATATTCTGTTAATCTAAATTTTAGCTTTGTCATATTTTTTTTATTTAATGTAATAATTACTTAAGCTAAATTAAAAATTATATTGTTTTTATCCCTTTACCTCTTTTTTTGTTTAACTTCTTAACCATTGTTTGTATATTAACAGCACCACCATCAATCAATGAACTTACATTTTGTTCAACAGGTTGTATTGTTGGTATGGTTGGAACTTGACTATATTTTTCAATAATCTTTTTAGATTTAGGTGATAAAGCCTTTTTAACCAATCTGGTTCCAGCATCAACTGCAGCTGTCTTACCTGCCTCTAAAGCTTTCTTTGCTCCTTCTTTAGCCACACTTTTACCAACATCAACTGCGGAACTTGCTATTTGCTTAACTGCTCCACTTGTAAATAATCTACTTAAAAAATTAGCTAAGGTATCAAATATACCTGCTCCACCATAAGCATAAGTTCTTTTAACTCCTCTCTTTTGTGATGTAATCATTTTATAGTATAGACATTAACTTTTTATAGCTTTTTGTATTTAATACTTTTTGTCTTTTTAATTCATCACAAATACTTACCAACTCATTTTTTACACCTGTATGACCAGCATCTTTACTAGACATTAAAAGGTCAAACCTTTCTAATAGTGCGTTTGGGTCTGATGGTATAACAATGGTTGTTTTTTTCTTTTTTCTTAATCCACTACCAGTTTTTTCTTTTTTAATGTAATCAAAAACAGGTTTAATTATTTTTTTCCATTTTTCACCAAATATATTATAATTTTTCATATCATTTTCTCGATTATTATTCTCAAACATAATTTCACTTAAATAAAGAATTTCTTGATAATTTGTTTTATCTTCTTCGGTAAAATTTTTTGGATCTTTTGATAAAATCAATTCCCATAACCCATCACTAGCAGGATATCTTTTTTTCTTCAAAATAAAAAAAAAAAAACATCATCTTTCGGGTCTAAAAAAATTTCTTTATTACCAAATTTAAATATACCAAAATTTTTATCAAAAACTATTCTAAAGATATCATCAAAATCATATTTATATTTTTTTGTAAAATTTTCATTAAAAACTTTAACAAAATGACTAATTTCTTCTTTATTTTTTTCTATCTTAACTTCGTGATAAGAAGGAAGTTCCGAAGTTGGTAATTGACTAGGCATCATTTCTTTAGAAAGTTGAACAGGTAATTTAATAATCCCCTCCCTAATAGGTGCTAATTCCTCAGTAATTACTCCTGGTAATTGTTGAATTCCCTCCCTAATGGGTGCTAATCCCTCAGTAATTCTTCTAGCTGCTTCTAGTTGATACAAGCCAATCTTTTTAGTTGCCTCTTCTTGTATCTCCTTTTGTGATTTAGTTAAGGGTTTAAAAAACTTAGTTAGATTTTGTTGCAATTCGATATCCCCGGTTCTTTCAGCAAGTAACCTTTTACGAACCAGTTTTTTTCTTAAAAGATAATCTTTTACCATCTTATCTCTTGTTTTATAATCAACATTTATAAAAGGCATTTTTTAAGTAAAAAAAATTATTCTAATTTATTCAGTATTACCTATCTCACAAGCACAAGAACACTTAAACTTAGGGCATTTAATACGGAAGGGAGCCCCCATGGTTCTTTTCAACCAACCTCCGAAAGGACTCACGTGCTTCTTGCCTACCCCTTTCAATTAAACTTTCTTGTTCCTCTAGCTTGCTTTTTTTCCTTGACTTAACTCGTATCTCTTCCTTCATCACCTTATATTTTTCCAATTCATCCATAATTAAAGTAAATTCTGAATGTTCTACTTTGTTGTCACTGATAGCTTTAGATATATGTGTAAATAGTGTGTTTAGCTTTGCATCAGCTAACATTTTAATTTGAAGATGTTTTTCTGATTTTGTCCTGGTTCTTCTAACAACAAACTTTCCTATCAATGCTGAAAATCCAACAGCTAAGGCACAACCTTCTAAAGCTATCGTTGCTGGAATTGCTACCACAGTTGATAGTAAAGCGATACCACCTGCTCCGGCACCTAGTGCTAAGGTGGTTAGTCCTGTTTCAACATTATCCACACTCTTGCTAATCTTTAAATATTTTTTACTTAACTGTTCTCTAACTTTTACTTCATTTTCAAGAAATGTTTGAATTTCTGATATTTTTTGTAGCCTGAAGGATTGACCATTGTCTTCTGCTGTTAGTATTGGTTCTAATTGAGGTGCATTTGGTATATTTCGTGCTTCTGGTAGGACTGGATAAATCTTTTCTTTTAGTTCCATTTTATTAATTACAACTATTTTTTTAAATAGAATAGTAAAGACGACATAAAAATTCATTTTCATTAATTTTTACTAGGTTACCAGAGTTGTTTGTAATTGTGGTAACCACATTATCATTATCCTCAAGAATAACTTCATTTGTTAAACTAAATTGTCTAATTTTTAGAGCATAAGATAGAGAAATTAAAACGACACCTTTACTCATCATAAAACCAAAATTTAAAACGATTGTTTTAGTTTCATTTGCTTTTAATACTATAGGTTGTTGAGTAAAAACATCCCAAGTAACAGGATTAACTTTTTTAGCTGGATACTTAACTTCTACAGGTTTCCAAAAAATAGTTTTTGGTTGAACCATTTTAGGTTTATTTCCAAATTTATGCTCATTCATATTTTTAATATTATAATATTGCCCCTAATATAGGAATATTAGCAAATGGGCTATTTGGTCCTAAAAGAAGACCTTTTCCATCATAAATTTTCCCACCTTGTTTTATATACAATCCTTCACCTTTATTTTTAAACCCTTTACCTTTGTATGGTTTAAGATATAAACCTTCACCATCAGTTTCAACTTGACATATACAACCACCTTTCTTAAGATACAATCCGTTACCCATTGCTTTTTGAACTCCTGTTGAAGCTAAACCAGTTAAGGCACCAACTCCCAAAGCAGGTAACACAGTTTTTGCTAATACGGGTAACGTAGCTGATGCGAGACCCGCAATTAATGGTAAAAAACCACCTTCTACTTTCATGTTGTGTTTAAGTTGTTTAATTGTCATTCTAATGGTCACCCCTTTACCTCCCTCTAATGCTTTATTTAATTTGTTTAGTTGTGACCCGGTTACAGCTATTAAATCTTCACCTGTTAGGTCATCATGATTTAATCTAATACTTACAGGACAACTTGATTTAACAGCATGTTGTAGCTTTTTCTTTTGCCCTTCTGTTATATTTACTTTAACTGTAATATAATTTGTCATTTTATATTTAACGTGATTCTCTTATATGAAATCTAATTGTTAATGTTTCACCTCTTAAATTTAATATGTTTCCATCTTGGTCAGTTAGCGTCAAGTTTAAATCATGTATTTCATTCAACGTTAAAGGTAGGTATACAAGATTAACTGGATTTTCTATTATTTTATAACCTGGTGCAACATTTGGAAAAAAGCTGTAAATTGTATTTCTTTGAGAACCATTACCATAACTACCTGAGATTAAGTCAATATTAACAAGTAAGCTATTAATATTTAAGATATGAACTAAATTTTCTGATTCATGAAACCCTCGAACGTATTTTGCTCTGTTAAATTCTAATACCTTTCCAATACTGTTTCTCTGATTAAAATCTACCTGATATCCATTTTCAAGAATTAAAACAGATTTTAATGTATTAGTGTTTGCTGATAAGCAAATATAATATTCTTCATTGAATAGATCATAATGTCCTTTTTTCTTCATTTCTTGTTGTATATAATCGTTGATATCAACTAAATCATAGCTGCCTGTTCGTATCTTTATCTTTTCCCATGTGTTACCACTATCTTGTGAATATACAAAAATGTTGTTACTATCAGTAATATTAGGAAATGAATAGTAAGTTTCAAGATTGACTAGTGCTATTTCATATTTTTTATCACGTTCAAGTTGAAGTGGTGGAGTAAATCTTGTTTTAAAATTTGATTTGTTATCGCTTACGATAATTTGAAATGAAGATTTACGGTCTGTGTTTTTTACTATTTGTTTTAGTAATTCTTCTTTCATTTTATATTTTAAAATTAAAGTTTTTAATATGATTTAAATTATATCTTTTTGCTTAAGATATAATTTTAATATTCTCAACAATTTGTTGGCATATAAAAATTATCAAAACCACGTCTGTATTTACCATTGTTTGCTTTACTTGTTAAGTCAATTACAACAAAACCATGTGGTTCATTCCAACATTTTTTACAAAAATTTCTAAATTCATTAAGATCCATATCTTCACTTACATAATCAGTATAAATATTTACTTGATCCTTTTTTGGTAATTTAAAAAGTATAATTAAGTTAGAATTTCCTCTTATGGTTCGTCTTGGTAATTCAAAAAAGCTTTGTGACAAATAGAAACAATCAGCGTTACTATGTCTTCCTCTTACATAGTAGTTTTCACATTTACCCTGACGCTCTAAAAGTAAGTCATCAAAAATCATTAAGTTTTTGTTTTGTGCATTTAGTTCTCTTGGGTCTGGAACATCACTTGCATTTTCAAAAAACCCACACTTAATATCTGATTTTTCCTTAACTGTTTTTGCCCATTCTTCAACTAATGCTAAAGGTGAAATGTCATTATTTTGTACTTCATCCTTAAATGAAAATAATCTTAATATATATTCTTTTGGTATTTCTTCTTCAAATGCTTTTTTTAATATACGATATTCTGGTTGAAACAAACTTTTACCAAAAACACATAAGTTATCATAATCTAACCAATCGGGACGTAACAAAAGATTAAGTAATAGTGTAGTTTTACCACATCCTGATTTACCAACTATTAAACCTCTGATACTTTTTGGTAAAGGGGGCTGGTTAAATCTTTTTGCTAATGCTTCATTCCATGATAAATTAACAATATCCATTTTATATTGAAAAATTTAATTTAATATAAAAAAATGTATTGTGTTAAGTGTAAAAAACAAACTGAAACAACTGATTTAAATTATGACGTAAGTAAAAATGGAAGAAATATGAAAAAGGGTAAATGTAAAGAATGTGGAACAACTAAAACTCAGTTTATTAAAAAAGACAAGGAGGGTGGTTCATTGTTAAACAAGGTTATCAATAACTTACCTGTTGAGATGCACTTACCAGGTCATAATTTTACTGGTCCTGGCACCAAGTTAAAGAAAAGATTAAATCCTGATTTAACACCTAAAAAATGGTCAAAACCTGTAAATCGTGTTGATAAAGCAGCATATCATCATGATATATGTTATCTTAAACATGATGATACTGCTACAAGAAATGCTGTTTGTGATAAAAATATGCTTAAAGAGTTAAAAGGTATCTATAATCCAACAATTAGGGAAAAAATGGAACGTGGTTTAGTTTCCTCCTTAATTGATACTAAAAAAAGATTTGGTATGGGAATTAAAAAAAAAAAAAAAAAAAAAATGACCAAAATATAATGCTAGCAGAAGAATTACATAAACCTGTTAAAAGAAAATTTAAGAAAAGGAGAGTTAGAGTAAATGGTATAGATAGGATATGGGCTGCAGATTTAGTAGATATGCAAGCATTTTCTAAACTTAATCGTGGTGTAAAATATCTTCTTGCTGTCATTGACATCTTTTCAAAATATGGATGGCTAATACCATTAAAAGATAAAACAGGAAAATCTGTTTCTATTGCATTGAAGAGTATTTTTAAGGAAAGAAAACCTGAGAAAATGTGGGTGGATAAAGGTAAAGAGTTTTATAACAAAGAAGTTAAAGATTTGATTGAATTATATTCCACTGAAAACGAGGAAAAATCAAGCGTTGTTGAGAGATGGATTAGAACAATGAAAGAAGAAATGTGGAAATATTTTTCTGCTCACTCAACAAATGTTTATATTAACGTGTTACCAAATCTTGTTAAAGAATATAACAACACGAGGCATTCTTCTATTAAGATGACACCAACTGAAGCAAGTAAAAAGAAAAATGAAAATAAAGTTTGGAGAACATTGTATCCTGATTATAATCAAGTAAGGGAGGATATCAAACCAAAGTTTTCTGTTGGAGACAAAGTAAGGATAAGTAAAAAGAAAAAGACTTTTGAAAAAGGTTATACCACAAGATGGACTGAAGAGGTTTTTACAGTTTTAGAAGTAAAACATACATCACCTGTAACATATAAAATTGAAGATTTAAATGGAGAAGAAATAAAAGGTACCTTTTATGAACCTGAACTACAAAAAACAAGTCAAGAGTTGTATAGGATAGAAAAGGTTATTAAAAAGGGAACAAAGAAATCTCTTGTAAAGTGGAAAGGTTATTGTGATGAGTTTGATTCATGGGTTAATAATAGTGCTATTGTAAATATTTAAATATATAAAAAATGCATGATATTTTAATTGATAATATAACTTTACCAAATAAACCTTTAAGCAATTTTGAGCTTGAGGATGCAGTAAGAAAATTAAAAATAAAAAATTTTAGAGGAATATTTTTAAGAGATACCCTACCTAAAAAAGTAAAAAATAAAGAATGTGGTATATTAAATCTTGATGATAGCAGAGGTCCAGGTACTCATTGGGTTGCATGGTTTAAAGATGATAAAACTAAAATTTATTTTGATAGTTATGGTATTCAACCAACTATTGAAATTATAGATTATTTAAAAAGGTCAATACACTACAATACTGACCAATTACAACATGCAGGGGAAGTATTTTGTGGTCATTTATGTTTGTATATTCTTAAAGAGTTGGGTTTAGGTAATAAATTTCAAAATGTTTTAAATAAACTTTTTTAGTAATATTAAAAACGATGCCTGTTGATAAATTTGGAAGGATAGATGATGCTAAAACAAGTGGTGATGGTGTGTCACTCGCTTACATAAGTAATAATTTTTTACGTAAAGATGGAACAACCCCCGTTACCGGTTCTATAAATATGGCTGGTAATACATTAATACGGGTTAGTAATCCAGTAAATCCTCAGGATGTTGCCACTAAGAGTTATGTTGATGCAAACTCAGGGCTGTTAGATGAAAATGGAGGATACCATATGGTGGGGTATTTAAACATGGGTTTTAATAAAATAAAAAATATAGCTGACCCTGAGGAACCGAGTGAAGCTGCTACTAAAAAATATGTAGATAACAGTGGTAGAGCAATAGTTCAACAACAAGATGGTACTTTTTCTGCTGTTGCAGATATAAATATGAAAGGATATACTATAACAAATCTTATAGAACCTGCAGAACCACAGGATGCAGCAACTAAAAATTACGTAGATGTTGCCAATCGAGCCTTTGTTTATGGTCCTGGAAGGCGGTATATAGCAGGTGGTGACGTTTCTATGGGTGGGCGGAGAATTTACAACGTCGATGCACCTTTAGAAGAGTACGAAGCCGCTAATAAGTTTTACGTAGATAACGCCATTAAGGCTGCTACTGCGGGTGAAAAAGCTTTAACAAAAAACCAAGACGGTTCTTTTTCAATGGCTGGTGAAATAAACATGAAGGGTCACTCGATTATCGGATTACCAAATCCCATTGACCGTGGCGCCGCTGCCAATAAAAATTACGTTGATAATGGTGGAGCTATCATAAAAAATCCAAATGGGAGTTTCTCAGCAGTAGCTAACGTAAATCTTCAAGGTTTTTCCCTAAAAAATGCAGCAACTCCGGTAGAAGAGAGAGATTTAGTGACAAAATCCTACGTGGATGTAAAAATAGGCTTTAAACCCATTATAAGCGTTCATGCTGAGCAACAAGGAGGATTAAAAAATGGTAATTACGAGTTTTCTTTCGGTAATGGAAGCACGGGAATACATCATGAATTAGGAGGTTATTGCATGGCAGCCTCGGGCAGAATTATAAGGGGGTCTTTAAAGGTTGTTACAGTTGGTGGTAACCTAAAAGAAGAGGCAAAAATTAACATAGCCTTAAACGGAGTTGAAAAGGCTGACTACTCCATAGTAAAAAAGGAGGGAAAAGGTTGTAGTTGTATAGTTTTTCCTCAGCCTTTAGAAGTAAAACAATGCGACACTATAAACTTTATAACAAGGTCCAACAACTCCAACGCAAAACACGCACATGTGTCGATACTGATAGAGTTGGACTTGTAAAAAAAAATATTTAACTCAGTAAAGGGTTAAATATTTAAAAAAAGGGTTTATCGATACACACTCCAATATCACGTGGTATAGTATTTCACAACTTTTTACAATATTTTGAAATGTGTATTACGCATATAATATCACTTTAGACTGGACTTTTGAGGGAGATGGTAGTATGTTATGATATTAATAATTTTTTTGTTTTTGTTTTTTCCAAAAAATGAACTGTATATGGTAATTGTATAAAATATAATTTATTTATGATAATAAAGCAGTCTTACTTCTTTGTTGTATCTTTGATTTTGTAAGAATGTTATTACTAACAACATGGTAACCTCTGGTGTGGTCTAACAACCCGTAAGTTAATACCAAAAAAAAAATGGTAACCTCTGGCACGGTCTAACAACCCGTAAGTTAATACCAAAAAAAAAAATGCTGACCTCTGGTGCGGTCTAACAACCCGTAAGTTAGCAAACACTAACAACATGGTAACCTCTGGCGCGGTCTAACAACCCGTAAGTTAATACCATATCAATACATTTCTTACACGTTAAAAACACACTGTTGTAAGGCTGCTGTTTAAAAAACAATAATAAGTATTTTATACAATTATTGTACAAGTTAAACATTTTTAAAAAAAAAACAGGGTAAAAATGTTTGTTAATATTATAATGTTCTACCATTTTCAGTTTTGGTGTGTTAAGCAAAAGTTAAAGGGTTGTGCATTAAATAACTTCCTCTTTCGTTTTCGGTGAGGAGGCATGAAAAAATGGTTTATATCATGGTAGTGTCATGACTCGCCTTACTTTATCTATACTTTTTCTTATGTTAAGGTATAGAAAACAGAGTTAAAGGTGATTCTTAAGATAGTTTAACGTTTTTCAACATTATTTATTTAACTAAGGCAGGAATATCAAAGTTTAAGACTCTCTGTGTTTGGGGTTCACAGAATTTATCCTCAGATAAATACGTCCCCCGATATTCCTGTTAAATTTCACGTTTGATATCACTGGTGGTTTTGCAAACTGGACATTTGTTTGAATTTTTGTTTAATTCATCACAATTTGCACAAATAGGTATATGACCACAATTGCAAAAAAGTATATCTGGTTTTTCTTCAAGACAAATAACACATTTTTCTTCATAAAAAGTTTTTTTACTAGTCTTTTGTCTTAAACGTGTTGCATCTTGTTCATCTTGTTCTTCATTTACCTCCCCTATCCTTTCAATTCTTTCAATACCATAAATAGAATATGTTGTTTGATATCTTCCCGTTTCAAAAAAAAATGTTGTTTTCTTCCCAAAACCTTTCAAAAATATCACTAGTAAAATCATATACATTTTGGTCAGCAAAACGATAATTGATTACTCTTGATAAGTTTCTATCTTCTTCATCGTCTTCATCTTGTTCATCTTCATCTTGTTCATATTCATTTAACTCTCTTGGTTGTTCTTCTTCCTCTTCTTGTTGTGGTGCAATAGGGGGAGAAGCTTCTTGAAAATAAGCTCGTCTTACTGTCCAATCTAAATCACTAGAACCTAAATAAAGAGGATTAAAATACCCATTTTCATTAATAAAAAGATATTGAACTAAATCCCCCCAAACATATCCAAAATACTCCGCAAAAGAAGAAAAGCGAGGATAATTATTGATATCATAACATCTGTTTTAAATGTAAGTAAAGGGAAAATCGTAAAGCAATAAGGTTGCAACTCTCTTTCATCTTTGTCAAGTAGTTCATACAAAGCATCTTTATAGGCTCTTAAAAACGTATCCCGCTTTTCAAAAGGAATTTTAATACCACAAAACACAGGCTGTGTAAAAGAGCGATATCTTCCACTAGGGTTTAAATCTGGCCAACAAGCAATAACAGTTGTTTCAAAGCCTCTGTTTTTTAAACAATGTTTGCTAAAACGGTAATATATTTGTGCCTTTAGTTTTTTTAACAAAGTAAGAAAATCAGTGTTAATAAATTGATTTTTAAAAACAAATAATTTTCTTTGCTGGTCATACTTATAGTTTTCAAAGTCTAGTTTCTTTTGAAGAGTTTTATTTAAGTTTATTCTTTCATCATTTGAAATTTTATTTAAGACATGCATTTTAAATATCATTTTATACAACTTAACAAAGAAAAATTCAATTTTTTTATCATCACAAAGAAAATAAAAAAAAAATTATTTTTTAAAAAATTATAAATTTAAACTTCTTTAAAAAACTCACCTAATTCCTTAAGATGAAAATATTCTTCCAAATAGTTAATTACCACATCTTTCATTGCATCTTCATCACTATTACATTCACTTAATATTAAATCCACTTCATCTCTTGCTTTTTCAATTGCAGTTAATCCAGTAGAAGTAAACACCCTTTGTATTTCACTTAATTTTTCCTCAAATAAATCATAATACTTTTCTTTTAATTTTACTTTATATTCATGCCATTCTTCAGCATTTTTAAAAGGAAAAAATTCACGAGCATCTCTCTCTTTTTGCCTTTCTTGGTACCATGCTTTTTCTTCTTCAGTAAGTCTAACCCTCATATCTTTTTCTTCCTCTTCGATAGGGTTATTTAAACGATGTGCAAGAGCTGCCTCTCTCCTACTAAGTTCATAAGCCTTATTTGTGTTATCAATATTTTCACTCATGCTTATATATTTATATTTGCAGGATTTTTTAAGATAAAATCAATTTTTTAAAAATTTTTAAAATTTTTAAATTTTTTTTTTTTTTTTTTTTTTTTTTTTTTTTTTTTTTTTTTTAAATTTTCAAATTTTTTAAATTTTTTTAAATTTTTTAATTTAAGTTAATTTTTTTTTATTTTTCTACAAAATCTTAAGCCACCCACTAACTTATAAGCCGGTTACCTGATGTGCCATGCGTTGGTTGATGGGTGGATAAAAGGTTAAGTAATTGTTTGATGTAAGGGTTTGTTGGTTAGTTAAGTAACTGGTTGGATGACGTGTTGGTTTTTTTTTCTTAATTAAAAATTTTTTTATTTTTTAAAAATTTGATTTAAGTAAAAAATGTTTATAAAAAAGGTTATGCCATTTATTCGCTGACCTTCATTAGATTGTTATGTTAATCCCATTTTATTTTTAATTTTATGAGCATGCTTAATGTTACATAAAATTGTTATATTGTTGTTTATTGTTATATTGTTTTATCATATAAGGGCTAGCCATATGTTTAAGCGTTGGTTTGTTGGTTAAGGGTGGTGGGATTTGTTAAGTGTGTTGATTTTTGCATGGGTTGATTGGTTTGCTGGTTTGTTATGGTTAAAATATTTTTGGGACGAGTGATTTTGTGAAAGCGGGTTAACGGACAAAATAGGGGTTTGGCAAATGAAACCGCCTTTTTCAATCTACTGCCTCCTTTTTTTTTGCTAATATGCATATCGTCGAAAAGCGAAAATTTCAATTATAGATCTATATATTTTTCAAGGTTAGATGTAAATCCAAACCATCCTAAGAAAGGAGCAGTTGCCACTGAAAAAGGTGTGTCTAAAAAAAAAAAAAGTCACGTAGACATTACAAACACTTTTTAATGGGCCATATGGTGACGCTTACAAAATATTAAATTACCAATTAGTGCAAGAAAAGGATTATCCTCTGTCATATGAATTCATTTGCCATGGTGTGAATAAGTCTTCACAAATAGGCCAACAAAATAAAGATGTCCACATTTTAACGAATTGCAAATTACTATTCATTTATTTGAGCTTATCAGTATCATGAAGCAGATCAAAAGCTAACGCATTCAGCGACGTCGGAAAAAAAAAATAAGAGCATACTTATATGCTCACCACGTGCTACCAAATATTACATGTAAATTTGAAGATCTTCATCGACTAGTTTAGCAGGCAGAGGCCTTTATCTATAGTACTTCTTCCAGCGAGGGCGAGGACTTATTCTCCACCATCTTACTTATTAGAAATATTTCTCTAGACTATGACTAAAACTGTTTAAACATGGAGTATGTTAGGTCCCTACATCACTCCAATGGTGAATAGTTCCCATTGAGGGTCGTAGTAGTTGCCTGTCTGAAGTAATGACAAACTGATTAAAACAAACGATTAAATTCTGTAAAATCCTTCTATATAGAAATTTCAGTAACTTTTCTAGGAATACGTGGTAACGGCCAAATAGTCCACTATATTATTGACTGATTTGGATCGGGGCTTACAACCATAGCCTCATTCTTGATTAACGAGATTAAGCGAGAGCGATTGTGAAATTTGTTTATTCAAGTTTTGTTGCCATAGCAACCACTGCTTTTATTGGAATAGTTCTGAGAAGAAACTCTAAAGAGGGCCATGGCAAGATAATTTCAGTGCAGTTTTGTTTAAAAACTGGATTGACACTTACAAAGATGTTCGCAAGCAAGTAAATATATAGATGCAATGACGGACACATGCATGGATGGACGCGCAAAAGGTACAGGATACGATATTCAGTTTATACCTGATTGAATTGCATGTTTCGCTGGGAAAAAGTTCTTGTCATATCAATATCTTTTTATCTACAAAATGAAATAAATAAATAAATAAATAAATAAATAAAAGCTGTTTATCAAAGCATTTTTTAAGCACCAAAATGTAGATCCTTAACTGGAACAGTCTGGATTCGAAATACGAAGTAAACTGTTGGTATTCTGCATGGGCGTATTCCATTCGCCTGTTCTGGCACATTGCACCTTGTTCCGGAATACTCTTCTGGAACGGGCGAAAGGGATATTTCAGCACATGTGCAGTGTTCTGGAATGATGTTCTGAATGGAGCATTTTTGGAACATTGTTCTTATCAATATCAAAAATGTTCTTTCATTTGTTCTAAACTTGATAACAATATTGCTGGTCGATTGTGGATGTATGCGTCTTATCCCCTTTTCAATCTACTGTAGCGATTAGAATGCTATTCTAACCTATGCCATGATTAAACTTCAAATCTATCGGAAACTTTTCTAGAAAATAGGGAAACTGTGCGGGCGTATTACATCACCTCAAGACAATTTGCTGAGGGTTAGCTGTTACAATCACATAACTCTTTATCAAACATCAAAACTTCAGACTTGTCCAAAGTGAAAGCATTTGCAGATGACAACGTCAGTGTGACTCCCAAATTGAAATTTGTTCTGGGATGGGTACAAAACAATGGGGGTAATATAGAAATTGTTGCTTGCCAGCAATTTCTCCTTTTTTTCACACAATGTTTTCAAAAGTATTCTTTTTCGCCTGTATTTCGATGATGACAGAGTCCCATTAGTTGCAAGTTTTTTTTTAATGCAACTAATTGGGTGTCGACTGTTTTACAGTGCTGATGTTAACAGTACTTTGATTTATACTCAGGTCATATGGACTGGAGTATTCTGAGCTTTTTTCAAAGTACATTTGTGCCAAGCCACGAGGAAATGAGAAGACAATTGAAAGCAACAAAATAGCTTGGCGTTCAGCATGGATCTAGAGCACCCTGCACATCTGTGAGGCCTGTTCAGGATCCATACTGTTTTCGCAATGAAAAAATTGTTCGTCTGTCAGCCATCTTGTATCACGTGAGGACGCGTTCAGCAGGTGCGCTGCACCTCGAATTATTTAGAGCAGCCAGAACATGTTCTGATGAACACAGCACCGTGTTCTGAAATACTCCATTGATCTAGAACATGTTCGGAGTGTTCGGATTAGCGAAAGGAATACGCCCCATCTTAACACCTGTAAAAAAAGGCAAACAAAAACTTTACTTATAAGACAGTTTTTATTTCAATATCAAACATGTACAATGTATAAACAGGAGTTTTTCTTAGAATATCCATGAGATTATAATACACACTGAAAGCATTCGCTAACGTCAAATTCTGTGTGGCTTAAAGGTTTGAATTTGTCTATGATATGGAAGAAAACACTGTGGGAGAAGGAGAAAATGCTGGTTACCCGCATTTTCTCCTTTTCCAACTATGTTTTCAAAAGCCTTTTACTTCATGTTCATTTAAACTTGGGATTGTGTGCTGAATGGTTAACTTTACAGCACTGAAGAAAAGAACTATACCATTTCAGCCAAAAAAACACATATAATTAGAAACACCTTTCGCCGACAGGTAGTAATTCATGAAAACGCTAAATTTCAAGTTGGTCACAAAATACAACTTTACTTTTTGATCCACAAACACTTGTTTTTAAACACATTTTGCCCTTTTTAGCCTAATACATGTATCCGTGGCGATGAGATAAACAGACTTGCTTACCGTCGCTAAGGGCTCCAAAACAACCGCAGTAAATACATATACAGTACAGCAGAAAGGCTACTTAAATCGTGCTGTCATGACTGTTTCTCTCGATTAAATTACGGAAAAGTATTCCTTTTCATATGTTTCTGCTGATGATGAATTCTCGGTAAGAAATTTATGGATACTTGAACCAAAA
Organism: Tridacna gigas; assembly: GCA_945859785.2. NCBI lineage: Eukaryota > Metazoa > Mollusca > Bivalvia > Cardiida > Cardiidae > Tridacna > Tridacna gigas. Next base: position 28,428,308 of record OX244031.2, on the reverse strand, counting down.
TAGACTGGGATATGTACAAGCACAATGCCAGCAAAGTTCTGAACTTAAATGAGAAAGAATGGCACTCTTCATAAACCTCAGTTTTGCCAGAGAATGATGGAATTACAGGTGTCCAGTATTTTCGTAAAGCTTTTTAGATTGTCTAAACATCATATTTGATAATAAATTACATTAAATTTCAAGCATTTTGAAAGATTTGTAGATTGCTAAATAACGCCGTAACAGCGCACAGAATTGACATTCTGCGATAAAATAATTTGTCAAGAGCGTTCACGAAAACCTATATAACATTTCGACGTTGTTCGTTGCCAGTACGTTCTTTGTCATGGCAGAATTACTCAAACCCCTGAGTACGCTAAACATAACTGATGGCAATGTCAGTGAACATTTCAAAAAGTGGAAAAGAAGACTTGAAATCTATTTATCTGCCAGTGGATCGCTTGAACAGGACAAGAAAGTACATACAAGTATTATCCTTCATTGTGCTGGGCCCAAAGTGATAGACATATATGACCAGTTCGTTTGGGCTAATGCCAACGATAAACATGACCAGAAGAAAGTTCTTGAACAGATCCAAATATACTGTAATCCTACAAGGAATGAAGTCCTTGAATCCCATAGATTTTGGTGCGTAAGATTTGAAGATTTCCCATCATTTGAACATTTTCTGACAGAGTTACGTAAAAGGGCCGAAACCTGTAACTTTGTGGAAACCGATAGAATGATAAGGGACAAAATTGTTTTCAGTGCAAGTGGGAAACCTCAAGAGTTGTTACTACGTGAAGATAAACTTGACTTACCAAAATGCCAACAGATTTGCCGAGCTTTTGAGCTATCTTACAAATCAGACGTGACCTCACCAGTACTGAAGTTGTTAATAAAGTTGACAATCACAAGCAAAAATCTCAAAAGAAAATTTATAAAGGGGCCAAACAGAAAAAAAACCTTATATTCAGAAACCAGTGAAACAGAAAGGCAAATGTAATTTCTGCGGTTATTCACATGAAAAGGGCAAGGAAAAATATCCTGCATGGGGAGAGAAGTGTAACAACTGCAGTGGGAGAAGTCATTTTAAGTCATGCTGCAGACAGGTAAACTCATTGAAGAACAGCAAGAAGACTCTTCAGGCACTGAAGAAGAATTTTGGCTGCATTACATTGACAGCACTGTAAATTCAAAAGTGAAAGCCAAATTCTTGTTAATAGCTGTGAAGTGCATTTACAAATTGACACTGGTGCTGAAATAAATACTATCCAGCAAAGATTTGTGAAGAAGTCCCAAAGAGTCAATAGGGTATCAAATCTTTGAATGTGGAACAAGTTAAAAGCTAAGTCATTAGGGGAGGCTACTCTGAAAGTAACCAATCCAGCAAACATTAACTCCTATGATGTGAAATTCGTAATTATTCTAAATGAGTCTGATTGTCTGCTAGGTTTGAAAACGGTGCAGCAACTTAAGTTAGTGACAATTAATACAGACAATTCCGTACACAGTGTGAAAGAAAATCTTGGTGATCTCGGTGAAGTTAAGAGTAATGGATGATGCCCATTCAAGAGCTTTGCAAGCTAGAAATATTCCTCTTGCTGTAAAATCAGAAGTGAAAGAACAAATTGATAACCTTGTACAGAGAGGTGTACTGATTCCGGTTACAGAACCAACTGAATGGGACAGTCAAACGGCCATAACTAAGAAAAAGCAATGATAAATGGAGGGCATGTTTTAGATCCTCAACCCTTGAACAAAGTATTAGTCCGAAAAAGATTCAGACTTTACTTTCAACTTTTGAAGATACTATTCCGGAAGTGAACAACGCAAAAATCTTCACTAGACTTGATGTGAAAGAAGCTTATTGGCATGTATGCTTAGATAAAGAATCCAGTCTTCTGAAGACCATGATAACTTCATTCGGTAGATACAGATGGGCTCGACCACCATTTGGATTGAATGTATCTAGCGAGATATTTCAAGGCAAATTGAATGAAGCTTTGAGTGGGCTTGAAGGTATTTTCACTATTGCTGATGACATCATTGTGGTAGGCTGTGGGAAAGATGAACAAGCAGCACGTAATGACAATGAAAAAAAAAAAAAAAAAACTCAACAAACTACAAAGCAGATGCAGAGAGAGACACTGTGTTCTGAATGATGCCGAGGAGAAGGGCATTGGAACCGAAATTAATTTCCATGGTCATTGAATCACTCCAAAAGGGATCAAACTAGATGAAAATCAGATAAAGGCAGTGATAGAGATAACCCGCCCCCCCGTGACGTCACTGAAGTGAAATGTTTCTGTGGTCTAATACAGTATATGATGAAATTCCTACCAAACTTGTCAGAAACACTTGAAACAATAAGAAGTTTGACCAGACAGAACGTTTCTTGGAATTGGACCGAAGAGTGTTCTAAAGCTTTTCAGAAATTTAAGCAAATGAAAACGCAAACTAACATTTTAGCATATTATGACCCTAAGAAAGACCTTGTTCTGCAAGTTGATAGTAGTAAAGATGGGTTAGGGGCTGTCTTACTACAGGATGGTAGACCACTTGAGTATGCATCAAGATCATAGAAACCAGCATAAAGGAATTGGGCACAGATTGAAAAGAAGGCCTTATCTGTCCTATATGGTTTAGAATGTTTTGACCAGTACACATACGGACGCAAAGTTATCGTCGAAAATAACCACAAATGCCTGGAAACTTTCCTGAAGAAAGCACTGAATCAAGCTCCATAGGGATTACAAGACATACATATGAAATTATTTCGCTATGACTTTGAAGAATTTCGGTATGTAAAAGGGACGGAACTCGTCATTGCAGACACTCTAGGTCTTGCATACACTTTGTCAGGTGAAAGTGAACTCACTAGGACCAGAATTTTCCAAGTAAATGTGTCTGATAAGATTTCTGATGCGAAATACGAATTGAAACAGCTACAGACCACTCTCTTCAGTTACTGATAGACACTAGTTTGAATGGTTGGCCAGAACATGAAGAATGACCTTAAGTCAAAGGTGAAACTATATTTTTCTATCAGAGACACATTAAGTCACTGTGATAGAGTCATTCTGAAGGTGAAGCTGTACTGATTCCTCCATCATTACGAACAAAAATGAAAGATCAATTACATAGTGTACACCAAGGTTTTGACAGCATGTCACGTAGAGCGCATGGAACCATCTTCTGGTTGGGAATGAACAAAGATATAAAGCAATTAGCTGAAAAGTGTCATTATTGTATGGAAATGAAGCCAAAAAACCAGAAAGAACCAATGAGACAACACGATGATGGCAACTATCCATGGGAAAAGATTGGCTAGACCTATTTGAGATAAAAAGTCGACACTACTTGCTATCAATCGACTATTTTTCGAATTAGAAATCGAAGCACTAATGACAGCTACGTCTCAAAGTGTGATAGAGAAATTAAAAAAAAAACAGTTTGCTCGATTTGGAATACCAAATAGAATTATTTCCGATGGTGGACCGCAATTCACATCGCAAGAGTTTGAAGGCTTGGACCATAAGGAATGGACCACATAACATCATGTAACTTCGCTTCACCATCCACATTCGAATGGGAAAGCAGACGCAGGAGTTAAAATCATGAAGAATATGATGATTAAGTGTTTGAACTCTAGAACTGATCCATACCGAGCTTTATTAGAACAGAGAAACACTCCTTGTCAAGATACTGGACTAAGTCCTATTGAAATGATGTTTGGTAGACGTGTAAGGACAATAATTCCATATCTACCAGCAAAAGCTAAGAGAAACAACAAACGTCTTCCGGAATGATGTTCTGTTGCTCGAAGATTTGTCTTGGTATCTCCGGCATTTTCAGAGTTTGTGTTACTAGTACTGCATACTGATCGATTTGGTGACTAAATGTACCATGTAGGTGCCATTCGGTATACCTCGGGTGATCCGATGATCAAATCCCTCGGCTGTATCACGTAGCTTGATATACACCTACACGGTACGTTTCGCACATCTCCGGAAGCACACCGCTTTACCGTTATTGAAATTGTAAGGCTCCTCTTAAAAAAGAAAACATGAGTAAATTTTCTATCGTTATCTTTCTAAGAATATTTCAGTCGGCAAACAGTTTGTACATTCAATTTTTAGCGTGGTTTATCAATTCCGTTGGGAGCTTTCATCGACAGATCGATAGAACTGAATAACTTCACCATGGTTGTTCATGTCGTTGCTAAGCGATCTACAGGGGTGCCGCCATGTTTAAGATCATGTGATTGGTAGTTCAAAATGGAAACCTCCTTTATACGGACGAGGTTAGATGTAGGTACGGAATCGGCCGAGTTGTCACGAGTGGTATTGGTACATATCAAGCTACGTGATACAGCCGAGGGATTTGATCATCGGATCACCCGAGGTATGCCGAATGCTGAGCATGGTTGTTCTTAAATTCGACCCAGCGTGATTTCATTTCTTTTTGAAAACAATATTGATTCCTGAGAGTAATCAACAGGGAAAATTGTTGCCTGATGATTTTAAAATGTGTAAAGTGTGCCTTCAATCAACAACTTGTTAATATCATTGACGGTAGTTTGTTTCATCTCATAATATACTGAAGACAACGCTTGGTCGAGCGGATTACAGCGGCAATCAAACACACATCTTAACAGTTTACCGACATACCCTTTGAAATGACAGATGTACTAATCCACTTAAATATGGCTAGGTCAAAAGTTGATTTAATTAACACAAGTTGCATTTTGAGCTTAACTTCAACACTGTACAGAACAGAACTTAGTCTGTTTCGTAATTGAAATCTACATGCAATTTAAGTAAAGAATACATGTAAATGTGCTTAATTTAAGTAGCAGATGATTTGAATCCAAGAATAAACTGCATTTTTTGCACTCTGATCCGTATCTACTCATTCAGCACTCTTCACGCACCAAGGTAAATGTTAACGTCAAACTGAAACATTGATGACAAGTGCCTCTTTTTGGGTGTACAGAGCTTATTAAACAAGGGTAGATATTTTAGTGAACGTACTTTCTTTTCCATAGTATTTCATATATTTTACCTTTGATTTCCACTGTAAAACATTTTATGTATCTTTCAGAGTGTTTCAGAGGGAAAAAAACAGCAATTAATCCATTGCGTAATACAGCGTTGATCGAAACTCTTTGCTCATGTCCAATTGTCAATGATAATAATAATGCAAACTTGTAGCCTCTGCGTATATATTTCACATAATCTACGCACGTTCGCAAAGCACATCTTTTAAACTTTTTCCTAAAATTCAAGCGTTGTAGACACACATAATATCGCACTTCTCCAAAATTAACAGCCGCTTGTTTGGGAGCCGAAATAGCAGACAGCATGGCTGCACATCGAGCCAAATAAATGCAATGACCCGATTGATCAAATATCGATTTCCACGGATCCATGTATATTTAAGACAAGGTGTCCAACTGTATTACTTGCACAACACAAATATCACACACATGGCAGTATTTTTCACAAATACCTAAGCTGGAATGGAAAAGGTTGTTGATTTTATCATGTTCTGCAATTATTTAGATCTTCTGTTTGATAAATAGAATGGAGGAACTGGAGTAATATTTCGTACAGAGATTTATTAAGATAAAAACTTTGGAGGTGTTTAAATTTGTCTCATCCAACCATGAAATGGAAATTTTGAAACTACTGTGAATATACCAAATGATTCTGATTGGTCAATAAAACTTAGTGATCTATTTTTGAAACAACTATGAACTGATAAAAATGGAATTGACCAATCAGATTTGTTCAATTCATTCACCATTCCATTTGGCAATGTGATAAGGCCATGTTTCTCGCTCACTGTTCTTGCATTTTTGTCAGAACTGATGGTCAAAACATAAAAATAATCAAGTAGAAAGCTTGACAGAGATAAAAGAAAAAACCAACATCACCAACAATAACAACCATTAAAAATTTAAAAAAAAAAAAAAGCTTTTTTGTTGTTTTTTAGGAAGGTCTTCAGTGTCAAGATAATCTATAGGGTTGTTTTATTTTTTTCCTGAATGTTCAGGCCTACACTGATGTGGCTCGGACATTTTAGCCTGTAAAAGTTTACAGGTAGGATGATTTGGCCGAACAAATAGTGGCTTGTTCAAATAGAAAAATTCTTACAGATTTATTTCAAGCAGATCTATACATGCCCTTATATAGGTTAATTTGTTGGAAAACGCTATGTATAGACATAATTGTGTATACATGGTTGATTAGCTAATTCACTTGTCTGAACGCTCTGTTTTTGTAATTGCATTTCTTTTTCGATGAATCAGACTGTTATCCTTATCCCTGTATAAAATCTAAATTCATCACTAGCCATCTTAATTGCTTTAAAGATTCAAAGATCAGAGTTTCTTGGGTATATTATTTGTTACACTACTACGAATCCATCAGTTTCAGATGACAGATGAAATAACTGACTAATAGGGAACAAGAAGGCCATGATAACCCTGGATCGCTCACCTGAGTCGATAGGTGAAATTTCACCCCAGGGTCATAATGACCCAATTTAAAACTCATCTGAGATATTATTAAGACAAACATTCTGACCAAATGTCAGGTCAAATGAGCTGAAAATGTGGCCTCTGGAGTGTCCAAAAGGTATTTCTTCCATTTGACCTGGTGACCTAGTTTATGACTCTATGTGACCATATTTCAAACTCATCCAAGATATCAAGACAAACTTGTTAACCAAGGTTCAGGTGGACTGGGCAAGAATTACCATCTCTAGAGTGCCCACAAGGTATTTCTGTAATGTGACCTAGTGACCTAGATTATGACCCTATGTGACCCAATTTCAAGCCCATTCAAGATATCACCAAGTCAAACATGCTGACAATTTTTCAGGTCTAGAACGTCCACAATAAACCTCTTTAATTTGACCAAGTGACCTAGTTTATGACTCTATGAGACCCAATTTCTGATTGATCCGAGATATCATCAAGTCAAACATGTAAACCAATTTTCAGGTCAATTTAGCTAGAATTGTGCCCACAAGGTATTTCTTCAATGTGACCCAGTGACCTTCTTTATGACCCTATGTGACCCAATTTTGAACTCGTACGAGATATCATCAAGACAAAAATGCTGACCAATTTTCAAGTCAATTGAGCAAGAATTGTGGTTGCTAGAGCGCCCACAAGATATTTCTTTAAATTTGACCTAGTGACCTAGTTTATGACCCTATGTAAAACAATTTTGAACTCATCCAAGACAATTGAGCAATAAATGTGGCCTCTAGACTGCCCACAAGGTATTTCTTTAATTTGACCTAGTGACCTAGATTATGTCCCCAGGTGACCCAATTTTTAACTCATCCCAGATTTTATCAAGACAAACATTCTGACCAATTTTCAGGTCAATTGAGCAAATAATGTGGCCTCTAGAGTGTCTACAAGGTGTTACTTTCATGCGACCTAGTTTATGACCCCAGGTAACCCAATTTCAAACTCATCTGAGATTTAATTAAGACAAACATTCTGACCAATTTTCAAGTCAATGGGCAAAAGATGTGGCCTCTAGAGTGTCCACAAGGTTTTTCTTTAATTTGACCTAGTGACCCAGTTAATGACCCCAGGTGACCCAATTTCAAACTCATACGAGATTTCATCATGACAAACATTCTGATCAATTTCCAGGTCAACTGAGTAAGAAATGTGGCCTCTAGAGTGTCCACAAGGTATTTCTTTAATTTGACCTAGTGACCTAGTTTATAACCCCAGGTGACCCAATTTCCAACTCATCCGAGATTTAATTAAGGCAAACATTCTGACCAATTTTCAAGTCAACTAAGCAAAAAAAAAATGGCCTCTAGAGTGCCCACAATGTATTTCTTTGATTTGACCTTGTGACCTAGTTTTTCATCCCAGGTGACCCAAATTCGAACTTACTCGAGATTTCATCAAGACAAACATTCTGACTAATTTTCAGGTCAATTGAGCAAGAAATGTGGTTTCTAGAATGTCCACAAGGTATTTCTTTGACCTAGTGACCTAGTTTATCACCCCAGTTGATCCAAATTCGAACCCATCCCAGATTTTATCAAAGCAAACATTCTGGCCAATTTTCAGGTTAACTGAGTATGAAATGTGGACTCTAGCATGTCCACAAGGTAAATGTTGACAACGGACAACAGACGACGGACATCGGACAACAACAAAAGCTCACCTTGAGCATGTTGTGCTCAGGTGAGCTAAAAATAGTATGTAAATATTTTGGAAATATTAATTTGGCCAAACGGTCCTGCCTATCGTTTTTGGCAGCCTAAAACACCCAAGCCAAATAGTCATTGGCCAAAACGTTTGTGCCAAATCCCAAATTTTCAAAATGTTCATCCTGTCCTCCACACACACCCTATACATCCAATTCATTGGAAGTAATTCCTGTTTTGCTTTTTTCTGCCTTGATTGAAAAATGTAACAATGTAGGTCTTGAGGCATACATGAAGGGGCAAAACTGATACACAAAAATTTGTCTCTCAAAATCTCAGTTGTATTGATGGATAATCCATGACTTCTTCACAAGAGGCAGTAAAATCAACTACCTGTTTTGTCTATAGTGATGCGCAGTAAGCACTAATATGTAAGTTCTTGAGAAAGCTGGGTTTGTATTCACCAACCATTCTTAACTCTTTACCAAATGACAAAATTTTAGATTGATCCCAATTCAAAGCATTTGCAGAGGACAAATTAAAGATGGTCCAAATGAGAAAATTTGTCCTGACAGGGTGGAAAAAGCTGTGGGAAAAGGAGAAATGCCCATTACCGGCATTTTCTTCTATTCAAACAATATTTTCCAAAGTCCTCTTCCTCAGGGCCATTAAAAGTCGGGATTGTGTGGTAAAGGGTTGATTTCATTCTTTGTCTTATTTTAGATTTAGAAAGTAACACATCTGATTGACTTAACCATTTGGTATAGCCAATCAGACATTAGAAAATTCTTGAGGATATGATTGAAAATGTTAAGTACTAAGAATGTTTGGTGAGTACAGATTCTTGATACTGAAGGAGTATCCACAATGATTCCTTCAACCAGTGAAGGCAAATTCAACTGTCTGTTCTGTCTTTACTGTCCTGCAGTAAGTACCTAAACATAAGTCTTGGAGAAATCAGATCTACTTGTACTTCACTGAAAAGAGAGACAATGTTGTATTTTTTACATTTAACATTTGTCCTAGAACTTTTACAGAGTAGTAAATTTAGATTTAACTCTTTACCAAACGACAATATTCTAGACTGGTCCAAACTGAAAGTATTTGCAGACGACAAAATACATGTGGCTCAAAAACTGAAATTTGTTTTGGGAAGTGTAGAAAGCATTGTGTAAAAAGGAGAAACTGCTGGTTGCCAGCATTTTCTCCTTTTCCCACAATGTTTTCAAAAGGCATCTTTCTCAGGATTGTTAAAAATCGGGATTGTGTGGTAAAGGGTTAAATTTGTTGCCCCTGTTAAAATCAAGGATGTTCCACATCCTCTGTTTTGATAATGACTCCTTTTTGGATCTCTTTTTGAACTACTTCACTGCATTCTTCATCTGAAACCTCCTGTTTCACATATACCTGAAATTTAAGAGATACCTGGTTTGAACTTTAATCCATCACTTGACAATCCTGTGTTTGAACTTTGACCCTGGAGGAAGAAAGATTTTGAAAATATCATAGGAAAATGAGATAATGATGGTAATCAGTGTATTCTCATTTTCCAACAATATTTTCAAAAGCATTCTTATTAGTTTAGTTTAAACCTATTTATTTTACATCAATTGTGAGACAAGTTCTCACTACTTATACATGTATTAACCACTCTCAATGATTGCCTCCTGGAAGCCCTAAACCTTTACCAGACAACAAAATTTTAGCCTTGTCCAAATTGAAAGCATTTGCAGACAACAATTTCAGTGTGGCTCAAATGGTGCAATTTTCCTTTGATAGGATAGAAAACATTGTGGGAAAAGGAGAAAATGCTGGTTTACCAGCATTTTCTCCTTTTCTCACAATGTTTTCAAAAGGCTTCTTTCCCAGGGTCATCAAAAGGCAGCATTGTGCAGTAAAGGGTTAACCAGTACTCACACTGTGATGTGGGCAGGTTCCAAAGTAGGCTGACCCTGCAAATCACAAGATTCAAACTCGAAACCTGCGATTTGTTCTACCTCTACACAACTATCACACACTCATGGGATTGCAGTCGTTATACAGTGCCAATGCAGCCCAAAGACACTCCTAAGAGATTCCAGAGCCCTATCTGAGGATCAAACTTAGGATCTACAGGGCCCGTATTCACCAACCATCTTTGAGAATATTCTTAATCTTATTCTAGATTTAAAAAGTAACTCAACTTCTGATTGGCTAAACCATCTGGTTTTAGCCAATCAGAAGTTGTGTTACTTTCAAATTTAAAAAATTCTTGAGAATAAGACTAAGAATGGCTTGTGAATATGGACCCTGGTTTTGATTCCCATACCTTAACCATAGAGCCATGCAGGACCCTTGTATGTAGTTTTAACTCTTTACCTTATGACAAAAAAAAAAAAAAACCAACACTTTCTCCTTTTCCTACAATATTTTCAAAAGGCATCTTCCTCAGGGTCATTAAAACTCTGTATTGTTTGGTAAAGGGTTAACACTTTTTAAGACCTATACAGACTGTAACATGGGTTGCCTTGGTGCTACTTATTGGCAAAATCACTAATGGTGATTACACTCTACAACTGGCGACGACACACAATAAGGGCTTATATTGGTGATGGTGAAAGATGTGATAAAAAATAAAACTGTCAACCCTAAAATTCTTATTTCCATACTGTCCATTATCTGAAATCTGCACAAGTTCCAAATTTGAAAAGTACAATAAACTTTCACTAACCTTAACATCACAGTCTTCTGCATCAAAATTTGTTTGTGTTGATTTGTCATCTGTTACATTTTCTACACAGTTCACTGGTGTCCCAGAAGAACTTTTCTTCTGTTTAGGACATGGTCCTGAAGGTAAGTATGTCCTCCTTTTCTGACCAGATGTTGGCACTGAAATGTAGAGAAGAGTCACCTACCATTAGTATTCTGCAAAAGAATATTCAGAGAGATGGTAATTATTCCATGAACCTGAAGAAATCAAGGACACTTTCAAAACTTGTAAGACAAAATTTAACTCTTTACCCCACAACAAAATTTTAGACTGGTCTAAATTGTAAGCATTAATAGCAGACGACATATAAAATTCAGCTGAAATGATGAAAACCAGTCTTTAAATATGTAGAAAACATTGTGGGAAAAGGTTACCAGCATTTTCTCCTTTTCCCACAAGGTTTTCCAAAGGCTATTTCTTAAACTCTTTACCACACAATCCCAAGTTTTAACGACCCTGAGGAAGAAGCTTTTTGAAAACACTGTGGGAAAAGGAGAAAATGCTGGTAACCAGCATTTCCCTTCTTTTCCTACAAAGTTTTCTACCCTATCAAAGAGAAATTCCATCAGATAAGCCACATTTAAACTTGTCTGCAAATGCTTTTTGAAATTGGTCAAGTCTACATTTTTGCCATGTGGTAAAGAGTTATAAATGCACTCAAGACAACATATCAAATGAATTTGAAAAGGGCAAAGTTCCGCATAAAGGCACCGAGACATTTTTCTTTTTAAATGGATTAATGTTACAGAATCCCCTCTGCAGAACACTGCATCGTATTCAGACCTTACCACATGATTCCAACCTTAACGACCCTGAGAAAGAAGGTTTTTGAAAACAGTGTGGCAAAATGAGAAAATACTGGTAACCAGCATTTTCTCCTTTCCTACAATGTTTTCTACCCAATGAAATACAAATTTTATGTTTAGAGTGGCATTTAATTTAATTTAGACAAGGCTAAAATTTTGTTGTCTGGTAAAGAGTTAAAATAATTTTATCACTCTTACTGGATAACAAAAATTCTACATACATGCTAGAGTTGTCCAAATTGAAAGCAATTACAGATGACAAAATTTTGGTCTTGAATTGAAAGCATTAGCAGATGATGAATCAATTGTGGCTCTAATAGAAGGATATTTGTCTTTAAAAGGGTAGAAAACATTCTGGGAAAAGGAGAAAACCACAGTAAGAAGCATTCAACCATTTTTGTTGTCTGCAAATGCTTTCAATTTGAACAAGTCTAAAATTTTGTCATTTGGTAAAGAACTGTCATTGAATTACAGGTAAATTTAGAAGGAACTGAGATAATGCTTTCAAACCAATTTAAACAATGAAATGTAACAAGTTCTTAGTTTGGGGTGCATGGAAATACTGGAATGGACCTGAACAGACCAGGACAGTCTGGAATGGAATGGACCAGAATGGACTTGAAAATGTGATGTAAAAACTTGTAGCAATACTTTATTTTTTTGATATGGAATAGGTAAAGCCTAAGCATGCTTGTATTTATAAGTGAAATGAGAGACTTGCAGGACATTACGCTACAGGGAAAGAACCTAAATCTTGAAGGAAAAGTATCAAGTATCTGACTTTTGGAAACAAAGGATAATATCTCATGGATAGATCCAATGAGTATGAAAAACCAGAATGAACCTGAATGGACCCTGAAAAGCAAAGTTTGGACTTTCAAAACAAAGTGAAACTCTAGTCTCAAGAACAGACCTTTACCCTATCGGAAATATCAAACATCAAAATCATTAGAATGAACAAGTGCTGAATTGAAAAGATCAAGTATTGGGGTTGGAAAGGCTAAAACTAACTAAATGGTTTGACACAATTAAGCCACTTAAAAAACAATAGGCAAAAAGAGAACAGACTTAAACTTTATCAGCAACATCAAATATTAGATGTTGGTATAATCAGAATGAACATGGACAGTAATGAAAAGATCCAGTATTGGGGCATGGAAAAAACATTAGGGCCTAAGCACATCCTAAAAAGCAAACCTATGGACTTTCAAAACAAAGGGAAGAATGGGAACGGACCTAAACTTTATCAGAAACATTAAATATTGGATGTATGAATCATCAGAATGAACACAGATGGAATCGAAACGATCCGATATTGGAGCATGGAAAAAACAGAACAGACTTTCGCTAGACCCTAAAAGGGGGGCCATATGGACTTTAAACACAATCCAGTTACAAACCTAAACCTCATCAGCAACATTAGATATTGGACGTTCAAATCATCAGAATGAACATGAACTGGAATGAAAAGATCAGATATTGGCATATTATGGGGTATGGAAAAACCAGAATGAACATGATTAAAGCCTACTTATGGACTTAAAAAATAGTAGGAAAACCGAGAATGAACGGACATACAAATCATTAGAAGGAACATGAGCTAAATTGAGAAGATAAGATATTGGAGTACAGAAAACCGAATGTACCCTAAAAAGGTGAACCTATGGGGTTTCAAAACAACAGGAAAACTGTGAATGCACCTACATGTAAACCTTATCAGAAACATCAAATATTGGATGTCAGAATCATCAGAATGAACGAGAACTGAATTGAATGGATCAGATATTTGGGTATGAATTTGAAAGTTTTATATGGATCCATACCGCAATATCTGATCGTTTCATTTCAAATCACATTCATTCTGATGATTCTTATGTCTGCTAGATCTATTTAATGTTTTTGATAGAGTTAAGGTCCATTTGTGGTTTCCCTTTGTTTTGAAAGTGCCAAGCCCCGTAGCTCAGTCAGTAGCATACAGGACTTGAGAACAGGAGGTCGCTGGTTCGATCCCCGGCTTGGCCAATTTCTTTCCGAGGATTGATGATAGTCATCGCGACAGGATTCATTCCTCTCTCACCGCTGACCATTGTTTCAATGATGGCTATGTGGGAAAGCAGCCAGTGGCTTGGAAAGAATATTGTGCGGAGTACTGGTAACAGAAACTCCAGGAAAGCATGGATAGGTGCACTGGCCGCCGCGATATAACTGAAATAATGTTGAAAATGGTGTTAAAACACCATACAATCAATCAATTGTTTTGAAAGTCCATACTAGGCATTTTTGGTTCTCTTCAGGTTTTTCAATACTCCATTATTGCATCTTGCCTTTAACTTAAGTTAAGGAAAAGTTAGTGAGGATTGTTTCTTATTTGATGTTTCCAAAGTCGGATACTTAATATATTTCCTTGAAGATTAAGGTTGATTCCCTGTGGTCCAATGTCATACAAGTCCCTCGTTTGGCTTATACACGAGTACGTTCAGGCTTTTACTTATTCCAAATTAAAAAAAATATTTCCACAAGAGTTATCATTGTACTTTAACCCTTCACCACACAATACCAACTTTTAATGACTCGGAAGAAAAAGTCTTTTGAAAACATTGTGGGAAAAGGCGAAAATGCTGGTAACCAGCATTTTCTCCTTTTTCCACAATGTTTTCTACCCTTCCCATATCAAGTTTAAATTTTTGAGCCACATTTGATTTGTCGTCTGCAAATGCTTTCAGTTAGGACCAGTCTAAAATTTTGTCGTTTGGTAAAGAGTTAAGGTCGGATTGGGGTCAAAACGGCCCACTTCCAAAATGGCCCAGTACCAAAACGGCCCATGACCAAAACGGCCCAATACCGAAACGGCCCACTTTTTTTGTCATGCCTTATTCGTAATAGAATTCTCTCGTCATCTTCATTTTCATCACGTAGGCGTTTTTTTTTTTTTGTCGTTTTTTCTTTTGTTCATTTTTGTTCAATTTTTTTTTTAATCTCATACAGATGTTTTCTGGCCAGTTTTAAGTATTGAGTAAGGTGGATAATTTAAACTTTCCGTGAATGACCAGAAACGTATAGTCTGAAATAAATTTACATATTTTATTAATTAATCTCTTTTTAAATATCGATGCACTAAAGTGATTTTGCAAACTGATTAAAATTTAACCCTTAACTCTTTACCAAACGACAAAATTTTAGACAGTTCCAAATTGAAGCATTTGCAGACGACAAATTGAATGTAGCTCAAATAACGTTTATTTTCTTTAAAGGGTAGCAAAAATGATGGGAAACGGAGAAAATGATGTTTACAGAAAACATTGAGGGAAAATGTTGTAGAAAACATTGTGGAAAACGGAGAAAATGCTGCTCACCAGCAGGGATCGTATATAACATGTAATTACGACCCCTGTTACCATCATCTACTTTTCCCACGATGTTTTCAAATCATTTTTTCATGATCGTTAACAGTTGGTAAAAAGTGGTAAAGGGTTTAAGCACCAATGCTTTATGCTTTAAAGTTTAATACTTGTTCAGTCAGTCCAGAGTGTGTAATAATTTTAAACCCTGGTTACGTTGATGATCCCAGCAAATGATGACACTTGCATATAGACCATTCATTAAAAGAAAGATGGACAAAAAGATGTTTTTTTCAAACAACTTTTTAGGCTTTGGTCTATTTACTTTAAAAGGTTTTGCTTGGATAAATTCAATACCTTCTACGTCATTACTGGTTCGTATGGACTGGCGAAATACCGACCAGTCGTCAACTCTGAGCGTCTGTCAGAAATGTTTCTTCTTCCTAGATTATCTAATGCGTTCATGTGTTCCGTGAAGTCATTCATTGATTTATCTAGACAGACAGACAGACAGACATACGTTTACCTATGCTCGAGTTTCTTGTGTGTACATGTCTTCTGTCAAGTCCTCTACTGTTTCGCTGATATACATATAGGTGACAGTTACCTGATTTTTTAAGCTTACTTGCAAAGTCATTTACATAGCTTGAAATCTGTTAAAGTTTTTTTTTTAATTTGGATTTGTTTCCAAAACTTAACAATAACAAATTCGTTATGATAATGTCCTGATACAGTTCTCCTGTTTTGACCGAGGGAAGTCAATGAATTGATTAAAATACCACTTTGTTGTATTGATATTACTTTTCAGGAAAAAAAAAAAAAAAAATATGCAATGCTCATCGTTCAGTTTTGGGCATTTTCCAATTCCGGCACATTGGAAAGGACGTATTGCCTGTCATAAATAACTCAGTTGGTCAGTTTTCAAAACTTGTGTGTATCAATAAGGGTAATCTTTCCTCCCTCTGTATGTTTCTTCGGTGTGAAACCTGAAATAATATCTTTACGAATGAATGTTTTGCTTAAATCAAAATAGTGCATGCTCATTTTTTAAATAGTCAAAATTGTCAGTACCATCGATTTGATATAAGTTAACTTATAACAACAGTATTCTACCATGTAAAAATGTTCCGTATGGTTTTTTCTTTGTTACATATCTAAATTGAATGAAGAACTTCCCCGCGATTTATTTGAAAAATGATACTCATACAGAGAGAGCGACAGAGAGACAGATTTTTTTTTTTTGTAAAGCTATACCTGTCACTTCCACTGCTTGCTGCCGTTGACGAACCTCCCGAAAACAAAGCATGCATGGAAAGTTCATCATTTCAAAAGTGAAATTTCCGACTTGTTCTCAAATAATATGATAAACAATACAAACGCACACAGAAAAAAACAGTCAAACAAAACACTCAATCAAGAAATTTATACTAGATAAAATTTATGAAACTTAAAAAAAAAAAAAAAAAATTTAAGATAAACCAAAATGAAATTTTTGAAATTATATTTTAGCAATAGTAAATGATTCGAGCAGCAAGAGATAGTATGAAGATATAAACAATTTTAAAGAAATAATGAGCTCTTTATATAAAACAAAAGAAACTTACAAAATAATGTCAAACACCTGTTATTGAAGCCATCTTCACCTTTCCCAGTCTAGCATTAATTTAGAAAACACTATCTGCACAGGAAGCAAGCAATGCATGAAATATAACACCAGGCAAATCCGGTGATACATTATCATTTATTCTTGCATAAATCGACATTAGTTTCATAAAATCAGAGGATAAACAATAAACGAAAATGAAATGAATATGATAAGGAATAAAATAAGATAAGGATCATATTTAAAAGTGGGCCGTTTTGGTACCCATATTAGTGGGCCGTTATGGTAAAGTGGGCCGTTTTGGAAGTGGGCCGTTTTGACCCTATCCCGTTAAGGTCCATTTAGGTCCGTTTAGGTCCACTATGGTGTAATTTCCATGCACCGCTTTGTTAGTCTTACCTAGAAGTAGAATATTACCAGCTGTCGATATTGCTGAAATGTTTGGAGACGTTACTATTTGCAAGCCCGGTAGTTCCCGAAATTCGCGTACAAGACCCTCCTTTTCTTCCCTTAATTTCCTAATTTTGTGTTGAAGTGCCTCTTCGAAATTTTTTATACGGTTTGCTCGGTTGCTACAGTTGGCGCAAACAATGTTTATTTTCTGATAGGAGTCATTTTCTGGAAGTTGTAACACCCTAAGGTAGTCTGATAAATCTATTTTTCTGTAGGATCTTTTGTCACTGATTATTTTAAAGCAAAGGTGGCAAATAATAACGTCGGTGGTAGCCATATTGAAAATTAAGACCATGTACTTTCCAGTCTAAATTTAGTAACAATTTCCTTACGTTGACGTCAAATAGCTAGACTTCTATTTTGAAGAGTTTTCAGATGGCTCCTTCTTTTTCGTCTTTGAGCTTTTTCGCGTCTTTTATATTGATACATTGAATTACTAGTAGATTTTCATAGCTCCAAGAACGAATAACTGGATGCGATGGCTTTTCAAATTAACTTTAAGATCGTTGCGTGATTATGTAGTGAAATATTACTACCATAAGGTGATGAAAATTCGTTTGATCTATTTGCCAAACAAAATTGAAGACTGGTCAAAACTGAAAGCATAAATTTGCAGACGACAAATCAAATTTTGCACAAATGATATGATTTGTCACAGAAAACACTGTGGGAAAATGAGAAATTGCTGTTCATCAGCATTTATTTCTTTTCCCACTGTGTTTTCAAAAGCGTTCATCCTTGTGGTCGTTAAGACTAGGGTTTGTTTGGTAAAGGCGTAATTTGAGTGAGTGTGTTGCGAAACATGAAATATATAAACTTATTCGGGGTCGATTCCCACAATGTTTTCAAAAGCGTTCATCCTTGTCGTCGTCAAAATTGTTTGGTAAAGGCTAACTTTGGGAGTGTATGTTACGAAAACTGAAATGTATAGGCTTGATTCGAGGTCAAATCAGCCCACAATAAAATCAGCACATTCAGTATGATTGTAAGCGAGCTATCTTGAACAACAATCATTATATGAAAATACAAAATCATGACTGACATGCTGTCAATAATTTCTTCAGCTTCTGGCTGCTTTGCCCACATTTATAAAACATAAACGAAACTGCATATCAATAAACAAAACGTGTTTAGAAAAAACGGGCCACAATCCGAGACCGATATTTTTCCCTAAACTAAATATACTTCCCAAATTTAGATCAAATGCACTGCAATATTTTAAGGGTGTTCTGGCCGGTTTATTTAACAAATAGCGGAAATGTAGATCCGAAATAATACTGCATGCTCTGTGCTTTCTGATCTTGATCTGAAATTGTCCGCAAGGGAGATCCATCGTTAATAAATCTTTGATATAGAAATAAATTTTGTTCAAACGATGAAATTCCATCCTTAGTATATCTTCGATATTATTTTTAGTAACTTTTGCGTGAATGATGTGAATTTCAATCGTTAAAAAATCTATGAAATAGATCTAGAAGCAATTTTTGCTGGAACGACGTAAATCCATTCTCAATAAATCTTTCGTATACATCTAGAAAAACTTACCTTTTGCTTGAACGACGTGATTCCATCGTCAATAGAGCTGTGACTGATTAAAAACAATCTTTGATTTCAAAAATGATATAATTCCATCGCTCGTATGCGAACTGAAACTGTTATCCGTTTCTTTGTAGCCTAATTACTATGACATAACATATATAGATCTATAACTTCCGATTTTATTCCTCAAATTACACCTCAATTCCTTTCTTTTTTTTATGTGAATTATTTTCAAACAGTCATGTGTGATCAAATATAATAATCATTTTCAATAAAATATGCCTGTTCCCTGGTCGTTATTGCCTCGACATGACCATCTGGGTTGCTGACGCTGAGTCACAATCCGTGGGGTCCCTTAGGGAGTTTATGTTTTGGCTGAAACCGACTGAATATTGAATCACGAGGTAGCCTCCTTGGAAATGCAGAAGGCTTTTCATTCAAACTAACGCATGAATAGTAAAACGTTTCGACCTGGGTCAGCCCGGCTACGTGGCTGCCCAGCTGCATTAAACCTACATTTCACCGAGCATTATCGCCCGGACCAGGGATCGTATATTATCCAAATCACCAGCTAATAAGTGCTCACGAAACCAAACATGAGTGACTGCATTGCTGGTTAAATCTTTGAACAACGCTGACGTCTTCCAAAACGTTCTGAATCCGAACCTTTTTCAAAGTTCGCGTACGCTGTATTACAAAAGTTTAAATATAAATACAAACAATCCGGTGTACTTACGACCCATGGATGAAGAAGATCTTCGAAAAAAAAATGTTGAAAAAGAGGGACTGCTGAAAACTCCGATAATTTTTGTGGGCTTCGTTTGTAAATAAGAAAGTTTATTATTTCATGAGCTTATAATAGGCTTGACAAAACAAGCGGACGATGCATAGATCCAAGATCAGACCGTACTCTCTGTGCAGTCTGATCGTGATCTGATTGCGAGGGTTGGGCTTTAATCTTTCAAAGGAATATTCAGTGTTGGATGTGTACAAAACTCTTGCGTTTGAAATCGTCCTGTATCCATTTGATTGGTCTTATCTATGACAACTATATAACTGTAGAAAAATACGTGAGAGAGAGAGAGAGAGGGAGAGAAATGTGCTGTCCATAGGTCCCTTAATAATGCACAAAACTGGCAGCCTGTTCTCGATCTTCGCCTATAGGAAGGTTACGGGAGATAAAACGGGTACTTGTCAGTTTAAATAATGCAAAACTGCTAGTGGTAGAGAAATTCTTATGAGTACGTACGGACCGGAAGTCAAGAAACTCTTTGGAATTTTAATTGTTTTGACGCCAAACGTCAAGTCAAGAAAAAAATCATATTTACAAATGAAGTCGCATGGGTAGGTTAGAATAGTTCTATCCAAGACTTACTGGATTAGAATGAAAGTCTGCTAGTCCGCTTAAGATTTTATTGGTCTATTTGTTTTCTACACTATTAAAGACGGGTGGAAGAAGATTCGGCCCAAAGAAGATTCGGCCAGATGTAAAAAGTTGAGAAGATTCGACCCCAAGAAGGTTCGGCCAGCATTGGAGAGGATTCGCCCCAGATTGAAAAAAAAAGGAAGATTCGGCCCCAATATTCTAGATCATGTTCATTTTGTTTAGTCTATTCTTTTCACTTATCCGTGACCCATTGTCATTTTAGTCCCTCGAAAAGTGGTCAGCCTACCAAACCCTCAAAAGATCTTTTAAATTCAGGATTGAAACCACAGGTTTCATATTTTGAAAGGTAATTAAAAGCCCGGTAGTGACCAAAAATGAACAATGCGGGTATTAAAATGGATTTAAATTCAAGTCATACCATATAAAAGTGTAGAAATTATATTGAAGATGACGATATTGTTACTTTACAGTCGGTTCAAGTGTTGGTCGCTAGCAAAAAAATAAACTAGGTAAAAAGCATCCAAAGAAAAAAATCTACCTGGCAACTTTTTACCTAGTTTTTACATTCATTTTTTTGTGCCAGCATTGAGAGGGAGTAACACATTGACCAACACTTCTATAACAGTTATTGTCTTTGCGATGAGGTCCATACTTATAATTTAAATTGAAATTCATTGTAACAATGTTGTTTACTTTTGGGTGCTACTGGGCCTTTAACCACACCATGCCATTAAAGATTGAAGATTGTTTTGATGATTTGAGTCAGATATTATCTTACTACTGCCAATTTCATGTAAGTTTTCTTGCTTCTTGATAGTTTTGTAATTCTGTTGCAAACTTTGAGACATTTTTCTTAGTTCCATTTAGATATTTGGATTATAAGTTGATTACTTATCTAGACTGACTATTTATAAAATGATTTCTTTTGAAATATAAAACAATATGTATATTGTATATAATGTGTGTGTGTATGTCTTTTAGTTCAAAATTGATCTTGAAAATGTCTTAATTTGTAGTTTAAGTTGTGACACAGCATCAGAATACCATAACATCTGGAGGTGGCAGCATCAAATATTCTGAAACACAATTTAGTTTTGCTCTTACTCAAACATCAGTTAAATCCACAATGAAATAATCAAATGAGGTATTCCACAGGAGCGCAGATAAGGTTCATGTCATTGGGTGACAGAGGTTTCAGTAAATAACAATTTCGGTTGAAACCTGCAAATCATTTACCATGTAAATAAGTTATGGCTAGATGTAACATGCAGTTTTCCCAAATTTCCATAAATGTTGATAAATACGCATTATCATATTTGGCGGCAAGGTAACAATATAAATAAAAAAAATCCAAGCAAAATATTCCGCTAATAATACAAAAACATGGGGTAGAATCATCTCAGCCTTAGAAACTAACACAATTGTATACCAATGATTAATGCAAAAAAAACCTCGCCCAAATGGTGATTGAAATTGAAAAAAATACTTAAAAATCATAAAGATCAGTATTATGTTTAAAAACTTATTCTAATTATGATAATCATCCACTTATAATACAGTAAAACAACCTGAGCCTTATTTTCTCATTTTCAGGGCTGAGTTTTTTTTAAGTTCTTGAGCCAGATCTTCTCTGAAATTAATTGTTGTTAAGCATTTGGCCAAATCTTCTTGGGGCTCAATTTTCTGGCATCGTTCAAAGTCAAATCCAATTCAGTTGTCTGAGACATCTTCAACATCTTCAGTTTATTGTCCGCTATTGCTTTGAATGAAGACATATTTGAAATTTTGTGGTCTCTGTCTCTTAAATCTTTACCAAACTACAAAATTGTTGACTGGTTCAAACTGAAAGCATTGCAGACAACAACTAAATGTTGCACAAATTAGGAAATTTTTCTTTGAAAGGGTAAAAAACATTGTGGGAAAAGGAAAATGTCTCCTTTTCTCACGTTTTCAAAAGTCCTTTTCCTTTGGGTTGTTAAAGCTCAGCATTGTGTGGTGAAGAGTTCAAGAGTTATTACATGATAGCAATTGAAAATACAGTGGCAAAAGAGAGTGGTTATAGAGATCAATTTATCCATTTGCCATAAATAGGTCTTCTTCAAGCCAGTTCTGTGGTTTGCAGATGATGAAGAGAAATTTGCAAATATCTCTTGTAGATCTACTTTCGTTCTTTTTCAGTTTAGATACACCTCATGATTGACTACAAGTGTTTAACACCTCCACTGTCACCAACAGACAGGATTGAGGGGGAAGATGCTGAGGAACAGGAGGCAGTAATAAATGGTATTGTATTTATGTTTTATCTAACTAAAGACAGTAATGGATGGAGATTGCATTCTCTCTCTCACTGACTCTCTGTCTCCTCTCTTTGTCTCTGTCTCTCTCTCTCTCTCCACCACCACCACCGTGTGTGTGTGTGTGTGAGAGAGAGCGAGAGAGAGAGAGAGAGCCATGCTCGTCAATTTTATTCATGTCAAAATCCCAGTCTATCTTACGCTTCTTTTGTTTGTTAGACAAAATAGATTTTATAGATCCATAATTATGTGATAGCTTGCTTGGTACAATGCATCACAGAGATTAATTTATCAAGCCCCCTTTTGCCAGAGCATGGCTCGTAGAAATAGTTTGAATGGAAGAATAGTAACTTTTAGCATGTTCTCCTGTAATGTACTACCTTTTATCTGTTACATGTATAGAATGGAAGAAATGGATAAATAGATGTATTTGGGGAGTTGTAAGTGTCAAAAGTTTAGAGGCAGACAATTTTTTCTCATTCAATCATGGAATGGAAATTCAAATTCCATGATGAAAATATTATGATAATGAATCTGATTGGTCAACACTAATTAACACTTTACCACACAATCCAGAGTTTTAATGACCCTGAGTAAGAGGCCTTTTGAAAACATTGTAGGAAAAAGAGAAACATCATTTTCTCCTTTTCCCACAATGTTTTCTTCCCTATCAAAGACAATATTTTGTTTTCATCAATAAGCAAACGGAATGCCATTTGATTGTTGTATTGTAATAACTACATAAATAATTAACCAATTGCTTTTCACAGCATTGTTCAAGAGATATTTGGCTTCCAGGAATTGTTTCTCATTTGTATCATTTCAAACTGCCTTCAGTATGCCAGAAAATAGCCCGACATTGATATACCATACAATCCTGAGTTTAACTCTCAACTGCCCAATCCTGACTTTTAACGAGCCTGAGAAAGACACCTTTTGAAAACATTGTGGGAAAAGGAGAAAATGCTGGTAACCAATGTTTTCTACCCTTTCAAAAACAAATTTTAATTTTTCAGTCCCCTTTATTTTGTTGTCTGCATCTGCTTTCAATTTGGACTGGTCTAAAATTTTGTCGTTTTGTGAAGAGTTAAACAAATCTGTGGAAGAATCATTTTGAAAACATTGCAGAAAAAAGAGAAGATGCTAGTAACCAGCCTTTTTTTCATTTTACCACTGTTTTCTGCCCTTTCAAAAGGGAATCTCCTCATTTGATTCACATCTGAATTGTTGTCAGTTATGCTGTACAATTTCGAGAAGCCTAAAATTTTGTCTTTGGTAAAGATATAATATAATATGTTGGCCTTGTTTTTTAGAGCTGGAGGTCCCGGTTAGAAGTTTTCGATGTCTTGGTGAAGTGAAAGTTGGAACAGAACATTTCCATGGAAATAGTTACCTGAATTCTAATTACTTGGACAAGTAAGAAGTTTTTAAATACTTGTGTATAGGGCTACTTATCTTGTAGTTTTTGCTTTGATACATATCCTGGCAGACTCAAATTCCTTTCCTGGTTTACTCAAAATTATTTCAGCTGCACAGTAGCCCAGGGGGTAACATACAGTAACAGGGATTTAACCCTCTACCACACAATCCCGAGTTTTAATGACCCTGAGAAAGAGACCTTTTGAAAACATTGTGGGAAAAAGAGAAAATGCTGGTAACCAAAAACAAATTTCATCATCTGAGCCATGTTTAAATTGTCATCTGCAAATGCTTTCAATTTGGACAAGTCCAAAATTTTGTCGTTTGGTAAAGAGTTAAAACTAAATGTGCTTGTTTGATGCCATTATCATACAAATTTTTTCTGATGGTTGATGATAAATAATTCAACAGGATTCATTCCACTGTCACCACTTGACATTGAGTTGACGATGTGTATGTGTAAAAACAGCCAATGTTGTGGAAAAACTATAAAAGATGTACAAAGTATTAGTATATTACCCAGATAATCTGTTACAAGATAAGGTTTTTTTTTTTTTGACTCTGCAAAAGAAGGCTGTTTTGAAACCTTGTGAGAAAGGGAGGAAATTCTAGTAACTATCTCCTTTAGTCACAATATATTCTTCCCTTTCAAAGACATATTCCTATCTTTTAAGCCACACTGATCTGTCCTGTCATTGCAATAGGATTCATTCCTTTCTCACTGCTGAACATTGTCATGCCAATTTCAATGGGAAAAGCAGTCAATGTTTGAGAAACATTTCATTTGTCCTCTTCATATGCTATCAGTGGAGACAAATTTAAAATTTTGTTGTCTGGCAAAGAGTTAAGTGTTCTTCTTCATGTATTTTCCTGTTTTCTACAATCACAGGGATGCATTAAACTCTTTGGCCAGAGCACTGCTCATATCTTATTAGAGAAAGACGCTAGATTACATTTGTTTTTTCACTCACAGGTTATCAATGAATGTAGAAACCAGTCAGGCCCCATTCCAGAGTCAAGTTGAAATATTTGAGCACTATTGGCCAGCCAGACTGACAAAGGTCAACATAGAGATTTTATTCCTTATGATGAGGTAACAGTTTTTATACGCCCGTCGAAGACGGGACGTATTATGGGATCACCCGTGGCGGGCGGGTGGGCGGGCGGCGTCCAGTTCTTTGTCCGGAGCATATCTCCAAAACTATACTACCTACGGTTATGAAATTTCATGTGTGGATAGATCTCATCAAGGAGGAGTGCAGTGCACAGGAATCATAACTCTTGCTTCCTTAATTTTTGAGTTATTGCCCTTTGTTGTTTTTCATACTTGAATTTTGTCCGGTGAATATCTCCAATACTATACTACCTAGGGTTATGAAATTTCATGAGTGGATAGATCTCATCAAGGGGGAGTGCAGTGCACAGGAATCATAACTCTTGCTTCCTTAATTTTTGAGTTATTGCCCTTTGTTGTTTTTCATACTTGAATTTTGTCCGGTGAATATCTCCAATACTATACTACCTAGGGTTATGAAATTTCATGAGTGGATAGATCTCATCAAGGGGGAGTGCAGTGCACAGGAATCATAACTCTTGCTTCCTTAATTTTTGAGTTATTGCCCTTTGTTGTTTTTCATACTTGAATTTTGTCCGGTGAATATCTCCAATACTATACTACCTAGGGTTATGAAATTTCATGAGTGGATAGATCTCATCAAGGGGGAGTGCAGTGCACAGGAATCATAACTCTTGCTTCCTTAATTTTTGAGTTATTGCCCTTTGTTGTTTTTCATACTTGAATTTTGTCCGGTGAATATCTCCAATACTATACTACCTAGGGTTATGAAATTTCATGTCTGCATACATCTCATTAAGAGGGAGTGCAGTGCACAGGAATCATAACTCTTGCTTCCTCAATTTTTGAGTTATTGCCCTTTCTTCTTTTTCATACTTGCATTTTCTCCGGTGAATATCTCCAAAACTATACTACCTAGGGTTATGAAATTTCATGCCTGCATACATCTCATTAAGAGGGAGTGCAGTGCACAGGAATCATAACTCTTCCTTCCTTAATTTTTGACTTATTTTCATACTTGAATTTTGTCTCGAGCATATCTCCAAAACTATACTACCTATGGCTATGAAATTTCATGCGTAGATAGATCTCATCAACTGGGAGTGCAGTGCACATGAACCATAACTCTTGCTTAATTTTTGACTTATTGCTCTTTCTTTATTTTGAAACTTTAATTTTGTCCAGTGCATATCTTCAGAACTATACTAGCTAAGGATATGAAATTTCATGCGTGGATACATTTCATCAACGGGAAGTGCTGTGCATATAAATTTCAACTCTTGCTTGCTTAATTTTTCAGTTATTGCCCTTTCTTGTTTTTTTTTCGAACTTGAATTTTGTATGATGCATATCTCTCAAACTATACTACCTCGGGTTATGAAATTTTAGGGCTGGATACATCTCATCAAGGGGTAGTGCAGTGCACATGAAATATAAATTGCTTATTTTTTATGCACCAGCATTTTCTCCTTTTCCCACAATGTTTTCTACCCTTTCCAAACCAAATTTCAATTTTTGAGTTACATTTAGTTTGTAAACTGCAAATGATTTCAATTTGGACTAGTCCAAACTTTTGCTGTGTGGTAAAGAGTTAATAGTAATACAATAATAAACAAGAGTTCCGTCAACACAAATACTCTGCCATTATCTTCAGTCAACAGTAAAAAAAATATTCTGCACTACTATTTTTCTATACCTCCCCTTTATCATTATTATGCCCCAACTTTACAACTTGGGGTAAGACGGGCGTATCTTGCGACAATTTGCCGCTCTTGTTTTTTTTTAGCTCCACTGTTTTCAAAGAAAATGTCATAGCCATGTCATCATCTGCCTCATCTTCCTACAAAAACTTTGACACCTCATATCATTGTTACTATTTAGGATATATACTTCAAACTTTGTTTAGTTGTTTGCTATCAAGTGCAAAACCCATGCCACCAGAATTCGCAGTTAACCTAAAAAATATTTTTGGATACAGTTATCCCTCTTTTTTTAATTTTGAATGTTCACCAAAAAGCACCTGGAGCAGTGCTTTGGCCCCACATGTACGGTGCTTTTGTTTGTTTGTCTGGTGGTTTGTGTGTTTTAACCATTTACCACACAATCCGTAGTTTTAACGACCCTGAAAAAAAGGCCTTTTGAAAACATTGTGGGAAAAGTAGAAAATGCTGGTAACCAGCATTTTCTACTTTTCCCACAATGTGTTCTGTCTTTTTACAGACAAATCTCGCCATATGAGCGATATCTAATTTGTTGTCTGCAAAATGCTTTCGGTGGACCCATGTAAAGTCTTCTCGTGTGGTAAAGGGTTAAGTCATAGAGCACTGATTTAAAGGCACAATAGTGGCCAAAAATAAACAAGGAGGGGGGTGGGGTTTGGAGAGAATGCAGGCACTTTTAATTCATATCATTTAGAAAAGTATGGCTAAGTCTGAAATTTTTTTGAAGTACAGCCTGTCCATGTTCCAGTTGCTTGCAAATAAATGAACCTTAAAATTGGAATTAAAGTTGGCATTTTTTGCTTTAATTTAAGAAGTCTTTTTTCTGCCATCTTGGCAGACTCATGATACCTATACTTTTAACAGTTAGAGTGCCGGATAAACTTATCAGACACTTTCATCCTAGAAATATGACGCAAATAATTGCAATTTCATGGTTGCTTTTGTCCAAGTTGTGTTTCAGCAAAACGGACATTGTAGATCAGAGATCAGGCTGCACATTTTGTGTAGCCTGATCTTCTGCACTGGCCAGAAAGGCAATTATAGTCGTGGAAAGTGCGTTAAGTATTAAATGCTATGAATTGGATTTGCCTGCATCTTTGTCTGGATTGTTTACTTTCAGCTGCTGTTTGGCCTGTAATGAAATTGACTTTTTCAAATAGGAAAGATACCAAAATGGTGCAATTTTTAAGTTGTTTGGACCAGAATATTAACCCTTTACCAAGCAATTCCAAGTTTAAACAACCCTGCTGAAAAGATCTTTTGAAAACACTTTAGGAAAAGAAGAAAATGCTGATAACCAGCTTTTCCTCCTTTTCTTATAATGTTTTGTACCCTTTCAGTGACTTCCATTGTTTGAGTCATTTTTAATTTGTCGTCTGCAGATTCTTTCAATTTCTTACAACCGGAAAGTTTTGTTGTTTGGTAAAGAGTTAACATGCTAAAAAGTGGTCAGTGTGGATCCAAGATCAGTCTGTTGGCGTTTTGATCATTGGGGTGCTTACTTAATGAAATGTACACCATCACCTAGGATAAACAGTCAAGACATTGCCATTTGCAAGATTGTTTCAGTCAGAATATTAACTGTTTGCCGAACAATCCGGCATTTTAACGACACTAAGAAAGAAGACTTTTGAATACTTTGTGGTTAAAGAAGAAAATGCTGGAAACCAGCATTTTCTCCTTTACTCACATTGTTTTTACCCTTTGACAGACAATTTTTTTTGAGTAACATTTAGATTGCAGTCTGCAAAATTTCATTTGGCCAGGTTCAAAATCTTGTCATGTGGTAAAGAGTTAACAAAGAAACAGACAGTTTAGATCCAAGATCAGTCTGATCTTGATCTACATTATCTGCAAAAGCAGGAGGAAAATTTATTGTTATTTCAAGGCCACTTTTGCCTTGATATCTTCACAAACTATTGGACAACACAGATCAACCTGCACTGTCTACAAATCAAATTATAGATCTATGTGCTTGAAATTGTAAGGTTGATAGAGGCATTTTGCCTTAACTCTTTACCAAATGACAAATTTTTGAACTGGACCAAATTCAAAGCATTTGCAAACGACAAAATAAATGTGACTGAAAAATCAAAATTTGCTTTGGGAAGGGTAGAGAACATTGTGGGAAAAGGAGAAAATGCTGGTTACCTGCATTTTCTCCTGTTCCCACAATGTTTTCCAAAGGCTTCTTCCTCAGGTTGTTTAAAGTCGGGAATGTTTGGTAAAGAGTTAAAGGGGGCTATTTAGTTCTTACGCTGTAAATCAAAATTTCTTGTAAAAGAACTAAAAATACCAGATATATTTTTCTTTGCAAAGTCATAAACCTGACATTTATATTTAATAAAATTGGGCAATTTTCTGGCATTTATATAATGTGATGGTTGTGTTGCAGTTGGTAACTCCATCTGTTTTATTACATCATTGTACTCATTTGAATACCAGTCCATGTAATCAAAGCCTGTTATTGACCATGTGACATTCTCAGAGGTTGTTGCAATGTTCTGGCACAAAACTAAAAATTCCTAAGCAGGCTGAGTAGCCTATGAAGGAAAAACATTGAAAAAAATATTTTTCTTACTTGTCGTTTTTCTTCCTTACTGATGATTTGCCAGCTATTGGCATATTTAATTCAGTGATAAATCATATTTGAAGTTTGGTAAGATTATAAAAAATCTGAATAGCTCCCTTTAATTTTAACTTTGGAAAAAAATGAATCTATGAACGATTCTGAGTGTCTGTCTTTGAAGACGTTTTCAAGTTTTCTTTGTTTTGTAAACCTTCAACCAAACAATCTGACGTTTTTGCAACCCTGAGAAAGACAGATTTTTTTTAACAATATGGGAAAAGGAGAAAATGCAGGTCACCAGCATTACCTGTCCAAACTTAAAAATCTCATAGGTTGAAACATGCTAAATTTGTCATCTGCAGTTGCTTACAATACAGACAAGCTTAAAACTTTATCAGTGGTAAATAGTAAATGCAAATTATAATTTTGATTGCTTACATGGCACATTTTTCTATTGGAATTCCTTTTTCTATACAGGCAGAAGATTGCATATTTACAAAGACAAGTTTCTTTGTCAACTAGACCACTTAATGTTGGTAAGCTTGTACTTTATATCCAAATGGAGAGAAATACTTTTAACGAAGTGACTGTTTTTGAAGATAACATTGAGGTATTGTCATAGCCCTGTTGTGGTCTGTGTTGAAAAATTCGGAGTTAAAGTTTAGATACCACTTAACCTTTTACCAAACAGTTCCTGAAAACATCGTGGAAAGAGCAGAAAATTTTGGTTACCAGCATTCTTACCTTTTTTCATAATGTTTTCTCTCCTATTTGAGAACTATGACAATTTTTTTCTTATTTTGAATTTGTTCCTTGCAGATGCCTTCAATTTAGAAGTCTAAAGTTTCTGTGTTTGGCAAAAGGTCAAATATATGGAAAACCTTGTAGGGCATTTTCTGTGCATTGGGTTTATTTTGCCACGCATCAGTTAACCCTTTCCCACATCCTGAGTTTTAACAACTCTGAAGGAGAAGGCTTTAAAAAGCACTGTGAAAAAAGGAGAAAATGCTGGTTACCAGCATTTTCTCTTTTTCCCACATGGTTTTCTACCTCCTAAAACATGATTTTCACCATTTGAGGCACATTTAATACCTACAGCACTGAATTAATAAAATGGACCTTCTCAATCATCTGAAAACATCTCCAATATTGTTACTTCAAAATTGTTGTGGCAAGAATATGTAACAAAGTAGCAGACAGTGTAGATCAAAGATCAGACTGCACATTCTGTGCAGTCTGATCTTGAACTACACTGTCCGCAAAACCAACTGAAGTCGGTTCCAGCACTTTATGGGTTAATTTGTCATCAGCAAACACCTTGATTTTGAAGGTTCTAAAGTTTGGGTGTTTGGTAAACAATTATGATGTCTGATTATAGGAGTATCAAATTGATACCTTTCTTTTCACTACAGAACCTGATGCAGCCAAAGTGAGAGACCAGATTAATAGATTTCTTGAAGTAGTTTTGCTGCATGTCGGAAATGACAACATTAGAGACAGTGAGCTGGCCTTAACATTGCTGAAAGAAATACACTGTGTAATAAACCATATTGGGAGAATCAGTGAAATAAAAGATCTGGCATTTTATACTGCTTTGCTGCAGGTAAGTGAGACTTGTAGAGTTTAATATGATTGAAGGTCATAAAATTGTTTGGCACAAATGGTGAGTTTAGATACTTTTGTAGAAATTGCAGATCAAGATGAGACTGAACAGAACATGCAGTCTGATCTTGCATCGGCATGGTTTCATAGTAATGAGATCAGATGAGAGTCTCTCTTAGTTTCAGTGGATTATATTTTCAACTGCTGAAAGTAGTCAGGTTTATACATGTATATTTGATGCTGAGAAGTTAAAATATCTGCCTATCTTTTTTCAGGGTTCCATCAGTTTCTGCTACTTTCATCTACATTTAGATGTTTATTGGAAGTTATTGTGTATTCTACATTTACTACAGACTAAATACCCAGGTACAGATAGAATACTAAAAATTGACTCTTTAGCACACAATCTAGATTTTTAAAAACCCTGAAAAGGAAGGCTTTTGAAAACGTTGTGAGAAAAGGAAAAAATGCTGGTAACCGGCATTTTCTCCTTTTCCCATAATGTTTCTGTCCTACCAAATATATATCCCATCATTTGAGCCACTTTTGATCAGTCTTCTTCAACTTGGATGATTTCAATTTGGGTAAGTCTAAAATTTTGTAGTTTGGTAAAGATCCAGTAAGTCTTGGATAAAAATATTCTAACCTCTATGCTCCTAGAAAAAATTTTGGCATTATATCTGTAGTGTTTGTTCATCCGTGTGTCTGTCCATGCATCCACAGTCATTTCTGTTAACAAATCTCGCACACACTTGGGGCATCCATAGGTTTTACCTATATCATTGTTGTGTCATGATATTTTTTTTTTCTTTTCTTTCAGTGTTTCCAATACAGTTTCTAAAAAAAGTTGATTCTCAGTCTTTCAAAGTTTTTTCATGTTTCATTTCTACTAGTTTTGGTTGGACTGGATTCAGCCTGTACATTTATAACAGTGAAAAAAATCTAGATATTACAATGTGGAGATTGATTTGACCAGATCATTTTACAATTGTTGAATAATGTAGGTAATTCAAAGATGATGTTATGTGCAGCCTGATCTTAAACCTTTCCCAAAAACAATTTTTATACTCTTCCAAACCCAAACCATATGCAGATGACAAATTCAAAGGTGGTACTAATGAGCTTAAGTTCTCTGATACAGTAGAAAATATGTTGGGAAATGGAGAAAATGCTGGTTACCGGCCTTTTGTCCTTTTCCCACTATGTTTTCAAAAGCTTTTGACCACAGGGTCATTATAACATGGGAATGTTGGTTCAAGGGTTAATCTATCTCTGTGCTATCAGCATTGTCTCGTTATGTTGAGAGCTTCTAGTAAGTGATAATCTAAGAAAAAAGTGGAAAAGCTTTTTTCAATGCATGGAGTGATTGCTCAACATTAAACTGGAGCACTATAGGTCTTTTCTACAAATGAATCAAGATGTCTCTATATATAGGAAAGTCGTTAGTTAAATACTTGTACATTGTAGATTGTGATACTGTTTACACTGGCCAAGTTTGTGAAGTGGTGAATGATGACTTGAAATACAGAATGTTTGACCAAGTGCTTCACATTGTTCTATGGGATCTTGTAGCCATTGGGCAGTCTAGATACCTAACTTTTGTAAGTACATGTATCTAGCTTTGGTAATTTGGCTTCTAAATACTGTGATGAATATTGTATTTACTGATCAGGTAAGTTAGGTGAAATACATTGGCAACCTATATTTAGCTGGCAACCTGCATTAGGCAAACATTAACTCTGTACCAAACGATAAAATCATAGACTTGTCCAAATTGAGAGCATTTGCAGACAACAATTTAGAAGTGGCTGAAATAATTATTGTTGTCTTTGATTTGGTAGAAGACATTGTGGGAGAAGGAGAAAATGCTGGTTACCAGCATTTTCTCCTTTTCCCTCAACATTTTCAAAAGGCTTTTTCCTCAGAGTTGTTAAAACTGAGGATTGTGTGGTAAAGAGTTAATTAAGCTCCTTGAGAATACAAATAATTTTAGATCTCTCAAATGGTAAAGCACTTGCAGACGACAAAATGAACATAGTTCCAATGATGGGGTTTGTCTTTAAGCCTCTTCCAAACAGTCCCATGTTTTAACTACCCTTCAGAAAGAGGCTTTTGAAAACACTGTGGGAAAAGGAGAAAATGCTCTAACTCAGAAGCTGATTGATGTAGGACCCCGAAACTTTATACAAATGTTGCTCATGACCCTAGAAGGTGCCTTATTGTTTTTGAGTCACATGGGTGAAAGGTCAAGGTCACAGGTGAACTTTGTTTGAAAATCATTTCTGTGCTTTTACTCTTAACTTGATAGCTGTTTGACCTAGGACCTTGAAACTTTATAAAAGTGTTACTCATTACCCAAGAAGGTGCCCTTTTGTTTTTAGGTCACATGGGCCAAAGGTCTAGGTCACTTATGATCTTTGTTTTGAAAATCATTTCTGTTCTCTGATTGTGCCACTTCAGTGACAAGGTGCTGGTGGTGGGGGGGAGGGGCATTTGTCCGCTTTGCGACAATTCTATTTCAGTAAAGTTTGAATTGTTCTCTGAAAATTACGTTAGATTTGGGCATGGCTTGAATTTGGTTGTTTGGTGAAGGATTGATTGAAAATGGTAGTTTACTTTTCATGTCTTATACCTTTATTTTATTGGCAACCTGACATTTGAAATCGGTTATTTCTGATGTCATTATTACCTTACAAATGCTATATCAAATGTTTTCGTAAAGCTGACATAACCACAAAAGGGAATGTATGAAAAGGATCCACAGATACTGACCATAGAGGTAATCAATTTGTTTGACTGCCAAAATTAGAAATCCATGATTGTAATTGTAGTGAAAGAAAGATCATTTACTTCAATTAAATGACTTTTTAGGTTCAAGGTCATGAATACAGAAAGGTCAGCATGTTTCCCTGTTCATGTGTCCAAGAATTCTGGTTGTTATATATCAAATTGTCACAGCTGAGAGCCAGCCAAGTAAATGGAGAGGTTTGTATAAAATTTCCTTCTATTAAGTCCATGTTTAGCAGAAAATATTCATTATATTAGTTTTGACTGAATTTCTTGTTTGTAAAGTGCAGAATGTTTAGAGGACAATGATATATAAACATGCCTGATTTGAGTAAAGGTCTTTATGTTTCATTCTCTATTTTCTCCACACAGTTAACTCTTTACCACACAAGCAAAACATAGACTTGTAGAAATTTAAAGCGGTTGCAGAAGACAATTTATATGTGGCTCACATGACTGAATTGGTCTGATGGGGTAGAAAACATTCTGGGAAAAGGAGAAAATGCTAGATACCAGCATTTTCTCCTTTTTCCACAATGTTTTCAAAAGGCATCTTCTGCAGGGTTGTTAAAGCTTGGGTCTGTTTGATAAAGGGTTAATCTTAACTCTTTACCAAGTGACAAAATTCAGACTTGTCCAATTTTAAAGCCTTTGCAGACTACTAATTAAATGTAATCTTTCATAGGGTAAAAGACATTGTGGGCAAAGGAGAAAATGCTGGTTATCAGCATTTTCTCCTTTTCCTACTATGTTTTCAATATATTTTCAAGAGTTAAGATTGTGTGGTAAAGGGTTAATCGATCATAAAATATCAATAGCTGGTGCTTAAGGAAATATGTGACTTATATTAAAAAAAAAAAAAAAAAGCTGTAGGTCATTTCACATGAAAATAATGTCAAAATGAATCTATTTTTTTAGACTTCACATACATGAAAGCCACAATAT
Organism: Tridacna gigas; assembly: GCA_945859785.2. Lineage (NCBI taxonomy): Eukaryota > Metazoa > Mollusca > Bivalvia > Cardiida > Cardiidae > Tridacna > Tridacna gigas. The sequence goes on along the minus strand of OX244031.2, from coordinate 28,393,849 downwards.
GGCCAAATTTGCAACATCTGTACAGCCAAAAACTGAAATTGGCTAATACATAATCACCTACAGATGGCTTCTAATACATAATTACCTACAGATGGCTCCTTTGTGTTTGAATTGTTATGCTTTCTAAAACATTGTGGCAAAAGATGCTTGTAAGGCAGATTCTGTTTTTGCCTCAATGTTTTCATATATTTTTTTCTGTATTGAAATTTAGCCCTTATCCTGCTAAATAAGTTATATGAAAATTTCCAGTCGATAGTAAAACCCCAAATATTGCCATTTCAAAATTATTTTTTGGGGAAAAATCTCCATATCGAATAGTGTAGTTCCAAGATCAGAATGCACATTCTGTGCAGTCTGATCTTGATCTACACTGTTCACAAAAGGTCAGGGAGTCGGGCTTAGCAGCCTAAGGGTTAATTCATTTTTACAATCCACAACAGAGGCTTCATCAGATAGAGCCTTGAGAAAAAAGTGGAAACAAAGAATATACAGCAATATATTAGATCTTTTGTATTTCAGTTTTTCTGGTTAAGTCTCCATCATATTATCAAAACAATCTGTGATTGGGAGATGAGGGATAAGAAGACTGTGCTGGATAGAGAGGGTAAGAATCAGCACTTTAACTCTTTATTATCCTCTCTAGATATCTGTATTATAGAATAATCCAAAGAGTTGAAATAAAGTGAATGAGTGGGAAATTTTTCTCCTGTTTTTTTGTTTCAATCATTTTCATGTAATTTCTTTCCGGACCTTAAAGGAACATATTCAGATTTTCAATATCATTCTGTAAATTAAAAATGTTTTATCACTGAACCTTTTACACAAGTATAAGCCTCCTGTTTTTTTTATGATTGTGTCACTCAGAGGGGTTTGATATATAAGCAGTTAAAACCAACCTTGCCATAAAGGTACTGTCTACAGCAATGTATTAAAAAGCCATGCTCTGTGAAAAGGGGGCTTAATGGATTTGCAAAAAGTAATGGCCCATGTCAGCCTGCACAGGCTGACATGAGCCAAAACTTTTTTCCATCTTTAAATGTTCTGCATGTCAAAGGACATGCTAAAATTGAGCAATTGTACTGTACTTAAGACTATTTACCATTTGTCATCCCTCTTAGATTGCTGTGTGATGACAAATCCTCCAGAATCATTTCACGTAGATGACACTACAAGCTCATGTGTATGGATCCTCTACAATGTCACCCCACTGTATCGGGATGATCAACATAGTGTAAGCAAGATGTAACTTTCTAGTACTATTATCACCTATGGCTTTATGGCGTATTAGCTGCAAATTGTAGACAATTTTGGGGTCAAATTGAGGAGAAATTTGATTCATACCATTTAAAAGTATGGATATTATTGTCAGTCTGGTAATGTGTTAGGGTGAAATCTGTCAAAGTTTCAGTTGCTGATACTAGTATATCATAAAACTAGAAAAAAAGTTGGCAACAAAGAATCGCATATTTAATCTCTTTCCATAACAAACCTATCATAAAAAATACATTTGATCACCACCAGAAATTGACCACTTTCCCTTTACTTTTTGTATCATTTAGAAAAAAATGAGTCATTACAAATGTTGTGCAATGATGTTGTGATATCTTTTCTTTGTTGTACTTCGAATTCATGTGTACATACTGTAAATAAATGTTGTGTTGTACAGATGACTGATAAATAATGGAGAAAATTATTGTTTTGGATAAAATGTGACTTTTTTAATTGTAGTATTTTTTTGAGGCATTTATTTTGCACAGAGAGTTTAACTGGACTATTTTGAACTGTAGAATTTTGACAGGAGGCACAAAAAGGGAGTGTGGAACAAAAATCATTAGCAAACATAGATTCACAAGGATATGTGGATTAACTGAGTAATGGAAATCCACTATATATGGTAAATCTGCGAGTGTTTAATGTAACTCAAGTTTATCAGACCAATCAGATAAAAGTGCACAGAAATGACTGCTTGGCAATATTATAGAACAGAACAGACATTTTATTCAGACATATACATAGTGCATTGTCTTGTCAAAATGTAAGTTTTTCAATGAATGATGTCACGTGTATATACATATCAAAGTGAAGTAACAAAACTGTAGAAAAAAGTGTTAACCTATAGTAACCAATCAGAAGCAAAAATAATAGGAATTATATTAAAAAAGAAAAGCTTGTAGCTCAGACTGATCAAGTACTACAGTGAGGTTAATCAGTATATACCTTTTATCATCTTTTTTCTCCAGGAAGCAAACAAATTTGTGAGCAACTATCATGATCTACAGACCATCTTGAAGAAGTTCTTAAGTTCTGTAAGTACTTGAGCCTTTACCAAACAATCCCATGTTTTAACGACCCTCAGGAAATAACATTTTGAAAACATAGTGAGAAAAAGAGAAAATGCTGGTAAGCAGCATTTTCTCTTCTTTCCACAATGTTTTCTACCCTATCAAAGACAGAATTAATCATTGACACTCAATTTGTTGTTTGCAAAATTTTTCAGTTTGGTAGAGTACAAAGTTTTGTCGTTTGGCATAGGGTTAACTCTCTACCAGATGACAAAAATTTTAGATTTGTCCATATTGAAAGCTTTCTCAGACACCAATTTAACCCTTTACCAAACAACACAATTTTAGACTTGTCCAAATTGAAAGCATTCTACAGATGAGAAAGTGAACGTGGCTCAAGAAAGGAATTTTTAATTGAAAGGGTGAAAAACATTTTTGGTAAAGGAGAAAATGCTGCGTAAAAAAGAAAGTTTTCAAAGGCCTTCTCACTCAGGGATATTAGAACTCGGGATTGTGCGTTAAAGGATTAAATGTGGCTCAAATGATAAGATTTATTTTTTACTGGGAAAGAAACATTGTGAGGAAAGGAGAAAAATACTGGTTGCAGAAAAAAATGCTGGTAAGCAGCATTTTCTCCTTTTCCAACAAAGTATTGAAAAGCCTTCTTCATGAGACTTGTTTAAGTCTTTACCAAACGACAAAATTTTAGACCAGTCCAAATTGAAAGCATTTGCAGACGAAAAAATAAGTGTGACCCAAAAATTAAATTTGTGTTGGATCGGATAGAAAACATTATGGGAAAAGGAGAAAATGCTGGGTACCAGCATTTTCTCCTTTTCCCACAATGTTTTCAAAAGGTTTCTTTCTCAGGGTCGTTAAAAGTCTGGATTGTGCGGCAAAGGGTTAAACTCCAGATTGTTTGTTGACTTGTGGGTTAACCCGAAGTAGGAAAGGGACATTTTTTTAATTGCTTTTCTGGACATCATAGATCAAGATCATCATGGCACAGAACATAACAGTGTGATCTTTGAACTCATTTTCGGACTTAATAATAAGATTTTTGTCGTTCTTAATGATGATTGATGTCTGTTTTAATATTCCAGTAGTCTAATGCTACCCTGTAAAGTGCAGGTCATAACTTAAATTGTTCTTTTGAACAGTATAGATTTATATCAGACTGCACAGAGCTTGGAGTCTGACCTTTGGGCCACACTTTCTGCTATTATATATATTGACCTTTGAAAAAGCCTTGAAAATGCCATGTTTCTGCCCCTCCCCCTTCTTTTTTTAAATCTAGAAATTTTGGTTTAAGAGATGACATATGTTAAAATATTAAACATGAATGGCAGCCATTTTGATAAACTATATCATTAGATGTCTTGTTTTAAGAAGTTTGCTATGCAGAATTCTTAAATAATACAAGAAATAAATAGAAAATGTGTTTTCAGAATAACGGCCTCTAAAATGATGTAGAAAATGTGTCTATCAAACATGCTTACTGACAAGGAAATAATTAAGCAATGGGAAAGAATGCTTGGTGGCCATCTTGTTTGTTTACATACCTGTTGCAACGGTGACATCATCATTTGCCCATATTGAAAACTTCGCAAAAGCATGGAAGTTCAAGGAAATAGACATCTTTTTGCTTTTAAGATCGAAGAGAGAATCTTAAAGTCTAAAAATTTAAGATTGAAAAGAGAGCCTAAAAATGATTCTGTAAAGAGATAAAAACACTGGTCACTCGTCACAACTTGGCCAATTCCGTAACAACATATAACCTTGTCTGTGTTAAAGAGGTTTCCATTTTGAACTACCAATCACATGATCTTAAACATTGTGGTGCCCAGGTTAATCACTTAGCAACAACATGAACAACCATGATAATGTTATTCACATCTATCGATCTTTCAATGAAAGCTCCCAACGGACTTGATAAACCATGCAAAAAACTGAATGTACAAACTGTTTGCCGTGGAAATATTCTTAGAAAGATATCAATAGAAAATTGTGACTTGTGTTTTATTCTTTAAGAGGAGCCTTACAATTTTATTAACAGTAAAACGATGTACTTCTGGCAACGAAATGTACCGTGTAGGTGCATATCAAGCTATGTGATACACACCAGGCATTTGATCACCGGATCACTGGAGATATGTCGAATGAACACTGGTAAATCGTAGGAAATTATGTAAACAATATCTAAGAGGTAAGCTCAGGCAACTCTACCAAAAGAACTTGTCCAACACAATATATCCAGCGTTTCAGAAAGTCCGCGTTTTTGACGCGCAAAATTAAAGCCTGACACAACAAAAGTGATGCAATTCGTCTTCCTTGACGCAACATGAATCAGAAAAAAGGAACATAAAGTATTGATTCATGAATAGATCTATATATTACAAAATGGTCAAGTTAATAACTGCAAAATCATATCAAACCAGCTTTCTAACACTGAATTTTTTGTTTCCGGTTTACACTGAATTGGTCTAAATCGCGACATTATTCTGTGTGACATCATTGTCGTCTCATCTATATTACTGTATGGAATCCGCACATAAATGTTTTGTCCCCGTTTTAGACCCTGCTCAGTAATGGTCACCGACTTGCAGGAGTAATCGGGATGACAGACAAAAGTTTCTATGAGGTCATTGTTTTCTAGTTTTACCTCACTGTCATTTAAAACTTTTAGCATTATGCGACATCTACAAACTGGCAAAGGTAAACAACATGTGAAAAAAAAAAAAAACAGGTTAAAGACCATGACGTGTAAAATTTCTGAATGACCCCCGAAATTCCAAACAGCGAGTCACAGATGACCCCCAAAATTTATGAGCTAGCAGAAACACTGTATATCCCCATACAAATCCATTAGCCTATAGTGTCACTTTCCTGTTACATCTTTTTACAGCATCATGTATCAGAGAACTCGCTGAAGAGACATTTACATGCATGTATGTATATAACATTACATTGGGAACCTAACACCAGACTGTTGAGTGACCTTTGGGATTATTTCTATAGGAAATTGGTAAATATTATTATGTTCAAATCATAGTATTACTTGTTTGAGATGGGATTTCAAGGAGAATGTCTTTTCATCATAATAATATTGCCTTCTGTTGAGGTGTTGCAGTACACCTTCAAAAATATTGTGCAAAAAGGGGAGACTGCCCATACCAAGCCATTTTTCTTTGCTAAATGTTTTGTCCCTATCTAACAACAAAATTTTAGACTACCGGGTAATCCAAATTAAAAGCATTTGCATGAAACAAATCAGTTGTGACTTGAAAAATGAATTTGTTTTGGAAAGGGTAGAAAACATTGTGGGAGAAGGAAAGAAAATGCTTGTTACCAGCATTATCTCCTTTTCCCACTATGTTTTCAAAAGCTTTCTGTCTTAGGGTTGTTAGAAGTCTGGATTGTGTAGTAAGGAGTTAATGACCATGAAAAAGAGGGCTTTGGAAAGATTGTGGAAAAAAAGATAAAGAAAATGCTGGTTTACTACTTTTTCAAAGACATAGTCTTTAATTGGAGCTATGTTTGATTTCTTTTCTGCAAATGTGTTTGATGGATCTAAAATTCTGTCATCAGACAAAATCAAGGAAAGGTCTACTATAACCCTTAGGCTGCTACGGACCTATTGCAGATAGTGTCGTCTGATCTTGGATCTACACTGTCTGATAAGGAGATACTTCTCCAAACCCCCATAACTTGGAAATACCAACATTTAGGTTTTTTACCATCAGCTTGAAAGTTTCATTTAACTCTTTACCACACAATCCCAACTTTTAACGACCCTGAGGAAGAAGACTTTTGAAAACATTGTGGGAAAAGGAGAAAATGCTGGTAACCAGCATTTTCTCCTTTTCCTGCAATGTTTTCTACCTTCCTAAAACAAATTTCAATTTTTCAGTCACATCTATTTTGTCGTCTGCAAATGCTTTCAATTTGGACCAGTCTAATATTTTGTCGTTTGGTATAGAGTTAAGTTCCTTAGCAGGATAAAGGTTAAAAGGCAGTATGTATATAGATGCTGATTTCTTACTCTACCTGTCAAATAATTTTCTTTTCATCAAAACAGAAATGCAGAAAGATCGTAAATATAAATAATATTATATAAATTTTCATTTTAGGACAAAACTTTCCAAAGCAACACAAGTTTAGTTGACGGACTGGCATGTGTTGAAAAAACAATAGCTGGTTTTTATAGTTGCTGTAAAAAATGGACATGTGGATTTGAAGACAGGTTTGTCTGTTTGTTTTCATGTTTAATGCCATTTTCAGAATGATTTAAATTTATCATGTATTTATAAAAAAAAAAATGTTTTTTATTACACCTGGAAAAGGAGCAGTTATTTTTAGCGAGTAAATACTCCTATTCCCACTTTCTCAAAAGCTTTTGACTTCGAGGCCAGGGTATCAAGGGTCCTGTTCTTGAAGATTTTTTACCAGCATTAGAAGACTAAGCAAGAGGATTAGAGAAAAGAGAGCCAGAGAAAGAGAGAGAGAGAATGAGGGATTGTTTCAACCTATACCAAGGGGAACAATCTTCAACTTGTTCAAATTGAATGCAATTGCAGATAACATCAAAAATGGCTCAAATAATGAAATTTGTTTTAACTCTTTCCCAAACGACAAAAATGTAGACTGGTCCAAATTGAAAGCACTTGCAGACGACTATTGAAATGTGAATCAAATGATGTAAATTGTCTTTGATAAGGTAGAAAACATTGTGGGAAAAGGAGAAAATGTTGATTACCAGCATTTTCTCCTTTTCCCACAGTGTTTTCAAAAGGCTTTTTCCTCAGGGTCGTTAAAGCTCGGGATTGTGTAGTAAAGGGTTAAGGCTAAAAGACATTATGGGAAAAGAAAAAAAATGCTGGTTAATAGCATCTTCGCTTTTATCCACAGTGTTTTCAAGTCTTTTTGCACAGGGTTGTTAAAACCAGGAATAGTTTTAGTCAAAGTTACATATACAGTCAAACCTGTCTTAATCAAGCGGTCAAGGGCCCTTCCAAAATCGCTTGCTTAAGACAGGTCCTTGCTTAAAAGAGGTCGATCACACAAGATGTTCTCGGAGTTATCTTTTCCTAAACATTTATAAAGGGCTGGGGTACATGTCCATATACATGTACATGTGCATACATACCCAAGACAAATGTAAGTACACATGTGCATGTTCATTGGGCATAAAGATCAAACAGTCGTAGGTTTACTGGTCAATTAAAATGTGACACAGGTGTAATCGTCAATTAAAATTAATGTCATCAAAGACAATTTCTTAAACACAGCGGCATAGGTAATAACCTATACTAATTTGGGTGCAATCGGTTGTTACTTGTTAGGACAGTTTTCTTTAATCTTTTCTCACCTTTTAGAAGTAAGCAGACAAACAAGATGTCGAGGCAGCTACACGTAAGTTACGTAATTTCAGATTAAATCGAAAGCAGAAAAACATTTTTGGTAGTCTGACTTGGGTAATTTACATTTGATTTCTAACTTCAAAATTTTTGACAAATCGGGAATAATAGCTTACGAAATCATCAATTGCATCAAAATAACCCGTTCTAGAGGATATCAGGTTATATGCATACACCTGTTGATTGGCGACGTGTGTATATGATTGTTCGATGTTGACACTCTAGTTGTTAATCCGAAAACGGTCGGATGTGAGAAGTACACTAAGTGTGAAGTATAAGTTAGCAGTCCAACTTATGTTGGTTACTGGCCGCTACATACCAGGTTGTTTTGAAAAATGGGACATGATTTCGGCGGCCGTTGCGTGCGTTTTAAGGGTGCGTGTTGAATAAAGGTTCATATAGAGTAAAAGTAGTTGGGGGGACATTGAACTGGCCGTTAAGTGGAGGTTCACGCTGAATGGAGGTGGACGGATCACCAGGTTTGACTGTATATAACATGCGCTGCGAAAAAGTAGTTAATGCCTCTCCATGATTTGTTATACAAAGAAAATCATCATGTAATTGTTAATCAATAAAATCAGTTTTGTCTAACAACCTAATGAATCATGAGGTAGACCAGTCTTTTGACTTGCAGAAAATTGACCAGTGGCAACAAGTTTCAACCCATTTCAGCCCATATGGACTGTGTAGGCTGACTTGGATGGACACTTTTTGCAGATGGATTAAACCCCCTTTTGACAGAGAATGGCACATATGTATTTGTAGAGATGCTCGAGAGACCAGTTTTCAGCTGTTTCTGTCAATTTTAAGCCAGCATTTAGGAAAAGGGAACAAAGCACAAGAATGGAGACAGTTCAAAGGGAGGTAAGCTTGTAAATCACTTTACAACTTTGCTTTGATCTACAGTTAACCCCTTTACAGCACAATGCTACCTTTGAACAACCCTGGGACAGAAGCCTTTTGAAAACATTGCAGGAAAAGGAAAAAATGCTTATAACCAGCATTTTCTCCTTTTTCCACAATGTTTTCTACCCTATCAAGAGAAAATTGCTCCATTTAAGCCACACTGAATTGTTGTTAGCAAGTGCTTTCAATTTGGATAAGGCTATAATTATGTTGTCTGGTAAAGGAGCTAATCCTCCTTGCCATACAACAAAATTTTTGACTGATTCTTATTGAAAGCATTTCCAGATGACCAATTTAAAGTCTTAACCTTTACCAAACGACAAAGTTTTAACCATGTCCAAATTGAAAGCATTTTCAGACGACAAACGAAATGCGATGGAAGAATTAAAATTTGTTTTGAGAAGAGTAGAAAACATTGTCGGAAAAGGAGAAAAATGCTGGTTACCAGCATTTTCTCCTGTACCCGCAATGTTTTCAAAAGGCATCTTTATCAGGGTCGTTAAAAGTCGGGATTGTGTGGTAGAGGGTTGAAAGTGCTTTTGGAAAAGGAGAAATAGCTGATAACCAGTGTTTTCTCCTTTTCCCACTGTGTGTTAAAAAAAGCCTCTTCTTGAGGGTCTTCAAAACATAGACAACTTCTAGCAGAAACATTGTAAAACATGGATAATCTACATGACTTTATGTTCAAGGCACGAATTCATGTGATGAGAGTTTGTTTATTTTGAGCAATTTGTTTATTCTGATCAGTTTCTCATTTTATCTCTTTATCACAAGTGGTAAGCTCATTAAAAGACAAAATAAAAAAATTAGTCTTGAGGCAGTAACTAGTTAATTATACCCCTGCAAACAAAGTTTGTGGGGGGTATAATGGAATCAGCCTGTCGGTCGGTCGGTCGGTCATGCGGTCGGTCTGTCTGCAAAATCTTGTCCAGACAACTCCTCCTACAGTTTCTGTCTGATTCACGTTAAACTCGGCAGAAGTGTTCGTTAGGAGCTGTAGATGTGCAAGACACACATTTTGTAAAAATTCCATCAAGAATTACTGAGTTATTGCCCCTGATTTGACTTAAAAATGCTTGTCCGGACAACTCCTCCTACAGTTTCTGTCTGATTCACTTTAAACTTGGCAGAAGTGTTCATTAGGAGCTGTAGATGTGCAAGACACACATTTTGTAAAAATTCCATCAAGAATTACTGAGTTATTGCCCCTGATTTGACTTAAAAATGCTTGTCCGGACAACTCCTCCTACAGTTTCCGTCTGATTCACTTTAAACTTGGCAGAAGTGTTCGTTAGGAGCTGTAGATGTGCAAGACACACATTTTGTAAAAATTCCATCAAGAATTACTGAGTTATTGCCCCTGATTTGACTTAAAAATGCTTGTCTGGACAACTCCTCCTACAGTTTCTGTCTGATTCACTTTAAACTTGGCAGAAGTGTTCATTAGGAGCTGTAGATGTGCAAGACACACATTTTGTAAAAATTCCATCAAGAATTACTGAGTTATTGCCCCTGATTTGACTTAAAAATGCTTGTCCGGACAACTCCTTCTACAGTTTCCGTCTGATTCACTTTAAACTTGGCATAAGTGTTCATTAGGAGCTGTAGATGTGCAAGACACACATTTTGTAAAAATTCCATCAAGAATTACTGAGTTATTGCCCCTGATTTGACTTAAAAATGCTTGTCCGGACAACTCCTCCTACAGTTTCTGTCTGATTCACTTTAAACTTGGCATAAGTGTTCATTAGGAGCTGTAGATGTGCAAGACACACATTTTGTAAAAATTCCATCAAGAATTACTGAGTTATTGCCCCTGATTTGACTTAAAAATGCTTGTCCGGACTACTCCTCCTACAGTTTCTGTCTGATTCACTTTAAACTTGGCATAAGTGTTCATTAGGAGTTGTAGATGTGCAAGACGCAACTTTCGTGAAAATTCTATGAAGAATTAATGAGTTATTGCCCCTGATTCACATTTAAAATGCTTGTCTGGACAACTCCTCCTACAATTTCAGTCCGATTCGCTTTATACTTGGCAGAAGTGTCCATTTGGAGTTGTAGATGTGCAAGACACACATTTTGTAAAAATTCCATCAAGAATTACTGAGTTATTGCCCTCATTTGACTTAAAAATGCTTGTCCGGACAACTCCTCCTACAGTTTCTGTCTGATTCACTTTAAGGAGGTCTTTTCTGTCATATGTATAGTTGGCCAACATTATGCGAAAAGGCACCTTTGGACATTTGCAACAAGTTGGGATCCAGACCAGCCGCTGTGTCTCAGACATATTATCAGATCATGGTCTGCACTTTTTTACACTCATTTAGTTTTGTGTCCAATTAAATTGATACTTTGCATAAATATTCACCAGGAGCAGTAGAGGTTCAAGATGCATTTTTCTCAAATGTTTGCCAAAATAATTACCCCTGAATTTACTCAAAACTTCTTGTCCAGAGAACTATTCCTTCAGTTTAAGTCTTATTCACTTGATATTTGTCATGATATTCACCAGGAGCAGTAGATGTGCAAAGCACAAATTTCATGAGTGTTGGCCTAATGATTACGGAGTTATTGCCCCTAAATTGACATTGCAGAGTTATTGCCCCTGTGACATGAAATATAGGGGCGGGGGTATTTATCACCTTTAGTGATAGTTATTCTAGTTATTTTTAGGTCGGGCTGCCTTGGTAGCTCAGTGGTTAGCATATCTGACTCGTGACCTGGTGGTTGCAAGTTCAATACCTGGTTGAGGCAAACTTTCTTTTTGGCTGTTTTTCTCCTCTCACCTCTGATGCATGTGAGAAAAGTAGTCAGTGGCTTTGGAAAGAAAGTTGTGTCAGTACTGGTGTGAGAACGCCAGGAAACATATGCGTGCATCACTGACCGCCATGATATGACCTGAGCTCTTAAAATGGCATTAAACTCCAAACACAAATCCAATACAACTTTTAGTTCAAAGCAAGTGATCATCAGTTACAATTTTCACACTAATCCTGTTTTCAGAATTTACTCCAAGTTTTATCCAAGAAGAATCCAGGAGTTGAATGATGTAGGACTGTATAACCTGACATGTTTGTTTCTAACACTGGCAATGACTGTTAACTTGGAGGAAGTGGTGAGTTCTGCAGCACTGTTTAACCCTTCACTGCACAACCCTGAGTTTTAACGACACAGAGAAAAGGGACTTGTGAAAACATTGTGGGAAAAGGAGAAAATGCTGGTAACCAGCATTTTCTCCTTTTCCCACAATGTTTTCTACCCTTTCAAAGACAAATTTCATTATTTATGTGATATTTAATTTGTTGTTTGCAAATACTTTCAGTTTGGACAAGTCTAATATTTTGTTGTGTGGTAAAGACTTTAGAGTCTGAGATAGTATACCTGCAGAGAAGTAAATAGTCAAACAGACTTTCTGCAGTCATGCAAATATCATGTTTCGTGGATATTTCCCCAAAATAATTGATAAAGAAGTGGCCAGTGTTGATCCAAAATCAGGACACTGTCGAGTATAATCTTGATCTATACTGACCATCTATACAGACCTCAAAAATTGCCTTCTAATCGTGAGCTGTATTGCTTTCATTTGTCAAAAGTTGTGCATAGTACTCTAAAGGTTAATTCATAGAAATATATAACCCATGCTCTTGCTAAAGGGGGCTTAATGCATCTCCGTGATGCATGATATCAAGCAAGTCATTACATGATCATGGATCTGTAAAGTACATTTTTTCTAACTACTGACTGAATCATGAGGTAATCTGGTCCTTGGACATGCAGGAAATAGACCAATAACAAAAAGTTTCGACCTAGATCAGTCTACATGGGCTATGCAGGCTGACTTGGGTCAATACTTTTTTGCAGATGCATTAAGCCCCTTTTTCACAGAGCATGGGTCATGTGTTAATGTATATAACTCATGAAGTTAATCTGTGACAATATAGATCTTCATCCTGATGACAAAAGTTCCAACTAACCTAATTGGAAATCATCTGCAGATGACAAATTTAAATGTGCCCTAACTCTTTACTACACAATTCCGACTTTTAAGGACCCTAAACAAAGAAGCCTTTTGAAAACATTGTAGTAAAAAGAGAAAATGCTAGTAACTAGCATTTTCTCCTTTTCCCTTAATGTTTTCTACCCTTCCCAAAATAAATTTCAGTCTTTCAGTCATATTTCTTTTATTGTCTGCAAATGCTGAATGAATTTAAAATTTTGTTGTTTGGTAAAGTGTTAAGTGATGCGATTTTTATCACATAGCCTCGCTTGTTTTCAGTGTAATATGCCCATAATGGATTTGACAAGCACTTATTGACATTACATGTGTCATCATTTTATATTACACTTAAGGAGTAGAGTCAGATTTTACTATGAACAGAAATTCCTGCATGTGTGTGTATGGTTTAATAGCTTTTTCTAATCTATAATTTGTGAGATTTCGTTATGTGATTTAAAAAAATGTGACATTTGTTGAATTTCCAGATAAAATTTTATCAAATTTGTCTTTAAAAGTGTTAATACGCGATCCTCTAGACTAGTTAAATAAAATTTTATCTCGAATGCCAACGTATGTGAGATCCTATATATCTTAAAGAGTGTAACCAGAAAGTGGCGACCAGCATTTTCTCCTTTTCCCACACTGCTTTTGGAAGTCTTCTTCCTAAAGGTAATTAAATTCAGATTTGTTAGGTAAAAGGAGAGGCAAAGTGTCAGAATCTGCCTAGCAGAAATACTGTTTGGTCTAAATAACACCATCATTATGATGATGATGCATAGTGATAAAAACATTGTGGGAAAAGGAGAAAATGCTGGTTGCCAGCATTATCTCCTTTTCCCACAATGTTTCCTGCCCTACATCTTCTCCCCCACCTCAGTGTCATCAAGAGGCAGGTCACAATAACTTAATTGGCATATTTAAAGTATTTCATGTTTGAATAATTACCATCATTTTTTAAATCCAGGCATCAAAACTCTGTGATTTCTATGACATGTTGAATTTTGAGACCATCACATCTGGTAAGAGATCAGTGATATGGCGTGGAGCCTTCACAATGATGCTGGTATATGAAGAGAGAGACATGGATGTTAACTTTCTGGCCGACAGGATGAGCAAAACACTGGAACACTGTGTCAGGTAAGAAATGGGGATCAAGAAATTTTTACACAATGATGCTGGTATATGAAGAGAGAGACATGGATGTTAACTTTCTGGCCGACAGGATGAGCAAAACACTGGAACACTGTGTCAGGTAAGAAATGGGGATCAAGAAATTTTTACAATTATGCCCTAAAGCCAGGCACTATTTAGAGTTTTACAATAAAACAAAACTTCAAAAATGTTTTATCATTTTGAACTCTTTACCAAACGACAAAGTTTCAGACTTGTCCAAATTGAAAGCATTTGCAGACAACAAAATAAATGTGACTTAAATATTGAAATTCTTTCAAAAGCTGTCTTTCTCAGGGTCGTTAAAAGTTGGGATTGTGTGGTAAAGGGTTAATTTGGTTCTGCAATAGCTTGCAAATCATCAATATGGATGAAAGAGAAGTGTAGAAATGTATGAGTCATACTCTGTGAAAAGGGAGCTTAATGCATCTGCAAAAAGTATTGATCCAGGTCTGCCTGAGCAGTCTGCATGTTTCATCATTTTACTCTACTTTCAAGGAGAAGATTCAGGTTTTAGTAATGGAAACTCCTATGTTTGAGTGTGTGTGTATATGTGTATGGTTTAGGGTTTTTTTAACGATAATTTGTAAGATTTCATTATGTTATAAAAAAGAATGACATTAGTGGACTTTTTAGGTAAAATTTGATTAAACTCGCCTACAAATTTAACCCTTTGCTGCCCAATGACGCCTTTTAACGACCCTGGGAAAGAAGCCTTTGGAAAACTTCGTGGGAAAAGGAGAAAATGCTGGTAACCAGCATTTTCTCCTTTTCCCAGAATGTTTTCTACCTTATCAAAGAAAAATTGCACCATTGGAACCGCATTGAAATTGTCATCTGCAAAGGCTTTCAATTTGGGCATGGCTATATTTTTGTCGTCTGGTAAAGGGTTAAAAGCAGTTACAGACAACAAATTTAGTGTTGCTCAAATGATGAGACTTGTCTCTGAAAGAGTAGAAGACATGGTGGGAAAAGGAGAGCTGGTCACCAGCTTTTCTTTTCATTACATACGTGAAAATTTTGCTGTAAATCATTTCAGTGAATATAGGGACGCTGATGTCTCAACCAGGCATAACTTATGGAACCTCATTCACATATATTTGGAGGGAACCCAGGAAGTTATAGAGAACAGCAAAAATCTTTGTGGATCTGAGTATAAACTAATTGGTAAGCCAGGATTAGTCTGCCAAGACAGCATTGGTAGATGAATTCAGTAAATCAGTAAAGTATTTATTTTGAATCAGTAGACAAAACCAACTATTCAAATCTCAAAACTGTTTTGATCAGAATATTTCTCAGGGATAATGGAAGGTGTAGATAAACATGGCACTCTGCTTCTTTTTCATGTGAATATTTAAAGCTTTATGCTCCAGCCATTTTATGCTTTTCCAACTATCCTGAGATGTCACAACCCTGGAGAACAAAGCTTTTGAAAAAATTGTGGGAAAAGAAGAAAATGCTGGTAACCAGCATAGTCTTCTTATCCATAATGTTTTCTACCATTTCAGAGACATTGCCCATAATTTGAGTCACATTTGTCATCTGCTAGTGCTTTGAATAAGACAAGTCTAGAATGTTGGCATCTGGTAAAGATTTAAAAAAAAAAAGGGGGCAAAACAAGAAATCAATTTTGGTTT
The DNA here is from genome assembly GCA_945859785.2 of Tridacna gigas. NCBI lineage: Eukaryota > Metazoa > Mollusca > Bivalvia > Cardiida > Cardiidae > Tridacna > Tridacna gigas. The sequence continues at coordinate 28,378,437 of OX244031.2, read as the reverse complement.
GATTCATTTGCAGTCTAAAAACTGCTGTGGAAAATGGATTATCATACATATTCTGATTGGCTTGAGGAAGGCAAACAATAGGTTAACTCTTAACCAAGCGACAAAATTTTAGACTTGTCCAAATTGGTAGCATAATGCAGACTGCTAAAAAAAAAAAAAAAAAATGAACTCAAAAATTAAAATTTGTTTTAAAAGGGTAGAAAACATTGTGGGAAATGGAGAAAGTGCTGGATACCAGCATTTTCTACTTTTCCTACAATGTTTTCAAAAGGCTTCTGTCCAAGGGTCGTTAAAACTTGGGATTGTGTGGTAAAGGGTTAAAGACAAAGAGTAAAATGACCAACAGAATGGAACGGAGATGGAAGCTGTAACTTGCAATTCCGCCTCTCAGCAAATGCTTGCAGCACTGTTCAAATAGGCCTTGATTTTAATAACCAATCAGATATAAAAGTAATTCAGGCCCTGGTATCAGCAAGGTGTCATACCACTGTTTTTCTTTTTGCTACGTTGAGAAAAGAGAAAGCACCTTTGACCGTCTGCTGTACTTTAATTGGCAAACCCACAACTTTGCTGTTTGTTTCTGTCAAATATATATCCAGTGGCCTACATTTGTTGCTAATCCACCTCAAACACAAATACCCATGAAAAATCAATGTGAAAAATAGCCCTTCTGGGTTGTAGACCATGTTCCACTATGTGGTCACAGGCACAAAATAATTTCCAAAGAAATAACAAACTTGCATCCATTTTCCACAGAAATCACCTCAAATTAACTCCAGAAATATATTTTAGACCTATTCTTCTTCTCTGTTAAAACAGTGTAGCAGAAGTGCTTGCTGTCAAATTGTCAAACAGGAGTGCTTTTGACAGAAGCCCTGGTATCAGGGTATTATCAAATTGGGATATATTTCAGGCCCTAATATAAACATATAATTGCATTTAGGCATATTCCTGATGAAGCATATTGGCAAATAATCACATGCAGATTTATTTCAGGTCCTGGAATTGGCTCCTTACTCGCAGTCTGCACAGAGAATCAACTGAGGCACACATTGTCTGTTATACAGTCTGTTTTCAACAGATTTAGGTTTCTAGTTTTTCTTTAATCTCGTAGACTGTAATGGGTTCTGCGTGGCTCGGTGTTTAAGTGTAGAATTCATTACCTGGAGGTCCTGTGTTTGATCCTCTCTTGAAGCATTGGGTTTTTCATGGGAGTGTCCTGGGACAGGTACTTTAGATCTCTAGCCTAGTATTTGGTGAAACAAAGAGCATACATGACATTGTACATTAACATGTGAGCTGTTGCAGTGATATGAATGAAGTAATGTTGGTAAGAAAGTGGCATAAAACACCATTCAATCAACTATTAACAGTAAGGGTGCAAAATGAATAAAATAGACAGTTTCAAATGAATCAAACATCCCAGACCTTCCAGGAATGTACAGGTTTGTTTCCAAAGGTCCAAGGAAAGGACAAGTTGCCATGACAATAAAGAGAAATAATTTTGACTATATTTGAAATAATTGACTTCAAAATCTGCATATTTTATTATACCCCCACCACCTATGAAGTAGAGGGGGGTATACTGATTTCACCATGTCTGTCTGTCCGTCTGTCCATCTGTCCATCCATCCATCCATCTGTCTGTCCTTCTGTCCATTAATCTGTAGACTTTATGGTTTCCATGCTCTAACTCAAAAGCCACTTGACCTAGTTTGGTTCACATGGGTCAAAAGTCAAGGTCACAGGTGAACTTTATTTGAAAATTGTTTCTGTGCTCTAGCTCAATAGCTGTTTGATCTAGGACCCTGAAACTTTATACAAGTGTTGCTCGTGACCCAAGGAGGTGCTCTATTGTCTTTTGGTCACACGAGTCAAAGGTCAAGGCCACTGGTGATCTTTGTTTTGAAAATTATTTCCATTCTCTGATTATGCTGCTTCAGTGGTAACGTGCTTGTGGGGGGATTTGTAAGCTTTGCAACAGTTCCAGTTGTGACTGGAATGGTGGAATCAGGTTTTCAGTCTGTCTGACAAATTACCTACTCACAGACAAATACTGTCATTTGAAATACATTTTAATTGTCATCTTAAATTCCTTGATAATGGATTAGTCAAAAAGTATGCTATGTGATAAAGGATTAAATGGCCAATATAGGAGTTATACCTCTTTCAGTTATTTTAATCCCATGACAAGTAACGAGTGGGTGTATTAGTAAGCCTGTGAACGTTGTACTTTTTGCTATAAAGGTTCAAAACTAATTGTCCTTATATTATTTATCAACCTCCTTGCAGGCAGGTAATTGACCAAAGAGGCATGGGGGAGAATGGTGTAAGTGTCATTAGCAGACAACATCATGGTAAGTGGATGGTTTTCTTAGATCCCAAATTTTCTTGCACCAAATTTTCAGATATTGAATATAGTTGGACTATCAGATTGGCTTGAATTGTTAATATAATTTGCTATTGACCCTGGAGCACTATACACAATTTTATTTGTTTCTTAAGATGACATAGATCAAGATGGCATTGTCCTTTGTAGACAGTGTAGATCAAGATCAGACTGCACAAAGGCAGTCTGATCTTGAATCTGCAATGTCTGCTATTATATAAAATATTCTGACAAAATACTTATTAAATAATAGAGTTCTGGTCATCTTTCACAAACTGGAAAAAGTCTGGCTGATTTATATAGCATTCCAAGAAATAATTGGAAATACCTAGATGTATGAAAGTTGTAAGCATGAATACTTATAGTCAGTAATCTTTGTGCGTATTGGTATTTCAGGTAAAAAAAGGGAAAGGAGCAGCACTACTTATTGCTGTCATTATCAGTTAGAGCTGCTGCTACACTATCCTTTAGAAAATTGTAACAATATCTCCTCTCTTCCGCTATGTTTTCAAAAGCAGGGTCAGAAGAAGTCATTTGTTCTTGTTAACTAGTCCCTTTGCCACATGATCTGGAGCTTCAACCACCCTAAGGAAAAGGCCTTATGAAAACGTTGTGGGAAAAGGAGAAAATGCTGTAAACCAGTATTTTCTTCATTTCCCACAATGTTTTCTATTCTTCCAGCATGGAATTTCCTTCTTTATTTTGAGTCACAATCATTTAAATGTGTGCAAAACTTTTCAGTTTGAACAAGTCTAAATTTTTTTGTCATTTGCTTAAGGATTAAAGGGTAAACTCTTTACAAGGGACAAAATATTGAGCTTGCCCAAATCCAAAGCATTTGCAGATAACAAATATGGCTCAAACAGTAAAAGAATGTCTCTGAAAAGGCAGAAAACAATTTGGGAAAGGAGAAAATGTTGGGTATCAGCATTTTCTCCCTTTCCCAAAATGTTTACAAAAGCCTTCTTCCTCAAGATCCTTAAAACTTGGTATTTAGTGGAAAAGGGTTAAGTTAATGGATATCTGGGTTTGACACCAAATCTACCTCCCCCGCCACCCCCACCCTGTGCTAGAGATGGTAATGGTAGAGTTTGCCAACAGAGACTTATTTCTTTCTCACAGCAACTGTAGACAGAGTAAAAAACCATACTGACACATTTTTTTTTCTTCAGAATTTTCCAAAAGACTATGGGAGAATATCTACAAGTTTATTGCGGATCATGCTGAAACTCTTACTCCTCCTGTAGAAATTGCTGATGTTGCTGCAGAATTCTGTCTGCTTGCTCTACAAATGTAAATATCATAATGTTTATCTGTGAGAAGTATTTTCTTTTATTATATACCTGTAAACTTTCTAGTTCAAATGCATGAATGGCATGTGGATAAAATACTGGTGTTATAACAGAAAAAAAAAATCTTTATCTACACAGTGTCAAATACATTTCCAAATATGGTATGATGAGATATCTCATGCGCTGGATACATACATGTTGATTTGCGATTTGATTGATCAAATGTTACGCTATAATGTTCATCAGCCATTCACAAAAACAAAGTTATTACCCACTAAACCATTATTTGTTTTATTTTGTTTACCGTCATTTTTTTTTTTTGATAAAATGTCAGTAATTGCAGTATTTCATCATTGAAAGTTATGGCATATAAGAAGGAATATTATGTTGTAACTTTCCTGGTGCTTGTATTTGCTTCTCACTGCATAAGACATCTCGCCCGACCTTTTGTCTTGCACAATATCATAATTTCTCATGCTGTTTGAATCCCATACAAGCTCCATACAAGCTCTGTATATATACTTATAAATTTCCTGGCTCAAATACATACATCGTGTGGATATCATCGGTCAGGATGAAAGAAAAAATCTTTATCTACAATTCTACACAGTGTTAAATACAGTCCCGGATATGTTATGTTGACATAACCTGTATGAGGACTACTTCCAGCTTCATTACGGATTTAATTTGTCAAAATCTTACATTATAATATTCATCCACCATTAATAGAAAAAGGTTTTCACCAATTAACTCTTTACCAAACTGCAAAATTTTAGACTTGTCCAAATTGAAAAAATTTGCAGACAACAGATTTAATTCTTTTCAAAATACATGTAGGTGCCTTTGGAAAGGTAGAAAATGTTGTTGACAAAGGAGAAAATGTTGCTTACTGGCATTTCCTGCTTTTCTGACAATGTTTTTAAGAGCTTTTTTTTTTTTTTTCTACAGGTCATTAAAACTCTGGATTGTGTGGTACAGGGTTAAACTGATATTTATTTTCAATTTCTTGCCATTTTTTAATAGATTTGGCCATAATTACAATATTTAATAATGGTAATAATAATGGTGGTGGTGATGATAAACACTCATCTACAATGGTATAAAAAGTGTAAATGACTTTATCATACATGCATGTATTATTAATTCTCACTAGCAGTGATGACAACTTAGATTAAGATCAGACTGCACAGGAGGTGCAGTCTGATCTTGGATCTGCTCCATTGGCTTCCCTCTCATTAAACTGTGATTAAAGTTGTTTTCAATGGGTTTGGAAATCTATTTTTAAAACTTAGACAAGATTGGAATTTCTGGAGTTGCTTGTGAAAGAGTTGAGAAGAATTTGGGTTTTGAGTACATGTATTTTGAATACTCTGACAATTATTAGTAACTTCTTAATCTTTCAGATTTTTTTTTAGAATAAAAGGAAATAGTTGTACCCTGACATTGACTCTTTTTCTTAATTAAAAAAAAAACATTTCAGGCCTCCAAGCCAACAGTCATTTTTGTCAGTGTTCCAGACATTTGCCAGCGGAGAGAAAGTCAATGCTAGGTTGGTAAGCTTGTTGACTCTTGAAACATATTTGCAGAAGAAGACCCTAAGGAACAGGACTTCTGAAAATGTTGTGGGAAAAGGAGAATAGCAGGCAACCAATACTGTTTTCTACCCTATCAGACAACCTCAGCATGTTTTCTTGCTTGCATCCTTTACATGATTTTAGAACAGCATATAAACTGTAATTAATCATATAAACTGTAATTAATCATTTACACGAAGTGCTCAAGGTGAGCTTTTGTGATTGTGCTGTGTCCAGCGTCAGGCGTCCGGCATGCAGCATCAACATTTTACCTTGTGTGCACTCTAGAGGCCACATTTTCAGTCAGATATGCAAGAAACTTGGTCAGAATGTTTGTCTTGATAAAATCTCGTACAAGTTTGAAATTGGGTCATGTAGGGTCAAAAAGTAGGTCACTGGGCAAAATCTAGGAAAAACGTGTGCACTCTAGAGGCCATATTTTAAGCCGGAAATTCATGAAAGTTGGTCAGAATATTAGTCTTGATGATATCTTGAACAAGTTCAAAATTGGGTATTGTTGGGTCAAAAAGTAGGTCACTTGGCTAAAGCTTAGAAGTACCTTGCACCCAAACTAGAGGCGACATTTTCAACCTGATACTCTTGAAAGTTGATCAGAATGTTTGTCTTGATAATATCTTGGACTAGTTGGAAATTGAGTCATGTCGGGTCAAAAAGTAGGTCAGTGGGCCACATCTTAGGAAAACCTTGTGTGCACTCTAGAGGCCACATTTTCAGCCTGAAATTCTCGAAAGTTTGTCAGAATGTTAGTCTCGATGATATCTTGAAGAAGTTTGAAATTGGGTTGTGTCTGGTCAAAAAGTAGGTCAATGGGCTAAACCTTAGAAAAAACACGCACTCTAGAGGTGACATTTTCAGCCTGATACTCTTGAAAGTTAATCAGAATGTTTGTCTTGATAATATCGTGGACTTGTTCGAAATTGGGTCATGTCAGGTCAAAAAGTAGGTCATTTGGGCCAAATCTTAGAAAAACCTTGTGTGCACTCTAGAGGCCACATTTTCAGCCTGAAATTCATGAAAGTTGGGTAGAATGTTTGTCTTGGTGATATTATGGACAAGTTTCAAATTGGGTCATGTCTGGTCAAAAAGTAGGTCAATGGGCTAAATCTTAGGAAAACCTTGTGTGCACTCTAGAGGCCACATTTTCAGTCAAGTACTCATGAAACTAGGTCAGATTGTCTGTCTTGATGATATCTCAGACAAGTTTGAAATTGGGTCATGTCTGGTGAAAAAGTAGGTCACTGGGCTAAATCTTAGGAAAACCTTGGGTTCTTCATAGAGGCCATATTTTCAGCCTTAAACTGGTAAAGATTGGCCAGAATGCTTATCTTGTTGATATTCAGACAAGTTTGAAAGTGGGTCATGTCGGGGCAAAAAGTAGGTAACAGGGCCAAGTCTTAAAAAAGCCTTGTGTGCACTGTAGAGGCCACATTTTCAGCTTGAAATGCATGAAACATAGTCAGAAAGTTTGTTTTGATATGTTGGATAAGATTGAAATTGGGTCACATTGGGTCAAAAAGTAGGTCGTGGGGGCCATATTGGAGAAAAACCTTGGGTGCACTGTGGAGGCCACATTTTCAGCCAGATTCTCATGAAACTTGGTCATAAAATTTGTCTTGATGACATCAGGTCAAAAAGTAGGTCACTGGACTGAATCCTAGGAAAAACCTTGTGTGGACCATAGAGTCCACATTTTCAGTCTGATGCTCATGAAGTTGGTCAGAATGGTTGTTTTAATGATAACTTGGACAAGTTTGGAATTGGGTCACATTGGTTCAAAAAGTAGGTCACTTACACTCATGTGTTTTATATCATTAAAAGTAGGATCTCTTCAGCTTTATCATCTGTAGATAACTTTACTCAGGTGAGGGCTTTAGGGCCAATAGCCCTCTTGTCTATATTTAAAGGGCTGAAAAGTTCTATAAAGTATTAATGTGATTGATTTTGCCCTGAAGTATGCAGACTTAATGATCCTAGGAAACAACATAAAGATCCTAGCCTAGTTTAAAGAAAATCATCCAGTCTGTTCTGTAATATTTTAGCATTAGCTGTAGATTCTTGAGCCAATTGCTGGGTTCACAAGATGTCACAGCCAAACTACAATCAGACCTCAAAAACTGGGAAGCATATGTTATCCGATACTGGTTTCATTGTTGTGTGCTGGTACCTGTTTCATCAAAGACTTTACAAGAGGTAACAAGGTAAGGAACTGATAACCAGCAATTATCAATATCCTAAAGCCTTGTAATTCCAGCAGTATGGACTATGAAATTGTATATCCATAATTGGGTGTTAGACATTTGATCAGCATTTTCTATAGTCAGTCCTGTCCAAAGTTTTGTGCCATGATCTGGCAAAAACAGCTTGACTCTTTGTTATATAAGTCTTTCCTACTGCTTGAAAGTTTTTATTTATTTTTTTTGGCACTCCTAGATGTACTTGCAAATCATATGAAATATTCGGCAAAATTTACTTTTGACTGGTCAGAATGTTTCAAAATGCTGATTTCAAAGTCCATTTTCTAGACAAAAGCAGACAAAATTGAAGTGTAGTTTTTCAAAGCCTGTTAATATCCGTTGACTTTTAGAAAATATTGATTATGTAAACTTCTTTGAACATTTATGTAAAAATAGCATGAATATTCATTTTATATGTAGGTGTGTACTACAGTTGCATGAAGTGAGAGAAGTTTTCGACAGAGCATCCATGGATCCACCTCATAACCCTAGTGACACACCAGTACAGTTTCTGAAAGCATTGTACAAAGCTCATGGAAAACTTGAGGTAAAATTTGAAAAAAAGGTATTATAAATAAACAAGTAATTTTTTGTAGGTAATTTATTGTTAGTCCAGTTCATAGATGCTTTGACAGTATACCAAACAAAAAAATATTACTCTTGTCCAAATCGAATGCATTTGCAGATGACGTTTTAAACATGGTTTAAATGATGAAATTTGTGTTTGTTAGGGTAGAAAACATTGTGGGAAAAGGAGAAATGCTGGTTACCAGCATTATCTTCTTTTCCAACAATGTTTTCATAAAGCTTCTTCCCCAGGGTCTTTAAAACTCAAGATTGTGTGGTAAAGACTTAATGAATGTCTTATACTTTGCCAATTTACTAAATCAATGTTTTCAATATCTGAATTTTCCAAGCACCTGTAACATCTTGCCAAATAATGGAACTAGTAAAAACTATTCCCTTTATAGAAACAGAAGATGGCAATCACTAATTTGACCAAAGGGAAATCCTTAAAGAAGCAAAACATTATTATGAAACTTTATATAATGAATCAAATAATTTGATTGACGTCAATTTAGAGGATGACTTAAAAAACTGTACTTCAAATAAGCTAGACGAAAAGCAGAAGAAGGAACTTGAAGGACTATTACAATACAATGAGGTAACACATACACTCAAAAACATGAAAAATGACAAAAGCCCAGGAGGGGATGGTTTTACTTCCAATTTTTATAAGGTGTTCTGGAATAAGATAGGTCATTTTGTTATAAGAGCATTAAATCACGCATTTATTTCTAGATCCTTTTCACCAAATGTTAAATTAGGAACTATAACTTGCATACCAAAAGATAATAAACCAAAAAAGTTTTTAAAAAACTGGAGACCTATCACTCTTTTAAATGTTCTGTATAAGCTTGCATCTGGGAGTATTGCAAATAGGATGAAACACGTTTTGGATCATATCATATCAAGCGACCAAACTGGGTTCTTAAGAGACAGGTTTATAGGTGAAAACATAAGACTAGTTTATGACATTATGCAATATTGTGAAGAACATAGAATACCTGGACTTTTAATGTTAATAGATTTTGAAAAGGCCTTTGATTCTCTATCATTTAATTTTATTGAAAAGACGCTTGAATATTTTAATTTCGGTGTAATGTTCAAAGAATGGATTAAATTATTTCTGCACAATACTGAGGTATGCGTACAAATAAATGGTTTTCTTTCAGATTATTTCAAAGTCAGAAGGGGATGTCGACAAGGTGATCCAATATCCGCTTATATTTTCATCCTTTGCACCGAAATTCTTAACATTAAATTAAAGCACGATAGAAATATAACGGGACTAAAAATAAAAAAAGAAGAATATATCATATCACAATTTGCTGATGACACAACACTCTTTTTAGACGGTTCTGAAAAATCGATTAAAAGTACTCTTGAATTACTAGAAAAATTCTCACATATTTCTGGCTTGAAAGTTAATTTCGACAAAACAAAACTTATATGGATTGGCAGTTTGAAGTATAGTACAAGATCTATCAAGACGAAATGGAAATTAACATGGGGGGAAATAAAATTTAAACTTCTTGGACTGGAGTTCCATGTCGATCTAGATAAAATGATAAAGTTAAATTTTGAAAGCAAATTCAAAAGCATTAATAACATTATAAATTATTGGAAGAAAAGAAAACTAACACCAATTGGAAGAATAACTGTAGTCAAAAGTCTTTTATTACCTTTACTCACACATCTATTTATTAGTTTACCATCACCAACGAATGAATTTATGAAACAACTGAACAATACACTTTATGAATTTGTATGGGACGGTACTGCTAAAATTAAACAAACTGTCTTCACAAAAAATTATATGGAAGGAGGTCTAAACATGATTGATATCAATAACTATAATAAAAGTATGAAAATTAAATGGATAAGAAAACTAGTTGCTTGCGGTAAAAGTTGTCATAAATTCATGAATAATGTAATTGACACACACAAACTATTTAATTTTGGAATGATGTACTGTGAAAAAATTATTACCAACATAAGAAATGATTTCTGGATTGATGTTTTAAAATCTTTTATGGTATTTATCTCTAAATGTAGTTTTACAAAACTGCTGGATGTACTTAACATGCCTCTGTTTTTTAATAGCAATATTTTGGTAGATTCTAAGCACATTTATAATAAAATATTATACGATTGTGGTATAAGATATGTAAAGGATCTGTTAAATGTAGATGGAAGTTTTAAAAATTGGTTAGACATAAAAACAATGACTAGAAACAAAGTGAATTTTTTAAATTTCTATAGCATTACAACATCAGTTAAAACTTTCCTTTCAAAAAATCACATTTTGATTAAAAAGGATGCTTTAAATGGATGTCATAATCCTTCTATTAGTTGTTATTTCTTTCATATGCTTACTAAAAGTAACATAAATAAACATGTTTATAATATTTTGACACACAACGATGAAATACCTTCGAGTAGAGTTAAGTGGGACTCATTATATAACCACATAAATATAGATTGGAAGCAAGTTCATGGAAATGTGTTTAAATGCACAAAAGACACTTATACACAGTGGTTTCAAACAAGAATAATACATAGAATAATTCCAACAAATTCTCTGCTTTTTAAAATGAAATTGATAAATACTAACTCATGTACATTTTGTAAACAATATGAAGAAACTATTCTACATTTATTTCATGACTGTGAACACACCAAATCATTAATTAATAATATAGCAACAATTTTAAGTACTTTTGACCATACACTGCAAATTGATAGTCGAACTTTACTTTTAGGCACACGTACATCAAACGTACCATTAGACAGGCTACTTTTAGAACTTAAGAAATATATTTATCACTGTAGGAATAAACAAAAAATACCCTCAATGATCGGTTTTAAAAATACTCTAAACTTGACCTTGAATATTCATAAATGCACAAACACGCATGAAATTGACAAATGTCACATGACAATTGTAGAACATGTTTATCAAAGTCTCCTTTGCCAGTATAGTGCACAGGTAGTAAATATTAACGAATTTCTATAAAATTTCTGAAGGATTCCAATTTCTTTACTCCATATGCACATATCCACTCACCCACACACACACACACATACTTACATCTATTTCATTTTTTTTTTACCCTGATTTCTGATTCTCTCTCTCTCTCTTTCTCTCTCTCTTAATAAGGCCACATTCAAGTGATGGAATAAATCTACAAAAAATACAATTTTTGTTAGGTATATGAAACATCTTTTGTTTAAGAGTGCTAACAAATTATTTAGAAACCTACTAACATTGAATTGTAAGGTATGGTGGGAGATGGCCACGACTCCCATCATACCAGTTGACGTGGCTAATAAAAAAAAAAAAAAAAAAAAAAAAAAAAAACATCTTGCCAAATAATGGAACTAGTAATTTCTCCTTTTCCCTCAAGTGTTGAGCATATCTTTGCATGATCTGCGTTATTCCACCGGGAGATCGTCCTATGAAAAGGTGATTAAAATTGCAATATTCTGTATTTAGCCTTTTGTGGAAATTTACATAGCAGTATGAGGGTTATTTTTATTTGATCATCTACAGATACAGATACATTAGTATGCATATATGTATTCATAAATACAATCATTTACACCCCTGCAGAGCAGAGCATTTGAAAACACACTGGGAAGCAGAGCACTTGCATATTTCAAAATTGCATGTTTCCTAAAAAGTTTTCGATATCAGGCAAAAATTCACTTATTTTTTACATCAGGTACCTAAAAAGTAGAATAAGTACTCTCAGTCAATCATAAAGAATGAATATTGCAACTTCTTGGCTTATTGTCAGAAAATATGACAAAATGTAGTTTTAAAGAAACAACAGCTATTTCTGTTTAACCTTTTACCAAACAATTCCCAATTTGAACAACTCAGAAAGGAAAAACATTTGAAAACACCGTGGCAAAAGGAGAAAATGGTGGCAATCAGCATTTTCTCCTTTTCACACAATGTTTTTTTACCCCATCAAAGACAAAAATCATCATTTGAGATACATTTGTTGTTTACAAATGCTTTCAATGTGGTCCACTCCAAAATTTTGTCGTATGGTATATAGTTAAATCTTTACCAGAGGACTAAATTTTACACACATCCAAATTGAAAGCGTTTGCATATGACATATTAGACATGGCCAGTATGATGCACTTTGTCTTTGATAGGCTTGAAAATATTGTGGAAAAGGAGAAAATGCTGGTAACCACCATTTTCTCCTTTTCCCACAATGTTTTGAATTTGAGCCTTTTGCCTGGGGGTCTTTAAAACTTGTAATCATGTGCTGAAGGGTTAAAATTTATTTTTGTCAGCATATAGGACAAAATTCCAAAATCAGATTGTATTTCTTTAAAATCTGATTTTGAATTAGACTGCCTAAAAAAGCTTGTGAAGGCACTTTTATTTTGCTATTGGCTACTTTTATTTTTCAGACATGGCCAGAAAAAATGGAGTTTCAAAAGCTTGTCATGACATACTTCATAGATCTCCACAAAAGTGTTGTGCCTGCATTACGGAATGTCGGAGCCACAAATGTACTCTCGAATATCTACTTAATTGTTGGAAATATGATCAAATACTGTGCTAAGTTGGTCTATATTAGGGTTAGTTATTTAATTTATTTGTAAATTATGTCTCAGGCAAGATCTCTTCTTTGAAAAAACTTCACAGTTTTGTTTAAGCCTTTACCACACAACAAAATTTTAAACTCGTCCATATTGAAGGAATTTACATAGGACAAATCAAATGTTTTTCAGATGATAGTACTTGGCCTTTAGTAGGTAGAAAACGTCGTGGGAAAAGGAAAAAATGCTGGTTACCATCTTTTTCTCCTTTTCCCACAATGTTTTCAAAAGCACTCTTTCTCAGGGTCGTTAAAACTCAGGAATGTGTGGTAAACAGTTAAACTGCATGGCTGTGCTGAAGGTGCCTTGTGATATTTTTTGTTTCTTGTTTCATTCACTTTTCAACAATGTTCAGTAACTAGCTGTGTTTTTACCGTAGATTTGATATTGTAAAGCACTTGAAATTTTTTTAAATAAGTTGCATTGCAGAATGATATTTTCTGTTGGAGAAAAGTACAAAAGCATTTCTATTTCCAGAAGAAGTAAGAGCAACTGCTACATTATTTCAAGTAGGCATTTCTGTTTCAGGCTTTATGTGGAGTAAACCAATGTAATTATTCAAATCATTCCACGTTTGAATAGCAAAATTTTTCTTCATACCCTTTCCAAAACATCATATTGTTAACTTTCCAAATTATTCTTCCAAAGTGAAAGTAACTGCAGATTACAAATTGAAAATTGGAATGAATGAAATGTTCTGTGATAGGATATAAAATGTTCTTAAAGACAGCAATCATCTTTTGAGCTATATGTACTTTGCCATCTTCAAATGCTTTGAATTATTATATCCCCCACCTACCTAGTAGAGGGAGCTATACTGGTTTCACCATGTCTGTCTGTCCTTCCATTTGTTCATCCATCCATCCGTCCTTTAATCCATCTATCTTTTCGTTTCTGTGCTCTAACTCAGAAGCTGTTTGACTTAGGACCCTGAAACTTTATGCAAGTGTTCCCCATGACCCTATGGCTATTGGGTCACATGGCTCAAAGGTCAAGGTCACAGGTGAACTTTGTTTTCTCTGATTGTGCTCTTTCAGTGACAAGGTGGGGGGTATTTGTCCACTTTGTGACAGTTCTAGTTACAAGTCTAAAATTGCAAATGGTGAAGGATTAATCAGCCTTTAGTATGAAGGTTTTATGATGAATGATATTTTCCTCTGAAAAAAAAAAAAAGCGGCATCAGATCTGGTTGCTCAAATGAGCAGTCACAACTGCCATTGCAACGTTTTCAGTATGAAGTCTTTTTCACCCAAATCAAATAGCAAGATTTTAACTGCATAATCATTTGTTGTTTTTCTGTTTGATTCTCAACAGCAAGATGTAATAGTTCCGTCATTAATAAGCTCAATGGTTCTTCCTCAACATGTGGTTGACAAAGACAAACCAGTGACTCAGGGCTTTTTGTCACTTATTAAGGAATATCTACATCTTGTGAGTAACTGTTCCTGACATATCTCTACAAATTTGATAAATTTTTATATTCATTTCAGTCAATGCAGTAGACACCATTGAAAACAGTTTTGGAAATGAAGCAGTGGTTATTATGAGCAATTGCTCCTTATTATATAATGTTTGTGATAATATTATAAAAAAGCAAACACATATTTTACCTAGCTGTAAAAGTTCTCTATTTTAAGTAATTTGTAATAGTTTTATGTAGGTCTGAAAATAGCCTTTGCAGTAAGGGTTTCAATTTATTTTCTTCTTATCTCATTCACAGAAGCTTGACTGATTTGTCTGATCCACTACGAGTTTCAGGCAATTCAAAAACACATAAGTGTGTACATGATTGAAAAAAGATGGTAAAATCATCATCACTTTACCAGAGAACAAAATTGTTGACTTACCTGACCTGAACGCAGTTGCGGATGACTGATCAACTGCAGCTTAAAGAATGCCACTTGTCTTCGAATGGGTAGAGAATACATGTATTATGCGAACATGCTTTGGTTACAAGCATTATCTACTTTTCCCACAACGTTTTCAAAAGGTCTGTTCCTAAGGGTCAGTAAAAGCTTGGATTGTTTGGTAAAGGGTTAAAAGGTTAACTCTGTACCAGACATCAAAATCTAGACTTGTCCATAATAAAAGCATTTGCAGATGAAAATTCACATTGAAAACAACTGATTGGAATTTTCTTTGATAGGCTTTCTCCTTTACCCATACTGTTTTCAAAAGCTTTCTTCCACAGGCTACTTAAAACAAGATTGTGTGGTAAAGGTTTCATCTTACCACAATGATAATTAATAACTCAGCAAACAAGATAGCTTGTCTTGGAATTGAAAAAAAAAAAGAAAACTTAAAATAGCTAGTATATATAGGTCAGGTGATGAAATTTGTTCAAGAAAGGATAGAAAAAATTGTAAGAAAAGGAGAAAATGCTGGTTACCAGCATTTTCTCCTTTTCTCATGATATTTTCAAAAGCCATTTTTTTTCTTCAGGGTCGTGAAAAAACAGGATTGTTTGGTAAAGGTTTCTAGGCAAGTCTGCAATTTGTGCAATTTGATATGATGATCTACACTGCTTGCTAAAGCAATAAAAATCCTATTTGGGACTGGATAGTTTAAACCACCAATGATTCCTATCTGTGGTAATCTGTCTATTTTCTCTTTGGTTGTTATCACTGAAAATGCCTTTTGCATTAAAAGATACATATGGTTACTTTTGCAGACAGTGAAGATCAAGATCAGACTGCACAAATGCGCAGCCAGATCTTTGATCTACTCTGTCTTCCCTGATGACTTGTTTTTGTCAAAAGCAGCCTTAATCCTTTACCACACAGTGCTGATGTTTTACGACCCTGAGGGAGAAGCCTTTTGAAAACATTGTGGGGAAAGGAGAAAATGTTGGTTACAAGCAATGTTTACTATCCTGTCAAACAAAAATTGCACCATTTGAGCCACATTGAAATTGTCGTCTGCAAATGTTTTCAATTTAGGCAAGGCTAACAGTTTGTCGTTTGGTAAAGGGCCAAGCAGTATTTGAATATTTTATTTCCTCTCAGAATGCCTATTCTGTATAATGCCATTTGAGAGAAAAGGGTTAACCCTTATTTTGCTAAATAAGTTAAATGAACCTTTCAAGCAGGTAGTAAAAACCCAAATAATGCCATTTCAAACTTATTCTTTGGAGAAAAAAAATCTCCCATCGGACAGTGTAAATTCAGGATCAGACCGTATGTTCTGTGCAGTCTGATCTTGATCTATACTGTTCGCAGAGGGTCAGTATGTCGCGCCTAGCAGCCAAAGGGTTACATTCGGAACATGCTAAAATACTTGCCCTTCAAGCACTAAGCACAAATTTGTGGATAGTGTTGATCAAGATCAGACTGCGCAGATTGTGAAGTCTGATCTTGGATCTGTACGCATGGACCGCTAGCATTTTCTCATGGACCGCTAGCATTTTCTCCGTTTTCCGAAATGTTTTCTACTTTATAACATATTTTGGCAAAAACACGCTTGAAATTGCGGTATGGATATATCAATATTAGCATTTTTTGTTACCTTTTTTTTTTTAAGTTTCATGCTACAATTTCGGCTCGAGAAGGGTTCATAATTTTATTATCATTCTAGAATCTGTACAAGATCTAGAATCTAGCAAAATTCGTAGATCAAGATCGGGGATATGGGCCTATCTAGATAGATAGGCTCGTCGTTGTAAGCAGGATGGCCGTTCTAAGTGACTTCTAGATCGGGAAGTTCGCTGGACTTTAGACAAACATAGATCTAGATCTGTCAGAATTGAGAGAAAAAAATCAAATAGGTCTTAGACGCTATTGATCCATTTTATGAATAAAAAGAAGCTAGGCATAAAATGTGTGGTTTTTGGACGTATATTTGAGACACGAGTTGCCAAGATGTGAGTGCTTTTAATTTTAAAGGGAGGTAATTCTGTCAGTTTAGAAATGTCCATCAATACACCTAATAACACTTTAAGTATGGTCCTACAAGGTCCTATTTCGCGTTACAGGTAAATTAAATACTGAAAACTTTCTTTGAACTATGTTAAATGTTTTTTTTATAAAGTCAGTGACAAATGAGTAAAACTGACACATTGATAGATAACAGATATTCATATTGAAATTTTTACGCTTGTCAGCTAGGTAACAGTACTTATACACGACCTGCATATGATGATATCAGTTTATGACTTCTGGGATTAAACTGTCTGGTGCGAAGAATCTATGCCATTGCTTCTTCCATCACACTATCTGATTCAGGCCTTGTTATCTTGAGAAATTCTATGACTGTATAAATGGTTACGAAAATAAACGTTACTGACTATTGACGGTGGTGGAAGCATTTTGCAGACAGTGTTTGAAACAAATGTGTGCTAAGAGGTGTGATTTCTTTAAAGAATAATAGAAAATATTGTGTGAAAAGGAAAAAAAGCGACAGCTACCACCATTTCCCCCAATGTTTTGAGAAACTTTTCCCAAGGGTTGAGTTACTGGTATTTATTTTTAGTTCACCATCACAAAGTGCTCAAGGATCTTGCAGTGTCCAGTAGGGTGCACTGTCTGTCAGTAACTTTTACCTTGTGTAGTCTCTAGAAGCTATATTTTCAATGGAATACTAATGAAACTTGGTCAGAATATTTGTCTTGATAATATTTTGGACATATTCAAAAATGGGTTACATTAGGTCAAGCAGTAGGTTATTTGGTCAAATGTTTTGAAAACCTTGTTTCCACTCTTGATGCCTCATTTTCAGCCAAAAACTTGCGAAAATTTGTAAGAATGTTTGTCTTGATACTGTCCCTGAGGAGTTGTACAATAGGTCGTGTAGGGTCAAAAAGTAGGTCACTGGGTAGATGCTTACGCTCATTCTAGAGGCCAGATTTTCAGTCAAATGAAAGTTAGTCAGAATGTTTTGTCTTGATGATACCTCAGACAAGTTTAAAAATGGGTCAGTTTGGGTCAAAAAGGAGGTCACTGGGACAGACCTCTAAAAAAACACTAGTGACCAGCAATTTCTCCTTTTTCCACCATGTTTTCAAAATCTTTACTCATTCAGCTGGTGAAAAATATATAGGATTATTTGATAAAGGTTTAACTCTTTTCCACACAATCCAGAGTTTTAACGATGCTGAAAGAGAAGGCTTTCGAAAACATTGTTGGAAAAGGAGAAAATGCTGATAACCAGCATTTTCTTCTTTTCACACAATGTTTTCTACCATATCAGATACCGAAATTACCTTTAAGAAACATCAAATTTGTTGTCTGCAAATACTTTCAATTTGGTCCAGTCCAAAATTTTGTTGTTTGATAAAGAGTTAACCATCTTCTTTTTACAGTTTATACAAGGTCTGGGTAGACTTCCGTATGAGAGAGATTTATTTGTTCAGAGAAGACTGAAGGATATTTTAGTGACATACCTGCCCAAATTTTCTATGGTGAGAATTTAATGTTTTGTTTTTTGAAATTTTCTTGAATTATGTCTAATTTCTTGAAATCATGAATTTTGTATGAAATGTTATCATATTAACCTTTTCCCACACAATCTCGACTTTTGACGACCCTGAGAAAGAAGCCTTTTGAAAACATTGTGGAAAAAGAAGAAAACGCTGGTAACCAACATTTTCTCCTTTTCCAAAAATGTTTTCTACTCTCTGCTCAACAAATTCCATTTTTTCAGTCACATTTATGGTGTCATCTGCCAATGCATTCAATATGGACTAGCCTGAAATTTTGTTGTTTGGTAAGGAGTTATTCTTTATTTCATGCTTTTCGGTAGTTTATCGAGAAATAATTGTAAATTATGGTTTGATATTTTATGATTACGACCAGTAAAAATACCAATTTTATATTTTCTAACTCTTCAGTTAAAGGCAGAAACAGTAGTTCCCGCACAGTAGTTACTCTGGTAATCAGAGCGTGCCATTCAAATGGGAATTTGACATAATTTACCCAACATTTCTCTCGCTTCATGCAGTGTTGTAATGCATTGTTGGGGGGGGGGGGGGGGGGTACACTACAGGGAATTACCGAAAACATCTGCACTGGATTTTGATGAAAGTCCCAACAAAATAGGGGTTAGAAGCATGAGATAAATAGAATATTTGTTTTTTTCAGTGAAAGGTCGAAATTTATTTCATCTCATGAACATCATCTGTAATATTTTCACTCATGGCTGCACCACTTGTGAAATTATTACTGATGATGTCCACTCAATGAAATGAATTGCGATTTTTCACCAAAAAAACCCCTAACATCCTCTGTGTAATTAACCCTTTACCACACAACTAAATTTTAGACCTGTCTTGTTGGAAGCATCTGAAGGCATTAACCCTCTACCAGACGACAAAATTTAAGCCTTGTCCAAATTGAAAGCATTTGCAGATGACAATTTCAAAGTGGCTCAAATGGTGCAATTTTTCTTTGATATGGCTGAAAACATTGTGGGAAAAGGAGAAAATGCTGGTTACCAGCATTTTCTCCTTTTTGCACAATGTTTTCAAAAGGCTTCTTTCCCAGGGTCGTTAGAAGGCGGCATTGTGCAGTGAAGGGTTAAAGTGAATATCGCTCATATGATTGGATTTGTCTTTGAAAGGGTAGAAAACATTGAAGGAAAAGGAAAAGATGCTTGTTGTCAGCATTTTCTCTTTTTCCTACGATGTTTTAAAAAGCTGTCTACTTCAAGGTCATCAAAACTCATGATTGTGTGATATGGGAAAAGCGGGAAATCATTATGGCAAATGGAGCGACAGCAATCATTTCCTTTGCCACCTAGTTATTATTAACTGACAGTGTGTCCAAATGGTCCTATATTAGTGACAGTAAATGAACAGCAAAGAATATGTCACATTATTCATCAGTTATTAATCATGAATTACTGGAATTCATGGGTGAATGTTTTCAGGATAATCCCCGACTTCAGGATTTTAAGGCCTCTAGAACACATTTTAGGCCTATGGAAATTGCTAAATTTGTTGGATTTCAGGATATTTGAAAAATCTTACTAGCACCCATGGTTATTTATTATGAATTATTATGAATTGTTAATCATGAATTCATAATTAATAATCCTGGGTGCTAGTAAGATTTATGAGCTTTAATGGCTTTGAATTAGACAGCTTTTGAAAAGATTGTGGGAAAAGGAGAAAATGCTGGTAACCATTATTTTTTCCATTTCCCACAATGTTTTCTATCCTTTTCAAAGACAAATCCCATCATGAGCTATATTCACTTTGTTGACTCCATATGTTTCAAGAACCTGTTGATATTTTTTATTTCTAGACTCTTTTGATAAAATTTCATCTCGTGTATTTATAGACAAATAGGACCTGACATAATTTGGCATTTGAACCAAATCAAACTGTGTAGGCTAATAAGGAGTTAAAGGAAAACTTGGGATAAAAAAGTTTACAGAATGATCTGAATATGTCCCTTTAACCGTATAACTGATAACAGACCTTTATACATAATTATATGCTTATTGAAAGCATTTAGAGACAACAAATTAAACATGTCTCAAATGATTGGATTTTTGTCTTTGAAGGGTAGAAAATATGGCTTGAAAGGTAGACTATGCTGGTTCCTAGCTTTTTCTACTTTTCGCACTGTGTTTTCATATGCCTTCTTCCTCAAGGTCATTTAAACATGATAGTGTTTGGTTAAAAGTTAGTACCTTTTTTTTTTAAATACATTTCAGAGGCCTTCTTCCATTTCATTGGCAGTGAGTACTGCCACTTCTGTGCATCCTGTTGTGGTAAGGATTACTTCATATGTTTTATTTTTGTAACTAAACCTTATGAAGTTAGTTCACAGACCGTGTAAAATCAAAATCTAATAGTTTTGTTGAGTAACTTTCTCCATTTTTGTCAATGTTTTTTAAATCTGTTTTGAGTTTGATTCCATTTTACTGATCTTCCTACTTTCCTTGTCACAGGAGTTACCTTAAATCTAGAAGAAGAATCTTTTTTCCGCAAAGGTCAGATTTTAATTCCTGCGGTACAAAGGCAGTCATGTTTACATTTATGACCGGTATAGGTCAAAATGAGACTGCAAAGAATGTTAATCAAATTTATAGACTAAATATATCTTTTTCATTGTTTTGTGCTCAGTGGGTTAACTCTGCTTCTTCCACTATTTTCAGGCCAGTCTAAGTGGGACCTTCATTCATCAACCATCTCAGGAATCAGTAAAATTTAGACATTATGTGATGAAAGTTGTGATTGAGAACTTTGTGGTGGTGAAGAATATGACAGTCCATCCCCAGCATGCAACTGTAAGTTAAGAGCCATGCTCTGTGAAAAAGAGGTTTAACCCTTTAGCAGACGACAAAATTTTAGCCTTGTCCAAATTGAAAGCATTTGCAGTCGACAATTTCAGTGTGGCTCAAATGGTGGAATTTTTCTTTGATGGGGTAGAAAACATTGTGGGAAAAGGAGAAAATACTGGTTACCAGCAGACAACCATTTTCAAAAATCTTCCTTTGGGCATCAAAACTAGGGATTGTGTGGTAGAGGGATAAGGTATTTTGAGTGAAATGATGTTTAGTATTTTAGATCCATACTGTAAATTGATAAAATTCACAAAAAAATGTTTAAATGATATTTTTTCATAGGTTATAAGTTTTTTGCCCACAGTTTTAAGACAGTTTTTCTGCAACTGAAGTAGACACCATTCTACAATGGGAAGTTGTGCATCGGCAATTTTCAGTATGATTAGTTAATTTTACAGGAGTTATATCTCCTTGAATTTTTTCCTGATCTGTTGACAAAGGGGTGGGGGTGGGGTGTCAGCCTGCATCAGTTCTAGTTTACATTGAAGCCAAGTAATTAACTCTTCAAGCAAGGACAAAATTTTAGGCTTGTCCAAATTGAAGTATTTGCAGACGAAAAAATTAAATGCAGCTGAAATGATGAGATTTACTTTTGATAGGGTAACAAACATTGCTGACAAAGAAAATGGTGGTCACCAGCATTTTCTTCTTTTCCAACAATGTTATCAAATGTCTTTTTTTTCAGGGTCTTTAAAATTCAGGATTGTTTGATAAAGGATTAAAGTCAAGCTCTAATACTTTCAAACCTGTATTCAGGGACCACCAAATGGAAGACTGATTTTTTTAAGCAAGTTTAATTAAGAGGGTATGTAGAATCAAAACTGGTAGCCTAACCTTTAAATTGAAAGCTTTTGCAGGAGCCAAGTTAAAGATGACCCAGGTTTGTATTTGAAAATGAAGAAAACATTGTGGGAATGGTGATAATGCTGCTTACCAGCATTTTCTACTTTTTTCCCACAATGTTTTCAAAAGCCTTCTTTCCTTGGCTTGTGAAAACATGAGGTTATTTGGTAAAGTGTAAATACAAGTGGTCTGTCAGATTGGTTGTGAATCTTTATCACAATACAATACTTTTATTTATGTGATTTTTCTCAGGGTTGGGCATTTCTGGGAGAAGTTGTACAGAAGACATTAAGCTCCAAAGTGCTTGCAAGGTATTTATCATCCTTCTACTTCCATCTCTCATACTTTCGTCATTCATTCAAAGTGAAGTTACATTGCTTATTGATCTGTTGTATTTTGTGCTTGGTGCATTATTTTTCAAGTCATATTGCAGTGGCCTTGCATGTATCCATGCTTTCTCCAAGTTGTCTTGGAGAAAATTTACACTCATTAGTGCTTGCAGAAGACTTTTGTCTTGCACCAGACCACTTTGAAAACATCATAGCTAAAGGATTAAATCATTTTAAAAAGTTGTTGATGTTACCCATTGAGTGACAGAAAGATATAAATTTTATAACTAATCTCGTTAGTTTTTTCTGTGGCCAGTTTAAACCAAAATCAGATTGTATAAAATTTACATTCTTATTTGTGATCTATGCTTTGCTGGAACATTCTTGACATAAACAGCCTCTAACCTTGTACGAGATGACAAAATTTTAGCCTTTTCCAAATTGAAAGCATTTCCAAACAACAATTTCAGTGTGGCTCATATGGTGCAATTTTTCTTTGATAGGGAAGTAAACATTGTCGGAAAAGGAGAAAATGCTGGTTTCTAGCACTTTCTCATTTTTGCACAATGTTTTCAAAAGGCTTCTTTCCCAGGGTCGTTAAAAGGCAGCATTATGCGGTAAAGGGTTAAATTGCAGTTTTTTTAGTAGATCTATAACTTTTAGCCTGACAATGTCAGTAGGGCTTATTCAGTGCTCCACAGATTAAGCCAGTAAATTAGGTCCAAAACGTTGTAATGTCAGGACTGTTTTGCCAGTATATCTCATAAAGTATCAGACTGTTCAGATCCAAGATCAGACCGTACAGAATAAGGAGTCTGAGTTTGGTCCATACTGTCTGGAAAGGCAATTATTGTAGTACTTACTAGGTATTCTGATAGTTTACTATCTATTGTTGATGACAGGGATTTTCCAGAACTGCTCCTGGTTTGTCTAGAGTATTTACTGCTTTTGCCAGAACAGTCTCTAGTTTTACATAACATACTAAATGTCCTGAGACAAACAGCTAGAGCTCACAGAGAGAATGAAGATGTGATTCAAATGTAAGTTTTTATTATAATTGATTGATAGAAACAACATAAACTGTCTACATTTATGTGAGACATACTCAGTGAAAAGGGGGGCTTAATGCATCTCTGTGATGCATGATACCAAGTAAGAAATCACATAATTACGGATCCATAATAGGCATTTTTTTTAACAAGCAACTGAATTATGAGGTAGAATAGTCCTTTGATACTTAGAAAATTGTCCAATAGCGAAAAGTTTCGGCCCAGGTCAGCCTGCACGTCTGCCTGCGCAGGCTGACATGGGTCAAAACTTTTTGCAGATGCATTAAGCCCCATTTTCACAGAGCATGGCTCATTTATAGAGGTATTTGTATAGACTTTGTGGGAAAAAAATGTACAATTTCATGCACACTGTATACATTTTGAGTATGATTCAGCTCTTTACCACATGGATTTTAGACTCATCCATGTTGAAGGAATCTACAGATGATAATTCCGATGGTTTTCAAATTATAGTATTTTTCCTTGAATGAGTAGAAAACATTGTCGGAAAAGGTGAAAATGCTAATTCAGATGGTTTTCAAAGTATAGTATTTTTCCATGAATGAGTAGAAAACATTGTCAGAAAAGGAGAAAATACTAGTAACAAGCACTTTCTCCTTTCTCATTAATGTTTTCAAAAGCAGTCTTTCTCAGGATCATTAAGTCAGAATTGTGTGGTTTAGGCATAAAGACTTTGCTATGCTAAAAAGATCTTTTACAATAGAGATATTTTAAAATTATTGTGGGATTAGGAGCAGTTGCCTTTATCAACTTCTGGGCCTGTAAGCAAATAACACCTTATGTGTTACAAAAGCTGGCTTTACAGTAGGGCAATACAGGTGTCAACTTAGACTGCACATTGCTACACTAGTGAAGAAACACTCATCCAAATGAACTGTGAATAGGGGGCTTGATGCATATATGCAAAAAGTATTGACCTATGTCAGTGTGTGGTCCGTGCATGCTAACATGGGTTGAAAGTCTTTGCTATTTGTAATTTTTCTGCACGTTAAAGGACTATTATACCTCCAAATTCAGTTGTTTATTAGACCAAAGGGATTTTATGAATCCATAATTATGTGATGCCTTTCTTGGGATAATGGATGGCTGATATGCAGTAAACCCCCTTATGCCAGAGCATGGCTCAGATATTTTAGACTTTTTTTTTTTTTTTTTTTTTTTTTTTTTTTTTTTTTTTTTTTTGTATTTTTATTCTTACGTAAGTGGTACAGTTTTTTTGAGGGGTGTTGGAGGATATGGTTTGGTACTTGGTTACACAATGTGCATTTTTCCACCTGGTCAAGTTAAATTTCAAGATAAGCAATATGATTGGCTCTAAGATCTTGTTTTGACCAGTTAACTTACTGGACTTTAGCCCTTTACTGCACAATCCTGAATTTCAACAACCTTGAAGAATAAAGCTTTTGAAAACATTGTGGGAAAAGGAGAAAATGCTGGTAATCAGCATTTTCTCCTTTTTCCACAATGCTTTCTACCCTTCCAAAGGCAGACCCAACAATTTGAACCACATTTGATTTGTCGTCTGCAAATGCTTTGGATTTGGACGTTTCCAAAATTTTGTCTTTTGGTAAAGAGCTAAAAGTAGGATGTTGAAAATGGTCTCAGATTTGTCAAAAATTGTATGAACTTGTGTTATGCATGACTTCTGTTATATATGAAAATGTGTCAAGGATATTTGTAGCGACAAATGTGACTCAAATCGAGGATTGCCCTTAATAGGATTTGTGGGAGAAGGAGAAAATGCTGGTGACCATGTTTTCTCCTTTTCCTATGTTTTCAAAAGTCATTTTCCTAAGGGTCATTAAAACATGGAAATGAGTAGCAAAGGATTAGGATCATTAAAACATGGGATTGATTGGCAAAGGGTTAGGGTCATTAAAATACGGGATTGAGTGGCAGATGATTGAAGCAACTACTCTTTTACAGGTCGGTAATTTCAAGTAGCTGCCAAAAATTCATTCAGAGTTATTTTAGATACAGTTTAACAGGAGTTTTGAAGGTAATGGAGCAATTAGCGGAGTCACATAAGCCTGTGGTTACAACTGTGATCCCAGATTTATCTGCAAGCATCCAAGACATTGAAAAGAAAAGAGGAGTCGGTGTTGATCAAATGCTTAGGTAATTTTTAGTAAGATTGAATTGCCTGATTATCTCTTTGAGATAATCTCATTTGAAAATATTGTTGCGAAAGAAGAAATTACTCTCAGTGAATAATTTCTTCCTTTGGTCACAATGTTTTGAATTATATTTTCCCTGTACAACACTATCCTGAGTTTTAATGACTTTGAGCAAGGCAGCTTTTGAAAATATTGTGGGAAAAAGAGAAAATGCTGGTAACCTGCAATTTCTCCTTTTCCCAAAATGTTTTCTACTTTATCTCATTAAAGGCCCATCCACTGCGCGAAATTAGATTTGTTGTCTGCAAATGCTTTGAATTTGGACGTGTCTAGCAATTTGTTGTTTGATAAAGTTAAACATGAATTCACAGTGACTATCTCTAATTTGCCAAGGATTCTGCAGTTTTTGTAGAAGGCATGTAGGGAGTATGCACTTGGGCAAGACGTTGTGGGCAAGGCCCAGTTTTTCATTCAGTTTCCCCTGTACAAATGCTTTCAGTATGGATAAGTCTAAAATTTTTCTCATGGTAATTGATTAAAAAGCAACCCAATGGATTGCCTTTGTTAGTTTGTATCTTATCATAGCCATCTGATTTCTTTATCCACAGAAAGAAATACTACAATATTCTACAGTCACTAGGGGACCAGGGTGAGGAGGAAATAATCAAACTTAATTCAACACGCTGATTTTATACTGATGTAGACAATAGTGTACCATAAACTGTTACCTGTCGTATCTCATAACTGTCAGATAGACAACACTCAACATCCAGTTCAACGATGGCAGCTATTGGTTTTAGAATGCACCAATCAGTCAGCAACTATTTGAGTGCCAAAAATAGTTTTAAAGACACAGAAATACTGTACTTGGCTCAAATTTTTATAAAAGACAAAGATTATCCTATCAAGGATTAATATCAAGCACATGAAAGAGTCAGATCTGATATAATATGTGATACTGGTGATTCTTGAGAATAAATAATGTGATAACTTAACATTTCTGAGTCTCACAACCCTTAACATTTTCTCATAAAATCTTTTACCGGGTAGAATTCTGTAAGGTAGAAACTGGGTGTTACCAATTGTTGATATGAAGATCATTAACAGGCTGCTAGTTCAATGTTGCTAAAGATGAGATAAGAATATAAATGAATTACATAAGCCTCTTCCAAACATTCCCAGGCTGTAACAAATCTAAAGAGTTGTTTTAAAATTTTAAGACAGTGAAAAAAGGAGAAAATGCTGGTAACCAGCGTTTTGTCCTTTTCCCGACATGTTTTCGGTCCTTTCATAGACAGATCTAATCACTGGAGCAAGTGGTACCCAGCATTTTCTCCTGTTTCCCACAATGTCTTCTACCCTTTCATAGATGGATATTTACATTTTTGGGCACATTTGAAGTGCCATCTGCAAATGATGTCAATTTGGAAGAGTGTGAAAATTTATTGTCTGCTAAAGTGTTAATTGATATGACTCAAATGTTGCAGAGGTTGTTCCATATTACAAACGATAAAAAGAATATAAAGATTAGCAATACCTTCTATAGTTTGTAGAGAGAAGAGGGGGGGAGGGAGAAGGGAGAGAAAGGATTTGTCTTTGAAAGGATAGAGAACATGGTTGGAAAAAAGAAGGACAAAATGCTGGTTACCAGCTGCTGTGTGTCATCTGTTAACTCTTTTCCAGACAACAGTTTTAGACTTGACCAAATTGAAAGCATTTACAAAAATCAAATGCAAGCTAAAGTTATTGAATCTGTCTTGGAAAGGTTAGAAAACATTATTAGAAAAGGAGAAATGTGCTTGTTTCCCGCCATTTCTCACATTTTCTTCAAAAGCTTTCTTTCTAAGAGTCATTAAAACTCAGGATTGTGCAGTAAAGGGTTAAGGAGTAATGGGTCAGTAGCAAATTCTACTACCATCATTTGCAAGAGATGAAACAGCTCGTAGTGAGCAATTTCTCCATCTGCCATGTCTTTTAACCTCTGGGCTGCTTAGCATAACTTGGCACCTTTGCAGACAGTGTAGTCTGATCTTGAATCTACACTGTCCGATACATAACAGGTTTTTTCCGTGGAAAACAACTTTGTAATCTCAATTCTTTGGTTTTTACTATGGAGCTCAAATTTTCATTTCATCTGTTTAACAGCTTAACTCTTTACCACACTATCCTGACTTTTAACGACACTGAGAAAGAAGCATTTTGAAAAAGTTGTGGGAAAAGGAGAAAATGCTGGTAACCATTTTCTCCTTTTCCCACAATGTTTTCTACCCTTTCCAAAACAAATCTTAACTCTTTACCACACAATCCTGATTTTTAACGACCCTGAGAAAGAAGCCTTTTGAAAACATAGCGGAAAACAGAGAAAATGCTGGTAACCAACATTTTCTCCTTTTCCAACAGTATTTTCTATCCTTCCCAAAACAAATTTGAATTTTTCAGATGCACATATTTTGTCGTTTGCAACTGCTTTCAATTTGGACTAGTCTAAAATTTTGTCGTATGTAAAAGAGTTAAGGGTCAAAATTGTCTGTTGAAACAATGAGGCAATGCTCAAAATGAAATTTAGCCTTGAGTTTTAAAGGCTTTGCTTCCAAAATACAACATTACTAGACATGACATCAAAACTTTACTAGATATTTATTTGAAAGAAATGTATAATGATTTTTCAATATTTGTTCTTGGCACAGCACTGTAAATCCATCGTTCAACCCTTTACCATACAACAGAATTAAAGTATCCATTTGAAAGTATATACAGATGACAAATTAAATGTTGCTTAGAGGAGGGGATTTGGATTTGACAGGGTAGAAAATATTGTGGGAAAAGGAGAAAATTCTCATTACTGGTATTTTCTCTATTTCCCACAATGTTTTTTTTTTTTTTTTTTTTTTGAAAAGCCTCATTCCTGTGGGTCTTTAAAACATGTACTGGTAATTGTTTGGTAAAAGGTCAATAGACAAGTACAAGTGAAAGCAATGTGGAAAAAGTAATTTTTTTGTTATAGTATCTCCCTTTGCAGCATTTTTTATTGGCTCGGATGTTTTCGAAGAAAACGGGGAGTTATTGGCGTAGCCCTGGCGTTTTCTTCATTGTCGCCATGTAAAAACTTTAATATTTTATAATATATCTCTACCACTGAAGATATTTTCTTCAAACTTGGACAAGTTGTTAACTATCAAAGGTGGAACCCATAAAACAAGGGCAGGTAACCATCAAAGACTTTTTGACACAGATGTGCCTGATTTTCACTGAAAATCAAGCACTCGCCACTGAGCGTTGGCATCTGCATGCGGTGCTGTTGTTTTCAGCTGTGATCAGCTGCAAGACTCAACAAGCCTGCAGTAGGTTAACTATTAACTCTTTACACGCAATCTGAACTTTAACGACCTGGAGAAAGACGCCTTTTGAAAACATTGTGGGTGAAGAAGAAAATACTGGTAACCAGCATTTTCTCCTTTTCCACAATGTTTTCTACACCTCCCAAAACAGATTTTACTTTGTAAGTGACATTGATTTTGTCGTCTGCAAATGCTTTCAATTTGGACATGTCTAAATTTTTGTCCTTTGGTAAAGGGTTAACTCTTTACCACACAATCCCGCAATCAAAAACTACAATTGACAGTGATGTCATGTGTACTTAAATACCTTAGGGTGCCAAACTTGAGATAGGCATTTTAATTTAGCCCATTACCAAACAATCCAGTGTTTTAATGACCCTGAAGTTGAAAATTTTGAAAACAATGTGCAAAAAGAAGAAAATGCTGATAACCAAAATTTTTGTCTTTTCCCACAATATTTTCTTACCTTTCATAGAAAAATTCAGTCATATAAGCTATATTCATTGGTTTTCTGCAAATGCTTTCAATATCCAAAACTCAAAAATTTGGTTGTATGGTACGGAGTTAACCATTGCATTTACTGTAGAAGATTTTTGAAAACTTGGAAAAAAAATCTTCTCCAGTAAATGAATGCAATTGTTAACTCTGTACATACAACCAAATTTTTTCTTTTTAAGCTTGAAGCCTGCTCGGCTAGCTCAGTGCTTAGCCTATCTAACTCATGACTTGGTGGTTGCTAGTTTGATACCCAGTTGAGGCAAACTTTCTTTCTGATGATTTTTTGCCTCTCACCCCAGATACACGTGAGAAAAGTAGTCGGTGGCTTTGGAAAGAAAGTTGCTTCAGTACTGGTGTGAGAAAGCCAGGAAACACATGGGTGCATCACTGACAGCCATGACCTGAGCTGTTACAGTGGTGTTAAACTCCAATGCTAAGAAATGAAAACTTGAAAATGTAGAAATTTTACAAAATTAGTGATTGTTACTTTTGGTACAAAAAATGCTGGCTAGGATTTCCAACTAGTAGTTAGACTATTTTTCAGCCACATTTTTTAACACGGTTTGTTCTCCTACTTTTCTCTTACAATGTTTCAGACTCTGCATTCCTAGTTTTTCTTATCACTTAAACTTGCTGAATACATTAAATAAAATTTCCCCCGCAAATACTTAAATACAAAACATCACAATATCAATTTTTTTTTGCCAAAGAAAATATCATTGTTGGCAAAAATCCATTAAGTTTGTGCATTAATGATTTTACAGATTTTGGATTTCTAGTTATCTGTAAATTTATCTATTTTGGATTTCTATGCCTTCTTTACAAGTTATATTTTCATAAAGTTGTTGCATGTCCTCATTCATCTGCTGTGGATCAAAACATCTGCCTTTGGTTACAGCGCCCTCACTCTGAATAGTTTGTAAATTTGCGTATCTGTCACTTGGGTGTCTTGTGTTTTCATACAGTTTGTTTTCATTTTGATGTTTACTTATGTCTGTAACATCACTATACTCTTTTTCTTGCACATCCGCTACCCGACCCTTGGTGTACCTGATGTTACTATTGTCTATTCTATTCACATAGCCATGTTTAGGCCTTTCTGTTTCAAAGTCATCAGTTTGATTTCTCTCTTGTGCTTTACTTTTATTTTTCTTTTTGTTAAATTTAGTCTTTATCCTTTTCTTATGCCCCTTTCTCTTCCCTTCTTTGTGATACTGGACACCCTTTGAGGTTTTCCTCAGATACCCATCATCGCCAACATTTGGGTTTGTTTTATCTGTAGGGTTTCCATATTGATCGATATTTCTGTACAGATCTGGGTTGGAGTGCATTTCTGGTGATGCCATGGCCCCTTCAGATTCAATATCGTAACTGGGGGAGCGGCCACCATTGTTTCCTTTCAGGCCTTGAATAGTGTTATCTACATCAGAGGCTGATGGGAGCTTTGGAACAAAATTGGTTCTGGGCGACCTTTTTCTTCTTTTTCTTCTGTAATGTTTAACAAGCTTTGTTTATTCTGCAGTTTCGTGTATTTCGGTTATTTTAACACTTTGCAAAACAATCCTGAATTTTATTAAAGAAAAGGAGAAATGCTGGTAACTAGCATTTTCTCCTTTCCCTTTAATGTTTTCTACTTTATAATAGACACATTTTATGTTTTGAGTCAATTTTAATTTGGTGTCTGCAAATGCTTCTGATTTGGATGTTGCTAAAATTTTGTCGTACAGTAAAGAGTTAATTTGTTCCTACCTGAAATAATTCTGAAGCAGATGGCCTCAAATGCATCGATTTTGTTTATGAAGTGAGGTTTCTTAGCCCTTTTATTAAACAATTCCATGTTATTATGACCCCTGGAAAAAAAACTTGAAAAAAATGGAGCAAAAGGAGAAAATGCTGGTAACTAGCATTTTCTCATTTTCGAAACAGTGTTCTCTATTCTCCAAAGGCAAATCCCATCATTTCTGCCACATTTAATTTGTCATTTAATTTGTCATCTGCAAATGCTTTCAAAGAGGACACGCCTGACATTTCATTGTTTGGTAAAGAGATTACTTAGACTTTTGTCATAAAATTCTAACTTGTAATATTTCAGTCTGCATGAATAAAAGTACCATCCACTTACTTTTCTGGGTAAAACTTGTATTCAGAGCTGCATTGAGTGTATAAAATACCTTAACTCTTTACCAAATGACAAAATTTTAGATTAGTCCAAATTGAAAGCCTTTGCAGACGACAAAATAATTTTAACTCGAAAAGTAAAACTTGTTTTGTGAAGGGTAGAAAACATTGTGGGAAAAGGAGAAAATGCTGGTTACAAGCATTTTCTCCTTTTCCCATAATGTTTTCCAAAGCTTTCATTTTCTGGGTCGTTAAAAGTCGAGATTGTGTGGTAAAGGGTTAACTGTTAACCAGAAGGCAAACTTTCAGAGTTGTCCAGTTTGAAAGCATTTGCAGATGACAAAGTAAAGGAGATTGAAATGATAGTGTTTGTCTTTGATATGGTAGAAAATATTGTGGGGGGGGGGGGGGCAGAAAATGTTGGTAACCAGCATTTCTTTCTTTTCCAACGTTTCCAAATGAGCAGTGAAATCTCAGGATTATTTGGTAAAGGGTAAAATGACTGATTTATACCAAAGGGACATGATTTTTATGACAGCTTTTGCTCTCTATAACCTCATATAGACTGGATGATGTTTTTCAAAAACCAAGTACCTTTGATTTACAAGGGTTACTCAATAGCCCTTGTTTTACCTTATCACTGCAACATGTACAGTCATTGCAACCTCAATGCCGCACAGTCCTGTTTTTAACGACCCTGAGGATCAAAGCTTTTGAAAACCTGGGGAAAGGAAAAAATGCTGGTAATAACCAGCATTTTCTCCTTTTCCCACAATGTTTTCTTCACTTTTATCAAAAGATCTCAGAATTTGACCTACATTTAAATTGTCTTATGGAAGTGCTGTCAATGCAGACGAGTTCAAAATTTTGTCATCTGGTAAGGAATTAAAGAGCTTTTTTCACAACTGTAGTTGCCTTTGCAGCTAATTTAGTTCAAGATCAGGCTCCACAAAACGTGCAGTCCGATCTTTAATCTACACTGTCCGCTTTTCTGAGTCATTCTTTAATAAAACAATACTGAATTTTAAGTTAGATGGGTTTCATTTCTGCAATTCAAATGCCTGCTAGGTTATTCTGCCTTGGGTGATTAAATGGTGTTTTATGACACTTTCAACATTATTTATGTTATATCATGGCGAAAGCCCACATTATTCATGTATGTCCTTGGTTTCACCAGTACTGGGCGTGAGCTGTGAACTGTCCCACGTAAAAATCAGTGCTTCCAGTGGGTCTCAAACCTGGGGCCTTAAAGTAACAAGCCCCAGACTTTATTACTGGGCCACGGAGGACCCCAGGTCTATTCTGTGCTCTAACGGTGAGTAACTAGCGTATTTAGTATTAGTGAATAAACGAAATATCTTGCCTGACTGCGACGAAAATACCTATGATTAACACAATAAAAATGGTCAAACAGCTGATGCCTATTCCAGCATACCCGCCAGTAGACATGGAACCTGTAAAAATACATGTATTCACGTATAGACACACAAGTAGTTGAGCATTATCAAGGGCGTAGCGTCCATAACGCACAATAATGCCTAATGTAGAAAAAATGTAAACGGGCGAAACATTCTTTTATCACTTTTCCATCTTCATAATTTAGTCAAAAAATGCTTGAAAAAAAAAAACGGAGAAAATTTCCAACCGATACTGGAAAGCTAAATAACGCAATTTCATCCTAGTTCTTTTCAATGGAAAATCTCATTGTTTCGGACAATGTAGATCAAGATCAGACTGCACGTTCTATATAGTCAGATCTTAATCCACACAGTCTGCAAAAGTGCACTGCGTCGCGTTTAGCAGCTTTAGGGTAAAATAGCACTCTGGATTGTGCGATGATTCTGAACACCTGGTTACAACCATCCTCGTTGACCCAGTTCCGCATTCGGCATACCTCGGGTGATCCGGTGATCAAATCCCTCGGCATTCGGCATACCTCGGGTGATCCGGTGATCAAATCCCTCGGCTGTATCACGTAGCTTGATATGCACCAACACGGTACATTTCGCACATCTCCGGAAGCACACCGCTTTACCGTTATTGAAACTGTAAGGCTCCTCTTTAGAAAGAACACGTGAGTAAATTTTCTATCGTTATCTTTCTAAGAGTATTTCAGTCGGCAAACAGTTTGTACATTCAATTTTTAGCGTGGTTTATCAATTCCGTCAGGAGCTTTCATCGACAGATCGATAGAAGTGAACAACTTCACAGTGGTTGTTCATGTCGTTGCTAAGCGATCTACAGGGGCGCCGCCATGTTTAAGATCATGTGATTGGTAGTTCAAAATGGAAGCCACCTTTATACGGACGAGGTTAGATGTAGGTACGGAATCGGCCGAGTTGTAACGAGTGATCCCTCGGCTGTATCACGTAGCTTGATATGCACCTACACGGTACATTTCGCACATCTCCGGAAGCACACCGCTTTACCGTTATTGAAATTGTAAGGCTCCTCTTAAAAAAAGAAAACATGAGTAAATTTTCTATCGTTATCTTTCTAAGAATATTTCAGTCGGCAAACAGTTTGTACATTCAATTTTTAGCGTGGTTTATCAATTCCGTTGGGAGTTTTCATCGACAGATCGATAGAAGTGGATAACTTCACCGTGGTTGTTCATGTCGTTGCTAAGCGATCTACAGGGGCGCCGCCATGTTTAATATCATGTGATTGGTAGTTCAAAATGGAAGCCTCCTTTATACG
This sequence comes from Tridacna gigas, assembly GCA_945859785.2. Lineage (NCBI taxonomy): Eukaryota > Metazoa > Mollusca > Bivalvia > Cardiida > Cardiidae > Tridacna > Tridacna gigas. The sequence goes on along the minus strand of OX244031.2, from coordinate 28,344,438 downwards.
GACGAGGTTAGATGTAGATACGGAATCGGCCGAGTTGTGACGAGTGCCAGTTCCGATGTATTCCGTAAACTACTTATACATTGTGATGAATGGTAATACTTCACACCTGGGTTAACGAGGATGGGGTACTACGTGTTTCTGCGATCTTAAATTGGCTACAGTACGTCAAACTGTACTTCAAACGATAATCATTATCGTCATCATTTTTTTCATTGGGCTATCGTGAGGGGACATGCTTCGATGTACTTTTTGTACTGTCATCATTTCAGACAAGTTGATCGCCATGAAAAGTAGGACACGATTTTGCATCCTTCCTGGGACTTGTATCAGCTGCGTGGGGAAATAAATGATATCGGCGATACCGATGTCGTCGAGCGAGTTGTCCTAATTTCCCCACGTTGCGAAATTTTTACCAGTCAAATCAAGAACCAGAATGAAACTATTCCGCATGCAGGTAAAATTAATATTGTGGTATTTGTGACTGTCGTATTTAGATACTGTCCGATACGGACCTTTATCCGTCATATTTTTTTTTATCTATCCTATTTACGCTCTTGATGCACCTCTCTCTAAGCTTAAGATACAATCCACTGGAACTCGCAAGGATTCCGTCTTAGAGACGTGGTTAAACAAGCGGACGGTATAGATCCACGATCGGACTGCACGTTCTATGCAGTCTGATCTTGATCCGTGCCGTCCGCAAAAGCCCCATTTTTCACGCTTTTGGCGCAGAACTAGTGAATTAAAATCTGCGATCTCCATCTCTAAAGGCGAGTCTAGTAACCTTACTTGGTCGGTTTGGTTCAATCAGAGAGAGAGAGAGTAAGAGAGAGGAGGCTGAGACAAAGTAGGATATAAAAAGAGGGAAGAGATAGACAGACCAAGAGCAAGTGTTACCTTTTGAATCGTCTTTCTTAGAAATAACATACTCTGTCGTATTTCGCCCAGCTATCGATGTTGTGAATGTACCTATATCTGTTGTAGTAGTATCCAAAACTGTCGTTGTCGTGGATTGTGCAACCGTTGACCTGTTGCCAGGGGGCGTGGTTGACCATGTGTTGAATGTCGAGGTCGTAAAGTTGGTGGAATTGCCTGGTATTCCCGACTGAGTGCTCAGCCCCGGTGAAATAGATGAAACTTGTGCCATTACCACCTGCTTATAGTTTAGGTGCAATTTTGTCCTTTAATTCGTCTCAATGAAAACCCTGTGAATGTATAAATATGAAGAGATATACTAAGAAAAAAGATATATGGAAAAAAAATTAGTATTCGAAGCTGTGTCCTTTGGCATAAATTTAAGTGTCCCAGTCCAGTAGATCTACTGGTGAAACCAAGGAAACACACGAATAAATGAGTTATTGTCGTGATATGACTGCAATAATGTTGAATGCGACGTAAAACTCCATTCAGTCAATCGATTGATCAGTCTGTCAGTCATTCAGTAAATGTATCCATGAGTCAGTCAAACAATCTAAACAGCACTTTGATATATGAACCGTGTTCAGACAAAAGGGGGCTTAAGGCACCTCCGTGATGCATTCTACCAAGCAAGTCATCACATAATGATGGATCTATAATAGCCACTTTTTCCAATAACCGACCTATTCATAAGGTAGAATGATCCTTTGACATGCCGAAAATTGACCAATAGCGAAAAGTTTCGGCCCAAGTCAGACTGCACAGGCACAGGTAGCAATATATATGTGTGTGTGTGTGTGTGTGTGTGTGTGTGTGGCATAGGTATATGTGATATACATGTATATCTTTTAGCATAGGTGTATAGTTAAAATTTTCGGTGTTAACAGAATTCTGATCTTGTACAATGCTTCGAAGCTTTCTTTCAGCAATTCTGATTGGCCCTTTCCGTGTATTTGTGGCACGGTAATATATTTCAACGCAGTCTAAACAGTATACGTGGTCCTAACATGTGCCATCAGCGAATCCAGGGGCTTTTGCGGCCTGCATCGATTAAGATCAGACTGCACAGAACGTGCAGTCTGATCTTTGATTTATTCCGTCCGCTTATTTAGTCAAGCTTTAAGATATAAATCTTTCTGACTTTTATTGGTTTGTAGCATTTTCTCCTTTTCCCACCATGTTTTCCACCCATTTATATACCCATTATATTCTTTTAGTCAACCTTAATTTTCCATCTGCAAATGCTTTCAAATTGGACACGTTTAAATTTTTGTTGCTGGGCGAAGAATTAAAAAAAAATAACGCAAAGTCGTAGTCATAATGTAGACAAAACCCCGAGGAGTCGATTAAAATTTATTGTGATAGATTGACAGACGGTTTGACCGATATATAGCTAGCATGATACCTCATTGTTACGCAAATAGATCTAACGTTAGAGCCATTACAATTTGAATATGACTATTTAGGCCCGATCATACCATAAATCGTTTAGATATTGTTGGAAAAAGGAGCAATTTCTTTGTGCATACAATTAATCCTTTTCCAGCATTATTATTATTATTATTATTATTTTGTAATTGAAATAGATCTACTACATCTACATATTAACCCTTTACCAGACGACAAAATTTTAGCCTTGCCCAAATTGAAAGCATTTGCAGACAACAATTTCAGTGTGGCTCAAATGATGCAACTTTACTTTGATAGGGTAGAAAACATTGTGGGAAATGGAGAAAATGCTGGTTACCAGCATTTTCTCCTTTTCCCACAATGTTTTCAACAGGCTTCTTTCCCAGGGGCGTTAAAAGGCGGCATTGTGCGGTAAAGGGTTAAATCAAATTCTTCTTCTTTGTGTCATGTGCACAATTTTAACCCTTCGGCTGCTAGGTGCGACTCTGTGCGTATTTGTGGGCAATGTAGATTAAGATCAGACTGCACAGAACGTACAGTCTGATCTTAGATCTACACTGTCCGATAAGATTAGATTTTTCCTGTAAAACAAAAGTTTCAAATTGCGATATTTAGGACCTTATTATTGGCGGGAAAAAATCAGAATCATTCATGGTAGATTAGTAATATGTGGCAAATGGACAATTCTGAATACACGTGACAGAAAGTTCCCATGCACTTGTACTGTGCTGAAGCCGGAAGGTTTTATGGTGTTGTATCTTGTTTCAAAAACAAAGGGGACATTAATTTTATCTCTCTCTCTCTGAACATGTTAGAAGATAATGTGTCCCCGCAGTTGATAGTTTTGGAAAGCATTGTGGTAAAAGGAAAAAATACGCAACAGTGTTTTTCCCATTCAGGTAAAAAATTATTCTCAGTGTTTGTCCCTCATGTTCTGTTAAATCATTTGTTCATAAAATGCAATTTTATCCTGATCTGCAAAAAAAAAAGTCATTGGAAATTTTGCGGTACAAAATAAAATTAAGCATATACCGCATTGTTTTCAGAAGGATTTTGTAACAGATTCCTGAAAACACGTTCACACACAAGGGTAAAAGGTTAACCAATTACTGTAAAAGCCATTTCAGACACAGGCTTACCACAAACTAACGCAGACCACTTTGATTTGAGATAAAGAAAAGTGTGGGCGTTTTTTTTTTTGGCTTGAAATGAACAACATTGATTGAAATCGAGCGCTTGATTTTAACAAGCGATATCTCTTTTTTCCGCAATGTTTTCAAAAAAAAAGCCCGTCATCTGCAAGGGGGTAAAAGGTGAATTTGTGTAAAAACGGCTTACATCCTCGTCAGACGACGGAATTCTACGCTGCTCCATATTGAAAACAGTTGAAGATGACAAAATAGATGCGCCTTAAATAAATTAGATTGTCTTTTAAAAGGTAGAAAACAACGTGGAAAGAGGAGAAAATGCTGGTGTCCAGTCTTTTTCCTTTTCCCACAATGTTTTCAAGAACCTCGGTGATGTTCAAACACGAGATTGTATAGTGGAGGGTTAAATTTTACTGATTTCTTGATCGATTCAGACTATTTTAGATTAATGATAAAATTGCTATGCAAACCAGGCTCATCTTTCCTTATCCCAACGCAACCGTTTTCATCCTCGTGTTTTTTTTGTGGGTGTTTGTAAGTCATGTCTAGGTACGAGCTCGGCCAACCGACAAGAGTATTGTGCGAAGTACTGGTTAAAGACACTCCGTAAGAGCATGTATAGGTGTACTGGTCTCCGCTCCAAACTTAAATAATGTTGCAATCGGCGTTTAACAACTGAACAAACGAAATCAAAAAGGAGCGTAACTTGGGACTAAATACCAATGTCTACTATTCCGTGTTTAACCATTTAGCTGCCAAGCGCGACTTAATTGCCAGTGTAGATCAAGATCAGACTGCACACATCTGATCGTAAATCTACACTGTCTGATAAGGAGATATTTTTCCGCCCAAAATAACTTTTAAATAGCCAACTTCAGGTTCTTACTTCCGGCCTGAAAGGTTTTTTTTACGTTATTTAGGGTTAAGGGTTTATTATATTTCATGTTTAGGCAGATACAACATAATGTAGGATAATATTTGGTGAATACATATGAGTCATACTCTAGCAAAAGGGGGTTTAATGCATCTCCGTGACCCATGATACCAAGCAAGTCATCATAATATGAATGTGGATCCATAAAATCCATTTTCTATAACAACCGACTGAAACATGAAGTACACTGTTCGTTTGACATGTAGAAAAGCAAAAAGTTTCGGCCAAGGTCAGCCTGCGCGGATTGCGCAGGCTGACCTTGGTCGGTACTTTTTGCAGATGCATTAGGTGCCTTTTTCACAGGGCATGGCTCATGTTCAAGGAGGTAATTGCGGAAACTCTCACTTAGCGTGCAGGAAAATCTTGACAAACACGTAAATTATGCTCGCGCACATCTGTTTGGCTGTTCACTTGACCTTCGATCTCCTACATAGACAAAATATCAACCCTTTACCAAACAATCTCGTATTTTAATAACCCTGAAGAAGACAGCTTTTGAAAAAAAAAATCGTGAGAAAAGGAGAAAATACTGGGAACTAGTTTTGGCCGGAGCAGATCAAGACTAGACGGCAGAGAGTATGCTGCGTCCATCCCTTGATATATGCTGTCAAAAGTGATGGTACATATAGATACTTTAGCTGAAATAGGCTTTAACCCTTAATCTGCTAAATAAGTGAAAGTCAGCTTTCAAGCCAATAGTAAAAACCTAAATTTTGCTATTCCAAACGTTATTTTTGGGAAGATAAATATCTCCTTCCCGGACATCATGGATCCAAGATTAGACTGCAAGTTCTATGCAACCCGATCTTGATCTAAACTGCCCAGAAAAGGTCATTTAGTCGCACTTAGCAGCCTATGGGTTAAAACACGTTTTATCTTTTCAGTCTTCTAAGTAGTATGAGTCAGTTTAATGAGGCTCCATTCGGAGTTCTTCAGTTTAAATCATAATACATTTGTTATCTTATACATGAGACGCCAAGCCCCCATAGCTCAGTCGGTAGAGTACAGGACTTGAGAACAAGAGGTCGCTGGTTCGATCCCCGGCTTGGCCAATTTCTTTCCGAGGATTGATGATAGTCATTGCGACAGGATTCATTCCTCTCCCACCGCTGACCATTGTTTCGACAATGGCTATGTGGGAAAGCAGCCAGTGGCTTGGAAAGAATATTGTGCGCAGTACTGGTAAAAGAAACTCCAGGAAAGCATGGATAGGTGCACTGCCCGCCGTGATATAACCGAAATAATGTTGAAAACGACGTTAAACACCATACAATCAATCAATCTTATAAATGAGACATGCTCTGTGTAAAGGGGGGATTGCATCCGCAAAATCTGTAGACCTACGTCAGCCTGCTTGGTATGTGTAAATTTTCTGCTTGCCCAAGGACCATTCTATCCCACGATACAGCTGCTTGTTTGACAAAATGGATTTTATGGATCCATACGGTGACTTGCTTGGTATAATGCATAATGACGATGCATAAAGCCGCTTTTGTCAGAGCGTGGCTCAACCAGGGTCTGTATTCACCAACCATTCTTAAGAACGTTCTTAGACTTATTCTTCAAGATTTTTCAAGTTTGAAAGTAAAATAACTTCTGATTGGCTAAACCAAATGGTTTAGCCAATCAGAAGGTGTGTTACTTTCAAATTTGGAAAATTTTGGAGAACAAGACCAAGAATATTCTTAAGAATGGTTGGTGAATACTGACCCAGATCTCGTATCGGAAGATTTTCTTAAAAAGGAAATCTAAGCAAAAAGAAAAAGAGATCGCCTGCAAGACTGAGATGCAGACAGAAAGATACGAACCAAAACTGAGTCGTATGCAGTTTTCTAATATTTTTGCGTCTAAAATTTCTTACCTTGTTTATCATGAGATATCTCTTATTGCGTAAAAAGGGATAAATGCATTTAATCTGTGCTCTGTGAAAAGGAAGATTAATGCATCTGCGTAAAGTATCGACCCAGGTCAGCCTGCGCAGTCCGCGCAGGCTGACCTGGGCCGAAACTTTTCGCTATCTGTCAATTTTCTGTATGTCAAAGGACCAGTCTAACTCATGATTCAGTCACTTGTTAGACAAAATGGACTTTATGGATCCATGATCCTGTCATGACTTGGTTGGTATGTCAGAGCATGGTTCATTTTTAATGTGATGAATGTTAACCCTTAACCTGCTATATAAGTTAAATGAGACTTCCAAGCCGAAAGTAAAAATCCCCTTTGTCACTATTTCAAAGTTATTTTTGAGAAAAAAATATCTCTGTATCGGACAGTGTAGGACCAAGATCAGACTGCATTTTCTGTGCAATCTGATCTTGATCTACACTGTCTGCAAAAGTTCTATACAAGTTAAATGAAACTTTCAAGCCGATAGTAAAAATCCCTATGTTGCTATTTCAAAGTTATTTTTCTTTGGGGGGATATCTCCTTATCGGACAGTGTAGAACTTAGATCAGACTGCAGGTTCTGTGCAGTCTGATCCTGATCTACACTGTGTGCAAAAGTTCTATACAAGTAAAGTGAGACTTTCAAGCCGATAGTGGAAACCTATATGTTGCTATTTCAAAGTTATTTTTTGGGGAAAATATCTCCTTATTGGACAGTGTAGATCGAAGATCAGACTGCACATTCTGTGCAGTCTGATCTTAATCTACAATGTCCGCAAAAGGTCCTTAGGTTGCGCTTAGCAGCCTATGGGTTAAGTCGTGTATGTTACGCGTTTAGTAGAGTTGCTTGACTCTACTTTTGAACGACGCAGATTCGAACACGAGTGGTGGCAAATAATTTTTGTGGTACTCGTTTGTTTTTTCCCAGCTATGATTTAACAGTCACTTTCTGGTGGTTTTTTTTTCGCTTTCGAATTATACCTCTCAAAAAAAAAAAAATCTTTTCGCAGATTTTAGTATATGCAGCTTTTAACATAAATCATATGAGGCATTTTGGAAGATTTTCTTTTGTCTTAGTAAAGCTGGCGTGAAATACTTCGTGCAGACAATGGCGTCTTTAGGAAAATAATGGAAGTACATGTATAACTAAGGGAAGAGGGGGTCGTAGAGGGTATTTGAAGGGGGCTAAAACTCCAATGGAAGAGGGGGTCGGGGAGGTTGTCTGAAGGGGGGCAAAATTCCAAGGGAAGACGGGGATGGGAAGAGTGTCTGAGGGGGGGCTAAAACTCCAAGGGAGGAGGGTGTGGAGGAGGGTGTGGGGGGGGGGGGTAAAACTCCAAAGGAATAGTGGGATCGGGGAGGGTGTCTGAGGGGGCTAAAACTTCAACTAAAGAGGGGTAGGAGAGGGTGTCTGAAGGGGGCTAAAGCTCCAAGGGAAGAGGGGAGTCGTGGAGGGTATCTGAGGGTGGCTAAAACGCCAAGGAAAGAGAGGGTCAGGGAGGGTGTCTGAGGGGGCTAAAACTTAATTCTGTGCCTTTAACACATTAGAAACGCTTATCCAACTTTTTTTTTCTCTCTATCACTCTGCATCGCTTTCACTGTTAAAACAGCAAAAGATCAGCATTATTTCTCAATGACACTCTCGGGCCCGGCACAATACTGGGCAAGATTTTGTTGGAAAAACAAATGAATTGGCGCATTAAACCTTTAAAAGTTACATAAACGATGTTTGACATTCACGGTCAGTATCTACCCTTTGAAGGCTACTAAGCCCGACTCTCGGACCTTTTGCGGACAGAATGTGCTGTCAGATCTGGCATCTACAATGTCCGATACGCCATTTTAAAACTAAACAAAAAAGATACAGTATATAAAGTTTCAAAGTACTTATTGGAATCCTTTGCCTTGCGAAAAGAAATTCTAAATGAACTCGCATAGTGCATGAAAATATTAAAATAATGTCATGTTTTATGTACAGTCTTGTCTTAATTATACTACGGTAGTAATTATTACACTTTTGCACTATCGTTCACCTAAGTTTTTGCTTAAAACGTTATTTGTTGAGCATTTAAAGTACAAAATTAAAATACTTAGACTGTAAAGTTGGTTATATACTATAATATATAGCGTCACTCTTTGTAAATAAATTGTATGATATGTAATATTGTATATGGGCCAGAGGCCTAAATACTTAATTAACCCTTTACCACACAATCCCGACTTTTAACGACCCTGAGAAAGATGCCTTTAGAAAATATTGTGGGAAAAGGAGAAAATGCTGGAAACCAGCATTTTCTGCATTTCCCACAATGTTTTCTACTCTTTCCAAAATGAATTTCAAGTTTTCAGCCACATTTATTTTGCCATCTGCAACTGCTTTCAATTTGGACCAGTCTAAAAGTTTGTCATTTGGTAAAGGGTTAAAGATTTTGATAAGGAGGTATTTCCCCAACTTCCATAACTTTGAAATGGGAACATTCTGGTTTTTACTCTCGACTTAAATTTCATTTAAGTGATTTAGCAGGATAAGGGTTAAGGATGAAGGCATCGCAATTTCAAGGTTGATTTTGACAGAATATCTGGCACAAAAGCAGACATTGTGGACCTGAGAGCCATTGTAAAGGTCTACTATGCAGGGTTGACGGGAGTAAAATCATTCCATAGAAAACCGAAACCAGGGTCCGTATTCACCAACCATTCTTAAGAACATTCTCAATCTTATTTTCCAGAATTTTCTGAATTTGAAAGTAACATAACTTCTGATTGGCTATAGCCAATCAGAAGTTGTGTTACTTTCAAATTTAGAAAATCTTGGAGGATAAGACCAAGAACGTTCTTGAGAATGGTTGGTGAATACAGACCCGGGTCTGTATTCACCTACCATTCTTAAGAAGGTTCCCAGTCATCTTCTCAACGATTTTCGAAATTTGAATGTAATACAACTTCTGATTAGCTAAACCAAATGGTTTAGCCAATCAGAAGTTGTGTTACGCCAACATTAGAAAATTCTGAAGAATAAGACTAAGAAGGTTCTTAAATATTTACCACACAATCCCGACTTTTAACGACCCCGAAATCGGATCGTTTGCCAGAAAAATAGAAAATCGAGAGAGGATGAACAAGAATAATGATAAGTAATAGTTTACAGGATATTATTTAAGATACTATTTCTAAGAGCCAATGCTTCTTTAATAAATTTACAAAGGTTGATGAGTTCGCTTTTATCTCTTGAGCATAAAAAGACTATTGTATTTGAACACAGAAGGATGTACGTAATAGCTAGGTTTGATATACTTTTTTCTCGATGCAACAAAACTTTTGCAAACAAAATGGTATTCATCTTCTATATCAGTTTCCCCAGAACATAGGCAATAGCGAAGCTCGCGCGATGTAGTATTCCTACCATATCTGCATGTTTGTATTCTTAAAAGGATGGCTAGATGTACGTGAACGAATGAAATATGATCTGTATGACTTTGGAAGGATGTTTAAGTAATATTCGTACTCAAATGAGGTTTAAAAGTATTTATACATATCTGAAACTGTACTTGTATTGACAGACCTTAACCAGTGAGTAATAAACGTGTCTAAAACTCTCTCTTTGAAATCATGCAAGAATATTTTTTACATTAATAGATTGATACGATAAAAACCCATTTGAAAATCCATATGTATCGAGCAAAAATTTGACGTTTTGAACCCAGTTTGACAAGCCTCTAGAACTTTCTTGTAGAGCACATTCATAAACGGTTTTCAATAAAATATTTTCTGAATTAGCAACTTTAAGCCAATATTTGATAATACGGACAAATCTATTGATAAATAAAGGGAAACGACCCAGTTCGCCGTAATCAGGCTTAAAAAGGCTTTTAAAAAAGTTGCGGTAAAGGCGGAAATAAAAGGCTGGGAACTAGCATTTTTTTCCTTTTCCTACAGTATTTTCTACCCTTTAACCCTGTACCAATTTGTCGTTTGGTAGGGACTACTATTTCAAAGACAGTTCTCGTCATTTGAAACCCAAAAACTATTATGTTTTGTCATCTTCACGGGTTTAATTCCGTTTCCCTCACATTTTGATTATTAGAACTAAATGTTAATGTGGGAAAACAGTTTACTTATAATTGGTTTTGGACGAAAGGGACAGGGAAGAGAGAAAGTGATTTCACTTCACACAAGAGAAACTCAGGCATATTTACCCCCGTAAACTGAAACCCGAGACCCCGCGGTTTTTCCTCAATGCGATATGCAAAGTATCTCTTATACCTCTTAACCCTAAGGCTGTTAAGCGTGACTCACTGACCCTTTGCGGACAGAGTAGATCAAGATCAGACTGCACAGAACGTGCAGTCTGATCTTGGATCTACACTGTCCGATAAGGAAATATTTATCCTCCCAAAAATACGTTTGAAATAGCAAAATTTGGTTTTTTACTGTGGATGTGAAAGTTGTATTTCACTTATTTAGCAGGTTAAGGTTAAATAAATGGAATGATCGTTTTCAGTGTAAGAAAAAGACCCACACACTGCATTTTTTTCGCGGGGGCGGGGAAGTGGGTGGGTAATGGACGGAACAGAATATCTAAACAATCAACTTGACAGTGAAACTCCTAGATCAGACGGCACACTTCTGTGCATTCTGATCTTTTATACAGACTGTCATCTAAATCGCACTAAGCTGTGCGAGGTATCTGAGGATTTTATTGTAGTCACAATGACATGGGAAATATGTAGAAAAAATTGTTTTTTGTATATAAAAGACGGTCTGATGTAGGTCAATTTTCACCGTGTATTATAGTTTATCGAATCATAAATACACAAATCATGCTGTACATGTATTTTAAGGTGGTTTAATCCTCTACAAAAAGTATCGACTCGTGTCAGCCTGCGCAGTCCGCGCAGGCTGTCCTGGGTCGAAACTTTTTGCTATAGGTAAATTTTCTGCATGTCAAAGGATTAATTTACCTCATGATTCAGTCGGTTGTTATACAAAATGGATCAAGTATTAGAAAGCCAGACAGGAGGCAACTGTTAAACAATAATTGTACTAGCATGACATGAACGTTTGTTTCTCTGTTTCTTTTTTGTGTTTAACTCTATTTTAAAGATTTATTCATTTATATCAAATCGGCCAGTGCACCTATCCATGCACTTCTAGAGTTTATTAAAGTCTGATTCTACTATACATTGTCCGTAAATGAACATGTTGCGCTTAGCAGTTTAATACATTAAGTGTTAAGACTTTAGTTGTTAAGCGCGACTCAATGACCTTTTGCAAACAATGTAGATCAAGATCAGACTGCTCAGAACGTGCAGTCTGATCTTGGATCTACACTGTTCGCAATTTCTCTGGTGTACCTTAATATTTTCACAGGTAGACTGTTACTTGGCCAAGTCAGTCTTAGCAGATAGTAGTGTCTTAAAACCCTTTACCACACAATCCCGACTTTTAACGACCCCAAGAAAGAAGAAAACATTCATGGTGGGAAAAGAAGAAAATGCTGGTAACCAGCATTTTCTTCTTTTCCCACAATGTTTTCTACCCTGTAAGAGACAAATATTATGTTTTGAGCTACATTTAAAATGTCGTCTGCAAATGCTTTCAGTTCTTGTGGTAAAGAGTTAAATGTCATTGGCTTCTTGTAAAAAAAATGACGATAATCAATCATAAATGAGGGACTGAAATAAAATGCTAATAGCTTTTAGAAGAAGAAGAAGAAGAAGAAGAAGAAGAGAGAGAGAGAGAGAGAGAGAGAGCATTTTAATATCCAGGACAACATAGGACGTAAATGATTCGAAAAAATATGCTAACAAAAATTAACCCTACCACTTCAAAACCCGGTTCACTTTAAAACTCCAATCCAGACAAACAAACAATGAATCACCCTGTAGATGTCCACCACTTCATACTTATTGTATATTTGATAAAACGTTATATCGCACTTAGATCTAATCAATTCTATAAGCTATATGAACCCTTGAGGCCTAAATAAATCAAATTAACATTTCACTCAAGAAAAATATAACCGGAAAACAATGCTATACCAAGGATGTTATTGCCAGAACCTTTATACAAACGTGCAGTCTGATCTTAATCTACACTGTCCGCAAAATACTCTTTAATCTTATCTTCACCGTCTTGTGCTTTTATATTCGAAAATCACATTTACTTCCTTGAAAACTTGCTACCAGTTTATAAATCCCGTCCTTTTATTTCGATGAATTGCTTAAATTAGCTACACTGCACGGGTATACACACAGAAAAATTGTAACACCCGGTTTTACCTTAAACTGCATATTTGAAATTTAGACTCATTTATCGGTTAGTAAACATTATAAAACAACATGTAAATACTTGTACAAGATTTCGATATAATTGATATAAATCGACGTGTTTCTTTACCTCTCCTTTCTCTAAGAATACGTATAAACTACTTGCACGTTTACCAAATCTTATCTACCAATCAGAAACGAGCTGTAAAATTATTTCCCAAACAGGAAGTTTAAAAAAGTGGAGAATCGAAAGAAGATTGTTTAAAACTCTTTACCGGACAAAACTGGGTTTTAACGACCCTGTAGAATAAATTTAGTGAAAACCTCGTGGAAAAAGGAGATAATGTTGGTAACCAGCAATTTCTTCTTTTCCCACAATGTTTTCTACCCACATCGGAGACAAACTTAATTGTTTGAGCCGCAAGTAGTTTGTCGGCTGCACATACTTTCCATTTCGGGCAAGGTTAAGTTTTAGTCGTCTGGTAAAGGGTTAACTCTCTACCAGACGACAAAATTTTAGCCTTATCCAAATTGAAAGCATTTGCAGACGACAGTTTTAATGTAGCTCAAATGGTGCAACTTTGTCTCGAATGGGTAGAAAACATCGAGGGAAAAGGAGAAAATGCTGGTTACCAGCATTTTCCCCTTTTCCCACAATGTTTTCAAGGGGCTTTTTCCCAGGGTCATTTAAAGCGTATGTCTGTTCGTTGATTTCAGATTCCATCATTATTTTACCATTAATTCATCTTCTTCATTTTCAAACACCTCAATCATAAGTATCAGTCATCAATATCTGCATTAATTTCGATATTATTACTATCATTATTATTGTTATTCCACTCATTTTGAAGGCAACATTGTAAAAAAGACTTGAAATATGTCTTAATGTTTTAACCTTCACAAAATAAAGATATTATTATTATTATTATTATTATAAAGGCGGCATTGTGCGGTGAAGAGTTAACTCTTTACCGAATGACAAAAATTTTGGACTTGTCTATACTGAAAGCATTAGCAGACGACAAATTTAAATTAGACTTTAATGATGTGATTTCACTCTGAAAAGGTTGGAAAACCATGTGGGAAAATGAGAAAATACTGTTTTTTTTTTTGCTAAGTTTCGTTTAAAAACAAGATTTTTTGGTAAATAACACATATCCTAATTATCGTTATACCCGTCTCTCTAGTTTACCCATTTTGGCGAAAAGAGTAGAATAAGATCGGTCTCTGTATGTCTGTGCTGGCTGATCTTGATCTGCTATATTCTTCATCTAATTATTTGTATACGCTTAAATTACTTCACATATGCGAATACATTTTGTAGTTAGTACCTTAACAGTTTACCTGACAATCCCATGTTTTAAGGACCCTGAGAAAAAGATCTACAGGGGGGAAAAGTTTGGGAAAAAGGAGAAAATGCTGGCTACCAGCATTTTCTCCGTTTTCTCAACGTGGGTTTCCAGTACTTTCAAAGACATTTTTCACCACTTGAGGCACATTTGATTTATAGTCTGCACTTGAGACGATTCTGAAAAGTTCGTTGTGTTTGTGAGTTTAAGGTTAACAGTTTATCAGTTCAATTGAGCAGAAGGAAGGGTACATGGCCGCTCCCAATTTACGAGCTAGTTATGATAATATACCCGGTATACCTTTCGCTGTGACAGAGTTTATATCTTTACCAAACGACGAAATTTTTGTCTAGTCCAAATTCAAAGCATTTGCAGACGACAAAATAAATGTGAAGCAAAAATTGAAAAATTTTTTTGAAGGATAGAAAACATTGTTGGAAAAGGAGAAAATGCTGGTTACCAGCATTTTCTCCTTTTTCAACAATGTTTTCAAAAGCTTTCTTTCTCAGGGTTGTTAAAAGTTGGTATTGTGTGATAAAGATATAAATCACTACTTCCTTATACGGGGCTCTACATGCCTTGTGGTAAAGTGTAGGATTCGTAATCTGGAGGCCCTGGATTCGAACCACGCTCGAACCACGGGGGTTTTTCGGGGTAGTGTCCTTAAACAAGACAATTCAGAGCCCTAGCCTAGTTCTGGTGTAACCCAGGCCATACGTGTACATTAATATGTGACCTTTCGCCGTGAGACAAACTTGAAAGCAGCTTAAAACATCAGTCAATCAATCAATCAATCAATCAATCAGCCAGCCAGCCTATTAATCTGCCAAAAGCCTAAAAAATCTTAAATTAACTCTCAACCAGAAGACAACTGATCTGATCTCTATCTATATCAGCTGAAGTACCATTAACGAGGCTCAAGGTGCAGGGAACTTGAAAGCAGAGAGTGCTTGGGGAGAGAGAGAGATGCTCTATATTCTAAATACACGCATATTACAGTATTTGATATTTCCGGAGAACGAGGACACAAACTTTTCTTTTGAAGCGACACAAGGGAAAGGAAGATATCTTTTTCCGTTCGCTTTGGGAACAGTTTTTCTTTCTTTGTCATATAAAGGGGCGGGAGCATGCTACAAGTCATTGCTCATTTTCGCACTATTAATCCCAAATCATCTTTAGAAAGGATTAAAAAAGACGACTCTGTGTGGTAATATGTTGGACTTTATGTACATGTTCATAGAAGAGTTTCCGATAATTTCTAGTATTACACGACACACATTACATGTACAGTACATGTATATTAAAAGTCTACGTACAGAGCTCTCTCTCTCTCTCTCGTCACCGCTGAGCATTCTTTGTCTCATTCGCCGTCACATGTGTACGCATGTATCTGAATAAAAAATAACACAAAGGGTCAATCTGCAGGTAATCCACAAACGTTTTATGCTGCCTCCAAGAAACCTGTACAGAACTAGCTGGGATGAACACGTGCTGGGACGATTAGCCTCACTTTTTCATGTGACGATTACGACCACTGAAGACCATTGTCTGCGCATGTCATATTCTACGAAGATTTATCTGTCTGCTATGACGCATCACTTGATAAATCAAAGGACTGATAGTCCTGAGAGTCGCCTGGAGGGTAATGGGTTAGAAGTTTTCACCCTTTTTTGTTCAAATCTATTAAACGCATTCGAGATACAAAATAACTCAACTATAAGACAGTATTATATGCAAGCATATTTCTAAGTTGTCATCCTAAAATTATAAACATATTAAAATTTACATTAAAACAAATATATGTGGTGATAATTAAAATTTAGGCACAAGGAACAGGTTTAAAAAGTTCAAAGTCTCTTACCCCAGGCGACTTCATTTAAAAAATGGTTTTCAAAAGGTACAATCAATACAAAACAAGTCATTTCGTTGAAATGATATCCACCTCCGAAAAAAAAATTTTTTTTTTATAGAAACATAATTATAAGAGGTATTTTATTTTGCATGTAAATGACCTTTTTTTCGTTACTGGTGAAAATATACATTAAGCCCCCTTTTTCCATAATAGGGAATTTCATTAAATAAAAACAAATACTGATTGTCTGTGGCTTATGATAAACAATATAAATATGAATTTTCATAAAATTTTGTCCAGTAGTTAAAGAGATTGGTCCAGAATGGAAATATACATCAAACCCCCTTTTGCTATGACACCGCTTTAAAAACAAAAACAATAATACAACCGAAAGACATCAAGAGCCCTTTTTCCATGACAAGGCATTACATTAAAAAAAAAAGTGTATCGGCGGACTATCATGAGGACCACATGTATGAAGATTCATTAACTTTCGTCAATGATTTTAGAACATATCTGTCTGAATGGACGGAAGATCGGACGGACGAACAGACGGACGGACAGACAACATGAAAACCATATCCCCCCCCACCCCGAAATTCAACGGGGCGTAATAACAGTCTAAGTTAAATCAATATTTACAGTTCCTCCCTAGCTCGATAATGCCTGTAAAGAATGTGGACAAAAATTATGGTTCTAGTTTGATAAAAATGTTTTTCTAGCGCAGAATCTGGGTGACTTAACTTACATGTATATCTTCATTCTTACACATTTTGCTAAAACAAGCATTCTAAATAATTTCAGTAGAATAGGGAATACATTTTCTCCCCAGATTTAGAGCAAGTTGTTTTATATGACACAAATTTTCTAAAATTGGACAACATGGTTATACATATATATTGTTTAATTTCAATAATTGTCCTTTCCAAATACAGGATGCTAGATATGAAATTTGAGTATAATTGTTTATACAGTTTCAGAGGCTGTTATTTTGAAATGTTACTACTCAGTTCTGAAGCTTCTGTGAAGTTTATAGAAACAGAGCTGAACCACTTGAACAATTTTACAAGAGGACCATTTAGGCAATATCAGTATGGAACTCAATTGAACTTTGTCTTCTGGTATTGGATCTAGTGACAAACTTTTAGGCCAAAAATACTCTTTTGCTACTCACCCATATCTAATCCAAGCCTGACAAGTTCCGTGAGTACTGGACTGAAAATAAGTGGATTCTACAGTACTAGATCTATTACGGTTCTGTCTGATTTGACCTAGTGACAATCTTTTTCTTTTAACCCCTTTCAGTTTTGTCAAAAACTATTACTAAGACAAACAGCCTGGAAATTTCATGATCATTGGACTGAAATGTCTCTGGAGCACACACAAATATTTGACTCAGTAATCTACTTGTCCTTTGGAAATAATTTGTATTTGTTGCTATCTGGGTTCAATTTTTGTCCACAGTGGACTCTAAGAGTGTGGCTGCTACAGCTCAAGAAAAACAATATAACCCAGTGGCATGATCGTCAACCTTTTAACTTTGTCTCTGTTTTATAACGTCCCAGGAATTAGTACTGCTTCCACACCAATTGAAAATTTTAGAGATCTACATGTATACTGCTTTGGCTTAAACTAAATGTTTGCGGTTCGCTCTAAATTACCCTTTACAACAACCCTTTACAAGATTACAAACACGCCAATAAAGAACTTGTTCGAGTGGGTTAACATTAATATGTTCTATTATATTTGAAATATAGTGGAGTAAAAAGTCAAGTTCTCAGATTGCTGGTTGTTAGAACTGCGTAGTTTCAAGTCGAAATCCCGTGTGAATTCAGACTTTGGCAGTTACGAAAGCACCTTGCATATTGACACCCGCACTAATAAATTGTTGTTTCATAAATACTAGATCTAGGTTAATCGCACATTAAAAAAAAAAAAGCAGACTTTTACAAATTTACCTCTTTAAAAACGAAAAACAATTAATCAAAAAAAGTATACTTTAAACACTCTCTCTGCATGGATCGGTAAAGCGTTAGGTCGGTGTACGTTGAAAATAAGGGCCGCTTTGAACAGCGACTGATTCATAAATATGTAAATTTATAAAGAATTCCGTGGTGCAAATGACGTTACACGTCACGTGATTATAAGATCTATATTTGTCGCACAGTTACATTCCAGAAAGCACCTGCTAAGCGATGACTTGGTACACCCTAGAATCGTGCGCATTACATACGCTATGTACGATCTCTGTGCATCTAGAATATTGGTGTGCAAAGTATTTAAAGTCTAGAATAAAAAGCTCTGAAGAAGCAACGTGTAAGAATGTTTAAGAAGGCAATGCAACCATTCCAAGTCGTTATAAATTTGTTTTAAAAAAAATAGCTAACAGTTGGGAAAAATCTCCATTGAAATCTTCAATGTCAACTCGGTATCGCCTTTCTCTTTCCGACCGTAAATTGAGTGTTAAATTGTAATGAGACTTTTAACAATTAAGGACATATTGTGAGATTTAGAATATACTTCTAATGGGTAATTATCGAACCGTTTTCACTGAGAACTGTCCACAAATAAAAGCGTATCGTAGTAAAGACGCTTGTCGTCGGAGAGTATTTTTCAGCGTGTCCGCAAACTTGTTTAGGTCACGACGGCTATTTTTTAGATATATACATAATGCGCTATATTTAGAGATGACGTCTGTGTAAGCGATAGGATATCGTGTACCCATGTGGACGAAAAGATTGTTTCAAAGGTTTAAACCGTTAAAAAGCTAAGTCTTTGTAGACATATTCATTATCACAAAGGCACAATTGTAAGTTAATTACGACAGAAACTGGGTTGTTTACCGAATAATTAGAAAACTATGTTTTATCTCGTAAACCGGAACTCGGCCAGGAAGCAGTACAAGGCCGGAGGTATGCCTACGTCACCCCATAGATCAGGATGATAACAATGAGAGCCTGGTTGCTACGCAACCAGGCGACTCAAAAATGGACACATATCAATACGCGGTGGGTAAACTGCCGCTTAAAAAGTGCAGGCGAAAATGGCAATAAATAATACATCTGTGGAAAAATCAAACCAGACTTTCGCTACAAATTTTTTAGAAGACGAAATGATTTCAAACAGGGAAAATATTTTTTAGAATAACAACTGTTTACTGCAAATCTCTGTCAACAGTTTCTAAATACAGACGTAGGGAAAACCGGGATTTTTGCAACAGACTGACAACAAAAATAACGTCCCCACCTTGCTGGGCTAATACCGGGGCTTTTTCCCAAGCTTATAGGAGCTTATGTTTATAAATGGTAAACTGGTACCCGTTGTATCTCCCGTGGCCGTTCGATAGACAACAGGCAACACCCGATTTATCGACGGCAGGTATTGGTTTTCACATGTACCAAATCCACCAATCAGACAGCTCGTAGCAGAATGCCTTGTTTTGTTTTAAAATAACCGAGCAGTATTCTATCTTTGGCCAAGATTTTCATGATAGACAAAGATTTTTCTGACCACAATCAATTTATCAAAATCATTAAAGAATTTAATCTTTATCGATAATGTCTATTTCTGTGCATAAATAAGATTATGATTTAAATTTCCAAGTCTCGCGTTATCTTATAAAATCTCGAACCGGGCAGACTCGACTTGTAAGCATTGGGTGTTACCTGTTGTCGATACGAAGATCGATAACAGGCTGCCATGCCAGTTTATATAAATGGCTGGTTCATAGGTTATATGCTATAGCTAACCATGGATGAATCTTACAAGGTAGGTTTTATAGAGTAAACGTATATCTTATTTTGAAATTCGTTGCATTGATTCCCGCCTTGAAAAATAGTCCGGTTCTCTACCCAGAATACCCATATCAGATAGGTGATGTATTTGAAAAATGCCACCTAGCTGGAGATAATGACTGAAGACTGAAAACGTCGTTGGCGTTGCTTGAGAAAAACTGTCTCTCCTCCCCAGAGACAGCAAGCGTCTAGGGATCAGTGCAGGCTACTAAAAACGGGCGGAATTATGTCCGTCTATTTATAGAACGACAATGTCGCGAGACTAATATAGAGATTCAGGGTAGGTCACTGTCACTACCTGAGCAGCAGATTTTCCAACATTTCTGACCTCACGAATAAATGAATTGTATCTTTGGTATCACCTTTTATGTTTATGTCTGCTAATATTCTTTTTAGTTTCGTTTCGATTACCAATTTCGAATTGTGCAAAAAATCGAAATGTTAACTCTATAGCCAAACTGGAAATGTGTATGCTGCTCTGGTTGGCTATTCTGTGATATACGTGTAGCCCAATGAAAAGCAACAACACAATATCTACAACGGGGGCCAGTTTAGGGAAAAAACCTCCATAGTTTTCGTTTTCGAAAAAAAGAAAATAAGAACCGATCTACTTTTTTTCGTCTGGTCACCGGAATCCTTAATAAAGGTGCATTCTGGTTGTGAATTACCCAAGAAAATATGTTTTTAAACAAATCTGCCAAAGGTCCTAAAACACTGCGCACTCAGATTTGTCTATTTACCTAATGACAACAATCTAGACCTGTCTAAATTGAAAGCATATGCAGACGACGCTTTCACTTGTTTCAAATGATAGAAGTTGTCCTTAAAAGGATGCAAATACTTGTAAGAAAAAGAGAAAATGCTGGTTACCAGCCTTCTTCGTCAAGGTCGTTAAAATTCGGGATTATGAGGTAAAAAATAAAGTCGCTACAAGCGATTACTCCTTTTCCATCACTGTTATCCATTCACTCAAAATATATCTTTTCGTGCCTTCCATACATGCATGTGCACCACTGTAGGTTAGATCCGTGATACACCTGTAACAAAAAGTCAAATGCATTAGGTACATGTATATTGGCATTACGACGATTAATAGCAACTGTGATAACAACAACAATATTCATAATGACAAAACAATTCGCAGGAATGTTTAGACTGTAGACCAAGATCAGACTACACTCTAAAATACACCTTTGGTCACGTGCGGCAGATTAATGTTTATTTTTTTGCACTTATTTTACCATTTAACCCTAATTTAGAAGTTAATTGTATGAGGTTTGAAAATAAAACCTATTTGTCCATCCATCACGAAATTTACTGTTTAATTAGAATTCATAGCGGCGCGTAACGTTACGGCCTCAAGCTAAATCGAACCATCTATTGACATTTTTTGTCACCTTTAGTCGCGTGCTGTAATCTACACGCTGTGATTGACAGCTGAGCAATCTACCTCTTGCACATTTCTTTTTTCCATCCATGAAAATGGCAATGAAAATGTCAAAACCATAGATTTACCAGCTAAAACCTAAAAGTATTGAAAGAAAAGAGCAAAGAACCTAGGAATAATAAATTAGATAGAACCGAAACAGTCGCCTTACAATAACATATCACTAATTGTGATTTATTTCTCCTTTTCAAAAGGATTTGCAACTATCAAAGGAAATCACCGACTGCGGAAGACAAAACAAGAATGAGAAGGGTCATTAGCCCTTTCCAAATTTAGACTTGTCCAAACTGGAAGCATTTGTAGAGGACAAATTAAAAGGTACAAGACAGAATTTGTCATTGAAAGGACAGAAAACATTGCGAGAAAAGGAGAAAATGCTGGTTCCCAGCATTTTCTCCTTTTCGCACAATGTTTTTAAAAGCCTTCCTCCTCAGTGTTGTGCAAACTTGGGATTGTTTGGTAAAGGGTCATTAATGAATGCAATGATGAGGAGGCCCATGTCAAGCAAGTTGGACTCAAGCCATGTCGTACTCATTGTTTCGGAGTGAATTCAGTTTTGATGATTTTGTGTGCGTGTGTGCTGCATTTCAGTCTGCAACATTGTCCCAGATCAAAATCAAAGAAAAATATTCTGTCCCTTTTTTGCACTTTTGGTATCTTAATTGCGCGCCTTTAAATAAACAGTCAACAACATCGTTCCAGCAATAGATTCGATTCTTATGACCATTTTAGGTCAATTTTCTTCCTGCAAAGCCGAGCTTTGTAGCACAGTTGGTAGCAAACAGGACTTGAAACCAGAAGGTCGAATCCCCTGTTCGACCAATTTATTTCCGAGGATTGATGACAGTCGTTGCGCCAGGACTCATCCCTCTCTCACCACTGATCATTGTCTCGACGATGGTTATGAGGCAAACCAGCCAGTGGCCTGCGAAGAATATTGTTAAATTATGTTGAAAACGGCCTTAAACACCAAACAAACAAATAAATAATCAAACAAGCTAGGGTCATTTTCAGATAACTAGTTCCTTTGGCCAGGTAAATGTTTGTATCTGTAATTCCATAAATAGAAGAACCCACTAACTCAAGGTCCACACAGAGCCTTAGAGAAGGACCTATTACACAAACAAATCTTCCAGCAGAGGATGTAGGCTATATAGCGTGATCACAAACTATTCCGAACATTGCCCTGTTTCTAACTAAACACTATCTGCTCAACTGAAGATGAGTCTTGGCAAATTAGGTGGCTAGTCTTAAAATTCAGAACTGGAAATATATTAAGAACTGTTAAATTCTTCTTAAACGATCGCAATCGGTAAAAGAAAAGAAGCACAATGGTTAGAGAATGTCCTCAGATCATTTCACATGTCGAGGTTGGTGCACAGCTTGACCAAGATATTGCGCTAGATATTTAAAAATCGGTGCCCTTGACCCCCCCCCCCCCCCTAAAAAAAAAACCTTAATTTATAATTGATAATTTGTGAGCACGTGTGACTCCTATGAAGTTCTGATGCATAAAATCATGGGACAACGAGTGGCAAAAAGAAATATTGCTCGTTACAAGCAATTTTTCTTTTTGCCACAAAGTTTCTATAAATTGTCAGCAATATGTAAGCAGTTTTCTGTCGGTGACAGTCTGGTCATAAACTGATATTTTTCTATGAGATAATTTAAATATGTCACTCTGTGTGGATCATCCCAGGTTTTCCAGCGGTTACAGTAATCCTGGGCCAACGATCAATCGTCACAACTCGGCCGATTCCGTAACAACATCTAACCAAATTTGTGTCGCAGAAGTTTCTGTTGGAACTACTCCTCGTCACATAGTCTTAAACTTGGCGGCACCAATGAAATCTTTTGACACAACTAAGACAACAACAACAACAACAATATTAAAAAAAACCAAACATATAGCAAAGTTTGTTTTAGATTTATCAAGGTCTCCTCATCTAAAACTTCAGTCAAACTTGATAAAATCACGTAAAAATGAAATTACAAACCGTTTATCAATAGTTAGAACGATTTCGATCGAAAACTGTGACTCATGCATTTTCTTTTAATAGCAGTATCATGATTTTAAGATTAATAAAGCGGCCTTTTTCCAGCGAAGTCGTGTAAGGTGTATGTACATATCAGATAAGATGATACAGCCAAGGGGCTTGATCTCTAGAGTGTACCCCTGCTTCACCTCACCTCTCGTTATTTACATACCCATAATGCATTCGTGTATAAGATGTATTGTCAATGAATTTGAAAACTGAGAGTCATAAAAAAGAACATGTAATGTATCGATTACGAAGGTAATGTTTTACGACTTTCCGACAAGTTCACGACGACATTTGACGGCGGTCATTAGTACGTGAAGTCGAAACATGGACGGATTTTTGTGGGTTGTGGTGGAATAACTAGAAACAATGGAACTTCACTGCTTCAGAATCTGTATTCGGTTTGCCTTGATCAGCTGTCTGATTTCCATTGCAGGCAATATATATATTTTGAGTTTATATCTTGTTGGAAAATAATACTAGATAAATGTCTGACTAGAAATTATCTTTTATAACATTTTTTTTTTCATTGAACTAGATAGTTAAAATAAAGTTGGGAAGCACTGGATTCAATAATAAACAAATAGCGGCTATACCGCAGCACAAAGGATCGCAAACAACTTCCAGCAGTTGAAATTTTTCCATATATATGAGCAATGCTCTTAAAAAGGGGGCCTGATGCATCTGCGAAAAGTATCGACTCAGGTCAGCCTGCACAGTCCGCACAGGCTGGCCGGGCCCGAAGCTTTTCGCTACTGGCCAATTTTCTGTATTTCCAAGAGCCTCATGATTAAGTCGGTTCTTTAAAAAAAAAAAGTGGCAATTATGGATCCATTATTATGTGATGTATTGCTCGGTATAATGCATCACGGAGATGCATTAAGCCCCCTTTGCATAGAGCATGGCTCATATTTAATGAACGAGATGTCCATTTGAGCCATGCTCTGACAAAATGGGGCTTAATGCATCTCTGTGATCCATGATACCAAGCAAGTCATTACATAATTAGGAATCTATAAAGTCTATTCTGTCTAACAACCAACAGAATCATGAGGTAGAATGCTCTTTGGACGCATAGAAAATTGACCAATAGTGAAAAGTTTCGGCCCAGGTCAGCCTGCTCGCAGATGCTTTAAGCCCCCTTTTCACAGAGCATGGCTCATTTTTTTTTTTTTTTTTATTACCGTAATTCAATTTTTTAAATAATTCGATGAGCGATATCAAATAATGTATGCATTAAAAAGGGGGAATGGACAAATAGATTCTTTGATTGCTATTTCATTTAATAAGAAATACCGCCATGTAGGTAGATTAGTTACCAAAAGATCGGATAAAAATGATCCCAAAAAGACCATCGGATAAAAGAAGTTTCAAAAGTGGAATGCATGTTTTGTACAGACTGATCTTAATCTACGCTATCTGCAAAAATATGAGCCATGCTCTGTGAAAAGGGTGCTTACTGCATCTGCGAAAAGTATCGAACCAGGTCAGCCTGCGAAGTACTCGCAGGCTGACCTGGGCCGAAACTTTTCGCTATTGCTCAATTTTTTGTATGCCCAAGGGCCAGTTTACCTCATGATTAAGCCGATTAGGTGGCTTGTATGGATCTGTAATTATGTGATGGCTTGATTGGTATAATGCAATACGGAGATGCATTAAGCCCTCTCTTGTCAGAGCACGGCTCATATCAAATGTTGCTATTAGCACGGTACTGGTTAACTCTTTACCAGACGACAAACTTTTTACACTTGTCTATTTTGAAAGTAAGTACAGACGACAAATAAATCGTTGCTCGAATTGTAGAATTTGTCTATACAAGGGTGGAAAACATTGTGGGGAAAGGAGAAAATGCTGGTAACCAGCATTTTCTGCCTTTCCCTCAATGTTTTCAAATGCCCCCGTTTTGAAATTTTGTAAAAAAAAAAAAACCATGGGATTGTTTGGTAAAGGGTTAAGACGAGATGTATCGTTCCCTACAGCTGCAGATACACGATACGAATGCATTGTAAATCTAATGGGCCGAGGCGGATACCCGGGCTTTGGTTTCGGGGGCGGGTTTGAGGCAGACGAATTCGAGAACGAAATGGGAGAGATGGACGAAATGGGCGAAGCAGACGAGGGCGGTTTTGCCGGCGCCATGATGGCGACGGGCTCCCTTACCTGTCCCCAGGGGAACCGGGGTAATATTTTGGTGAAGAGGGTAGCGTATGGAACGAGCATGTTCGGTAGCACGTGTAGAAGTGACAGTTTCTGTAAAGAAGAGTACGATACGGCAGATGCCGTTGCGGACAGATGTGACGGCCGTTCGTCCTGTTTTATTGACATGCTCCGACCAGTCTTCTTGAAATGTGGCCGTATGAGTACCTATATGCTCGTGGAGTATGAATGTGTTGACAGTAAGTCATCATCATCATCATCATCATCATTTTTGTCGTCATCGATATATTTCTCTCCAAAATTATCATAACATTTTGATAACGAAACATTTGCAATTTCTCAAAGCGTTATGTTACAATTTTGTCCGATTCTTACAAGACGGCCGGAAGAAGAGACTCAACTAAATGACACCTGTTGACTTAGTATAGTATTCCGAACATTTTCTACGATTTGTTTTTAAAAAGGAGCCTCCGTATTCAGTTGATTTTTTTCTATCTCGATCATCATAAAACCACTCTGGAAAGTTGAAACTAGAAATTCTATTATAACTTTTATAAAACCTAGGTCCGTATTCACCAACCGTTCTTAAGAACATTCTTATTATTCTTATTCTTTAGATTTTTCTAATTTGAAAGTAACACAGCTTCTGATTGGCTAAACCACCTGGTTTTTAGCCAACGAGAAATTGTGTTACTTTCAAATTTAGAAAATCTTAAAGAATAAGACTAAGAATGTTTTTAAGAATGGTTGGTGAATACGGATCCAGGACCACAGGCCGACGTTGGTTATTTAAAATTAATTGAAAGGAGCTTTTGAGACGGGCGCAGATCTAGGGTCATTGCTTTTAAACTGAGTCCAAAAAGTAGCCTACTTATTGTGATACGTATATCAGGGAAAGAGTTAAACGAAAGATAATATGACGTGCAACACACGAAAAGGGGCCTTCGGACATATGCTTAAAAGTGTGTCGTCCATGATCAGCCTGTGCAGTCTGTGACTAATCCGAGACGAAGCTTCCCGTTTTTGTGCGATTTTCTGTTTCACGAAAGTCTTCTGTATGAAAAAAATCTTATGTAGTCGTAAAGTGTCGTCTCGGGACGACACTTTACGCACATGTCCGAAGGTCTCATTTCGCATGTTGCGTGCCATATAATTACCTAAGATTTCTTTTTGAGGAATAACATGAAAACTCAACTTGTCTTTGCTAACATAGAATCAAGTGTATCTGTATCTTATCTAGCGTGGACAACATTCGACGTCTGTGAAACCAAAAGCACGGTAGCACGTGGCTCGTCGGTTTTCATTACATCACCGGGCTATCTGACATTACCAAAACGTCAGGCGACGACCGGAAGACAGATGTGTGAGTGTATCCTACAGTCCCAAAATGGCGCTGACATATACATGGACTACCTCCAGACACAACTGGCGAGGTAAGGCTAAAAAGGCTGCATAGATAGGGTGGGGTTGGATCTAGTCTTTACACTGGGTTGTGACACAATTCGTCGTGGAGCTTTAAAACCGTAACTCAGTGACTCTACCAACTGAGCTATTGGCACAAATGTTGTTCTTTCGTGCTCAAAATGCATTTGTCCCCATTTTAAGCAATAACGGGTATCCCGGTTACTAACGGAATATGACATTTTACGGAAAAAATAGGCCGAAAATAAATCGGTAATCCTTCGTGTTTTTAACATGTATTTCTATCTATATTTTAGTTAAAGATCCGTCTATGGACACAAATGGAAATTACCAGTCTGTGTAAGATTTTCAAAAAACACTTGCGAAAGGAGATCTAGTTTACTGCTCCTTTAAAACATTATTTATTTTAGTTAAAGATCCGTCCATGGACACAAATTGAAATTACCAGTCTGTGTAAGATTTTCAAAAAACACTTGCGAAAGGAGATCTAGTTTACTGCTCCTTTAAAACATTATTCAAAGCGATCTTCAGAGTAAACCTACCATGAAAGTCTTTAACTACAGATTGCAAAATATGAAGAAGCTGCTCAATGTTAGCAACTTCACGATTCTTAGCAATACTTTAGCCTTGATCTGGACCGCGAAGTGTTACCCAAATATTCGATTAAAGTAAGTTTGCGTAAGATTATCAAGAGCACTTGTTTTTTACAATCAAAGTAAAGTTATAAATTAACTTCAAATATTTGAGCCCTGCACTGTGAAAAGGGGGGCTTAATGCATCTGCGTAAAGTATCGACCAAGGTCAGCCTGCGCGGACTGCGCAGGCTGACCTGGGCCGAAACTTTTCGCTATCGGTCAATTTTTTGTATGTAAAAAGACCAGTCTGCCTCAGGATTTAGACAGTTTTTCGACATGATGGATTTTATGAATCCGTAATAACATGACGACTTGCTTGGTATCATGCATCACGGAGATGTATTAAGCCCCCTCTTGCCAGAGCATGGCTCATTTTGTTTTTTCTGCGCTTTTTGCCCTTTTAATCTACACTGTAAGGAAACTTATGGAAATGCCTTCGGCGCCGAATGGGTTATGACAAAATGTAGACACAAACTTTTTAGGAAGTGATTGATATTAAGTGTAAAGGGAGGCAGTTCCTGTCAATTTTTGTGTAAAATCTATGTATCGATTATGTCCCTTAGATAAATTCAAACCGAACGTGTAGTCCTCTTGCAGTTGCTAATGGCGCATTAACCCTTTCCCAAACAAGCCCTGGTTTTCACGTGTCTGCAGGACAAGTCTTTTGAAAACACTGTGGGAAAAGGAGAAATTGCTCGTAACTAGCAATTTCTCCTTTTCCCACAGTGTTTTCTACCTTTTTTTGATAAATTTCTGCCTTTTTCATCGAATTTAAAATTGTTGTCTGCAAACTCTTTCAATTTCAACCAGTCCAAAATTTGTCGTTTGGGAAAGGGTTAAATAGCGTTGGCGGATGGCGTAGATCAAGACAATGCATCACAGAACGTGCAGTCTGATATTTGATCAACAGCACCTGCTACCTGTTGTTAAATTATGGTCAAAGTATCTCTTCATCTGGATTGGAAATATACTTATAGTCGACAGCCAACTATTTGATTGTCTGTTTTTCTGTCATACTCTTCGCAATAAAACCTTTTTTTTTTTCTACATTTCGGCCAACGGTCTTTTTTAAGATATAAAAATGTAATTACGTTTTCCTTTCTTGAAAAAGGCTGTTGGCCTAAAAAAAGGGTGGTTTAATTTCTGTGTTATATTGTATTTTAATTCCACAAGGAGGCATTTCTCATCGCGACATTTTAAAATCAACAAGGTGTCTAGATCGTCGAAAAAACCAGTCGCTCACCTCTTGAATGAACGTTCAAGCCGGGTTTTTACATGTCTTCGTATTCTCCGATACGATTAAGATTTTTCTTTATGAGAAATAGTGTAGCAGCAATACTGTTTGCTCGAATAAGCAACTAGCAGATCTGAAGTTCTACCCGCCTTAAACCTAGAATTAACCGTTATTTTTAATCATCGAGTTTTCTAATTATCATGGTTTTGCTTTATCAATGGATTACAAAAAATATGCCATTTCTGTATCAATCAAGACGGCAGATAGCATCTTTTTCTGTAAAACCGTCAATACATTTGAGCCATGCTCTGGCAAAAAGGGGCTTATTGCATCTCTGTGATGCATCATACCAAGCAAGCCATCACATAATTATGGATCCATAATAGCCGCTTTTTTAAAAACCAACTTAATTATGAGGTAGACTGGTCCTTGGACATACAGAAAATTCACCAACAGCGAAAAGTTTCGTCCAAAGTCAGCCTACGCGGACTGCGCAGGCTGACCTGGGTCGATACCTGTCACAGATGCATTAAGCTCCCTTTTCACAGAGCATCACTCATTTTCTTCTCAGTGAAGGAGACACATGCCCATACGAATACATTATGGTAGAGAGTAAGAAGAACATCACGTCAAGAAAAATTGACAAGGAGCTCGAAGTGTGCGGCCGACGTCACGTGGGTGCCCGCTGGTTCGAAGGGTCCATTCGGCTGACGTATGCCTCTGGCGGAGTAATGCAGAAAAGGGGGTTGATTACAAAGTTCACGGGTAAGACTTAAGTTATGGAGTCAGACTACAACAAAGGTCATTATTGAGATTATTATGAATGCCACATGTAAGTCTATTCCAAAATTCACATGTAAGATCATAAAAATTCTCAGGAAAGACTATGACAAAGTTCATGGTAAGACTATTATAAAGTTTACAGAAAGTACTATTACAAATTTTACGTGTAAAACTATTTCAAAGTTCACGGGTAAAACTATACAAAAAGTTCACATGAAAGACTATTATGCAGTTCTAGTGTATACTATTATGAAATTCACATATAAGACAGTTGCAATGTTAACAGGTAAGGTTTTTACCATGTTCAATTGTTCGACTGCCAAAGAGTTCACGGAAAAGACCTTTACAAAAGTTAGAGGTGAGGTTGTTACAGAGCTAGCTGGTAAGACCATTACGCGTTGTCTGCGCATGTCAATATTCTTTGAAGATTGGACCTATCTGCTATGACACATCACTCTCCTGTACAGGATAAATATTAAGACGCGGTGCGTAAACTGACGTTGAAAATAGCAAGTGGAAAATGGCTGTAAAATGATACGTCTGGAAAAGTCAAGCCAGTTCTTCGCTACAAATTTATTAAAAATACATGTACAATGACTTCAAACGGGGAAAATAATTTTTATAAAATACTATTGTTTTACCTAAAATAACGTCCATACCTTGCTACGCTTATACCGCGGATTTCTCCCAAGCTTATAGGGGTTATGTCTTTAAATGGCTGGTGCATAGGTTATATGCTGGCTAACTATGGATGGATGGATCGTACAAGGTAGGTGTTAGAGAGTAAACGTATAATGTATTTTGAGATCGCTGCATCGATTGCAGCCTTGAAAAGTAGTCCAGTTCTGTAGCCAGAATGCCCATACCAAATAGGTATGTATTTGAAAAATGCCACCTAGTGGAAGATAATTGACTATAACTGAGTTCACGTGTAGGACTATTACAAAGATCACAGGTAAGTATACTACAAAAGTCACAGATCAAAAGATTATGAACGTTACATGTTGGCCTCTTGCGAAGGGTACAGGAAAGACTTTTACAAAGTTAACAAGTAAGTAAGTAGACAGAGTTGATAGATAAGTCTATTTTCAAAGTTCACAGATGAATTATGATAAAGCTCGCAGGTCAGTCTGTCTTAAATTTAAACTTTTACAAAGTTTGGTGGCAACACTATTACAAAATTAACGGGTAAGACTATTACAAAGTTGATATGTAAGACAAATGGAAAGTTTACAGATAAATCATCCTAAGGGTTGTCGGTCAAATATTGTGGGAAAGGAGAAAATGCTGGTAACCAGCATTTTCTTCTTTTCCAAAATGTTTTTTACCCTATCAGAAAAGTTTATCTCATTTGTACCATTTTCATCAATTTTGAATTTGTCGTCTGCAGATGTTTGAATGTGGCAAAGTATAAAATTTGTCTTTTGGGAAGGGTTAAGGGGTCCATACGATTAACGCATGTTTCTGGCTGGAAGATTGATGATCCATTTATTTTTTGTCGAATTTTTGAAAATGAAGAAATAATCACATTCAAAAACAAAATTTAAAATTTTGATCATATAGTGACATTTAAATTTCATGATTAGTTGTTTTCCCTTTTTTTTGTTTTTAGCCGACAACATCGGCTCAGCACCAAGGATTGAACTTGAGTGTGGCCCGGTGGATGCATCCACATTGACGCTAAAAGAAAGACCACCAGCTCCACCTAAACTGCCAGGTCAGAATCCGTTGATGCCCCCATTTCCGACGGTCCCTTTTCCGCCGATGGGTACAGATTTCAGTAAGACTATGATGCCACCTGGGCCTATGTTTCCCTCAGTGTTTCCTCCACTCGGCCCTGTGATGAATGGGTCTGGCCCGATGCCTATGTTTCCTAGTATAATACCACCTACAGCTTTCCAGCCTGATTTTACAAACTGGAAGATAAAAATACCTGGCGAGGTGGAAGGAGGTGAAAATTCAGGGACCGGAAATGCTCCTGCCCCTAAACCCAAAGGCCCTGCAAAAGCCCCTAAACCCCCACAGAAGCAAGCACCGACAAAACCGCAACCTGGTAACAAGAATAGAAAACCAGTCAGAAAAGGCGGGAGAAGACCGCCAACTGGGCGGAGGAAAAAGGGCCAAACAGGAAAAGTTGTTGACACTGCAGATGACAAAATAGCCGAAAACGAAGTTAAAGCATCGCCAAAAACTGGAAACGGTAATGAAAGTTTAACACCATTTCTGTGCTTACTTTAAGGAATATTCGAACACAGACCGAGTTTATCACATTGACATATTTGATTGGTTGACAGATAGCACGTGACAGTTTATAACCAATCCAATCGTTAAAACCTAAAGCTTAAACTACTCCCGGAACAAATATCGCAACAGGCGCCTTTAAAGACGTCTTTGTAGATACATGGGAAAACTAGGTTTATGCATCTACAAAAAGTATTGAGCCATGCCAGCCTGCGCAGTCCGCGCAGGCTGACATGGCTCGAAACTTTTTGCTATTAGTCAGTTTTCTGCATGTCCAAAGACCATTCTACCTCATGATAAAGCCGATTGTTAAACGCAGGGAATTGTATGGATCCATAACTATGCGATGACTTACTTGGTATAATGCATCAAAGAGATGTATTAAGCTCCCTTTTCCCAGAGGGCCGCTTTTAATGGATGTTTAACGTAAAATAAAGGCCTAATGCATAAAAAATATGCGGCAAATTTTGATGAATAATTTCCCCTTTTGCAACTATGATTTTGAAATTGGTCTGTTACAAAAATAGAAAAGTCATATGCAGGTACTGTACCTTAGGCTGCTAGATTGATAAACGAGCTTTTCTGGTAATGAATAGATAAATTCTTGGCAAACCCAAAGATTTTTGACCCAAAGTATCATGCCAAACGCAATTCTTGGTGCAAGAAGAGAGTTGCTTATTAGAATAATCGAATAAAGTATACGAGTATATAAAAATATATGATTAAAAATGGCCAATACCAAGTATATCGTAGTACCCTAACTTCTAACCCATTACTACAACACTCCCGGGTTTTTACTACCCTGAAGAACAGGGTTTTTGAAAAAGGAGGACATGGTGGTAACCAGCATTTTTTCCTTTTGCCACAATGTTTTCTGCTCTTTCAAAAACAACATCCATTATTTGAGCCACATTTATTTTGTTGTCTACAAATGCTCTCTATTTGGACATGAATTTTGTTGAACACTTGATATACATAAAACACCGAAACTATTCACTTAAAAAAGAATAAACAGTAAGATAAATAAAAATCTATACGTTGATCTACTTGTTTTCCAGGTGGTACGGTGGGTCTACTTTTCGGCGGAATCGGTGCTGCATTGATACTGGGATCAGTTGGTATTCTTGCGATTCACAACTATAGAAAGTAAGTGTGTGATTTCATGCATTTATTACTATTTATCCTGAACATTGCAACCATCAAGTTGACGACATAAAAATATTTGAAATGAAGCCCCATTTTTCAACATTCATCTTTCATAGCATTGGTTGACACGGTTTAATTAAGTTATCTTTATATTGGTAAACCAGCTTAGGAAAGAAGCGTCTTTCCAACTAATGGGTTTACTGTGATAAATAATTGAGCCATGCTCAGTGAAAAGGGATGGATGGATCTGCAGAAAGTATTGACCCAGGTCAGCCTGCGCTGCTGTCCGCGCAGACTGACCTGGATCAATACTTTTTGCTTTTTGTAAATTTTCTATATGTTAAAGGACCTCATAGCTCAGTCCATTTTTATACAAGATGGATTTCACGGATCTGTAATAATGTAATGAATTGCTTGGTATTATGCGTCACAGCGATGCATTAAGACTCCTTTTTGCCAGAGCGTGCCTCAGGTAATGTTGTGTCATAGCAAGAGCGGCAACACTAATTCTTTCGCTTGGGCTTATACATTATACTTATGTGATTCTGCTTGACTGTTGATTATTCACCACTTTTGTTTTAGGATCAAACTGTTTTAGTAAACGTTTCGAGACTGCAGTAGAAAAACAAGCATTCAAAGTGTGCAATACATGTATTCATGCACGACCCGTCTTTAATTTTCCTTACAAAATAGTTGGGGTGAATAAGTTGGTCTGATGGTACAAGTCTTGTGATTTCCCTATTAACCCTTTACCACACTTTACTGACTTTTAAAAACCATAAGCGAGGAAAAAAAAAAAAAAAAAAGCTTTTGAAAACATTATGATAAAAGGTGAAAATGCTGGTAACCAGCATTTTCTCTTTTCCCATTTTGTTTTCTACCCTTCCCAAAACAAGTTTCAATTTTTGAGTCACATCTGATTCGTCGTCTGCAAATTCTCGCAATTTGGACCAGTCTAAAATTTTGTCGTTTGGTAAAGAGTTAAAGTAGCACGGGAAAACAAATAATCACATACTTCATATCAATGTAAAGCAAAGGAATTGTAAATAATCAGGAATAAGTCGCTATTTTTGATGATGATATCGGAAGAGCAGTTTTAGACAGTTTTCATCAGTGCTCTGAAATTTCTTTTCGCCCCTACAATATCGTGGCGACCTTGATGCTATGCATTAATATTCAGTTGTTGCAATTTCTTATCTGACGAGGTGAACCCACTCGAAGGGGTCTTCACGGAAATGGACGAAGAGTGCCGAATTACATTTTGTCTCGGTTCAATTATGCCACGCTATATGTACAGTCAGGCTACAAAATTGAAAATATTTACGCCTTTATATTGAAAGTAATGGAGGCAACAGGATTCCGAAATTATACGTCTGGTTTGAAATTCCTTGTTTAAACCTTTACTCTTTACCAGACCACAGACTTTTAGACTCGTCCAATTTGACAGCTGTTGCAGACGATAGATCGAATATGGTTCATATGATGAAATTTGAATTTCGAGCTGGAAACATAGTGGGTAAAGGAGAAAATACTGTTTAACTTCATTTTCTCCTTTTTTTCACTATGTTTTAAAAGTCCTGTTTAAAAGGGACGCAAAACAATGAAACATTTGGTGAAGGCTTTCAGTGCAGATTGAATTAAATTGACATTTCCATTCAGACATAAGCACCAAGTATTGCAAATGCAAGGCTATTTTCGGCCAGAAATGTCATTCGAACTAACATCAAAGGTCAGACAGCGCTTTGTTGATGCAATCCCAGCAAAAAAGAATCTAGAGTGGTGCTTACGAGTTAAGACTTTCACTATCATGTTGACATAATTAGCTTTTGCAGACGGCGTAGCTCAAGATCAGACTGCACAGAACGTGCAGTCTGATCTTGGGGTCTACACCGTCCGCAACCCGATGCTAAACAGTGCCTATGGGCATCTTAAATTGCAGTCGAACTCTACTATAAGATCCCGGAAAAAATAATGGGGAATATATTTAGTTTACAGCGAGAGAATTGACTCTCTGAGAAACTTTTGGACAAGCCTGATTTGAAGTTTCTAGATAACATTTCAACCTTGTACAAGTAGAACGTCGATAAAGAAACAAGAAACACAAACTCGTGGCATACCGGAAGAAGGCTCTATTATTCGGCGATTATATCCGCTTTCAGTCGCTTCCTTATGGTCTCTAAATTAGTGACACGGCATTATCTCTTTCTCCATCAAATAATGGATTCTACATTTCTCAAAGTCTAAAAGCTTCTTTTGTCGAAGTTTAGTACCAGATACCGGGTGATGTAGATCCAAGATCAGAATGTACGCTCTGTGCGGTCTGATCTTGATCTACGTCATTCGCAGTAGATGTCCTAGACGACATTAGCAGTGAAAGAGTTAAATAACCACAAAATATCACTTGGTTTCTGGAGCTTGTGCAACTGTAGCAGTTGCCGGTCTTGAAATAGAGGTTCGTCTTGAAAACGTCAATTTAAAAAAAATAATTTATTTCTAAGAGATGATATCACAATTGAAAAAAAAAATCTTTCACGGCAGTCATTTTTGGACTACTGGTAGTTTTTACGAACTACACTACTAGCAAACACTCGAAGGAAATTAAAGTATCGTTTTACAACAGTTTGGAGAACATTGCGAGAGAAGGAGCAATCGTCTGTAACATACAATATGCCCTTATCCCTCAACGGTTTCTAAAACTCCACCACAGGCGCAAGTAAGAATAGAGCAATACATCTGCATCTGCAAAAGTATTGACCTAGGTCAGTCTGCGCACTCCGCGCAGACTGACATGAGTCGACACTTTTTGCTATAGGCCTAAGTCAATTTTTTGCTTGTCTAAGGACCAGTCTACCCCATGATGAAATTGGGTGTTAAACTAAACAAATAATGGATCCATAACAAAGTGATAACTTGATTGATGTACTGCATCACGGCGGTGCATTAAACCCCCTTTTGCCAGAGCATAGCTCAGTAGTATCTGTATAGTAATTTTACACCATTATCTTCCGCTAGGTGG
Source organism: Tridacna gigas (assembly GCA_945859785.2). Lineage (NCBI taxonomy): Eukaryota > Metazoa > Mollusca > Bivalvia > Cardiida > Cardiidae > Tridacna > Tridacna gigas. Next base: position 28,308,755 of record OX244031.2, on the reverse strand, counting down.
CATTTTTAAAATACATCTGATACGGGCATTCTGGCTAGAGAACCGGACTATTTTTTAAGGCGGGAAACAACGCAACGACTTTCAAAATAAAATATAGTTTACTCTCTAAAACCTACATTGTACCATTCATCCAGCCATGGTTAGCTAGCATATAACCTATGCACCAGCCATTTATAAACATAAGCTCCTGTAAGCTTGGGAAAAAGCTCCGGTATAAGCCCAGCAAGATGGGGACATTCTTTTGGTTGTCAGTCTGTTTAACAAATCCCGATTTCCCCATGTCTATATTTAGAAAATGTTGACACAGATTTGCAGTAAACAGTTGGTATTCTAAAAAAAATATTTTCCCCGTTTGGAATCATTTGTCTTCTAAGAAATTTGTAGCGAAAGACTGGCTTGATTTTTCCACAGACGTATTATTTATGGCCATTTTCGCCTGCACTTTTTAAGCGGCAATTTACTCACCGCGTATTGATATATGTCCATTTTTCATCAAGTGATGCGTCATAGCAGAAAGGTTAATCTTCGAAGAATATGACAAGCTCAAACAACGAATTTTACACATTTCATGAATTGATTTTCTTTTTGACAGACGTCAACGTATCAAGAGAGAGGAGGCTGAGTATTACTACGGCAGAAGTGCGAGTTCAACCTATGGACAAGGCTGGAAAAAAGAAGGGGAAGATTACGACTCTGTCTACGCCACAGTGGCGGAAGTAGAAACCTACAGACAAGGTTGTGTCAATCCGGCAGTCACCAACGACGACGAATCGTCCTTTGTGAACCCGGTCAAAGAGAATCAAACTGAAAAGGGCAAGGGAAAAACGAAGAAAACAAGCGGAAAGCCAAATTATAATGTAGCGGAAGAAACGCCATCTTGTTCCTATCACGTGAATTCAAAACCGGAATCGGAAGTCGACGAGAAGATTGCGGTTATAGAGGTACATCGGTTACCGGAAGAACATATTACTGTTACCTATGGCAACGATCTTCATGCGGATAGCTGCTTAGCTGCCCATTCTTATTCTTCTGTTAAGAAGAATGGCGAGGATGCAAGTCGATGTAGCGAATGCAGCATTATTCGTCCCCCTCGCAGACGCGATTCAGATTATGACAACAACATTGGTGTGAAAAAGAATCTGAAGAAATAAATCAAGACATTTTAGTCGACTGTTATGTCGAAATTTGTATAAATTTATCATGTTTTGAATCCCGAAACGTAAAAAGATCCTTAAATATAATGATTTTATAATTAGATTTTCGTGTTTTTAAAATAGGGAAAGGTTTGTAATTGTTGAAACTAGAGCGGATTGTTCTATGTAAAATCAACATTTCTTTCGCCTTAAAAATCGCGTCCAGGGTTTGTATTTACGAGTACTACGGTTCCAAATAATAATTTTATTTTTAACTTCTAGCTTTAGCCACTTTGGTGAAACGGAGCGTCTGGGCTAGTAAGTCATGGAATTCAGCAGTAGAATTGAAATAAGAGGAGTTTTTGAATGCAAACCTATGTATCATATATTCCTTCAACAAAATTTAACTCTTATCCTGCTAAATAAAAGAATGAAACTTTCAAACTGATAGTATAAACCAAAACTTTCCTATTTCAAAGGTATTTTTGGAGGAAAGATATCTCCTTACCGGACAGTGCAGATCAAAGATCAGACTGCACGTCCTGTGCAGTCTGATCTTGATCTACGCTGTCCGCAAAAGGTCAGTGAGTCACGCTTAGCAGCCTAAGGGTTAACCGTTATTTATTATAAAAAACGCATAGTTGTTATTTATTTGTATAAAAGTATAGGATATATACGACGATCGCTATATATTTGAACTTGCAGAGAAATAGATTGCAGATTTTTTCTCGGGAAAAAAGCAACCGTTTGAGTATTTTTATTTTTTCCCCAAAAAGTATCCCTTTTCAATAGATGACTGAGTAATAAGCACGTATTGTGTGTATATTGTAACCTTTGATGCGGACTTAAAACAGCGTCCACGTTCTTGCTGTTTTGTCCTAGTCCACCCTATCAGCCTTAACGCGAAATGATTGTTTAATCCTTTCTGCGCTAGGGGCTTTTCTGCCTTTCCTGCGGGGCCGAATTTCGGCCCCATTCCCAATCGAAAAAAGTACGATGTTTCCCAATTCCACAACTTTTTTCCTCCAAGTAGACTTTAAAAGAAAAACACCTCGGACATCTGATGTAGCCTACGCCTATTGGCCCAGGCTTTCTTGAAGCGGATGTGACATAATATACGTCCTGGAAAATCTCAAAAACTTCCAAAGAAATGAGACTTGACGTTTTTCGTACGTCCAGAATTTTACAAATGTCCACAAACTCATACTCGGAAACTTGTAGAAATTCATATGTTATGAGTCACACAATCAAGGACTTAAACATCCAGTATCGGTATAGCTATATCTGTCGACTCCAATACCCGACAGTTTGAAGCACACCCTTCGTCACCCTACGTTATCGGGTATTGTAAATCCGTTATCTTTTTCCCATTGTGACTAGGGGACTTTCCCCAAAATCCCTAGATAAAGTCGAAAGCATGAGCGTTTGCAGACAGCTTGAATCAAGCACAAAACTTGCTTGTTTAGTCCAAGTCTTTCAGGTGAAAAAATCTGAGTTTAAGTGGATTGCATTCTCAAGCGTGGAAAGAGGTCAAGTGTACAGGGTTCGTACATGTATAGTAGAGACAGGCTTTGGCAAAAAGGGGCTTGATGCATCTCTGTGAGGCATGATACCAAGCAAGTCATCATTATCGTCGACATTCCTTGGATCGTGCCCGTCCTCGGATCGTACCCTCAAGAATTTCAGCAATACCAATGGATCAGGTGAGAAGATGTCGTCCTAAAGTAGGTTGCCGGTTTTCGACTTCCTTCCAGATGCTACATTATCGAAAATTGCATCGAAAAGCATTTTATAAGAGCAAATAGAGGCTTAGTTCGATATCTATCTGCAAAATAACACCGTTACTGTTCTTCTTTGGAGCAATGTAAGCCAACTTGGCTTGTCAGCTCCCCCTGTATATTTCACTTTGGTTTTTCCTATTCCGGTAATAAAAATATGAGAGTTTCTTTAAAAAATGGAGAGGTTTCAAACCTTCTTGGACACCATAAATTCTCTATAGCTAACTTGAAACTGTCTACACTGGTACTAGAAACAACGTCTTCTGGCAGGTCATTCCAGGCATTAATACACCTCAAGGAAAATGAATTTAACCGCAAGGACTTGTTTCTTAACATGTTTCTTTTCAAGACGGACAATATGCCCATGAGTATTATGATAGTAAAAAACTTATTCCCATTTTCAAATACATTTAACTGCCATAAACCACATGAATTTTTTTCCCAACATGCCAGTACTTTCCCATGATATTTCTCTGTTTCTTTTTTAAGGTAGTTCTACCCACTTTTTCGACAGGAAGGCCAAAGTAATTGTATCATGTGTTTTAAGAAGAGGGTTCCTTATACATTTTCAGTCATGTAATAATGCAGTTATCACCTATGGCATAAAACGTGACAGTTCTACTAAGAAAAGAATTCCAGACTTATTTCTGTGTAAATCCGCAAGTATCTTGTACAATTTCATTCCTAAGTTAACATAACAATGTTAAACGATGGTTGAAATTAGCTTGGCCTGTACAGGAAGTACAGAAAGTGTGTATGACTTCATTTATCTGGGGCACGGTTCAAGGAGGGTTCTATGGAATGCCATAGCAGAAAATATTCAAGATATAAAAATACTATCAAGATATTTAAAATATTCAATCAAGATAGTCGCAATCATACTATGGAATGCCATAGCAGAAAATATTCAAGATATAAAAACACTATCAAGATATTTAAAATATTCAATCAAGATAGTCGCAATTATACCAAAATGATATGTAAATTTGATATATGACAGCAAAATTATCATATCAAAACATAAAACCACTTCAAGACAAATAAATATACTTCAAGATGTAAAAACAGCATCAACATTTAAAAAAAAACACACCAAGACAAATAAGTATACTTCAAGATGTAAAAACAGCATCAACATTTTAAAAACCACACCAAGACTCACGTGACCAATCAAGACTCACGTGACCACAAAATCCACGACGTCATCACTTGGCGAAAAGAACGTACACACACTGCTGCTGCTTGACTGTTGACAGTCACACTGTCATTTTTTATTCGGCGTATTAACGTTAATCATGGACCACTCAGACGAAGTTACTCGGCTCTTTAGACATTCGCAGTTCCAAGATCTCATGAGAGACCTCAGGAGGAGTGTTTCAGATGCCCCTTCAAATGTCCGTGATGTTGTTTCATTCATTAAAGCATAAAGTGTGTTTGTGCAGCCTGAGCCTCCTAAAGATCAGATAGATGAATGGACACACCAAGGGCAGACAGACGGACGGACGGACGGACGGACGAACGAACAGACAGTCATCGGGAATACCGACAGATAAACACAGACACACAAACAAAAAGAGAGATAGACGCACAGACCGACAGATAAACAGACCCACGGAGAAAAAGACAGACAGACGTGCACATGAACAGACGGACGGACGGACGAACGGACGAAAAAAAAAAAAAAAAAAAAAAAGACAGGAACACATGGGAAGACGGACAGAAAAACACTGTGCAGTCTGATCCTCCAAAAGATCCGAAAGGTTAAAGGACCAACGTAGGGCAGACACACACCCATACATATGGACAGACGGACAGACGAACACAAAGACACACATACAAAATAGACGGACGGACCAACAGATAGACAGATATAGGGAAGACCAACAGAAAGAAAGACACAGACAGACAGCCAAAGAAAAGAAAGACAGACGCACAGACCGACAGAGTAAGGGACACACAGTGGACAAACGGACACGATTACATATTGACAGACGGACAGACTAACAGACACACATACCTATAGACGGACGGACGGATGAGCAGACAGACAGACATAGGGAAGGCCGACATAAAGATACAGACAGACAGGCAAAAAGACAGACGCACAGACCGACAGTTGAATAGACCTACGGAGGAAAGACAGACACACATACATATACATGGACGGACGAACAGGCAGATAGACAGATAGGAAATGCAGACAGAAAAGACACAGGCATTTGAAAAGATACTGAAGGCCTGCAGTCTGATCTTTTGCTACACAATTGTAACAATGCAATGGCAATGCCAGATACCGTATCGTATGTATGTAGGCCTCTATTACTAGAAGTGCTGTGCATATATCGTCGAGTGTCCTTATTCCGTGAGTGTCCTTGAACCGGTGATTTTTGTGTACATCTCGTAGAGCTCATATTTTGATGACGTCACACGGTATTTTTGCTCGTAACCCTTACCAATATTCGAATGTCTCATTGCCCTTGAATTTCAGACAAATACAAGACAAATACACCGGAAAATAAACTAATTATCGTATGTTAAAGAAATCTGCTTCTTTTTTCTTGATGCTAAGTAGTGTTACTTCTCAAAAAAATGCAAAGATCATCGACTTTCTGCAGTAAATACTACCGAACTACCGGAATTAGGTCACGCCATGTTTGCACAAGAAGGCCGACGGTATGTTCTTTATTTATGCACATTGAACATGAAAATAGTTATCTAAGTTATTCTTTTGATATGAGAGTGACCAGAAATGATTTTTTTTATGAAGGCAAGTAATTTCTAGCTCATGTTCTGGTCTCAATACTTAATTTCATCAAGTTGTTTCCTTATCATCACGGAATACGGACACTTTTCGCCAAGTGATGACGTCGTGGATTTTGTGGTCACGTGAGTCTTGATTGGTCACGTGAGTCTTGGTGTGGTTTTTAAAATGTTGATGCAGTTTTTACATCTTGAAGTATATTTATTTGTCTTGGTGTGGTTTTTAAAATGTTGATGCTGTTTTTACATCTTGAGGTATATTTATTTGTCTTGAAGTGGTTTTATGTTTTGATATGATAATTTTGCTGTCATATAACAAATTTATATATCATTTTGGTATAATTGCGACTATCTTGATTGAATATTTTAAATATCTTGATAGTGTTTTTATATCTTGAATATTTTCTGCTATGGCATTCCATACGGTTCCTCCAGAAATAGAATGTGATCAAGGTCAGTTTTAAATGTAAAGTTAAAATAATTAGAGGCAATGAGAAATTAAACAACAACACGCATTCAAAGCACATTTGATAACTTTATTTCCCCGATGTATTTCTTATTGTAAATCACATACCAGAACAGAGCAGGCTGATGGCCAGTTCTTGCCAATGTATACGAACCATGGTCGGTCGAGGATATAATTATGGATCCATAAAACCCATTTTGTGTAACAGCCGACGAATCTTTGTTTACGAACCATGGTCGGTCGAGGATATAATTATGGATCCATAAAAAAACATTTTGTGTAACAGCCGACGAATCATTGTATACGAACCATGGTCGCTCGAGGATATAATTATGAATCCATAAAAAAAATTTTGTGTAACAGCCGACGAATCATTGTAAACGAACCATGGTCGGTCGAGGATATAATTATGGATCCATAAAACCCATTTTGTGTAACAACCGACGAATCATTGTTTACGAACCATGGTCGGTCGAGGATATAATTATGGATCCATAAAACACACTTTGTGTAACAACCGACGAATCATTGCATACGAACCATAGTCGGTCGAGGATAAAATTATGGATCTATAAAACACACTTTGTGTAACAACCGACGAATCATTGCATAGAACCATGGTCGGTCGAGGATATAATTATGGATCCATAAAGCCCATTTTGTGTAATAACCGACGAATCATTAAGAAGACTAATCCTTTGCCAGGCAGAAAATCTACCAATAGCAATAAGTTTGGACCTTTGTCAGCCTGGGCGGGCTGCACAGGATAACATGGGTGGATATTTTTTGCAGATTCACTAAACTCCCTTTTAATAGAGCATGACTCAATTCTATATTTGGTGCAGAACGAGATAAGAATACCCATTTATCTCTTTAGATACAATTTTCGACTCGTTCAAGTTGAAATCATAACTGGCCCGCAACATGCGAAATGAGACATTCGGACATTTGCGTAAAGTGTCGTTCCGGATTAGCCTGCGCAGTCCGCGCAGGCTAATCCGAGACGGCACTTTACGATTACATAAGATTTTTTCATAAAGTAGACTTTCGTGAAACAGAAAATCACACAAAAACTGGAAGTCTCGTCTCGAATTAGTCACAGACTGCAGAAGCTGATCTGGAACGACACACACTTACGCATATGTCCGAAGGCCCCTTTTCGTGTGTTGCACGCCATTTGCAGATGACAAGTGAAATGTGGCTCACGTTATGTTACTTGTCTTTGAAACGGTAGAAAACAGTGTAAGAAAAGGAGTAATGCTAGTTACCAGCCCTTTTCCTTTTTCCGCATTGCTTTCAAAAACCCTCATCTCAGAGTTGTTAAAACGCAGGGCTGTTTAGTAACGGGTTCCAGGACTGAATTTTTGAAACTGCTTGGCTCAGTTGATGATGATTTAACTGGGGATAAGGCTTAACGATACATCTATACTCGTTTTCAGCCAGGTTTTAACCCATTTCAGCAAGCCATTTTATCAAATTATAACCATTCTTGTATCTTCATGCCAATTCTTGCCCCTGACGATCCCAAGGTTGCGTAGATTACGAACTGAAAATGCATTTCATTTTCTGGAGGTCATCAAAGAAATCACTATTGCGACGTTTCCCTCTTTAAAACAAAGATTTCAGATACATGTATTTATCCCTTACGCCATATAAATCGGTAATTTATCTATGTTTACACAGCTGACTAAATTCTGAGCCATTCTACGCAGTACATTAAATTTTAACAGCGATTATCTCTCTGGCTGTAAGGATATATCTTTATCACAGCTTTCTTGGTAGGTACACGTGTCTTTGTATTATGTTTTGTGGTGTATTGTTTGTCGGTTATATCCAGCGTTCTTCTTCAACCACTCTCGGTTTATTCCAATACCTTAAAAAAAGTACAAATGATTCGCTTTTACGAAGTATCAACAGTTCAAACGCTGCTTTTGCCAGAATCATCATACATTCTGAATAACTCATTGTTTTCCAATGTACGAGAGCTGTTCGGAAAGTAATTAGACTGTGCTAGCCAACCTTGAAATAAAGTATGTAATCTATGTTAAAACTAGCTATTTTGCACTTAATACTTTAAAAATCCATTTTTAATAATTTCGACATCCTCACCTTTTTACTGTTTCTATGGCAGATATGATAGAGTAAGAAATAAACGTATCATTACTTTTCGAACATCCCTCAGGCTGCTCAAGGACCTTTTGCAGACAGTCTAGATCAAGATCAGACTGCAAAGAACGTGCAGTCTGATCTTCGATCTACACTGCCCTATAAGGAGATCTTTTTTTCCAACCAAAAGAAACTTAGAAATAGCAGCATTTGGTTTTTTACCATCGGATTAGTCGCAGCGCATTATGAAATAATTTGTTTTGAGAATGATTTCTTTCAGTCTTAAACTATAGAGACTGATGCCTACTTGAGACAGTTTAATGAAAGAACGTGACTGGAACAGCAATGAATTGTAATGGTTGAAAAACACTATCTTTTATAAGGGCAATACAGAATTAAATGCAATTTTGCGCAGCCAATTCCCAATCGTTTATTATTCTTGGCATACAAATTCAGAAAGTGTCTACTTACCGAAAATTTAACATCATTCATAGATTTATGCCTGTTATCGAAATAGCAAACGCAGTGGACTTACACCAGACGAGTCGAAATGCTGATCAGATCCTGGTCTATGAAGTTTGCTGCTGATAATTTTCGTAATTATCATCCACCTGTATACTGAAATTATCATCAGAACTCGTTTTTCGATTAAAAACTCTTCAACACAGAGTCTAGTTTACAAGACAAATTACGGATGTTATTTCTAGAATTGAGGCACTTAAAAAAAACAGGCATTGTTTATCGTACAAGAATTTCAAAAAGGCATCAGTCAATTCACTGGTCAGACATTCAGCAGTTATTCATGAGAACGAAATTTTGCCAGCCAAATATCAACATGTAGATATGGTAGAAGCAAAGTGTCCTGAATAATAGATAGAAATGTAAATTAGACTGCATTTTTTTTTTTTGTTTCTTTGCAGTCTGATCTTGATTTACATAGTCCCCAAAAGTAATTAGAACCGCCTTTAGAACCGAGGAGTCGTTAACATCACTGATCATTTTTTATACACTGAAGTTTACACAATGCATCGGGTATCTCAGGACTTGTTAAACCAGAGTCTGAGATAAGTCAGTACATGTGTGCAGTCTGATCTTCTGCTTGTCTCTTCTCGAAGGACATCAGAGGAAGGGATTAACAGGATACCGTTTGAAGCTGGTGTAACATGAGAACGGAATGCTTCCTGTCCTACAGGTAACACTGAAAGGGAATGCTTCCAGGGTACGCCCGCGTTGTAGTGGGAAAAAGTAGTCCTGGTTGGTAATTGATATCAAGCACTTCTGCTACATTATTTTATCAGGAAAGATGAAATTTCATATTAAGATGTGTTTTTCAGTGTTGATTTGTTAATGTCTTAAGAGGCTGAGTGAAAGTTTGCATTTTTTTGGAACTATTTAGTGCAAGCGAATTCATCAAGAAATATGGTATACAAACACTCTATATACTCTGATTGTTGAGGACAGTCGTGCTTGAGGAGGAATAGCAAACTCTTCAAAATCTACCTTTTGTGCAAAGACTAATGGATATACATTTCAGGGAAATCAACAACAAAACTCCCTCTTGTTCGAGGAAAAAGAAGCAGAATATCAAGGAATGAGTTTTTCTAAAATCTGTTTTCAATGTACTGGTCACGAGTTACTGGTATGACATCAGCTACGGACACCAAAACTGGTGTACACAGGTACATTTCCCACTAGGTGGTTGTAATTAGGTCGCTGCCCAGATAATTGTTGTGCTAGGTTACATTAATTTTCGTGTCCTTTAACTCTTTACCAACCGACAAAAAAATTAGACTGGTCCTAATTCAAACCATTTGCAGACGACGAATTAGACGTGACTCAAATAATGGGATTTGTCTACGTACGGGTGGTCTTCGACATTTTCTTCTTTTCCCACAATGTTTTCGAAAGGTATTCTTTCCGAGAATCGTTAAAACTTGGGTTTGTTTTGACAAAGGGTTAACCCATTTCCCTCGGCAGAAGACTACTTGTATGTTGAATCAGACATTTTAAAAACATAATGGCATAAGGAGAAATTGTTCATTACGAGCAAGTTTTCCTTTTGCTGCAATGCGTCACATCTATTGGGACATTGAACTCATTACTAAACGACAAAGTTTTAAACTGAACCAAATTCAAAGCATTTGCAGACGACAACTTGAATGTTGCCAACATGATTTGTGGCTTTGAAAGAGTAGAAAACCGTGTTGAAAAAGGAGAAAATGCTCGTAATCAGCATTTTCTCCCTTTCCCACAATATTTTTACATGTGATCACCATCAGGGTCGTTAATACTTGGAATTTTGTGGTAAAGGGTTAAGGTTAATTCAAGTTGATCATCTATTTTTACAAATATTTTTCAAAAGTCTCTTTTTCAAATTTGCTTCAATGGGCAAAGAGTTAACCCTTTACCACACAAAATTTCGTAATTTAAAGACATTGTTAGAAACACGGAAAATACTCGTAAACAGAGATCTCTCATTGCACCCCCATCATGTTTTCTACTCTTTCACAGACAAATCGCATTAATTGAGCTACATTAACTTTGTTGTTTGCAAATTAATTTCTATTTTTGACAAGTGTAAATCTTTGTCATCTTGTCAAGAGTTTACCTAAAAGATAATGACAATGTATGTAAATAAGAAGCATCGGTGCAAAACACCTTTGATGTACGCTTTTCTAGTGACATACTAATGTTATCTTGATTTGCGTCGTTTTCCCTGTCCATTTGGCCTTAACTCTTTACCAAACGACAAAATTTCACACTGGTCCAAATTCAAAGCATTTGCAGACGACAAATCAAATGTGGTTCACAAATTGAAATTTGTTTTGTGAAGGGTAGAAAAACATTGTGGGAAAAGGAGAAAATGCTGGTTACCAGCATTTTCTCCTTTTCCCACAATGTTTTCAGAAGGCTTTATCTTGAGGGTCGTTACAAGTCGGGATTGTGTGCTAAAGGGTCAAAAAAAAAAAAAAAAAAGCCCGCTACATTTCTATACAAGTAAAGTTATGAATGTCTGTGATAGCAAAAGAGAGTATGTGAAAGAAATTAATATAAGATCTTCTTTGGATTTATGTTCTGAAAATAGGATAGTTTGAAAAACTGAATTTAAAGGTAAAGTATGGGTAATGAACTGAGCGTAAAAAAATGATTGGATTGATAAACAGGAACAGCAATTATATTTTTCTTTTGCTTATTTTCAATCGATGCATATTTGTTTAGATTCATTTTATTTGATTTTTGGATTATTCTCAAGTGTATCTGCAACTTTCCCTAAAAAAAAAAGGGAGGGGCTTACGTACCAAACTACCGTTGTAATGAATATAGAGTGGTTATTTACTTATCAACGATACTTAGAGAGGCCCATTCGGATGTGAAATACTAATAAACACCAATATAGTTAATATAAATTATACTCTGCAAGAAATTGGACGATTAGATTCAGTGATACGGTACTTTTAAAAATGGGGATAGTCGTTTTGCAATTAGGAATTCTCTCTTTTCAGATATGACGTCATATTGCATATTTGAATACGACCCCACTTGATCGACGCGCGTAATTGATTATGTGACATTCCAACAAGCCTTTACGAAAATCTGCATCGAAATCTAAAAATAACAAAAGAGGCTACGAATCTCATTAAGGGAATACCAGCAAGAAGTTTTATTTCTCATACCCTTCTCTTCTTTATTTGCTAATGATTTTCAAGCTGTTGCCTCACTAAAGTCAGTGATAAAACATTTCTGAAATTTTATTTGATCATAAAAACCTAAATAGCGTCCTTTAAACGAATGGCAAACTAGAAAATTTGACTAGGCTAAGTATTTGAAATTATTTTCATATTTGAAGAACGTAATATTCTTGAGGATGACGCTAAACTTCCGCTTAAAATAAACTTTAGGTAGGTGTTTGTTGCTTCCTCCAGTTCACCTAGAACAATAACAAGATGACATCATATGACGATATTTTGAAAACCATTGGAGAATTTGGACCGTTCCAGAAGAGAGTTTACACCTTGCTCTGTCTCCCAGGGTTCTGCTTGTCCGCGCTGCTTGTTGCTCATGTGTTTATACTCGGAGTTCCCGAACACAGGTAATGGAATGTGTGTTATTTATATATTATTACACTACTTAGAAGAAAAATCAATATTCACTCTACTTTTTACCGAAGATATCCCGAGGCATCTGTCTTAAACCCCCCCCCCCACCAACAAAAAGAAAAAGCAAAGAAAATCTTCAAGGAAATAAAAAAAATATGGACGTAAGAGGTATTGGAATATGAATATTGAAACTCTGTCGTGGTTCAGTATGAATATGAATAATGAAAAGTAATCTCGCCAGTAGTTACCTCATTTTACTAATTGTTTTGCATATTGCTAGAAAAGTGAAATTCTGAGTTAGATATGTGTTTAAATGATTACATGTTAACCAAAATCTTTGTTTGAAAACGAGCTGTCCTTGCCAAAAATGATGTGTCTGAAACAGCATGTATACAGTTCTGGCTTATGGGGTTACGCCTTAAGAAATATTGATTTACCAATTAATACGAGAAAAGGATTCTACATATCATTTGAGCCATGATCTGTGAAAAGGTGGCTTAATTCATCTGCAAAAAGTATCGATCATGTCAGCCCACGCAGTCCGCGCAGGCTGACATGGGCCGAAATTTTTAGCTATCTTTAAACTTTCTGCATGTCAAAGGACAATCTATCCCATGATTTAATCGGTTGTGAAACAAAATGAACTTTAGGAGGGAGGTCCATTATTATGTGATGTCAAGCTTGGCATAATACATCACGGAGATGCATTGAGCCCCTTTTGCAAGAGCACGGCTCATATTCATTTGTTAACACTTAAGCTGCTGAATAAATGAAACGCAAATTTCTATTCAATACTAAAAGCCCAAACATTGCGGTTTCAAAGTTGATTTCACCGGAAAGAAAATACCGTATTGGACAGTGTAGATCAAAGATCAGACTGCACGTTATGTGCAGTCTGATCTTGATCTACACTGTCCGCAAAAGATCAGTGGGTCGCGATCAGCAGCTTAAGGGTTAAGGTGTGAATAAGCAGTAGCAACGCCTGTTTATCGTTTATATGTGTCATAATTGTGCACACGAATAGGCCTAGAGGGGCCTGCAGAATAAACATGTGCTTATTTTTTACCAGTCGGAGGTAATTATTCATTCATTCGGGTATTCAATACCATGAAGGTCAAGAGCCAGCGTAATTCACTTGCGCCCAAAAAAAGGTCGGAAGCTGGACTAATACTGCAGGATTCCAAACAGACGTTTTCTCAGATAGCCGTCTCTTGGGGATTAACAAATAATTTCTTCAATAGGCTTATCAAAGCGCTATTAACGTTATTTTCGTCGTTTGAGGAATCAAATTAGACTAAAACTAATTTCCCTTGAAATATTCTAAGCCTCGATAGGAGGCGTTAATGAAGTGCACAAGTACGATGCCCTTGCGCGAGGTCTCCCGGTCAGAGTTGGAAGCGACTGCGACCAGACAAGGGCTTCAACATCAACCATCAAAACATCAAATTAATGAAATGCGCTTTCTCAACAGGAAGAGACCAAATCATCTCATTTTCAGAATTGCTTTTTCCAGAAAATAAAAAAAACTATATAGCGAACAAGATCAGACTACACGTCCTGCGTAGTCAGATCTTGATCTACATTGTCCGCAAAATGCAGTCTGATCTTGTTTTACATTGTCTGAAAAATTGACAAAGTTACGTTTGGCTCTTTAAATCTTGGCTGCTAAAATCTATTTTGCTAGATGAAAAACAACGAAAGAAAGAAAAAAAAACTTAGAATAATTTGGGCTTCATCTTTTCTGCATTCCTGGCTAGGCATCTGTAACTACCCCATCTCCTTTTTCCGTTGTTTCATATGTGTGGAACAGTGTAAGATCAAGATCAGATTGTAGGTTTTGTGCAGACTGATTTTGGTAAAGCCCATCGCCTTATTTGATTTAAAAAAAAAAAAAAAAAATGGGCAAAGAAATTAAAGAACGCCGTTGATTAGGATGACTATGGTTTCCGAAAAGATTACCTGAACGTTGTTTTTCTTGACTGACGCTTTAATTAATAAGATAATTACGGGGCTACCCAGTGCTGTTTTGGTAACAATATCCTACAACACACCTGGCAGTGTGAATCAAGGATCAGACTGCATGTTTTGTGGTATTTGATCTTGATCTACATTGTCCTAAAAGGTGCAATGTGTTGCGCTTAGGAGGATTAGTGTCAGTAGTGCCACTAATGAACCTAGAGAGATTTTAGACACTTCTGACTGTATCATCCAAAAAATGTCAAACATATTTTTTTTTTCCTCTGAAAATTTCCTCACGTAATATTGGATAGTCCAGATCAAGGATCAGACAGCACGTTCTTTGCAGTCCGATCTTAATTTACGCTGTCTGTAAAAATAATTTATGCAGTGCGTGTTACGTAAATGGTTATATCATTCCATTAGACAGCCTTAAAGAAAATAAATCTCCAGGGAATGCACGTCTTTTAACGTTAATCGGCTTGTCTAATAATTATGGTAATTCGTCGGTCTAAATGCATCTATTCATCTTTAATCAGTTACTCTGGATGCAAGGTCAGCGTCATTTTATTTTGCTTCTTTAACACTTCACAAGACGATAAGTAATTTAGAAATGTCCACATTGAAAGCATTTTGCAGACGACAAATTTAATGTAGTTCAAATGGTGTGATTTGTCCGTAAAAGTATAGAAAACATTGTGGGAGAAGGAGAAAATGCCGGTTACCAGCATTTTCTTCTTTTCCCACTATGTTTTCAATAGTCTTAACTCATCAGGGTCGAAAAATCACGAAGATTCTTTGGTAAACGGGTTAAAGTAGAACCGTTAATACCGCGGGGAATAATTGAGCGATGCTCTGTGAAAAGGGGGCTTAATGTATCTCCGTGATGCATGATACCAAGCAAGCAATCACATAATTATGGATCCATAATAGCCACTTTTTTTAATAACCAGCTGAATTATGAGGTAAAATGGTCCTTTGACACGTAGAAAATTGACCAATAGCGAAAACTTTCGGCTCAGGTCAGCCTGCGCAGTCCGCGCAGGCTGACCTGGGTCGATACTTTTCGCAGATTCATTAAGCCCCTTTTCACAGAGCATGGCTTAATTATATTGAACGAATACCATTTTAGCAGCTCGCAATTTCTTCAAAAGCCTATAGTTATCTATATTGACCAAACGGATTTTTTAAACAGCATTTTTAATCTTTCAGTGACAAATTCCATCATTTGTGCCACGTTCAATTGATCGTCTGCAAATGCTTTCAAATTGGAGAAGCTTAAAATTACGTCGTCTGGTACAGAGTTTTAAGCAAACTAATGATTGAGACCATTGTCTGAAATCCTTTTTAACTCTACCAAACGGCAAAAATCTAGATTCGAAGGAGTTGCAGACGTCAAAGTACATGTCACTCAAAAATTGAAACTGGTTTTCTGGAGGATAGAAAACATTGTGAGAAAGGGACAAAATTCTGATTACAAGTATTTTCTCTTTTTCTCACAGTGTTTTCATAGTCGTTTTTCCCAGGGTCGTTAAAAATTGGATTGTACGGTAAAGAGTTAAATGTGCATCTACAAATAAACTAATGCAAATTCAAAGATATATAAGAAAAGAGAAAGCATAGACAAATTCCCAAGAGAAAATGAGTCGATGATCTTTTTTTGCAGCATTTTCTCTAATTCCACTAAAACATTAATGGAACCACCACCACCATCACAACCAACGACAACAGCAAAATAAATAAATACATGGTTTGTTCAACGGAAAAAACGAACTTGTTATTTGTGATAATGTTAAAAACCCCTACTGAATTCCGATTATCAGTGGTGCCATTTCAGAGTCAAACGATTTCTTCTTTTCTCACAGTGTTTTCTACCCTTTGATAAAAAGAGGTTTGTGGGAAACAGTGGTGTAGAGCGTCAGCCCCTCATATCAAAGGTTCTGAGGTCGAATCCCACGATGAGAGCTGTCCGTGCGAGTACTGGTTAAGGTTTCCAGGAAGCTATCGTCAATCATTGGCGGCCACTATATAACAGAAATAAAGTTGAAAACGACATTAAACACCATCAGTCAATGAATCAATCAATCAGTAAATGAATGAATGGATGAATGAATGAATGAATGAATGAATCAATCAATCAATCAATTTAAACGGGTTATCAAGCTTTTATGACATCAATAATGTCTTGTCTATGCGAAAGAAAGTTTTAACATTGACACGGATATTCTAATTTGTTCATGAAATTGATATACCCCGGTCGAGCCCTACATCTAACGACCGACAGTCACAGCAAATGTAAATGGAAAGCTGAAGAAACAAGCCGCTCAGCAAGAGAGCTTAATAGAGAAGCAGAAAAAGAGACCGAAACAGTCAGCGTTTCGAAACTGCTTCCACCTGGAAGCCCAACTTACCACCCTAAACTGTATTTTTCGTCTTATTCTAGATTAACAAAGTAACACAATTTCTGATTGGCTAAATCATTTGCTTTAGTTAATCAGAAAATGCGTTATTTTGAAATATAAGAGAGAATTAGACTAATATGTTAATGTTTGAAGAATGGTTGTGAGGAATACGGACACAGGTCCCAGAATTAAAATTCTTTACTCATTTGCACACTGTAACTATATAAAACATATCAACGATTCATGCATACAGTAGCCCCGCCTTCTGAATACAATTGTGTCGTTCCTTCTCATATTGGGTTTTCTATCGCGTCTCCCTCGCCCTCTCTCTGCCCCCCCCCTCTCTCTCTCTCTCTCTCGATATCTGTCTATCAGTCTGTTTCTCTCTATTGGTATGGGAAGAATATTGTACCAAGTAACAATAAAAGAAACTGAAGGAAAGCATGGATAGATGCATGGGCCTTCTCAATATATGTGAAATGATATTGAAAATGAGGTTAAACACTATACAAACAATCTCTCTCTCTTTAAAAAAAACCTGTATCTTTCCTACATTTACGAACTTGTTTTCTGTATTTTTTTTCCAGAGAACTAAATAAATCATATGTACGACTCAAAAGGGGAAGATAAAGCCAGAACATTAATGATACGATAAAAAAAAAAATCTGTTCTTTCCCACAAATCCCCGATCGGATTACACTTGTCCACCCTAGGGCACATGAGAAGAAGCAATTTCCAGTTTTTCTTTCACCTTTTTCCATAGAGTCTCGAGTTTTCATCGATCCCGAAAGAAAATACTTTTGAAATTTTTAACCCTTAACTCTTTACCAAACGACAAAATTTTGGAATGGACCAAATTGAAAGTATTTGCACACGACAAATTAAATGTTGCTAAAATGATAATTTCTCTTTTTGATGGGGAAGAAAACATTGTGAGAAAACATTGTGAAAAAGTTTTTTCTTTTATGGTCGTTGAAATTCGGGATCGTGTGATAAAGGGTAAATTCCTTATCACACATTTCCGAGTTATATCGACCCTGAAAGAGAAGGCTTTTGAAAACATTGTGGAAAAAGGAGAAAATACTGATAACCAGCATTTTCTCCTTTTTCCACAATGTTTTCTATCCTGTCAAAGACAAAAATAATCATTTGAGTAATATCTAATGTGTCGTTTGGAAATGCTTTCAATTTGTCAAGTGCAAAATTTTATCGTGTCGTGAAGGGTTAAGTGAAAAAAAAATCACAGTTTTAATAATCGGGCCTCGGAGGCAACTAAACAGTACACATAAACCATTCTAAAAGTACAGACTGAATGGGTGCCCCATCAGCGTTGTAGTTCTTACTCGACCAATGTGTTTCTTTATTTATATAAAGATAGCAATTGTAGTAGTAGGAAAGTGGTTCTAGAGAGCTGGGAACAAAAACGCTACCCCATAGCACAAAATGATTGCAATTTCCGTTTTATTAGCTCTACTGGCTGTAAGCCAGCGGATCTTATGTCATGGCGTGGTTTCCGTCGTCCGTCCGTCCGTCTGTCCGTCCGTCCGTCCGTTAGTCTCTTGTTTACGCGATAAAGTTTTCATTTGTGGTCGAATTTTCATGAAACTTGCACAGTTTGTTTATCTCATCAATAGCTTGAACCCTATTGATTTAAAAAAAAAAAAAAAAAAAAAATCAGACAATCACTGTGGGAAAAGTAGCCACTTAAAGTTCAAAATTTCAATTCCTTTTTAAACTTGCAAAGATTATTCGTGTCATCAAGGGAATGAACTTTATTAAGAATAAAGAAAATCTAGCAATTACTTTAGGAAAAGGAGCCGTTTGATGACTTAGTATTGTTTACTCAACACAGTCCACATTATTTGTCACATTTCTTTGAAACTTGCAGGGATTGTTTAAAACAGTGAGTACTGAAACCCTATCAAATTTGACTGGATTCCAAACAAGAGACATTTTGAGACATTGTACTTCAATGTTTTTTTCACTGTTTGTTCATTTCATTATGCCTACTTGTGCTGTCTTAGTGGGTTCAAGCCCAATTGCAGCAACCCTCCCCCCTCCCCATTTTTTGTGTGTTTGTCGTTTCCTTTTTGCCTCATGAGTTCATAACGTATGTTATAAAAAAAAGCAAAATCAATGCCAGTAGAGCAATTCAGGTCCTCAAGGGCCTCTAGTTTGTAAGAAAGTATCTCACAAAGTCAATATCGGACTGAAGATATAAATTATCAGGCTGCAAATGCTTTATGCAACTGATCTTGATTCTCGTAAGTATAAAAAAAAAAAAAAAAAAACAGCTCAAATCTGTACTATTGTAATTTGCAAGTTCCACATAAAAAAAATCAAGGATGATGATACGCAGATTAATACATATACTTTAAAATAAGGTAAAAAGTAAACAAAAGAAAGGGCGACGTGGCAACTTTTAACCTAGTTTTGAAATTCTTTTCTCTACCACTTGGACCGACCGTACAATAACAGATTGTCATCTTCGCAGTACTTTTCATACTTTTAAATGATATGATTTAAATCTAAATGCATTTCCACATCCACACTGTTTACATTTCGCAGCTATTGTGCCTTTAAGAAATATTTCAACGTTCCTCCATCATAGATTTAACGGGAAACAATTATAAGCGAAGGGAAAATACTACATAATTACGTACTGCGCTAATTTTGTCCTAACATTATAGCGTTTATTGTAATTTTATTCGGGGTAGCTGAATGTGCTGGCTTTTGACGTACATTTTGGTGCTGATAACAAATGAATAAATAGAAATTTGTGATAGGTGAAAAATATAGACATGTTTATTCTCACGGCCCGGTGGTAAAAAATGTAGACATGTTTATTCTAAGGGCTCCTGCCTATTTGCCAGCAAATTTACGCCGACTTTTGTTTTAAACATATTTCTTGCACTTCTGTTGCTTTCGTTTATTGTTGCAGGTGTAAATTACAAGATAGTAGGTAATGATACATAAGCAGATCAAGGCTTTAATCGTTTCACCGTCATAGGCGAAAACAGGATTTTTTGTGGTTAGAATAGATCACGATCAGACTGCACAGAACGTGCATACGTATCTTGGATCTGTACAGTCCGCTTCCTTGGTCAAGTTTACCGGATAAAACTCTTTCTGGGTATCAGTGTTTAACACTTTACCAAGCAGTCCCATGTTTTATACTTTGATACTTTAACATTTGCAGGTGTAAAATAAAAGGACTTGACAATGATACCTATGCAATCCAAGACTTGATGCACGAGCGCTTGATTAACGAGTCCATACCTCTGGTCGAGAAGGGGAAATATGACAAATGCCACCATATTGTCGCACAAAACGTCACCGTAAAATGTACCGAGTGGGTCTATGATGATAGTGTCTATAAGTTTACTTTCGCACAAAAGGTACCACCTTTATTATTATATCCACAATCCCGACAACGAGGTACGATGGGAATCGGATCGATAATCTGTCTTTTCGTCTCTCCTTTGGTCGGTCCATCCGTAGACGCAGATTTATATTCTCTCCTCTTCTGACAGTTTTCAACCAATCTGGCTGAAATGCAAATGGTAGCCCCCCCCCCTTTCAAAGGAAGCTTTCATACCTGCATTTTTAATAATGATTGGTCTACTATTACAAGGGTAATGACCCTTTGAAATTATTACAATTATTACTGATCCAGTAACAAGGCGTCCTCATGGGTAGAAAACACCATTTTCGGAGCCAATGGCTCTGACGAGAAATGTTTTGTTGGACTTCCGGTTCCGAAAGTATCGGCTCAAAAACAATTGAAAAGAGGTAAGTTTCTCATTCTTTATAATTATGTGTTCTTATATCTTTGAAATTCTAAAAAAGGAGAGTGTCAGGCAATGCTCAGGTCTTTCAACGTGTTTTCTACACTACGAAAAAATTGTAGAATGTCTACAGTATTGCTGGAATTATTTGTGACGTGGGTCAGCTGTAGCCGAAATAATACGTCAAGAACCTAAATTCAGTCTGATATTGCCATTAGATTAATATATAAGAGAGAGTTTTGCTGTCCTGAAAGCGTGAATTAATCTCTTGAACCGTCACATTAGTAGTATAGGCAGGTAGATTTCGGCATTTCGGCGAAAAATGCCCGAATCTACCCACCCTGGAGCCAATTTTGCCCCAAATTGCCTGCCCCAGGGTAGGCAATTTGGGGCAAAAATGGCCCGAATCTACCCTACCGCCAAAGTGGGGCGGCTATTTCGGCATTTTTGCTTCCCCCCCTCCTCACACCACTGCAAAACCATATACTGTCTCAGAGACGATACCTCAGCCTCACACCACTGCAAAAAAGCCGGATCAGACTGGTTCAAGCTGAGCCTGTAGGGGTTAGTCTGATCTTGATCTACACTGTTCGGCTTGGTCGATCATTGTTCGCCTCTGTAGGACTTAGTCTTTCTCCCCGTCTTTGTTCGGCTTAGGCTTTCTCTGTCATTGTTGAACTTAGTCTTTTTTCACGATATGGTTATTTCCCCCTCTCAACTTGGGCCAAGGCAAAGATCATCGTTGGACTTAGTCTTTTCTCCGACTTCGTTCGCCGCAGGCTTTTCTCTATCACCGTTGGACTTAGTCTTTTTTCCACGATATGGGCTATATTCCCTCCTCACGCTGGCTCAGGCAGAGAGTATCGTTGGACTTAGTCTTTTCTCCGACTTCGTTCGCCACAGACTTTTCTCTATTACCGTTGGACTTAGTCTTTTTTCCACGATATGGACTATATTCCCTCCTCAGCTTGGCTCAGGCAAAGAACTCTGTTGGTCTTTTTTCTTTTCCCCACGATGTGGGTTATATGGCTTCGTCTCAGATTGATTCAACCAAAAGGCTCTGTTGGACTTAGTCTTTTCTCCGTTTTCGTTCAACTTAACCATTTCTCTGCTTTCGTTCGATTTAGTCTTTCTCTATCACCGTTGGACTTAGTCTTTTTTTCCGTCTTTGTTCACCTCAGGCTTTCTCTAGCACCGTTGGACTTAGTCTTTTTCCCACGATATGGTTATTTCCCCCTTCTCAACTTGGGCCAAGGCAAAGATCATCGTTGGACTTAGACTTTTCTCCACAATGTGGGTTATATTCCCTCCTCAGCTTGATTCGGGCAGAGGCCTCCATTGGATTTGGTTCTTTTCTCCATCTTCGATTAGGCATTGTAGATAATTACTATATAATCTATCTACATGGTTTCGCCCACGTTCGCGCTCTTCATTTTAACGCAATGGAATTAACATTAACCAATCGTTAGCTTCGTTACATTTTTGGTGGTAAGGCTCTTAGGTATTGTGGATAGATCATACAGTACGTTATGATCTATCTACATGCTTTGGCCCACGTTCGCGCTCTTAATTTTAACGCAAAGTAGGTCAACCCCCCTACCAAGCTATAAATCCAGCAGATTTCTCTATAGACCATTTCATTTCCACGATGAAGTTGTCTATAGTAAGTCTTTTTTTTGGAAGTACTTAGTAATGCTTGTACTAAGTTATACTACTAATACCAAGTTGTTGTGGGTTATTTGGTGAAAGTTCGGGAAGGAAGTGAAGGAAGCTACAGTCTTTTTCAGACCTAACCAGGTGAGTGGCTAACCAAGACCAAGAAAGGTTTTTACTTTTCTTCAAATTGTCAAAAACAAAAAAAGTCAAGTCCTATATGTTTTTATATCTTTATTTAAAACTTTTTATTTAAAAACTTTTTGTACAATGAAACATTGAAGTACAGAAATATATACAATGATACATTGAACTGTGAGAATAAATCATTTCCATAAGATATATGTTCTGGGGTCATTGTCTGACTTATCATCAGCCTCTAAAACAATGTCTAAAAGGCTGACTTACCATCAGCCCTAAAACAATGTCTAAAAGCCTAGTACCCTAGTTAGTATCCTATTCAAATAGATTCTTCAGACAGTACAAGTGATGATGAGGCAATTCAGTCCATGTTGAAAAGAGAAAAAATTACTGTCACATTTTTACAGCTCACTGTGTTTTTCTTTTTTTCTTCGGGATGTCAGGTTCACATTCACTCTTGCGTTTCCTCTCATTGTTTTTAATATCATTGTTTTCGCCCTTGTTATTTTTCAATACAATATCTGGACAGCTTTTTGCACTGTGTTTTTTTGATTTGTGAAGGAAGCCGTTCTTCTTTTTCTTGTTTTCTCTTTTCTCGTTGATCTTCACAACATCGGATTTCCATCTACGTCTCAATTCGATATCTGAACAGATCTTCTTTCCTTCTCGTCGAATACCCTTTACATATGGTAATTGCCTTACACGTGGGTATTCGTTTTTTCCCTCTTCAGACCGTGAAGAAGGTTTCCATGAACTCTGTTCGTTGATTTTCTCGTTGATTTTATCATTGATTTTCTTTTCTTCAACTTGTGAAGAAAGTTTATTTTTTTGATTCTCTCCAGTCGCTGAAGAAATGTTCTTGTTTCCAATCGCTGAAGATTTTTGAGACCTCTGTTCGTTGTTTTGATTCTCTCCAGTCGCTGAAGAAAGTTTCTTGTTTTGGGAACTTTTCCCCTTTCCAGGCTGTGACGGTTTTGTCTTCCATCTATTTTCGTCTACTTTATAGGATAATAGAGACCCAACGTATTTCATATGTTGAGATTCACCACCCGTTTCCGTTGTTGGTGAAATTTTGACATCGTGGTTGTAGGGGTCCACGAAGACAAAAACGAATTTCCACATCTGATTTTCTTTTTCTGGGCATTGGCTGGCCCAATGTCCTGATCTATCGCATGTAAAGCAAATATTCGTTGTCATATCACCCACTCCATGGCGTTTGTCGAATGTCGCTTGATCCAGGACTCTGGTGATACGATAGACGTCTTTTTCTGCAAAATGTTGGTGGGATAGAAATGATCCCACGTAGTTTCCAGTATGGTAGACTTGATATCTTGGCGGTATATTGGTGATCTCATAATCGTGAGTGTATGGGTTAACATACAGATACATTCTCTTTGGTGTTGTACTTTGTAGCTTGAACTCACTCATTTTTTTTCTACCAGTTGTCCTGTTTGAAATCTTTCCGAGGAATGATGAAGATCTCAATCGTGACGCCTCTTTTTATACACGGTTGGCCTGAAAAAAGATATAAAAAAGCTAGGATTTTTTGAGTTCTGGATTATTGTCTGACTTATCATCAGTCATAAAACCATGTCTAAAAGGCTAGTACCTTATTCAGACAGTACAAGCAGCGATGGGACAATTCAGTCCATGTCGAAGAAGAGAAAAAAATTACTACCGGCAAAGAAAAGAAAAAGAATCCTAGTCTACCCAGACAGTAGCAGCAATGATGAAAGCGACGATGAGAAATTTCCACCCAAAAAGAGAAAAAGTTTGAAAGAAGAAAGTGATGGTGAAGACAAAAAATCTTTGAAAGAAGAAAACGATGAGAAATTTTTACCGTCAACCAAAAACAGAAAATCTTTGAAAGACAATGACAGAAAATCTTTGAAAGAAGAAAGTCATGCTTGATCGCTTTCAACGAAGAAAGAAAAAAGTGACGCTGAATGCGATTTCACCTCAACGAAGAAAAAACCTGAGCGAATGAATGTGGACTGTACCAGCGAAGACGAGAAATCATTGAAAGAAGAAGACACAAAATCTTTGAATCATGCTGGGTCGTTTTCACCACAGAAAAAAGAAAGTCATGCTGGGCCATTTTCACCGAAGAAAGAAGTGGATTCTTCAGAGAAGAAATCTTTGAAAGAAGATAAAAAATCTTTGAAAGAAGAAAGTCATGCTGGGCCATTTTCACCCAAGGAAGAAAAAAGTGAAGACAAAACATCTTTGGATATGAAGAGTCTATATGCCTTAACAGAAGTGGGAAAAAAGAAGTCAAGAAAATTCAAAACAGAATCCCATGTACTGGAGGCGTCTTTTAAGAAATTCGATGAGCTACAACCACAGCAGTTGACCGTCTTATTTGACGATGTTATCCAACAAATAGTTCAAAAGTTAAAGGCTGAATCGAGGGATATGATTAGAATTAGCATCAATCACCCTTCATTGAATATGGGAATTCACATTCCCTTTCTATATGTGGAGGAGTTGGAGAGTCATAAAATGTTGGACGAGATTGAAAAAGTTCTACAGTCGAATGAGAAATTCGTCTTGAACGATGGTCGCATGACATTCGATATCACACATACGATACCCCCAAGTGGAAGTGGCAAAAGACTTAGGGCCACAGAAGTATTGGATTCGAAAGTTTTTGCAAAGAAGAAATATTCGGTTGTTGAAATTATCAATCAAGATCATCTATGTTTTGCAAGAGCTGTTGTTGTGGGGATTTGTTACCATGAACGTGAAAACACCCAAGAATGGAACCGAAGATGGGATAACATCAAAAGATAAAACAGATTACTTCAAAAGACTGAAGCCGAGAAATTGATGAATGAAGTTGGAGTTTCGTCGACACAACCTGTAGGTCTTGAAGAATACAAACAAATTCAAGATTTCTTGTATGAAAAAGACTATGTTATTAAAGTCCATCAACAGCAGTCGAGAGTGGAAAAAGTATTTGAACATCCAGAAGTGAAAGACAATAGTAAAATCATACATTTGTACTTTCATCAAAACCACTATGATTACATCAAATCCATCACAGGATTTCTTGATTGTGCTTATTATTGTGAGTTCTGCGACACACGTTACAACAGGCGGGAAGACCATGCTTGCTCAAAGATCTGTAAAGGTTGCTTTCGTGCTGGAAAATGTCCATCGGAATCAAAAGAGTATGTCTGCTCCAAGTGTCATAGACGATTTTTCAGTGCAGAATGCTTGAAAAATCACAAAATACTTCAAGGTAAAGAGAAGAAAACCATTTGTGAATTAGTGAAACTTTGTTCAAAATGTGAAGGCCAGGTTTTTGTCAGAAAGAGAAATCATGTCTGTAAGGGAAAGAAAAAGTGTCACCTCTGCAAGAAAACAGTTGACTTCTCTCATCGCTGTTTTATTCAGCCGTACCAGAGTAAGATGAAACACAACAGCGACGATGAGACGAGTTCTTCTGTAGTCAAAAAGCCTTTGTTCATCTTCTTTGATTTCGAATGCCAGCAAGACACGCGTGTACACATTCCGAATTACTGTATTGCACACCGAGCCTGTGCTGAATGTATCGATAAGCCACTTGATTTTCATTGTTCCACATGCAGTGAATTCGAAGAAGGAAGAGAAGTTATTTTTCAAGGAAAAGAAACTTTGAGTCAATTTTGCAGCTGGCTCTTTACAAAGCATCATAAAGGAATCATAGCTATTGCCCATAATCTCAAAGGCTATGACGGTCAATTTATTCTCAACCACATTATCAACGTTGGGATGAAAGAACCAGAACTGACCATGAATGGGAATAATATTTTGAAGTTAGAACTGAATGGTGTGTGTTTGATCGACTCCTTCAGTTTCATGAACTTTGGGCTGGCGAAATTTCCGACTACGTTTGGACTTCAAGAAATCAAAAAAGGTTACTTTCCTCACTGGGCAAATACAGACGAATTCTGGGATTACGTCGGCCCATACTTGGACATGTCTTATTACAAGCCCGATTCAATGTCCGAAGAGGCTCGATCGAAATTCATAGTCTGGTATAATGACAAAGTTCAAAACGGTGAGGAATTCAATTTTCAAAAAGAGATGGAGTTGTACTGTCGATCGGATGTTGATATCCTAAGACGAGGATGTGGTGAATTCAGAAAGTTGTTCATCGAACAGAGTGGGATTTGTCCATTTACAGAGTCGTTTACCATTGCCGGCGCCTGTAACAAGATTTGGCGAAAAGATTATTTACCAAAAGATCAAATAGCCATCATTTCAAGCAAAGATCCAGTCAGGCGTCGGTTTTCTATGAAAGCAATATGCTGGGTTCAAAGCATCGCTAGGGAAAAAGGGATTCATATTCAACATGCCAGAAATGGTGGTGAATTTCGAATAGGGAAATACACTGTAGACGGATTTCACCGTCAATCAAAGACTGTCTATGAATTCCTCGGGGATTTATTTCATGGTTGCCAGAAATGTTTTAAGGGATCGAAAATATATCAATCCCATCAATGGAAAAACAATGGATGAATTGTACAACAGTACTATCGAACGATTAGAAACCATCAAAAGAATGGGATATAACGTCGTGACCATATGGGAGCATGAATTCGACGCCAAGGTGAAGAAGGACAAAGAGTACAAAAAAACCATTGAAAGTCTATACCCGAACTGCGACCCCATCGAACCAAGAGAGGGGCTGGCTGGAGGCAGATGCAATGCAATAAAAATCGCCTATGATGTTGAGGAAAGCAGTGAGAAGGAAATCAAGTATATTGACATTTGCTCTCTGTATCCTTACGTCTGCAAACATAAATTCTATCCTGTAGGCCATCCAACAATCTTGACTGCTGAGAGTATTGATATGAAGAATATTCGTCAGTATGAAGGACTCATTAAATGCAAAGTTCTACCCCCAACTGATTTGTTTCACCCCGTTCTTCCTGTGGCTATCAGCTAATACAAGTGTATGAAATCTGGCATTTCAACTCTGTTTCGGACCAATTCTTTAAAGGCTATGTGGACAATTTCTTGAAAATCAAGCAAGAAGCCAGTGGATATCCCGGTTGGTGTCAGACAGACTCGGAAAAGTCCCAATTCATTCGCGAGTATGAGGAAGCCGAAGGGATTCGTCTCGACCCAAAATGTATTCAAAAAAATCCTGGCAAAAGATCATTTGCTAAGATTATGCTGAACTGTCTTTGGGGAAAATTAGCACAGCGTGAAAACATGAGCAAGACGAAATACATCAGAGAACCGTCTAAATATTTCGAGTTGATTACCGACCCGAAATACACGGTAAAACATTTGGAAATCTTTGACAACGAGTGCCCATTCATTTTGGTCAACTATGAAGAAAAGATGGACTTTGTCGAAACGCATGCGACAGGCAATGATATTGTAGCATCCTACGTAACAGCTTATGCAAGGATGGAACTGTATAGCGTTCTTGAAAGATTGGGGGATAGAGTTCTGTATTTCGATACAGATAGTTGTATGTACATTCATGATCCTGAATTGTGGAACCCTCCCATCATTAACAGCAGACTAGGAAAATGGACCGACGAAGAGCCTGATTGCAGAATTACTCATTTCAGAGGATTAGGTCCCAAGAATTACGCTTATAAAATGAAAACAAAAGATGGAAAAGAAAAAAGCAAATGCAAAGTCAAGGGAATTACTTTGGATCACAATACAAATCAGCTGGTGAATTTCGACACCTATTCAAAATGTGCTTTGGATCGTACAATAGAAATTAAAGTTCAGTATGACTGTAGAATTAAAAGGCATAGAGACAGAACAGTGACCAGCGAACCACAGTCAAAAACGTTTCGCTCTGTATATACCAAAAGAGTGATTGTAGACGATACTGATACTGTACCCTATGGTTATAAAAGTTTGAGGGTATAAATAAACTGTAAGAAAACAACATCGTGTTACACTGATTTGAACGACCAAAGTAAGACGGTTCTATCAAAAAAGTGAAATCACGCCAAGTGAAATGCTGCCTTTACCGATAGAACTACGTGAAAAAGTTTATAGAGATTTCATCGATCTGCACACACTCGATGAACAAGTACAGTCTGACATTAAATTCAACTGTTTGAAACTTTGGATAGATAGACTGAATAAGGGCGCTGCAGAAGGAGAAACATCCTGCAAATTGTATGGTATACACAGTTTTATTATGATGTTGGTGGACGATACAGGTTCAGATCCCATCCTCGAAGCTTATTTAGCAGGTTGGTGGTGGAAAGATCTCATTATTGCTAAACAGATGCAAAATTTCACTAAACAAATGCGAGCCACAAGTCGATGGGTATTCATTATCATAGGAAGAACAGAAGAAAGTTTTCTGAACGTCCTGAAAATGAAATCAGTTCTGTTTGACTTTTACTTACGCTACAAAAGAGGATCTATTCAAGATAGTGAGGAGACAGTGGATACCCTGGAAGGCTATATTCTATTTGATAGAGATGTCACAAAAGAAACCGTATATTCATCTCTTTCAACAAAAAACGTTTTTAAACATATTTTTCCATTTAGTGGAGTACGTCAATGTAGCGAAATGGATAGCGTATATCCAATGTCTTTAGGTCATGACCATCTGCACAAAGTTATTGTGGAACATGAAGACAAGTGGAAAAATCGCGGTATCTGAGAATTCGCATTGTAAGAATTGTTTTGTCATTGTTGTAGATTAAAACTGTATTGTTAAAAACTGTATCTTCAATGCTTTGTAAGAAACTGTCTTGTTAAAATGTTATAGTGTTTTAATGAAATTATTAAAAACTGTATTGTTAAAAACTGTATTGTCAGAAACTTTGAATGAATATTGTTAAAACTTTGAATGAATAAAGAAATGATTTAAAAAAGTCGTCTGTTTTGATTTCTTCCCAAAAAGTTTAGAATATAAAATTAACAAGATCGCAAAAAAAGAACAGAGATGGAAAAAAATGTAGATAGAAAATAACATTCTATGTGAGATCATATAGTACATTATGTTCTATCTATAATGCCTACAGAAAAAAGTCTAAGTCTACGCCCCAAGACAATTCCCTCGACCAAAAGCTATAAATTGCTGGCGGACTTTCTCTATAATCATTCGATTCTCGATTCTCGAATAGTACGAATAAAACAAACTGTTAACTAGTACGAATAACGGAAGAATGGATTCCAACTTAGACGCCTTAGACGATTCCTTACCACAAAACAATAAAGATATTCTATCGACAGTTATGAATTCAACATTCATCGAGCCGATGACAGGATCGGTTAATAAAATCGAAGAAGAAATAAGCCAAATGATTTCAAACCAAAATTCTGTGATAACTCAGATTTTAGACGAAGTGAAAAGTTTGAACAAAAACATTGAGACATTATGCCTACAAAATCAACAGAGTCAACAAGATTCATCTGTAAGACAAGATTCATCTGTAGATGTAACGATTCCAGCCCAGGTTAACTTTGATAAAACCACTTTTCAAAAGTTAACAGCTTCTATCGTCACTCCTGTAAAACAACAGTCAAATCAGACAAAAGAAGTCAAGTCAAGAAGAAAACGAAAAGCAGAGAAAGCAGAGAAAGACGATAACCAGCCTCACAAAAAACAACGATTCGATCCCAGTTTTGTAACACCAACCCTGGTAGAATATGGATAACTTCAAGATTCCGAAGATCCCAAAAGAACCAAAGGAAAACTGTCGATAAAAGCAGAAAGCTATACCAAAAAACGAAATAGTCCTTTTCAGGACTAACCAATACCCAGGAAGTCTATCTTTTGAGAATTGTCAATTTCACAGATGTATCCCAAGAGTTGTACTTTTGCAGAGAAGAAACTTTTTATTGATAGAAAAACTTTTTAGTGATAGAAAAAATCTTGCAAAGAGAAAAAAGTTGTAGACAAAATTTTTTTCAAATAAAAAATCTTGTAGAGAGAAAAAAAGTTAGCAGAGAGAGTTGCACTCCAAACGATGTACTCCAAAAAAAAAAAAAAAAAAAGACTAAGTCTAACGATGGTAGCAACTATGGTAGAGAAAACCTAAGTCCACATCCATAGAGAGGTAGGTGAATTCTCCTGAGCCAACGTGAGATGGTATATAGCTCCACATCGTGAAAAATAGTCTAAGTCCAACGATGATCTCTGTCTGACGGTGATAGAGAAAAAAACCTTAATTCAACAGTGGCAGAGAAATGGTTAAGTCCTACAGAAACGATCGAAACTAGAGAAAAAGACTAAGTCCACCAGCCTGAGGCCATGGGCAGCCGTTCGAACATTGTGTCAATTTCGTAAATGTATAGTACTCCTGCAGACAGAAAAAAATTTTATCAATAGAAAAACTTTTTAGTGATAGAAAAATTTTTCGATTAAAAAAATCTTGCAAAGAGAAAAAAACTTGCAGACAGAAAAATTTGCAGACAAAGAATCTTACAGAGATAAAAATCTTGCAGAGAGAAAAACTTTTTAGCGATAGAAAAACTTGTAGAGAAAACGTACAGATAAAAAAAGTTGTAGACAAAAAATCTTACAGACAAAATTTTTTTCAAATAAAAAATCTTACAGAGAAAATTTTTAGCGATAGAAAAAATTTTTAGCAATAGAAAAAATTTTATGATTAAAAATTTCGGATAAAAAAATTTTAGTGATAGAAAAAACTTTTTATCGATAGAAAAAAATTCGGATAAAATTTTTTACAATTAAAAAAGTTTTGCAGATAAAAAATTAGGGACGAATAAAACTAGGGACGAATAAGACTAAGATCGGATAAGTCTAGATGATCTGATTCCTGGGAAATGTCGGAAAAACCCAGCAAACATGGTTTGGTTACATTTTCGGAAAATGACGTCATGGCTAATTTCCGGGAAAGTCGCGTATAGCACAAAGGGAGACAAATCTTGTCTAATTCAACCATGATACGGTATATAACCCACATCGTGGAGAAAAGACTAAGTCCAACGATGATCTTTTGCCTGACCCAGCGTAAGGAGGGAAAAATAACCCCATTTTCGTGGAACAGACTGAGCTGAGCTATGCTTACTGGGCCCCAGTATAGGAGTAAAGTAGTCCGCGCTGAGTCTGCGCTGAGTCTGTGTTGAGTCTGTGCTGGGCTCTGATTGCTTGACCCAATCTGTGACGTCATATAATCACGTGATCACAACGATTGAATGCTGGCTTCTGATTGGTGGATCCAGCATGGACCCAGCATGGACCCAGCATGGACTCAGCACTACAATAGCATGGACCCATCAGTACAATAGGCTGTTTGCACCGATTCTGCGCTGGACCAATAGCATAGTGGCAAAAATTGAAAATGGGCCCAGCAGGGCTGGGCACCAGACAAAAAAAGTGCCGAAAATCACAAAAATCTGGCGGTAGGGTAGATTCGGGCCATTTTTGCCCCAAATTGCCTACCCAGGGTAGGCAATTTGGGGCAAAATTGGCTCCAGGGTAGGTAGATTCGGCCATTTTTCGCCGAAATGCCGAAATCTACCTGCCTATACTACTCACATTCCCTGCTGGTAAAGAATTGAAATGAAATAACACCAAAATGATAAAAAAAGAATGAAGAAGGGCTCCGATAATGTGGACCGGCTCTGAATATGTAAGTAGCCACCGATTGACGAGGGCTTCCTTTTTAAAAATTTACTTTTCTGTAAGAAGTTACTTAAGACATGTTTTTCAGTTGCTTTGAGCCGATACTTTCAGAACTGGAAGACCAACACAACATTTTCTCGTCACTGGCTCCAAATATGAAGTTTCCTACTCGTGACCCGTGGCTGCTTTTCCTCGTCGGCGACAATTTCAGTTTCGATTCAGAGTCATACACTCCCGTTCAGAGTTTTCATACTGACTCTGTTCGTTTGAACTGAGGTTTACGCTGCTTTCAATAGTAATTGATTAACCCTTTAGCTGCTAAGCGCGACTCGCTAACCTTTTGCGGACAGTGTAGATCAAGATCAGACTGCACAGAACGTGCAGTCTGATGTTGGGTCTACACTGTCCGATAAGGAGATATTTTTATCAAAAAAAGAGAGAAAAAATTGAAACAACATTATTCGGGTTTTTACTATCGGCTTGAAAGTTTTATTTAACTTATTTAGCAGGATAAGGGTTAATATCACGACAACAGCTCACTTGTTTCCGTCTTTGCTCTGTCTTCAAGTGCCGTCCGCTTGTTTAGTTTCAAGTGCCTGTTTGAGTTTCATTGGATTGTATTTTCAGCCGTCGGAAGAGGTCGAACTTATATGAGCCATGCTCTGTGCAAAAGGGTGCCTAATGCATCTGCGAAAAATATCGACCCAGGTCAGCTTGCGCAGTCCGCGCAGGCTGACCTGGGCCGAAACTTTTCGCTATCGGTCACTTTTCTGTATGTCAAAGGACCACTCTACCTTAAGATACAGTCCGTTGTTAGACAAAAATGGTTTTTATGGGTCCATATTTATATGATGACTTGCTCGGTAAAATGCACTACGGAGATGCATTTAGCCCCCTTTTGCCAGAGCATGGCTCAAATGTTTGGCGCTGAAAGAGTTAACTAGATCTATTAAGAAAGATAAGGAAAATCACCCCGCTTCTCCAGCAAAGCAAGTGCGCATATTTTTAACTTAAGTATTTCTTTCGGACAAAATTAGCTTGTTACGAACTGAAACTCTCGAATAAAATAATTTACAAAGTCTTGCAGTTCTCTAAACTTAAACAATTTCATGATGCAGGTTTGCTTTGGTAGACACAAGTAACATAAAAAAAAAACAAAAAAAAAAAAACCAGACAATACAGTAAGTTACGATTAATTGAAAAAAAAAAACCTATTTTTAAGAAGAAAATTTCGGATCTGCGCTTAACCACAGAGCGGCATTCAGAAATAAAAGGAATGGCTTGTGTTTTTTTATATGACCCGTCAAGCGAAAAGGTAATGAGTATCAAATATCCATGTAATAAACAAAACAAAAAAAAAAAAACCCGAATCTGCGTTCTTGAAATGTACAAATGAGCTATGCTTTGGCAAAAGAGGGGCTTAATGCATCTCCGTGATGCATAGTACCAGTATATCATCACATAATCATGGATCCATAACAGTCCCCCTTTTTAACACTTAAGCTGCTGAATAAATGAAACCCAAATTTCTACTCAATACTAAAAGTCCAAACACTGCAGTTTCAAAGTTGATTTCACCGGAAAGAAAATACCGTATCGGACTGTGTAGATCAAAGATCAGACCGCACGTTCTGTGCAGTCTGATCTTGATCTACACTGTCCGCAAAAGGTCAGTGGGTCGCGATCAGCAGCTTAAGGGTTAACAACCGACTGACTCATGAGGTAGACTGGTCCTTGGACATACAAAAACTGATCAATACCGAAAAGTTTAGGCCCAGGTCAGCCTGCGCAGACTGCGCAGGCTGACCTGGTCGATACTTTTCGTAGATGCATTAAGTTTACTTTTCACAGAGCATGGTTCAAATATTTTTTTAATACATGAAGCACAAACCTGAAGGGGTTAGAAGTCTCAGATGCAAAAAACTACGCCTTGCCTCAAGAAACAGAAAATGCTACTCCATTTTCTTGAAAGAAATAAGAATAACCCTCACAACGTCGAAAAATTATATAAAAGGTCAAAATTCTCTTGCGAAAAGCGGCTCTCAAGGTCGTGTCATTCTGTAGATAAATGTCTTGTTTTCTTGAACAGATTCCTACTTCCAGCAAATTACATAATACCCCTCAATTCACATCATCACTGCAATACCAAAAAGAAAAGTGCTATTTTAGCTTGCAGCTGTAATTTTACTTAACTCTTTAAGGGCCAGATAATATGAGCCATGCTCTGTGACAAGGGGCTTAATGCATCTGCGAAAAGTATCGACCCAGGTCAGCCTGCGCAGTCCGCGCAGGCTGACCTGGGCCGAAACTTTTCCTTATTGGTCAAGGATCAGTATACCTCATGATTCAGTCGGTTTTTATACACAATGGATTTTATGGATCCATAATTATATGATGACTTCATTGGTATCATGCATCACGGAGATGCATCAAGCCCCCTTTTGTCAGAGCATGGCCCATATTTTATAACCATGACTTCGTTCGACGGCTGGAAATACATACCATCGAAACTAGAAGATAGATTTTGTAAAATCTTATGAGCCTGACAAACCACTCTAATGGAATAGATCAAAGATAAGATTGAACGTTCTGTGCAGTCTGACCTTGATCTATGTACTACACATAAAAATCTCATGTTTCGACTACGCCACAGAATGGGTCAAAGCAAAAGGAATCCAAACAGATACTGGGCAGAGCTCAAGTTTATGAACTGTCTCTCAGACACTGTGTCTCGTTGTAAACGTTGTCAATGGTTTTATGTTTCTCATCTAAAGAAATAGACATTTCTTGGACTTCCGATGCAATAATTTGACGTGCACAGTTCATTGACACCCAATTTCCAGTTATTATCGAAATAACATAGATGGCGATTTAGGATCTGAGTTTACGATGCGTAAGTGGGCGCATTTGATTCGCAGCTGTGTCACGCCAAAAAAGACATATATTCATGGAATATAATATAATGTTCTACATTGTATTTTGATGATCTTATAAGTTATTACAATTCAAATAAAATATCCTGATTCTGATAATTGATTGTTGAGCTTTGTAAACAACTTGTTAACACTTAATAGTCAGGTAAGCTTTGCTGGTTCAACATCGTCTAGGAAACCTTGATACACTAACGAATATTATGAGATAATTATGAAATAATCTTAATAACGCATTATAAGACGTGTAACACATGAAAGTGGGCCATCGGACATATGCGTAAAAGTGTGTCGTCCCAGATCAGCCTGTGCAGTCTGTGACCAATCCGAGACGACACTTCCCGTTTTGGGTTTCTGTTTCACGAAAGTCTACTGTATGAAAAAATCTTATGTAGTCGTAAAGTACCGTCTCGGATTAGCCTGCGCTGTCCAGCGCAGGCTAATCCGGGACGACACTTTACGCAAATGTCCAAAGGTCTCATTTCGCATGTTGCGGGCAATTATGTAAATATTTATATATATTTACTCAACAGATTACATCTTGCTGATACTTTTTTTCCGTCTTGCACATGCTATTCAATACCACCAATTTTTACCTTTTCATAGTGTTTTCAAAAGGTACCTCTTGCAAGACGTAAAAAAACGTGTCTGCAAGAGATAATGATGTAAATGATGATGAAATGACAATGTTTTCAGTTAAACATGGTGTGTGATGACTCTATCAAGATTCCCAATGCACAGATGATATTTTATTTCGGTGTTCTAGTAGGATCGTTCCTGTACGGACAGTTGTCAGATATGTACGTATCTAAAATTTAGTTAGAGCCATGCTTTATGAAAAAGGGGGTTAATGCATCTGCAAAAAGTATCGACCATGTTAGCCTGCACAGTCCGCGTAGGCTGACGTGGGTCGGAAACCTTTTGCTATTTGTAAACTTTTTTGCATGCCCAATGTCCATTCTACTTTATTATTAAGTCGGCGGTTGTTAGACAAAATGGATTTTATGAATCCAAAATTATGTGATGATTTGTTTGGTATCATGCGTCACAGTGATGCATTAAACCCCCTTTTCCTCGAACATGGCTCGAATTTATTATAAATGAGCCCCTCGATAGAACAGCATACTTTGTCAAAGGGTAGTTTCGACCGGAAACTTTGCTGTACTTTTTTTAAGACCCCGTGAATAAATCTTTTCAAACAGCATTGTGAAAAAAAAAAAAAAAAAAGTTGGTGATCGACATTTTCTCATTTTCCCCACAATGCTTTCTAACCCTTTGAAGACAAGATCCCGTCATGTAAGCCTTGTTTTACTTGATGCCTGCAAAATATTTTAGTTTGGACAACTCTAAACGTTGTCGTCTAATGAAGGCTTAAAGAAATTGAAACGCAATGGTCCCGTCCTGTTCGTCTTTTTCTTTATGCAGTACTTTGTAATATGCAAATGAGATTTATCGTTTCAATGTACCGCAGTATTTGGTGAAGATGTAGGGTTGACATTCAAATGCTACTCTTAAAATGCTGAATGAATTAATCTGGTGTCTGCATTTTGAGCTCGATCTACAGGCTTGGCTCTGTCGCAGTGAATTCGCCCTTTGAACAGCGACATTTTTCGACAATTTTGCAATTGCGTCAACCAAGCAGGATCACAGAAATCAAAGGCTGTATTCACTCTCTAAAAGATCGAAATTTCACTCCAAATTTCAAGAATAGTCATCTGATTGGCTTAGAAGGTATGTCTCAGCCAACCAGGGTCCGTATTCACTAACTATTCTTAAGACCGTTCTTAGTCTTCTTCTCCAGAATTTTTTAAGTGTGAAAGTAATACAACCTCAGATTGGCTAAACAATTTGGTGTAGCTAATCAGAAGTTGTGTTACTTTCATATTTAGAAAATCTTGGAGAATAAGACAAAGAATGTTCTTAAGAATAGTTGGTGAATACGTACCCAGAAGTCTAGTGTTGGAGTTCAGAAATAAAGGACACTACTGAGGTTTAAGTGTTCGCGAATATGTTCCCAGCTCATCCACATCTTCAACTGGAGGTATTATACACTGAAGGTTGGCTTTCAATGTGTATTTCTTCTACCATAATATTGGGAAGTAAACATAAAGTAATCCAAATCATATCTTCAGGATAGGACGCCGAAAAGCCCTGTACCTAACAATATTGGTGCTTTTGGGCTCTTCTTGCGGCTTGGTGGGTATGGTGGAGTATGTAGGGTTTTGTATACTACTGTTTCTGATTGGTGGAGCCTGCCTGGGATTATATTTATGTTCATACGTCATAAGTAAGTTGTTTGAGTTTTGGTTTCGTACTTTTGTAATTGTTGTACAAGTGTCTCAGAGGATAACCGTATGGATGGAATCGGCTTCGAGGCATATTCTTCCAGTTTACACGCATTGTTTTTTTAGTATTTTAAGGCTTTACCAAACGAAAAAAAAAAAAAAGAAAAATAGACAAGTACAAATTGAAAGCTTTTGCTGAACCCCCAAAAAATGTGAATCAAAAATTAAAATTTGTTTTGGGATGGGTAGAAAACATTGTGGAAAAAGGAGAAAATGCTGGTTACCAGCATTTTCTCCATTTCCCTCAATATTTTTAAAAGGCTTCCTCCTCAGGATCGTTAAAAGTCGGGATTGTGTGGTAAAGAGTTTAGCCTTTGCTCCAAATGATCTTCAATATCCTATTGATATTCCAAAACATTGGTGCGAGATTATTCAGGTAAGAAATAGACGAGGAAAATTGTGTTTCTGAAATACAACGGGAAATACAGATGACATCGACTTACTTCCATCCGATTACTGCGATCAATGTAAATCTACTTTCACAAATCAAATGGCTTTTTTGTGTATAGGTTCAGTATTAAAGAAGAAGAAGAAGTGCTGATAATAGTATAATACGAATAAAGCATTTGAAGCAGATTAGAAGCTGTTAGATTTGTTCATGCATGTTTTACAGTATATTATATTAACAAATCTAACCGCTTGGAACCAATCAAAGCTATTTCAAAGGCTTTATTTTATCTTGTATTATGTTATAACAAAAATGTACTAGAAACCAAATGGAGCAGAAAAAAAAAAAGAAATAGTTTCGCACGATAGTAACGAAATATCTATGTATCCTTGATCACAATTATTGTATACTTTTCCAGTTTTACACTCAGGGAAATACATTAAGTTTTATCCTCTACCATAGGTATGGAAATGGTTGGGCCAAGCAAACGGTTGTGGACCGGAAACATAATCCAGATGTTCTTGACTACCGGTGTAATGATACTTGTCTTGCTTGTGTATCTAATCCGCGACTGGAGGTATTATACGCTGGCAATTGGCTTGCAGTGTGTATTTTTTCTACCTTATTACTGGTAAGTGAACATAATTTAATCCATGGCCTTTACACAAAGAGTAGATCAAGATCAGCCAGTGCTTTCATACACTCAGATCTGTCAGACTTCTTTATTGGAAACCGAGTAAACTGTTTAAAGATACATCCTTACAGCAAGAGAGAGAGAGAGAGAGAGCTGCTAAAATTTGATAGTTTAGAATGGATCAAAATTCAGTCAACTGTGTAAACAAAGATAAATTGCCAATATATATGGTGTAAGGGAGAGATATTGTCCTTATTTAAAACCAGAAACGACAACAGTGAATTCTTTGAAGACCACCAGAAAATGAAAAGCATTTTCTCTCTGTTGTAATATGTGCAACCTTGCAATCGTCAGGAGTAGTAAAGGAGGGTAGACCTCGGACAGCGTCCGAGGTCTACCCTCCCAGTGTCTGAGGTTGCCCCCTTTTGTCCGAGGTTTACCCGTCTCGGGAGGGTAAACCTCGGACAAAAGGCCGCATCACCGAAGATTTGGCGGTAATTCGGCTTCCGCGCGTAGAAATACAATTATAAATAGTCCGCTACTTGAATAAAAGTAGTTCCGGCAGGTGGTTCAGGCAGAGACCCTCGTTGGACTTAGTCTTTTTTTGGAGGGTTGTTCTTTCTCTCTATTACCGTAGGACTTAGTCTTTTTTTCACAATTGGATTAAAAAGTAGTTCCGGCTGATGTAAACAAGCGTTTTGATTGGTCGAGACGTTTTCCCGCCAAAATTCGAATTGGAGGTGAGTCACACCACAGAATGGTTCAGCCAGAGGTCCTCGTAGGACTTAGTCTTTTTTTCACAATTGGATTAAAAAGTAGTTCCGGCTGATGTAAACAAGCGTTTTGATTGGTCGAGACGTTTTCCCGCCAAAATTCGAATTGGAGGTTAATCACACCACAGAATGGTTCAGCCAGAGGTCCTCGTAGGACTTAGTCTTTTTTTTCACAATTGGCTTAAAAAGTAGTTCCGGCTAATGTAAACAATCTGGCTCAGGTAAATGGATCAGACTGGTTCAGGCAGAGACTATCGTTGGACTTAGTCTTTTTTCCCGTCTTTTGTTCGTCTCGAACTTTCTCTATCACCGTCGGACTTAGTCTTTTTACCCACGATATGGACTATATTCCCTTCTCATACTGGTTCAGGCAGAGAGCATCGTTGGACTTAGTCTTTTTCCACGACATGGTTCCCAAGACAAAGGCCTCTTCTATTGGTCTTAGCGATATTGACAATTATTGAAGATAGATTTTCTAGGATTTGGTTAGTCCTGAAAAGGACTGTTTTTGGAGGTTGAACTGTCTTTTTTTTTTTATCTTTTCTGTGTCTTTTTTTGCCTTTTTGTTGTGTTTTTTTTCCTCTATTGAGAACTTTTCTTTGTTTCTTTGGGTGTCTTTTTGAGTTTGAATAAGTTGTCGATGTTTTTTCCATGTTTTCCCAAGCCTATTTTTGACGGTGTTACATAGGTGGGATCGTATCGTTGTTTTTTGTGAAGTTGCTCATCATCGTCTTTCTCTATTTCTCGTTTTTTATTTTTTATCTTCTCTTCCTTTGGTTGATGATCTTTCTCTGGCTGTGTTTCCTTTGACTGTTGCTTTTCCTTTGGTTGTTTTTCCTTCGACTGATTTTCCTTTGACTTCTGATCTTTCTTTTTTACAACTGTTACGAGGGAATCTGTTAGTCTTCGAAGGCTGGTTTTATCAAAGTCGAACTCCACTGGAATCTTCACAATAACAGGCGTAGTTGACTGTCTTTGTTGACATATTGTCTCGATGTTTCCGTTCAATGTTTTCAACTGCTCTAAAGTCTGAGTTATTGTAGCATCTTGTTTTGATATCATCTGTCGCATCTCTTCCTCGAATTTGTTAACTGGTCCTGTCATTGGCTCAATGAATGTCGAATTCATGGCTGACGCTAGAATATCTCCACTGTTTCCGCTCTGTGGCAAGGAGTTGTCT
Organism: Tridacna gigas; assembly: GCA_945859785.2. Lineage (NCBI taxonomy): Eukaryota > Metazoa > Mollusca > Bivalvia > Cardiida > Cardiidae > Tridacna > Tridacna gigas. The sequence goes on along the minus strand of OX244031.2, from coordinate 28,268,654 downwards.
AAGATGTAGTCGGTTAAGTTGTAATCGCCTAAGTTGAGATTCATCTTTCCCGTTAACAGTATGTTTTTACTCGCACTACTCGAAGATCGAGAGCCGAATGATTGTAGAGAAATATCGTCAACGTTTTATAGGCTGGTAGGGGGGATTGACCTACTTTGATACAGAATTAAGAGCGCGGACCCGGTCGGAAGCACCCACGAATGATTATAACACTTAGAGAGAGAAATGATAGAAATCTGGGGTACTAGCTAACCGATTGATCTGAGCTCTATTGCGAATGTAACATATCCTATGATTGAACGAAAACACTGAACTACACTATATTAGGAAATATTATTTGGGGTAAATTTTTCTGAGAGTTATGTAGAATTTTGTTTGACAAAATTTGAAAAGATAGAACTTTCTTAACGTTTGGTAGTCCTGAAAAGGACTGTTTTTTCGAAGATCTGTATTTTTTCAACCTCTTCGTCTATTTCTCGCAGCCTCGAACTCATTAATTAGCATGATAAGTAGTGCTATCTCATGACGTATCTGTCGTCGACGAAACCAATCTTCTAGCCAGTTCACTATTGAGTAATATGCCACTGATCCAAACATGAACATGCAAAACATTTTTATTCTCGAGTATTAAGAGGTAAAAATGAGAACTTGACCGGCTTTCTTTATACGTTTTTTACAGATGGAATGACCTACTTTGACTCGAAAATTAACGTTAACCAATCGTTAGTTTCGTTATATTCTCTTTGAATAAGTAAAAAAAGATAGATGAAAAACAAGTCTATACGTTCCGGTAGGTATCAAGACTTTCTGATGAACTAAGTCTTTTTTGATAAGTTGAAGAAAAATTACTTTTTCTTAAAATCAGAATTGACTTGGTCTGACAATTTGAAGAGAAAGTAAAAACTTTCTTGGTGTATGTTAGCCCTGAAAAGGGCTGTTTTTCACTATTCTCTGTAATGAAATTAATTTAACTATCGGTTAACTTAATTTCAAAACTAGAGAAAAGATCGAGGACTCTAAACCTCCTCATCTGAATCTTCGGGGAATAGTTCACGCCGAAGTTCGTTGATTTCTTCAACTTTGGCTTGGACATACTCATTATACATAATGAGTACTCCTTTAATTGTGCAAAGTTGAATTTTCAGGTTATACTGTACACCTCTACTTTTGCACTTATCATATCGTTTTTCCATCCCACTCAGACGAATTTTAAGCAATTCGATCTGTCTGCATCCCTTTCTAAGTCGTCGCTCTTCTTCAACCAATTTGAACCGTTTGTCGAGGGTTTTCATTTTGAGTTCTGAGAGGAAAAAACTGATTAAAAAGAAAAAAATATTCCCGTCTTTTATAGGGTGGTAGGGGATTGACCTACTTTGACTCGGAATTAATGTTATCCATTCGTTAGTTTCGTTATATTTCTTAATTCAGAATTGAGTTGAACTGACAATTTGAAGAAAGTAAAAACTTTCTTGTTGCATGTTAGCCCTGAAAAGGGCTGTTTTTTTGATGAAGATTCATCCTTCACTGGTTGCGATCGAGTTGTTCTTCTTCTTCTTCAAACTGCACCACAATGAAAGCTTGACAGCAATGATGACACCAAATCACTACACCATAGTCTTCATCATAGTCATAGAATCCCTCACCTGGTTCTGGACAATTGTGCTTTTCTCCAAGATGGTGTAGGATACGAAAGCATTTTCCACACTCTATTGCACATGGTCTATCACACTGAGGACAATAAGGAAAAAATATAAGCATTTTTCTCGTCTTGGTATACTTTTACGATTTCTTATTCGTGCTACTCGAGAGAAACGAGAGTCGAATGGTTATAGGAAAAGTTCACTGATTTTTTATAACTTGATGAAGGGGATTGACCTACTTTTTTGACTCAGAATTAACGTAGACCAATCGTTAGACTCGTTATATTCTTTTGTAGAAAAGGAATGGCGGGAGTGGGAAAAACGGATGATCTTGGCGGGTGTGGGGAAAAAACGATGATTCTTCGGATAGGACTTAGTCTTTTTTTGAGTCTAATGCAACCAATCTTTTGATCTGAGAAATACGTTTGTGAAAATTGACAATTTGAAGAAGCAGTCTTCCTGGGTATTGGTTGGCTCTGAAAAGAGCCCTCAATCCTAAAAGAAGGAGAGAGTGGTTCTTTAAAAAAGAACCATTGTTTTTTATCCATTATACAGGATATGCTGTGATGACAGAAAGATCTTTATACTTAACTACGTCCGGCAACTCAAATCCATCATAGCAGGCGACGACTTTACAAACATACGCCTCTTTACCGTCTGCATCTTTTCCGATTTCAACAGGAAATTTCATTTAAAAAATTATCTTGTTGAAACCTTGCAATTTAATACTATCACTATGTTCTACAGTAGATTTTACCATTTCATAAATTTCTGAAACGGAAAATCTTCTAGAGAACAAACTAGGCTGAGATTCATCCAAGTATCGTTCTGCATCGAAATAATGTTTTCTAATGAAATGCTCATAAATGAAGTACTTCTTATAGCGTAAATATTGCCCGCTATAATAAGATTGAGGCGGAGTACCAAAACCCTGTCTCACGGACATATCGCTAGGATAAAAAAGATAGAGAAAGAATAAAAGATAGGAAAATTTTTGCCAACATTTTATAGCTTGGTAGGGGATTGACCTACTTTTGCTATGGAATTAAGAGCACGAACGGGGGCGAGAGCATGTAGATAGAACATAACGTATTATATGATCTCACATAGAATGTGATGATCTAGCTACATTTTTCCATCTCTGAACTTTTTTTGGGAGAAAATCAAAACAGACGACTTTTTTTAATCATTTCTTTATTCATTCAAAAGTTTTTAACAATATCATTAAAACAAATGTTCTAACACTATATTCCATATATACAAAGACATTTTATATACAAAACATTGACAATGCAGTTTTTTATTTACAACAATGACAAAACAATTTTTACAATGCAAATTCACAGATACCTCGATTTTTCCACTTGTCTTCATGTTCCACAACAGTTTTGTGCAATTGTTCATTGCCCCAAAACAAACGATATACACTGTCCAACCCACTATATTCACACGTTCCTCTAATTTCAAAGACGTTTTTGAATACTGCTTTTGTCGAAAGAGTTGAAAGTACGATTTTTTCTGTGACATCTCTATCAAATAGGAGATAGCCTTCCATGATATCCACCCCTTCTGCAGTATCTCTTGATTTTGTATACAGTAAGTAAAAGTTAAACAGGAGTGATTTCATTTTCAGCAGGATCAGATAACTTTCTTCTGGTCTTCCTATGATAATGAATCGCCATCGACTTGTGGCTTGCAACTTCTTAGCGAAATAGTCACTTTTCCACAAACAAGCTGTCAAATACCCTTTGATAGTGGTATCGAAATCTGAGTCAGTCACCAGCATTGCAATAAAGTCGTGCATGCTATACAACTTACAGGATGTCTCTCCTTTTGCAACACCCTTATGCAATTTATCTATCCAAAGTTTCACACAGTTGAATTTAAGGTTGAATTGTGTTCGTTCATCGAGCGTGTGCAGATGGATGAAATCTCTATAAACTTTTTCACGTAGTTCTATCGGCAAAGGCAGCATTTCACTTGACATGATTTTCACTTTTGATAGAACCGTCTTACTTTGATCGTTCACTTCAAGCCAGTGTAACATGGTGTTGTTCCTTACAGTTATTTATACCCTCAAAAACTTATAGGTCATAGAGTGCAATATCGTTACAATGCAAATTCGCAGATACCTCGATTTTTCCACTTGTCTTCATGTTCCACAATAACTTTGTGCAGCTGATCATTACCCAAAAACAATGGAAATTTGCTGTCCATTTCACTATATTCACGTACTCCACTAAATGGAAAAACATGTTTTGAAATATCTTTTGTCGAAAGAGTTGAATATACGATTTCTTCTGTGACATCTCTATCAAATAGAAGATACCCTTCTATGGTATCCACTGTTTCCTCACCGTCTTGAATGGATCCTTTTTTGTAGCGTAAGTAAAAGTTAAACAGAACTGATTTCATTTTCAGGACGTTCAGAAAACTTTCTTCTGTTCTTCCTACGATGATGAATTGCCATCGACTTGTGGCTTGCAACTGTTTAGCAATATAGTTGTCTTTCAGCAAACAAAATGCTAAATAAGCTTTGAGAGGAAAATCGAAATTTGTGTCATCCCCTATCATCACAATAAAGCTGTGTATACCATACATTTTGCAGGATGTCTCTCCTTTTGCAACTCCCTTATGCAATTTGTTTATCCAAAGTTTCACACAGTTGAATTTAATATCCAACTGTACTTGTTTATCGAGCGTGTGCTGATGGATGAAATCTCTATAAACTTTTTCACGTAGTTCTATCGGTAAAGGTAGCATTTCACTTGACATGATTTCACTTTTTTTGATAGAAGCGTCTTACTTTGATCGTTTACTTCAAAACAGTGTAACACGATGTTGTTTTCTTACAGATACTTATACCCTCAAACTTTTATGGCCATAGGGAACAGTATCAGTATCGTTTACAATCACTCTTTTGGTGTATACAGAGCGAAAGGTTTTTGTCTGTGGTTCACTGGTCATTGTTCTGTCTTTATGCCTTTTGATTCTGCAGTCATACTGAACTTTGATTTCTACTGTACGATCCAAAGCACATTTCGAATAGGTGTCGAAATTTACCATCTGATTTGTATTGTAATCCAAAGTAACTCCCTTGACTTTACATTTGCTTTTTTCTTTTCCATCTTTTGTTCTCATTTTGTAAGCGTAATTCTTTGGGCCTAATCCTCTGAAATGAGTTATTCTACAATCAGGCTCTTCATCGGTCCATTTTCCTAGTCTACTGTTAATAATGGGAGGGTTCCACAATGGAGGGTCATGAATGTACATACAACTGTCTGTATCGAAATACAGAACTCTATCCCCCAATCTTTCAAGAACGCTGTACAGTTCCAACCTTGCATAAGCTGTTACGTAGGATGCTACAATAACATTAGCTGTAGCATGCGTTTCGACAAAGTCCATCTTTTCTTCATAGTTGACCAAAATGAATGGACACTCATTGTCAAAGATTTCCACATGCTTTACCGTGTATTTCGGGTCGGTAATCAAGTCGAAATATTTAGATGGTTCTCTGATGTATTTCGTCTTGCTCATGTTTTCACGCTGTGCTAATTTTCCCCAAAGACAGTTCAACATAATCTTAGCAAATGATCTTTTACCAGGATTTTTTTGAATGCATTTTGGATCGAGACGAATCCCTTCGGCTTCCTCATACTCGCGAATGAATTGATCCTTTTTCGAGTCTGTCTGACACCAACCGGGATATCCACTGGCTTCTTGCTTGATTTTCAAGAAATTGTCCACATAGCCTTTAAAGAATTGGTCCGAAACAGAATCGAAATGCCAGATTTCATACACTTGCATTAGCTGATAACCACAGTCAAGAGCTTTGAACAGTTCAAATGTAACCCAAGTTCCAACTAAGGCTCTCTCTTCTTTTTCATGGTTACAAACGTTTGAGATTTCTTGTGCACATTTCATACAGAGTGGAAACATCATCTTGTTGTTACAGTGAACTGGAAGAACAGGATGAAACAAATCAGTTGGGGGTAGAACTTTGCATTTAATGAGTCCTTCATACTGACGAATATTCTTCATGTCAATGTTCTCAGCAGTCAAGATTGATGGATGGCCTACAGGATAGAATTTATGTTTGCAGACGTAAGGATACAGAGAGCAAATGTCAATATACTTGATTTCCTTCTCACTGCTTTCCTCAACATCATAGGCAATTTTTATTGCATTGCATCTGCCTCCAGCCAATCCCTCTCTTGGTTCGATGGGGTCGCAGTTCGGGTATAGACTTTCAATGTTTTTTTTTGTACTCTTTGTCCTTTTTCATCTTGGCATCGAATTCATGCTCCCATATGGTCACGACGTTATATCCCATTCTTTTGATGGTTTCTAATCGTTCAATGGTGCTGTTGTACAATTCATCCATTGTTTTTCCATTGATGGGATTGATATATTTCCGATCTTTAAAACATGTATGGCAACCATGAAATAAATCCCCGAGGAATTCATAGACAGTATTTGAATTGCGGTGAAAACCGTCTACAGTGTATTTCTTTATTCGAAATTCACCACCATTTTTGGCATGTTGAATATGAATCCCTTTTTCCCTAGCAATGCTTTGAATCCACCGTATTGCTTTCATAGAAAACCGGCGTCTGGCTGGATCTTTGCTTGAAATGATGGCTATCTGACCTTTTGGTAAATAATCTTTTCGCCAAATCTTGTTACAGGCTCCAGCTATGGTAAACGACTCTGTGAAATGACAAATCCCACTCTGTTCGATGAATAACTTTCTGAATTCACCACATCCTCGTCTTAGGATATCAACATCCGATCGACAGTACAACTCCATCTCTTTTTGAAAATTGAATTCCTCACCGTTTTGAACTTTGTCATTATACCAGACTATGAATTTCGATCGAGCCTCTTCAGGCATTGAATCGGGTTTGTAATAAGACATGTCCAAGTATGGGCCGACGTAATCCCAGAATTCGTCTGTATTTGCCCAGTGAGGAAAGTAACCTTTTTTCATTTCTTGAAGTCCAAATGTAGTCGGAAATTTTGCCAGCCCAAAGTTCATGAAACTGAAGGAGTCGATCAAACACACACCATTCAGTTCTAACTTCAAAATATTATTCCCATTCATGGTCAGTTCTGGTTCTTTCATCCCAACGTTGATAATGTGATTGAGAATAAATTGACCATCATAACCTTTGAGATTATGGGCAATAGCTATGATTCCTTTGTGATGCTTTGTAAAGAGCCAGCTGCAAAAATGACTCAAAGTTTCTTTTCCTTGAAAAATAACTTCTCTTCCTTCTTCGAATTCACTGCATGTGGAACAATGAAAATCAAGTGGTTTATCGATACATTCAGCACAGGCTCGGTGTGCAATACAGTAATTCGGAATGTGTATCCCTGTGTCTTGCTGGCATTCGAAATCAAAGAAAATGAACAAAGGCTTTTTGACTACAGAAGAACTTGTCTCATCGTCACTGTCGTGCTTCATCTTACTCTGGTAAGGTTGAATAAAACAGCGATGAGAGAAGTCAACTATTTTCTTGCAGAGATGACACTTTTTCTTTCCCTTACAGACATGATTTTTCTTTCTGACAAAAAACTGGCCTTCACATTTTGAACAGAGTTTCACCAATTCACAAATGGTCTTCTTCTCTTTGCCTTGAAGTGTTTTGTGTTTTTTCAAGCATTCTGCACTGAAAAAACATCTATGACACTTGGAACAGACATACGCTTTTGATTCCGATGGACATTTTCCAGTACGAAAGCAGCCTTTACAGATCTTTGAGCAAATATGGTCTTCCCGATTCTTGTAACGCATATCACAGAACTCACAATAATAACCACAATCAAGAAATGCTGTGATGGATTTGATGTAGTCATAGTGCTTTTGATGAAAGTACAAATGTATGATTTTACTATTGTCTTTCACTTCTGGGTGTTCAAACACTTTCTCCAATTTTGAATGCTGTTGATGGACTTTAATAACATAGTCTTTTTCATATAAGAAATCTTGAATTTTTTTGTATTCTTCAGGACCTACAGGATGCGTCGACGAAACTCCAGCTTCATTCATCAATTTCTCGGCTTCAATCTTTTGAAGTGGTCTGTTTGATCTTTTGATGTGATCCCATCTTCGGTTCCATTCTTGGGTGTTTTCACGTTCATGGTGATAAATCCCCACAACAACGGCTCTTGCAAAACATAGATGATCTCCATTATTAATTTCAATAATCGATTGTTTCTTCTTTGCGAAAACTTTTGAATCCAATACTTCTGTACCCCTAACTCTTTTCCCACTTCCACTTGGGGGTACCGTATGTTAGATATTGAATGTCATGTGCCCATCGTTCAAGACGAATTTCTCATTCGACTGTAGAACTTTTTCAATCTCGTCCAATATAGTATGACTCTCCAACTCCTCCACATATAGAAAGGGAATATGAATCCCCACATCCAATGAACGGTGATTGATGCTAATTCTAATCATATCCCTCGATTCAGCCTTTAACTTTTGAACGATCTGTTGGATAACATCGTCAAATAAGACAGTCAATTGTTGTGGTTGTAGCTCATCGAATTTCTTAAAAGACGCCTCCAGTACATGGGATTCTGTTTTGAATTTTCTTGACTTCTTTTTTCCCACTTCTTTTAAGACGTATAGACTTTTCATATCCAAAGATTTTTTGTCTTCACTTTCTTCTTCCTTGGGTGAAAATAACCCAGCATGACTTTCTTCTTGCAAAGATTTTCTGTCTTCTTTCAAAGATTTTCTGTCTTATTCTTTCAAAGATTTTCTGTCTTCTTCTTTCAAAGATTTTTTGTCTTCACCATCACTTTCTTCTTTCAATGGTAAACTTTTTTTCTTTTTGGTTGACGGTGAAATTTTCTCATCATCGCTTTCATCATTGCTGCTACTGTCTGGGTAGACTAGGATTCTTTTCCTTTTCTTTGCCGGTAGTAATTTTTTTCTCTTCTTCGACATGGGCTGAATTACCTCATCGCTGCTTGTACTGTCTGAATACGGTACTAGCCTTTTAGACATGGTTTTATGACTGATGATAAGTCAGACAATGACCCAGAACTAAAAAAATCCTAGCTTTTTTATATCTATTTTCAGGCCAAACGTGTATAAAAAGAGGTGATACGATTGAAATCTTCATCATTCTTCGGAAAGATTTCAAACAGGACAACTGGTAGAAAAATGAGTGGGTTCAAGCTACAAAGTACAACACCAAAGAGAATGTATCTGTATGTTAACCCATACACTCACGATTATGAGATCACCAATATACCGTCAAGATATCAAGTCTACCATACTGGAAACTACGTGGGATCATTTCTATCCCACCAACATTTTGCAGAAAAAGACGTCTATCGTATCACCAGAGTCCTGGATCAAGCAACATTCGACAAACGCCATGGGATGAGTGATATGACAACGAATATTTGTCTTACATGCAACAGATCAGGACATTGGGCCAGACAATGTCCAGAAAAAGAAAATTTGATGTGGAAATTCGTCTCTGTCTTCGTGGACCTCTACAGCCACGAGGTGAAAATCTCGTCAACAATGGAGACTGGTGGTGAATTCCAACATATGAAATACGTTGGGGCTCTATTATCCTATAAAGTAGACGAGAATAAACGGAAGACAAGATCGTCACAGACTACAACTTCATCGACTGGAAATCAGATCGAACAGGAGATCGAAAATATGGAGCATGATAACACAGAAATCAACGACACAGAAATCTGTAGAATTCAAGTAGAAATACATGATAACCCGCAACAAAGCTTGCAACAAAGTTCGCAAAAAAATAAACTTTCTTCAGAGGATACTCTTATACTCGATCGAAACAACGGACCCTCTTCACTGTCTGGAGAGGGGCAAAACAAGCAAGTTTCTTCAGGATCTGAAGAAAAGAAAATCAACGAGAAAAGAGAAAAGAAGAAGAACTGTTTCTTCTGCAAAACAAAAAAACATGGTGCAAAAATCTGTCCAGATATTGTGTTGAAAAATAACAATGACGAACACAATGATGGAAACAATGAAAAAAAGAGGAAACGCAAGAGTGAATGTGAACCTGACATCCCAAAGAAAAAAAGAAAAACACAGTGAGTTGTAAAAATGTGGTAACATTTTTTCAAAGAACTGTTTCAAAGAACTTTTTTCAAAGAACTGTTTCAAAGAACTGTTTCAAAAAACGATTCATTTATTTCTACAGTTCAATGTTTCATTGTATATATTTTACCAGTTCAATGTTTTCATTGTAATGATTATTGTACAGAATGTTTTAAATAAAAGATGTAAAAAACATATAGGACTTGACTTTTTTGTTTTTGACAATTTGAAGAAAGTAAAAACTTTCTTGGTATTGGGTAGCCCTGAAAAGGGCTGTTTTAAAACTAAAGAGAACGTATTCTTTACCATTTCAATGAAGGATACATTCTCATTAATTTATTCTGCCAACCGCGATGTTCTGTTGGCGGTATCAGCTCTGACAAGTCTGGGTAAATATTACCCATCTTAACGATTGGGGTACGAGTATAAAACTCATACCCTCGCCTTCCAAAGAACTCACGAAGAGCTTTATGTTTTAACCTCTTCCTTTCTTCTGCCTCGTCTTGTTTCTTTTCCATGGCCTCTTTTTCCCATTTCTCTTTCATCTCCTTCTTATTCTTCTTACCGCCAAATAGCCCACAGCAAAATTTCGATAACTTCATCGTGAAATGAGTTAATACAAGAATAAAAAATGCTGGCTCTTTTATAGCTTAACAGGGGATTGACCTACTTTGCGTTAGAATTAAAAGCGCGAACGTGGGCGAGAGCATGTAGATAGAACATAACGTACTATATGATCTATCTACAATGTCTAAGAGTATCAAATCCAAAAAAAAATGTAACGAAACTAACGATTGGTCAACGTTAATTCCAAGTCAAAGTAGGTCAATCCCTCCACCAAGCTATAAAATCAAAGAACTTCTTCTATAGTCATTCGACTCTCGTTCTCTCGAGCAAGACGAATAAATCATAAAGTACACCAAAGCGAAAAAAAGATATCAAAATATGGAACAGATAAACCATCAAATAATTGACGCTCTCCAAGACTATTTAAATGCTGGTGAAGACTTGTTGGTATTAAGAAGGCAGCTCATAGCAGTTCAAAGACACCTAGAGCAGATAACACAGCCATACAGAGAACTCGGAGAAAAATTACTTGAGCTGTTTATGCAGACAACAACTCCAGAGCTCATATTAGTTGACGTTGAACTCGGGAGAAAGATCACCACGAAGGATGGGACAATGACAATTACAAAAAGAACTGGAAGTTGTCCCATCTGTCATGCGAATTTTGGTTGCTGTCATTAGACGAGGAAAAAAAGACAGTCTAATCTCCAAAAACAGTCCTTTTCAGGACTAACCAAACCTTAGAAAACCTATCTTTAACAATTGTCAATTTCGCAGATGTGTTGTTGTACTTTTTTGCAGAGAAAAAACTTATTCGCGATAGAAAAACTTTTTTAGTGATAGAAAAATTTACGATTAAAAAATCTTGCAGAGAGAAAAAACTTTTTTATCGATAGAAAAATTTTTTCAAATAAAAATCTTGCAGAGAAAAATTTTTTTCAAAAAATCTTACAGAGAAAATTTTAGCAATAGAAAAAACTTTATGCTTAAAAAATTTTTATCATAGAAAATTTGGATAAAAATTTCGGATAAAAATTTTTTTACAATTTAAAAAAGTTTTTACAGATTAAAAATTAGGGACGAAGAAAACTAGGGACTAATAAATCTAAGATCGGGTAAGTCTAGACGAACTGATTTCCGGGAAATGTCGGAAAAAACCCACACTCAGATCATATAGTCAGGCAATGTCTAAAGATCATACTGCTAGGAGCCAAAGAAAAGACTAAGTCCAACGGTGATAGAGAAAGATTGAGACGAATGAAGACGAGACGGAGAACAAAAGACGGGAAAAAAGACTAAGTCCATTGATAGTCTCTGCCTGAACCAGCATGAGGAGGGGAAAATAACCCATATCGTGGAAAAAAAGACTAAGTCCAACGGTGATAGAGAAAGGTTAAGACGAACAAAGACGGAGAAAAAAGACTAAGTCCAACGGTGGTAGAGAAAGATAGACGAACAAAAACGGAAAAAAAGACTAAGTCCAACGATGATCTCTGCCTGAACCAGCATGAGGAGGGAAAATAACCCATATCGTGGGAAAAAGACTAAGTCCGACGGTAATAGAGAGAAAGAACAACCCTCCAAAAAAAAGACTAAGTCCAACGATAGTGTCTGCCTGAACCAGCGTAAGGAGGGGTATATAACCCATTCGTGGGAAAAAAGACTAAGTTCGGCAGTGGTAGAGAAAGGCTGAGGTGAACGAAGACGGAAAAAGACTAAATCCAACGATGACAGAGAAAAAGCCTAAGTCCAACACGGTGATAGAGAAAGACCAAACCGAGTGAAGATGGTGGCACACCTTCTTTTTCCCGAGCCAGTCTGTGGTGTCACACGTTTCCATCCAACGATGACAGAGAAAAAGCCTAAGTCCAACACGGTGATAGAGAAAGACCAAACCGAGTGAAGATGGTGGCACACCTTCTTTTTTCCCGAGTCAGTCTGTGGTGTCACACGTTTCCAATTCAAATTTTGGCGGGAAAACGTCTCGACCAATCAAAACGCAGGATCAACCCGAACAAAACATGGTGACACACCATTCTTTGCTAGGAATTCCACTTCCGGTTTCCTCTTTTGTTTTTTTACATTTTTGCAGTGGTGTGAGGAGGGGGGGGGGACAGAAAAAACGGACATCTACTTCCGGTTTGACATTTTGACCGGTCTTTTGCCCCTCCTGTCCGAGGTTTACCCTCCCGAGGCGGGTAAACCTCGGACAAAAGGGGGCAACCTCGGACACTGGGAGGGTAGACCTCGGACGCTGTCCGAGGTCTACCCTCCTTTACTACTGTCAGGGACAACATTTGGCATGAAGGAACAATAATGGCAATAGTTTCAAAACATAAAAATGGAATGGGTTAAAAGCTGGTTGAGAATGACTATAGATGTATCATTAAGTCTTTACCAAAGGGCAACTTATGAAATTTCTTGAAAAAAAAATCAGCGCCTTGAGTGAGGATTGAACCCTGTTTTTTGAGGTTGCAAATACTACACCTTTACCACCGAGACACAAAGGACCCCCGAGTTGGTAAGAAATTAACTGTCAGAGCGCCAAATGAATTGAATGTTGATATTTAGTCACTACTATAAAGAACTCGACAAATGTATTGCAAAGTCGATGCTTTTTTGAGTTGGAATGATTTACAGTAATAGATATAGATTGACTTTTAATAGTATTTGTTACCACTGTTTGTTGCCACTAGGCTCATCCCGGAATCCCCGCGGTGGTTATTAAGTAAAGATAGACAGGAAGAAGCGAAAGACATTTTACAGAGAACGGCAACCGTCAACAATAAGGAGTTCAATACAAAACTCTTGGATGGTTTGACTAAAGCGCCTCCACAAGGCCGAATATGGCAGTTATTTTCTAACAGAACCCTGGGTCTCAGGACGATAATAATATTTTTGAACTGGTAACTTATTCATTTGTTTATTTATTCAGTTTTAGTCATAACTCTTTGGGCACCATTAAGAATTCCAATATTACTCATGCATGCTACATAATGCTGTAACGGTGTCAAGTCGGAAGTGTAAAGTCACGTAACCCTCAACAAAGCGTACTCTTATTGCGCAGTACAACGTAAATCTTTACCGCAGATCGTGGAATTCAGATATTATTGATTGTAATTAGTCTTCAATTCCCACCACTTGCATTTGGAAACTGGTAAATTCAACAGGTACTTTTAAGTTCATTGTTCATTGTTTAAAATACTTTGATAACAGAACTATTTTTATGTCCGCTGATAGATACTATAGAAATAGCAAAATTGACAACAATTATGACTAAGGCCTGGGCATCAGAACGGGAGAAGAGGTGGGAAGATGAAGCCTAGAATATTACAGTTGCTACCACAGTTGTACAGGCTTAAAAATTGCTATCACACTTGTACAGACTAACAGACACATTTGTACCGACTAATAAAAAAATTTCTCACACTGACAGTCGATGGAGTTGACAAGAGAATGGAAAAACATAAATTTCATAAATTTGTAAAGGCCAATATAATGAGTATTTTTGTATAGCGTTGGCCTCATGGTCTTTTATGAATTGAAATGGAGATAATTTTCAAAGGATTTTTTTCTTTCCTGTTCTCTCCCTTTACGTTGCTTTGACAACAAATCAAAATGGTAACAAACCAAAATGAGCAACGAGCAAAAATATGCTGATAGAGAACAAGTCCTGGGAACATTTCTGGAAAGTGCAAAAAATCCACAGTGGCCAAGCAATGAATAATATTTCTCTTCAATTTTACCATACCCAGTCTATAAGTTGAAATAGTAACTATGTCCTTTGAGAAATGACAAGGAAAAACACAAAGACCTCAAAGGCTTATATCACAGAGCATGATTTGGTGTTTGAGAAGAACATTTTTTTAGGGATTTATTTTTATTTTTGCATTTTGCTTTCTATGACACCAAGTAAAAAGGGCGCATGCCCGGCAACAGTTGTGTTTGCCGAGCGGGTGCCAACGTTCGGCGGCATTTACTTGATTTTCAGTGAAAACACAGTAGTAAAAAAGGGCGTAACTGTGTCAAAATATTTTGATGGTTACCTGCCCCTGTTATATGGGTACCCCTTTTGAAAGTAAATAACTTTTCCAAGTTTAAAGTAAATGTCTTCAGGAAGAAGAAAGATGTTACAAAATGTCAAGGTTTTTGCACAACGACAATGACGCATTGGCTGTGATAATAGCTTGACATTTTCTTCGTAAATAGATGAGCTAAAGACTAACAGTTGAATAAAATCTTATGGATGATACAGGACTGCTCAAGGAACAATTCTATGAAAGTTTTGTAAAAATATCTGCTGTAAATGCCACTATTTTAATTTTCCCCATTAAAAATCTATGGAGTCTATAAGTTGCCATGATCAATCAAGTTAGAAAGCCGATTTTCATAAACAAGAGGTCCGTTAGGCCTAAAGCCCTCATCTGAGTAAAGTCATCTAGGATTGATAAGTTTGAAGAGCTCCTGGTTGTGATTATGGAAAACATAAATGAGCCGTGCTCTGGCAAAAGGGGGTTTAATGCATCACCGTGATCCATCATTCCAAACGAGCCATCATATATTTATGGACCCATAAAATCCGTTTTGTTGAACAACCGACTGAATCATGAGTCACACCTGTCCTTTGACATGCAGAAAATTTGCCAAAAGCAAAAATTTTCGATCCAGGACAGCCTAAATATCTGTGGAGATCAAGATCAGATTGCACTGAATGTGAAGTCTGATCTTCGATATAAAATGCCCACCAGTTACTTAACTCTTTACCACACAAACCCAAGTGTTAAGGACTCTAAGGATATAGCCTCTTGAAACCTTTTGAAATAAGAAGAAGATCTTCTGTTTTTTTTTACTTAAAATGGTTTTCTGCACTTTCACAGCCAATAACCAACATTTCAGCTAAATCTAACTTGCCGTCCGCAAATGTTTCAATATAAACAAGTTTAAAATTTCATCAATTTATAAAGATTAAATGGTTCAGACACGAGGGGCACAGTTATTTTACGAATAACTATTTTAAAATCTTCCCAAGGTTTTGAGACACCTTTTTCAGAGAAAGAGCACACCGTCTGCGTAAAATACGCTATCATTATTTGTCATTCACATGGTGTCTAGAAAAAGGACAAACGAACGATCCCGATTAGTGCTCGGTAACAGCACTCGTCACAACTCGGTCGATTGCGTACCTACATCTAAACATTTGATCAACGATCACCCGAGGTTTGCCAATTGTTTCGTTCACTGTTAAACGCACGAATTTGCAGTTATGAATAAGCTCACCAGAGCCCAAAATTCTAAGTTAACACTTTCGTACGATTAAAATCGTACGATTAAAATCGAACATCTATCAAAGTTTGTTGTGAAATTAAACCTTACTGTGATGTTCAAATCGAAATATTTTTATTATTTAAAGGGCCCAATTCTTTCAGCGTAGTGAGATGGGTTGCAGGCGGTACTTTTCACTTTTACTTGGGTTTTTCCGTAAATGTTTGGATGGTGTTGAAATTTTGGTATACGATTCCTATGGCCGTGGGCTTGGCATGCCAAGCCCAGACCAAAAAGGGAATCTTTATCATATTCTTAGGAATTTGTTTCGCCTTTGTATACATCAAAGATTATCAGTTATACCAAATAAAGAAAATTAGAGTATCTAGTTTTTAGAGCAGACATTTTGCGTTTGTCAAAAATCATAGTCGTCCTTTTCTATTGTAGGTTTGTTTGCAGCATGTCGTATTACGGTACTGTCATGAATATAGATAACCTCAGCGGAAACTTATTCACAAACTTTGCTCTGATGACCG
This sequence comes from Tridacna gigas, assembly GCA_945859785.2. NCBI lineage: Eukaryota > Metazoa > Mollusca > Bivalvia > Cardiida > Cardiidae > Tridacna > Tridacna gigas. Next base: position 28,252,545 of record OX244031.2, on the reverse strand, counting down.
TGGTGGAATACCCGGCTAAACTTATGTCAATGCTCTTGCTGGACCGCGTGGGTCGTAAACGTTTACACATGGGGTACTTGTTTGTCGGTGGAGTGGCTTGTATGGGAACTATGTGGCCTATCATTGACGGCAGAGATGGTAAGGTCCCAAGTCGTTTTTAGCCACTCATTGTAAACACTCGACTCTTCAGGCCGTACAATAGACATAGTTTTGAAAACAGTGAAGAGAGTTATTTAGTAATGAAACGCCCATAGTGAAATAGCCGTCAGGACTGGTGTTCCTGCTCGTTTTAAACCGCGTGGAGCGCAAAGTGTATATGAGTACATTGGTTACATGTTTGTCGGTGAAGTTGTTTGTATGGGTACTGTGTGGCCTATTGGTTATGACACAATCGGTTAAGTGTTTAGGTGTTTTATTTACCCAGTACTGTACAAATTCTTTAAGGAACCGTAGTATGACCGATTTTGAACTCAGAAAAGATTTTTATTCAATAACAAAAGTCTTTGGTATGATATCTAAAAAACTTATATCGATGCTTATATTACAACGTGCTGTGGCAAAAGTTTTGTTGCTGGAGTTTCGCGGAAGCGTACTGTGTGACCTGTCGTCGAAAGCTGAGACGTAATTTAGAGATGTTTCCTTATTACTCACTTGACTAGGAGGCACAATGCAGTGGGTCCCATTGAAAGTATTCGCACAGGACACATTAAAATGGCTTAAATAATAGTATTCGTCCTGTGATAGGATAGAAAAAGATGGAATGCTGTTTAAAAACATTTACTCCTTCTCCGACAACGTTTTCAAAAGCCTTCTTTTCGTGATTCTAAAAGCATGGAGTGGTTTAGCACAGGGTTATACGAAGTTCTACGATAGTTTCCTCAGGGGTATGGAAACGTGTATATGCATGATTAAAAGGCCACGGTAGGTAGGTTAACCTTTCAGCCAATTAATGTGCTCTTACACTTATAGCGCTGGACCCTATATTACAACTGCACAGAATGCACATTCTAATCTCTGATGAACGCTGTCCAATACAGTAACGTTTTACCGACGAAAAAAAAAAAACAAAGAAAAAAACTTTGAATTCAAAATGTATGGGAGGGAGGTCTATTGATATTTTTTCTAGTTTTATAACATATTTTTTGTCTATAGGATACATGTATAAACACTCGAATCACATTTGTAATATATATTCTTCCCTTTCTTTCACAATCTTTACGTATAGAACTGCAACCAGCTTTGATCACCCTAGCACTGATTGGGAAACTTTGCATGGTCGGTGCATTTGGAACAATTTACGTGTTGTCAACGGAAACTTTTCCAACTGTTGTTCGGAATGCAGGAATGGGAGCCAGTTCGGCCATTGCCCGTGTCGGAAGTATGATAGCGCCATATATTGCAAAATCAGTAAGTTGTAGTCGTGATAATTGTAGTCACGCGGCATCAGCTTCTATCTTAAACGTCTGTTTACGAGTGGTTGAAATCGTGACTTGAGGACGGGAAAAAAGTGTAATTCCGGCGATATCATCACTATAAAAATGATATCGTCACCAGTGACGGTATCTACTGTAGAGCCACTGGAATACTAGTTAATCGCTGAAAAACTATTCGATCGATAAACCCTTGTAAGTCACAGATAGGTATTGAAGGAAATTCTACTTTATTTCTATCAATCACTGAATCAGATTCAACTTAACGAATTTGTAATAATGTGTTTGAGTGCTTATCGGCAGGGAAACACACTACATCTAGCAGTAGTTACCCTTGTCACTATAGAGAGTGTGACGTCATCATTTTCCCTCTTGATTCTATATGAAGCAACTATCTTGAGATTGATGGAAATTTTATAACCATTCAGGCGTAACGGCTAAAAATAGACCTGTTGGCAAACGACTTGTGTTGAATTAATGTCAATATACAAAAAAGTTAAACCAGTACCAAAACCATTATGCTCAGTGCGACTGGGATCAGACTGGCGAGTTCTTGTGGAAGAAACTTTAATTTAATTAATTGGCTATGTATTGCGTTTTATCGACTGGACAGGTATTGAACAGTTCTCAGTCTGCTGTAACCCATTACGTTGTGTGGGACTTGGATCAGTACGTTTAAATCAGGTGTGTTTGAGATGATTGGGCAGAATGATTTCCAGGTAGCTCCTTACTCGAACCAGACTAGTATGTTGCAGAATTCCAAATGTGGTTAGCTAACAGATCTATCTGTAGCTGTTAAGTCCGAGAGGTTTCAATTTTTTTTCATTTTCAAGATGACATCTTTATAAAGAATTAAGAAGGACAGCGATGACGTCACACTCCCTATAGGGACAAAGTTAACTGCTTCTAGCAGCAATGTACATCCATTCCTTTTTTATTTTTTTTCCACGTCATTTTCAATAATTTACTAGAATTTTGAAAATATTAAGAAGAAAATACGTCGACCCTTGACCAAAATTCGTAGAAAATAACACTTTTGACCATAGTTTTAGACTTGTCTGTTTTGAAAACATTGGCAGACGGCAATTCATATGTGGCAAAAATTATAGCATTTGTCTTTGAAAGGGTAGAAAACATTGTGGGAAAAGAAGAAAATGCTGGTAACCACACTGCCTTGTGTCTACTATCAACAGCAAATTCAATCATTTTAACCACATTCACTTGTCTTCTGTTAGTGCTATTGATTTTGACATGTCAAAAATTTTGTCGTTTGGTAAAAAGGTAAAAGAGTGAGGCATTCAGTGCGTAAACGTCACAAACACAAAAAGATCTTTCACTTTAATACATTTTATTAACAAACCTTTCAAAAGCCATATTTGAAAAAAAAAAAAAAAAAAAAAGCGACGGCTTATTTAACCATTACACCATACAAGATTGTCTCGTTAACCCATAGGCACCTAAGCGCGACTCACTGACCTTATGCGTACAGCGTAGATCAAGATCAGACTGAACAGAACGTGCAGTCTTGATCTTTGATCTACTCTGTCCGATAAGGAGATATCTTTCCCCCAAAAATACCACTGAAATGGGAAAATTTTGGGTTTATACTATTGATTTGAAAGTTTAATTTTTTTTAACTTAGTAGGATAAGGGTTAAAATTTCGAAGAAACCTGTTAAGTCTTTTTCCTGAATTTTTTTTATGGATAAAATTGTGCCGTTGATACAAAACCTTATAATAGAATGTGAGATATCCAGTAAGTTGGTCATATATTTCTTTGTGAGAGGGGTGGAATCCAAAGCTCCTAAGCGTCAGTCGGTGCGCCTTTTCGGATGTGTAGATCAAGATCAGACGGCACAGAACGTGCCGTCTGATCTTGAATCTACACTGCCCGATACGGAGAGATTTTTCCGGCTATAAGAACCTTGAAATTGCAATGTTTGGCACTTCACTAGGGGCTGGAAACTTTCATTCAATCTATTTTAGTAGGTAGAAAATTAGATGTTAGAAAATTTAATTGTGTTTTATCTCCAACATGAAGCCCTACAAAGAAAAGAAGAAAAAAAAAAAAAAAAAAAAGGGGGGGGGCATGCTCTGTGAAATGGGGGCTTAATGCATCTGCAAAAGGTATCGACTCAGGTCAGCCTGTGCAGTCCGGGCAGGCTGAACTTGGCGGAAACGTATTTGCTATTGGTCTCTTGTCTGCGTGTCAAAGGACCAGTGTACCTCATGATTCAGTCGGTTGTTACAGAAAATTTGATTTCATGGATCCACAATCTTGTAACAACTTGCTTGGTATCATGGATCATGGAGATGCGCCAAGCGCCCTATTGCCAGAGCGTGGCTCAAGTTAACTGAGTGTATAAGCAAAGAATTTTTATCTTACAAACCGAGATCCAAAGAAATTCGAAATTGCGGAAGAGTGGAAGCAGCAAACCTACGGTTGTATCTGACGAGATATTTGACAGTGTGATTTCAAGACCAGGCATTGCGTATTGTGCAGTCTAAACTTTACTTGCACTGTCCGTCAAAGTAGACAACATGTTGCAACAAGCAGTTTCTCCTTCAGCCAAAATTCTTTCCGGTGTATTTTTGTAACATGCCCCATATCATTTTAACTATTCTTTTTTTTTTTCTTTTTTCAATCAATATATTGATTCAATGGATTATAAGTCAGTTTCAAAAATTGCTTCGATCAAATATCCACCCTTCATACGGTATATGGTCGTTTTTAACGCCGTTTTCAACATTATTTCAGTTATATCGCAGCGGCAAGTGCACCATGTTTTCCTGTATTTATTAACCAGTACTTCGCATAGTATTCTCTAAATTCCACCGGTTGCTTTCCCACATAATCCGCATCGTCGAAACAACGATCAGCGGTGAGGGAGGAATGAATTCTATCGCAGTGACTACCATAAACACACCATAAAAGAATCGGCCGAGCACGAGGTTCGAACCAGCGACGCCCTGTTCTCAAGTCCTGTACGCTACCGATTACGCTTTTAGTATATATGACCGCCATTGTTTCAGGCAATGAACGTCGGCGAAGTTACCGAACAATCTGTATCACAGACAGTGTTTGGCTCAGCCATGTCCTTGGCCCGTCTTTCTACAGTTGCCCTTCTTGCAAATGTATTGTTTCCAAATGTTAAGTATTGTCATAAACAGACCTCATTTCGGGCGACACTCCAAGGAGTCAAGGACAAACTATACCATTGGCTTTGTTTGGCGCAGCAATGGTCTTGTCAGGTCATTTTACCGTTGCACTTCCTCAAAATGTCTTCGTCTTTGTATATCTTAAGCAACTACATAAACAGACCTAGTTTCAGACAACACTTTTATAAGAGTCACAGGGGAAGATATACCGCTTACCCATTTTGGTGTAGCCATGTTTTTTGGTCTGACTTTGTACCATTGTCCTGCTGGAACATTTATCCATCTTTCAACATGCTAAACACTAAAATAAACCAACCAGGTTTCAAGACAAGCTATACCAATGACCCTGCTTAGTGCCGCCATGTTCTTAGCTGATCAATGTACCATTGCCCTTCGTTAAAAATCCCTACTTTAAGGCAAAATTTCCCAAACTTTTAATATATCAAGCACGTACTTACACCGACATCGTTTGAGACAAGACTTGTCGGTGGGGTGACAGGACAAGCTATACCACTGACCTTATTTTTTGCAGCCAGGATTTTGATGAACTTTCTCGTACTAGAAAGTGTCCCTCATATTTCCTGAGTTTTGAGCACTGCTTCAAAACGACATACTCTTAAGCAGTTGCGTGATCAGGCTGGAAAACGTATTCACCTTTCTAACTGTGAAGCACTTATATGAACCAAACCTTATTTCAGGCAACACTTTTAGGAGGAGTTACCGGACAAGCTATACCACTGACCTTGTTTGGTGCAGTCATGTTTTTGGCTGGACTTTCTACAATTGTCCTACCAGAAACACTCCACAGGCAACTTCCGGAGTCCATCGAGGATGCTGTTAATATGAGAAAAAAGTAAGTAATTCTTTCTTTTTTCTTAATCATCATGTTTGCTTTATCTTCTTTTTCATCATCCACAAGATATGGAATATCAGTTCAGAAAAAATCCATACTAAGTTACCATTCCTATAATTAATCCTTTACAACACAATTCCTAGTGTTAACAACCCTCAGAGAGAGTGCTTTTAAAAACCATTGTGGGAAAAGAAGAAAATGCTGGTAGCCAACATTTTTCCCTTTTCCCACAACGTTTTTTATAATTTACAAAACAAATTTTATCACTTTAGCCCCGTTTATTTTGTCATCTGCAAATGCTTCCAATATGGACAATGCTTCATTTTTACCGTCTGGTAAAGATTGAATTCTTCGGCTTCATCCATCAATAATTCTAAATGAATTAAATGTTTATTCCTAGCTCTATGGTTAACTATACATATTCTGTCTTCGGCAGTCATTAGGTTAGTTGTTTAATGTAGAGTTAGAATTAAATTTCGAAAAGATCATGAATACAGTAATTGATGTTTCAGTCCTAGATTGGCGTAACCCAGGTTCCACTGTGACAAGCTTTGTATTCTTTAAATTTCAGTTATCTTTGTATCTAATCACTTTAATAACATTTTGTATATCAAAATAATACTGTTAAAATACTATTTTTTTCGCCTTGCTGAACAACTTTTAGAACAAAATATGAGGAGAGGGGCAAATGTTTGATACAATCACACAGTATGTACTCACAATGTGTCTTGTACTTTTGATGCAAGTTTCTTCCCTTTCCATGAAATGTTGTGCGGTGTGTAAGTTGAAATAATCTGCGGTACATTTAGGTCTGGAAAAATCTGTGCAGTAATAGTTTAAAAAGTTCTCTTCATATCGTAAATAATGCATTGATCTTGTACAATCAATAATTTAATTTTTTTCTTTTCGTGTTTTTATTTTAGAAAATATACAGCAGCGAAAGAGTTGGAGATAACCAATTTCGATAACAGGGGTTTTGTTCCTGGGGAGAAACTTGAGGACAAACTGTGACTCTTCTGTTGCATACACGAGCGACTTTTAAAGGGGCTTTTGTGGACAGCACACATTTATTTCAAACCTTTTCACGCTCACATACCTCACAAAGAAAATATAGAGCATAATTGTCTATTGTCTGTTTCGGTGTATGATCGAAATTTCTTTCATCGAGTAAAAAGCGAAGGATATATTTTCACGAGTGGCTTCGCCACTCGTGAAAATATGGCCTTCGATTTTCACTCGATGAAAGAAACTTCGGTCAAACTCTGAAACAAACAACTATCCTATTTCTTTTATGCTCTTCACATTAACCTTTCTTTTCACGTCTAATCTTGGATCATCGCGAAAAATATGTGCGTCTTTCAGGCAAAATAGATTTATTCAATCTAGTCGGATATGGACTAGCTGTAATAATGACGTCTCGAGTGATTTTGACTACGTAATAAAACGTGACGTTCACCCGCTAAAGACTCATTCGTGTTCGATAAATATCCGTGGCATGTCAAAAATAAATTTCACCGGTGAAATATAAGGATTTATTTCATGCTTTTCGGTAGTTTATCGATAAATAATGGTGGATTATGGTTTGATATTTCATGTTTACAACGAGTGAATATACCGATTTCATATTTTCTAACTCCTCAAGTGAAGGCGGAAACAGTAGTTCCCGCGCACTAGTTATCAAAGCAAACATTCAAATAGAGGAAAATAGGACGTAATTTACGCTATATTTCTCGCGCTTTACGTAATACTGAAATGCGTTGTTATGTGCGGGGGATACGCCACGGAGAATTACCGAAAACAACTGTACTGGAGAATAAGACTAAGAACGCTCTTAAGAATGGTTGGTGAATACGGGCCCAGGTGGCTTTTTTGTCTTATTCTCCCTCCACAGGTTCAGTCAGTTTGGTCAACATTTTAAAGATGCATCCTTACAGCCACAAAAAAAAAAAAAAAAACGCCGTGAATACTTGAAAGTGTGACTCGGAATTTGGTCAGCTGTGTAAATATAGATAAATTACCAATATATACGGTGTAAAGGATAGAGATACTCAAAGGATTTGTCCTCATTTAAAACCGGAAACGACAACAGTGATTTTTTTAATGCTGTCAAAAATGAAATGCGTTTTCCATCCGTCGTAATCTGTGCAACCTTGCAGCTGTCAGGGGCAACATTTAGCATTAAGATACAAGAGTGATTATAGCTTCATGAAATAAAGATGAAATGATTTAAAACCTGGCTGAAAACGAGTAAAGATATATTTTTAAGAGAATCTTTCCTACCAGGAACTTGTGCATCAAGTATTTTCATAATGATCATAATGATCGGTCGACTACTTCAGGAGTTATAGCACTTTTAATTATTTGTCTTGATCCCGTAACAAAGGAAACGGTGGGGGTATTCAAGTGATTTATCGTGATCATATAAAGCGAGAAATGCAGACTAGAACTTCTTTAAAGTTAATTGACCGCTTTGAAGCACGAACAACTTCAATTTATTCTTAAAAATAAATGAATTTAATTTGACATCGCAGAACGTTTTCGTTTAAGTTTCCGCGTTTCAATTAGGGATCTGTTACGGTAATATAACTAGTGTTCGGTGATTTGAGCGCACTTAATAATATTATCATACCCCATCATACCCCCGAGTCCCACAACGAGGCGAGGTGGGTATACAGTGTAACCAGATTGTCAATTTGTCTGTTGGTTTTCGCGTCTGTACACGCAATTTTCTCCTCTTCCCCTCCTGTAATTTTCAATAATCTAGCTAAAATTTTAATGAAACCTTTCTACTAAAAGAACTTGTGCATGGGCCGAAACTTTTCGCTATATTTAAATTTTCTGCATGCCAAGAGATAATTCTACGTCATGATTCAGTCGGTCGTTTGACAAAATGGATTTTATGGATCCGTAATTAAGTGATGTCTTGTTTGGTATAATGCATTTCGGAGATGCATTAAGCCCCCTTTTGCCAGAGCACGGCTTAATTTCATTCTGATGAGCCGAATGGTTGCGCTGGACCTTCAAACATCATCAAAATTACGACAGGATCTTTAACGAGCAATCGCGTCATAAGAGTGTTAGGCATTTTTACGAGCGTTATTCTAACCCTTAATCTGCTATATAAATGAAACGACAATTTCCACTCAATAGAAAAAAACCAAATATTGCGCTTAGCAACTTTAGGGTTAAGTTACAAATCGTAGCGTGACTTCAACGCACGACTTTTGATAACTTAAATATCGCATTTGATCGTTTGAAACTCGCACAAAACTCTCACCTGTCCTTGGCATCTATAACGATTAGTGGGCGATCAGTTTCGTTTGTGATGAGACCGTGAGACTGTTGTTTGATAATTGGATCAAATCTTGCATTGTTAGGGCACCATTGCACGATTGTAAGGGACTCTATGGAGCTATATCGATGGAAAAAATAGGTCATCACCTTAAAAGGTCTTCAGTCTTTTATAAAAGAAAGATCGCAGCTTCCGTTCTTTTTTTTCTGGTATTTACTTCGCATCCATTGCCTATTTATTTTTCATGGCTTTTCGTTCATTTTTCGTAATTCAGCGTTGTTCTCACAAAATTCTACTTTGGAGAGATGGACCTCTGTTATGGCATTTTTTTTCTATTTGTAAACCTCCATTTATTCATTATTCATGTCCTCTGATGCATCCTCGTTAAGTTTGAATAAGGATTAATTGCTTTGCTCATTAGGAGCTTTGAAATTACCATAATAGGACTGTTGGCTATCAGAGCTGAAGTTTCCACGTCTTGAAGTGCTGGGCAATTGAGCTGTTTTTTATTGCAAGGCCTTTCTTGTTCAGGAGACGGGGAGCATCGACCTAAACCCTTAGGAAACTAATCACAACTAGTCTACTAATGTACTGTGTAGATCAAAATCAGATTGCACCAAACGTGAAGTCTAATCTTAGAACTAAATGGTCCGACGGTTAGTTTTTATTTTTCGGCATAAAAAAAGATCTTTGAAATAGCAATATTTGGTATTTTTACTGTTCACTGGAAATTTTACTTGATTTTTTTTAAAGGTAAAAGTGTTCACGCGCCCCCACTTTAAAGAAATCATCTTTCCTGAAATAATGACGCTAAAATCCCTTTATTCCTTTACCAAACAATCCTGTCAAAGACAAATTTCATCATTTTAACCACTTTTAATTTGTCGTCTGCAATGCTTTCAATTTCAAAATGTCAAAACTGGTGTCATCTGGTGTGTGTGTATATATATAGATATGTGTGTGTGTGTGTGTGTGTGTGCCATACTCTTTAAAAAGGAAACATGAGCCGAAACTTTTCGCTTTTGGTCAATCTTCTGTATGTCCTAGAACCTGTATACCTCATGATTAAGTCGGTTGTTTAAAGGCAGCCATTATGGATCCATAATTAAACGATGGCTTGATTGGTATTATGGATCACGGAGATGCATTAACCCCAATTTTTGCCAGAGCAAGGCCCATACAAGATATTTCTAATAATTCTAGCAATACGTATACCGTTGGACCGAGCCGAGTTGACAGAAAGGTAGCATAGACATTCGACAAATCTCTCCACTGTATGACGATGGATGACATGCACCTACACCTTACATTTCTACCCCTAAAATAGCCTGCGGTACCATTCTTAACCCTTTACCAGACGATAAAATTTTAGCCTTGTCCAAATTGAAAGCATTTGCAGACGACAATTTCAATGTGGCTCAAATGGTGCAACTCTTCTTTGACATGGTAGAAAACTTTGTGGGATAAGGAGAAAATGCTGGTCACCAGCGTATTCTCCTTTTCCTTTCCCACAATGTTTTCAAAAGGCTTCTTTCCCAAGGTCGTCAAAAGTCGGCATCGTTTGGTAAAGGGTTAACCTGCCAAATAAGTCAAACTTTCAAGCCGATAGTAAAACCCCAAATGTTGCCATTTCAGAAGTATCATCTTTTTTTTTTTGGGGGGGGGGGGGGAGGAGGGGTTTGGGATATATCTCTTTATTGGACAGTGTAGATCCAAGAACAGACTGGACGTTCTGTGCAGTCTGATCTTGATCTACACGGTCTGCAAAATGTCTTTGAGTGTCGTATTTAGCAGCCTAAGGGTTAAATTCGTAAGACTCCTCTTAATAAAACATAAGAAACATGAGAAAACACAAGTCACAATTTTTTATCGAAAAATTCTATCTAATTATATTTCTATTGATCAACAGTCAGTTTGAATATTTATTTTTAATGTAGCTCATCAATTCCGTTGCCAGTTTTTATCGACAGATTGATAGATGTAAATGACTTTACTGCTGTTGTTGTCGTTGCTAATTGAATTTCGAGCGTGACGCCATGCTTATGATCATGTAACTCACAGTGTCTAAAAAAATGGAAACTGACGTAAATGTAAGAGTTACGGAGTTGGCCGATTTGTGACGAATGGTTCAAGAACTTTCATACATGGCTTGAAAGTATTAGCTTATTAAATAAAACAGAAGAGGTCTATAGTTATCTCAGGATAACGGTGAACGCAGTAAAACATGTATGATTTACAACAGGATAGTAAGCATGAAGCATTAAAGTGATCTCAGTAGAAACTATCAGCTAACTCCTTACCAAACGACAAAATTCTAAACTCAAAGGCTTCTGCTTCAGGTTCGTTAAAGCACTGGGTTGTGTGGTAAAGGGTCAATGACCATATTGCCTCCTATTTCGTCTTGAAGACCACTTGTTACAACATGTCGCAAAATAGAAACTGCTTGTCGCATATTGTCTTTAGAAAGCCAAAGGTACACTAGGGGGCAGCCTTGGTTTCAAAACATTTCTAGGGCTACTCCGCCCGGACCACCTATCTATCCTGAATTTACACACAGAGAGCTAGCTATATACCCTTGCACATTGATGTAACAATAGCAGGGTGCTTCTCTAGTTTTTTACAATTCACCATTCAAACTTGTAGTACTTATATTTATTCGTTATTCAAAACCTTGTTTATCGTGCAACATCAGAGCTCATCCTCTAGAGCATTTCACTCTTCATGCTGTATATAAAAGGAAACGCAGGCACCGAATGGCATCGCTATTATAAAGTAAGCTCCATTGTGACGCTAACCTTGCGCACTGTACAACTGTAAAAAAAGTTCCTATTACAGAATAACACTATTGACTTATATGGACTTAACCCTTTACCACAGAATCCCGCAAAAAAGGAAAATTTTGAAAACATTGTGGGAAAAGGAGAAAATGCTGGTAACCAGCATTTTCTCCTTTTCCTACAATGTTTTCTGCCCTAACCAAGATAGACATCGTCAATTTAGCAACATTTAATTTTTCGTCTGCAAATGGTTTCAGTTTGGTCCAGTCCAAAATGTTATCGTTTGGTAAAGAGTTAATATATATAATATAGATGTCAAGAAACACTACTACAGTAAGCTGCACATCGACGCTAACCTTACGCACTGTATAACAGACTTTCCCATTAAAAAATAACATTAATCTGGACTGAGTATCCAGAATGAACACCAATTCGACTAAACCATTTGCCATGATTCCACCCGAACCACTAGGTGTAACATTCTTCATCAGAGTAGAATCATGAATGACCATGAATTTAGCCTTATCCTGCCCCATATGCACCGAAACGGCTCCTTCCTTTACCAAAGTCAATGGCAGGTTAATTTAGTTGCTTTATTTTGGTGTCTTTAAGTTGCTTTGAACTGGGTCAGAGTTTTCCACGCGTGGTTTATGATTTACGTCCGGCATAACATTCAATTTCAATGTTTTGTATATCGAACCACAAGAACAATCAAAATCACAAAAAAAGCTAACCTTAGAGGCCCAATCCCTACCCAAACCATATCTATTATCTTCCCATCAATGGAATACCACGACCTCCCATGATCTGAGCTATCAACATAATCCTGTGCTGAGCGTATCGGTATTAGGTAAATTTCATCTGGGAAAGGATAGGTTAGATACCGACCGAGCATAAACATAGGGCCAGTTCTAAACATAGTCCCCATGTATGGTGTAAGATACAGGACATCCGACGGGTTAAGTCCGTCTATCACGTGTCTCACGAAATCGTGATTCTTCGACGCAGCGAAAAAATCATTGGATACACCATATGGATTGTAGGTATAGTTTAAAATGACACCTTTATGGCCTGCTGCTTCGTAAAGATTGTTAAGGTGCTGCTTACACTTGACGTCAATATCAGCGTAGACTCCGCCAATTTTGTGTATCACCAGGTAGCGAGCGATGTCAGCTCGTACAACCCACTGCTCTTTGTACTTGTCATAAAGCGCTTTCACCTCCGGATAGCTTTCATTGACCAGGTTATCAACCATCGAGGCATTCCATAAGATGTATTGATGATCAGGGTTTAAGTCTTTCCACGTTTGCCGGTACGGCTGATATTTCCTCATAAATTCAAATCTGTTTTCTGACAAGTTGAAGAAGATTTGATGGATAATTTTTGGGATGGGATCTAGTCTACTCCTGTTCGAATGTCGTAAACGTTGTGGATTAAAATTTGTTTGGAAAAGAAATTCTTTGCTGACATGTTTTAGGGTCTTTGTATAAACAAGAAAGAAAATGAAAAGAAATAGACCGACGATTGTGGTCTTTTTGTAGGTGAGCAGTCCTTGTTTAATTTTATCGTTTATTTGTAGACTGTGTGGGTTTCCTTGACTCGCTACAATCATCATCCAGCGGTGGTTCAAAGGCTACCACTATTTCAAAATCTCAGTGGATCTTCTGAAAGTACACAAGTGTTTCACATATAGAGAGTAGTATAAACCCCAAAGCGGCTTTCACAGCTACAGTTGCCTTTGCACCCATTGTAGATCAAAATCAGACTGCACAAAACATGCAGATCTAAGACGAGACATTTTAGGCAAGTGCAACCTTAAAGCTGCAATTAACTGGGTCTTAGTTCTAAACTGAAAATGTTGGATTTACGTGGCGCTCTAAGATTTAAATAGTTTCCATCGTTGAAATATGGCCTATGACCTCATATATCCATACACCACACTACTATTCTTGGAAACAAATACACCTCATGTGGGTATAAAATGTTGCTTTTTTTCAGTACAAATTATGATTCGAAAACCGGGGATAACTGTGTCATAATATTATACTTGTCCTTCTTGCATAGGTTCCCCAGTTGATAGTTAACAACTTGTCCGATTTGGTATAATACAGATAATAAAGTGTTTGTCAGGCATATCCATGGCGTAGTCTTATTTTGTGAGTAGTAAAGAGGCTTATTTTCAGCTATGAAATGTATGGTGTACTTGAATATTACAGAAGGTAATGTAGCAAAGGTACTTGATAAATGGATAACTATAGGCTTGCCGAATGTGTCTGTAAAGACGTAACTTATTATATCGATTACCAACGGACGTCGATTTATAAAAAAATATGTTTAAGATAAAAAAAAAAAAAAAAAGGCGGAAAAGCAACAGAAAGAAAAACGACATAGGGAAATCACGAGGCACAAATGAGAGAGAACAACTATATCTTCCAAAGCAACTATATCTTCCAAAGCCCTCAGTTATCCGAGTAATACGTACCAAGGGAATTAAGATCTTTCTAACATTCACTGATAACTATGACATCATCAATGAATGAATCAGCAAAATCTTCAACATCACCAAGAACCATTTTCATCAGCCTTGAAATGATGTACTTGAATTTGCCATATCAAAAGGAATGAGCAAGAACTGAGACTGACTAAAGAAGTAATATAGCATGTCATTCATTTCTTTGTGTACTTAAGGTATCTAGTAGACAGTATGCCTTATGCGCAATGGTATGGTAGAACTTACATTAAAATCACCTTCTATGGGAATTGTTTTACCTGGTACATCAGTTAAAATATCAATATACCTAAAATGAACTTCCAGATCTAACTTGATCATTTGATAAGTATGGGTAAATCTGTACTTGTTCAATTCCCTCATTTGGCTTAAGTAGCAAAGGACCTCTTCTTCATTCAAAACCTCGCATACTGTAGCAGCTTACAGATTGATTGATTGATTGATTGATGTTTTATGTCGACTTCAACATTATTTCAGTCATATCACGTAGACAGCATACACATTCATGTATGTCATGGGAGCAGCTAATCGAGATATTTGAGTCAACAACCTTAGGATCAAATCCACTTTGATAATGTCTTGGAGAAGTTTAGAATTGGATCACGTCAGGTCATAAAGTAGGTCACAGAGACAAATCAAAAAAAAAAAAAAAAAACGTGTGTGAATACTATAGGCCATATTTTAAGAAAAGTTTGAAATTAGGTCTCATCAGGTCAAAAAAAGTGCGTCACCGGGATGGATCTTAGAAAAACCCTATGTGCAGTCTAGTGGCCACATCGTCTGGTCAATACCCATGAAAGATAATCAGAATACTTCTCTTGATGATATCTTGATTATGTTCGAAATCGCGTTACGTTTGGTCAAAAAGTAGGTCACTGAGATAAATCTTCGAAAAATCTTATGTGCACTCTAGAGGCATCTTCGCAAGCCAAGGTGACGATCACTACGTGGATCTTACCCCTGGGCTGATCGAGTCGAAATTTGTTAGCTTCGCTCTACGTGTAATCATTGGTTGCAGTCAGAACTGAAAGCACCAGTGAAATAGCGCGTTACATTTGCTGTCCGACATCAGCAGAACGTAAATAAATCAAAGTGCTGAAAGTACTGACAGACTAGCGAATTTGATTAATTGATTGTTTGTATGGTGTTTAACCCTGTTTTCAACATTATTTCAGTTATGTAGTAGTGGACAGTGCATATATGCATGCTTTCCTGTAGTTTCTTTTACCAGTACTCCGCACATTATTATTTCCAAGCCACTGGCTGCTTTCCCACACTTGTATTATAACCATCGTCGAAAGGTGAGAGAGAAATGAATCCTGTCACAAGGACTATCATCAATCCTCGGAAAGAAATTTGCCGAGTCGGGGATCGAACCAGCAACCTCCTGTTCCCAAGTCCTGTACACTGTCGACTGAGCTGCTGGGGCTATACGTGCTATTGGTTAACTGTAATCCAGTTTAAGTTTAACCCTTAACCTGCTGAAAATCATGGTTAAACGAAACTTTCAAGCCGATGGTAAACACCTCAATATTGCTATTTCAAAGTTACATTTTGGAGAAAATAATATATCCTTTTATCGGACAGTGTAGATCCAAGATCAGACTGCATGCTCTTCGCGGTCTGATCTTAATCCACACTGTCCGCAAAACGTCATTGAGTCGCGGTAGTGCTGGTAAAAGAAACTTCAGGAAAGCATGGACAGGTGCTCTGGCCGCCGCAATATCAATGAAATAATGTTGAAAACGGCGTTAAACACCATGCAGTCAATTAGTCAATATCCAATAGCGCAAGATGTAGTTAACTATTTAACTCTCTATACAAAACGAAAACATTTACGCCAGTCCAAATTCAAAGCTGTTGCAGGCAATAAATTAAAAGTGGCTGAACTGATGAAACCTCCTGATTCCAAAAGGGTAGAAAACAATGTGGGAAAAGGAGAAAATGATGGTTACCAGCATTTTCTCCTTTTCCCGCAATGTTTTCAACGGGATTTTTCCCCAGTATCGTTAATACTTGGGGTTGCTTGGTAAAGGGTTAATATTCAAGACTAGAATAACAGTTTAGCATAACAGTTTAACTTTACACAATGATCTAAATAATGAATGACTGAAGGAATGACAAGGGTTCTCTGTCCAGTGAGGGTTAATGTAACTGGGATTTGCTACAAGTTACCTAGGTGTATCTATTAATAGATTCATTCATAATGTTACAGTGGTGTAGGAAAAAGTGATTCTTTGCTTTGCATAGGTCACCTAATTTACATATAAGCAAAGATCTTGGACCTTGTAAATGACATCGTGTTCAGTTTATTACTTTGTAAGACGACATGTTCAAATTGGAGTGGTAAAGATTTAGTGGTTTTTGTCAAAATTGTCATATATAACAGAATTAAGATTTATAACAGAAAGAAGTATTTTTCTGTGAGGCAGTATTTGGCAACTGTGGGGTTTTTTGTTTACTTTGACTCTAGGTCAATCTTGATGCCTATGGACTAGCTTCGCTAGTCTAAAAATGAAGACCCCAGGAGAAAGTTGTCGGATATGCTGGGAATTACTAACAAAAAAATACAGACCAACAACATTTTCTTCAACATTCACTGTCTCAAGTCAATTAAATGAAGATTTAGGATACATTCTAACACCAGATGATGGACTGTCAAAGTACGTGTGTGGTTTTGCTTCGCGAAACTTATTAAGATTTCGAAAATAGATTTTGACTTGATAAATCGTCTGTCAAGTTTGCGATCTAAAAGCAGTCAACTGTTGGCGAGTTACGGAGAAAGCATGCTGAACAAATTATCACTGGACCAAGCCTTAGTGGCCAATTGTCAAGGACCCTAGTTAAAACAACAACACACAAGCGCTTAATAGATCATTGCTCAGCACCTAGAAAGGTAAAAAAGCCTTTTGCCATATTTAACGAAATGCCGAAAGAGTTGTGTTACGCGACGTTTGATTGGTTTTCGATGACGTAAATCTAGAGGTGATAACAATCAAAATCCAGTAGGTGGAGCGTCGCTGCGCTAAAAATTTTGACTCGATCAGCCAAGGGGTACAATGCGTGTAGTGATCGTCAACTTGGCTTGCGAAGATGCTCTAGAGGCCATATTTGCAGTTTGATACTTTTCAAACTTTGTCAAAAAAATTGTCTTGATGATACCCGGCACGAATTCAAAATTGGATCATAATGGGTTAAAGAGTAGGTCACTGGCAAACATCCTTAGCAAAATCTTGTGTGCACGCAAGTAGCCATATTCTCAGTCCGATACTTAAAACTTGGTCAGAATCTTTGTCTTGGTGATATTTCAGACATGTTTGAAAGTGGGTCACGTCAGGTTCAAAAGAAGGTCACTGAGACAATCTTAGAAGAGCCTTGTTTGCCCTCTAGAGGCCACAGTTTCAGTCCAATAATCATGAAACTTTGTCAGAATTTTTCTCTTGATACTATCTCTTACAAGTTTGAATTTTTGTCGTGTCAGATCAAAAAGTTCGTCACTGGTACAAATCGTAGAAAAACCTTGTGTGCACTGTAGAGGCCACATTCTTAGACAGATGCTCGTGGAAATTGGTCAGAATGCTTGTCCTAATTATATGAGAGACAAGTTCAAAATTGGGTCATGCTGGTCCAAACAGTAGGTCACTGGAAAAATCTTAAAAAAACAATTGTGTGCACTCTAGAGGCCACATTTTCAGTCAGATACTCATGAAAGTTGGTCAGAATATTTGTCCTGATTATGCCTGGGACAAGTTCAAAAGTGGGTCATGCCAGGTCAAGAAGTAGGTCACTGGAACGAATCTTAAACGAATCTTAGAAAAACCTTGTTCACAATCTAGGGGCCATATTTTCATTCTGAGACTCATGAAATTACATCAGAATGTATGTCTTGACAATATCTGAAGTTCGAAACTTGGATCAAAAAGTAGGTCACTGTCAATCATGTGTTTACATTATCAAAGCCAGAATGTCTTCAACTTTATTAATCCTAGATGGCTTTACTCAGGTAAGCACTTTAAGGCCAATGGCCCTCTCGTTGCTATAAGCACTATCGAAAACTTGGACAGATTAACGAAATCAACGGGACAATATACAATTAGAAAAATTGCAGTATTTGTAATTGCCATCAACAAAGTGAAAGAGTTTGAAATTTAGTGTGTGTAACACAAAACTTAGCGAGTCGGTAAGTTTGCATGTAAACCAGTTTTACGTATCTAATTCTATCAGGTTGTTTGAAATTAATCTATATGACTAATCCATATTGTTTAATCCATATTGTTTAAATTTTACTTACTGCACTAATTATGTGAGGGGAGGGTCTTTATTTACACTTTGGATCTAAGCCTGGTGAAATTAGTCGTTAAAGCTCGAGATTGCTCGGTAAAGGGTTAATCAAAACCGTCAGATTAACCAGTTACTGCTATCTTGAACGTGAAAGAGTCAAAATTTAATTTCTGTTACGCAAAAACGCGCAGGTCTAAAACCTTTCTTTGTAAATCAACTGTACATATCTACGTATGTATCTCCATATTGATTTTCTTACTATGTATGATGCCTCAATATGTTTCCATTTTGCCCTTATGTTTCATGTTTCTAGGCCGGGGGCCACTATGTACACCAGAATGGATCTGTTCTGGATAAAATTGGTCAAAAAAAAAAACCACACACACACAAAAAAAAAAGGGGGTGCGATTGTTTGGTAAAGGGTTAATCAAAACCCTTGCTACTACCATGAAGTGAAAGAGTCAAATATTAGATCGTGTAACTCAAAATTGTGCGAATCTAGAATTTTCTTTTTTCATATAACATACCCATATTAGTAATATTTTTGTTTTCATAATTAATTACGAGTCAATTTGTTAAAATTTGCTACGAACTTTGTATACCCTATGTAGACCGGTGGTCTCTATGTACAATGTGGAATTAAACTTAACAAAAAAAAAAAACTACTTTCTAATAGTGTCGTAACTAAAGAGGCCAGATATTGAGTTAGTTGTCAAGAAAATCAGAATTGTAACAAAAAAGAGGGCAGTATAGGTTGGAAGAGAAAATTCAATAGAGAGATAGGCAGAGAGAGAGAGAGAGAGAGAGAGAGAGAGAGAGGCTCAGATAGACAGAGAGAGAGAGAGAGAGAGGGAGGGAGGGAGGGACAAACAGACAGACAGAGTGAAATACTGGGCAGTTTGTGCATTAACCTTGAAGAACATACAATCATGAAAAGATGAATATGACTCACATAGTTATGTCCGCAATGGATGTTGTTGATTAAGTTATGATGCGATTTATACAGAAAATGAAAAAAAAAAAAAAGGGGGATGTCTAGGTTGTAAATTGAAAGTTTAGCCCTTTCAGTGCAATAATAATAAAAAATAATAATAAAGGACCTTATGCGGACAGCATACATAAAGATCAGACAGCACAGTCTGATGTTGAAACTTTGTGGAGTATTCGAACTATGGCATTTAGGAATAAATGACATTTCTTTCCTTGCATATTTTACATTGAAGTTGTCGTGGCCCTCTATGGGTTGCTGATTTGTGGTCCACAAGTTCTCAGTTCGTTTTGCAAAACTCGTGTGATCCGTTGATCAAATTCCTCGGCTGTATTATGATTTGTGATTGCACTTACAAAATACATTTCTTTGCTGGATATAAACCGCTTATACTGCTATTAAAATCGGAAGACTTCACTCAGAGAAATAAGAAAACGCGGGTCACAATTGTCGATCGAAATCTTTCTAAATACATTTCCGTAGACAAACAGTGTATGAATTCATGGTTATCAGTTTCGTTGGCAGTTTTCACCAACAGATAGATATGGATAACGTCACTGTGGTTGTTGCCGTGGTTGATCATCAATTTGCTTGGGCGCCACCATATTTAAAATCATGTGACTGACATTATTTCAAAATGGAAACGACCTGGATACTGACGAGCTCAAGTCCCTCGGCTGTATCACTGTAGCTTGATAAGCATCTATACGGTACATTTCTACTCTGGAAATACACCGCTTTACCTTTCTTTAATCGTAATACTTCACATAAAAAAAAAAACGCCAGAATTTTCTAGAATCTTTCTTAATGCATACATTTCCGTTGACAAAGAGTTTGTACATTTGTTTTCTAACTCGGACTATCAATTCCATGGGCATTTTTTTTTTAGCGACAGGTTGCTTATCACCGTGGCTGTTGCTGCCGTTGCTAATCGATTTACACGGACACCGCCGTGTTTAAGATCACGTGACTTGCACTATTTCAAAATGGAAATCCCTTGATACAGACGAGGTTAGATGCAGGTACTGAAGTGGCCGATGTTGTAACGGAACCGACCCAGCTGTGCCAATGGTTCTAGGATAAATCTCAGCTAGAGGTAATACTCACGCTGAGTTATCCTTCGGAATTGATGCAATACTGAATCCAAGTCTGTCACAAAAGCAGCCCTGAAACATATATATGAATAAGGAGATCTTTTGAAAACACTGCAGGAAAGAAGAAAATGCTGGTTACCAGCATTTTCACCTTTACACACAGTTTTCTACCCTTTCAAGTTCCTTCATTTGAGCTGCTATTGATTTTTCGTCTGTATATCCTTTCAATCTGGACAAGTTCAAAATTTCGGCGTCCGGTCAATGGTTAACTTTTTACAAGAAAACAAAATTGTAGACTTGTCCAAATTGAAAGCAATTGCATACGACAAATTAAATTTGGTTCAAATTATCGAACTTTTTGACAGGGTAGGAGACGTTGTGGGAAAAGGGGAAAAATGCTGGCTACAGCACTTTCTGTTTTACCTACAAAGTTCTTAAAAGTCTCTTTCCTTAGGGTCATTAAAACTCGGGATTGTGTGGCTAAGGTTTGAACTGCTGAAACAGGTCACCACAACAACCGGCAGAGAATTAAATGTACAGTGATTTCATTTTGAACGCCCCACTGCAAGATGTTATCAAACGTTCTTAGGTGCGAATCAATGCAAGCTATGTCACGCTTCACAGCTTTGTTGTAAGCAAGTCAATAAACACAGCTGAATTACTCGTATAGCCCTCTCTCTCTCTCGTGCAACACACGCTAAGCATGAACTTGTGTTCTCTATCTACAAGCTATAACAAAGTTTGGAGGCCTAATATACAGAGTTAAAGTCTTCTCTCTCTCTGTCTGTCTGTCTGTCTCCAATTTTGTTGATTACCCATATACTACATTTATTTGTTTGTTTTTCCCAGAACATTTCACAAAATACTGTTTATTGTAGATCAGAGATCAGACTGCAAGTTCTTTGCAATTCGATTTTCATCTTTTCTGCTTGCAAAAGCAAGTATTCTTGTCGTTAAAGATTTAAACTTTACTTGTTGTTGTTGAGCTGTCGACCATCTTAAACTCCCAAATTTTACCCTTTCAGCGCCAAATAAACGAAATAAAAAGTTACAAGCGCCAAATAAACGAAATAAAAAATTACAACGGGGAGAGAAAACAACCGATCTTTCTCTGTTTTAATGAGGCTTACAGCCAGAATGTCTCGGCATTGCTGACGGTGTAGATGCTATATCAGACTGCATGTTCTGTGCTTTTTGATCTTGCTCTGCACTGTTTGCAAAAGCGCATTGATTTATGCCTGGCAGACTAAGGAATAATCTGTGGACTTCGTATGCACGTGTGGACAGGACATTATTTCCAAGGTATCCGCACGTATGTTTCGAGTAAGCCTGCAGCTGTTAGTGAAGGTGATAACATTTTCCTGCACAAACATTGTCAATATACGATACGTACAAGAGCGATCCTCATAACTTTGTATACCGTAACAATTCATAATTTTCCTTTGCCAAGTCTGTACCATTTTTGACCCCGGATAAATAATGGCGGTCTTCATCGTGATTTTGTATGCTGTAATAAGCTATAACAACATACTTAGATTGGTTACCTCCCCTGATACAGCAGGTGTATAGGGATTGATACAGGCTACTAAAAACGGGCAGAATTCTGCCCGTCTATTTTTATAACAACTTGGCTTTTTTGAAAAAGAAGCCAGGAGAGGTCAGCATCAATGTTTTCAAATAGTTTATTGGTTTTTAATTTCAATATATTATATTGGTACATTTAAACAAACAAGTAAGGCATTATATAATTGGCGCTGCATAGAAACCAAAGCATTACATGACAGACACGTGACCTCCCCGCATTTTCAAGTCGCGTGATCTTTTCCCGCGGTGTTATCTTTTTTAACGATTTTTTCCCGCTTAGCTTTATTTGTTTAATGAAAAATTACAACTATTGGAAAGATCATCTGCAATCAAATCAACAGAACAAATATTTTTTGAAATCTTCATATAAAAACAAACAACGTCTGTTTCCTATTTCAGTTTTTGGCCTGGGCTTGGCTTGCCAAGCCCAAGGCCATAGGAATCGTATACCAAAATTTCAACCCCATCCAAGCATTCACAGAAAAACCCGAGTAAAAGTGAAAAGTACCGCCTGCAATCCATCTCACTACGCTGAAAGAAACGATCCATTAAAATGATAAAAATATTTCGATTCGAACAAAATCGTAAGGTTTAATTTCACAACAAACTTTGACAGATGTGCGATGTTAATCGTACGAAAGTGTTGACTGAGAATTTTGGGCCCTGCTGAGCTATTTCAGAAGTGCAAATTCGTGCGCACCTCGGATGATCGTTGATCAAATGTTAAGATGTAGGTATGCAATCGACCGAGTTGTGACGAGTGCTTCTACTGCGCGCTAATCGGGATCGTTCGTTTGTCCTTTTTTTTAAGACACCAACTGAATGACAAAAAAATGATAGCGTATTTTACTCAGACGGTATGCTCTTTCTCTGAAAAAGGTGTCTCAAAACCTCAGAAAGATTTTAATCTTCGGAAAATTACTGTGCACCTCGTGCCTGAAGTTATAACTATGTATTTGACTAGTATATATGCCTTATTTCTTCCTGCCAGAGTTGTCCAGATACGACATCTCGGTCCATAACCATTTCAACCCATAGCAAACTCGGCGCATACAACATCAAATAACGGTGTGTATTAAAGTTTGTAACACGAGCCATTGAAAACCAGTTAATCTTTATAAAACGATGGAATTTTAGACTTGTCTAAACTGAAAACATTTGCGGACGGCAAGATAGCTTTAGCTGAAATGTTGGTTATTGGCTGTAAAAGTGTGGAACACCTGGTAGGAAAAAACAGAGCATTTTCTTTTTTTTTCCAAAAGGTTTTCATTAGGCTATATTCATAGAGTCCTTAAAACTCGGGATTGTGTAGTAAAGAGTTGAGTAACTGGTGGGCGTTTTTTTTTATCGAAGATCAGACTTGACACTCGGTGCAATCTGATCTTGATCTCCAAAGCTATTTAGGCTGACCTTGCTTTAGGAAAATTTTCTGCTTGTCAAAGGACCAGTGTATTTCATGTTTCAGTCGGTTGTTCAACAAAATGGATTTTATGGATCCATAAATATATGACTACTCGTTTGGAATGATGGATCTCGGAGATGCATTAAACCCCTTTTGCCAGAGCATGACTCATTTGTGTTTTCCACAACAAGGAGCTCTTCAAATTTATCAATCCTAGATGACTTTACTCAGATGAGGGCTTTAGGTCTAACGGACCTCTTGTTTATGAAAATCGGCCATCTAACTTGGTTGATCATGGCAACTTAGAGATTCCATAGACTTTCAATGGGGAAATAGAAAAGTGGCATTTACAGCAGATATTTTCACAAAACTTTTATTGAAATGTTCCTTGCGCAGTCCTGTATCATCCATATAATTTTATTCAACTGGTCAATAGCTCATCTGTTTACGAAGAAAACGTCAAGCTATTGTCAAAGCCTATGCGTCATTGTCGTCGTGCAAAAACTTTGACATTTTATAATATCTCTGTTGTTCCTGAAGATATTTACTTCAAACTTGGACAAGTTATTTACGGTCAAAAGGGGTACCATGTTACAGGGCCAGGTAACCTTTCTTACTGCTTTGAATTTTCAGAACCTTTGACATTTTATCATATCTGTCATAAATGAAGGTACTTACTTCAAACTTGAACTTTTTGTTAACTATTACATGGGAAATTTATATGAGTACAACAGAGGCAGGTAACCATCAAAATATTATTGGCAAAGTAATTAGTTATGCCCCTTTGTCGACTAAGAACTTTTAGCTCAGATGTTTTTAGAAGCATGGTATTTTCGTAGCCCTAGTGTCATCATCTTCGTCGTTTGTTTCGTCGTCATGCAAAATCTTTGACATTTTACAATATCTCTGTTATTACTGAAGATGCTTATTCAAACTTGAACAAGTTGTTAACTATTAAAAGGGAAACATAAACATAAGGGTAAATAACTATCAAGTTATGCCCCTTTTCAACTTTGTGTTTTCACTGAAAATCAAGCAACTGCAGCCGAGCGTTGGCACCCGCATATGGTGCTCTTGTTACCAAACACAATTGTTGCCAAGTATTGGCGCCCGACTACGGACGTCTTTTTATATGTTGCCTTAGAAACCAAAATGCAAAAATAAAAAGAAAAGCCTAAAAAAATTGTCTTCTCAGACACCAATTCATGCTCTGTGATATTAGCCCTTAAAGACTTTGTGTTTTTCCTTGTCATTGCACAAAGGACATATTTACTATTTCAACTTATAGACTGAGTATGGTAAAATGAAAAAAAAAAAATGATAATCGCTTGGGCATTGCGTTTTTTTTTGCACTTTCCAGAAATATTCTCTGGACTTGTCCTCTATCAGCAATTTTTTGCACGCTGCTAAATTTGGTTTGTTGTCTTTTTGATTTGTTGCCAAAGCAACGTCAAGAAAGAAAATAGGAACAGAAAATCCTTTGAGAATTATCTTCTTTAAATCTATTAAGGCCATGAGGTCAAGGCTATAAAAAATACTCATTATGATAGCCTTTACAAATTTATGCTTTTCCATTCTGTTGTCAACTCCACAGACTGTCAGCTTGTGAGACATGTAGATAGTTTTTTATTAGGCAGTACAAATGTGATAGCAGTTTTAAGCCTGTACAAATGTGATGGCAGCTTTGAGCTTATGGGTCTTATCTTCCTACCCCATCACCCGTTCTGATGCCCAGGCCTTCAGCGCTTTGATTCATAAAACCATGACGAAACAGACTGTGTATCAGAACAATTTCGTGGAAAAAAAAAAAGGATTTAGACAGCAATTTCTGAGGCAGCCTGCCTTTTAAACTCACCACTGTTGGAGAGGTCTGATGACCTGTGTCTGATGCCTCTTCAATAATGGCAGATCACCCTTTTTAGCCTTACATTCACGAGAGGTCACTTGCGTTTCTTGTGGTCTCTTATGCAATTCAAAAGGCAAACTGAAGTGATAATTGCATGTTAACTCATTTGCAGATTTTGATAATGTGTAAAGCACATATATTCATTTACTACTGTAACGTGTACACACGATTTCGCAACCCAACCAGGCACTAATCATAACGCACACTGCTTAACCCTTTACTAAACGACAAAATTTTAGACTGGTCAATATCAAAAGCGTTTGCGGGCGACAGATTAAATGTGACTGACTTAGAAACTGAAATTTCTCCTTTGAAAAGGTAGAAAACATTGCTTACCAGCATTTTCTCCTTTTCCAATAATGTTTCCAAAAGCCAGCCTTCTCTGTCAGGGTCGTTAAAACTCGGGATTGTTTGGCGAAGAGCTTATTTGCACGAAGGGAATACACCAAACCGCATCGCTGTAGAAGCTCGCCACAACAGCATTTCTCCCTTTCCCTTCTCTGTCAGGTTCGTTAAAATTCGGGATTGTATGGTAAGGGTTAATTTGCACGGAGAAGCTAGCCCCAACAGCAAGGTGCTTGTATATCTAACCGAGTCTTGAGCTCCCTTTGTATATACAAATTAATCGATAACCTACATCAGTGGCGGTAACCAATCTACCACAGCTAGATGTATAGTCTGGATTACATGCCCCTATCACTACGTTATCGGGTCAGGCAAAGCGCAATAATGGCGGCCTCCTAGGTGTCCTCAAGCGTACCCCTACATGCTTCCCCGTTTTCCCCAATTTCATGTGATCCAGTTTGATCAGTTAATAAAATGAGATCAGTTTTGTACAAAAAATACATTACCGAATCTAAAACGTGCTTTTGGGGTATGGTTAAAATTTAAATTTGACTACGAATCATTTTAAAAGTAGCCCTGTGTCCGAACACCATATAGGTCCATTGAGATTTCGGATACTTAAAGCATTTCTGATATGTAGTTCTTCTCTCTAAATAAGAACGACATGTAGAAAAAACTCCACTGCCATGACTTTATTGCATGCAATCTGTTTTGAATTTAGCCTATGATCCGATTTGATCACGTGAAATAACAATATCCCGTCTCCTCTACATATTACCAACGGGGGCCGCCATTATTGCGCTTTGCCTGACGTACTCGTGTAGTATGGCGGGGTACCAGACTGCTCGATGTGATACATAAAAAACATCCCGATTGGCTAATACAGCTAATCTAGTCTATCCAATGAAAGCAATCGTCGCAATATCCTGTACCAGCTGTATATATTTGAATATGTACAACGGGGACCAGTTTACAACATATCAAGCCTAGTCTGTACCTTTTTTACCCCACATTTACATTGGTGGCCCCTATCGAGTAGCTTTTTATATCAGTTCTGTTGTATTTTTGACCTTAGATATTCATTGGCAGTCCCCACCGAAAAGTTGGTGGACAGTAAAAAGTTAAAGAAATTTAGGCAGTCCTCATCGAGAAGCTTTAAGTTTCAAGTCTATACTGTTTTTGACCACAGATTTATACTGGCGGTCCTCATCGGGAAGCTTGTGTTGATTAACAAGTTATAATTACATTTTAAAGCTTTTGCCCTACCATCTTTGACCCCAAATGTAAAATGGCGGTCCCCAGCGAGATACTTGTTTAATGTAACAAGCTATCATTACGTTTAAGCCTAGTCTGTATCATTTTGACCCCAGATTTTGCGATTCTCACCGAGATGCTTTTGTTATGTAACAAAATTTAGCAACATTTAAAAGCTTAGGCTATACTATTTATGACTCTAGATTTACAGCGAACCACATCTAAAAGCTCTAAGGCCAAGAACAAGTAAGTAACTTTCTTGACTATGAAGACACTGGAATTCGTTTTACATGTATGTCAACTCTTTTTCAACATGTGCAAACCATCAGTTTCAGTATTGTCTTTTGTACGAGGTGCAAGACTTTCTGAAGCAGGAAAAATTCGTTGTGCTCCATGACCCTCCGTATTCACCTGATCTTGCTCCTTGTGACTTCTTTTTGTTTCCAAAGCTAAAAAAATACCTTTCAGGTCGAAACTTTGTTCAGCGCAAACACCTCGGTTCTGAAATATTCCAGTGTCTTCATAGTATACTTAAAAAGACTATGAAAATGCCTCCAAAGATTGGATCCGGAGACTGAAACTTTGTATATCTGTTGGAGGTGAATACTTTGCGGGAAAAAAAAATCGGTGAAACCTATGAAGAATAAAATTTTACGTGCTTAGATGCATTCATATTTGAACATTCCTCGTAGTACAAGTGTGTACAAATATTTACACCAGATATACAATGCGGTCCTCATCGAGAAGCTTGTTGTAAGAAACTTTAAAAATTTCTATGCCAAGTCTGTACCATGTTAACACCAGATCTCGTACAATGGCAGTTCTCATTGAGAGGTTGGTGTACTGTAGCAAACCAGAACATTATTCTAGGCACATTATATAGATTTATCACTTTTGATCTCAGTACAATAAATTTTACAACCCTGATTGAATGATGATGGATATATATCTGTCAAAATTGTTAAAACGAAAAACATGCACTGGGTGCCAAGTCGAGCCCAGTAACTCGGTCGGTCATGTATGGGGGTTAAAACCAAAGGGGGGCGAATCCCGAGCTTGGACAATTATTATTTTTTCAGGATTGGGAAAACAGCAGGTGGCTTAAAAACAATATAATGGGAAGTACTGGTAAGGGAAACCACATGAAAGCATTGATAGGGCACTGGTCGTCGTTATAAAAAGAGCAATTTCACCTTTTGCTACATTGTTTTTTAAAAGTGGTCTTTAATTCGACAGAAGTCTTCCGTTTGTTGCAATGATTTCATTTCATTACGTGATAATTTCTTATGACAAAATTTTGATGCCTCATACTAGCTTCAAGCTTGGGCAGTTACCGACATTTCCGCATAATATGCACGCACGAGACACATCCGTAATCATCAACACGAAATATGCGCCATGATGTGGGCGTCCAAATAGATTGACTTGGGGTAGTTTTGGGGCAGATATGTCTTGTTTAGAGTTTAACGTTTTGCCAAGAGTTCAGGAATCGAACTCTAACCGCTTCAAGAGACTATCGTAATGATATAGGCTCGCACGAAAAATAAATTGTGCACATGGTCAACGATAAATTTTTATCATTATCTACACAACGAATTGGTATATTGGGTATCAAAATGTGCAAAAATGGACTGACTACAGAAGTTTACTTATAATTAAAATTTGATAATTATCAGAACATTGTTTTACGTGTGAATAATATAGGGCTGAAAAGTAAAAGCTGCAGGTTTGATATGTTCTGTTACTGCTTTGTTTGCCTTCGGATATCTACCAAGTAAGGTGACAGTAGACCAGGTGTGGGCACCTGGTCTACGGATCATCGCAAGTATTTAAGACTGCATGGCCCTAACGTAATTACTCATAACGCCGTCACAAACTGCGTTCCATCCATGAACTAAATCTGCAGACAAGTCATCGATATTGTTGATAACATGTTTTTACCTTGCACACGGACCAACCAAATCCTATAAATGTTTAATAGGATTCATGTCCAAAGACCAAGCGGGCCAAGGTAAGACGTTAATAATATGCCCAGTTAAATAATCCCTGGCGACATCACTACGAACGACATCATAATACGTTACGTCAGGTCCATACGGAGTGGAATATTTGCGCTGATCCGTAGACAAGGAGGCCTCAACAGATACCGATTAATAAACTTGACAAATATCCCTAGACAAAAAAAAAAAGTTACAAAATATTACATATATGCGACTTTCACTTTTCAGCCATATGTTATTCACATGCAAAAGAATTTTTTGATCGGAATCAAATTTGACTTAAAAGTAAAACATCGTGTAGCCATACCTTTTTGTACAGTTTGAAACCATATTTGCCCATATATTGTTTCCATGAATATGGGAATTTTCCGTCTGATCAAATGCATTCTTTATTACTTGTCTTGGTATTGCTGTCTTTGCTTTGTACAGGAGATGGAATTAGGAGTGGCAGTTTTATAACATATCGATATACAGTTTTGACAGTCTCTATTTTACAAAAATACAAAATAGTCAGACATCTTTAAGCCATACACAATTAAATTCAAAATCAAGTAAGTTTTAGACTTGTCCATTTTAATGGATTTGTAGACGACAAGTTATAAAGGTGGCTCAAATGATGGAACCTGTCTTTGAAAGGATTTAAAAAAATGTGGGAACATGAGAAAATGCTGGTTACCAATATTTTTCTCCTTTTCTACAATTCAAAAGCTTTCCTTTATAGGGTCGTTAGAGCTCTGGGTTGTGTTATAAAGGGTTAAACCTCCTTTCTGGATTGGTATGACATTTTATGTCATTGCAGTTGCATTGTTTCTTTCAAAACTTTCTTGTAATATCTGACCCCCCCCCCCCCTTTTTTTTTTATATATCTTTCGGAAGTAGCCGGTGCATTTCACCTTTAAACTACTACATGAATCAAATAAAAATTTTCAGCATATCGTAGGAACCAAAATGAATTACCAATTGAAATACGGAATGAAGACTCGTTATCGTGTTTTAAAAACTATCTGAATCGGAACAAACTCAGTCCCAACAAGTTGTACTTTGTTGGGGAAAAGAAGCCACAGATCATACATACACGAATCAGAAATAAATGTAGTACTCTCATTCACCATTTATTTATGAAAAATATTGTTGATTCCTCTCTCCGTATTTGTGGTGGGGTTGAGACCAACGAACATTTCTTTTTCGAATAATGATGCTACTAGGACTAGACTATTTAATACAATATCTAGTAATATTGATCTTGAGATGTTACTTTTTGGGAAAAGCAATCTAGTATATCGTGACAATGAGAAAATTTTTCTCGAGGTCCAAACCTTTATTAGGGATAGCAACCGATTTCTAGAATGACAATTTTGTTTCTATCTTTATACAATCTTAGCAAGAATAATGAAGCTTATTATAAAATGGAACAGATTCATATTAGTACCGTATAAGAGTCTTTTAAGAACACTCCTTACTTGGTTTCTTGCATTACCTCATTTTTTCCCCTTCTCCTTCTGTACTTCTCAGTCTAACTCATCACTTTTTCCCGTTAAAACATATCTGTCCTTTATACCTAATCAATTATTAATTTTCCTGTCAATGTTTAGTATTAGCTCAAATGACTTGTACTCGTTCAAGCCACCAATTTGGAGAAGAACACTGTAAGCTCTACTTTCGTTCTGACCTATTTTGCAGAAAAAAATGTTGAATTATTTGTAAATTATTATGTACTGTTCATTTCATAAAAATATGCAAATGAAATATGTTTAAATTAACCAAAATACTTGCATAGCTATTTTAAAGTTGGTTTTGCCAGAGATCTCACAGTGTGGGACAGTATATATCGTAGGTCGGAAAGCAGGTTCTGTACAGTCACATCTTTATCTCATCTGTCTGCAAAAGCGCATTAAGTCGCGCTTAGCAGCTTCAGGACTAGGGGTAACAACCAAACGTCTAACTAAAATGACCCATTCAACAGCCGCCATTATGTATCCACACAGCTTTTCGAACATTTTAGCAAACAGGTCAAACCTTCTTCAAGCTTTCAAGCCATTGACCTTATTTGGCATCCTTTTAGGACTCACTTTTATAATCACGGCGCGAGTCTAACACATTCATGTAAATCGACGCCGACATTCTGTAATACGGAGTATTTATACGTCTGACACATGTCGGCATTTTCAATCATAAACATACATTGTTTTAATCATAGACAGGACAACTGATGCATCGTGCAGACATATCCGTCAATAAATCAAGTTACGATGAAGCGGAGAAAACTTACTATGATAAAATAAAACCGTTTCAGTTGACATTTGTCTATATAGGCCTGTCTTTTGGGCGTTCTTGTCACGACAAGCTTTGATAACATCGCTAATAGTAAACTACAGTATAGACTCCATTCGCTTTCGCGAATACATCGGAGTCCTTGCTTGTTTCAAAAACAAATTGTAGATGTAGTACTTCTAGTTACAAAACTACTAAATGCCACATTTATTTGCGACTCGTTGAACACGCCGGATATTACCAAACATTTCCATGTTTGAAATAGAGACAAACAACTCGACCTGTCAGAGCAAAACGACTTGTCAAACAGGATGTATATATGACAGCTGTCAAAAATCTAAACGTTTAAACCCACGTCTGTAAAGTAGACGGTATTTTATTTCCTGAAGAATCAACATTTTAGAGGAGATGGAATTAGGAATGACAGTTTTATATATAGAGTGATATTGTTTTTGACATTTCTATTTAACAAAAAGAGAAAAAAAAATAATCACATACCTTAAAGCCACACACTTCTAAATAAAATTGATCCTTTACCACATAATTCCGAGTTTTAATGACTCTGAAGAAGAAGACTTTTTCGAAACATGCTGGAAAAAGGAGAAAATGCTGGTAACAAGCATTTCCTCTTTTTTCATCAATGTTTTCCGTTCTTTGAAAAACATTCAGTTTTGGAGAATCTAAAATTTGCCGTTTGGAAATGGGTTAAATGAACATTTCCAGCCAATAGTAAAAGTGAAAATATTGCAAGTTTTAAAATCTTTTTGCTGGAAAAATTAAACTGTGTTTGACAACGTAGATCAAAAATCAGATTGCACATCATGTGAGATGTCTGCACTGTCGATAGAAGCGGATTGAGTCGCGTAGCAGCCAAAAAGTTCACCAGTTTCCTCCATGTAGGCCCATTGCGAATAGTGTAGACAAACATTCTGTGAAGCCTGAACTTGGTCTTTTTAGTTTGACACTCAAGTATTACATTAAAGATACATCCTTACTGCCAGAGAGAGAGAGAGAGAGAGAGAGAGAGAGGGGAAGGAAAAAAATGCTATTAAAATTGGACAGACTGTAGAATGTTTCAGAATTTATTCAGCCTATATCAGAAATCTATTTAAAACCGGAAACGTCACAAAAGTGATTTCTTTGATGGCCCCCAGGAAATGAAATGCATTTTCTATCGGTAGTAATCTATGAAACCTTGCAATCGAGAGGGGCAACAAGATACAAGAATGATTGTAGTTTGATCAAATGAAAATGAATTGGGTTAAAAACTGGCTGAAAACGAGTATAAATGTATCTTTAAGCTTGAATTTACTCCCAAGATGAATCTTAGGCGATGATTCATCCAGATGGTCTGTAAAAGTTTATGTTGTCCGTAAAAATTATTGATTTAGTAAAATTCCGATGATTCTGACCCAGTCCAACAACGTACGTGTATAGAAAATTCAAGGCAGTTTCTACAAGATAGATCTCTCAGATTTCGGACAGTAAACGTCCAAGCTTAGCCTTTTTTTTTTTAACATTATACACTTGATAGATCTACAGTAATCAGCATGCACACCAAGGAATCCATATGTCTTTGTGTCTTTAAATGTTTACCTATCTCAAAGAATTCCCCTGTTGAAGTTGCTTCAGATTGCAATAAAATTCTTCAGGCGAAAACATTTTTTAGATGTGGCTTTTCTACTACGATGTCTGCAACAAGATATTTATATATAAAAATTGTCTGCGTTTATGACAGGATTTAGGATTTATTAGGTACACAAATGCAAGCATAAAAGATGGATTAGTCTCTTCGCAACGACAATAAAACTAGTGTTCTGTTTAGCAGTTGCATCGTTCAAGACATTCATACAGACAGACACTATTGTAATGGAATCAAATGGGTCCATGGCCCAAAATTTCTCTCACTTAACCACACATTCAGCTCCTCCCCTGTCTCCTTCTCTCTCATGAAATCGAGTCCGTAGTCTTTGGCCTCTGAAAAGGGTCCAATGAAATTTTAAATCTGTTGAGTATTGAGATAATGTGTAAACCGCGCCTTTTTAGAGTCTTCTAGATTCTAATTCAGAGGTTGTTAGTAATGCAAATAATTTCGGACTGCCAATCACCTCTATATGTATCTTTTTTTTCTTTGCTGCCATACATATAATTTTTGATCCATTGTAGATGATCTTGTCTGGCCTGATTTATGAAATAAAAAAAAAAAAAAAGTAACCGTCGTAGCTTTGCATGTCAAGTGCAACCATTTCTAAATGTTGATGTTTTTTTTGAAAAGCAATCCCTGGCCAAACTCTTCTGCGGTATCCACTCACTCGAACACACGACT
Source organism: Tridacna gigas (assembly GCA_945859785.2). Lineage (NCBI taxonomy): Eukaryota > Metazoa > Mollusca > Bivalvia > Cardiida > Cardiidae > Tridacna > Tridacna gigas. The sequence continues at coordinate 28,219,075 of OX244031.2, read as the reverse complement.
TCTGTGAAACCGCATTTGCACGGACACGGTCCAGGGCCGTAATGAAGGTCAATAGCTTTTGCATTTGACACAGCGCGTACCGCTACAGTTACACGTATACAGAATTGGGTGCCAACTCTTGATTCGGACATACAGACTGTGCTACAAGTTGGGACGGTGAGATTCTTTACTGCACCATGTCGTTAAACAATTTTGACGTTTGAAGCAAGACCTACAAATTTAATCTGACTGACAATCTTTACGATTCAGTATATGTTGAGATCTGTAACCATCATCACACACTAACCTTTCATCATAAAAAACAAGCACAAATCAAAGCGCTGAAGGCACTGAAGGCCTGGGCATCGGAACGGGTGAAGAAGTAAGAAGAGGAGGCCCAGAAGCTCGAAGCTGCTGTCACATTTGTACAGACTAATAAAAAATATCTACGTGTCTTACTGACAGTCTGTGGAATTGACAACAGAGTGGAAAAAATAAATTTGTAAAGGCCAATATACTGAGTATTTTTGTATAGCCTTGGCCTCATGGTCTATATGGATTGAAAGATCATTTTCAAAGGATATTTCTGTTTCCTATTTTCTTCCTTTATGTTGCTTTGGCAAAAATTCAAAATGGTAACAAACCAAAATGAGGAGCGTGCAAAAAACTGCTGACAGAGGACAACTCCAGGGAACATTTCTGGAAAGTGCAAAAAATCCACAATGGCCAAGCAATGAATCATATTTTTCTTTCATTTTTCCATACTAAGTCTATAACTTGAAATAGTAACCATGTCCTTTAAGCAATGACAAGGAAAAACACAAAGTCTTTAAAGGCTAATATCACAGAGCATGATTTGGTGTCTGAGAAGACAATTTTTTAGGTTTTTTTTTTTTTCGCATTTTGGTTTCTATGGCAACAAATAAAAAGACGTCCGCACTCGGACGCCAATACTCGGCAACAGCTGTGTTTGGTAACAAGAGCACCGTATGCTGGTGCCAACGCTCGGCTGCAGTTGCTTGATTTTCAGTGAAAACACAAAGTTGAAAGATGGGCATAACTTGATAGTTATTGACCCTTATTGTTTATGTTTTCCTTTTGATAGTTAACAACTTGTTCAAGTTTGAAGTAAATATTTTCAGTAATAACAAAGATATTGTAAAATGTCAAAGACTGTTCATGACAACGACACAAATAACGAAGACGATGACTCTATGGCTACGAAAATACCATGCCTCTAAAAACAACCGAGCTAAAAGTTCTAAGTCGAAAACTTTTCCAAAAAATATTTTGATGGTTACCTTCCTCTGTTGTACTGGTATAAATTCCCCTTTTAATATTTAACAAAAAGCCCAAGTTTGAAGTAAGTATCTTCATCAATGACGGATATGGTAAGATGTCAAAGGTTCTGAAAATTCAAAGTAATAAAAAAGGGCGTAACTGTGTCAAAAATATTTTGATGGTTGCCTGTCCCTGTTATATGGGTACCCCTTTTGACAGTAAATAACTTGTCAAGATTGAAGTAAATATCTTCAGGAATAAAAGAGATATTATAAAATGTCAAAGTTTTTGCACGACGACAATGACGCATAAGCTTTGACAGTAGCTTGAAGTTTTCTCCGTAAAAAGCTGAGCTAGAGACTACCAGTTGAATAAAATCATATGGATGACACAAGACTGCTCAAGTATTATTTCTATAAAAGTTTTGTCAAAATATCTGCTGTAAATGCCACTTTTCAAATTTTCCCATTGAAAGTCTATGGAATCTCTAAGTTGTCATGATCAACCAAGTTGGAGAGTCGATTTTCATAAACAAGAGGGCCGTTGGACCTAAAACCCTCATCTGAGTAAAGTCATCTAGGATTGATAAGTTTGAAGAGCTCCTGGTTGTGATTATGGAAAACACAAATGAGCCATGCTCTGGCAAATGGGGGTTTTAATGCATCACCGTGATCCATCATTCCAAACTAGCCGTCATGTATTTATGGATCCATAAAATCCATTTTGTTGAACAACTGACTGAATCATGAGGTACACTTGTCCTTTGACATGCAGAAAATTTGCCAATAGCAAACAGTTTCGGCAGCCTAAATACCTATGGAGATCAAGATCAGATTGCCCTGAATGTCAAGTCTGATCTTCGATATAAAACGCCCACCAGTTACTTAACTCTTTACCACACAATCTCGAGTTTTAATGATTCTAAGGATATAGCCTCATGAAAACCTTCTGGAAAAAGAAGAAAGGTATCTCTTTTTTCCTACACGATTTTCTGCACTTTCACAGCCAATAACCAACATTTCAGCTAGATCTAACTCCGCAAATGTTTTCAATTTAGACAAGTCTTAAATTTCATCGTTTTATAAAGATTAACTGGTTTTCGACGGCTCATGTTACAAACTTTAATGCACTGTGTAACGTTATATATTTGATATTGTATGCGAAGAGTTTACTATGGGTCGAAATGGTTATGGGCCGAGATGTCATATCTGGACAACTCTGACAGCAAGAAATAAGGCATATATACCAATCAAATACATAGTTATAACTTCAGACACGAGGTACACAGTAATTTTACGAAAATTACAATCTTACCGAGGTTTTGAGACAACTTTTTCAGAGAATGAGCACAGCGTCTGCATAAAATACGCTATCATTATTTGTCATTCACATGGTGCCTAGAAAAAGGACAAAAGAGAACGATCCCGATTAGTGCACGGCAACAGCACTCGTCACAACTCGGTCGATTGCGCACCTACATCTAACCATTTGATCAACGATTACCCGAGGTTTGCCAACTGTTTCTGGCACTGTTAAGGGCACGAATTTGTAGTTATGAATAAGCTCACTAGGGCCCCAAATTCTTAGTCAACACTTTCAAACGATTAAAATCGCACATCTATCAAAGTTTGTTGTGAAATTAAACCTTACTATGACGTTCAAATCGAAATATTTTTATTATTCTAAGGGGTCGTTTCTTTCAGCGTAGTGAGATGGATTGTAGGCGGTACTTTTCACTTTTATTCGGGTTTTTCCGTATAATTATGCTTGGGTGGGGTTGACATTTTGGTATACGATTATTATGGCCTTTGGCTTGGCAAGCCAAGCCCAGGCCAAAAACAAAACCCTGCATTTCGAGATGTGATGCTCTGCAGTCCCCTTTTATCTTAGGTAATGTTTGTGGTCGTACAATACAAAGTTAGGAGTATATTACAAAGTTATGACAGGAGAAGCACGTGTATTCGTCACACTCGTTTACACCTCTCCTTCCCTTTGTCTATTCTTGGTACTTTTTAACATGTAGAACACTCTTGCCACTTCTTACGTAGATTGGTTACCTCCCCTGATACAGCAAGTGTATAGGTATCGGTACAGGCTACTAAAAACGGGCGCAGTTTTGCCCGTCTATTTTTAGAACAGCCATGTCGCGAGACTAATAGAGATTCAGGGGAGGTCACTCTCATTTCCTGAGCATTTCCGATATTTTTGACGTCAGGAGTAAGTGAATTGTACCATTGGTATCAATTGTTTAATGTTTATGTCTGCTAATATTTTTTTTTCAGTTCAATTACAAATTTCAAATTGTGAAAAAAATTGCAGTGTTACATATACAGCCAAACTGGAAATGTGTAAGCTGCTCTGATTGGCCATTCTGTGATATACATGTAGCCAACGAAAAACAACGACACAGTAGCCTGTGCAAGTTGTAATATGTATATCTACAACGGGGACCAGTTAACTTCTTACGCTGTGAAAGACTACTGGGTTGTCTCTTCATATGACCTTTGCCCGGCCGAGTAGCCCAAAAATGTTTAGCTTATCTGACTCGTGACCTGGTGGTCGCTAGATCGATACCCAGTTGAGGCAAACTTTCTTTCCGGCAATTTTTCGCCTCTCACCTCTATTGCATGCGGCAAAAGTAGTCAGTGGCTTAGAAAGAAAGTTGTGTCAGTACTGGTCTGAGACAGCCATGAAGCACATGCGTAGGTGCACTGACCACCGTGATATGACCTAGACTGTTAAAATGGAGTTAAACTCTCTTCGAATCCAGAAGTATGGTTTGCCATCCTGTTTGACAAGTTTTTTGCTCTGATAGGCCGGTTTGTTTCGGCACGTAATTGTTCTGTAATACCTTTGTTTAACGAGTCACAAATAAACATCACTATAGCTTTATAGTGGAGTTGCAAAATTTGATCAACCGCTGTAAGATTCTGCATATAATGATGATAGTTGTAGCTTTCATGATGCATGGTATTACGGTGTCTTAGATACCGAATGGCTACGGCTTAAATGACTGTGTAACAGATTAAAAAAGAACAGAATAGTTCTACTGAATTGTGTTTTAAAATTTAATAATTCAAAACACAGTAATTTATAATACAAATGATAAATTCCTACTTACACTTCACAGAGTCTAAACGATTCACTGTCCTATCACAATTCTGTTGATTCGAAAACCGAGTAAGTCACGGAGAACAAATAAAATTCCTGGTCTCAGTAGATCTCCCAAAAACTGAGAATCCAAGGATGATAATGACAGTGTATGTTTCAACGGTAATGCCAAGTATTTAATCCTTTGCAAACTTCCATCACAATCGCCAATCTCCCACTTTTCTGACCAACTGGGGGTGAGGGGGCTCGGAAGTACATTCAAGAAAAACACAAGGGAATTCCAAATAAACATATACGCTGGATTACTCAATAGTAACATCAATTTTTCTATGAGACCAGGATATAAGTAACAGTTAGGTACCTATACTCGTATTGCTATCGATTAAAATCATTCGCTAATTACAAAGTAATTATGAAAATTAATATTCATTCTAGACTATTCTGCATTCACCATGTTTTGTGAACAAAACATCGAAAGTACTAGAAATATCTTGACACTATTACTAAAATTAGACCGCCAAATAAACATAACTAGATTATTCACGAACATAGCCTTTTCCTGATTGTCAAGGCATCTTATTTTGGTTGTCCCATTTCATCTGAAAGTTCACTATCGAATGAAAGTTATTGTTAATAGCTATCCTAAACTTTATGGAACTTCGTCATTAAGCTAAGGGATTAACATAAGAAAAGACTGCATATTGGATCAAGACACGAAAAGAAGGCAAGTACTGTATAGTATCGTAACTTGCAGTAAACACGATGAAGGATATAATTGATCCAATGCTGACAGTGTTAAGAAGGTCATACATGCTGTCAGCATTGAAAATCAACGCACTCAACGAAACATGTTGTAAAGCGTAAAAGGTTGACTGCGCTGAATGCATTCAGCTGTATCTTCTCTGTTTAGTAACCTTGAGTGTGTATTACCTCTTTTCACTGAATAGACCTTTAACCGGGAAACTATGCCAATGGGAGGGGTCGATCTATACAGATCTTCGGCAATCATTTGTTAACCTATCGTCATTTTTGACAAAAAATTTGCCAGAGAGTATGAATGGGTAAAAGTTATCAGAACGGCACACAACTCCAAGGACGTAAAAGATCTAATCTGAACAGTATAAAAATGCGCCCCAGTTTTACTAGTTAATAATTTTCTAGAAAAAAAAAAAAAAAAAAAGAACAAAAATGCTGCCGGCTACGGATTGGATTCTGAGAAAATATAACTGTCATGTCTTGCTTTTACTGAAATTAAAAGAAAACTGGGGTAATCAGGCCTAACCAAGCGGAGGTCTAATTCAATAACTGTAATTCGTTGAGCGCCAAATAATTGAGCTGTGCTCCGGCAAAAAGGGGTGTAATGCATCTCCATGATGCTTCGTACCAAGCAAGTCATCATACATGTACATGTATAATTATGGATCCATTTTTCTATCAACCGACCAAATTATTAGGTAGACTGGTCCTTTGACACGCAGAAAATTGACCAATAGCAAATGCTTTCGATCCAGGTCAGTCTACATGGACTGTGCAGGCTGACCTGGGTCGATACTTTTTTGCAGATGAAAAAAAAAGTCTTCACAATAACTCGACCTCTTTCAACGGCTGAAAAATACTCTCCACTGAAACACAGAAATGTTTATATCTTACAGGCGTGACTAAACAAACGGACGGTATAGATCTAAGAACAGACTGCATGTTTTTGCGCAGTTTGATCTTGAGCTGTATCCTCCGCAGAAACATCTATCTTTGCCCAAGGCGCTGAAAGGGTACTAGGGCCAGAAAACTATCTCGAGTTATCAGTGAGATCTGGTTGTAGAACAATCATTCGAATATTAATGTATGCTAGAATGACCTTCAACTAATGTTTGCAGAACCTGTTGTTGTTGCTGCTGTTGCTGCTGACGATGATGATGAAGATGATGATCATATCAATTTATTAATCAATTAGATCTACTTTGCTCATGTTTTATTAAGAATTCAGAAATCTGATATTCATTAAGATCGATTAACATGGACTATTTATTTTCAGCGGTGGAAGAAAATAATTGCGTTCACGATGACTTGAACTCACGACCTTAACACTAGGAGACGACACCCGTAGATACCGACTGAGCCATTGCACTATTTGCCTTTCAAGTTTTTATGCTGTGTATTGAAAATCTTGTCATGTTCTAACGGCTACTCCATGACTAAAATATATAAGTAATTAGTCATTGGGTAGTCGTCTTTTGACATAACAATCCGTTATGTGGACAATCCTTTAATTTTGTTTTCTCTAATCTTTCAGTATTTTGGTTTAACGCTCTGTCACACAACAAACTTTATGATTGCTTCGAATTGAAAGCGTGTGCAGAGGACACTTTAAATGCGGCTCTTATAATTTGTTTCTTTGAGAAAAAATAGACGATTTATTAAACATTTATCTCAAGCGCAAATGAGTATCAGATTCATTTTACCACACAACTGTATCTAGAGAATTGAGTGCAAATTAACGAGATCTGCAATTTCATGTATTCACGGATGAGACCGACTCCTTGCTTTGACCACAGGCCTTTGAAACTCTATTTGTCTATCACGGAACACCAAAATTGTCCTTGGTCGATCATTGCAGATCGGTGCATCGCCTGTATATCACGGATTACTCAAATTTTCTTTACACTTTTACTATAAATAGCACATTTGCGACTGCCTCTATATTGTACATAATAAGACAAGGTGTGCAACGAAACCGAAGAAAGTTTTTACCCCTGTCCCCTTTTAGAGATAATATTTAACTGCAAACGGAAAAAAAAAAACTTAGTTACCGTTGCAGATGGCTTCACAAATGATTTTTTTTTTTCGTGTACCCTGACATTCGAAAGTTCCAAAACGGCTCTTGCGATCAAGCAATAGCTCCGATCTAAAAAAATTTAAAAATATTCTACATTTTCCGGATCGCCATGCGCTGACGTCACACAATTCATTATGACGCAGTGAATTATAACTCACGTGAAAAGACGCGCCAAAGTTTTTGACCAGTAAACGGTAAATACGCGTTTGAAAATATGCGAAATGGAAGATGAAATAGTGATATTGGATTAGATGAAAGGATAGATTATAATAGACGAAATATTATTTCAATAATTTCATCAACATATCAACAAAATAATTTTAGATCTTTGTTTGAAAAAATATTTTAGTTTTAGTCCGCTGCGGGATGATAAATTGTGTGACGTCTGCCTCTATATCGTATATAGAAGGACAAGGTGTGCAAGGTGTCCGCTCAGGAAAATTTTGTCATCCCGTCATTGACAGATCAATGGAATTTTAGCAGCCTATGCTTTGACTGATGCGCACGTTCAGGTATTAAAAATATCAAAATAGGCTGACATATAGATCTTGATTTTTAATCTAATAATAAAACAAATATTAGCTTAATCAAGACCTTTAATATCTAAAAGTGAGTAGACAGAGACATTTGTTGAATTTGTTTTAGAAACAATGGAAAGGAATACAATGCTTTAATAAATGACGGACACCGGAGCCATGACATTAATAAATGACGTCACATTACGCCCCTGTGAAAATCGTATATCAAACGTGTGTAAGATAAGAAAATTCTTATTGACAATTTTTCACTTAGAACAAAGAGTGGGTGGTTATGTGATGAATAATACTATCATTACCAATCATGATTGCCATCAGTCCAAATAACTTGAAACAATAATAGGTGTCTTCTTACTGCCTAACAGAGACCATTTTATTTGTTTGGTACAAAACAGGTTAACAAACCACCACTGGTGCCAAATGTTACACTGCAAAATAAGTGCATTGCAATCACCGAACAACTGTAACAATACACTTATGGAAATGCGGAACAAAAAGCAAAACCTTACAACATTCTCCTATGTCAAATTAATACCTGTCATTTTAAGAACAGATTGAAGATGTTCGTGTTTAAAGACAGTTAATTAATTTTACAGAAATTCTAGTTTGTAGTTCTCGAACTTCTTGCATTTCTCCTATTCTTTGATCGTGCAAGAAAATGCTAAGACTTTATCCACCAAACGACACAATTTCAGACTGCTCAAAATTAAAAAGTACATGGATACGACAAATTAAATATGGTTCAAATGATGGGGATTGTCTTGAAAGAGTAGAAAACACTGTCGGAAAAAAAAAGAAAATGCTGGTTACGAGCATGTGCACGATTCTTCTTCCCGGGAGGTTATTAAAGCACAGAATTGTTTGGTAAGGGCTTTATACTGGTAGCTTTCCATAAACGATTGTATTTTGTCTCTTTTTATCTCAAAAATTCTATTTCATTGTTTACAATGGACTATATGATTGAAATATCCAAAGCGAGGCGGACAATATGAACTAAGATCATACTGCATGTACTACATATATCAGCCACGAAGGAAAGCCACTTGTTTCGATTTATGGATTGTTTTGGCTTTCTTACGAACATGAAAGTTCGCAACAAATGCATAGCTCAAATATAAAACGCTCCGGCTGGGATTCGAACCCGTGCGGCAAAGTTCTTCGTTTATCGAGTTTTAAATAACCAACACACTAACCACTGAGCTAAAGAGAATTCTCCCTAAAGCTGTTATCAGGTATTGATTTTATACTGGAAGAAGCTATGCTGTAAGGAAGAAGTGATCTCCCGTAACAGCCTATTAGTCTCGAAAAGTACTTTTCGTGCAGACTAATCTAGAATTACACGTCTACACATGGTCCCACAATCTTCCCTCAAGATTTGAAGATTTACTGAAGAAGTACAGTCATAATAAACACTGTTTATAATTTAGCCCCAGAGTCCAATACTATGTCTTTTATAGATACCTAACATTTAGTATGCAAAAAAAAAAAAAAAAAATCAAGTCAAAAATTAAAAAAAAAAAAGTCATTGTGTTTCGTCGCTTTTTCCTCACGATACATTTCAGACATCATTATTAAATTTCACGAGTGTACAGTCCATTCAATTTGTAATTCAAATCAAATTATTCCGTCTAAAAATCCATTGATCATCTGTCAAGCTGGAAATCACTTGGACTGCACTTGTGGGCTTTTCCAAAAGTATTGGATAAAAGTGCACATTTTATCCAGAACGTTGATTTTGTTTTAATCCTTTGGCTGCTAAGCGCGACTTACTAACCTTTTGCGGACAGTGTAGATCAAGATGAGACTGCACAGAACGTGCAGTCTGATCTTGAATCTACACTGTCCGAGAAGGAGATATCTTTCACCGAAAGCAAACTTTGGGGTTATACCTTCAGCTTGAAAGTTCCGTTCCATTTTTTGTGGCAGGATAAGGGTTAGTAACTCTTTTACCAGAGGATGATCTTTAGAGCATCCCTAAGAATGGGTTAGCCACCTTGTGCCGTTATTACCGCCATGATTCAAAGTCACATTGAGCGAATACACTTTTGAATGATTGCCCTAGGCCTTTCTTGAACCGATGCTTTCTGCAAGTCTTGCAATGTCTATTCCTATCTTGCGCAGCCTATTGCTGTTTGGCGAAAACCCTAAATTGGGCCTTCGATATAGCCTACAGCAAACTGAAATTCGTGACTAACAGACCTTTGTAGCAGCAAGCACGCCGCCAGTTGAAATGACGTCTCGTAGCACACTAATCCGAGCTAGCCTGTGACTTATACGCAACGGGCCCAATTTTAAGGCATGAGTAATGGAACTATTTGTGACGATTTTTGGTTCCGTAACCGTGTTATTTGAATGTCTATTATACTTTACCCAAAGAGAAAATTAAATGACGGAAACTGATTGCAAGTTCAGGGTACGTAAATTCAATGATAATTCTTTTTGTAGTAAATTTTAATTGAATGTTTCACTTGATACAATTACCGGAAACAATTCCCATAGTTTATGTTACATGACACTGTATCTTTATAGAGTAATCGCTATTGAAACGGGGCATCAATCGAGCGCTTGGTTTTCTACAGAAAAGCGTCTAGTAATTGGGTACTTTGCGCTGGTCATAAGCCGGGAACCACCATATGCCGGGGGCCAAGTAAGAAATAGTATATAAAGCGAAATATTCGCGCTATGTAGGCTTTGCACCAGCCGATATAGCTCAGTAGGTAGAGCGTAGGACTTGTGAACACAATGTCCTACAGATTGTGGGTTCGTATACCCGGCTGGCCAACTAAAAAATTACTAATAGTCTTTCGGATGAGACATTAAACCGAGGTCCCGTGTGACGGTGCTATACGCCGAGCACGTTAAAGAACCAGGCGAAGCTCTCAGTAGTTTCGACCTGTATCCTTGCACTATCCCCCGTAACAACTAACCGTCTTCTGGGGGCGTCGCTCAGATGGGCAACCGGTAGCGACGATAAATAAACGGAAATACCCAAACTATGTAGGCTTCTCGCCACATGGCTTTATGCCACATGGCGAGGGTAAAAAAGACAAATGATGATGCTATGTAGGCAGCCTGTTTCTCGCAGCGAGAGGAACATGTTACATTTAACAGTGAGCAGATAACTGTCAGAAAAAGTTGAATTGCTTTGCGAATTGCCATCATAGTAAAGTGATAGGGAACAGAACAGTGAATACTTGTATTCATCTTAGTAAGTTCTCTGATTGCTCGAAACGTGGCAGACAAGCATATTCTCCTCTAATATTGCTGGGCACTTTTGACAGGCTATAGTAGATAAACCTATATGGTGGTTAGCTGAGCGAATTCAGTGCTGGATGAGGTAGACTGACGGTCAAAAGATAGGCTCGGCTACTGTTCATAAGGTGTTTGCTGAACGATAATTGTTGTGATTTTGAAGATCATTAGTTAATTTCTATAGACAGGTAGTCTGTAGGCTGTTTTAGGGATTGATAATCTAAAGTTTGTGAATTTGTATTATTCATTGTATTAGGCCAAATAGCCTAACCATACTCATGTTGTACATAACCTCCCATATTTTTAGTGTGATATACCCATTACGAACTCTGTTATCTTACACACGATTGAGATAAGATTTTGTGATCGCCGGATTGTTATGTGACGTGAATTGTTAAAGTAGTGTATTCCACCCCGTTTTTATTTCCAAAATACGCCAAATACAAGTTTCCAGATCAATTCAGCTGTGAAATTGGAGATCGTAATAAATGTAAGGCTTGTTCCATTTTTAGATCTGAAATCAACGAATTAATCGTCTGCTTCTTCGGAACTATTTCTTTGCCGAACATACACTAAAACAGTGCAGTCTCATTCATGAATATGTATGTTTTGAGTACAGATCTAATCATTATATGCCTGATTTTTGAGATACAGATATACAGGTATGCGATGAAAAGAATCTGACATTCGTTGGCTTTTAAGATAAATTTTCATTAAACTTATTAAAAAAAACCCATTTTCCTAGATTTGTTTAATGAATTAATGTCTCAAGCGCCAACTAATGCCCTTTCCTATATGTCTGTTATAATGGCATCCTGAAGAATATGATACTAAATTTTAAAACAATTACATACACCTTACCCAGCAACATTTAAGGGGTCTGCTTTTACTGATCGTCTATAGGTCAATATCAACTCCATTTTCTATACAAAAATAGTGATTACCTCCTCTTGGAGAATACATTGTAAAACACATGAGAATGACTATATAAAATGGAAGAAACTAAATTTATATATGGAGAATAAACAAAAAAGGTAATTGTGCTAGTCCTGTTTATCAATACAATCAAATATATTTTTCTGACTTAGCACCTAAAATTTGATTCTTCATAGGTTTCATTGAATTTTTTTTTTTTTTATTTTTCCCCTCAAAGTATTCACCTCCAACGGATATACAAAGTTTTAGTCTCCGGATCCAGTCTTAGTCAGTGGTTAGTAGTCAGTGGCTTTGGAAAGAAAGTTGTGTCAGTACTGGTGTGAGAAAGCCATGAAACACATAGGTGCGTCACCGACCTCCATAACATGACCTGAGCTGTTAAAATGTTGTTACACTCCAATACAAACCAATAGTCATTCTTGGGAATGCACGATGAAAGAGGTTCTGATTAAACACGTGACGTTCATTTTACATCCTCCTCCTGAAGCTCTTGGCCTTGCAGCTACATACAGAAAGATCCTGGTAATTTTCCATAATAGAGTTCCACAAACAAAACCTGTTTTAAGAATCGACATTCACCCCAGGAAGCATTTTACTGGATCTTCCTGTCAAAAGAGTGACATCCATTCCAGGGCATGTGAGAGAATTTTACTAGATATTCTTTTCTGAAACCACGGGGGTCCCAGCTTTCATTTTCTATGTAGCATGAATTAGTAGTCCTTATACAAGACTTTTCAAATGGTGTGGCCAAATTGAAAATTGGCCCTGCCCCGTGTGACGATGCCCTGGGGTCGATATAATATTTACGTTTTTTCGAAAGTTTTGTTTATGGAAAACTAGCATAACATGTACTTCTTTACTTAGAACAAAAAGTTTCAGTGCCCGTTCTCAACAACCATTGTAAATTGCATTCTAAGCATATTTCTGGAGGTAGGAAGTAACCCAATTTCTGATCGGCTAAACCATCACAGCTTGCGTTTCTTCTTAAATCTATAAAGTTCTTGAGAATTAGACTCAGTACATGTATGCTTCGAAGAACAGTTGATGAATTCGAACCCAGAGCTTGAAGTATTGTTGGTAGCATAGCTCGTGGACTCTCTGACAAAACGGACAAAATTTTGTCCCTGGTTAAAAACATTGGTCACGATGTCAAATTATTTCTTGTGTGCTTTAATGAACAATAAAGGATAATAAGATAAAACAATGTCACGTTAGATACAATGCACTTGAAATACTCGTTTTTGTTTATGGAAAAGTAGAAAGATATTCTCGTTTGGAACAGCAAGGTCCAGAGCTTTGAATTCTTGTTTGTCGCATAGCTTGTGGGCTCTCTGACAAAGTTTGCAAAATTATGTCCCGGTTTAAAACATTTGTCATATTGTTAAATTCATTCTTGTGTAAAGGATACCTAGATTAAACAATACCATGTTTACAACTATGCACTTGTAATACTCATCGTAAGTTTGGGTTATCAGCAATATTTGTAAACGTATGCAAACGAAGACGAAGAAGAAAAACAACAACAACAAACAAACAAACAAGCAAGCAAATCAGCCATCTGCACACAAAAATTGAAGAAACGATAACCTATTACATTTATAGATTAAAATAAAAAAAAGTAAAAAGCCGTCGACACACCAACAAAGACAAATAGAAATCAGCCGTCTGCACACACAAATTGATGACAGTAAGCTGTGACATTTTCATATGAAAACAAAAAATAAAAACTCCCCGTCGACACTTACAAGACCCACATGTATAAAAAAAAACTTAAGTCTTTTTTTTTCCAAATGACATAAAACATACTCTTTGCTGAAAGTTTCTTTCTAATTAATGAGAATTCGGTCGGCCAGATATGCTAGTACAGATACGTAGAGCAAACTTTAAAGTCTAATATTACATGTACTAGCTTTTATACAAAAATGGAAATTGCGTCACGACTGTAAGTAAAAGATTAATTCTTTTCCAGAAGAAAAAAAGAAAAACTTTAGACTCGTTCATATTAAAATCATTTGCAGACGACACATTAAATGTTGCTGAAATGGTGAGATCTGTTTGTGAATGGCTTGGAACATTGTGGGAAAAGGGGAAAATGCTGATATGCAGCATTTTCTCCTTTTCCAACAATGACCCCTTCGTTCAAACTCTGGATTGTGCGGTAAAGGTGTAGTCTACATTTTATCTCAATATGTTTCTGGAGTAGTATTTATTCGCCTGTCCCGTTCTGTCAGACATATTCCCCACATTTTACATTTTCCCCTTGGATTTGAAGTGCCGAGATGTCAAAATTTTCCCATGCAGCGAGAAGTAAGTGCAAGCCCCGGGAGAGCGTCTACGACATGGTATTTCTTTTATTGTGCACCTGGAAAATTTAAACAGCAGATTATTGCTGCTATTGACAAGTTTACTGGAAACGGTAAGCTATTAAAACAAATATTACTTTTTTGTGTAATTACTTAGTTTTATGAATGCTGGTGAATACTGAACGTATCATATTTACTTATCAAATCGGATACCAAGCTGAAAGTGGGCCGTATGCGAGCCGCGTCATCTTAGCACGAGCCATGCTCTGTGAAAAGGGGGCTTAACCGATCTGCGAAAAGCATCTACCCAGGTTAGCCTGCGCAGTCCGTGCAGGCTGACCTGGGCAGAAACTTTTCGCTATTTGTCAATTTTTCTGTGTGTCCAAGAACCAGCCTACGTCACGATAAAGTCGGCTGTTAAATAAAGTTGCTATTTTGGATCCACAGCTATGTGATGGCTGGCTTGGTATTATGCATCATAGAGATGCATTAAGCCCCTTTTTACCAGAGCGTAACCTATATATTTCGTACAATATTTGACACTATCATATACGGGTTTTCTTCCCGTTTTGACTGATTTGATCCGCTTGTGAAAATTGACCCGAAAGATTCATAGGTGTAACAGAAATCAGCGGCGGGCTGGCAAATGAGGGTTTAATCCTTTACCAAACGACAAAAAACGAGACTCAAATTGAAAGCATTTGCAGACGACAGATGATATGTGGCTCAAAGGAAGATTGCGGTATATGATAGGGTAGAAAACATTGTGGAAAAAGGAGAAAATGCTGGTTACCAGCATTTTCTCCTTTTCCCACAATGCTTTCAAAAGGCCTCTACCCGAGGGTCGTTAAAGCCCGGGATTATTTGGTAAAGGGTTAAGGCATCATATACCAAGCAAGTCATTATAACTATAATCATGACTTCATAAAATATTTTTTGTTACAAAACCGACTGAATCATGAGGTACACTGGTCCTTTGACCTGTAGAAGATTGACCATAGGCAAAAAAGGTTTCGACCAAGGGCTGCTTAGGTTTACCTTGGTAGACATTTTTTAACAGATGCATTAAACCCCCTTTTCACAGAGCATGGCTAAAAATGAAACTACATGTACAAAGGTGACCATTATTTATTGTTTTTCTCTACGAGTCATTCTAAAAATGAAACCTTGCCGAGTTTTACAATCTTTTTTAATGACGAGTTAGATAAATAAATAAATAAACAATGGACACAAATGTGATATTCTATTTGTACCATATCTGATTAAACAGCACATTTCCTCCGAAATGATGTATATACTGACTTTTTTCAATACAGAAAATGGTTACTTTGTGAAGCGGCCACTTATATTAAAATATACTAGATTGTAACTTTAGATTCGAAAAAACAAATGGACTGGTCAATTTAAGCATGTCAACATCTTTAAAAGCCTAAAATTGACGCGAAAAAACTTCTCTCCTTACAGAAAAAGTGTTTTTACTTCAATTACAAACTTGTCTGCAAACAATGCTTTGAATATTCTTTATTTGTTATACTGCTATTGGAATAAAAACACTCGGCATACCTCGGGTGATCTGGTGATCAAATCCCTCGGCTGTATCACGTAGCTTGATATGCACCTACACGGTACATTTCGCACATCTCCGGAAGCACACCCCTTCACCGTTATTGAAATTGTAAGGCTCCTCTTAAAAAAGAAAACATGAGTAAATTTTCTGTCGGTATCTTTCTAAGAATATTTCAGTCGGCAAACAATTTGTACATTCAATTTTTAGCGTGGTTTATCAATTCCGTTGGGAGCTTTCATCGACAGAACGATAGAAGTGAATAACTTCACCGTGGTTGTTCATGTCGTTGCTAAGCGATCTACAGGGGCGCCGCCATGTTTGAGATCATGTGATTGGTAGTTCAAAATGGAAGCCTCCTTTATACAGACGAGGTTAGATGAAGGTACGGAATCGGCCGAGTTGTGACGAGTGGGAATAAAAATAGAGGATATTTGTTTTTTTCGGTGAAAGATCGAAATTCATTTCATCTCGTGAACATCATCGGTAATATTTTCACGATTGGCGCAGCCAGTACTCGTGAAAATATTGCCGATGATGTTCACTCGATGAAATAAATTTCGATTTTTCACCGAAAAAAAAAAATCTATTTATTTCATGCTTCTAACCCCTTTTTTGTTGGGACTTTCATCAAAATCCAGTGCAGTTGTTTTCGATATTTCCTCGTGGCGTACCAACTCACATAACAACGCATTACAATATTACCTAAAGCGCGAGAAATATAGCATAAATTACGTCATATTTCCGTCTGGTTGAATAGCACGCGCCATTTACCTTGGTAACCAGTGCGCGGGAATTAATGTTTCAGCCATCAACCGAAGAGTTAGAAAATAGGAAATCGATATTTTCACTGGTCGTAACCATGAAATATTAAACCATAATCCACCATTATTTCTCGATAAACTACCGAAGGCATGAAATAAAAATAAAGTTATCCAACCGTCTTCTCTGCTCCTCTGGATATGGCACCATATTCTGGTACAGTTAGCCTAACGTAACAACATATTTGGTTCGGTTTACAATTTGAAAAGTTTGACCTACTTGTTCGTAGATCGAACGCCTTTCTTGGACTTAAGACAATAATTCAGTCAGATACTGTCACGTTTGCAAACGTAACTGGAAACCGGCTTTTCAATATCGTCGTAAGTATTGTTTGAAAGCAATTTATCCACGCTCTAAACCACACGTATTTCTACTACAGGAATCGTATTATATCAAATCTTTTTCATGCTGCTTTCGTAGGCGGTATTTATCCCTTTGCCGCAGAATGCCGCCTTTTAACGACCCTGGGAAAGAAGCCTTTTGAAAACATTGTGGAAAAAGGAGAAAATGCTGGTAACCAGCATTTTCTCCTTTTCCCACAATGTTTTGTACCCTATCAAAGAAAAATTGCACCATTTGCGCCACATTGAAATGTCGTCTGCAAATGCTTTCGCTTTGGACAAGGCTAAAATTTTGTCGTCTGGTGACGGGTTAACAAAGCTTAATGCTTTTCTTGTGTGATAACGCTTGTCTGTCGTTTTCTTAATGTGTTTTCTTTTTGCATCACTGAACGAAATGGCTTCTGACCTACTTCTTAGTATTTACCCTTAAACTGCTACAGAAATCAAACAAAAATTTTCACGCAATAGTAAAAAAGATCAAATATTGAGATTTCAATGTTGGTTTCACTGGAAAGAAAACACCTTATCGGCCAGTGTACATGAAAGATCAGACTGCACCTTCTGATCTTGTCTACACTGTCCGCAAAAGGTCAGTGAGTCGCCCGAAGCAGCTTAAGGGTTAATGAAATCGAATGGACAGATTGTAATTAGCGATTGGGCAAAAACGTGCAATGTTTATCGACTCAGGTTAGCCTGCGCAGTCTGCACATGCTAACCTGGGCCAAAACCTTTTGTTTTTGGTAATTTTTTTCCATGTCAAACAACCAAAATACCTCATAATTTAGTCGGTTGTTAGACAAAAAGGATTTTATGGATCTACGAATATGTAATGACTTGCATGGTATCATGGATCACAGCATCCTCGTTGACCCAGTTCCGATGTATTCCGTAAACTACATTCATCGCCCCTGGGTTATCTCGCGTATGTTTTCTCGTTCTCATGAATTATTCATGAGGCATTTTGATAGCTAATCTCAGTTTTTCAGTGAGAAAATTTAATCTTTTTTATCAACCATATGCCATCATTTCTATTTTTACCTCGTCTACAACCAATCAAATTGATGAATGTAGTTTACGGAATACAGCGGAACTGGCTCAACGAGGATGACGTCAACCCAGCTACATACCCCAAAAGACTGCAACAGCACGCTGTACTTTTAAAAATATTTGCCTTGGTATGCAAGAGTTTGTAATGTCTGCCATGGGTTATCGTAAGGCAAATGCCACAGAAGGAAGGCCCACCGGCGGCCGCCATATTCGTTGATAATGATGTGGGTTTTACCCGATTTATTCATATGTTATCGAAAATTCGATTGGCTATTGGGTGTAATTTGCAATCTTACAGATATTCATAGAAACGACGGTTTCGCAATTGAATGTCCCAGGGGTGATGAATGGTAATACTTCACGCTTGGGTTAACGAGGATGGAATCACGTGGATGCTTTTAGTTCCTTTTTACTATTTAATGTCGAAATGACAAAGTTATTCTTTAAAAGGGTAGAAAACATTGCTATATGCTACGAATAAGGAACCTAATTCTATTGGATGTGGTCATTTCGATTGTAGCTATGAGAGAGTGAAAAAGGCCCTTCTAGAAAAAAGATCCTGTACTATAGTTACTGTTGAAGCTGCTCAGAATGCTTAAAAAGTAAACAGCTACTGTGTCTCTCTAATGATTTGTATCTCCAAATCAAAAACGGTTACGTTGCCTGATATTAAAGAGTCAACAAAGAGGACATGCCATCATTCCTTTTCTATCTGTAAAATTTGTAGTTAAAGCTGCCTAGAAAGGCCACAAATCGCTAATTGTCACCTTTCCTACCACCGCCCGACATTTTCAGATCGCGATATGCTAGGAGAAACATTGTTTGATTTCAAGTGGATTGGTTAATACAATTCAAATGATTTGTCAAGTTCTTGGGGACTCCGAATCGAATCTGGTTACCTGCATTTTTACCTTTTCCAGCTCTGTTATCGAAAGACCACCGGGCCTTTTGTGTACAGAGTTAACGGATGTCAAGGACTAAATTTATGGTTTCAATATAATAAGTAATAAGCGGTTTTATTTATTATTGTACCACGCAATAAATTAGTACTTGATCCTTCTTGAAAATATCAGTTTTCTTTCGACGAATACACTATTAGCTTCCGGAAATTTCATTCGGCGTACCATTAGCTGCATGAGCTGGCTTTTGGACCCGACCGGTAGCTCAGTGGTTAGCGTATCTGACTCGTGACGTGGGGGTTGTGAATTCGATACCCAGTTGAAGCAAACTTTCTTTCCGGCGATTTTTCGCCTCTTACCTCTTGTGCATGTGAGAAAAGTAGTCAGTGGCTTTGGAAAGAAAGTTGTGTTAGTACTGGTGTGAGAAAGCCAGGAAACACATGTGTGCGTCACTGACCGCCATAATATGACCTGAGCTGTTAAAATGGCGTTAACCTCCAATACAAACAAACAGACAAACAAACAAACAAGTTGGCTTTTGACCTACTTCAAGATATGAGGATAGTATTTTGCGACTTGTTAAGAGTCAAAATGTTTATTCTGCGAGGCTTTTTGGGTCTTTTGCGGACCTATTAGCCGTCTGTTTGAAAACAAGTAGTAGTTTTTTCTTTACCGAACTATTTTTGTCACTTTCAGTCGTCACAAAAGCTTTGAATCTCGATGCTTATCCATATTTGACATAAATGTGAGCCATAGTCTGTTAAAAGGGGGCTTAATGCATCTACAAAAAGTTTCGACCCAGGTCAACCTGCGCAGTCCGCGCAGGCTGACCTGGGCCAAAACTTTTTGCTATTCGTCAAGTTTCTGCATGTCAATGGACCAGTCTACTTCATGATTTAGTTAGTAATTAGACAAAATAGATATTATGGATCCTTAATTATGTGATGTCCTCCTAGGTACAATGCATTATGAACATGTATTAAGCCCCCTTTTTACAGAGCATGGCTCATGTATTTTATGATGTTCTCTGCTACTAGCTTGTTATATGACGTATTAATTCAACTCTTACACGGTCAATAAGATCATCTGATATTTTGTTTTACTGTTAGGGAAATGAAGACCCAATTGCAAATCAGTAGTCTTTTTGTCATGATTTAGAATCGGATAACAGACGGTGTAGATCCAACATCAGACTGCGAAATCCGTGCAGTCTGATATTAGATCTACGCCGTCCGAAAAAACCTACTCATATCTTCTAGTTCGGAGAAAGGGTTAAGACATTCAGAAAAAAAAGAAATTGAAATGATTTATCACTTACGATTATTTATTAAAGAAGACAAAATTTATAACACTGTCAAAGTCTGGTCCTCACACGCTATTTAAAAAGGTTTGGTGTGAAGTTGTTTGAAAATTATTTCTTGGCTGCCGTCCTGAGAAAGAGGATGACGATGGGCGCGATTGCAGGTTTGACTTCATTAATCTGTTATCTGTTTAGTTAGGTTGACCACTTTTGATATCAGTCTAGACACTCAAGCGAAAAAGAAAGTGTGCACTTGGTTAGAGGGAATTTCATTTTCATACTTTTAGAAGCAAACCCTCGTTTAAAAATGGGTAGTGATGGATTGATCAAACGGTGATCCACTTTTGATTGAAACCTGAAAAATTGTCATAGCTTTGTCTTGCGTGCCATGCCCCCTAGCTCAGTCGGTAGCGTACAGGACTTGAGAACAGGAGGTCACTGGTTCGATCCCCGGCTTGGCCAATTTCTTTCCGAGGATTGATGATAGTCATTGCGACAGGATTCATTCCTCTCCCATGATTGTTTCGACAATGGCTATGTCGGAAAGCAGCCAGTGGCTTGGAAAGAATATTGTGCGGAGTACTGGTAAAAGAAATTCCAAGAAAGCATGGATAGGTGCACTGGCCGCCGCGATATAACTGAAATAATGTTGAAAACGGCGTTAAACACCAAATAATCAATCAATCAATCAATTGTCTTGCGTGTAAAAACGTGTAAAAAAAACCCCTAGGTCTTAAAAGCAAAACTCGCTGTGTTGTATTTTTTTTGTTGTTGTTGCCTTTGAATATTGGTGAAGGTACGTGGCAATTAATCAGGATCTGTTTTGCCGTATGTTTGAACGTATGTATTGTACATCGCATACGACGTCCTCGGGAATGACGTCCCTTACAAGAATTAGGGCTGAAGGCAACTCATTGAAATTGTTGTAAATATGTTGATTCCCATTGCTTTGCGACCATCTAAATCTTATGCACACAAAATTGTTGATTTGCTGCGACAGAGTTACAACTATCATTCTTTTGTTTGAATTACATTCGCTTTTGAAATAGGTTTTTCAATATTTTTGCAGCTATCATCCTACTGTTTGCAATTACTTTTCTGAAGTCCCTCAATGCTGAAGAATTCAATTTTGAGGGAGAGACTTTCCCGACCATGGTCGAAACGACGCCCATGGGCATTGGCAAAACAGGTTTGTTGTTTTAATGCGTCTCACTATTTAAATACAACTTGTGTGTACCCCGGCATACGCCTGTGGACCCGTGAACACTTTGAGAGAGAGAGAGAGAGAGTGAGAGAGAGAGAGTGAGTGAGTGAGTGAGAGGATGCGGGGGGGGGGAGGAGTCCCGTCCCATGCACCATTCCATAGCAGTGCTGCAAAGCCACGTGATTATTTGATGCGGTTGACGGTGAGTGTAAGAAACGATTTTTCCTAATATATGTTTGTTTATATCAAAGAATGCGTCTATCCTAGTTGTAGCACGCTGCTGAACTTCAGACGGTATGCTGACCGAATTTTGATGGTCTTCTGAAAAAAAAATGTTCAACAAAACCGTTCCCGAATGTAACAGGAAATGACACTGTTCACGTTTGCTCTCAATCAAATCTAGTTGGTCAGCATAGCTAGCATTTTAAAACATCCG
Organism: Tridacna gigas; assembly: GCA_945859785.2. Taxonomy (NCBI): domain Eukaryota; kingdom Metazoa; phylum Mollusca; class Bivalvia; order Cardiida; family Cardiidae; genus Tridacna; species Tridacna gigas. The sequence continues at coordinate 28,197,231 of OX244031.2, read as the reverse complement.
AAATCTAGCTGCTCTACACAATGAATAGTACGAATCCGTCCGGCAAGAAAGGAAGTATTATGGGGACAAAACGGAAGAACTTACCCGAACCTCACCTTGAACCATATAAATAGTCCCGTGACAGCATTATCCCAATTTCTTCCATATCCATTATGTCTTCTGAAAATGTTAAGCGCGATCCGAGGCGCTTTAGCGGACAGTGTAGATCAAGATCAGACTGCACAAAGCGTGCAGTCTGATCTTTGATCCACACAGTCAAATACGGTATTTTCTTTCCGGTTAAATCAACTTTGAAATCGCAATTTTGGTGTTTTTACTAGTGAGTGGAAATTTTCGTTTCATTTATTTATCAGTTTAGGGGTTAAATGATTTGCAGAAGAACAGCTGATCGAAGAGAAAGCTTTTGGTCTACCCATTTTCTGTTCAGAAAGAAAATTTAACCCGTTACCAACTAGTCCCGTGTATGACGTCGTTGACAAAGGGTGGTTTTTGAAAAAACAAAAACCACAACGAGAACTAAGAGGAAATATTTGTAGCCATAATTTTCTTCTTTTCTAACAAAGCTTTCTGCGTACAAACATGAAATCCATCGTTTGAGCAACACTGATTTTGACATCTACGTAAGTTTTTAATTTGAAGCAATCTGAAATTTTGGTCTTCTAGTATGGAGTTTAACTAATTTTACTGCAGTTGCATAATGAACAGTGAGGATGAATTTAATTATGCTCTGGTATGCCCACTCTATATACATTTAAGAAAGAAATGCATTCAAAAGATTTCTATGTTAGATCTGTATGAATTATCTGAAATTTTACTTTAGCTAGAAGCTAGATCTTCTTGTACATATGAGGCCCTTCCCTAAGTAAACACTTTAGATCTAGTACTTACTAGGTTCTCAAGTTCACTGTTTTACGAGAGATTACAAGTATAAACTGTATGGCAAAAGTTTACATTCAAAACATTATTCAGTTTTCTTGTAAACTTATTTGAGCTATTCTCATTGAAAAGGGAACTTAATGCATCTGCAAAAAGTTTCAACCCATGTCAGCCTGCGCCGATTGCGCAGGCTGACATGGTCGAAAGCTTTTGCTTTTAGTAAATGTTCTGCATGTCCAAGAACCATTCTACCTCAGGATCCAGTAGGTTGATGTCGATCGATTTATCTTGTGATGATCTGTTCTGTTTAAATCAGTAAAATGTTCTGTTTTTTTTTTCATATAAAACATGTGTCCCTTTGGCCTCACCAAAGCTGTTCATTATATCATCTTTTTCATCCAGAGTGCTGCACTGACGACGAGTGCATCTCCTTATTTGGAGAAAACAGCATTTGTTGGCAAGGGTCACTCGCAACCTCAGCGACCTGTACCCCTGAGGGACTCCCGGGGCTACGTAAAAAAAGGGGTGTAGAAGGCATGGAAGACTTCACACAGAGAACAGGTGATTCGGGGTTGGCAGTTTTGGCTGGAACTTGCGAATGTGTAGACGGCCTTTACCTAGTGGATGCTGCATGTGTGGAAATCACAGGTTACTGTTTATTTTATCGTTATTTTGGCGACATGCCCAGATTTGTTTGTATCATATTTAGGGCTGATTTCGAAAGTTTGTCCTATTGTAGCAGAATTGCGGTTTCTGGTCGATTTCATCTTTATATTCAGTGGTGGAGTGTTACATGTTTTTTTGTTTTGATACAATGAACTGAAAATGGCGAAATGCTAAGGTAAATGATATTTTCTGTCTTTTGTGCTCATTGTTATGGATCGATCTATGAATCATTTTCACCAAACTTATGTCTGGATTAAAAAGATACCACAATGGTGTCATTAAAGTTCACACTTTTCCATTTACGCATTGTCATATAATTTTAAACAAAAAGATTTGATACTAATTGCTTCTAAATTCATAACAAGGTGTTTGCAAAAAAAAAAAAGCCATGTACCGAAGCATTTCTTTCAGATTCCACAAGTTTTCGGTGCAGTGTATCTCGTCAAAAACCAGGCGATTCTCTTTCTTGTATTTGGAGGTAAAAGATATTGTTTTTCAAGGAACTCTTCGACTCCTCATGACTCTACCGGGGTTCGCCTTGGCTTAATGATGTAGACATTTCATTTATAATATTAATTCAGCGCTATTCTCATAGGCTTAGATACTGCAAGGCTTAAACCCGTTATTGGTGAATAGCAGGCAAGAAATGAATGAGTAATTTATCGACGTGATATGTCTGGAAATCGGTTAAAAGCGGCGTAAACACCTTTTGTCCAAACAGCATTTCATTTTCCTCTTTGTAGAATGCTGCACGAACGGTGACTGTGAACCTACCTTGGGGGTGAACAGTTTTTGTGGATCTTCTGAGCATGTCTCGACCGCGTTCTGTGTTGGAGAATCACTGTTTGGACCGCTGAGGAGGAAAAGGGAGGCCGGGTTCTCGACTTCCGACTTTAGGGAGACCGTACTACCAGGCGGAACAACCGCGACGCCAAGTACGGAAACTGGGCGGTGTTTCTGCGACGAGGGCTTCGACACCATTGATGGAGTTTGTGTTTTCATAGAACGTAAGTCATTGTGTTCCTTTGGTTGGTATTTGACTGTCACTTTCGACGATATATTGCGTCCAAATAGATATTGGTCTATCCATGCATTCCAGTAGATTCCTGTGGACTAGAACTGCACACAACACGCTTTCTTAAACTAATAATTGGAAGTCGAGAAAAGGTTCAACAATGAATGAATGAATCCAATTACAATGACTGTCATTACACCTATTTATTTGTCATGGATTGTGTAACAAGTTCTCACAGGTTTTAGCAATTACTCTCGATGATAGCTTCGGGGAGACCATAACCAGTACTCGAGCCGTGATGTGGGTACTCAAATCCAAAACGTTTGATCCGACAGGTGAAAGGCCGACCCTCTAACCCTAAACCACTTTGTTCGACACCCATTTAACCTCAAATGAAATGGTAAAAAGACTCCAGTATTTTGAATGTCTATGCTGTTTCCGCTGGAAACGAATAGGGCAATGCAGATGAACCGTGCTCTGACAAAAGGGGGCTTAATGCATCTCGGTGATGCATTAAACCAAGCAAGTTATCACAGAATTCTGGATCCGTAAGATCCATTTTGTCGGACAAACGACTAGATCTGGAGGAAGGATAGTCATTTTCCATGCAGAAAATTGACCAATGGCAAAAAGTGTCGGCATAAGGCATCTGATGAATATTTGTACCTATCTGTTGGATACACGTCGAATTGTTGATGACTGTTTCTATGATTAACAATAATGATGTCTTCCTAGCTTAATCTGTACAATTGTTTTCTTCATTCGTGAATAAAACTATTGTTTGTCTGTCTGTTGTCAAGCGCCGTATTTAGACTATTACAGTTATGTAACGGCGACAAATTCACATATTGGTGCAGTCTTGGAGAGTTCTTAACAACTTCATGCATAAAACTATTTCCAAGCCACTTGCTGCTTCCCGACAGAATCAAAGTCTAGACAAGAAATAATTATCTTTCTCTCCTTTTAGCTTTTGATGGCAATGACGACACAAATATTGGGACGACAGTCCAACCCAGTTTACATGAAAGCAATGTAAGTATATTAGGACGGGCAGAAGGGAAAAATGAGATTGATAATACGGTAAATAATGGAAGCAGAGTAAGAGAGTACTATCAACAAGGGCTACTCTACAAGTATTAAAAAAGTTTTGTTATTCTCCAATAATTGTTGTCCAATTGGAATCAAATCAAAGTTCATTCAGCGCAAAGCCCATAGTCATTGCCCCTATTATCTTAGAGGCTATACTCAAATTCGATCTATACAAAGTCTTGTATCAGCGGAGATAATGTTTTTTGCGAAAAAAGCTAAGTAAATGGACTTTTGCCGCTTTTTGTCTGATATTTATATTTAAATAATAACTCTAGCCGTTTATTTCCTAACAAAAAGGTTTCAAAGTAGCTTCTTTCTAGATTCAGTCCATCTGCAATACATTTGTTTTGTTAGTTGGTTTGATGTTTCAGTGTTTTTGGTATTTCAGTTTTATCACGAAGGTCAATACTCCTACCCATGAATACCAATACTGCACACATCCTTCTTTCCAAGCCTCTGGCTTATTTCCATACGAACAAAGTTGAAATAATTTGTAGTCAGCAGATCTGCAGCGGATGACATACTTGTATCATGAATGATCAAGTCTGAAGGCCATAATCAATTATTCGAACAAAAATAAATGAAATGGATCTAAAGTCAGCCAGTAGCTATGATAAATACACAAAACACATCGGAGATCAAAGTTTTTATACAAACTATTGGAAACGTCATAATGTTCTATAGGCTAGTTATATCGGAAATATTCTGCTTTCGTTCACAAAACGTTAATCTTTTGTTTATCATTGAGGCTATAAAAGGTAGTTCCAATGCAGACTGGTTTGCTTCTTTAATCCAGAGTTGCAATTTACTGACCTGTGATGGCAACAATTGCACCGAATACAATGGAGACCAAACTTGTGCTAGGAACGAATCTAGCCCGTGTTACGTAAGTTTGTTTCACTCTTTGTCAAAGCCGTGTAAGTTTGGGCTGTGAGGTAAGTTGTAAAAGAAATGGTCCTCTGCGACTTGTTACGAAGTAAATCTTTAACCCCGACGTTTAAGGTTCGATCCCACTTGGAATACCTTGCGCACGGAATCGTTCTAGGGGAAATAACATTAGAACCAGAGCATTGAACTGTTCCAATGAAGTAAGCCTTGTATAAGTGAGCTTGTCCCATGATATGACAGAAAAGCTGAAAAAGGTCTCCGATGATACAAATTAATTTAGCGGATAAAAAATCATCTTGGTACATGAATAACCTTTTTACGAAACAATACCGTATTTTACGAGTCCGAGGAAGTAGATCTTTGAAAACATTTCGGGAAAGGGAGAAGATGCTGGTAAGCATTTTCTTCCGTTCCCATAACGTTTTCAACCAGCTCATAGCCAAATTCCATCAATTAAGCCACGTTTAATTTGCGGTCTGCAAATGCTTTTAATATGTGCGAGTCTAAAAGTTTGTTTTCTTGTGAGAATTTAGCTCCAATGGCAACTTCGATAGTTCTTACTGATGTTGATTAACTTACTTAAGGCCTCTGGCCCATAATACAAGAGATTATTCATGTATAGATATAGAATATTTTCCATTATGTTTTATCTTCATTTGTTCGCATATCACGGTACAAAACAGAAAGTCCCGCGAGTCCACAAACAGTTGCTTGAGACGAAGAATGGTTTATTTACTTCGACTTTGTTTTCTCTTCAGGCCTCGAAACAATGTTTGGATGATGGCGAGCGGTTTACCTTTGGATGTGAGGACGGATGTATGATGAAAAACGGAACAATGTCAGCACCATGTTACACGGTTTCGTGTGATACAAATCTCTGTAACAATCACACAACTCTTTTAGAAATATTTATTTGTAATTCTGCAGATGGAAACTTGTCGTTAGGACGAAAAGTCTTTTTAACCTTTGTATTTTTGCCAGTCATATATATTTCTCATGTTACATGTGCGTCAGAATAAAATCTACCGAATCTATCTATCTATCTATCTATCTATCTATCCTCTTCTTCAGTCCCATTTTCATACTCGTAGTCTTTTCGTCTTGTTATTATCATTATTATTATAATACGCCTTTTCGCTTACTCAGCATATTTTATGTTCTTCGTCTTCGCCTTTTTCAAATAGTACCCCCCCACCTCCCGAAAAAAGGGAGGGGGGGTGTGTGTGAAAAGTTCTAGTCATGCCCTTGGCTAGGGATTTGAGGAAAATATTGTCATCGTAATCTGAAATCGAAATGTCTGAGCGCTTTTCATTTTCAATTGGCTTATCGTAATCTTCTTGAACGACGATAAGAATACTAATAAGATGAGGCTTTTGGTTTTTCCGTGAACGACGTCATTATTTTGGGAAAGTTCTGCCATCCAGCATTAATTTTGATGGCTGTTTGTGTTTGCGTTTTTACGCTATAAAAATCGTTTAAACAACAATCCTGTATTTTAACAACCGATAGGAAAAAGGCTTTTCAAAACATTGTCAAAAAAAGGAGAGAGAAAATGCTGTTTTTTTTTTCTCCAATTTCTTTTTAGAATTTCTAAAAAAATAAACCATGGAAAAAAATCTAGTTTTATTCCATTTTCATATTCGGTCTCTATGACAACGCAAAAGTCGACGGCCAATCCTGATCTAATGTAGCCAATGAGGTATGCTCTGTCAAAAAGAGGTTTAATGAATTCTATGATGCATTATTGCCGAACAAGACATTACATGATAATCGATCCATGATTGTCTAACAATCGACTGGATCTGGAGGTAGAATCCTCCTTAGATTTGCAGAAGATTTACCCAAAGCAAAAAGTGTCAATCCAGGTCAGCCTGCGCGGACTGCGCAGGCTGACCTGGATCGATACTTTTTGCAGATGTATTAAACCCGCTTTTCACGGTGCACGGCTCATTTGTACATTTGCCTATAGACTGATCTGGGTATTCAGGTGGTAAAGGAAGGCCTATGCTCCACCACAAAGGCAGCATATAGGTGCATCAGACTTAACTCTTTACCAAACGACAAAATTTTAGACTACTCCAAACTGAAAGCTTTCCTAGACGACAAAATAAATGTGACCCAAAAATTGAAATTTGTTATAGAGGAATAGAAAACATTGTGGGAAAAGGAGAAAATGCTGGTTACCAGCATCTTCTCCTTTTCCCACAATGTTTTCAAAAGGCCTCTTTCTCAGGGTTGTTAAAACTCGGGACTGTGTGGTAAAGGTTTAAAAGAACACCTGTCCTCATTTAGACTGTGTAGATCAAGATCAGACTGCACCATCTGTGAAGTCTGATCTTGGATCTACACTGTCCGAGGTTTGTCCCAACAAATAACTTTGAAATAGCAAAATTTGGTTTTTTACTATCGGCTTGAGATTATCATCTAAATATGCAGGTTAAGGCTTAAATTTATCATCTGCAAATGCTTCCAACATGCATGCGTCTGAAAGCTTTGGCATCTATTAAACAACAATAAAATGAATACAATATTTTGAAGTACAACATATTGGTCTATAAAGGATAGAAAATAAGCAGACACGCGGGAAAACATACAATTTTATGCGTTAGCCCGTAATCCTATGTCTAAGAACCATAGGCAAAAAAACAGTGGTTTCTGTGGTCAGAATTCATCAAAATCAGACTGTACTTTCTGTACAGTTTGGCATTAAGTCTACACCGTACACTTATTTAGTCTGGGTCCGAATTCACCAACCATTCTTGAGAATATTCTTAGTCTTGTTCTTCAAGATTTTCTACATTTGAAAGTAACACAGCTTCTGATTTGGTTTAGCCAATCAGAAGCTGTGTTACTTTCAAATGTAGAAAAATAAGACCAAGAATGCTCTTAAAAATGGTTGGTGAATACGGGCCCTGGTCTGTAAGATGAAAAATGTTTTTGAGTTTCGGTGAGTTGTACTTTTTAGTTGTCAAAATTGGTCGAGTTTTATTTTTAGCCTTGTTAAAACGGCGTGCCATACCGAATAGTTTTTCCCCAGGGCATTGTAAATCAAAATGAAATGTAAAAAAAACCTATATGTGTCTTGTTTTCTGAATCATCATTATCAAAATATTTGCATGTATTCCGAAGAAAAACAGTATGTATGATGATTGCATTTTTATGATCAAAAGATCGGCTTTTTTTTAATAGAGCGGTAAGGGTTTACAGCAAAACATGTGTAGATAAAACTAGACAGACTTTCGTACAACAGAACTAGATCTATATAGATATAAAGAAATGACGAACTTAAAATAAAGATCGAGATCCCTAGGGTTAAAATTCCTATGCCTTAATCACGTACTACTAGAACCCAGTAAAAAGAAAGCTTTTGGAACAAACTGTGTCCGGGAAAAAGAAAAGTAATGCTGCTAACCAGTATTTCTTCCTTTTCCCGCCATATGTTAATAGCCTGTGAAACACAAATCCTATCATTTGAGCTACATTATATGAGTCCTGCTCTGTGAAAAGTGGGTTTAATGCATCTGCGAAAAGTATCGATTCAGTTCAGCCTGCACAGTCCGCGCAGGTTTCCCGGGCCGAAACTCTTCGCTGTCGGTCAATTTTCTGTATGTCAAAGGACCGGTCTATCTAATGATTCAGCGTGTTGTCGGACAAAGTAGATTTAATGGACGGCCTGCTTGGTACAATGTGCCGCGGAGATGCATTAAGCCCCCTTTTGCCAGAGCATGACTCATATTTACAGCGACATTGTCGAAAAAGGAGAAATGTGGATGACCAGTTTTTTTTTTTTTTTTTTCCCTCCTTGTCTAACAATAGTTTCGGCCCGGTGAAAGGCAAACCATATTGCTTTACATACATTTGAGCAATGCTCTGTTAAAAGGGGGCTTAAATGCATCTCCCTGATACAGGATACCAAGCAAGTCATTACAAGAAAATGGATCTACAAAATTTATTTTGTCTAACAACAGACTGAATCATGCGATAAAACTGACCCATAGCAAAAAGTTTCGGCCCAGGTCAGCCTGCGCTGACTGCGCAGGCTGAGCTGGGTCGATACTTTTTGCAGATGCATTAATCCCCCTTTTCGCAGAGCATGGCTCATTTATCGTTTGCAAATGCTTTCTATAAGTACTAGTGTAAATGTTGTCTGGATCTTTTGTAGGAGCGTCCTTGCGTATACAACACCCCAGAGTACTAGCTTAGGATTAGTCAAGCCCATGACGCACGCAAGTGAGCTGTCGACGTGATACGACTGAATTTCACAATGGCTTCTCAGAATGTCACATGATCAATAACACGTTTTGATTACGTGGTATCGTATTCAAATAGGCGGTGCGACGTTATGTCTGATCTCATAGTTTTCAATAGACGGAGTTCCAGATTGCGAAACAATCATCCTCTTTTCCAAACGCCGAAAGGGCAACTTTTTACGGAAAGCGAGCATCCGTTTTTTTCCCATGTTTCCGGGGATAATAATGTTTATTGTATCAATCAGTGCTTTATCGAAAATTTTGATATACGGGAAGGCTCATATCAGAAGCAGCCCCTAAAAAAGTTGGATCTACATATACACTAACAAAATCTAAATACGCACCTTTAAATGTTAAATCTGTAGATGTACATACATATCCCAAAGCTGCCTGTAAAGTAAGCACACGACGAACACATCGAGGTAAAGTATCATTTGGGCAATTGGAATCTTGATAGAGTTGTCGCACACCATGTTCACCTAGAGGACAAAAAAGACATATCCATAATGTTACCACCAGTAAGCTGCCACAAAACAGTACTGAGACAAACCAGAGAATATAGAGCGAAATCGCCTTGTTTGGACACTTAAGGGCATATGCCACAGTTTTTTTCCCCACGGACAGATTTTTTTTTAATGTCATTTTCGTTCAGATGATGATCTAATGTATGCGGAGTAAAAAGAAGGAAAGAAAAGCATATGTTGCGGTGCAAAATACAAAGATAGAATTCTTCAAAACAGATTAGTCTAGTCAAAATTACAGAAGATAGACTTTAATTTCAAAATTTAAGAAAAAAAAAAAAGGTTCTTAAAGGACAAATACTGCTCAAATAAATGGTTATTTCTAAAAATATAATGTTAACCAATATTTAAAAGGATAATCCAAAAACTAATCGAAAGAATTAAGGCACTCGGTCTTCGGACCTGTAACGAAATTGCTTGATTAATATTTTTTATATGAATGAGTAAATTCCGGAAATGTCTAAAACTATTACAAGTAGCCGGGTGCAACGAAACGCAAATAAGAAAGAATCAAAGGACTCAAAGTCCTGGAAAACGGATTTGTGGAGTAGCATAAAGCTGTGCTATGATGTATGCAATCATTTTAAAATGGAGTTAGCAAGGGCAGGGAATGACAGTATAGAATATTTGGTTCAGGTCCAACCGATATCACAGTACAGTGCTAGCGCGCATGCGTCGTTACGCATAATGTATGTGGTTCCTGTCGTTCTGATCACAGTAAGTGGATTTGCTATACAAATCCGCTAAAAAGCAGACAAGGCAGTTTTGGGCAGGACCACAATGACGTAACCATTTCTTTACTTCAAGTTTACGTCAGAATTTATCACTCCATTTCATCAAGGAGTTTTTAAGACAACCTATCTTGACCTTGATCACTGTCCCGCATTTATTTTGAATGGGTGACACATGATTTCGCTGCTTATTATGAATGTAAAAAGAAATAGCCTCTAGTAATGCAGGTGTTTGATCCACCGGAAAATTATGTATAATGTGAACGCGATAATTGAAGTATTTGTTTACAAATACTGATTCATTAAGAACAAAAACACAGACCATAAGTTGTGAGCATACATGTAGTTGGTACTTTACATTTCCAGTAGCGTATCTGATACTGTGGTACAGCGACCAGGGCGTAGGACTATTGATGATGCGATTCAGGGTTGATTCATTGATACAGTTAGATGGCAAATTTATCGCGTTCAGTTTATACTGAACACCATTCACGACTATTGGTATATTGTACCAATCAAATCATTGCATTGGAAGGCAATTTCTTTTGCTATAAACGAGAATCATAAAAACAGTTACAATTGATGTACCGAGACATCGTGTCTAGGAGATGGTTCATAAAGATGAACGTCGGCCAATGTCTGTTTGGTTTCCATTTGCTCTAAGTAAATTTATAGTTGAAGGCTACAACGGCATTTTCCTTTTTGGTATTGTAGTAATGTTGTGAACTGGGTAGTATTGTGTAATTTGCCAGAAGTTGAATATCCTTAGGACGGGAATAATAAAAACAAAAATACACGTCCGTAGGAAACGTTTTAACCATAAATGCGCTAAATAAACGAAATGGACTTTCTCAATCAGAATAACAGACATAACACTTCAATCTTAAGGGTGTTTAGCCAGATTTTTTTATGAAATAGCCGACAATATACATGTAAATCTAAGATTAGCCTGGACGTTCTGTACAGTCCGGCTTTGATAGACATTCGTGAAAAGCGTTCTGATCTTGACCTGCAGTATTTACAAAAAAAAAAAAAAAAAAACTAAGTCTTTGAAATGTGGCAGAATCAAACTATGAACATTTCAACAAACATTTCAAATTTCTTTTTTCCTTTTTATATTATTTCTTACAAATGAAAAACACATTTTCTTCCTACGAGACATTATTGTTTTGAGATTTGATGCTTGAATGCATTTTCAAAGGGACTATTTACTAGATTGCGAAAACGCGAAATGAGACTAAGTTTTCGAAAAATAATAAATAATTTATTTCGTTTTGCTGAAGATATTATTGGACGGCTCTGTGAAAAAGAAAGAATTAAGTTTGGAAGCAAGAAGAATACACCATTTTTATAAAAATTCGCTTCACTTTTTCCATCCTGTTATAAAAGGTATAGATGTATTTTAAGGATACTCGCATGATTTTTCAGGCATGCGTAAACAAAATCCTACAAAAACACTTCACACGTTCCACCGAAGAAATCCGATAGAGCAGAGAAAGCTAATTGAGGATGAAATCATGTTTAGCTCCGTGCACAAGCGTATAGGTTCCATAAAATACTGAAAGGCTTAATGTCACCCTACAGCTGGCATAAACAGTACACATCGACCGTAATGTACACATGTCAGGTAAAAGATGGTAAAGCTACATCATGTAATCGAGCTTCTATAAATAGACACTGGGTACGAATACAAATATACATAGGTAGGACAGGTGCTTGATGATTTACCTTTCCAGGAATCGAACTTGTGTTGACGTTTAATGTTTTAGTCAGTCACTATAGCTATTCAAGCATATTAAATAGGCAAAACAAAACGCTTCTGTTTAAAAAAAAATAATAATGAAAACTCGGTAAGCCAATAAATTATTCAACCCGTAGGAGAACGTCACAAATGCCGGCGACACTAGTTTGATCACGTGACAAAAATAGGGGTTCGCAAGGGAAAACTGATTCTACGTTTAGGACTGGACGGGTTTCAACTCAAGGATGAAAATATGTTTTGCACCATGAAAATTTATTTTTCTTGTCTTTTCTTGTTTTAAATAGTGACACATGGTTGTGTTGTTGACAAAAACCGGAAAACTATCGAAAGATAAAATTTAATTTTCAACAGAATTGTATGTTCCTTTAATCCGTTGGTGTTTGAATTTAAAGATCCTACCGTATTCTGTAACAAACATATGTTCAGTCTCTAACGGTAAAGACCCATCTCTCTCTCTCTCTCTCTCTGTGTCTGTGATTCATTAAGTTGTCAACGAATATACATTTTATGTAAAATTATGTAGTTTTGGATTCAGTATCTTAACCACTTAACTTAGCCCGGTCGAACCACAAACGGATGAATGATAATTTTCAGAAGACATAGAATTCTTCAACCTCAGCTGCTGTATCTACAAAAGTACCCCAGTTTTTTACCAGCTCATCTCATTTGCATTTATTAAGGGCAGGTATCATGCATAAGAATATAGAGGTACGAATATAATTGTATAAACAAGACTGTTTGAAACTGAAAGACTGTATAGAAAAGAAAAAAGAGTCTCAAATAGTGTGATCCAAATTCAAAAGGGAAATGTAACGTACGTAGTTTCAATATAAAGGTATGAACTTACGTTGACATTTGATAATACATGCTTGGCTAAGAAGAACTACTTGCAGCGGTCGAAGTCAACATGTTTTTGGAAAAATATTGTTGAGAATCCACTATGTCGTGACGTGGAAATTGAATCTGATAAACACTTCTTTTTTGACTCCAGATGTTATCGTACCATCAGGGTTGCATTAAGGCAATCTACTAGTGAAATATCTGTTTTTACTATCGAACTGCCCTGTTTGGCGACAATAATCTCTCCCTTGAAGGTAACGAAAAGATCTTTAACACTGTCTGTGATTATATTGACGACAGTGAAAGGTTCTTTTGATTTACATTTCACAAAGATAGGCGTCTTTGTGCCTCTCTCCAGACGTTGTACTGCATCTGATATAGACACATGATCATTTTCAAGTTCAGTGTTTTTGCTCAGCTCAAAATTCAGTCGCAGTTCTCACTTCATTCTTCTTTTGTTGTTCACTATCCCTCCTTGACGTTTTTTCTTTTTATGTTGTTCATTGGCTCTGAAAATATGTATTTGTTGTTTATTCACATGAGTGTGTGTGGGCAGACGCGATATAAGCTTTTATGGTTACGTTCCGGCCCTTTTTGTATTGTTTTGTTGTATTTTATATACTTCTACTAATTTCATCGAATTAATTTATGTTAAACTATGGACGCCGTGATACTAAATGGCATTTTTTATCGACTGTATTAGCATTTTTATTAAGTTTCTTTGTTTTAGCACTTGCAAATAATGAATGGGCGCTGTAATATAATAATGTTAGTATAATGTTTGTAGAACTGCATAAGAAAATGTCTTGGACTGCATTTTAGTATCATTTTTCGGCATCTTGTTTGTTTGGTCCGCCTGCAAACATTCAGATCAACTTAAGATAACACCATTAGCCTTGAACTACTTAAGTATCATTGTCTACTTCTTTTGCTTTGGCAGCTGGAAATATAAGTAAACTCTATAATAGTGCAGCTTATATTTTCGCTCAGTCATTTTGTATTTATGTCTCAAAAAATAAAAAAGATGAATAGATTAATACGAGCCACGCTCTGTGAAAAGGGGGCTGAATGCATCTGCGATTAGTATCGACCAAAGTCAGCCTGCACAGTATGCACTGGCTGACCTGGTCAAAAACTTTTCGCTATTGGTCAATTTTCTGTATATCGAAGCACCAGTCTACTTCATGATTCAGTCAGTTGTCAGACAATGTGGATTTAATGGATCCCTATTTATGTGATGTCTTGCTTGGTACAATGCATGACGAAGATACATTAAGCTTTTCACAGATTATGGCTCATATATGAACGCTAATAAACGGATTTAAGAAGAGGAAGTGAACAGATTTCAGGTAAATTTTAAGGCATCTTTCATAGGCTTTTGAGTCAATTTTTTCCATGTCCATAAAAACTACTTTTAGCTTTTCAAACCCTCGTCCAGTTCTGAGAAAAATGTCCAAACAGGCAAAAGTGCAGATCTTGGAGCGAATTCATTTCAAAGAATCTTACTTACAAATGCCCAATCTTACGTCCTAAAACCAAGAAAATCGCGTGCATGCTCATCAATTTTGACTGATAAATTGACACGAAAATTTTCGACAGATGTGTATCGGGGGAACAATACAGGAATAAAATGCTGTAATGCTTCTATGACGTAACATGTCTAATACTTGTGTAAAATAAGGAAATTCGAAATGGGAATTTGACACTGAAAACGGAGCATGATATAAAAAAAAAGTTCTTTATTTGACAAAAGAGTTTCTTTTGATGTATGTATACATTTATAAGTATAACCTTGTATTAAATGGGAAAACTGGAATTTACACTGAAAACAAAAACAGATTTTCCATAAAATGAAAAGTTTCTTTTGATGCACATATGGCCCTTTGTCATCCTCCCTGGTGAATGGCGGATGCTTTTTGAGGCGTGATATAGGCATAAAAGAAAAAAAGGTATAACGGGTATTGGACTGAGCTTCTGGAGAACAGGAATAGTTGAACATTTTTGAAAGAAATGTTCAGTTGATTCAACTGAGCCACATCTACAAAGTGGCGATTGCACTAAATTTTTCAAGTATAGGTGATGATTAAGAGTAGTACAGCCTGTTGCGCAACCTAGCATGGATTATCTGAATTTTTCTTTCATCGAAGAAATAAAGTTTTCTTGGAGTGAGTTTGGAAAGGTTCAAAGATGCTTAAAAGATGCCTGTGATTCTGCGTTCTTAATCTCATCTGGTAGGGAATTCCAATCATTAATTAGAGACGGCAGAAACGAATTATTATACAAGATAGTTCTGCAAGCAATGGTTCGCAAATTATTTGGTCTACGCAGATTATAAGCTGATGAATTACCAACCGTTTGGGGCACAAGAACATTATGGTAATTTGAAGAAAGTTCATTTACCATTTTGTAGAATTAAATCAGCTTATGTTTTCGCCTTCTTTCACTTAAAGTTTCCCAACCAGTTTCCTGATTTAGATCAGCAATAGCTACAAGTTTAGTACAACCTGTAACTATGCCTGCAGCTTCATTTTGAACTTTGTCTAGTTGATCCTTTAAACCCTGAGAAAGATTATCCCACATAACATTACCATACTCCAAAGTAGGTCTTATAAATGAAAAGTAAATGGTTTGAAGTGACTGTCGATCGAGCCGAATTTTCAGATGTAGCATAACTCCAATTATTTTCCATGCTTTTTCAATTGATTTATTTTATATGGATATCCCAAGATCCGTCATTAGAAAGAAAAATACCTAAATGCTTATGATTTGTAACTGACGGAATTTCAGTATTTGACATGTAACGATTTGGGTGATAAGGCTTAAGACGTTTGCGGGATATAACCAGCGATTCAGACTTTGCAGGGTTGAACTTGACCAACCACTTCTGTGCCCAATTCGTAATTTTATCAATGTCCTACGGTGAAATACTTCCTACACCAGCCGGATCATCTACAATCATTGACAAACTTGTGTCATCTGCGAACAGCTTTACATTTGCCTGAATATCTTCGACGATATCATTGATATAAACTAAAATAAATGAGGTCCTAGAATAGATCCTTGAGGGACACCGGCTTGCACTTGATGCAAGGATGAAACTCCCCCGGTAAAATAACTCTTTGAAAACGATTTGAAGGATAATTAGAAAACCAAGATAATAGTTTACCACGGATCCCGGCCCTGTTCAACTTGAAAGGTAAACCTTTATGCTAAACTTTGTCAAAGGTTTTACTTATGTCGAAAATACAGCTCTGGATTCAAGCCCATGATTCACTTAAACAACGTCACTTTGAAAAGTAAAGGAGCCATGCTCTGTGAAAAGGGGTTTAATGCATCTGCAGAGAGCCTTTTTTTTGCTATTCACTTTATCTCTTATTAGACAGAAACGGACAATACTTAAGTAAGTCCTGCTAATGGTTGTTTACTTTTCCAGCAAATTATAAAATGAGTAGTCACTTATCTTAGAGTTGTTTATATCTATTCTTGATTAAAAATACGTCGAATGTCTGCCTAGGTTTCAGTGACGCCGGTTTTCAGTGTGTTCGGGCACCCTGAAGGGAAAGACGATTTTGTAAGGAAACTTGATACTTGAGACCATAAAACAGGAAATTTCACTTAGGAATAGTTAAACTTTACAGTATGATATAATTCATGGTCCGGTCAGGTGGCTCGGGCCAACATGATACACCGCAGCCATAAATAAGTTTCCAAGTGCCCTGCCACCTACCGGACAACAGGTAATGAAGAAAAGGAGGTATGACCCATTCTTAGATACTTTTACTAAAAATTTTCTTGTACCATTTGTTAATGGGTAGCCAATCATTCATAACACAGGACAAATGCATTTTGAACATACTAGTTAGTTGCACGGATAGCGCAGTCGGTAGAGTTTCCGGAACACGGTTTTGAAGTCGCACAGCCGAATACAAATAGTGGCAGGGGAATTTTGAGTATTTGTGTATTTCTTTCTAAACTAACCGTAATATTTCACGCCCATTTATGGCTTTCCATCACAAAATGTTAACCTTTTTCTTAAAAACAGAAAAAGCATAATGTAGTTTTATACCGCTTTAATATGAAAAAAAGGATTATTCCGCACTCCTTGGGGAATAATTTTAGCTTTTGTTGTTGTTTTCTTTGGTATGATAAAGGACAATATTTCTTTGAAGACATATAACGGCTTTTTTTTCTTTTTTTCTTTTTTTTTTTTTTTAGGGGGATTCGTTTAAGCCATACTCTGTGAAAAGGTGGCTTTATGCATCTGGGAAAAGTATCGACCAGGTCGGTTGTTAAAAAAGGTGGCTAATACGGATCCATAATTATAGGATGGCTTGATTTGTATTAAGGATCATGGAGATGCATTAAGCCCCCTTTTGCTAGAGCATAGCTTATATATCTTTGACTTTGCTGTTAAAGTTTCAGTTTCCACTAGAGTTTATGCGTATGTGCAAATAAACACAAGATCCCATGTTTCAAACTACATTATTTGAAGATTATTTTACTTTTAACTTTGTCACTGTGAGTGGCAAATTAAGCCTTTCCGAACCATCTCGAATTTTAACGACCCTTTATAAGATGTCATTCTTTCTTTTAACGTCGCTGTCTACTTTCCAACATTAACAGAATCGAAACAATGTGAGAGTGGAATGAATCCTGTTGAAATGACTGTTATCGATCCTCAAAAAGACTTTGGCCGAGCTGGTACGTGAACTCTTGAAGACGTGATGTATTTAAACTAACCGGACTTAATTTTTAGATGTTTAACCTTTGTTTGAGTGACCCTGGGGATAAAGGTTTATGCAAACGTAGTCGAAAAGGGACAAAGATTGATAATCAGAATTTTCTTCTTTTCCCACAATGCTTTTTACCTCTCCATAGACGATTCCCTTGACTTAAGCCATATTTATTATGTCAGCAGCAAACGTTGTCTAATTTGTCTTGAACTACCGGTATGTATGTATGTATGTATGTATGATGTAACGATGGACTGCAATGAATGTTCTGTTCTGTTTTGTATTATAAAAATTAAATGACATTCATAATGTGATGTCGCCGGTTTGTTGAAGTTATACGTGTTAATGTGATGTCGCCGGTTTGTTGAAGTTATACATGTTAATGTGATGTTGTTGGTCTGTTGATGTTATGCGTGTTAATGTGATGTCGCCGATCTGTTGATGTTAAACGTGTTAATGTGATGTTGCCGATCTGTTGATGTTATACGTGTTAATGTTAGGTCGTCGATCTGTTGAAGTTATACGTGTAAATGTGATGTCGCAGATCTGTTGAAGTTATACGTGTTAATGTGATGTCGCCGATCTGTTGTTGTTATACGTGTGAATGTGATGTCACCGGTCTGTTGAAGTTCTATATGTTAATGTGATGTCGCCGGTCTGTTGATGTTATAGGTGTTGATGTGATGTCGCCGGTCTGTTGATGTTACACGTGTCACATTGATGTCGCCGATCTGTTGAAGTTATGCGTGTAAATGTTATGTCCCTGATCTGTTGTTGTTATACGTGTGAATATGATGTCACCGGTCTGTTGAAGTTCTACATGTTAATGTGATGTCGCCGGTTTGTTGATGTTATAGGTGTTGATGTGATGTCGCCGGTCTGTTGATGTTATACGTGTCAAATTGATGTCGCCGATCTGTTGAAGTTATGCGTGTAAATGTTATGTCCCCGATCTGTTGATGTTATACGTGTAAATGTGATGTCGCCGATCTGTTGATGTTATACGTGTTAATGCGATGTCGCCGGTCTGTTGAAGTTATACATGCTAATTTGATGTCGCCGGTCTCTTGATGTTATGTGGCTTAATAAGATGTCGCCGGTGTGTTGATGTTATACGTGTTAATGTGATGTCTCTGGTCTGTTGATGTTATACGTGTCACTGTCATGTCGCCGATCTGTTGAAGTTATGAGTGTAAATGTTATGTCCCCGATCTGTTGATGTTATACGTGTGAATGTCATCTCGCCGATCTGTTGATGTTACACGTGGTAATGCGATGTCGCCGGTCTGTTGAAGTTATACATGTTAATTTGATGTCGCTGGTCTGCTGATCTTATGTGGCTTAATGTGATGTCGCCGGTGTGTTGATGTTATACGTGTTAATGTGATGTCTCCGGTCTGTTGATGTTATACGTGCCACTGTCATGTCGCCGATCTGTTGAAGTTATGCGTGTAAATGTTATGTCCCCGTTCTGTTGTTGTTATAGGTGTTAATGTGATGTCGCCGGTCTGTTGAAGTTATACATGTTAATTTGATGTCGCTGGTCTGCTGATCTTATGTGGCTTAATGTGAAGTCGCCGGTGAGTTGATGTTATACGTGTTAATGTGATGTCTCCGGTCTGTTGATGTTATACGTGCCACTGTCATGTCGCCGATCTGTTGAAGTTATGCGTGTAAATGTTATGTCCCCGTTCTGTTGTTGTTATAGGTGTTAATGTGATGTCGCCGGTCTGTTGAAGTTATACATGTTGATTTGATGTCGGCGGTCTGTTGTTGTTATAGGTGTTAATGTGATGTCTCCGGTCTGTTGATGTTATACGTGCCACTGTCATGTCGCCGATCTGTTGAAGTTATGCGTGTAAATGTTATGTCCCCGTTCTGTTGTTGTTATAGGTGTTAATGTGATGTCGCCGGTCTGTTGAAGTTATACATGTTGATTTGATGTCGGCGGTCTGTTGTTGTTATAGGTGTTAATGT
Organism: Tridacna gigas; assembly: GCA_945859785.2. NCBI lineage: Eukaryota > Metazoa > Mollusca > Bivalvia > Cardiida > Cardiidae > Tridacna > Tridacna gigas. The sequence goes on along the minus strand of OX244031.2, from coordinate 28,177,883 downwards.
GATGTCGCCGGTCTGTTGAAGTTATACATGTTGATTTGATGTCGGCGGTCTGTTGATGTTATGTGGCTTAATGTGATGTCGCCGTTCTGTTGATGTTATGTGGCTTAATGTGATGTCGCCGGCGTGTTGATGTTATACGTGTTCATGTGATGTCTCCGGTCATTTGATGTTATACGTGTCACTGTCATGTCGCCGATCTGTTGAAGTTATGCGTGTAAATGTTATGTCCCCGATCTGTTGATGTTATACGTGTAAATGTGATGTCGCCGGTGTGTTGATGTTATACGTGTTAATGTGATGTCTCTGGTCTGTTGATGTTATACGTGTCACTGTCATGTCGCCGATCTGTTAAAGTTATGAGTGTAAATGTTATGTCCCCGATCTGTTGATGTTATACGTGTGAATGTCATGTCGCCGATCTGTTGATGTTACACGTGGTAATGCGATGTCGCCGGTCTGTTGAAGTTATACATGTTAATTTGATGTCGCTGGTCTGCTGATCTTATGTGGCTTAATGTGATGTCGCCGGTGTGTTGATGTTATACGTGTTAATGTGATGTCTCCGGTCTGTTGATGTTATACGTGCCACTGTCATGTCGCCGATCTGTTGAAGTTATGAGTGTAAATGTTATGTCCCCGTTCTGTTGTTGTTATAGGTGTTAATGTTATGTCGCCGGTCTGTTGAAGTTATACATGTTGATTTGATGTCGGCGGTCTGTTGATGTTATGTGGCTTAATGTGATGTCGCCGTTCTGTTGATGTTATGTGGCTTAATGTGATGTCGCCGGCGTGTTGATGTTATACGTGTTCATGTGATGTCTCCGGTCATTTGATGTCATATGTGTCACTGTCATGTCGCCGATCTGTTGAAGTTATGCGTGTAAATGTTATGTCCCCGATCTGTTCATGTTATACGTGTAAATGTGATGTCGCCTGTCTTTTCAACTTATACATGTTACTGTGATGTCGCCGATCTGTTGATGTTATACGTGTTAATTTGATGTCGCCGGTCTCTTTATGTTATACGTGGCTATGTGATATCGCCGGTCTGTTGAAGTTATGCATGTAAATGTTATATCCGTGATCTGTTGATGTTAAACACGTGAATGTCATGTCCCCGATCTGTTAATGTTATACGTGTAAATGTGATATCGCCGATCTGTTGAAGTTATGCGTGTAAATGTTATATCCGTGTTCTTTTGATGTTATACGTGTGAATATGATGTCCCCAATCTGTTAATGTTATACGTGTAAATGTGATATCACCGGTCTGTTGAAATTATAAATATTAATGTGATGTCGCCGGTCTGTTGATGTTGTACGTGTTAATGTGGTGTCGCCGGTCTGTTGAAGTTATGCTTGTTAATGTTATGTCCATGATCTGTTGATGTTATACATGTGAATGTGATGTCGCCGGTCTGTTGATGTTATACGTTTAAATGTGATGTCCCCAGTCTGTTGATGTTATACGTGTAAATGTGATGTCGCCGATCTGTTGAAGTTATGCGTGTAAAAGTTATGTCCATGATCTGTTGAAGTTATACCTGTGAATGTGATATCGCCGATCTGTTGATGTTATACGTGTAAATGTGATGTCACCGGTCTGTTGAAGTTGTACATGTTAATGTGATGTCCCCGGTCTGTTGATGTTATACGTGTCACTGTGATGTCGCCGATCTGTTGAAGTTATGCGTGTAAATGTTATGTCCCCGATCTGTTGATGTTCTACGTGTGAATGTCATGTCGCCAATCTGTTGATGTTATACGGGTTAATGCGATGTCGCCGCTCTGTTGAAGTTCTACATGTTAATGTGATGTCCCCGGTCTGTTGATGTTATACGTGTCACTGTGATGTCGCCGATCTGTTGAAGTTATGCGTGTAAATGTTATGTCCCCGATCTGTTGATGTTCTACGTGTGAATGTCATGTCGCCAATCTGTTGATGTTATACGGGTTAATGCGATGTCGCCGCTCTGTTGAAGTTCTACATGTTAATGTGATGTCCCCGGTCTGTTGATGTTATACGTGTCACTGTGATGTCACCGGCTTCTTAAAGTTCTACATGTTAATGTGATGTCCCCGGTCTGTTGATGTTATACGTGTCACTGTGATGTCGCCGATCTGTTGAAGTTATGCGTGTAAATCTTATATCCATGATCCGTTGAAGTCATACGTGTAAATGTGATGTCACCAGTCTGTTGAAGATCTACATGTTAATGTGATGTCCCCGGTCTGTTGATGTTATACGTGGCACTGTGATGTCGCCGATCTGTTGAAGTTATGCGTGTAAAAGTAATGTCCATGATCTGTTGATGTTATACGTGTGAATGTGATATCGCCGATCTGTTGATGTTATACGTGTGAATGTGATATCGCCGATCTGTTGATGTTATACGTGTGAATGTGATATCGCCGATCTGTTGATGTTATACGTGTAAATGTGATGTCACCGGTCTGTTGAAATTCTACATGTTAATGTGATGTACCCGTTCTGTTGATGTTATACGTGTCACTGTGATGTCGCCGATCTGTTGAAGTCCTACGTGTAAATGTGATGTCATCGGTCTGTTGAAGTTCTACATGTTAATGTGATGTCATCGGTCTGTTGAAGTTCTACATGTTAATGTGATGTCCCCGGTCTGTTGATGTTATACGTGTCACTGTGATGTCGCCGATCTGTTGAAGTCCTACGTGTAAATGTGATGTCATCGGTCTGTTGAAGTTCTACATGTTAATGTGATGTCCCCGGTCTGTTGATGTTATACGTGTCACTGTGATGTCGCCGATCTGTTGAAGTCCTACGTGTAAATGTGATGTCATCGGTCTGTTGAAGTTCTACATGTTAATGTGATGTCCCCGGTCTGTTGATGTTACACGTGTCACTGTCATGTTGCCGATCTGTTGAAGTTATGCATGGAAATGTTATGCCCCCTATCTGTTGATGTTCTACGTGTGAATGTCATGTCGCCAATCTGTTCATGTTATACGGGTTAATACGATGTCGCCGGTCTGTTGAAGTTCTACGTGTTAATGTGATGTCCCCGGTCTGTTGATGTTATACGTGTCACTGTGATGTCACCGGCTTCTTGAAGTTCTACATGTTAATGTGATTTCCCCGGTCTGTTGATGTTATACGTGTCAATGTGATGTCACCGATCTCTGGAAGTTCTGCGTGTAAATGTAATGTCCATGATCTGTTGAAGTCATACATGTAAATGTGATGTCACCGGTCTGTTGAAGTTCTACATGTTAATGTGATGTCCCCGGTCTGTTGATGTTATACGTGTCACTGTGATGTCGCCGATCTGTTGAAGTTATGCGTGTAAATGTTATGGCCATGATCTGTTGAAGCCATACGTGTAAATGTGATGTCACCGTTCTGTTGAAGTTCTACATGTTAATTTGATGTCTCCCGTGTGTTGATGTTATACGTGTCACTGTGATGTCACCGGCCTGTTGAAGTTCTATATGTTAATGTGAATTCCCCGTTCTGTTGATATTATACGTGTCACTGTGATGTCGCCGATCTGTTGGAGTTATGCGTGTAAATGTTATGTCCATGATCTGTTGATGTTATATGTGTGAATGTGATGTCGCCGATCTGTTGATGTTACACGTGTAAATGTGATGTCACCGGTCTGTTGAAGTTCTACATGTTAATGTGATGTCCCCGGTCTGTTGATGTTATATGTGTCACTGTGATGTCGCCGAACTGTTGATGTTATACGTGTAAATGTGATGTCACCGGTCTGTTGAAGTTCTACATGTTAATGTGATGTCACCGGTCTGTTGAAGTTCTACATGTTAATGTGATGTCCCCGGTCTGTTGATATTATATGTGTCACTGTGATGTCGGCGATCTGTTGATGTTATACGTGTAAATGTGATGTCACCGGTCTGTTGAAGTTCTACATGTTAATGTGATTTCCCCGGTCTGTTGATGTTATATGTATCACTGTGATGTCGCCGATCTGTTGAAGTGATGCGTGTAAATGTTATATCCATGATCTGTTGAAGTCATACGTGTAGATGTGATGTCACAGGTCTGTTGAAGTTCTATATGTTAATGTGATGTCTCCGGTCTGTTGATGTTATACGTGTCACTGTGATGTCGCCCATCTGATGAAGTTATGCGTGTAAATGTTATGTCCCCGATCTATTGATGTTATACGTGTGAATGTCATGTGACATCTGTTGAAGTTATACGTGTTAATGTGATTTCAGCGATCTATTGAAGTTATGCGGGTGAATGTGATGTCGCCGATCTGTGGATGTTATACGTGTTAATGTGTTATCGCCGGTCTGTTGAAGTAATACATGCTTATTTGATGTCCCCGGTCTGTTGATGTTATGTGGCTTAATGTGATGTCGCCGGTGTGTTGATGTTATACGTGTTAATGTGATGTCTCCGGTCTGTTGATGTTATACGTGCCACTGTCATGTCGCCGATCTGTTGAAGTTATGAGTGTAAATGTTATGTCCCCGATCTGTTGATGTTATACGTGTGAATGTCATGTCGCCGATCTGTTCATGTTATACGTGTGAATGCGACGTCACCGGTCTGTTGAAGTTATACATGTTAATTTGATGTCGCCCGTCTGTTGATGTTATGTGGCTTAATGTGATGTCGCCGGTGTGTTGATGTTATACGTGTTAATGTGGTGTCGCCGGTCTCTTGATATTATACGTGTCACTGTGATGTCGCCGATCTGTTGAAATTATGCGATTAAATGTTATGTCCCCGATCTATTGATGTTATACTTGTGAATGTCATGTGATATCTGTTGAAGTTATACGTGTTAATGTGATTTCAGCGATCTGTTGAAGTTATGCGGGTGAATGTGATGTCGCCGATCTGTTGATGTTGTACGTGTTAATGTGTTGTCGCCGATCTGTTGAAGTTATACGTGTTAATGTGATGTCGCCGATCTGTTGAAGTTATGCGGGTGAATGTGATGTCGCCGATCTGTTGATGTTATGTGTGTTAATGTGCTGTCGGCGATCTGTTGAAGTTATACGTGTTAATGTGATTTTAGCGATCTGTTGAAGTTATGCGGGTTAATGTGATGTCGCTGATCTGTTGATGTTATGCGTGTTAATGTGATGTCGGCGATCTGTTGAAGTTATACGTGTTACTGTGATTTCAGCTATCTGTTGAAGTTATGCTGGTTAATGTGATGTTGCCGATCTGTTGAAGTTATACGTGTAAATGTGATGTCGCCGGTCTGTTGAAGTTATACATGTTAATGTGAAGTCGCCTCTCTGCTGATGCTATACGTGTTAATGTGATGTCGCCGGTCTGTTGAAGTTAAACGTGTTAATGTGATGTCGCCGATCTGTTGAAGTGATACGTGTTAATGTGATGTCGCCGATCTGTTGAAGTTATGTGGCTTAATGTGATGTCGGCGATCTGTTGAAGTTATACGTGTTACTGTGATTTCAGCTATCTGTTGAAGTTATGCTGGTTAATGTGATGTTGCCGATCTGTTGAAGTTATACGTGTAAATGTGATGTCGCCGGTCTGTTGAAGTTATACATGTTAATGTGAAGTCGCCTCTCTGCTGATGCTATACGTGTTAATGTGATGTCGCCGGTCTGTTGAAGTTAAACGTGTTAATGTGATGTCGCCGATCTGTTGAAGTGATACGTGTTAATGTGATGTCGCCGATCTGTTGAAGTTATGTGGCTTAATGTGATGTCGCCGATCTGTTGAAGTTATACGTGTTGATGTGATACCGTCAGTATGTTGATGTTATACGTGTTAATGTGATGTCTCCGATCTGTTGAAGTTATACGTGTTAATGTGATGTCTCCGATCTGTTGAAGTTATACGTGTTAATGTGATGTCGCCGATCTGTTGAAGTTATGCGTGTTAATGTATTTATCAACTTTTTGCTATACGACTCGCCCAAATCGAAAGCATTTACAGACAACACGTTGAATGTAACTCACCGCATGGAAGATGTCTTTGAAAGAGTAGAAAACAGTGTGAGAACAGGAGAAAATCATAGGCCATGATAAAAAAAACAAAAAAAAAAACGTTCAGTTCTAACAGAGCTTATCAAGACTTTAACTACAGCAGCGGACAATTAGGATCAAGATCAGCCTGCACAAAATGTGTAATTCTCCGAAATTTTGTAAGAAAATGAAGAGAAATTAGGAGTAACTTATTAATCAAGTGCAAGACAAGAAAATTACATCTTTTTAAAACTTTCTTTATTAAGACGTCAGATAAGCCGATTAAATCCCATTACCACACAATTCCGCGTTTTTACGACCCTGGAAAGGGACGTAGTGAAAAACATTGCGGGAAAAGAAAATGCTGGTAACCAGCATTTTCTTCTTTTCCCACAGTGTTTTCAGACCTTTCACAGACAATTCCCATCCTTTGAGTCACATTGAATCTGTCGTCTGCAAATGTTTTAAATCTAGACAAGTCTAAAATTTTGTCGTCTCGTAAAGCGTTTATTAGAGAAGTTGTAATTTCTCGAGAGTCGATTTTCAAAGATGACGGCTGGCTGGTGTCCTGTGGTAATATTTGTCAAGCTTTAAACATTTATCTTTTTTTCAGAACTGAGTGAATTCAGTACAATTTATGCGTCAAACCTTAACCAGGGGACTATATTGAAGTAAAGGATTTACAAACGACAAACTGATTGTGGCTAAAATGATGAGATTATCTTAAGTAAGAAAGTAAACATTGAGGGGAAAGGAAAAAATGCCGGTTACCAGCATGTTCATTTTTTTTCCTCACGATGTTTTTCTAGGCCTTCTTTTTCCGGGTCGTTTAAACACGGGATTGTTTGGTAAAGGTTTAGTGCGTTTGTTCGTCTGTTTGTTGCCGAGCCCCGGTAGCGCAGTCTAGCGTACAGGACTTGAGAACACGGGGTCGCTGGTTCGAAATAATCAGCTCGGCGAATTTCTGTCCGAGAATCGATGATAGACATTGCGACAAGTTTCATTCCTCTCTGACCACTGATCATTTTGTTGACGATAGTTATGTGGAAAGCAACTAATGGCTTGGGAAGAATATTGTGCGAAGCACTGGTAAAAGAAAACCCGGGAAAGCATGGATAGGTGTATTGGCTTCCTCAATATAACTGAAATAATGCTAAGAACGGTATTAACCCTTTCAGCGCCATAGGCGAAAACAGGGACTTTTGCGGGCGGCATAGATCAAGATTAGACTGCACAGATCTATGTCGTCCGCTCCTTTTGTCAAACCTATGGGGCAAAAATATTTCTCTGTTTCATTGGATGGTATTTTAAGCCGTCGGAAGTGTTTAAATTTCTATATTTGGCGCTGAAAGAGTTAAACATTATTCAATCAATCAATCAATCAATCAATCGTCTGTTACATGTTTTCAACACTATTTTATCAGAGGAAAAAGAGGCATTTTCTGACATGATTACTCGTCCTTATTTCTCGTCATATTAAACTAAAAAAGAGTTTCAATATTCATATTTCAGCACCTCTTATGCTCCATTTTTTTTTTCCAAAAGATTATGTCTTGTATAAATATTCACCATGATGACTCAGCCTCCGAAATACTCGTCAAAATGTTTTTAGCATCCGACTAGCATTGTAAATGTTTATGTCCGTTACAAAACTTTTTTTATTTTTGCATTTTTAAGCAGGAAACGACCGAGGTATTGCATGATAACCAATTAAAAGTTTTAAATCTTTACCAGACCACAAAATTTTAGCCTCGTTCAAATCAAAAGCATTTGCAAACTAAAGGTTAATCAGCATGAAATGTGTTTTTGAGAGCGTAGAAAAACGTTGGGGGAGGGGTTTGGAGATAAAAAAATGCTGATTACCAGCACTTTCTCCTTTCACCCCACAACTTTTTTTAACAGCTTTTCTTTTCATGGGCAAAAAGAGTCGAGATTGTGCAGTAAAAGGTCAAATACAGAGCCAAGGATGACTTATCACGACATACCCTGTGCGACAAGCATCAGTTGTAACAAAAAATGCTTCGTTTTCTACTATTTTTTTAAAAGCTAGCTCATCGTAGAAGCGGTGTAAATCGTATTTGTACCGTAATGGGTTAAACCTTTACCCGTGTTTTAAAGACCTTTAAGAGAAAATATTTTGAAAACAAAGTGAGAAAAGGACAAAATACTGGTAACCACTCTTTAAGGTTCATTTATTTTGTTGTCTTCAAATGCTTTTAACGTGAACAGGTCCATATTCTGTCGATTGGTAAAGAGTTAACTTGACATATCGTAAAAATCAGGATCAAAGTGCTGTGAGCACTGTGGTAGTCAGTGTATATCGCGGAACCCCACAAATAACACACCAGGCCTTTGACACACAAAAAGACCCTTATCTCTTATTTCTTTCCCTCTCTCTCATTTCCAATGTAAAATAAAACAGACACGTTAAATAGAATACTTCTTTATTGTTTCAATTCTTTACCAAACGACAATTTTTTTTATCTAAATCATCGTTGGAAAAAGAGTTATTGCTGCTAATAGTTGTGTGTCTGAAAATAAATTAAATAGGATTGTACTGCAATCGATTATAGTCTAACGTATAAACAAAAAAGTATCACATTATCAGTTAATATAAGGAGACTATCATCCCCTATCACATCGTTTTGCGAAGATTTGAACAAGTGTCGCCCACTGTTTATTATATACTCTTGAAATGAGAAATGAAGACGTATTTTTGTTGTTATTTGACCTATGGACTGAGATAGTTACCTTATTTTTAAAGAGTTATAATCATAAGCGAGCCTACGGTGTGTATGTAAACTTACAAAGCAATGTTGTTGGGATAAATGTAATGTTCAGATATAATGGCTAATAGAGGATAGTTTGAGAGAACTGTTGGGGAATAAGCGACAGCCCGAGACGCATTGTTGGTTAGGTTAATACAGGATAGTTTGAGAGAAATTGTAAAAGAAAAAAGGCCGGAAATATTCTCGGGACGCTTAAATTGACTTTGTGAAATTAACTCTTTATCACTCGACACAATTTAAAACTTGTCAAAATAGAAAGTATTTCCAGACGACCGAAGAAGTGTGGCCTAAATACTGGGATAAAATACTGAAAGAGCAGAAAACATTGTGGAAACAGGGAAAAAGTCTGGTTTTCCTTTTCCTCGGGTCGTGTGGTAAAAGGTTAAACCATACAGAGTGCGGTGATTTGTTCAATTCGACAGGGTTAGCAGGAAAATTGGATTTGCACTATAACAAAATGACAAAGTATGATGATATTTTGAATACCATCGGAGAATTTGGACCGTTCCAGAAGAGAGTTTACACCTTGCTATGCCTTCCAGGGCTTGTCTTAGTTGGTATGCTTGTGGCTCACGTGTTTATACTCGGAGTTCCGAAACATAGGTAATATGGCAATATTCCTATTTGAAAAGAGGTTAATCATCATAATGTTGTATTAAAAAGAGCTTGATTTAAAAGCATTTGATTTCTCTCTACACGTAGCACGAAACATTTTCTTACCATAAGACGTTCCTCACCAGTCTGTGAAACCCATGACTTTTTCTTAACCCAGTTAACCCGTTTACATTTAATAATTACACAAGAGAATTATATGTATATATCTTTTTGCCATGGCTCTGGTTGATTTGTAGTTTTGAGTGCATGAAACCGGCGAAACCAACCACACTACACATGCCGAAATTTGTATTTCTTCGCCATTTCGCGGGGAAAATTTAGTCATTGTTGCTAAGACGCGTACTCGTGTAATGTTTTATGATTTCTATGTTTAATAACAACAAGAAATGCAGCGCTTGTGAAAATATTTCGCTTTTCTTCCCTGATCGATTATTTCACTCTACTTTTGATGTAAATGTCACAGAGCTATCTTCTTGCGTATGTACGAATTTGCACCGTACATATGGTGTCATACCACTGGTTTGTAGCCTCATTGAAAATAGAGTGAAATTGACCATACATGTATTTGCAGCTTCACAGATCGTTTAATAGCCAAACTATGACTTTCCGTCTGTTTCTCTTAAAAGTAAATCCATGGTCCAGCGAAAAAAAAAAAAAAAAAAAAAACACACGTCAACCGATTGCGTTTTTCGCTAAATTCCATCCAACACAGGCACCCCAGCATTTGTCCTCTCAGGTACACCAGTTCACGGTCATGACCCCAGGTTGTTGTTCCTCCAGCGATACAAAATAGTCCTGTTAATATACAACAAAAACACATCTATGTGGTCCCCCACTGCCCAAATTGGAAAGAAATCTGAATTATATATCTTCACGCCATCTGGGCTCCACGATACAGTGCAACAGGAGTGATACTGCAAAATTTCATATGGGACTCTTTTTGACTACTACTACCTGGAAGCAATCTCGCAGTGGTACGACACCAAAAGTCAAACAGAACTACATCTGTAAACATGGACTCGTGAACGGTATATACATGCAGGTTGAAGGTGACGATGCAGGATACTTGTTTGTGTGTCATTCGCTTAATGTGACAATGTAATCTTTATCAAACGAGTTGACTAAAATGTATATCGTCGGTTTACTTCCAAAACACCGCAACAGCAATTTACGATATTTCAGAAGCAAACAGACGATGTGACGCTCGCCAAGGCTCGCGTCATATAATCTTAGTCAAATCGTTTGATAAAAATGATAATACTATAGGCCACTTAAGTTCCATTGGTCTGTCACAGGACACAAAATTATTTTTTGCTCGGTCATCGGACACGGTTCCTAAAAGTAGCACTCTGGCACATCGCCTCTGTATTGTATATAATAACACAAGGTGTTCAATGAAATCTGAGAAAACTTGACCCCTTGTCCATTTTGAGATAATATTTAACCGGTAACAATAATAATAATTGGTTAACATGGGTTCAGAAGTGATTTTCTTTTGTTCCGTGACATTCGAAGATATTAAACGACTCTTGAAACCAAGCACATATGCTGATCTCATGAGTTTTATAAAAAAATTTAAATTTTTCGAATCACCATGCGCCGACGTCACCAGTTCATGATCCCATAGAGAATTATAGCTCATGTGAATTTACAATCAAAAGACGCGCAAACATTGTTGATAAATTAACGGTTATTAGTTAGATGTCAAATGGAAAATGAAATTCTAATACTGGATTAGATTAAGAAATAAAATATAACACACAAAATGCTATTTTAATCATTTCATAAATACAAAACCAAACAAAGATTAAAAAAAAAAAAATATATATATATATATTTAAAAATATTCAAATTGCAATTTGCTGCAGGATAACAAATTGTGTGACGTCAGCGAATGGCGATCCGGAAAACGTAAAAGCTTTTTATAAATCTATAAATCAACGAGTTCATCGTCAATGCTTGAATCATAGGAGACCATCGAATGTCAGGGAACAAGAGAAAAATCAATTCTGAATGTATCTGCACCGATCACTAGATTGTTTTTTTTTTTTTCGTTTTCGGTTAAATATTGTCTTTCAAATATTGTCTTTCAAAGCGGAGAAGAGGGTCAAGTTTTCTCCGATTTTCGTTGCACGTCTTGTGTTATTATATACAATATAGAGATGATGATGAGAGAGAGAGAAATATTAGGGTTTTTTCAGATGTCAAAGGCACTGCGTTGTACTTGAAGGTTTCTATGATCGATATACCCTGTGACTACAACAATGATCTTTTTTCCCCAATTTGTAAATTAAACTCTTTACCAAACGACAACATTTGGGCTTGTTTATATAGAAAACATTCGGAGCCAACAGATTAAATGTGTCTCAAAACAGAGTTTGTCCTTCATAGGGTAGAAAGCAGTATCACAAAAATGCTGGTCACTAGCAATTTCTCCTTTTTCCACAATGTTTTCAAAGGCTTTCCCCTTCAGAGTAGGTAAAAAACGGGGTTGTTTTGTAAACACGCATTACGGTATACGACTTCCTCCACCGTCAATATCGACTAGTATTTGAAAACGTTGTGGAAAAGGAAGCATTCTCTTGTTATAATTAATTGTGCCTTTTCGCAGTGGATTCGGTGATGGGCCATCATTTGCTAAGTTTTTAACCATTTACCACACCGTACAAAATTTTTAATTTTGAATTATCCTTGGAAAAGCTGAAAAAGGTGGTAACCAGCATTTTCTCTTTTTTCCCATCGTGTGCTCTACGCTTTCAAAGATGCTTTCGTGGTTTGAGTTACATTTAACTTGTCGTCTACAAATGCTTTCAATTTGGACAAATTTATTCTGTCCGGAAATGAGGTCAAGCGTTGTGATTCATTATCGTCAAATCCTGTGGTCGTTTTCCGCTTCAAGGCCCTATAGCTGCCAAAAGTTAACAATGTGGCTGTTAAAATGCATTTAAATTTTTATCATTTAAATGTATTTATGTAATGATTTTGAGGATGACAATCTGTTATTGTACAGTCGGTCCATTTGTTAGTCGCTGACAGAGAAATGAAATCTACACCTAGGTTAAAAGTTGCCAGGTCGTTCTCTCTTTTGTTTCCTTTTTACCCGATTTGAAAATTAATTTTTCTGCCAAGACATTTAATGTAGCTTAAATTTTCTGAGTTAAATATATGTAGAGTAAAAGAAATTTCTTTATATAAAATATATATAAAATAACTGGCTTTATTTTCAGTGTCATGTTCCTGTTACGAAGTTTCTTATTTTACACAGATTAATACCTATTATGCACACCTAAAGAATTTTTTAAATCAAGATAACTGGCTTTGTTTTCAGTGTCATGTGCCCATTACGATTTCATTATTTCACACAAGTTTATGCCTATGTATGTGCGTCAACAAAGCTGTTTTTTTAAAATAATTTGCCTTGTTTTGCAGTGTCATATTTCCATGACGAGATTTCTTATTTTATACAAGTATCTTTGTATGCATTGTCAAAATATTATTTTTTAATATCTGGCTTTGTTATCTGTGACATATTCAAACTACTATATCATACCTACTTAGATCTATGCTTATCAAAAGACACTTTTTATATAACATAACTGGCCTCGTTCTCAGTGTTATCTACAGTCTATATAATTTTCCTTTTTCGAAGATGTTCATTTACATTTTCAGGTGGAAATAAAAAAAAAAAAGAAAAACTTGACAATGTTATTTTAACGCTCTAGAAAGTTTCCAAAACAAATGAGCTAGACAAAGATGCTTACACACTTTGAGGCTTGTGCTGTTATAAAACGTTTTTACCAATGTTATACAATTGATACGTTCATTGTAGGTGCAAAATCGAAGGACTGGACAATGATACTTACGCAATTCAAGATTTGATGCACGAGATGATAGTGAATAATTCTATTCCGGTAGACGAGAAGGGAAAATACGACAGATGTCATTACTTTGTTGGAAAAAACGTCAGTGTAAAATGTTCCGAGTGGGTATATGACGATAGTGTCTACAAATTTACATTTGCACAACAGGTATTACTTTTATATTGTTTTATACGCTCCAACACACAAGTTAGTTCTTTAGTATTGAATCTGAATACCATCCTATTATAATTATAACAACTTTTAAAAAAGAAAATATTGTAATTAGATCTCAGTACAATATCGAACTTTTGTACTGACTCCGCGTAATGCTTTCCTTTTGAATTTGGGTCACACAAGTTTATATGTTTTTCACTGAATCTGTGCATACAGTCTTTCAGTTTCAAGCAGTCATGTACAGACCATTATCTCCTTACCTCTATATCCTTATAGGTAGAATGAAACATGCCCTTAAATAAATGCGAATGAGATGAGTCAGTCATAGTACTCAAGTATTTATGTAGATGTGCCAGCTTGACGCATTTAGCAGCGTGTCTTCTTAAATATTGGTTCATTTTTTGTGGTTCGGCCGGGCTAAGTAAAGTGGTTGTGAAACTGAATCCAAAGATTTTATAAATAATCCTACTCAACAAGTATATTGCTTAACAACGTAATGAGTCAGAGAGAGAAAGACACACACACACATAGAGAAAGAGAGGGAGAGAGAGGGGATAGGAGACTAGGTCACTTTAAATTTTTTAAAGCTATTCCTGATGCATAAATTACAGCTCTCTCCACATTATTCTTTTTCATGTGAACTTTAATATTTATGTTTGTAATGTATGGATGACAATCAGAACTTAATTTTGCATATAAATACCATCCTGCTTTCAGTCTGAATGACAGTTAAAGTCATCTGTACATTCGACGTAGATTGGAAATGATTTGCATTAACGACAGACATCACATAATGATAAAATAACGACGCAAATCTTATTTCAAACGCGCTTTAATTATAAGACAAGAAATTCTCCAGGTTTTTACACTAAAACAACGGACTTATCGTTGCCCTAGAATAAGAAAATCCTAAGTGAAAAAGTACTGTTTTTAGAAAAATGAAACACATTTTTTTAACTACAATACCAGTTCTCGAATGACTCTTTTCAGAGTCTAGTTTATTCAACATAACAAAGTCTGATTTCGATGATACTGCCACCGAATACTACAGCTTGAAATACCGTTTTCGAATAATTATGAGTCATATATATGGAATGTTGTAGTAACTTTCCTGGTGCATGCATTTATTTGATACCGCACGAGATCGAAGTTTGAGCGGGATGTCAACATTTTCCTACGCAGTAGGCAACAAATACAAGCACCAGGGAAGATACTAGATGTACAAAAAATGTATGAAGGATATTTGATTTTTTTTCCCCGATGAAAGATCGAAATTTATTTCATCGGGTGAACATCATCGGTAATATTTTCACGAGTTGCGCAGCCACTTGTGAAAATACCGGTAGTACCGTATGATGTTCACTCGATGAAACAAATTTATATACCAACTAATTTTAACAACAAAATATAAGAGCTATGGATAATTCTTATCGAAACTTGTAAGTAGTAAAAAGTTACTACAAGTTTGGAAGGTTGACATCCTTTTTTTCGTGAAAGGCAGATGACTATTTTATCGTAATATTTTGACCAATGAAATCAAAATAAAGATAAAAATAGTCGGTATGCGGGTTACGTCATCCTATCATACTTGAAACCGTATTTGACACAGTGTGAATACGGAATGTTTTCCCCGTCATGCTAGGTTTTATAGGCGTGAGATCCATGTATGTTAGCCGAAAAAAAATTATAGATACGAGTCATGCTCTGTGAAAAGTGGGCTTAATGTATCCGTGAAAAGTCTGCGCAGGCTGACCTGAGCCTAAACTTTTTGCTATTGGTCAATTTTCTATATGTCCAAGGACCAGTCTACCTTATGATTGAGTCGGTTATTAAAAAAGGTGGCTATTATGAATCCATGATCATCTGATGGCTTGATTGGTACAATGCATCACGGAGGTGCATTTAGCCCCCTGTTGCCAGAGCTTGGTTCATATATACTAGGAGGTAGTAATTAACACTTACGACCTTATTATTCTTAGGCACCGTAAACATGTGCTTAATGTATTTATTCTTTTTTATCCAGCTTAACATGGTATGCGACAACTCTATCAAGATTCCTATTGCCCAGATGATACTTTACTTTGGTGTGTTCGTCGGGTCGATATTTTACGGACAGCTGTCAGATATGTACGCATTTTTAAATGTAACATTTAAAGGGGCATATTTAGATTTTTTAGTGCCGATTAAGATATTTTCTTTTCTTGAATGTTTTACCACAGACTTTACACCTTTATCGGGTATTAACAAATCGGAACACGCGTTCTTCAAACCTTACAGCATTAGCCAAATACATTCCTGTGCACTCATAAGTCCAATATTTCCGCCTGTATTTCTAATTTACTATCGACTATGCTTATTGTGCAATTACTTTCTGTCAGAAAATCTAAGCCTTAGACACCATCATGTTTGCAACGGCAACCATAATGGTATAATAGCAACTTGTTCTACTGGCAAACAGCTCAACATGTGTTCGGCCTATAACATTTACAGGATTACCAGACGCTGTCAAAATGTTCGTTACAAACTGTTTCAAGATCAGATCATCCTGCATAAGTCGGTCCCAAAACATTGTAGAAATCAAAGAAAGAGTTGCATCAGAGTCTATCACCAATTTTAGTTATCGACCACTCCTTCTACCAATAAGATAAAGACCAGGCAACATTGAGGCAACATACTTCTTTTGGTCTGATGTACACTTTTCAGTAGCCTTTCCACGCCGGTTAGAATTATTCTGTAGTTTATGACACTCGGGTTACGTGTGGCTTTTATAACAAAATTCATAACAATACCTCTTCCGTTTGATATTGTTGAAATTCCCACCATTCTGAATTGGTTAGATGAATTAGACTTAAAGTCATTACTAGAAGCAGATTGTATGATTTTTCTGAAAGCCGTAAACAGTTGTGAGACAGTTTATGGAGGTGTTCGAGCTCCTTCTTTAAAATATCTGTTTCTGATTTACTTTGACAAAAGATTGCACAAACACACCGTCGGTATTCAGCCACGTTGGTTTCTGCCCTGTTGAAGCTTCTAGCTCTACAGCATGCCGAACTGTGTTTGTCAGATCCCTTGGTCCTGTTATGTCAGAGTTTTGAAAGGAATCGGTGAATTGTCAGTTGGCCAATGTTTCCCTCACATCAGCTGAAGCTGGTGGATACGCCAAACTGGTCAATCTCCTTATATCTGGAGCTATTTCAAATAAAGACTCGGTGTCTCTCTTTATGTTGTAGACGATATGGTTCTGTTTGGTTTGGGGGAGCAAACCTTTCTCTAAGTACAGGTTTTAGACACATGTAATTAATATTACTGGTTGTCCCCGATATACCTTGAGCTTGGCAACGCAATGACACAGCTAGATACAAGCCTTCTTCTTCCTCAGACCAACCATTTATTTTCGAACATGTTTCAAAATGAGCTATATAATTATGTCATGAGCATGTACGATCAAACGTAGGGGGTGTCATCTGTAATTTAAACTTTTAGCCTCTCTACGTAGCGTGGAAGAGACAGGCTGTGGCAGTTTCTTTTCCTTGTTAGATCTGTCACGAACCTGTTGGGGCGTTCATTTGATTTTACGGTCTGAGCTAACTGCTCCACACATGGAGTCCTAGTTTGTGAATTTGTTTCAAGTTTTGTTTTAAACTTTCGCGGAAACGGACTTCGAAACGGTGTAATAGGAAGAGTTTTGGGGTTCCGAGGTAGCCTTCTTCTGCTCTTAGGAATGGTCCAGTTTCAGTGTAGCTCTCGGGTCATAGCATCGATTTCACCGTAAGTAGTATATAAAACACTCGAGCTGGCTCACCCCCCTCATCCCCCCTCACCCCCCTTATACAACAAAATAAGCTTAGATCATGTTATATCTTAACCCTCACCAAATTTCATGTAACACGCCCTCTAAGCCGCATGCTCATAAAATCATAAAATCATAAAATCATAAACCAACGAACCAATAGGTTAAGCATTCATAATTAAATCAAACTAACCCCCATCTTAATCCTTTTACCTTTAATTCAATTATTATAACACATCAACCCCCCACTCCTACTAGATGAAAAATTTTCGAAAAAAAAAATTAATTTCTTAAAAAAAAAAAAAAATTTCATCATCACGCGTCATTGCTTCAGATATCTGAGATATCAGGTTACCGAGTCAATGAGATACTGAGTTACCGAGTTACTCAAGACAATCACTTACATCTGTAACCCCCAGTTAACCCCCCATCAACCAACGCGTCATTGCTTCAGATATCTGAGATACCGAGTTACCGAGTCAATGAGTCAATGAGTTGCTCAAGACAATCACTTACATCTGTAACCCACTCAAACCCCCCATCATCCAACGCATCACGCAATGGCTAGCCGGTTTATCGGTTAGTGAGGTGGGCTTTGGATGATGGTGAAAAAAATTGAATTTAAGATTAAAATTTCCTATGTAAAAGTAGGTAAAATGGCAAGTTTTACTGAAAATAATAATGAAAACATAAGTGATAATAATGATAACAATGGTGTTGTCATACGATCACAAGAAGAGTTTGATGACTTGTTTTATGAAGAGGCAAGCATCATCAACGGTTTGTTTGAAAGTAGAGCAGAGGAAATAATAGCAAAAGCAATAAGAAATCTTACCCGCTACTTTGATGCTGTGAAAGAGGAGGATCTTCAGTTTAGGTTAGATGATTTAAAAAACGACATAGCTTTAGATACAGATGTTGATAAGATAAGAGAACAGATGGAGGAAACTTTAGACAATGTGTTTGAGGATATAGAAGATGAAGTTATACATGCTTTAAATGATAAACATTCATCTTTAGATAAGGATTGTGATTTTTTTAAAAAACAAATAATAAAGGAAGTAGCTGATGTGTTTGTCAAAAAAGACTAAGAAAAAATCATGTTAAAATAGGACTTAAATAATAATCCATGGTATATATTTCATCTTAAGATGATATATAACCCATATTAAAAGAGAAATATGGAAAAAATAAAGGAAGAAATAGAAGCAAGTAAAACTGTAAAAGACAAACAGGTAATAGACGAATTCCAATTAAGAGCATATAATGATATTGATCATAAATATGAGTTATTTAAAGAAATAACAAAAAGAGCATGTACAACATTTTCCGTAGAGGAAGAAGAGTACAAACATGTGGAAAATCTGGAAAAAGAATTTAGAGAACTAGAAGAGTTTTATAAAAAAATAAGTAAATATACTTACTACTTAACTAATAGTATATACGGTGGTGTAATGCAAGAATGGTTTGATAAAAATTGTGAATTTGCAGACGAATGTTTCTATCTAGATCATTTAATATCTGAAAGAGAAGAACTAGAAAACGATTTAATAAAGATAGAATTGATTAACTAAAAAAAAATTAAAAAAAAAATTTTAATTTTTTATTCCTTTGATAGAAATAAAAAATTGAATTTACTCTTAAAAGTTTAAGCAAACATGGTTAGTTAAAGAACCAGTGATATTTAAAACATGAATAAATTTGCTAGTTTATATACAGATAAAGAATATTTACTTAAAGGTAATTTTGTTTTTGGCTCTATAAATGATTATAGCATTTTAGAAATAATGGAGTATTTGGATGAACTTATTGAAAAACTTATAAGTCGAGTTAATGAAAATTGTGGTATTAAAGAACTTAGTAATATTTGTAGTATTATTGATAAAAAAAAGAAATTTAAAGGGGAAAGCAAAAAAGATGAAATGATAAATTTTATTGATGAGTATATAAAAGATACAAATAATTTAATGAAAAGGAAAGCTACTTTATTTAATAATGAGGAAGAAGATAGAACTAATAGACACCATTTAAAACGAAGAAGGGAAATAGTATCTAAATTTAAAATGTTAGGTACAATTTATGGTGTAACAGTATTTACAGCAAGTTGTCATAGCGGATTTATAAAATACAATGCAAAACCAGATCATCAGTTGAAAGCTGAGGTGGAAGAAGACATCGTGGATGAAATAGCAGAAATAGATTAACTAAACAAAAATTTTCATAAAATAAAATGCTAGAACTAGAGCCAGATTTCAAGCAAAAGCTAAATGACCTACTTAAGGATAAATCAAATATTCATCCTACAAACACAAACAAAATCATTTACACAAATGGAACCGGACTAATGCCCTATAAAGACCCAAAATGGTTTAGTGATATATACTACTACTGCAGTAAAATGTTTTATGAACAACCTAAAGAAGATAACCTAAACATAACATTTTATGTTGGTGGTAACAACATACGCGTTAAACATCAATTTATCAGTAAAGATTTAACCAATTTGCTATCTCTCTTTAAACAAAGATTTATAGATTGTCCATATGAACACAGTTTCCTTGAAAGTTGTATTAATGACATTGAAGAATATAGTATAAACTTTAAGTTTATAAATATTTAACCCTTTTTCTGGGTTATATATTTTACATATCCAATTCTATCAATATAGCTACATAAGAATTAGTTACCTTTGGATTTTTTGACACAGTTTTAAAATTTATAACATCACATTGGTTGACCTCAATAGGAGGATTAAACTCTGTACAAGTACATAACTCATCACGTTTTTTAATAATATTTTTTCCAGTTTCAGCAGATGATATGGTTATTTCAAGTATACTATCATCATCATCTTTTGGTAAAGAAACTAATGTACCGCGTAATATTCTTCCTGACGCGGATAAACAATAACCCCCCAATGCATGAGATGGACCGGATAAACCATTACCAAATGAAAACTGAAAGCTGTTTTTCTTAAGATCTCCCTTTTCCTCAGCCCACACGGTAATTATAGGTTTTGGTTTAATGCCTAATTTTTCATCTACGTAGGATTTTGTTGCTATATCTCTTTCTTCTACTGGGGTTACCGCATTTTTTATAGTAAAGCCTTGCATATTTATATCCGCAGAAGCCGTAAAGCTTCCATCAGGATTTTTTACAATGGCACCCCCATTATCAACATAATTTTTATTGACAGCAGAATCACGGTCTATTGGATTTGGTAAGCCGGTAAGTGGGTGAGTGTTCATATCTATTTTACCAGTTGCTAAGAAAACCCCAGCTTGGTTTTGTCTTAAAGCTCTTTTTCCTGCGGTGGCCGTATTAACAATGCTATCTACATAAAACTTATTTGCAGCTTGTCGATTATTTATAGGTGAAGCAACATCATTAATCCTCCATCCACCCATAGAAATGTCACTACTTGATGTATATGAATCACCATCATGAATAAATGCGCGATTAGCATAATCTACATATCTTTTTGTAGCAGCATCCATCGGGGATGCAGGATCTATAAGATCCATTAAATGATACCCCTTCATGCTTATATCTGCAACAGCAGACCAGGTACCATCTTGTTGTTTTCGTATTGCATTAATACCATCTACATATCTTTTTGTAGCAGCTTCACTGGGCCCCTCAGGTTCATCTAAGTTTTTTATTTTATTAAAACCCATGTTTAGATACCCCTCTATATGATACCCCCCGTTTTCATCTAACAACCCTGAGCTACTACCATCAACATAACTCTTTGTAGCAACATCCTGAGGATTTACTGGATTACTAACCCTTGTTAATGTGTTACCATCCATATTTATGGAACCGGTAACAGTGGTTGTTCCATCTTTACGTAAAAAGTTGTTAGTAATGTAAGCAAGTGATACCCCATCACCGCTTGTTTTAACTTCATCCATTCTTCCAAATTTATCAACAGGCATAGTTTTTAATATTGCTAAAAAAGTTTATTTAAAATATCTTGAAATTTATTACCCAAGCACAACTCTTTAAGAATGTACAAACATAAATGTCCACAAAATACTTCACCTGCTTGTTGTAATTGATCCGTATTGTATTGTAATGGACTTTTTAAATAATCTATAATTTCGAGAGGTGGTTGAATACCATAACTATCAAAATAAATTTTTTTCTTTCCATCTTTAAACCAAGCAACCCAATGTGTACCAGATCCGCCAGTAGCATCAAGATTTAATATACCACATTCTTTATTTCTTACTTTTTTAGGTAGGGCATCTCTTAAAAATGTTCCTCTAAAATTTTTTATTTTTAATTTTTTTACGGCATCCTCAAGCTCAAAATTGCTTAAAGGTTTATTTGGTAAAGTTATATTATCAACTAAAATATTTTCCATTTTTATTTAGTTAAATATTTACAATAGCATCGTTATCAACCCATGAATTAAACTCATCAGAATAACCTTTCCACTTTACAAGAGATTTCTTTTTACCTTTTTTAATAATCTTTTCTATCCTAAACACCTCTTGGCTCGTTTTTTGTAGTTCCGGTTCATAAAAAGAACCTTTTATTTCTTCACCATTTAAATCTTCAATCTTATACGTTATAGGTGTCGTATGTTTTACTCCGATAACCGTAAAAACCTCTTCAGTCCATCTCGTAGTATAACCTTTTTCAAAAGTCTTTTTCTTTTTACTTATCCTTACTTTGTCTCCAACAGAAAACTTTGGTTTGATATCCTCCCTTACTTGATCATAATCAGGATACAATGTTGTCCAAACTTTATTTTTATTCTTTTTCTTACTTGCTTCAATTGGCGACATCTTAATAGAAGAATGCCTCGTGTTGTTGTATTCCTTAACAAGATTTTGTAATACATCAATATATACATTTGTTGAGTGAGCAGAGAAATACTTCCACATTTTTTCTTTCATTGTTCTAATCCATCTCTCAACAACGCTTGATTTTTCCTCATTTTCAGTAGAATACAATTCAACCAAATCTTTAACATCTTTGTTATAAAACTCTTTCCCCCGATCTACCCACATTTTTTCAGGCTTTCTTTCCTTAAAAATACTCTTCAGTGCAGCAGAAACAGATTTTCCTGTTTTATCCTTTAAGGGGACCAGCCAACCATATTTTGAAAAGATGTCAATGACAGCAAGAAGAAATTTTACTCCATGATTAAGTTTAGAAAATGCTTGCATATCTACTAAATCTGCCGCCCATATCTTATCGACACCCCCTACTCTAACTCTCCTTTTCTTAAATTTTCTTTTTACAGGTTTATGTAATTCTTCTGCTAGCATTATATTTTCTAAATTTTTTTTTTACCGACACCCATACCAAATCTTTTCTTGGTTCCTATCAATGAGGAAACCAATCCTCTTTCCATTCTTTCCTTAATAGTAGGATTATAGATACCTTTTAACTCTTTAAGCATATTAGCATCACACACATCATTCCGTGTTTTAGTATCATTATGCTTAAGATAACAGATATCATGATGATATGCTGCTTTATCAACACGATTAACAGGCTTTGACCATTCTTTAGGTGTTAAGTCTGGATTTAATCTTTTCTTTAACTTGGTACCAGGGCCAGTAAAGTTATGTCCAGGTAAGTGCATTTCAACAGGTAAGTTATTGATTGCTTTGTTTAACAATGAACCACCTTCTTTTTGTTTAACAAATTGTGTTTTCACGGTACCACAAATAGCACATTTTCCTCGCACCATATTTTTACCATTTTTACTTACCGTACATTTTAAATCAGTAGTATCAGTTTTCTTTTTACATTTAACGCAATACATTTTTATATATTAAAATAAATTTTTTTAATTAAAATATGGATATTGTTAATTTATCTTGGAATGAAACTTTAGCAAAAAGATTTAACCATCCTCTTTTACCAAGGAGTATCAGAGGTTTAATAGTAGGCAAATCAGGATGTGGTAAAACTACACTTTTACTTAACCTTTTGTTAAGACCTGATTGGTTAGATTATAGTAACTTATACGTTTTTGGTAAAAGTTTGTTTCAACCAGAATATCGCATACTTAAAAAAGCTTTTGAAGAAAAAATACCAAAAGAATACATATTAAGGTTGTTTTCACTTAAAGATGAAGTTCAAAACCGTGATATTTCACCTACAGCATTAGTTGAAGAATGGGCAAAAACAATTAAGGAAAAATCTGATATCGATTGTGAATTTTATGAATATGCAAGTGATGTACCTGATCCAAGAGATTTAAATGCATCAAATAAAAACTTAATGATATTTGATGACTTACTTTTAGAAAGACAAAACAAGTGTGAAAACTATTATGTAAGAGGAAGACATAGTAATGCTGATTGTTTTTATCTAGCACAAAATTATTTTAGACTACCCCGTCAAACTATTAGAGAAAATGCTAACTTAATATGTTTGTTTAGACAAGACTTAAAAAATCTTAATCATATTTATAGTGATCATGTAGGAGATGATATGACTAAAACAGAGTTTATCAATTTTTGTAAAAAATGTTGGGAAATACCTCATGGTTTTGTAGTGTTAGATTTAACTAAGAACCCTAACGATGGAAAATATAGATGTGGTTTTGATAACTTTTACATACCACGAAATTACAAGGATTATAATTAAAAAATATATTTTTCATTAAAATATATTTTACAAATTTATAAAATGGAAGTAGAATTACTTGAAAAGATAGTAAAAAACACTAACCATAAAACATCATTTCAAATTATCGTAAGCGATAACAAAACAGAGTTTACAACAAGATTTACTCCTCCACTTAAATTAGACCAAGATAAAGAATATGAAATAGCATTGGTTAATCTTGAAACTTATTATTCATTTCCTAATATTGATGCAAGCAATAACATTTTTGTTTATTCACCAGATAATGGTGCAACATGGGTAAAAATAAGAATACCTGAAGGAAGTTATGATCTAGTTGATATTAATGATGTAATTCAACAAGAAATGAGAAAAAAGGGTCATTATGATGCTGTTAATGAAGAATATTATATTAGCATCTCAGCAAATACTAATACTTTAAAGTCTATTCTTGTTTTAGAAAATGGATATCAGGTTGATTTTAACCAACAAAATTCTATTGCTAAAATATTAGGGTTCACTCGTTCTAAATATACACAAGGATTTCATGAATCAGAAAATGTAGTAAATATTCTTAGTATTAATAGCTTACTAGTTAATATAGATTTAATTTCAGGTAGTTATGTTAACGGTTCACAAAAAAATACAATTTATAGTTTTTTTCCAAATGTATCACCAGGATATAAAATTATAGAAAATCCGGTAAACCTTGTTTACCTTCCATTAACATTAAATGAAATACATAATTTAAGTGTATCAATTACAGACCAAGATGGAACATTACTCAATCTTAGAGGGGAAAATTTAACAATTAGATTTCATATAAGAGAAGCAAGATAGATATAAAAAATGACAAACTATATTAACACTAAAATAAATATATCAGACGGACAAAAGGAAAAAATTTTACATTCTTTTAGAAACAAAGCTCCAGCAAGTATTCGTTTAAAGCATGAAGATATTCATGGTAATGATGTAATAGCTTTAACCAAATCACAAGTAAATAAACTTACAAAAGCTTATAAAGCTGGTAAGGGGTCAACGTTTAGAATGTCAACTAAACAACTTAAGCAAAATATGAAAGTAGAAGGTGGATTTTTACCTCTAATAGCAGGATTAGCTTCATCAGTTCTACCTACATTAGCAAGAACCGTTTTACCTGCTATAGGAATTGGTGCACTATCTGGTTTGGCATCTTCAGGAGTTCAAAAAGCAATGGGTAATGGTTTGTATCTTAAGAAAGGTGGTTGCGTCTGTCAAGTAGAAACTGATGGTGAAGGTTTATTTCTTAAACCATACAAAGGTAGAGGATTCTATTCCGTTGGTGATGGATTGTATTTAAAACAAGGTGGTAAAATTTATGATGGAAAAGGTCTTCTTTTAGGACCTAATAGTCCATTTGCTAATATTCCTATATTAGGCGCAATATTGTAAATTAAAAAATGAATGTACATAAATTTGGAAATGGAAAACATAAAATAGTTCAACCAAAAACTATTTTTTGGAAACCTGTAGAAGTTAAGTATCCAGCTAAAAAAGTTAATCCTGTTACATGGGATATTTTTACCCAACAACCGTTAGTAATAGAAGGAGGATCTACGATGACGTTAGCCTTAGGTATGGGCTTCAATATGAGTAAAGGTTTTGTTTTAGCTTCTCTATCTTATAATCTTAAACTTAATCAATTATCTATTACAAATGAAGTTACGTTAGAAGAAGTGGATGACATGGTTGCAACAATTACAAACAACTCTGGTAAAATAAAAAAAATACAAGAAAACACCTTTTTGTGTCGTCTTTACTATTCTATTTAAAAATAAGTTGCTGTAAATAAAATGGAACTAAAAGAAAAGATTTATCCAGAGCTACCAGAAGAACGAAATATACCAAATGCACCATCATTAGAGCCAGTAATAACATCTACGACGTTAGGAGTATCCTCAAGAGATAACGGTCAATCATTCAGGTTACAAAAGATATCAGAAATTCAGACTTTTCTAGAAAATGAAGTTAAGGAAAGAGAGCAACTAAGTAAAAAGTATTTAAAGATTAGTAAGAATGTGGACAATGTAGAAGCTGGACTAACCGTTATAGCTCTAGGTGCCGGAGCAGGGGGAATCGCTTTACTATCAACCGTAGTAGCGATACCTGCAACTATGGTTCTAGAAGGCTGTGCTTTAGTTGTTGGGTTAGCCGCATTGGTGGGTAAGTTTGTGGTTAGAAGAACCAGAACAAAATCAGAAAAACATCTTCAGATTAAAATGTTGGCTGATTCAAAGCTAAACACACTACTTACACATATATCAAAAGCAATAACAGACAACAAAATAGATCATTCAGAATTTACTTTAATTATGGAAGAATTGGAAAAATACAAACAAATGAAGGAAGAAATTAGAAGTAAGTCTAAGAAAAAAAGCAAGCTAGAGGAATCGGAGAGTTTAATAGAGAAGGGGCGAATAGAAGCACGGGAGGAATTCAGAAGGCTTGTAGAAAGGCATTCAAATTAAAAATAAAACCGCCTAAGTTTAAGTGTTCTTGTGCATGTGAGATAGACAATACAAATTAAAAAAATATTTTACTTTTTAAAAAAATGTCATTTTTGAAGATCCGAGACCCTTTAAAAAGGGAAGAAACAGTAAAAGAATTCATTGCACTGAAGAAAAGAATTTATGATAATCAACTTGCAGAGAGAACCGGGAATATCGAATTACAAACAGATCTTTCTATGTTTTTTAGACCTATTACAGAAACACAAAAAGCTTCAACAAAGGAGATTACAGAAGGACTTAAACCTATTAAAGAGGGGATTGAACAGTTGCCACAGGCTATTACATTTCCTGCCTTTCCTTCTATAGAAGCTAAAAAAAGTGATGGCCTTACTGATGAAGAATTAGAAGAAATAAAATGGTATAGTGAACAAATGGAAGAAAGTGATTCATTATTGCTTATTGGACCACTAGCGGCTCAGCAGTTAAGAAGATTTACCAATAAGGATGAAGCTGATACAACTTATGGGTTATATGACAAAAAAGGTAAATTTTATATTGGCAATGAGGAAGTTGAAATTTTAGGAGATGATCTTTTAATTAAAAATAAAATCTATGAAGGTACACCTGGTCTGTGGGAGTTAATTATAGCTAGAAAACCGAATGAAAGTATATATGGGGGTAACAAAAGTGAAGATTTTAAAAATTATAAGGAGATAATATATAAATCTGGCACCCTTCATAAAAATAATATGAAAGAAAGTCATTTACCAAAAAGCAGTAAAGCATTCAAATGGAAAAAAATTCTTAAAAATTTTTGGCTTGATAGACCCATCGGAAAAGGAATTACCATTATTCCATCTGACCCTAACTCACTATTAGAAAGATTTGACCTCTTAATGGCAAGTAAAGGAGCCGGTCATACTGGTGTAAGAAATGAGTTGGTAAGTATTTGTGATGAATTAAAAAGACAGCGTATATTAGATGCAAAAACTTATAAAAAATTAATGTCTATACTATAAAAATGATTACATCACAAAAGAGAGGATTTAAAAGAAATTATGCTTATGGAGGGGCGGGGATATTTGATAGCTTTGTTAATTTTCTTACAAAACTCTTTACAAGCAGCGCAGCTAAACAATTTGCATCTTCAGCAGTTGATGTTGGTAAGAGTGTAGCTAAGGAAGGAGCAAAGAAAGCGTTAGAGGTTGGAAAGAGTGCCGCGGTTGATGCAGGTAAAAAGTTAGTTCAAAAGGCTTTAACACCAAAATCTAAAAAGATTATAGAAAAATATACTCAAAAGCCTACTACATCATATTATAACCCTTATTTGCAAGATGGTGGTGCCATTGCTATACAAGATTTAGTTAAGAAATTAAATAGTAAGGGTGGTGGAGTTAAAGTATTAAAAATTTAAGTTAAGTAAATTATTACATTAAATAAAAAGAATGACTAATCTAAAATTTAATTTAACGCATTATGAAAAATACAATACAAAAAAGGTTAGTATCCTTTATGCTAATTTAAAACTTGATGAAGATTGTGAAGTATTAGATAGCAGTGATACAAATTATGATTATAAAAAGATTGTTTTAAAATTGTCACCTGAAAAAGCTGATATCATTAAGGAATTTGAAGAAGATGTAAATCAATATCTAAAAAAAAATAATATGTCTAAGGTAACCATAGTTTACGGAAATAGAATTTATCTAAAAATGAAAAAAAACCTTTCAGTAGAAAAAATTAAAAATATTAAACTTAAGGGTGTGTATGTAAATGATGAAAACAAGTCATTCCCTCAACTATGGGCAAATTAATTTAAACAATTATAATTTGATGTAAAATTATAATTGCATATAATAAAAATGGATATTTTAAATATTAAAGCACCGATTTTTAAAGATGATAGTATTGATGAATATGAATATTATGAATATCTTCCTATTACAGGAACCAATTATAACAACTCTGGAGGAAATATTAGGATTGATATTGAAACACAAGATATTTTTTATCATCCTTCAGAATCATACCTACTAATTGAAGGAAGATTGCTAAAAGAATCTATTCTTGTTATTAATCGTGGTTATAATATGGATGGCGTTGTTCGTCATGATGATGATCAGGTCACCCTAGTAAACAATGGATTGATGTATCTGTTTAAAAATATAAGATATCAACTTAGTGGGCAAGAGATAGAAAGCATTAATTATCCTGGTCAAACTACAACAATGCTTGGGCTGTTAAAATACCCTGATGATTTTTCTAATTCCCAAGGATTAAATCAGCTTTGGAAAAAGGATACAGCTGGTGCAATAAATGATAATAATTCTGGTTTTAAAACAAGAAGGTCTTTTATTTTCGATTCATTACCTACTGGAACATTTAGTTTAAAGGTACCCTTAAAGCATATATTTGGTTTTTGTGAAGATTACAACAAAATTATATATGGTATGAAACAAACTTTAACATTAACAAGAAATAATGATAATGATGCAATTTATAGACTTGCCGAAGCAGCAATAGGTGGAAACCAAAGACATGAACCTGGTAAGGTTGAATTAACAAAAGTATCATGGTTTATGCCTCATGTAATACCTGAAGATGGAAACAAGTTGGAACTTTTTAAATTTATTGAGAAGAAAGAAAAATTTCCAGTTGGTTATAGAATGATACAAAGCGACTCTATTGCGGTTCCACAAGCAATAGGTTTTACTTGGAGGTTATCATCTAAATCATCCCCAGAGGTGCCACGTTTCTTAATTGTAGGTTTTCAAATAGGAAAAAGTAATAATCAATTAGCAAACCCAGCTTTATTTGATAATATAGATGTTAGAAATATTTATGTAATGTTGGGTCCAAATAAATATCCAAACTATGATCATGATATAAATTTTACAACTAATAGATATGGAAGAATATATGGTGAAGCTTCCTCTTTTAGAAAAAATTTTTTTAACATGGATGAATTGGTATCAAACAATTGTTTTAACCCTGTTGAATTTAAATATATGTTTCCTTTGTTTGTGTTTGATTTATCAAAACAAAGTGAAAGGCTTAAGTTTTCTGTTACTGATATTCACGTTAAAGCAACATTAGGTAATCCTGCTCCAGCAAATACTATAGCTTATGCAGTTTTACTTAGTGATAGACTAATCAACTTCCAGAGTGATGGGAATAAGATGAGTGTAGTATATTAAGTAATTTTTACTTAAATAAAATGAAAAAGATTGCTGATTTAAAGAAAATATTAACAGATAACAATATTAGGTGGTATTCCTATTGGAACAAGAAAAAGTATATTGATGTGTTAAAAGAGCATGGTTTGTATCCTGAAGAAGAAGAAAAAAAATTTTTAAAAAAAATTCCTAATTATGAAAGATTAAAGGATATTGCTAAAAACCCAAAGAGGGTTACCTTAAAGGATGTTGAAACTGAAGAGGTGAAAGAGTTTCCATCAATTTATAAGGCTGGTAAGTTTATTGAAAAATGTCCACAAACAATTGAAAACTGGAATGGTAGAGTATGGAATGGTAAATATAGAATTGATATTCTTTAATTTTATTATTTTATGAAAAAAATAATAAAATTTGACTTAAGGAAAGAATTTATTATTTAAAAAAAATGGATAGTCAATTTGATAGATATAATGTAGCTGGATTAAGAAATTTAGCAAGGGAAAGGGGATTAAGAAGATACTCAAGGCTTAGACGTGATGAACTAATAACTCTTTTGATTAATACGGGACCCTCAATATTAGATAGAGACATCAGTGCCATTGATGCACCAATATTACAACCAACGCCCTATATACCACCAAGACAAAGACCAACCAGGCAACCAACTACTTCAGTTAATGATTTGCTAAGGAGCTTAGAAAATGTAAGAGTAGAACAACCAAGTATAACACCTGAACTTAATGCTTTAAAAAATAAAATAAAAAGTATATATGATAAATTGGATAAGATAAACGTAATAAAAAGTAGATCTGCCTTAAGAGAATATGCAACTGAATATAAAATAGAAGGAATACCTGTTGCTTCACCACAAAAGTTTTTAGAACTAACATATTTATCAATTATAAATCTTTTAAATAGCATGCGTGGTCAAAAAGTAAAATTAAATCTTCAGTGTATTATGAGAAGAGAAGAAGGTAATAATGAACAAATAGTAGAGGCTAATTTTTCTTCTAAAAACAAAGATGATGAAGGTAATGATTATGAGATTAATTTACAAGGAACAAATGTAATAGAATTATACTATGAAATGGTAAATAGAATTTTAGAAAATTTTGTTAATTTTGTTTCAAGTGGTAGTGGGTGGGAATTTGTTAGTGTGGTTCATTTAAAGTTGCATAGTGTTATTTATGATCCATTAAGAGCAGGTGATTGGTTACCCCTACCTAAGTGGATTGTTAATAAAAAGGCATGTATTAATATGAAAAATAAGGATGATGAATGTTTTAAATGGTGTGTTTTAAGGCATTTAAATCCAAAAAATGATAATAAAGAAAGAATTGGTGATTTAAAATCTAAGGAAAATAGCTTAAATATGAAAGGAATTAAATATCCTGTTTCTTTACAGGATATAGATAAGTTTGAAAGACAAAATCCAACAATTAGCGTTAATGTTTTTGGGATAGTAGAAGGTAAGGAAAAAATTAAACGTATTAGAGCTATAAAAAGTTTAAAAGAAAATCATATAAATTTGTTATATATTGAAGATGAAGAAGAAAAAACACATTATGTTTTAATAAAAAATATTAATGCTTTACTGAGAACACAAACTGCCTCTAATAATAATGTTAAGTATTGTATGCTTTGTATGAACCATTTTGGTAGTGAAGAACTTTTAGAAAAACATATGGAGCGTTGTGAAGATCATGATGGAGTTGATTTAATAATGCCTAAGTTTGATCCTGAAAATCCTGAAGAAATTTTTATAAAGTTTAAAAACTATTGTAGAAAAATTATGGTACCATTTGTAGTTATTGCTGATTTTGAATGTATATTACAAAAAATAGAACCACAACAAAAAAGTAAAACTATTGAAACACAAAAGCATATACCTGTAAGTTATAACTATTTAATTTGTCCTTTTAATGATAAAATTATGAAACCAGTATTAAGAGGATATGTAGGTGAGGATGCCGAAAAACATTTTATAGATACTTTAACTAAGGATGCCAAACAACTTTATAATGAATTTTATAAAAACCCAGTAGAAATAGAAAAATTAACTGAAGATAAAGTTAGAAAACATAAAAATGAAGTAAAATGTTGGATATGTGGTGGTAAATTTACGCATAAAAATTATAAAGTAAGAGATCATTGTCATTTTACTGGTGAGTATAGAGGTGCCGCACATAATGAATGTAATCTTAAAGCAAAAGTTCCTGATTTTATACCTGTTATCTTTCATAATTTATCTGGTTATGATGCACATATTTTTATTAAGTATCTTGGTAAAAAAAGTGGTAGAATTGATTGTTTACCTAACACAGAAGAAAAATATATTAGTTTTACAAAACATCTTATGGTAGGAAATAAACATATTAATTTAAGATTTCTTGATAGTTTTAAGTTTTTAGCTAGTAGTTTAGAAAAAATTGTAGAAAATTTAAAAGATGAAAATTTTAAAAATTTAAAGTATTATTTAGAAAATCATCGTGGTGGTTATACAGAAGAAAAATTAAAATTGTTAAGTAGAAAGGGCATCTTTCCTTATGAATGGATGGATAGTTTTGATAAGTTAAAAGAAACACAACTACCACCTATAGAAGAATTTTATTCAAGCTTAAATGGAGAAGGAATTTCAGAAGAAGATCTGGCACACGCATTAAAAGTGTGGGATGTTTTTGGTTGCAAAACTATGTCTGATTATTTACAACTATACAATGAAACAGATGTTGTACTTTTAGCCGATGTTATGGAAAACTTTAGATTTTCTATGCATAAAGAATTTGACTTAGACCCTGCTTGGTATTATACTTTACCTGGATATGGATGGGATGCTATGCTAAAGGTAACCGAAATAAAATTAAAAAAACTTACTGATATTAATATGCTTAACTTTTTTGAAGCATCAAAAAGGGGTGGCGTATGCATGACAAGTATTAGACATTTTGAAGCAAACAATAAGTATATGGGTGATGAGTATGATTCAACTAAACCTAGTATATATGGGTTTTATATTGATAAAAACAGTCTTTATCCTTGGGCTATGAGTAAGCCTTTACCTGTAAACTATTTTAAGTGGATGACAGAAGAAGAATTAAATAACTGGGAAAAATATCCGTGTACCCTGGAGGTTGATTTAGAGTATCCTAAAAATTTACATGATTTGCATAATGAAATGCCTTTAGCAGCAGAAAAATTAAAAGTTAGTAAAGTAGAAAAGTTAATACCAAACTTAAATGATAAGGAAAAATATATACTTCATCATGAAGCTTTAAAGACTTACCTGAGATTAGGATTAAAAATTAAAAAAATACATCGTGGAATTAAATATCAAGAGAGTACCGCTATAAAAAAATATGTTGATAAGTGTGTAGCTTTAAGAACACAAGCAAAGAAGGATAAAAATAAATTTTTAGATAATTTATGGAAGTTAGCAATGAATTCTGTTTTTGGTAAAACCATGGAAAATATAAGAAATAGAGTAAACATAGAATTAGTTAATGGTGAAAATAGTGAACGTTTTAAAAAGTTAACAGCAAAACATAACTTTCATAATCATACTATATTTGATGAAAATTTGGTTGCGGTACATATGAAAAAAACATGGATTAAATATGATAAACCAATTTATTTAGGAGTAAGTATACTCGATATTAGCAAAACAACTATGTTAGAAGATTATTATAACTATTTTAAAAATAAATTTGGTGAAGATAAAGTATTTATGTGCTATACTGATACTGATAGTTATGTTTTAAAAATAGAAACTGAAGATTTGTATGAAGATTTAAAAGAGGATGCCGATGATTTGTTTGACTTTAGCAATTATCCAAAAAATCATCCATTATATAGTGATAAAAATTGTAATGTGTTAGGTAAGTTTAAGGATGAAATGGAAGGAGATCTTTTAACTGGATTTGTAAGTCCAGGAGCAAAAACTTATGCTATGAAAAAATTAGTCTTAAAAAAGGATAAAGAAGGTAAAGCAGTAACTGATAAAGATGGTAAATTTATTTATATTAAGCCTATTGAAGCTAAAGATAAAGATGGTAAACAAATTTATAAAACAAATGAGAAAGCAGAAACTAAAAAATGTAAAGGAGTTAAAAAGTCTGTAATAAAAAAAGACCTAAAATTTAAAACTTATAAAGATTGTTTGGATACTGAAAAAGATTTTTGTGTAACTATGGGAGGAATAAAAAGTAAACTTCATGAATTAACAACTATAAAAATGAAAAAAATAGCTTTAAGTTTTGAAGATGATAAAAAGGGGTTGATACTCTTGGATGGTAGTTATAGAACTTTATCATGGGGTCATTATAAGCTGACTGATGAAGCATAGGGAGCAAGACTAAAAATAATAAAATATTTAACCTTGTTTATGAGGTTAAATATTTATAATTTTTAATTAATCATGGCAAGCGATTTTTTTCACCATCATCCAAAGCCCACCTCACTAACCGATAAACCGGCTAGCCATTGCGTGATGCGTTGGATGATGGGGGGTTTGAGTGGGTTACAGATGTAAGTGATTGTCTTGAGCAACTCATTGACTCATTGACTCGGTAACTCGGTATCTCAGATATCTGAAGCAATGACGCGTTGGTTGATGGGGGGTTAACTGGGGGTTACAGATGTAAGTGATTGTCTTGAGTAACTCGGTAACTCAGTATCTCATTGACTCGGTAACCTGATATCTCAGATATCTGAAGCAATGACGCGTGATGATGAAATTTTTTTTTTTTTTTAAGAAATTAATTTTTTTTTTCGAAAATTTTTCATCTAGTAGGAGTGGGGGGTTGATGTGTTATAATAATTGAATTAAAGGTAAAAGGATTAAGATGGGGGTTAGTTTGATTTAATTATGAAT
The DNA here is from genome assembly GCA_945859785.2 of Tridacna gigas. Taxonomy (NCBI): domain Eukaryota; kingdom Metazoa; phylum Mollusca; class Bivalvia; order Cardiida; family Cardiidae; genus Tridacna; species Tridacna gigas. The sequence goes on along the minus strand of OX244031.2, from coordinate 28,143,565 downwards.
GCTTAACCTATTGGTTCGTTGGTTTATGATTTTATGATTTTATGAGCATGCGGCTTAGAGGGCGTGTTACATGAAATTTGGTGAGGGTTAAGATATAACATGATCTAAGCTTATTTTGTTGTATAAGGGGGGTGAGGGGGGATGAGGGGGGTGAGCCAGCTCGAGTGTTTTATATACTACTACCGTAATCGGCCTGTTTTTTTTTTTTTTTTTTTCAGCCTTTCATTTTCCAACCTCAACTGGCTGCTTTGCTCTTGTAAGCCAAAAAATTTCTTGTTGAGCCAAAATCAACCCTTTACTAAAGGCTAAATTTTAGACAGGTCCAAATTCAAAGCATTCGCAGCCGAAATATAAATGTGGTTCAAATGGTGGAATTTGTTAGAAAACATACTATGAAAAGGAGAAAATGCTGGTTACCTGCACTTTCTCCATTTCCAGCTTTGTATTCAAAAGCCCTCTTTGTTAAGGTCGTTGAAACACGGGGTTGTGTGGTAAAGAGTTAAATTGGAACGTGATAATGGTGATTTTATTAGATAGATCCAATCTCTGCCAATATTTTGTAATTTTATTAGATAGATCCAATCTCTCCACCATTTTGTAACGTGTATCGAGCGGATAAATATTTAATAACGAACACGGTTAAAAAATAAACACAGGGTTCTACCTGAACCTTTAAGACAAGAGGCGTATTAACAACAAACATAACTGGAAGGGGAATCTGTGTTCAAAAGTCTGGTCACTTTTAAAGCGAAACTACAGGTTAAGTCAAAACCATTTGAGACCTGTTTGAAACTGCTTGTTTCAAATTCGTCAAATGACAAATAAACCTGTTTTTTTGACAAAAGTTTTAAACATAGTAACAGCAAAGGCTTAATAAAACACAGTAATCAACAAGGCATGTTTGAAAACCTAAAACATGTTATAGAACGGTTCGAAACGGTTTCCAAAACGCGTTTTGAGCCAAACTGTTCAAACTTAGCATTTCGAAATTGTTTCCAAAAGCCCGTTTCAGGCAAACTGTTCACACTAAATGGTTCAAAACTGTTTCCTAATCCCATTCCAGTCACACTGTTTGAACTATTCCAAACCTGTTTCAAATAATCCGTCAAAGTCCGGGAAAAAAGTGAAAATGTGTGTCTATCGCTACCCAACAGAGCCGAAGCTGCCCGTTTGAGGGAAAACAGAGAGACAGTACCATCTACCAATTCTTTGCACGAACGCTTCTCTGCGTTATCTATAAAGCCGCCATATTGTTTTCACTGGAGATTTTAAAACGTTGCGGGAGTCAACACAACAGACTGTGACAAGTGGTTTTCACTTCTCCTATACTCAAAAATCAAAGCGCCAAAGGCACTGAAGGCCTAGGCATCTGAAGGGGTGAAGAAGAAGAAAGAAGAGGCCCAGAAGCTCTATCACATTTGTACAGGCTTGAAACTTCTAGATCACATTTGTACAGAGTAATAAAAATATCTCTACATTGTCTCACACTGACAGTCTGTAGAGTTGACAACAGAATGGAAAACCATAAATTTGTAAAGGCTCATGCAACCAATCAAAATGAGCAGCATGCAAAAAGGAATAGGCCTACTGCTGATAAATGTGGCCTATATGGTGCACACAACGTTTTTCTGATTCATAAAAGTGACCTACTTTTTGATACTACAAAACCTATTATCAAACTTGTACGAGATATCATAAGACAAAAATTCCAACCAATTTTCATGAGTATCTGACTGAACATTTTATCTCTGAGTGCAAACAAGCTTTTCCTACAATTTTCCCAAGTGACCTACTTTTTGACCCAATAGGATTCATTTTAAACTTGTCTGAAATATTTATCAAGGAAAATATTTTGATTGATTGATTGATTTATAGTGTTTAACACCCTTTTCAACATTATTTCAGTTATTTCACGGAAGCCTTTGCACCTACTCATGCTTTCCTTGAGTTTCTTTTACCAATACTACGCACAATATTCTTTCCAAGCCACCTGCTGCTTTCCCACATAACCATCGTCAAAACAATGATCAGTGGTGAGAGAGGAATGAATCCTGTCGCATTGACTATCATCAATCCTCGGAAAGAAATTGGCCCAGCCAGGGATCGAACCAGCGACCCCCTGCTGTCAAGTCCTGTACGCTACCAACTGAGCTACAGGGGCTGGACTCAAATATTCTGCCAAGTTTCAATGTTAGATTTCACTTTTTTTTAAGGGAAACGTTGGTTACAAATATTCTGCCCAATTTTAATTTAAAGCTAAAGCTACCCTAAAACACAGTGAAATCTAACATTTTGACCAAGTTTCATTGACATTGGGCAGGAAAGTAACCTGGTTGATATCCTTTTAGGATTTTCCATGCTTAAACTGCTTTTGAAATGTATATTAGTGGACCTATCGGTATTGTACAGTCAAAAAGATTATCTAGACAGAATTTTGGCCATACAATTTTCAGTAAATTTGGACCAAAACTTGCTTCTATGGTTTAACACTATTTTCAACATTGTTTCAATTATGTTGCAAAGGCCAGTGCACCTATACATGCCTTCCTAGAATTGGTTTAACTTGTACTTTCCAAGCCACTGGCTACTTTACCACATAAACATAGTTGAAAAAATATACAACAGTGAGAGGGATTGAATCCTCTTCTCATGACTATCATCAATTGTCTGAAAGAAATAGGCAGAGCTCAGCAAACCTGGCTTTCAAGCCTTGTATTTAATAGACTGAACCACCTGTCTTGGCTTGGCTTTAAACACAAATGGAAATTTGCATGGCATACTATTAAGACAGATGGACAGATCAGGATCTCTATTTACTTACCATTCCTAAGAACTTTCTTAGTCTTATTCTCCTGAATTTTCTAGATTTGAAAGTAACACTTCTAATTGGTTAAACCATCCAGTAGTTTTTTTACTTTGAAATTTTGAAAATCTTGGAGAATAGGACAAAGAACGTTTTTAGGAACAGTTGGTGAATATGAACTCAGTTCATACAATCAAAATATGGTCTCAAAAGTATAAACAAGTTGTCAGTGTTGTGACCAGGGGAGCAACCATTCGAAATCATCTCAGATAATTCTAATTTATTGCCCCCCCCCCCAAAAAAAAAAAAACCAAAACCAACAAGAGTGATTATAATCTGTCTTGTGTGACCTATTTATTTTTACCAAGATTGACCGTTGTAATTAGGAAACAAACTTGCTAACCCAATTTTCATATTTGCATAGTGGCAATTGTCAAAATTATCTTAAATCCTTATCGAACAACAAAATTTTAGACTTGTCCAAATTGAAATCTACTGCAGACGACAAATCGAATGTGATGCTAATGCTGACATTGGAAAGTGTAGCAAAACATAGTGGAAAAAGGAGAAAATACTGGTCACCAGCAATTTCTCCTGAGCCCCCTCCTCCAGTATTTTCTAAACCCTCCTTCATCACAGTTGTTAAAACTCAGAATTGTGTGGTAAAGGATTAAATATTATAAAGACAAATACTAGGACTAAATGTGGTGAAGATTTGACCAGAGATGTAGTTTTCAGATGATTGGTGTTTGCTACAGTTTTACTTTTAACTTTATCCAAGACATGGTGCATAAAAATGGTTTGCTGACGGTCAATATTTTTTGGGCAAAACATGGCCCTTTTTGGGGAAAAAAGAAAATGGCTTTCTTTTTTGTAAAAAAGCAATTTGCTCTCTATTCGTTTTGATTCTTTAAAATTTAAGAACAATGGGTCTGTTCCTAACCTGTTCAATTCATTTTCTGCATTTTTGAAGTGATTCAAGATACTGCTGCTTTTATGTATACTAGCATTTTCCCCTTTTCCAACAATGCTTTCTACCCTATCTCGGACAAAGTCCATTATTTGCAAAGGCTTGCAATTTGGTTAAGTCTAAGATTTTATCGTTTGGTAAAAAGTTAAAACTAATTACTGCAGTCGAGCCCCATTAGCATAGTCGTTAGCGTACCAGACTTGAGAACAGGGGGGGTCACTGGTTTGAATCCTTAGCTCAGCCAATTTCTTTTTGATGATTGATGGTAGTCATTACGACACAATTCAATCCTCTCTCACTCAAGCACTGAGCTTTTATATTACCTTAATTCTGAATTTTGACGATTGGTAATCTTGGTATTTAGAAGTAGCCAATGATGGCGACAAATTTGAGATTGTTCCCCCATTGCTAATGGTGAAAATTCTGAGAAAACCAGTGATTCACAGACGTTTATTAAAGAAAAAAAAAATATTCCTAATTTTAGATATATGATGTTACTTGATTTTTTAATTCATGTTTCACTTAAAATTCATTTTGATAAAGTAGGGTGCAATAATGTCGGACAAACAAGCCTGGATGAAAAAGCCCAGAAATCAACATGCCCACAGCCAAGGTAGTTTTTGGACAAACTAGCCTCGTACCAAATGCATGATTGGACAATAAAATATTTTTCTTACATTATTCTTAGTAACATTGTGGATTTACACAGATGAGTACTAATATTGACGGTCTTGAATTGCCCTGCACTCCGACACCTTGGAAAATTCATCAGCTTTGAAATATGTTCCTATCATTTTGGAAGGAGCGGTTCATCTGCACACAGTAACTTTATTAATGAATTAACATCAAATTTGTCTGCAACAACTGGCAGTAAAAATATGGATCCGTTAGCAGTGTGTTAAAAAACCGAACTCTTTCAGTACCTATTATCACTTAACCCATAACTCTTTACCAAACAACAAAATTTTAGACCTGTCCAAATTCAAAGCAGTTGCAGACGACAAAATAAATGTGAATGAAAAATTGAAATCTTTTTCGGGAAGGGTAGAAAACATTACTGGAAAAGGAGGAAATGCTGGTTACCAGTATTTTTAGCCTGGGCTTGGCTTGCCAAGCCCAAGGCTATAGTAATTGTATACCAAAATTTCAACCCCATCCACATGAGCAGTTACGAGTAAAAGTGAAAAGTACCGCTTGCAATGCATCTCACTACACTGAAAGAAACAATCCCCAAAAATGATAAAAATATTTGGGTTTGAACATCATAGTTAGGTTTAAGTTCACACAGAACTGTGAGAGATGCGACATGTTAATCTAACGGAAGTATTTGACTAAGAATTTCAAGCCCTAATGATCTTATTTACAAGTGGAAATCAGTGCGCTGTAACACTGAAGAAACATTGGCAAATCCTTAGATGTAGTTACGGAATCGGCCGAGTAGTGAAGAGTGATGTTGCCGAACAATACTGGGAATATTTCGTCTTTCCTATTTTTTGACACAATGTGCATGACAAAACGAAGACGATGTGCTCTTTCCCCAAAACAGCTGAACATTTCAAAAACTCGGTAAGATTTATTTTCGCAAATTTCTGGGCTTCTCGTATCTAAAGATATAAATATGTTTTGATTGGCCCAGTATGTACGATGCCTTATTTCTTCTTGTCAGAGTTGTCCCGATATCCTATGACATCTCGGTCCATGACAATTTCGACCCATTTTGGGCATTACAAACTCTGCACACAAAATCGAATATGTAACGTTACACAGGGTATAAAACTTTGTAATATGAGCCAGTTAAGAAGACCTAAATGGCGAGCGTGTTATATCAAAGATCAGACTTTCCATTAAGTGCCATCTGATCTTGATTTTTGATCTCCTCCGCTATTTATCGATAATTAATTGCTTGACCTGAGATTAGCATCAGGTGGTAGGCGTTTTATATCGAAGATCATATTTATTACTCGGTGCAATCTGATCTCGATCTAAGCTGTCAATAGGGGATATTTAACCCTTAGGCTTCTCAGCGCAACTCGATGCTCTTTTACGGATAGTGTAGATTAAGATCAGACGGCACAGAACATGCAGTCTGATCTTGGATCTACATTGTCTGATACGGTGAGTTATTTTCTACCAACAACAATTTTGCAATCGCCATGTTACAGCATATATAAGTGGCTTGAAAACTTCATCCATTGTATTGAACAATTTAACCCTTTACCAAACAATCCCAACTTTTAATGACCCTGAGAAAGAAGCCTTTTGAAAACACTGGGAAAAGGAAAAAAATGCTGGTAACCAGTATTTCCTCCTTCTCCGATAATGTTTTCTACCCTTCCAGAAAAAGAGTTCAATTTTCCGGTCACATTTTTTTTTTTTTTTTTTTCTTCTGCAACTGCTTTGAATTTGGACAGGTCTAAAATTTTGTCGTTTGGTAAAGAGTTAAGGGTTAAGTGATAATAGGTACTGAAAGAGTTCGGTTTTTTAACACACTGCTTACGGATCCATATTTTTACTGCCAGTTATTGCAGACAAATTTGATGTCAATTCATTAATAAAGTTACTGTGTGCAGATGAACCACTCCTTCCAAAATGATAGGAGCATATTTCAAAGCTGATGAATTTTCAAAGGTGTCAGGGTGCAGAGCAATTCAAGACCGTCAATATTAGTACTCATCTGTGTAAATCCACCATGTTACTAAGAATAACGTAAGAAAAATATTTTATCGTCCGATCATGCATTTGGTTCGAGGCTAGTTTGTCCAAAAACTATAGTTTGGCCGTGGGCATGTTCATCCCTGGGTTTTTTCATCCAGGCTTGTTTGTCCCACATTATTGCACCCTACTTCATTAAAATGAATTTTAAGTGAAACATGAATTAAAAAACCAAGTAACATCCTATATCTACAATTAGGAAGATTTTTTTTAATTAATGTCTGTGAATCACGGGTTTTCTTAGAATTTTCACCATTAGCAATAGGGGAACAATCTCAAATTTGTCGCCATCATTGGCTACTTCTAAATACCAAAATTACCAATCATCAAAATTCAGAATTAAGGTAATATAAAAGCTCAGTGCTTAAGTGAGAGAGGATTGAATTTTGTCGTAATGACTTCCCATCATTTATCGAAAAGAAATTGGCTGAGCTAAGGATTCAAACCAGTGACCCCTCCCCCCCCCCCCCCATTCTCAAGTCTGGTATGCTAACGACTGTGCTAATGGGGCTCGACTGCAGTAATTGGTTTTAACTTTTTACCAAATGATAAAATTTTAGACTTAACCAAATTGAAAGCCCTTGAAAACGATGGAATTTGTCCCAGATAGGGTAGAAAGCATTGTGGGAAAAGGGTAAAATGCTAGTATACATAAAAGCAGCAGTATCTTGAATCACTTCAAAAATGCAGAAAATGAATTAAACAAGTTAGGAACAGGCGTAGTGTTCTTAAATTTTAAAGAATCAAAAAGAATAAAGAGAAAATGGCTTGTTTACCAAAAAGACAGCCATTTTCTTTTACCCCCAAAAAGGGCCATGTTTTGCTCCAAAGATATTGACCATCAGCAAATTATTTTTATGCACTATGTCTTCGATAAAGTTAAAAGTAAAACTGTGGCAAACACCAATCATCTGAAGACTACATCTCTAGCCAAATCTTCACCACTTTTAGTCCTAGTATTTGTCTTTATATTAATATTTAATCCTTTACCACACAATTCTAAGTTTTAACAACTGTGATGAAGGAGGGTTTGGAAAATACTGGAGGAGGTGCTCAGGAGAAATTGCTGGTGACCAGTATTTTCTCCTTTTTCCACTATGTTTTGCTACACTTTCCAATGTCAGCATTAGCATCACATTCGATTTGTCGTCTGCAGTAGATTTCAATTTGGACAAGTCTAAAATTTTGTTGTTTAATAAGGAGTTAAAATAATTTTGACAATTGCCACTATCCAAATATGAAAATTGGGTTAGCAAGTTTGTTTCCTTAGATTACAATCGTCACCAGTTTAAATTTTGGTCAATCTTGGTAAAAATGAATAGGTCACACAAGACAGATTACAATCACTTTTTTTTTTTTTGGGGGGGGGGGGGCAATAAATTAGAATTATCTGAGATGATTTCAAATGTTTGCTGACCTAGTCACAACACTGACAACTTGTATATACTTCTGAGACCATACTTTGATTACATGAACTGAGTTCATATTCACCAACTGTTCTTAAGAACGTTCTTTGTCTTATTCTCCAAGACGTTCAAAATTTGAAAGTAAACACTTCTTCTGATTGGCTAAACCAGATGGTTTAGCCAATTAGAAGTGTTAGTTTCAAATCTAGAAAATTCAGGAGAATAAGACTGAGAAAGTTCTTAGGAATGGTTAGTAAACAGATAACCTGATCTGTCCATCTGTGATGCATTCAATCCTTTTTGGTCATTTCCTTTACTTGCTAGTTTTTTCCAGTACTTTTTCTACAGATGTTGTTATAAGCAAAATCACGTTTTTTCATTCGGTGAGTTCAACCCTTCGGGTGAAGATGTCTTACAGCTCCCACATGTTGTAAGTTTAATCTTCTTAGACATAATTAAGTTAATTTTTAACTTTATTTGTCACCATTCTTGTGTAACATTTCAGAAATTGATATTTACTGGATTTTACTGTCATTCTTTTCGACTGTATTTTCGCCCCCAATTTTCTTCACACCTTTTTGGAAATAAATTTAGCGCAATATCTTACTAAATTTGCATTATTACTTCTATGGTGTTTTACAAAATGAGCATTCTTTACGTATTAAATAGACTAGTATGACATTTAAGATTATTTGTAAATTTTGGATGCTGAAAGTTGATTTGTTATAAAAACATTGTGGAAATTTCAGACATGTAACACATGGTTTTTCAGGGTCACATACTAAAAGGATTTTTTGTGTGTAATTTTCAGCCTTTTACCAAACATTAAACAAATCAGAAGAGATTTGTATGGTTAGCTATCTGTTACCCCAGAACAGCATAGTAAAAGGAACATTCAAGCTGTACAGACACATGTGTACTCCTCCACGACGTGGTAAGATTTGATGTCACGCATCAGAAAATTAACATTTAAAGCCATGGAACTTTATGAAAAGAACTTTCATAAACACTCCCAGAAATTTAGTGAGGCTTGGAGCTCTGTAGAAAGCTTTCAAACATACTATTCTAAAACTCCTGTGCAAGAACTTGCATCAATCGAGTCCAAACTATCAAAGAGTTTTGACAACTATGAAACAAGTTACCTTTCATTCTACAATTTTTTGTATGAAACAAGAACAGAATCCTCTTTAAGAGAGTTAAAAGGTCTAGAAACATTGCATGACCAACATCTACAGTTGTATACGGTCATCAGAGATGAAATAATAAAACACAAACAAAAGTCTGCAGCCACTTTTAGTGTTTCTTCCCCAGCTCCTTCATTAAAAGCTGAATCTCAGTCTTCTCAATTGGCACAGAAGTATGCAGAAGCCGAAGCCGCCAAAGCCAAGGTAAGATTTGCAGAAGAAGAAGCAATACTGTTGAGACAAAAATCTGAACTGAAAGAAAAAGAAACTGTATTGAAAGCTGCAAGTGAAAGAAAACTATCTGACATTGAAACATCATTAACTCTCTTGTCTCACAAAAAAGCAGCGGCAGCAGCTACAGCAGAAGTAGAAGCTCTTGAAAGTTTATCTTGTTCAGGCAGCATTAAAAGTCTTGAGATAAAGAAGCAGACAGAAATAGAACATTCTACCTCTGATATTACTAACTTTTTGTTGAAAAAAGAACTTCTATTTACACGCCTGACAAAATTCAATGATTCTGCAGACTCATATCAGCCATGGAAATCTAGTTTTCAACTGGTATGTAAAGATTTACAGATTACAGTAGCAGAAGAAATTGACTTATTGATAAAGTGGTTAGGTTCTGAGTCACAAAAACATGCTCAACGTTTAAAGAACGTCTACAGAAATGATCCAAATGAGGGGCTCTCATGTATTTGGAAACGGCTTGATGAGAGATACGGATCCATAGAATTGGTCTATAAGTCACTTATGAATAAATTAAATCAGATTTCAAAGTTAACATATGCTGATACATCAAAGTGGTATGATTTAGTTGATACCATGACAGAAATTCAAGCCCTAAAAGAAGATCCCCAGTATTCTGGAGCCTTGTCATATTTTGATTCTTCATTAGGCACAGCACAGATTCTTATGAAATTACCTCTTGCTGTTCAGGAGAAGTGGGCTTTCAAAGCAAACTCTTACAAAAAAGCAAGGAAAGTTTCATTTATACCATTCACAGAATTAGTATTGTTCATCAGTGAGCAAGCATCAGTTCGTAATGACCCAACTCTTGCGGTGAACAACAATTTGTGGAAAAAACCCAAGGTTACCACCAACAAATCTGACATAACAACAGCACCAAAGGAAAAGTGGTGTCCACTACACAAGAAGAAACACAGTCTCAATGAATGTAGATCTTTCAAAGAAAAAAGTTTCCAAGAAAGAAAGCAATTCCTTAAAGTAAATAGAATCTGTTTTAAGTGTTGCGATACAGATCAGCATAAAGCTAGTGAATGCCAAGTTGTTGTTAAGTGTAGTGACTGCGGTAAAAACCATGCATCAGCAATGCACATTTCTAGAGCTACATCCAGTTTCCATGGCGGGGAGACGTCTGTCACAGAACCTTCACAAGATACAAGCACTCAAGAAAGAGTCAACAACAATTGTCAACAAATCTGTGGAAAAAACTCAAATGGAAAATCATGTGCAAAAATATTTTTAGTAAACATTTATCACTCTGTTAATCCATCCAATGTTGTAAAATGTTACTGTATAGTAGATGAGCAAAGCAACAAGTCTCTAATCAAACCTCAGTTGTTTACACTATTGGGGATTGATGGACAAAAGTATGATTACACTTTGAATTCGTGTTCAGGTACACGGACAGTAAAAGGGCGTAAAGCAACTGGTTGTATTTTGAAGTCTCTTGATGGATCCGTGGTATACATGTTGCCTTCTTTGATAGAATGTGACAATATACCAAACAACCGTGATGAGATATGTACTCCAAAAGGTGCAAGCTATCATTCACATTTGTCTCATTTAGCACCCTTCATTCCAGATATAGATGCAAAGTCTGACATTCTAATGATTATTGGAAGGGACGTTGCTGAAGCCCACCATGTTAGAGAGCAAATAACTGGTAAACCTGGTAGCCCATTTGCTCAAAAATTAGACTTAGGTTGGGCTATAATTGGAGAAGTCTGTTTGGGAAAGGTACACATGACTGAAAGAGTTAATGTTAACAAAACTAACATTCTGAGTACTGGTCAACCTACTTTATTTAGTCCTTGTGATAGTAAGATGAATGTTAAAGAAATTGCATACGGTAAAATCTTTATCAATGATACAGATGATGACAAACCAGGGTTGTCATATGAAGACAAAGAGTTTTTGTCTTTAATGGATGAAACAATGAAGAAAGCACCAAGTGGTAGATGGACTGCTCCACTTCCTTTTAAAAGCAATAGACCGTCTTTGCCTAATAACAGAAATGAAGCTTTGAGAAGAGCTAAATTACTGTCCTGCAATTTAGAAAAAAATCCAGTAAAGAAATCACATATGTTTGAATTCATGGAAAAGATTTTCATGGATGGCAATGCAGAAGTTGCCCCAGATTTAGCGGCTGATGAAGAGTCATGGTTCTTACCAATTTTTGGTATTTACCATCCTAAGAAACCTGGAAAAATAAGGGCAGTGTTTGACTCTTCTGCTTCATTTCAAGGAATTTCATTGAATACAGTGTTGATGACAGGCCCTGATCTTGTCAATAATTTGTCAGGTGTTCTTATGAGATTTCGGAGAGAACGGGTTGCTATGGCTTGTGATATTGAGCAAATGTTTTACAGCTTTGAAGTCGACGAGAACCACCGAAATTACTTGAGGTTTTTTTGGTACGAGGACAATGATTTCAACAAACCATTGATTGAATATCGCATGTGCAGACATGTATTTGGGAATAGCCCATCACCGGCTATAGCAACCTATGGTCTCCGAAAGTCTGTTGAAAACAGTGAATTAGATGTACAGAATTTTGTATATCACAACTTCTATGTTGATGATGGTTTAATATCGCAGCCTTCCTCTGAGGAAGTTGTAGATTTAATGACACGTACACAAGCAGATTTAGCACAGAGCAAATTGCGTCTTCATAAGATTATATCCAACAGTGCTGACGTTACACAAAGTTTTGTTGTTAATGACTTGGCAAAGGATTTGCGAAGTTTAAGTTTAGGGGAAAATTTGCCTGTGCAACGCAGTTTAGGCCTGGTCTGGGATTTGAACTCGGATTCTTTTGCGTTTAACATTGAGCCACAGGATAAACATCCCACAAGAAGAATCATTTTATCAAGAGTCAATTCTGTTTTTGACCCCCTAGGCTTTTTGGCCCCTTTCACATTGATAGGGAAACTTATTTTAAGGGACATTATTCTCGAGAAATGTGATTGGGATGATCCAGTTTCTTCAAAGATTGAAGCAAGATGGTTAAGGTGGGAACAACAGCTCCCAGGTCTTGGCTCTGTAAAAATTCCACGTTGTTACCTCGCAACTGGTCTAAGTAAGTTTTCTCATCTAGAACTGCATGTTTTTTCAGATGCTTCGGAGCTTGCAATATCTGCAGTAGCATACTTAGTTGGTTGTGTTGACAATTTAAGATCTCAAGGTGGATTTGCTATGGGAAAGTCAAGGGTAGCACCTACTAAAGGTCATACTGTTCCTCGTCTGGAACTTTGCGCTGCTGTTCTTGCAGTAGAAATTGCTCAAACAATTTCTGAGCAGTTAGGTTTGGATTTAAGTCTGGTTAGGTATTACACTGACAGCAGGATATGTCTTGGTTACATTCATAATCAAACACGTCGTTTTTACAAGTACGTCAGTAATAGGATACAGAAGATTAGGCATGTAAGTGAACCTAAACAATGGAGTTTTGTCCGATCAAATTCAAATCCAGCAGATATTGGAACCAGGGGTGTAGGTCCAGGTGAGTTGCAAGCTAGTAAATGGTTATCTGGACCTGAATTTTTATGTAAAGAGTTATGTCCCTTTCCAGAGTTTTTTCCTGTCATTGAGCCAGAGAATGACAAGGAAATTAAATTTTCAGTGTCAGTCAACAGAACTTCTGTTAAAATGCATGAACAGTTGTGTGTAGAGAAATTTGAGAGGTTCTCTTCTTGGCCTAAACTCATTACAGCTTTCAGTAATTTGAGGCACATAGCCAAAACTTTTTCAGGACAGTCAAAGTGTCATGGATGGCATTTTTGTTCTCTTTCTAGAGAACCAGCATTTAGAAAACAAACTGAAAACTTGGTGTTAAGGATGGTCCAAGCAGATGTTTTCAGTAGAGAGATAGATTGTCTGAAAATTCAAAAAAGCATTGATAGGGATTCGCCTATTTTAGCCCTTGATCCTTTTCTGGATGAAAATGGATTATTACGGGTTGGTGGTCGTTTGAGAGGGAGTTGTTTGTTCTTTGAACAGAAACATCCTATAATTTTGTCAGGAAAACAGTATTTAGCAAAGCTGTTGGTCAACTTTTTTCATATTAGTGTTCAGCATCAGGGACGCCTTCTTACAGAAGGAGCTGTTAGGGAAGCAGGTTACTGGATAACTGGTGGGAAACGTTTAATTTCTTCACAAATATATCAGTGTGTTACTTGCAAAAAAGTTAGAGGGCGTTTCCATCAACAAAAAATGTCTGATTTGCCGGAGGATAGAGTAAAGCAAGCTCCACCATTCTCTTATGTAGGTGTAGATGTTTTTGGCCCATGGTCAGTTGTTGCTAGGCGTACAAGAGGCGGTCAAGCTTTATCAAAAAGATGGGCTGTTCTTTTTTCATGTTTGACTATTCGTGCAGTCCATGTTGAAATAATTGACGAAATGTCTTCATCAGCATTTATTAATGCTCTACGTAGATTTATGTCCATTAGAGGCAAGGTAAAACAGTGTCGATCTGACCGTGGAACAAATTTTATAGGTGCAACTGATCATCTTAAATTGAATGTGGTCAATGTTGAGGATGAGGCTAGTCAGTCATTTTTTCAGAAACATGGATGTACTTGGGTCTTCAATGCCCCACATAGTTCCCATATGGCTGGGTCCTGGGAAAGAATGATTGGTATTATCCGCAGGATTTTGGAAGCAATGTTATTGTCTGTTAAGACCCTTACACATGGTATGATTGTAACATTGATGGCAGAGGTCTGTGCCATAGTCAATTCCCGCCCCATAGTATCAGTATCTGATGACCCTGATAACCCTGAAATCTTAACTCCATCAATGTTGCTTACTTCTAAGGCTCAGTGTGATGATTATCATAAAGGTGATTTAGATTTGCAGACTATGTACAGAGAACAGTGGAAACTTGTTCAGTGTTTGGCAGAGAGATTTTGGGTTAGATGGCGTAGAGAATATTTAAATACTCTCCAAAAACGTCAAAAATGGACGTCCGAGCAGTCACCTTTAGAAGTAGGGGATATTGTACTAGTTAAAGATAGTGAATGCAATAGAAATTACTGGCCTTTGGGAAGGGTGAGAAATGTTTACCCAAGCGCAGACAATAGGATCCGTAAAGTTGAGGTTAGTGTATGGAAAAATAACAAACTGATCACTTACACAAGACCTATTGTAGAATTGGTATTGCTTGTTAAAGTTAACAAATAATCATTTGTCATAAACTTAGGTGATTTCACTGTATACAAAATAGGTATTAGATGTTAAAAGGAATAAATTGTAAATAATTTGTCAATTACAAAATTGATAAATTTGGTATAGCAAGATAGCTTATTTGCAGTGGTTCATGTAAGAGTGCATAGATATGCTTAAAGAGCATAAAAATGATTCAAATTTAAATTACTTTCTTGGTATTATTCGTAGTAAGAAGCCATTCATCAAGATAGTGGTTGTGATTTGTAACAATTATTTATGTATATCTGTGTAGATTGTAGTTGTTAATTTTGCGCTCATTTCTGAACTACCATAGAAGATATCTTTTTTTTTATAGTGATATCTAAAGATATCAGACGGGGAGTGTGATGCATTCAATCCTTTTTGGTCATTTCCTTTACTTGCTAGTTTTTTCCAGTACTTTTTCTACAGATGTTGTTATAAGCAAAATCACGTTTTTTCATTCGGTGAGTTCAACCCTTCGGGTGAAGATGTCTTACAGCTCCCACATGTTGTAAGTTTAATCTTCTTAGACATAATTAAGTTAATTTTTAACTTTATTTGTCACCATTCTTGTGTAACATTTCAGAAATTGATATTTACTGGATTTTACTGTCATTCTTTTCGACTGTATTTTCGCCCCCAATTTTCTTCACACCTTTTTGGAAATAAATTTAGCGCGATATCTTACTAAATTTGCATTATTACTTCTATGGTGTTTTACAAAATGAGCATTCTTTACGTATTAAATAGACTAGTATGACATTTAAGATTATTTGTAAATTTTGGATGCTGAAAGTTGATTTGTTATAAAAACATTGTGGAAATTTCAGACATGTAACACATGGTTTTTCAGGGTCACATACTAAAAGGATTTTTTGTGTGTAATTTTCAGCCTTTTACCAAACAT
Source organism: Tridacna gigas (assembly GCA_945859785.2). NCBI lineage: Eukaryota > Metazoa > Mollusca > Bivalvia > Cardiida > Cardiidae > Tridacna > Tridacna gigas. The sequence continues at coordinate 28,128,153 of OX244031.2, read as the reverse complement.
TAAACAAATCAGAAGAGATTTGTATGGTTAGCTATCTGTTACCCCAGAACAGCATACCATCTGTCTTAATAGTATGCCATGCAAATTTCCATTTGTGTTTAAAGCCAAGCCAAGACAGGTGGTTCAGTCTATTAAATACAAGGCTTGAAAGCCAGGTTTGCTGAGCTCTGCCTATTTCTTTCAGACAATTGATGATAGTCATGGGAAGAGGATTCAATCCCTCTCACTGTTGTATATTTTTTCAACTATGTTTATGTGGTAAAGTAGCCAGTGGCTTGGAAAGTACAAGTTAAACCAATTCTAGGAAGGCATGTATAGGTGCACTGGCCTTTGCAACATAATTGAAACAATGTTGAAAATAGTGTTAAACCATAGAAGCAAGTTTTGGTCCAAATTTACTGAAAATTGTATGGCCAAAATTCTGTCTAGATAATCTTTTTGACTGTACAATACCGATAGGTCCACTAGTATACATTTCAAAAGCAGTTTAAGCATGGAAAATCCTAAAAGGATATCAACCAGGTTACTTTCCCGCCCAATGTCAATGAAACTTGGTCAAAATGTTAGATTTCACTGTGTTTTAGGGTAGCTTTAGCTTTAAATTAAAATTGGGCAGAATATTTGTAACCAACGTTTCCCTTAAAAAAAGTGAAATCTAACATTGAAACTTGGCAGAATATTTGAGTCCAGCCCCTGTAGCTCAGTCGGTAGCGTACAGGACTTGAGAGCTGGGGATCGCTGGTTCGATCCCCGGCTGGGCCATTTTTTTTCCAAGGATTGATGATAGTCAATGCGACAGGATTCATTCCTCTCTCACCACTGATCATTGTTTTGACGATGGTTATATGGGAAAGCAGCAAGTGGCTTGGAAAGAATATTGTGCGTAGTACTGGTAAAAGAAACTCAAGGAAAGCATGGGTAGGTGCACAGGCTGCCGTGAAATAACTGAAATAATGTTGAAAAGGGTGTTTAAGACTAAAAATCAATCAATCAGAATATTTGCCTTGATAAATATTTCAGACAAGTTTAATATGAATCATATCGGGTCAAAAAGTAGGTCACTGGGGAAAATCGTAGGAAAACCTTGTTTGCACTCAGAGATAAAATTTTCAGTCAGATACTCTTGAAAATTGGTTGGATTTTTTGTCTTAATGACATCTCGTACAAGTTTGATATTAGTTGGTGTAGTATCAAAAAGTAGGTCACTTTTATGAATCAGAAAAACGTTGTGTGCACCATACAGGCCACATTTATCAGCAGTAGGCCTATTCCTTTTTGCATGCTGCTCATTTTGATTGGTTGCATGAGCCTGTACAAATTTATGTTTTCCCATTCTGTTGTCAGCTCTACAGACTGTCAGCTAGAGACAATCTAGAGATATTTTTATTAGTCTGTACAAATGTGATCAAGAAGTTTCAAGCCTGTACAAATGTGATAGAAATTTTGGGCCTCTTCTTTCTTCTTCTTCACCCCTTCAGATGCCCAGGCTTTGTGACAAGGAGACATAAGGCATCGTACATACTGGGCCAATCAAAACATATTTATATCTTTAGATACGAGAAGCACAGTAATTTTGCGAAAATAAATCTTACCGAGTTTTTGAAATGTTCAGCTGTTTTGGGGAAAGAGCACATCGTCTGCGTTTTGTCATGCACATTGTGTCTAAAAATAGGAAAGATGAAAGATTCCGAGTATTGTTCGGCAACATCACTCGTGACTACTCGGCCGATTCCGTAACTACATCTAAGTATTTGCCAATGTTTCTTCAGTGTTACAGCGCACTGATTTCCACTTGTAAATAAGATCATTAGGGCTTGAAATTCTTAGTCAAAAACTTTCGTTAAATTAACATGTCGCATCTCTCACAGTTCTTTGTGAACTTAAACCTAACTTTGATGTTCAAACCCAAAATTTTTTATCATTTTTGGGGGTCGTTTCTTTCAGTGTAGTGAGATGCATTGCAAGCGGTACTTTTCACATTTACTGGGCTTTTCCGAAACTGCTCGGATCATGTGGATGGGGTTGAACTTTTGGTATACGATTACTATAGCCTTGGGCTTGGCAAGCCAATCCCAGGCTAAAACGCGACCAAACATAACCACTTGGTATTATCTGGTTATATCCCTGAAACCGTTTCACCTATGTTTATATAATACAAAACGTATATCGGAACCTATCAACTTTAATGGTTACGAGTGCCTGGTCATAAGTCTTACCGTTAAGGAACAATATCTTCAATGAATCAGGTGACAGCACGACAGCAGTAGATTGCATTATATATGCAAAATTTATGCATTTCTGTTGTTATATCTAGCGCAAAATTGAAATCATTACAATTTAAATGTGCAGATTTCAAGTTCGAAATTGAAAAATGCCCATGCATGTAGCTGATCATGTTACAATGATTGGATTAAAAAAATAATAATAATACTAAAGTCGATGACAATCTTTTTTTTTTTCCATCAATAATGCATCAGCGAACGCCTACAAAAAAAAAAATTGCTTAGTCAGCACCATCAGCTATAACAACAAGAACCACAGATCATTTTAGTAGATGTATCTAGCCGTTTATTGGTTTTTAAGGAAAATAACATTGTTCATGCAATTTCTTCTTATTTTTGTGGTGACTTGTAGCACACAATCGAAATTATTACAATTTAATTGTGCAGATGTCAAGTTTGAAATTGAACTTAATTCCCTTAACGGCCATGTTATGATAATGGGATAAAAACAAAACTCTTTTCATCCATAATACATCATACTTCAAAAATACCAAATATAAACAAATTTTGTTATTGAGAAATAAATGATTAAGTTAAGTGTACCGAACTCTTTTAAGAATGGTTGGTGAATACGAACCCTGATTGGCTGGGCCGATTTGTCTCAACCATCCAGACTATAAACCTTTGATTACAATAAACTCAATTTCAGGAACTGTTCCTGAATACGGACTTAGCTTATCATAATTTCAGAATAGGACGCCGGAAGGCCCTTTACCTTACAATACTGGTGTTTTTTGGCTCGTCTTGCGGCTTGGTTGGAATGGTGGAATTTGTAGGGTTTTGTATCCTCATGTTTCTGATTGGTGGAGCCTCCCTTGGATATGTTCTATGTGCCTACGTCTTAAGTAAGTGGTTAAATTCTTTACCTTACGAAAAAAATTTATACTTATCAGAATTGAAAGCTTTTGCAGACGACATATTATATGTGACTCAGAATCACGGGATTTGCTTGCGACATGGTAGAAAACATTGGGGAAAAAAGGAGAAAATGCTGGGTACCAGCACTTTCCTACAACTTCTTTTTTTTTTTCAAATTTTAAAGACTTCTCAATCTGGGTTGTTGAAACGGGATTGTTTAGTAAAGGGTTAAGTCTTTTCCAGACAAGAAAACTTCAGACATCAAATTTGAAAGCTCTCGTACACTACATATCAGTTGTAGCTCAAACGATATGGCATTTGTCCGTAAAAGGATAAAAAGAGAGAAAAGAAAGTTACCAGCATTTTTTCTTTCTGCCTATTCCCGCAAAGTTTGCAGTGTCTCCTTCCGTATAGTCGTTGAAACGGTCGGTCGCTTGGTAAATGATAATGGTTTACTCTTGTATTCTTGTTTCGCATTTCAAGTAACCAGGTTCATTAATTTTAAGAAAAATCATTTGCAGACTACCCCCTATTATTTAGAAGACCAATTATAAAAATATTGTGGAGAAAGAATAATTCACTCATAACGAGCAAGTTTCCACATTGCCTCATTCTTTTCACATGTGTACATGTAACTCTTTACCAGACAAAAGATTTTTAGACCGGTCAACTTCGAAATCTTTTGTAGACGACTAATCAAATGTGATGCTAAGAGTGTCTTTACCTGAATGGATAGGAAACACTGAGAGAAGAGCATTCCATCCCTTCCCACAATGTTTTCAAAGTCCTGTTTCCTCCGATGTAATGAAACACCGGATCGTTGGATAAAGGTAAACTTGTAATGCATATTGAAGATCCGTCTTTTACATCGATAATTTCAAAACCGTCTGCGTTTAAATGTTTCAGGAGGTAACATATTTTTGTTTATTTTTTATGGTGTTTCCAACATTATTTGACGTTATCATATCTTGACAAGTGTATCTATCAATGAAGCTCACCTGAGGGTTCCTATACCAGGGCTGCGCACGATATTCTTTCCAAACTGCTGGCTGTTTTCCTACATAGCCACCGTCGTTATTTTGATTTGTCGTTGAAAATGCTTTAAATTCTTTTTGTGGTGTTTAACGCCATTCCAACATTATTTGATGTTATTATATCGTGGCCAGTGCATCTATCAATGCTGCCCTCCTGGAGGTTCTTATACCACCGTTGTGCAGAATATTATTCCCAAGCCACTAGTTGCTTTCCCACATTGCCATCGTCGAACATTTGATTTGTCGTTGCAAATGCTTTTAATTTTGTCTAATAACGAGGTAAGCTTCTTTACACCTAGCTCAAGTCAATACATAGCTTTGAACTGTTCATTGGTGTAGGAGCACCGGGTTCGTATTCACCAACCATTCTTTAGAACGTTCTTTGTCTTATTCTCCAGAATTCCTAACTTCGAAAGTAATACAACTTCTGATTTGCTGAACTATTTGGTTTTGCCAATCAAAAACTGTGTTTCTATCAAATTTAGAAAATCTTGGAGAATAAGAGTTAGAACGTTCTTAAGAATGGTTGTGCGAATACGGACCCTGTACATACCGTTTGGGAATGCAAGGTGCCTCAGCTTGTCTGCAGTCGATGTTCTAGCTTAACTTTGCCATCGTATTTCGATGATTTATTTCTTGAACAATGAATTTTTGCGTCTTTTTTTATGTCCCCGCCATGAAACGGGGACATATAGTGTTACACCTGTCCGTATGTATGTATGTATGTCGTTCGTGTCCGGCCAATGACTTTCAGGTGCGTGGTCCAATTCTAAAATAATTTGGTACAAATTATCACCATGGATAGGCAATGTGTCGCGTGCAAAACAGTGTCGCCAGCTTCGAGATCAAGGTCACCGTGCTTTGTAGAACTTTGTCAATATTTTCTACAATTATAGTGATTACAGGTGTTCCTGTCCGGCCAATAAGTTCCAGGTGCATGGTCCGATTCCAAAATAGTTTTGCACAAATAATTGCCATAGATACAAGATGAGTCGTGTGCAAGAACTGTGTCGCCAGTTAAAAGGTCAACGTTACAGTGCTCAGACGATGTGTAGCGTGCCACATTCGTTTCGCTAGCTGAAAGGCCAAGACCAAAGTGCTCTGTTGAACTTTATCAGTTTTGCTACATAAAGTAATGATGTTTGTTTGTGTCCAGCCCACTGGGCTGGATTTTGAAATTGTCTTGGACTAAAGGTAACCATGGATAGACGATGTATCGCATGCAAGAACCTTGTCACTAGATTAAAAGTCAAGGTTACAGCTCTCAGTTGACTCCGTGTGTTTTCTCCAATTGTTGTTAAATCTTGTGAAGACCATAACCTTTAATCCGTTAATATTTTCATAAAGTTGTAAAGGTTATTAAGTTGGTATGCCGCATACAAGAAAGACCACTCTGATTCTATTTTTAAGTTATCTCCCATTATTGTTCAATTTCCTTAAGGTCAAAACTCCTGTACCAATTGCTGTACCAGTTGAGATATTTTGGTTTTAATTAATACAGATGCTTAGGACATCATGAAGGCTTACTACAACTATATTCGGTGATCTCCCCTGGTCGGAACCTCTTGTTCAAGCCATAACTCTTTAACCAGTGGAGTCATTTTAGTTGTAGTTAGCAGAGCTGTTAAGAAAAAGAAATAGGGGCGTCACGACATATAAGGATAAGTCTGACCTGCGCGTTGGAGTTATCTCCCTTACTTATACTTCGGATTATACTTGCAGAAAATCAGCAGTGCATGCTTTATTTTCATATTTTTTGTTGATTCTTTGTTAAAAATAACTTACTAGCAAGCACAAAAGTGAGTTTCTCAGACCTTTCCTTCGAGAGTTATTGTCTTTCAAGCTAACTGCCCTTATTATGTCCCCCACCTTAAAATGGCAGATGGGCATATAGTGTCACATCTGTCTGTTATTAGAAAAGATGGTGTTCATTTCCGGCCTATAACCTTGATATACAGCGTTGGATTTCAAAATTGTTTGGCACAAGTGATAACCATGAGCAGATAACATGTTGCTAGCAAAACCATGTTGCCAGCTCAAAGATGAAGGTCACAGTGCTCGACGAAATGTTTTACATTGTGTGTGTGTGTGTGTGTGTGTGTGTGTGTCAAGAAATATGGCTAAAGGTCCTCGTTTGAGTTTGGAGCTATACTATGACTGTGATCTTTGTCATGTTGCGGGGTCATCAGTGTCGGTGACACATTTCTTGTATATTAATATATTGACTAGATAATCTGAAAATGTAGGAAACAATTAAATAAGCAAAGTATACTAAAAACTAACAAGTAGGTGTACTTCTTGAGAAACGGAGACACATAGCAATATACTTGTATACTGGAGACAACTTGGCACTTTTAGTGTTATGTGATTACAATACATTGTTTTAGGCATGGAAATGGTTGGGCCAAGCAAACGGATGTGGACCGGAAACGTAATTTACATTTTCTTTACCTCCAGTTCAGTGTTACAACTCTTACTTGCATATCTAATCCGCGATTGGAGGTATTTTACACTAGCGATTGGCCTTCAAGTGGTATTTTTTCTACCATACTATTGGTAAGTAAATATTTTTTAACTCTTAACCTGATTCATACGGAATACCGTTAGGGTCATCGCCTTTAAATGTTTTAACTTGAAACGCGATACTCGATAGTACGATTATGATGATGCGAAATCACGAATGACGATAATGACGATAATGCGATATTACGATGGTGAAAACGCGACAATGCGATAGTGCGATGTTTATAGTGCGATATAATATCGTGTTTTCACTATCGTGCTATCGCGTTTTCACCATCGTACTGTCACGTTTTCACCATCGTACTATCGTGTTTTAACCATCGTACTTTTGCGTTTGGTATTCCGTACTCATCAGCCATGTAATAAACTCTAAGAATCAGACTACATAAAATATGCACGCTGATCTTTAATTTATACTGATTGCTTTGCAGAAACATTATGTACAAAGCCAATCTTGAGGTTGCTTTCATTTGTGTCTATTCCTTTATTTCTAGAGTGAAAATGTCCATTTGGTTTATTTGCAATCTAAAGGTTAAAAATCAGTAATGTTTCATTTTTAAACTCACAGAGCGCTAGACTGGACATTTAGGCCTACTCTCACGTCACTGACGGACAAAACTTTATACTTGTCTAACTTGAAAGCATTTGCAGACGACGAATTAATTGTGGTTCAAATGGACATACTTGTCTTAGAACGAGTCAAAAATATTATGGGAAAAGGAAAAAAATGCTGGTCACTAGCATTTTATTCTTTTCCCACAATGTTTTCCAAATCCTTATTTCAAAGGGTCATTTAAACTCGGGATGTTGTAGTACTTAAAGAGGTGAAATCGGCATTGTAGGTCAAGATCAGACTGCAACGGACATGCTTAGTGATCTTGAATCTTCATTGTTGGGTATTCTGTGAGACATTACGTGAGATGAGATAGTTTGAGCCAAAATATCTCACAACACACCGGACGGAGTAGAATCGGACCACACTACACGTTTTGTTGAGTTCCATCTTAACTCTTTACCAAACGACAAAGGTTTTGACCTGATCAAATAGAAAGTATTTGCGGACGACAACTAAAATGTAGCTCAAAATCTAACTTTTGTCCTAAATAGGATAGAAAAAAATTTGGGAAATGGAGAAAATGCTGGTTATCATCTTGGAAATGATATTCTGCAATGTACTGGTAAATGAAACTCCAAGAAATCATTGAAAGGTGCACTGGCCGTCGCAAAACAGCTGAAATAATGTTGAAAACGGCATTAAATACCAAATAAACAAACGCACATTCTTTGGCTATAATAATTTAAAAAAAGACACTTCAAAGTTTTGCAAATGGAACGCGTCAAATAACACTTATTTTCTCAGCGAAATTGATTAAAAAGGTCGTCGTCAAAAATTCAGATGTATTAACCCTTATCCTGCCGAATTTAAATTGTTGGCGATCACACAGATTTCAATTGGTTAAATGGCAATGGATAGGGTTTTGTTGACAGAAATTAATGGTAGAGAAGCGGAGAGTGCAGAGCAAGATCAGACTGCACGTACATGCAGGCTGATCTTGCCCTACACTCTCCGCAAAATAAATCCATCATTGCAAACGGCAGGATAAGGACTAATGCGCTAGTATTCTTATATTTCTACAAACAAACAAGTTAACCTTTTCCCCACACAATAACACACAGATTTAAGGATCTTAAGGAAGAAGGCTTTTGCAAACCTTGAGAGAAATAAGAAAATGCTGGTAACCAGAATGATCTCATTTTCTCGTAAAGTTTTCTGCGTGGCAAAAAAAAAAAAAATGCAGTCTAGTAGAGTTATACGGAATACCGTTTCTTCTTTGAATGTGTATGCGCATGCGCACCAGAAGGCGATAAAACGATGGTGAAAATGCAAAAGTACGATGGTGATAACGCAACCGTACGATGATGAAAATACGATAGTGTGATGGTGAAAACGTGATAGTACGATGATGATAACACGACAGTACAACGATGAAATCACGATAGTACGATGGTGAAAACGCGAAAGTACGAGGATGGAAACACGATAGTACGATGATGATAACGCGACAGTACGATTGTGATAATGCGATACTACGATACTACGATGATGAAAACGCGACAATACGATGGTGAAAACACGATATTATATTGCACTTTAATCATCGCACTATCGTATTGTCGCATTTTCACCATCGTAGTATCGCGTTATCGTCATCGTACTGTCGCGTTTTCATCATCGTAGTTTCGTGATTTCGCATAATCATCATCGTACTATCGAGTATCGCGTTTTAAATTAACACATTCAAAGGCGATTGCCCCAACGGTATTCCGTAGACTCATGTGGGAAAAGTAATGAGTGACTTGGAAAGAAGGTTGTGTCAGGCCTGGTGTGAGAAAGCCAGGAAAGACATGCGTAGGTGCACTGATCGCCGTGATATGACCTTTGTTGTTAAAACGGCGTTTAACTCCAATACAAATAAACAATCTTAACCCTTAACTACACAATCCCGACTTTTAACGGCCCAGAGGTTGAAGGCTTTTGAAATCATTGTCGGAAAAGGAAAAATGCGCCTCCCCAATGTTTTCTACCATTTCAAAGACAAACCCCATCATTCAATTTGTCATTTGTCGTCCAAAATCTCATCCTTTGATTTGTCAATACATATGTCGTAGTGTCACATGTTTGTGACTATCCGATTGGTCGCCATCGATTTCATGTGTTGTGTTTGATCACATAACTTCGGGACCTTTGAAGAGACGGCAAAAATTGCACTTTGCAAAATAAAGCATTTGCAAATTTGAATTTGTGCCAAATGATGTTTTTTTTCATTAAAAGTATTTATGGGAAAAAGAGAAAATGCGGGTTACAAGCTTTTCCACCTTTTCCAATAATGATTTTAGAAGTCTTTTGAAAATAAGATCAAGCCTTATAAACGTGATTTTCAAGCGAAGAGTCATGCTCTGTGGGATGGAATAATCCTTTCACATGCAGAAAACCTACCAAAAGGGCGGCCGGCGCAGGCTGACATGGGTCGATATTTTTTGCTTATGCATAAAACCCCTTTATCACAAGCTTGACCCATATCCTGGAATGCAACATCGAAGTAAATAACAGTGAAAATGCATTCTTTCTACGTTGATCTGTAAAAGGTAGCTGGCGAATTCGATAGGCCAAACGACATTTTTACAAACTGGTAGAAACCTATGCCTTACTACAGACCGAATTTATAAAATCCGTTTATTATGTGCTCAGGGGTAAACACTTTCTGTTTCTTGTAGATGCATTTCGTTCCCAAATCAAATGATTTTGTAATCCAGCAAGGAAAAACGCATAGACCGCAAAATAATTCAAAAGGACTTATTTAGGCAGGGGAAAATTAAAACAAAGCAAAGATGAGGGTGTTTTTGCTATAATATTGCAAACGGTGGCGGACTGTATTGATCCAAGCTCAGACTGAAAGATCTACAAAAGGCATTCTGATCTTGATCTGCATTTACAACGCGAAAGCTGTGCTTGGTGCTCTACGGGTTAATTATAATCCGGATTCTCATGAGGAAATCTTAGGATTTACAATGTCTCTATATTTTTCATCTAAGAAAATGAGCCATGCTCTGGCAAAAGGGGGCTTAATGCATCTCTGTAATGCATTCTACCAAGCAAGTCATCATATCATCATATAAGTATGGATCCATAAAAAAAACCACACACACTTAGTCTAGCAACTGACATAATCATGTGGTAAGACCGGCTCTTTGACATACAGAAAATTAACCAAATGCGAAAAGTTTCGGCCCAGGTCAGCTTTCGCGGACCTGGGTCGATACTGTTCGCAGATACATTAAGCCCCTTTTCACAGAGCATGACTCAAATGTTTTCGTATTATTCACTGTGTTTACATATCATTAAATTCCTCAAAGTTCAGTGAATCAGATGTCTTTTTTTTAAACACAGCCGGTGTAGGGAACAGGAGAAAGAACAAAAGAAAGGGAAAAAATGATATCCTTTGTATTTGAAGGCAAAAAATGCCACCTTTGGGCCTTCCACTTAGGTTTCTTGAATCTTAAGTAAAGACTGAATCTGTTTAAGGGAGGGTTTTCCAATGGTTGTGTTTGTAATTATCAGTTCAATCACAGCGTCCTGCCATTGGTTACTTATTAAAATTTGAACAGTGTTTGCTATTATCAGCGTTTATCTAAGAATTTCTCACTGGTAACAAAATAAAGATTTAACAGTATGTAATTTATTTCACGGCTTATTTCTGACCCCCTTTTAAGTAACTAAAGATTGAGCGAGGGATCATTTTTTACCAGGTTCACCAATGGATTCCGCCCTTATGTAAAGCAATAACTACTTTGAATGTACCTGGCTCCTCTGACAATATCTCGGTGGCATTTTGATAACTGGACTGTAAATAGTACATTACTAGGTACACCCCTTAATATTCCTCTCCAGAGGAAGTATCGAACTACATGTAGTAAATAAATTACCAGGCTCAATTACCCAGAATGCCCAAGCTGCTTTAATTTTAATTACCAGTGTCATCACAGAGCCTCATTTCCAGTTACTAGGTAAAAATTAAACTGTGTAAACTATAATATTGCACTTATCCCAGAATGTCTTGATTTTCTTCTTTACTAAGACAAGATTGAACGGTTTCTTCGTTGCCTTGCTTATTCCGTAGTTTTCTCTTTGGTTCCTGAGTAAAGATCAAACTGAATTTGTATTTACAAGGCTAATCCCAGAATCCCCACGTTGGTTACTAAGTAAAGACAGGAAGGAAGAAGCGACAGACATTTTACAACGAACAGCAAAAGCCAATATGAAGGAGTTTGATACAAAACTCCTGGATGGTTTGACTGAAGCACCTCCACAAGGTCGAGTATGGCAATTGTTTTCTAACAGAATCCTCGGTTTCAGGACGATAATTGTTTTTTGGAATTGGTAATTCCAGATTTTATGTTCATTTACCTATTTATATATTCACATTACTTTACTTACTTACCTTCGATAGTCAATTTTAGCAATTCTCGTACTATCCATTTCAGCCATGCTTCATCCCTCTAATACAACTGTTTGAAACTGGAACGCGAAAACCTCTAAGACAGTGTCGTGTCGAATGAAAAGTAAATTCACAAGTGCAGTTCGTGATATTTTATAGTATAGTTGTTCAAAATGGAAAAAATATGTGTCTTTTAATGCCTTCAGTAAGTCTTCTATGAGGACAAACCAGAATAAAAATTGACAGATTGTATTTAAACTCAATATCTCGTTGCGTGTTCAAAGAGGTTCACATCCTACACGCACCTCTTTATAACTGCAACTCGACGTGATCCGACCACACAGAAATGCAATCTGTTGTAATATTCTATTTGTATTATCTTCCAAATTTTCGTAAACTATTTACATACCTATTAAGACATAGAAATTTTGTGCGGACGGCTTAGATGAAAATTAGAGTTTACGCCATGTGCAGTCTGATCTTAGATCTACATCATCTGTTATCTGAATCTAATTATCTTCTTGTATGGGGATGGCAAAACTATATGAGTCATACTCTAGCATAAGGGCTGAATGCATCTCCGTGGCACATGATACCAAGCAAGTCATTACATGATCAGGGATCCATAGAGTCCATTTTATCGAAGAACTGCAGAAGCATGAGGTAGACTGGTCTTTTGACCTACAGAAAATTGACTAATAGCGAAAAGTTTCGGCTCAGGTCAGCCTGCGCGGACGGCGCAGGCTGACCTGGGTTGATACTTTTCGCAGATGCATTAATCCCCCTTTTCACAGAGCATGGCTCATATCTCACTGTCTATTGTAGGTTTGTTTGCAGTTTTTCCTATTATGGTACAATCATGAATATAGATAACCTCAGTGGAAACTTCTACGTAAACTTTGCTTTGATGACCGTGGTGGAATACCCGGCTAAATTGATATCTATGACTTTAATAGACCGCGTGGGTCGCAAGAGGCTACACATGGGTTACATGTTTGTCGGCGGAATCGCTTGTATGGGTACTATGTGGCCTATCACTGACGGAAGAGATGGTAAGGGTCTTACATGCTTTTAAACTGAATACTTTTCTACTTCGACTTTTTAAGGCTTTTAAACATGAAAACAATAAAGATTTTTTTTATTTCGTAAAATTGACTCACAGTGGAATAACAGTACTAAAGCCCGCACTCGTCACAACTTGGCCGATTTGCTAACTACTTCTAACCTCGTCCGTATAAAAGAGGTTTCCATTTTTGAAACATAAGCGTCTACATATAGGTTACTTGTTAATAGTCGGGGTTTCTTGTTTGGAAGCTATGTGACTTATCCTGGGAGTGGAAACGGCATTATCTTTTACCTGACGGCAAAATTCTGGTTTTGTCAATCATGAAAGTACTTGCAGACTGCAAAATAAATGCGGCTAAAATGATGGGATATATCCTATAAAATTTGGTAAATTGTGTTTGCGATATTTACCAAAAAGAAAAAAAAAGCTGGACTATAAACAAACAAACAAAATATTGAGTTTACATGAAATAACATTTTATATAAAATTTAAAAACGTCTGAGCCTCAAGGCTCTCAACACAGGCGTCCTGGTCCAGTGTGATGGTAAATTTTATGTTAGCCACTAGACTGCTAAACGAGAAACAAGGCACATTTGCGGATCAAGAGTAGCTTGCACAGAACGTGCAGTTTGACATTTGATGTACACTGTCCGAAACGTTGAGATTTTTCTGGCAAATGTTGCAGCAGTTGGGGGTTTTTAACAAGTTTAGAAATTTTCATTTTAGTAAATATTTTACAAGTCGATGGTGCGGGACAATTGTGACCTCTGATAACAAATAAATATAAAATTTGGAAAAACAGATAAATAATAATAAAAAACGATATTCATTCTAGAGCTGCAACCAGTTTTGATCACCCTAGCGTTGGTTGGAAAACTTTGCATGGTCGGCGCCTTTGGTACTGTTTACATCTTGTCCACCGAGATTTATCCAACTGTTGTTCGGAATGCAGGAATGGGAGCCAGTTCAGCCTTTGCTCGTATCGGGAGTATGATCGCACCGTACATTGCAAAATCAGTAAGTTATAACTGAGCGGTGTTCGGGAGAAAATAGAGGATAATTGTCTGGCTCGGTGTATGATCGAAATTTCTTTCATCGAGTGAAGATATGTTCTTTGCTTTTCACGAGATGAAAGAAATTTCGATCATACACTGAAACGAACAATTATACTATTTATTTTATGCTCTTCACCTTAACCTTTCTTTTCAATTTTTGCTCATCGTGAAAAATATGTGCACTTTTTTCAAGAGAAATGGATCTGTTCAATCTAGTCGGATACGGACTAGCTGTAGCTGTTCAATGTATTTAAGTTATACATTTATCAAAAGAAGAGCTGCATTATATGGACATATTTTGTCCAAAAAACAGTTGAATTGTGAGGTAGAATGGTCCTTTGACAAGTACAAAATTTACCAATATCAAAAAGTTTCGCCCCAGGTCAGCCTGAGCAGTCCGCCTAGGCTGACCTTGGTCTATACTTTTTGTAGATGCATTAAACCACGTTTTTTTTTTAACAGAGCGTGACTTGATTGCATTGATTTTTTTTTCCTCTTGTGTGTGTGTGTGTGATTTCAACATTGGCACAGTACAACCAAGGCAGACCTTGGGTGTCTTTGCGTTCCAGATAATTATGTGACCATTGCAATGCAAAACAATCTTTTCATACAACCCAATGCTTTCCTACATGCATGTCCTTGATACAGTGCTGAGCGCTGTGGCTCGAAACTTGTAGCAATGGCTATTATCGATAGAGGTAAGATTATGCAGAAAAAAAAACATTTTTCTGCCCAAAGATATCGCTAAAACCAACCGAACACGAAAACTTGTCTATCATGAAAAGGTCGACTCCCTCCCCCTCAAAAATTCAGCCGACCATTTTTTGTAATGGCGTTCCTGTGACGTCATCATCTGTGTAGCAAGACACCAATCTCCGAGCAGAGTTGTCGTTCGTTACTCTCACCATACATCTCTGCAACGGGCTAAATGACAAGAATCTTGTCAAACAGAGGAAAACATGTTTTGTTACTGTTTAACTGTTTCATGTGTAACATAATAAAGTAGACAAAGGAAATATGATTCCGGATACATTATAGGTGCATTCAAACTGATGAATTTACCTGTATACAATGGAACTATTTTTTCAAGCTTCTTTACTGATCAGAATCTTACGCCAATTGGGAAAAAAAAAAAATGGCTGCGCCCATGAATGATGACAGTTTAATACATCGATGGATCTAAGTTTGTAAGATTAAAAAACAAGTTATCGTCCTTTAAAAGACATTTAAGCTTTTCAGAAAATCCCTCTTTTTCACATTTCCTACCACTAAGTCTGATTGGTCGTATGCTGTTTGAACAGCACACAAAACAATCGACTGGTCTTTCTTTCACCGGCGTTTGTGTCGCCATTTTGAGTTATGGTCATGTGACGAAAATATCACGTGATGACAGACTACTTTCTGAGCTAACTACAGAGGTGAATGGGAATGATCCGTAGTGCAAGAGAGTGGCAAGACACATGTAATCAATTCGTGCCAAAAAGAGTAAGCTACATCTGTTTGTAATAATAATAATAAAAACAATAATAATACCAATCATTGTTATTAATATAAGTACTGAATTGTTGGTTAAATATTAGTAAATCGAAAGTGTTTTCATCATAACCACGAAATAAAAGGCTTAGTTTCGTATTTTGGTAGAAATCGATGGTTTTCTTCCAATTTTCTTTTAAAATTTCTTTTATCCACCTGATTTTAAATCAGATTTTTAAAATTACAAATCAGCCCACACAGACCAAAGCAAACGTGTACAAAAGCTGACGCATTAAATGACGACACGCTTGGGCAGTAAAAAGCGATACTACTGACCGTGTTTGGAACAGGGTCACGTGGTTTTGGCACGACTTTCATCGTTGTCCTACCTTAAAATGTTTCAACTTTTCCGAATGATTAAGCACTTACCCATTTAAACTAACCTCGTTCTAGGCAACACTTGTGGGTGGGGTCACAGGAGAAGCTATACCACTCACCTTGTTTGGTGCAGCAATGTTTTTGGCTGGACTTTCTACCATTCTCCTACCGGAAACACTTAACCGACAACTCCCGGAGTCCATCGAGGACGCCGTTAATATGAAGAAACAGTAAGTACTATTTTCCATAAGATTGTTTGATTGGTTAATTGCATGGTGTTTAACGCCGTTTTCAACATTATTTCAGAGTTATATCGCGGTGGCCAGTGCATCTATCCATGCTTTCCTGGTGTTTCTTTTGCCAGTACTCCGCACAATATCCTTTCCAAGCCACTGGCTACTTTCCCACATAAACATTGTCGAAACAATGGTCAGCGATGAGAGAGGAATGAATCTTGCCGCAATGACTATCATCAGTCCTCGGAAATAAATTGGCCGAGCCGGGGATCAAACCATCGACCTCCTGTTCTCAAGTCCTGAGCTACCATGGCCCAGCTTTTCACATAAGAATTTGACTAAATAACACGCTATTTCAATGGCAGATCCGTCGACAGAATCGTTCATTTTTTCTTCAGATCGTTATTTTCCACTAAAGCTATAACATCAATCAAAGAAGTTATTATTTCAAAATTCACTCGGATCATCCTTCAAAATAGCTTGCTTATATCCTTTGGTGAATATAAAGTTTTCTTTTCTGTAGATCCTCACTTTTGCTTCAAAAGACTAGAAAAATATGACTTTCATTGGCTAACAGAAGGGTGTAACGTTTTTGGGTGGTTAGTTTAAAGAGATTGTTGTGAATGGGTATCTGCGAAGGTATATTTGATTTGTACTGAGGCCGTCTAGAGTGGACGGTTCTGCATTTTCTTTGTTGTTAAGTCTTCACCACTCGACAAACTTTAAGACAAGTCTATATTGAAAGCACTTTCTGACGACAAATCAAATGGGCCATGCTCTGGCAAAAGGGGGCTTAGTGCATCTCCGTGATAAATTATACAAATCAAGCCATAACATAATGGTAGATCCATAATAGTCACTTTTTCTAACAACCGACTGAATCTTGACGTAAACTCGTTCTTGGACATACAGAAAATTGACCAACAGCAAAAAGTTCGGCCCAGGTCAACCTCTAAAACAGTTTGAAATAACATCATTCGGGTTTTTACAAACGGCTTAAAAGTTTGAGATCTATTTAGTTTATTTAGCAAGACAAGGGTTCAAGGAAATACCACAGAAAATAATTTTTCTTACTTTTGTCTTCCTTTTTTACTGATGCTTTGCCGGTTGCTTTACTTAATTCATTGATAAATCATTTTTCAAGTTTGATGAGACTTTAAACATCTAAATGGCTCCATCTAAAGATCTTTCTTGTTTCCTTTTATTTAAACCGAGGTGTTGGTCATCAGTATCATCGATCGCAAGTTTACTCTTTACTCCAGCACACCACAGCATTTTCAGATTCGTCCACGTTGCAACGTCATACTTTGTGCTAAGGCGATTCAATACATTTACAAAAAGTATCGACTCACATCAGCCTGCGCAGCCAGGCAGGCTGACATTGCTCGAAACTTACTGCTTTTTGTGAATTTTCTGCATGCCCAAGGACCATTCTGTCTCATGA
This sequence comes from Tridacna gigas, assembly GCA_945859785.2. NCBI lineage: Eukaryota > Metazoa > Mollusca > Bivalvia > Cardiida > Cardiidae > Tridacna > Tridacna gigas. The sequence goes on along the minus strand of OX244031.2, from coordinate 28,110,807 downwards.
TCGTGATTCAGTCGATTGTTAGACAAAATGGTTGATATGGATCCATAATTATATGATGACTTGCTTGGTATGATGCATCACGGAGATACATTAAACCGGTTTTCCCAAATCATTACCTGTATGTAGCTGAAACAAATGCGATAACTCTGAAAGGGAAGGAAACATTGCGGGTAAAGGAAAAATGCTGTTGAACAGCATTTTTTCTCCTTTTCCCACAAAATCTTCAAAAACGTTCTTTCACGGGGTTATGAAATATGGGGCTTTTTGGTGAAATTGATTCTCTTGCATTTTTTCCAGGAAATTGAGAGCAAAGGAAAATGTATTGGAGATGTCTAGTCGTGATAACGCGGGTTTTATACCGGAGGAGAGGTTTGGCAAAGAAACACTGTAGCCCCTTGGAAAGGCGAGGACAACATTGGGGTGTTTTGGCGGACCATGTAGACCCAAGATTAGACTTCACCAAACGTCTAGTCAGATCCCCAAACTACATTGTCCGACATTTTGTAAATATGAAGACAAGAATTAGAAGGATAACATGTATTTAGGTCTAGTCTTTCTGCCTAGTTGAGCTATGCTCTGACATAATGGGGCTTAATGCACCTCCGTGATCGTCTTCGTATAATTATGGATCCTCAAAATCAAGCAACTGACTGAATCATGCGATAGAATGGTGCTTTGACGTGCAGAAAAATGATCAAAAAAGAAAAAAAAGGTTCGGCCCATGTCAGCCTGCGCGGACTGCGCAGGCTGATATGGGTCGATACTTTTTTTTTTTTTTTTTTTTTTTTTTCAGTAGCATTGGACCCCCTTTTCACAGAGCATGGCTTATATAATTTCATTAACCCAGTTTTAGAGCGCCAGTAAATAACGGTAACTATTTTACTTCAATATAAACCAAGAAATGTTATATGGTTGAAAAAGATAGAATGATCCTGAACTAAACAGATCTTTCTTGTTGTATTTGACTGACCTTCGATCTCCTTCTGTATCCAATAGGTTATGTTAACCTACCGGCTGGTAAGCATGACTCTTTACGCTTTGCAGACGGTGTACATCAAGATCAGCCTGCACAGAAGGAGCAGTCTGATCTTTGATCTACACTGTCCTATCAGGAGATATTTTCCCAAAAAAATACCCCTGAAATAGCAAAATTTGGGCTTTTACTATCGACTTTAAAGTTTCATTTCGCTTCTTTAGCAGATTAAAGTTTAACGTACGGTTGGTCTATGTCTTGTCTCTGGCAGAACAATAAATATCAATACTGGAAGTGTTGTTGGCAACATTAATTGAAGTTTTTACATTTTACTGTGCTGCAGTAATTGGAACTTGACCATTCATACTTCAACAATCTGATCAACAGACTTATGATAATCGCCGTACTTTTGACCCTTTACCAGAAAACCCCGAGTTTTAACGATCCAGAGAAAGAGAGTTTTCAGGGGGGCAGTTATCGGGGGGGGGGGGGGGGCAGTTTTCCTGATATCAATCGCTTGTTAACCCGGTCGAAGATTTTTTTTTGTCTCTGTAGTGTTCAATAATTGTAGGATAGAGAGATGTAAAGTTAATTAACCGCTACTTAAAGCGCCTTTCACTACTTTGGTGGCCTTTGCGGCCAACGTAGATCAAGATCAGACTGCACGAAACATGTAGTGTAATCTTTTGTCAGCATTTTCCTTTTACCTGTAACAGTATACACAAAAACAACCTTGAAATTGCACTTAATATTTGGATTTTCTTCCAGACTGAACATGTCCGTTAGATTTATTCGGCGCTCTAAGGGTTAATCTTTAAAAAAAAAAGTATTGAAAAATGGCGCCATTAGCTTCTGCCCATTTGAGACGGACTGACCGGAAGGAAATGTCTGTGGTTTATTTTAGCGACAAATTAATGGTAAATAGCGCCAATTTTTTATCAGTGAGGCGAAAAGTAACGTAATGTAGCGAAAATATAACAGCAAGTACGGCTAAGGGCTAAGGACCTAGTTCCGGGATTCTGCACATGTATCTTCGATCAGATAACAGGGTCTAGCGTCGGTCAGTGTTGAAAATTTTTAACCTTTAGGCTGCGACTCACTGACCTTTTGTGGACAGTGTAGATCAAGATCAGACAGCACAGAACGTGCAGTCTGATCTTTGATCTACACTGTCCGATACGGTATTTTCTTTCCGGTAAAATCATCTTAGAAATCGCAATATTTGTTTTTTTTTACCACTGAATGGAAATTTTCTTTTCATTTATTAAGCAGTTTAAGGGTTAATGCTATCCTCCAATTCAGTACTCACTCGAAATGCTGGGCTTGTCATAGGAGTGTCCTTGGACAAGACACCTCAGAGCCCTAGCCTAGTATGGTGAAATGCAAGGCAAACATGAATAAGTGAGCTGTCGCCGTGCTATGACTGACCTTTTATTGAAAGCAGCGTAAAACGTCAATCAATCAATCAAGAAAGTAATATATGCGATCTATGCATTGACACCTTACACTACTTCCCATCACTTGCTCGTCTTACGATTTTTATCGACTTGTTTAACATTCTGTGTGGTCCGATCTTGATCTACGCCGTCTTCAAAAGCACATCATGTTGCCGATTGATAGGTAATAGTCAACTTGTAACTCTGTACCAGACGTTGAAATTTTGTACTCTACCAAATTGAATGCATTTGCAGACGACAAACTGAGTATAGCTCAAAAGATGATTTCTGGCTTTGATAAGATAGAAAACATTGTGGGAAAAGGAGAAAATGCTGGTTACCAGAATTTTCTCCTTTTCTCATTTTTTCTCTTTTTTCCAGCAAATTCCAGCATTTACCAGCATTTTCTCCTTTTTCCAAAATGTCTTCTTCTGCAGGGTCGTTAAAAGTCGGGACTGTGTGGTAAAGGTAAAAATGCAAAACAAATAAATTCATAGATAAGATGACAGTTTATAGCTAAAAGTAAACACCAAAACTAGATCTTTTCGTCAAAAAAAATCATTGGGTCGGACAATATAGATCCAAGAAGTCCGATCTTGGTCTACATTGTCCGTAAAAGTTTTATAGGTAGCGCTTGGCAGCCAAAACGTTTACCGTTTACATTGCAATGAAGAGTTTAACAACCCTGGGGAAGAAACCTTTTGAAAGCATTGTAGGAAAAGGAGAAAATGCTGGTAACCAGCATTTTCTCCTATTCCTACAATGTTTTCTGCCCTTTCAAAACCAAATTCAATAACTTGAAGTATACTTAGTTTGCTGTCTGCAAATTCTTTCAATTTTGACAGCTTTAAAATCTTGTCGTCTGGTAAAGAGTTAGAAAGGATCTAAAATCCGCTACATCATGTTGCATTCAAAATGTGTTAGATCTACTTCTGTAAAAGACACTTTTTTTTTCTCGGGGGAAAGAGGGTTGGTATTCTAACCACGTTTTCTCATTAAGTTATGTAAAGTAGGCATAACAGAGCTGATGAACTTCTTGTTCTCAAGAGCTTTAGGTTCAAAGAAATCATTTTTTAAAAAAGATTGTTTTATAGATCGCTGCGACTTCCATTTTGGGCTGTTTTCGTAGAGAACGACGAGTTATTGTCATAGCCCTGGCGTCGTATGCGTCGTGCAAAACTTTGACATTTTGTAATATCTCTTATCACTGAAGATATTTATTTCAAACGTGCACACGTTGTTAACTATCAAAAAGGAAACTAATACAAAAAGGGGCAGGTAACCATCAATTTTTGACACAGTTATGTCCCTTTTCCTACTTGGATTTTTTTTTCACTAAACAAGCACTTGCAGCTGTGCGTAGGGACCTTCATGCGGTGCTCTTGGCTAACCGTCTGATAATATACCTCATGACACAAACAAATAATCAAGCCTCGCTTCTGTATAATGTCTACATCGTGAGGAAAGTATCACACAAACGTGATCACACACAAAACTTAACCTTTCATGCGTACATGCCTAATCACACAAAACAAAACAAACACATTTATTAAAATGCAGAGTTCGGGACGACAAGGTGCTACTCATGTGTAACAACATGGAAAATAAATGAGCCACGCTCTGTAAAAAGGGGATTTAATACATGCAAAAAGTATGGAGCCATGTCAGACTGCACAGAACGTGCAGGCTGACCTTCGTCGAAATCCTTAGGTATCGGGTAATTTTCTGCGTGTCAAAGGTCCAGTCGACCTCAGGATTTAGTCGAATGTTAGACATAACAGATTTCACGGATTCATAATTATGCGACAACTTGATAGAATGCATCATGGAGATGCATTAAAGCCCCTTTTGCTGGAGCATGGTTCAAATTTTAACCTTTAAAGCAATACTTGGTACAACACATGCGTAATCACAGCAAGAAATGGTTTCAATGTTTAATGTTCACCTTGGAAAGTGTCTTGCGCTGGTAAAAGCATCAGGGACGTTAAGAAGGATGTTTTGGCCACGATGAAAAAGCTCGAAAGAGTAAAGATTTAACCCCTAGGCTGCTAAGTGTGACTCGCTATCCTTTTGCGGACATTATAGATCTAAGATCAGACTGCACAGAAGGTGCAGTCTGATCTTAGATCTACAATGTCCCATAAGGAGATATTGTTTTTCTAAAACTAAGTTTGAAGTAGCATTATTTTAGTTTTTACTACCGGTGTGACAAGTTCCTTTCAGTTCTTTAGCAGGATAAGGGTTAGGACTGTCGCTGTCCTAATACATTCTTGAGCTCAGCAGCTCAATCGGTAACGTACAGGGCTTGAAACCTAAGGGCGGCTGGCTCGAATCCCCAACTGGGCCATTTACTTTCCAAGGATTGATAGTAGTCATTGCAACAGGATTCATTCTTCTCACCGCTGACAACGGTTCCGACCAGAGTTGTATGGGAATGCCTCCAGTGGTTGGGTAGATAATTGTGCGAAATACTGGTAAAAGAACTGGAGGAAAAACATAGATAGGTGCACTGGCCGCTGCGATATAACTGGAATAATATTGAAAAAAGGGGTTGAACACACACACACACACGCACACAAACACACACAAAAAAGCCAACATCCTGACATACTATTTGGTTTTCCGTTCATTTACCCCAGATATCACCAATTACTGTTCCCATGTTTCTATATACGTTTCCATTAGAAAATCGCTTGGTCTTTTCCCATAACGGAATTTCGACTGCACACTGGGTATCGGACGTCAAATAAGCGCTAATGAACCTAATTTGTCCGTATGGAATATTCCCACTGTGAATTTTCATTAGTCAAGCAAAGGGGGTGCTTTGTCATTACCATTGGCTCATTTAGACATTTTTTCGTATATAGCCATCAAGAGAAACCGGCCGTTGCTATCCACCGACAAATGACGATAAGGATCTATTCAGATTTTTACTCTCGCCATGCTTAAAAATGATTTATCACTGAATAAGTGATCAATAAATGGCACATCATCATCAAAGAAATAAGACAAAAGTAGCAAAAAGTATTTTAGTGGTGGGCCTATTTTCTTAATAGGCTATGTAGCCTTTTAAGGTATTTTTAGATTTTTCCCCAGAATTTTGCAAACACTCGTGGGAATGCCACATGATCAGTAACACGAGGCTCGACTACAACTCAATGTCAGAATTGACGACAGTGACAAAGCTGTGAATTTTGTAATCTTTAGATTCAATACAAAATCATGTCCTAGATTCTTTGGAACTAATTTTTGTCTGTGATGTACACACCTATCAAAGAAGCGAATGCACTTCATGTAAGTTTCGAAGTACATGTACATGTAGGTCTATATTCTAACATATCATGAACTTTCATATTTGAGATACAATTATGTGATAAAAAGAATCTGACATTCGTTTATTTTTAAGTGAAAATTTTATTAAGCTCGTCCACAAAAACAAAAACAAAAAATGTTGTTTTGTAGACTTGTTTCATAAAATCTAACCTCAGATGCCAGCTCTTTACATATCCTGTATATCTCAAATTATAGGCAATATAAGAATCGGAACACTGTAAAGTTTGAACTCTGGGCAACGCAAAGTGATGTGACCTGATTTTAGTTTGCTATTCTTATACTTTAGCATACAGGACAGTTTGAATTCGGCAGCACTCTTTGTTCGGTCTGACTGAGTCGAGTAGCGCTTAGACGCCAGAGGATTAAACTGTGACCTACATGTACTATGTATTTTTCTTAGATACTTAGATACGAGTATAAATGTTCACGCCTGTTGATATCTTAACGTCACTCGTTGTTACCTACGAAGCTCCTGTCCAGGGTCCAATGCATTCGGTAAACCTAGGGTGATCCGTAAATCAAATCCCTCGGCTGTATTACGATGGGTAATATAAACCTATACGGTACATCTTTCTTCGCCGGAAATAAATACACAGCTTCATCGCTCTTAAAATCGTAAGGCTCCACCCAAAAAAAGAAAATACTAGTCACATTTTTTTTATCCAAATCTTTCTAAATACATGTTCGTTGGCAAATACGTAATTTCTACATTCAGTTTTAAACGCGGTCCATCATTTCCGTTGGCAGTTTTCATCGACAGATTGATAGATGTAAATAACTTCACTGCGGTTGTTGTTGTCTTGCTAGACGATTTAAATGGGTGTTGCCATGGATAAGATCATGTGACTGACAATATTTCAAAAGTGAAACCTCCTCGATACGGACGAGGTTATATGTAGTAACAAAAAGTGTTTTAGTGGTGGGCCTATTTTCTTAATAGGCTATGTAGCCTTTTAAGGTATCTTTAGATTTTTCTCCAGAATTTTGCAACCACTTGTGAGAATGCCACATGATCAGTAACACGAGCTCGACTACGAGTGACAAAGCTGCGAATTTTGTAATCTTTAGATTCAATACAAAAGATGGCAAAGGATGGCGATCACTATGTCGCTCTATTTACCCTTGGATGATCGAGTTTAAATGTGTTATCCCCGCGATACTCGGCCTGATTAAACTTGATAGTTATCACCTTTGGAATTTTATCATAGAAAACCTATCAATCGTCGCATAAGATAACCCTTTCGGCAAAATCCACACACATATTTTGACAGTCCATCACCTGGTGTTGGAAGGTATCTTTAAACTTCATCTAACTGATTTGTTACAGTGAATGCGGCATTTAAAATGATTCCCAGCATGTCCGACAATTCTCCCCTTGCTATTTTTGAGGTAGGGTGCGAAACAGCCCAGCTCAGATTTGCCAAGTGGAAAAATGAACCTAAAAAATCTGATTCTGGGGTACCTAACATTGCAAAATCATTACCTGGAAAAATAGTACTTCTAAGAATTCATTCACTTTGGTATCAGAGCATGACTAAAACGTTAACAATAGGGGAATAGGGGAACTTACACGACTTGGGCGATAAATATGTAAACAAATACAACATTATCATAACACAATTTAAAAAAGAGTGTTAGAACAGACTACCATGAGGCATGCGTAGGTATACGCATTTATGTATCAGTTCCACCTATAGAGTCAAGAAGCGTCAACAAGTGCCATGAAAGCTTAGAAGCGTCATGAGAACTCTTGTGGTAATTTCTTTGAAACGGATTGCTTTATTTGTCTAGATATTGCTTAATAATACTTCTCACGTAGTTTTATTTTGACATTCTATTGAAACACACCGCTCCCCACATGCACAAAAAAAGAGAAATGTGTTAGTTTGCTCTGAGATTTATAGGAGAGATACCTCTCAGCTCTTTAAATTTCTGCCTGCTTTTACTCAATTCTTTCTAGCAGCAATACGTGCATATTATATGGTACAACGGTTAGATTTCAGTTTGAGCCGAACTAAACACACCCCACCTCAGCAGTGCTTTCACCGCTTGGATTATTTTAGTTTTTGCTGATGATGGATACAAAACGTAATACACTGGTGCTTTAATAACAGGCTGCAACGAATGAATACGCGTCTCTCGGAGATTACATATAAAAAGACTATTTTAACAAATATTAATTATATCCCTTGATACTTTTTCTTTTCTACTACCCCACTTCCAAAATCTGTCTTACACAAACTGAGTTTTGTGGCATTTCTTACTTATTATTATTATTATTTATTATACTTTCCATTTAGTTTCATGAATATTGTATTTAATTGGGTTGAAACTGTCTCTACCTTATATCCCCATCTTTGATCTACAAACCCCTTTGGTAAATAAAAGGTATTGATGTTGTCATCGTATTGGAAATCAGTACTCATTAACGAAGATATTGGATGAGGTGCTACGCACTTGGCACGCTGTAGAATTCAAACATGCAGCACCTTATAGGTTTCAACACTTTACCAAACGACAACATGGTAGACTAGTGGAAACTGAAGTCGTTTGCCGACAATATTTATGCCCCCCTTCAACGAAGTGGGGGTATATTGCTTTGCACATGTCGGTCGGTCGGTCGGTCGGTAGACCTTACCTTGTCCGGATAATAACTAGACACAGAATTGACCGAAGTTCGTCAAATTTGGCACAGATATTTGTCTTGGAGTGTAAATGATCCCTATTGATTTTGAGATCAATCGGTCAAATGTCAAGGTCACAGTGACCGTCAACATGTTGATATATAGACCAAACCTTTTCTGGATGGTAACTAGACACAGAATTGACCTAAATTCGTCAAATTTGGCACAGACATTTGTCTTGGAGTGTAGATGATTCCTATTGATTTTAAGGTCAATCGGTCAAATGTCAAGGTCACAGTGACCGTCAACATGTTGATATATAGACCAAACCTTGTCCGGATGATAACTAGACACAGAATTGAACTAAGTTTGTCAAATTAGGCACAGACATTTGTCTTGGAGTGTAAATGATCCCTATCGATTTTGAGATTAATCCATCAAAGGTCAAGGTCACAGTGTCCTTCAACTTAATGATATATAGACCCAACCTTGTCCGGATGATAACTAGACACAGAAAAGACAAAGGTTCTTCAAATTCTGTACAGATATTCATCTCGGAGTGTAAATGATCGCTATCGATTTTGAGATTAATCCATCAAAGGTCAAGGTCACAGTGGCCTTCAACTTAATGATACATAGACCAAACCTTGTCCAGATGATAACTACACACAGAATTCTTCTAGGTCCTTCAAATTCTGTACAGATATTCATCTTGGAGTGTAAATGATCTCTATCGATTTTAAGGTTAATCCGTGAAAGGTCAAGGTCACAGTGACCACCAGATCATTCAGGGCCCGCCCTGCCGTTCGCCACTTGAGCCATTTGCTAAAAAGAATTAAAGTGTCTCAAAAATCATCATATGTGGCTCAACTTGTGGCTCCAACATTTTATTCGTGTATTATCACACATTTCTCTTTTTTGGGGACGTAGTAAGCATTCTTTAGACTTCTTTGACACACCTCCAGCTAAAAAATAACTAAGCTTGAAACAAAATCTCCATGTATACAATTTCAGGAAAATTGGAAATCCATGGCTACGTTATGAGCCAAGTTCAAAAGCAATGTTCTGTAACTTATGTTGCAAAATGCAGAAATCAAACACGTTCACTGTGGTATGCACAGTTCTTAAGAGAGATTCTGTGTCAAAACATGCAAAAATTATTTTTCTTTCAGGATTGAGAGTTGGTTTTAGTACCAAAAGTTAAAAGTGTTACATGATAAAGAGATTAAAAGGGTGTAATAAAAGTCACTGAATTTGATTTTTATTTGTTTTGTGTTGATTTATTTATTTTTCCTTTAGACTTCCCATTAAGTTCAAAGCTTTCAAAGCAGTAGAAAGCCTTAGAAAACATTTTGAAGAAAAGAAAAATTGTTTTATTGAACATTTTCTCCTTTTACCAAAATGATTTCTCCCTTCCAGGTTTTGAATTACACCAAACTGTTCCCATTTAATATAGACTATTATACATTGAACTTTCAGAAAAACATTGTAGGAAAACAAGCATTGGTTTTGAGAACAAAAGCTTGACTTTCCACAATGTTTTTTAAATAGAGATTCCGTTATTGGTAAACAAAACTGTGACTAATGAATGAGGTCATCACTTTAGAATGCAATAATTCATCTTGGCTCAAGTTGCTCAAATGTGGCTCAAATTTTATCAAGGTTGGCTCGATATTTCCCAATCAATTCTTTTGATATCAGTTTATGAACTGTATCAATGTGGCAGTAGGGGGGCATGACTGTTTTACAAACAGACATCTTGTTTAATATGTCTCAAATGGGGGGAATTTGTCTTAATATATAGAGATGGTAGAAATCATTTGGGGAAATGGAGGAAGTCTCAAAATACTTGACACTATTTTTTTCGGGGGTTGGGGGTTGGGAAGGGGGCACTTATTTCAAATACGACAAAAATGTACGAATTTAATTCCTTCAATGCATTTTAAATGGCACACGTCTTTTCTCTGACAAAATAGAAAAGGTACATGGAAACTGCAATTTCAAAAGAAACTAAAGCGCCGAAATTGTAAAGATATTTTTGGCTTGGAGTTCCCCGGAAATGTCGAGAGCTACTTCACTGGATTAAAGCACGCCCAAAATAGTCAATAAATAAACCTGTTAAGCTAACTATATTAGTTGTTTACCAGGCGGGAAAAAATCATACTTGTTTAGATTGAATGCTTCTGCAGACAGCGAATTAGGTGCAGCACGGAATACATATTTGTCATTGAAAAAGTAGAAAGCGTTGTGGAACAAAGGAGAAAATGCTGGTGACCAGCATTTTCTCCTTTTCCCCAATGTTTCATAAAGCCTACTGCCTCAAGGTCGGATTTTAAATTTAAAGTGTTAATCTTGAATTCACCAATGTGGATTAAGACTTTTCAAATAACAACTGTTAAATTTGTAAAAATTTCCCCTCTTATAAACTACAACAAAGGAGTTGTCCTATTTACAGAAAAATTAAAACTGTCATACCATTGAGCTGTATGTAGGTTTCAGCCTCGCGGAGAGTATTTGAAATGGGAATATCCGTACACTATGTTACATCCGATTATCATACCAAATTATACCGGAAACAAAAGAGCCATGCTCTGACAAAAAGGTGTTTAATGCATCTCTGTGATCCATGATACCAAGCAAGTCCTCACATAATTATGATATCCATAAAATCCATTTTATTGTCGAGCCTGCTTGTGGTTAGCAAAACATGGTTGTCACAATTTCGCTTCTGTGTATGCAAATCTGTGCCTCCGTCCGTGCGTGTGTGCGTCCGTCCGAATTTGAAAGGAACAGAACTTTTACCCTCGTGGATGGATTTTGAAAAAAGAATGGTACATTTGTTTTCCTTTTTGAGTAGGAATGTCATTTTAAACATTTGTCGCGGTAGGTCCAAGGTAATTGTCACGTTTGAAGATCAAATGATAAAATTGTCATATATAGAGCTTGCCCGAGCTCTAACTTCTACATTTATGGATGGATTTAAGAAGAATTTTACACAAGTGTACTAAGCATAGTGCCATTTGAATGATTTCTTCAGGTAGGTCCCAGATCGAGGTCACACTTGAAGGTCAAATAATAATATCGCTTATAACTTTAATAAATATGGATGCATTTAAAGATAATTTGGCAAAATTGTTCTCCTTAACCATTAGAAGTGCCATTGAAACATTTGTTAAATTGGATCCAAGGTCAAGATCACCCTTAAAGGTCAAATGGTAAAACTGTCATACATAGAGCTTGTCCGAGCTACGACTTCTACATTTATCAATGGATTTAAAAATAATTTTAAATTAGTGTTCTCCTTTACCAGTTGAAGTCATTTGAATCATTTTTTAAGGTAGATCCAAGGTAAAAGTCACTCTGAAAGGTAAAAACGATAAAATTGTCATGTCTTAGCCATAAATGCTATGTTTTAGATGGATTTCAAAATTATTGGCCACAGTTATTCTCCTTCATTAGTAGATGTGTCATTTAAAATATTTGATCGATGTCAAGGTCACACTTTAGTGTCAAACGATAAAATGTATCGGTAAAAGGTTAATAAAACTTATTTTTTGAGCGCTTAAATTGAAAATTATTATATTTGAAACGCAAGTAACAGATATGTTGAAATTCTAATTTTGTCGTCAATGTGTGAAAATATTATGAGAGTTCAGACGTGTGCACAAAATATATGCAGAGATTTCAGCCATTTTTTCGCGATCGTCTCTCTACCCGGAGGCGACCTATCAAAAACTAAATTCGCATTCGGGGACAGTTATCTGTTCTACCCAAATACCTGTTCGAAGAGAAACTACCTCAGAACACGACCTAAGTTACGAAAAGTGAAAAATACTGACTAATGGCATTAGGTCGGGTACGGCACATATTACATTTTGACGCCTTTCCGTATATTAATTTCGTATGGCCGAGTGACAGGTCAGAGGTCTGCGGTCTAAGCCTTCGACCTAATGATAGTATCACAGACCTCGGACATGTCACTCGGCCAGTTTGGAATTATTTTATTTATTACATCTTATTTATCACCGGGAGGAATTTGTCGTCCATTTTGAATTTGTCGTCCGTTTTAGATTCATGCTGGGCTTGTTTGTTTGATATTGGTCGAGGTTTTCTTGTATTGGCCGAGTTTGCTGAAACTAACCAAGTTTGTCATTTGCCATTTAAAGCACCATTGTTGCCATGTAAATGCAGTAAAACATTTTTTTTCAAATTCATAAATTAAGTTAAACAGGAAGAAGTTTGAATCAAAGCAAGTGCCTATGAAATTTACAATGGGCTCAATACATCTTATCTGTGATCGATCTGGTACGACGAAGTACAGAGAGGAAAAAAAAAAATCTGTTCCATTATACTGCTGATTTTTATTACATCGTTTGTTTTGAATCCTTTACCAAACGATCCTGTCTCCTTACGAAATGACGAAGACAGCTTTTGAAAACATGGTTGGAAAAGGAGAAAATGCTGGTTAATCAGCATTTTCTTCTTTTCAAACTTTTTCTCTACTCTGCCTACACTTTTTCAGAGAAAAAAAGTATATCATTTCAGTTGCTATCTGCATATACTTTCAAGTTGGACGAGTCTAGGGTTCTGCTGTCTGATGAAGAGTTTAAGAGACTTCATAACCGAGGAAACGTCATTGATCTTGTTCAAAACGACTTACGGAAACCCTTTTTCCGCTCATTTACGTAAATCAACGCAAGTAACGATTGTTTACGATCAACGTACTAATTTAAAACTCTCTCTCTTAACCTGTATTTACATCCACGTCCATTGATATGTAAAACGCTTACTTGTTGGCGCAATTTTAGACTAAAAGCATTTGTAGATGACATGTTAAATTTGGCCATTAATGTTTGGATTTCTCTTTAAAAGGGTACAAAACATTTGGGAAAAAGAGAATGCGCTGAAAATAGGCATAAGAGATCATGCCGGTAACGAGTGTTTTGTTAACATACCTTCTTCATTAGGGTCATTAAAACACGGTTCCAATCGTTTGTTAAAGGTTTGATCGGGTAAAGGAAAACTCCATTGATTATCACTAAGACAAGACTTTTGCGCCTTTAACAGCAGACAACTATCTAACATTCAGTGAAAAGGGGCTCAATGCACCTGCAAAAACTAACGACCCATATCAGCAGGCTGACCGGGGTCGAAAATTTTTGCTTTTGGAAAATTTTCCTGCGTGTCCAAGGGTCATTCTACTTCATGATTAAGTCGGTTGTTAGCCAAAGTGGATTTTATGGATTCACAGTTATGTGATGACTTGCTTCGTATAATGCATCATGGAGGTGCCTTGAACCCCCATTTTTCAGAGCGTGGCTCATTTCTCCTTTGCCACAATGTTTACTTTACTCTTTGCCTTGTTTTTGTTGTTGGCTTCTTCGTCATTGTTTGTGCCGTTATCGCCATTGTTGTCATAGCTGTTGGAGTAGATATTGTTATTGGCGGTGATATTGTCGTTGTTCTTGTTGTCTTGCGGTGTCGTTGTTGTCGTTCTTGCTGTCTTGCTGATGTTGTTGTTGTTCTAATTCTTATTGTCTAGCTACAGTCGTCGTTGTTGTTTTTGTTGTTTTGCTACTGTCGTTAATGTTGTACTTGTTGTCTTACTGATGAGTTTGTTGTTGTTCTTGTTGTCTTGCTAATGTGTTTGTTGTTGTTCTTGTTGTCTTGCTAATGTTGTTGTTATTTTTGTTGTCTTGCTACTGTCGTTGTTGTTGGTCTTGCTGATGTGTTTGTTCTTTTTGTCTTGCTGATTTGTTTGTTGTTGTTCTTATTGTCTTGCTGATGTTGTTGTTGTTGTCTTGCTACTATCGTTATTTTTGTTTCTGTTGTCTTGATGATGTTGTTGTTGTTTTTGTTGTCTTGCTACTGTCGTTGTGGTTGTTTTTGTTGTCTTACTGATGTGTTTGTTGTTGTTCCTGTTGTCTTGCTGATGTTGTTGTTGTTCTTGTTGTCTTGCTGATGTTGTTGTTGTTTTTATTGTCTTGCTACTGTCATTGTTGCTGTTCTTGTTGTCTTGCTGATGTTGTTGTTGTTGTTTTTATTGTCTTGCTACTGTCATTGTTGTTGTTCTTGTTGTATTGCTGTTGTTGTTGTTGTCTTGCTTCAGTCGTTGTTGTTCTTCTTGTTGTCTTGCTACTGTCGTTGTTGTTGTTCTTGTTGTCTTGCTAATGTGTTTGTTGTTCTTATTGTCTTGCTGATGTTGTTGTTGTTGTCTTGCTACTATCGTTATTTTTGTTTCTGTTGTCTTGATGATGTTGTTGTTGTTTTTGTTGTCTTGCTACTGTCGTTGTGGTTGTTTTTGTTGTCTTACTGATGTGTTTGTTGTTGTTCCTGTTGTCTTGCTGATGTTGTTGTTGTTCTTGTTGTCTTGCTGATGTTGTTGTTGTTGTTGTTTTTATTGTCTTGCTACTGTCATTGTTGTTGTTCTTGTTGTCTTGCTGTTGTTGATGCTGTCTTGCTTCAGTCGTTGTTGTTCTTCTTGTTGTCTTGCTACTGTCGTTGTTGTCTTGCTACTGTCGTTGTTGTTGTTGTTGTCTTGCTGATGTTGTTGTTGTTGTCTTGATACTGACGTCGTCGTCGTTGTGGTTGTCTTTTTGTTGTCCTGTTGTTGTTGTTGTCTTGCTACTGTCGTTGTTGTTGTTCTTGTTGTCTTGCTGATATCTTGCTGATGTTGTTGTTGATGTCTTGCTTATGTCGTTGTTGTTGTTGTCTTGCTATTGTCGTCGTTGTTGTTTGCGCTGGTGGCTTTGTCGCTATTGTTGTTGCTGGCCTTGATGGTTCTATTGGTGGTGGTAGTGGTGGTGGTGGTTGTTTCACTACCGTTGTTGTCACGTTGTCGGTGGTGGTGTTGTAGTGATGAGGTGGTGGTGACGGTGTCTGTTATTGTTTGTGGTGGCAATATTGCCGTTGTTTTTGTTGTCATGTTTTTGTTGCTGGTTGTAGTGATGTTGGTATTGTTGCACTACCAAGTTCTTTGCACCCTGTTTATAACCTATATTTTACAGGGATGTTTCAGAGTCATGTCCTGGTGGTATGTTTCGAAAGGAAATTAGATAACAAATGACCTTGCGGCAACAATAATAGATGGTAATAATACTGTGCACAATCCATTCGTACTTCCGATTTGATAAATATAAGATGGCGCTGTTCACTTCCTTCTTAAAGCAGATTAATGTTGTCAAAAGCAATGCTATTCATAACGTTGCCTAATCTTTAGATTGCTACAAACGATAATTTTAGGCAGGACATTCTGAACGTTTCTAGCATGATTATTTAAAGACGTTTTTTAGTTTTATTGTGGTAATGAAGTGAAATAAAGAAATACCGGTAGATATTTGAAAGTGCGGTCTAGTTTTGGATCTACCCTGTCCGATACGGTGAGATTATTTTTCCGGAGAAAAAAGTAAACTTTGACATCGCAATACTTGGATGTTACTAATGATTGGACCTGTTCGTATGATATACTAGCCTTTAAAAGGTAAAAAAAAATGTTACAGTCTTAAAAAGTGTTCTCGGAGATTTCCATCCGCAGGCTAAACCAATAACGATGCGTGTAATTTTCCATATGTTGCGTGGATTTCGATAAATCGTCCACTTGCACCAGTATTTCCGCTGAGGACGTTGACCTTTAGTCTGATATTTGTTTGTTTGTTTGTTGCTCTGTCTGTTTGGTGTGAAACACATTGTCAATAGCATGTCTATTATATCACGGTCGCCAGTGCAGTGCACATATCCATACATTCCTTGTGATTCTCTTTACCAGTTCTAACAGGACACCTTTTTCAAGCAGTTTGCTGATTTTGCATATAACCAAACTCGAAACAATGTTAGGCGGTTCAATAGGAATACACTCTGCCGCAGTGCCAACCATCATCCCTTGTAAAAAAAAGAGTTTTTTGTGGCTAGAATTCGAACTTATAACCTTTGTTTATTCTGCTTCATTAACCATGTACAAAACAACAAATTGTTGTCTTATAGAAATTTGACATTGGTTCTTATGAGCAGTAGTTCTCCGATAAGTTGGAAAAGATTGTGAGAAAAGGAGAAAACCCTGGTTACCAGCGTTTACTACTTTCTCCAAAATGTCAGAAGTCTTCTTCGTCATGAGTAGTAAAACTGTAACACAATTCACTCATTGTTACACTTCTGTCATTCACCCCCTCCTAAATAAATTAAAAAAAAAAACGTTGGATGGATAGATGGATGGATGGATGGGTTTTAGATAGATAGATAGATAGGCAAACAGACAGGCAGGCAGGATGGCAGGATGGCAGTTAGATGAATTTGTGAATATTCGAAAGAAATACTTTGTAAAATATATATGACATCGAAAGGAAATCTTGTAGCAATCGGCCCTTCTCTTATTTCGTACAAAGAGAAAATCTAAAACCCTTGTGTGACTGTCACATCTATTTTAAGTAGTTTGATGGAAAACCGAGAAATTTAAAGAGAAATTGTTAAGAAACAAGGAGACCAATGGGAATTTAAAAAAAATAGCGTGCGCCATAAAATTTGATAAGAAATTTACAGTTGACCTGATTTAAATCTGTGAATATGTAGAAACGACTGTCTGTTTACTGTCTTCGTCCTGTCGTAACCTTCCCGGAACTAAAGATCAAAGTATTGAAAGTACTGACAGACTAGCGAATTTGATTGATTGGTTGTTTGTATGGTGTTTAACCCTGTTTTCAACATTATTTCAGTTATGTAGCGGTGGCCAGTGCACATATCTATGTTTTCTTAGAGTTTCTTTTACCAGTACTCCGCACAACATTCTTTCCAAGCCACTGGCTGCTTTCCCACATAACCATCGTCGAAACGTGAAAGAGAATGAATCTTGTCGCAATGACTATCACTGATCCTCGGAAAGAAATTTGCCGGGCCCGGGATCAAGCCAGCGACCTCCTGTTCTCAAGTCCTGCACGCTACTGTCTGAGCTGCCATGGCTATGCATGCTATTGGTTAACTATAATCCAGTTAAAGTTTAAACCGTAACCTGCTAAAAATGTTAAATGAAACTTTTAAGCCGATGGTAAAACCTGAATATTGATATTTCAAAGTTACATTTTGGAGAAAATATATCCGCTTATCGGACAGTGTAGATCCAAGTCAGACTTCACCCTCTGTGGAGTCTGATCTTAATCCACACTGTCCGCAAAATGTCATAGATTCGTGGTAGTGCTGGTGAAAGAAATGCCAGGAAAGCATAGATAGGTGGTCTGGCCGCTGCAATATCACTGAAATAATGTTGAAAAAGGCATTAAACCCATGCAGTCAATTAGTCAATATCCAATAGCACAAGATGTAGTTACCTATGTAGTTACCTATTTAACTCTCTTTACGAAACGAAAAAAAAAAAAAACACTTGTCCAAATTCAAACCTGTGGCAGACCATAAAGTAAATGTGGCTGAACTGATGAAACCTGATTCCCAAAGGACAGAAAACAATGTGGGAAAAGGAGAAAATGATGGATTTTCTCTTTTTCCCGCAATGTTTTCAAAGCGATTCTTCCCCTGTGTCGTTAAAACGTGGGAATGTTTGGTAAAAAGTTAATATTCAAGACGTAGGATAACAATTAAACATGACAATTTAATGTACACAATGATCTAAATAATGAATGATTGAAGGAAGGTGTATGTATTAATAGATTCATTCATAGTGTTACAGTGGTGTAGGAATAAGTGATTCTCTGCTTTGCACAGGTCAATTAATTTACATATAAGCAAAGTTGTTGTACTGTATAAATGACATCATGTTCAGTTTATTACTTTGTAAGACGACATGTTCAAATTGGAGTGGTAGAGATTTAATGTTTTTTGTCAAAATTGTCATATATAACAGAATTAAGATTTTTATCAGAAAGAAGTATTTTCTGTGAGGCAGTATTTGGCATCTGTGGGTTTTTTTGTTTACTTTGACTCTAGGCCAATCTTGATGCCTATAGACTAGCTTCGCTAGTCTAATAAAAGCTGAAAAATACTTATCATCTACTTTTTCGAAATTATGAATTAACTCGAACGAAATTTGAGACAGACAGACAGAAAACGGTCTTGGATCAGCCTTATCTTCTCCCAAACCAGGAACAGACATAAATTTCTTACATATTCCTGCCCGCCCGGGTAGATCAGTGGTTAGCGTATCTGACTTGTGACTTGGTGGTTGCGAATTCGATACCCGGTTGAGCCAAACTTTCTTTCCGGCCATTTTTCGCCTCTCACCTTTCATGCATGTGAGAAAAGTAGTCCGTGGCTTTAGAAAGAAAGTTGTGTCAGTACTGGTGTGAGAAAGCCAGGAAACACATGTGTGCGTCACTGACCTCCATGATATGACCTGAGCTGTTAAAATGGCGTTAAACTCCAATACAAACAAACAAATTTATATATTCTTGGTTTGTAGTCTACTTGCATGCATGCAAATTCAGCGATGAAAGTATTTTTTTAAGTTTGATAGAATTATAAAAATCTGAAAAGCCCGGCCCCTAACGCTTGAAAAGCTACAGAACTGAAGTCAACCGGGGATGATTGGAACACAATGCTATGCTCAGGATGAATTTGTTGACGACAACCACTGACTTTCTGTGATGAAGTGCCCGTCAAGTGATGCCGAGAGTCCAATTAGGGAAGATGTTTCTTTTACATAGGAAGTGATTTCTAGGTCTGTTCTTCGACCTCTCAAACAGAATAACACTTTACCAATCGACCGCTTGCTTTCACAACCCGGAGGAAGAAGACGTCGGAAAACACCGTGGTAAGAGGAGAAAATCCTGATAATCAGCATTTTCTCCATTTACCAGTGTTTTCGACAATCTAAAAGACAAATTCCACCATTGGAGCTACGTTTTATTTGTCGTCTACAGTAGCTTTCCTTATGGACAAGTCCAAAATTTTGACGTCTGGTGAGGAATGAACTTGAAAACATCTATGGAAAAGGAAAGAAAATTTTAATGCTCATATAGAGCATTTTCGCCATTACTCACATTGGTTTCTAGTACAATTTAAAAGACAAGGTCCATCATTTAGAGCCACATCTGATTTGTCGTCTGTAAATAGCTTCCATTTGGACAAGTCTAATATTAATTTTAACGTCTCCTTAATCCTTTACCACTCAATCACGACTTTAAAGATCATAGAGGAAGAGGGCTTTGGAAAACCTTATGTAAAAAGGAGAAAATTCTGGTAACCAGCAATTTTTCCTTTTCCCACAATATTTTCTACCCATCAAGGACAAATTTCAACATTTGGGCCACTTTGAAATTGTCGTCTGCAGGTGCCTTCAATATAGACCGGTCAAAAATTCTGTGGTTTGGTAAAGAGTTAAGAGATAGTGTGAAATCGTTAGGGCGGAAAGGATGGTAACGAGGGAGTGAGAGGAAATAATTTTAGACTTTCTGTCGCGGCCAATTAGACTGCTGGTCTTAAAAATATATAATTGAACCATGCTCTGACAAAAGGGGGCTTATTGCATTACACCAATCAAACCATCACATAATTATGGATCCATAATAGCCACTTTTTTTTTTTTTTTTTTCAGCCACTTTTTTTTTTTTTTTTTTTTTTCCAGCCACTTTTTTTTTCTTTTTTTTTTAAACAACCGACTAAATCATAAGGTAGAATAGTCCGAGGACATAAAAAAATTGACCAAGAGCGAAAAGTTTCGGCCCAGTAAAATAAAATGAAATATACGGTTACTCACTAAAACCTACCTTGTACGATACATCAAGCCATGATTAGCTAGCACATAACCTATGCACCAGCCATTTATAAACATAGCCCATATAAGGTAGGGAAAAAGCTCCAGTATAAGCCGGTATAAGGTGGGGACGATATTTTTGTCGTCAATCTGTTGCACAAATCACGGTTTCACCATGTCTATATTTAGAAATTGTCTACAGAGATTTGCAGTAAACAATTGGTATTTTTTTTTTTAAATATTTTCCCTGTTTAAAATACATGTAATTTTGTTTTTTAAGAAATTTGTTGCGAAAAACCGACTTGATTTTTCCCCAGACCTTTTATTTATTGTCTTTTTCCACCTGCACTTTTTAAGCGTCAATTTGCGCACCGCGTATTCATATTTGTCCTGCACAGGACAGTGATGCGTCATAGCAGACAGGTTAAATCTTCGAAGAACATTGACATGCGTAGACGATGATATTTGGTCATATGACATTCCCACAAGTCGTCTTAAAATTCTGTTGCTAAATCTAAAAATAGCTCAAGAGATTACGTGTCACTTTTAGGATAAAACACAACATATAATTTTGGTTTTTCTTAATCCTTAGACTGCCAATCGCGACCCACGGACCTTTTGCTGACAGTGTAGATCAAGATCAGACTGCATAGAACGTATATTTCCCCAAGCTCCATAACTTTGAGATACCAATATATTGGTTTTTACCATCAGCTTGAAACTTTCATTTAAGTTATTTAGCAGGATAAGGGTTAAGGTTTTTTTATTGGTGATTTGCAAGCTATTTGCTTGCTAAGTGTAATGACAAACAGTTTTTGGCAGCGGGTGAAACCCGCTGTCATAGTCCCCAGGTATGAGTTACTGATTTTCAACGCTTACGATATTTATCTAGGTCGAGATTTCTTGCATCCGGCAGCTTTTTCCTGGATACGCGAGGTAAACAAAACTTGATTCCTACACTTGACTAAATAGTTCCTCCATGAATACACAAACGATCATGTATAAATACGCACTACTCGCGCAGACGACACCCTTTCAAAACTGCCTTACACCTTACGAGTTCATCCGTAATGTTACTGTAGAATAGAAACGGAAAGAGGGCGTCGGTGTCTACATAGACCGAAAAAGTGCAAAAGAAAATATTTTCAGAGCAAAAGTTTTTATTAGTCGCCGCGCAGAAGCGCGCGACTATATTTTTAATAGTTTTTCGAGTTAGGACATGGACAACGGGAATTTCTTTTTTATAGGGGTGTTAAGGTTAACAAGGAATCTTTCTACTTCGCCTTAAACTGGCTTTTTAATTCATTCTTAAATTACGAAGTATATACAATACGATACTATTTTTGCTCTGTTAATACTTACAACATCAAAAAATCCGCCCAAGTATTACTTTTATTTTCGCTATTCGCGAGAAATGGACTCATCCAAATAAATGCCTTGTTTCCATTGGTCAAGGCTGTACAGGTTTCCAGTCATTTCGTACCTAGTTAATTTCGTACCTAGGTCATTTCGTAGATACGATTTTGGTCATTTCGTACCTACCTATACTTTCTATTTTGGTCATTTCGTATCCAGTTGGTCATTTCGTATCCACTTTCGTCATTTCGTACACAGGTTTAATTATCATTTTGATTATTTAGTACCTAGTTTTTCCTACTATTTGTGTTTTTTGTTGAATGACCACCGCTAAAATTGTACATTGCTGAAATTGTGTTAAATTCCGCCGAAGAACGAGTATGATGGTTATGATTGTATCTAACCATTATTGGTTACTTCTTTCTAAGTTTAGTTTTTAAAACAAAGATTGTTTAGAACCCTTTTGTTTATTTCTCAC
Source organism: Tridacna gigas (assembly GCA_945859785.2). Taxonomy (NCBI): domain Eukaryota; kingdom Metazoa; phylum Mollusca; class Bivalvia; order Cardiida; family Cardiidae; genus Tridacna; species Tridacna gigas. Next base: position 28,088,915 of record OX244031.2, on the reverse strand, counting down.
CAAGTTCTAGATAAATTTACATGTACTTTGTTGGAAAAAATCTGGAGAGAGACCAGTTTTTCGCTGTGTTGTTCATAAATCGCAATGCAAAACCAATATTCTTTATTAACAGCGTTCACCAAACAGTATAGTTTTAGACTTGTTTAAATTTAAAGCATGCCTTGCAAACTACGTTCTCTTGAATCATACTATCCTAGGACATTAACATTTTAGTAACTTGGCCCTGTTTTCAACACTTTCCCAAACAAACGCGGGTTATCACGTGCGCTGTCAAATTCTTTTGGAAAAACATGTTGGATAAGGAGAAATTACTCGTTATAAGCAATTTCTCCTTTAACAAATACTTTTCCCCCCACTACTAGCGAATTTTCTACCATTTTTGCAGCTTTTTAAATTGTCGTCTGTCAACTCTTTGAATTTGGAAGAGTCTGATATTTTTCGTTTGGAAAAGAGTTCAGAGAGCGCTATGCGAGGGTATTAGATACTGTAACAGAAGACAACTTTTGATATAGATTCAGTCACATCAATTTCATAATGTGTTAAAAAATCTGCTGATGAAAACTGACATTTACTTATTTGCCCTGGCTTTCTTGAAGCATTAAATAAAAAAATTTGCGGCGACTTTGATTCTTTGCATCGACTTTTTCTTGTCGGTGTTTGTTTGCATGATGAATTTTGAGCATAGGGCATCGTAATGGGATTCGTGTAACATCGCCTTTTATCGCCAAAGTCGTACGGATTCGGCTATGACAGGCGATGTTACACGAAAAGTCACCCATTAAGCCTTTGGCAGACGGCAAAATTTCAGCTGTGTTCAAACTGAAAGCATTTGCAGACGACAATTTTATTGTGGCTCAAATGGTACAAGTTTTATCTTATAGGATAGAAAACATTGTGGATAATAGAGAAAATGCTGGTTCCCAGCATTTTCTCCTTTCCCAGACTGTTTTCGCAAGGCTTTTTTCTCAAGGTTGTTAGAAGTCGGCATTCAGTGGTAAAGAGTTAAAAGTAGTTATAACTGCAAATTATATTATGCATTTACTTGTACAACACAATCTCAAATTTTAACGACCCTTAGAACATAACTTTTTACAAACATTGTAGGAATGGGAGAAAATGCTGGTAAGCAGCATTTTCTCCTTTTCCAACAATGTTTTCTACCCTATCAAAGATGTACACTGTTTTTGAGCCATGTTTCAATTTTTGTCTGCAAATGGCTTCTTTCAGTATAATTTATTAGCAGTTAATGAAACTTAAACAGCTTGGGTCATAACAGCTGCCAGTGTACCTATGCATGCGTTTCTTGGCTATTTCCTTAAGGTCATGCACTGAATAACAACATGGCATAAATGATAAGTGGATCAGAAAGAAGACCATGCTGGAAATTTAAACCAGCGGTACCAACTTCAAGTCTTTGAGCTACAAACTCCTTAAAAGGGATCGGCAAAACTTTTATAAAGCACATTATTTGGCCTACAAGGATTTTGAGGTGTAAAACCTCAAAATTATACTAAGACTGGTTTTCAGTACTTTAAGATACCTTTCAAGAATTTCATAAATGTTACGGATTGATATAATAGAAAACATTGGTTAGAAGCACTTTCTCCATTTCCACAAATGTCTTTAAAGGCCTCTTCCACAGGGTCATAAAAACTTGGGATTGTTTTGGAAAGGATTAATATCATTTATTCAAGTCTTGTTTTCTGCCTGTGCTCATGTACTAGATTTTATCTTTATTTTAGCCACAAACAAATGAGCTGTGCTTTAGCAAAAGGGGGCTTCTTGCATCCTCGTGATGGATTATACCAAGCAAGACATAAATAATTATTGATCCATAGACCGACCCTTCGTTGTACAGAAAATGGACCAATGGCGAAAAGTTTCAGCCCAGGTCAGCCTGTGAAGACTGCACAGACTGACTGCCTGCACAGGCTGACCTAAGTCTATACTGTTTGCAGATCGATTAAGGCACCTTTTTACTTCAAGTCAAGTATAAAGGAAACCTGTGCAAAGAAAGTAATAAGATCTGTAGTTGGCACAAACCCGCTGCCTTCAGTGCGTCAGCGCTTTGATTAAGTTTGGTATGATTACAAAAATCTATAAAGTACTCTTGAATCGATAAGAAGTGAAACGTCTAAAGAGTCGTCCAGATATTGCAATGTCAGGACCTATTTTGATCGAAATATTTCGTTTAAAAAAAAACGCACAGTGTAGATAAAAGATCAGATCACACGTTACAGCTGTCAGATCTTGGTCCACATGTAAATCGCTCGTAGAACCAAATATAATTTTTTTGTCTGGAAATTGTTTCACCTTAGACAAGTCTAAAATTTGATCGTGTAGTAGAGTTCAAGAGGCCCACGCGATTAATATAAATCTACCTCAGGCAGATAGAAAAGGAAGCTCAGGTTTTTCTAGATTTCCGTGTTGGTATTTTTTTTTTCCAGAATATATGATAAATCATCGGGAAGTGTAGGGCTAAGATCAGGCTGTACGGTCTGTCCAGTCTGATGCTTGACCTACAATGTCCGCAGAAACAACATTTCTTTTTTGCTTGCGCGACAAGAAATGGCCTCTACGTCTCCATAGATCTCTTCTGATTTTAACCCTCAGCTGGTATCAGACAGAAATTAACATTAATACATCAGTAGATCTAATCAATATATTTTCATCAGTAATTAATCAGCAACTAATATCTCTTTATCAGTTATTAATATCTGCATGAATTTTACTTTTACTGAAACTCTATGGATAAGGCATATTGGTATGTTCCGATTTTGAAACCCTCTAGGTCACTGCCTGTATATAGCATGCATTTACTGTTCAGTGATTGGTGTCATCGCCCTATTTCATTTTTTTTTTTCAGTAAATAGGCAATGCTACCAGAAATGTTTGTTTACTGAAAGCAGTTGATTGATTGATTGATTGATTGATTGATGCATGCATGCATGCTAGCAATCCAGGATTGAGATCCAACTTGGCCAATTGCCGTTCAGGAAATTGATCACTATTATTGCAATATTAATTCCGTAGTCGCCGCGGGGCCAAGTTTTCATTTTGTTTATTTAGGAGTGCAATTAGTAACTCTGAAAGCGTGCTTTGCCAGTACAGAAACTGTAATCCTGAATGTGCGGATAGAGCTAGCTGCACTGCCTGTCGTGATATAATACAATTAAGTTGAAAACGGTTTTTGTACACTAAACAAGAAAATTAACATTGTTTTGTTCGTCTTTCACGATAAATACATGTAGGTATTCATAAAGCTGTTTTCGATTGTCCTGGCAAGCCGATACATACCACTGGAACATGTCTTGCCTGATTACACACCAGACATGTCTGGCGGCAAACTTACGTAACGCAGTAAGGTTAGCGTAGAGCAGATGATTTATACCCCTATTCTTAACAAACCGTTGATTTAACGTGATGAAGTATGCTTTTGAAACCATCGTAGAAAAGGGGGAAATGCTGGTAACCTGCATTTTTTTCCTCTAAAAACAGTACCATTTCAAAAACTTCACATCATTTGAATCTCGTGTTATTTGTCGTCTGCGATCATTAACTACTGAAAAGATAGAAATTCTGTTGTTTGGCAGAGTAAACATTAAAACTGCTGTAAATGAGGGAAATGGACATTTTCAGTTAGGCAAATAATGGCCGCGTTCGGCCAGAACATTTCTCAAATATGTCAGACTGTACCCTCTGAGCAGTCTCATCTGGGATCTGCAATGTTAACAAAAGGTATTTGTCCAGATTATGACCTTTTCCTCATAACCTTCATCTTCTAGCGTTTAAATTAACTTTTGCACCAACCGATACACAAACCGTAGTACTTACCGTCGCTTTATATCTGAAGTATTATTGAAACTGCGTGCAATACTAAAAAAGTCAGTCAATAATTATATCAAAAAGAGTCTTTTATGTTGCAAGTACCGTAAAAAGTGAACCCAAAATTATCAGTAAATATTATTCATTCAACCGTGAGATAGATGTTGAATGATATGAAACTTTTGTCGTTGTCATAGAAAATGTTATTATGAATATCTTGTCTTGGACGGCAAGCCTATGTCGTCCGCAGTGCCAAATAAAAAATTCCATGGGATATTTTTTCTATATTTCTATCATTGCACATTTCAAACTAACTCAATAAACACTTAAGAAACCCCTATTTTTAACAACATTGCGTAACATGATATTGTCTTATTGTCAATGGTTGCTTCAAATATATGATTCCTGAAACCGACCGACGAAATACGAAGGCATCGCTCCGCTAGTGCATTGAATGCTGGCAACAGATTGCGGCATCCGATATTCTACAGGAAATGAGTCAACCTCGGTAGGTTACAAAGTCCGGGGTCCGTATTCACCGACCATTCTTAAGAAAGTTCTTTGTCTTATTCCCCAGAATTTTTCAAATTTGAAAGTAACGCGTCTGCTTGGCTAAATCATTTGGTTTAGCCAATCAGAAGTTGTGCTTTCAAATTTGGAAAATGTTGGAGAACAAGACTATGAACGTTTTAGTAATGGTTGGTGAATACGGACCCTTGTGGAGGTAATTGTCATAATGTGAAATAGTGGATAACTGCGCTGAGGTAATTATCATAATATGAAAAAGTGGATAATTGTGCTGAGGTTATTATCATAACGTGAAAAAGCGGATAACTGCGCTGAGGTAATTGTCATAATTTGAAATAGTGGATAACTGCGCTGTGGTAATTGTCATAATGTGAAATAGTGGATAACTACCAACCATTATCAGCATAGTGCATTTCTCATTGTGTGTGTAAAGAGGTGCGCATCGGATTAGACCTTCGGTACACACCTCTTTAGACCACGCATAAATGCAGACTTTTGTTATACTCCATCTTTGATGGTACGAAAACTAGGAAATAAGCATGGAACCGGTACAGTAAATATTTGTATTTCCTTTCCCTCAACAATGCTGTACATTATTGTCCAGCTCAGGAGACTAATGAGTCGTATTTGTTTGATCATGGGTTAATAGTAGACAGATGGCAATTATGCAATGATTAATACGAGACTGAATGTTACATAATACGTCTGCACTGGAGACCGATTATAGGGATTTTACAGGATTTATGGTGGTCCTCCATGGCTAAGAGGTTGAGATGTTTCTAGATTTGTTATCGGCAGTTCTTTCGATCTTTAATGCCGACGTTGGTCACGTTGGATTGACTTATGGGCAAAGCTGATAGAGTCCCAGTCTGACACTGGTGAAACTAAAGACTGACAGGAATAACTGAGCTATCGCGGTGTGATATGACCGATTCAATGATAAAGTGGTAACCAATATTTTCTCATTTTACGACCAATTTTCCCTGTCAAAGACAAATTTCATCTATTAGGCTACATTTAATTTGTCGTCGGCATCTACTTTCAGTATGAAATAGTCTAAAAGTGTGTCGATTGTTAAAATAGTTAAAAGATAAGCTGTATTTTACAACAATTTAAAGAAAAAAAAATTCCACCAGTCTTTCTTCGTAGATGCATAAGTTTGTGTTCTTTACACATTTTCTTTATTTGCTTTAATCATTATCCTGATTATCCTGCTGAGTAAAATGCAACTTTCAAACCGTTAGTAACAGCCATGATTTTGCTATTACTAAGTTTTGGGGTTTTTTTTTGAAGATATCTCGTTATCGGACATTGTAGATCCACGACCAGACTGCACGTTCTGTGCAGTGTGATCTTGATCTACATCGTTCGCAAAAGGTCCTTGAGTCGCACTTAGCAAATGAAACAAAGCTGCTATTTTGTGCTCCATATATATGTGTATATCTAGTACACCAGGGTCCGTATTCACCAACCATTCCTGACCCTTAGGCTGCTGAGCGCGACTCACTGAGCTTTTGCGGACAACGTAGATCAAATTTAGACTTGCACTGTAGATCTGTCTGATCTTGGATCTACATTGTCCAATAAGGAGAAATTTTTCCTCCCAAAATACCTTTAAAACAGGAAAAAATGGGCTTATACTATCGGTTTGAAAATTTCTTTTATTTAGCAGGATAAGAGTTAAGAACGTTCTCAGTCTTATTCTTCTGAATTTTCTAAATTTGAATGCAACACAACTTCTGATTGGCTAAACTATTTCGTTCAGCCAATCAGAAGTTGTATTGCTTTCAAGTTTTAAAAAATCGTGGAGAATAAGCCAAAGAATATTTTTTAAGAATGGTTGGTTAATACAGAACCACGAAGACTGTGAAGTCTGTTATCAGGAGTAGACTGTTGTTTTTTTTTATTGTCAACGATAATGATTAATTTTTTTTTTCTGTTTATTGTAAATAATATCATGTGTGCAACAACAATAACAGGAGTGTTAGCCTTGTCAGAGACGGTTTTGTTTGCTGGAATATGGAGACAGGTCACATTTGTCAGTATCTGGAATGATCAAATATCCATTGTTTGATATGAAGAACATGACATTATATCTCTGGGCTATTGGTCCCAACAGAGTCTAGATACCATGCATAATTGTCCTTCGATTGTTGATTGCTGACAAGTTCATCATTTCTTTCAGATACCTTTCAAATAACCTGCAACAAGGTAGACATATGTTGTACCGTAATGTAGAAGTGGACAACCCACACTAGTACATATCTCACGATTATTCTCTCCTTAGAATACCTTAGTGCTGTTTTTGCATGAGATGTCTAGTATAGGTGGCTTAACCATTATCCTGCTCGATAAGGAGAACAAAACTTTTAAACCGATAATAAAAACCAAAATTATGTTATTTCAAAGATATTTTTGGGGGGGGGGGGGGAGGGGGGAGAGTGGAAGATAGCTCCTTATCGGACAGTGTAGATCCAAGATCAGACTGCACGTTCTGTACAGTCTGATCTTAATCTACACCGTCCGCAAAAGGTCAGTGAGTCGCGCTAAGCAGCCTTAGGGTTAATATAAATCCAGTTGGAAAAATTATTCGTAAGTCGTTCCCTAGTCTATTCTATAATGAACCTCACGTCGTTTTCAGTTACCCACTGGTACATCTGTCGTTTACAGAATTGTGCCAAAATGAATGTACACAAGAGTAACAAACGTTTCGATGATTTCCGGTGGCACCGTTATCAAGACAAGAACTTGTTTTCAGATAGAATATTTTCAGATAGAATAGAATAGTTTTTCTTTCTCTCCGGAAGCAGATGAAGGGCACAAAATGCATCAAAGACAGTACCGTTGTTCGGGAAGCCAGCAAGAATGTTCCTGAATCTAAGTCGGGTAAATGCTAAATACTACAACTTAAGCATGCCCTAAGCTATGAAAAATGTACTAAAATCTTTATTATGAATACTTTCTTTGTTATATGTCTCAGTTAATCTTTCTTCTTCTGAATTGATCCTCAGAACTAGAAAAGACATTCCTTGGTTTTAGTGGCAGTTCATGGAGATGATATAACTGAAACTATTGATAGACAGTTGGAGAGTGTAGATCAAGCAAGAAACTGAGTCTATTGCGGGGTAAGGATGCAGAGGGATTTCATAATTCATGACACTGCGACAACATAATCTTGCCGCTGTTGGTTGAACAATAAAGGTTTTTAAGCCTTACTAAAAGCTGGGTTATAAAATGGTTGTTGAATCAATCACAAAACTGAAGTTTTCCAACATAAATAGATTCAAGTTATTGTTGTCTAATAGTACAGACGAGCTCAATTGTTGCCAGGTCATACAGAAAATTGAAAAGCAAAGTATGTCTTTATACCTCGGTGATTTAGTGATTTACTGGTTGTGACAGGAAAAGGAAACAAGCGTGAAAAATACATTCACAAAGAGACTCTACCAATGAAAATTGAGGTCTCGGCTAGTCGTGGAATTTAGAGCTATGACAACATTTCGAATGTTCGATTAATACGGACCTTTACCAAAAAACGCTATGTGACACGCAGATCTGCGGCTATGTTTTACTCCTTAAGACGAGTTTTGGCACTTTTGTGACATCATATATCATTTGTACATAGAGAAATTAGACCAAGATCGTTCTGCGGGTCCGTGCACTCATTTTTGTTAAGTCCGCAATTTTTTCAACGACAAAACAGCTTTGAAAGTTTTATGTTCCGATACAAATTTTAAACCAACAAGTGGATCCTACCTGAAAACAGCTAAGACACTAATATAACCAAATGGACTCTGTTTTGTTTGTATTAGACTATATCTATATTACAGCACGGCTTCACTGAACTTTTTAAATGCCCTTAATTATAGCCGATACTGCACATTGGTACACGGGTCTTGTCTGATTACACACCAGACATGTTCTGCAGCAAACTCACATAACGCAGTACTTAAGGATTCGCTTCGAGCAGACCTTCTGCTTCGTCATCTATGATTGTTTTCTGCTGACAAGTCTAAAATACGGTCGTCAGGTAAATAGTACCTGCTAGAAAAAAAAAAGATTGGGACATTTTCAGTTAGGATACTAAAGGCCGCATTCGACCATAACATTTCTTAGCAAAACATTACAATAAGATGAGATATAATTCCAAATTCGCACTGTACCTTCTGTGTAGTTTGATCAAATTATCAACAAGGCCAACATTTAAGCAGCTTGGCCTAATTACCATTATCACAAAAGAATCACCCTAAAGAAGGGGGGGGGGGGGTTCTGAAAACATTGCTGAAAAAGGACAAAGTGCTGATAACCAACTGTGATTTCAACCGTTTCAAATAACTAAATCATTCGAATCATATTCAGTCCGTCGTATGCTAGTCTTATATATGTCGTGTGCAGATGTTGAATTTTAAACAGTCCAAATACATGAAGTTGTCGTTTGGGAAAGAGTTAATGGTATGAAAAAAGACAAATATTAGTTATGGGAAACGTAGCGTTTTATTGCAAAAAGTAATCATTCTTTCTTTCCACAATGATTTACATAGTCATTCATATAAGGAGTTATAGGAGTCGTAACCGCTTAAAAGCATTGTGGGAGAAGGTGGAAATACTAAGAACCAGCATTTTCTCCTTTTCCCGTTATGTTTTCAACACTTTCAGAGACAAATCTCATTTTTCAGCCACATCAAATTTGTTGTCTGCAAATTCTTTCAAATTAGGTGGATCCAAAATTTTGTAGTCTGTTAAAAGATAAATATGAGACGGAATAATACATAGTTTGTTCTGGTTAAGTTTCTGCATGCCAAAGAACATTCTACCTCATGATTCATTTGGTTGTCAGAAAAAAAAAAAAAGGTTTTATGGATCCACCACTATATGATGACCTGCGTAGTATAATGCATCACGGAGATACATAAAAACTACCGATTGCCAGGGTGCAGCTTAACTATACACGCTGTTAACTTTTTTTTAATCAAGAAGTTCCTGTCCGATCTTTGATGACTGCGCTGAGCTGATTGCATGGAGCTAATTGTTTAATGGATACAGTGAGTCGAACAACAAAATATTCCGTACTGGCTGGTGGTTTATTAAGCCCTTAAGCTACTAGGTAAGTGAAGTGAACATTTCAAGCCGAAAGTAAACACCAAAATTTTGCTCTTTGAAAGATATTTGGACAGTGTAGATGAAAGATCAGACTGCACGTTTTGTGCAGTCTGATCTTGATCTACACTGTCCGCAGGACGTCAGTGAGTCGCGCTTACCAGCCTCAGGGTTAACTCAGACTGCACTATTATAACAAACTGCAGAGTCTCTCTATCTCACGTTCGTATCAAGTTACATTGCAGTATTTTCGCGAGTGTCACATATTCTCAAAGGAGGGCACATAAACTCCCGGCCTTACACTGCTTCAATAAGAATAGACATGAATAATTGAGGTTTTGTTGTGATATGACAGTAAAGACTTTGAAGGAAGCGTAAAACTCAGCTCAAACTTTCTTAGGCTTAGAAGATACCCGTGTTTAACAATCATCTCAGACAAACAATAATCAATCTTACATGATGTCTTTATTTGGTCTTAAACTGATATAAAACTTTAAGCGTCTTTATTTTGTCTTAAACAGATATGTATTAAGTTATTGATCATATATTTCATTTTTAGGGAATTAAATTGGAGGGAGGCGAAGCCGACCGATGATGTAATTCCCTAAAAATGAAATATACGATCAATAACTGACTTACAGTTTGCCCTACTTTCTAATTGATTGACAGTCAGCCTCTCGGAGGAAAGAGCCATACAAGTCGGACAGAGAACGCGGTCGCCACGCCTCTTGTGGTTGACGGAGGTACTAACATGCGCACTGAGTCGTATTGTGTCACCTTTAATTTGGCACTGAACCTGATCTAGGACAACTGTCTGTAGCGCTAAACTTGATCTACGCTCAAATTCACTCAAGCGCTTGATTCAGCCATGGACACATCCTTTAGACTAGTTGACGACGAAGAATTTTACAAAGAATTTATTCAAAAATTTATTCAGTTTACTTATTTCAAAACAGCGTAGAACTTTCTATTTTTAATCATATTGTTTTCTTTATAGACCAGTACAATAACCCTTATTCTGCTGATCACTTGGAAACTGGACCCATTTATGCAAGCACCGAAGATAAAATGGTGTCTGCATATACTAGTACGTGCTGTCTGATAGTCGACTAAGTTGTTTGTCCCTTCATTTGACCCATTTACATAATTTTAAATTCATAAATTTCAAAATGCTTTCAATTTTAAAGATTTCGCCAGTTGTACTACATCTTAGGAAAAGGCAAAAATCAGGGTGTTTTGTGAATACTGGATAAAAGTGTTTGGATTTCTTTTGATATTTACTAGAAAAATATAAAGGTAACTCGTTCGCACGTGTTTTTGTTTTAGTTAACTTTTCAGGATCCAAAAGTTGCAATAGTCCCCGCCTCTTTCAGGACAGTGCACACATTGTAGTATTTTTTACTTGTACAACGACCGGCTAAAACACTGTGGGCGGAGCTTCAGGTTTAGCGGAAAATATTTGTATATAGGTCAACCATTTAATAATTAAGTGGTCACATACTGCGAGATATTGAGTCTCTATGGAATTAAATTCAGCAGTTTTGAATGAAATCCGACCTTTTGATTGGTTTAGAAAGTAGGGCAAACTATAAGTCAGTTATTGATAGTATATTTCATTTTTATGGAATTAAATCGTCGGTCGGCTTCGCCTACATCCAATTTAATTCCCTAAAAATGAAATATATGATCAATAACTAATACTTAAGGCTTATACTGTGATTTGATTCGCAAAGCCATCTTTTAGAGCCTGAAGTAAATGGTCTCACTTTTTCCTATATTATTTCAATACGAGGGGACACTGTTATGCTATCGTGGCTTTTGTGCTGCCTATTAAAGCGGATATTTTGCACACCAAGAAGACTTAGAAAATCCATTATTCATAGTAGAAAACGGCCCGTGACTCATTATCTTAATTTGTACATAATTTTGTCTGGGTTGTTTTTTTATCACCAATAAGGAAAGTTTGTGTTTCTTTTCTGTTGATTAGTCTGTGCGTAAAACAATTATAGGAGAGTCAGCTTTCAAGGATGTGGCTTCCTGTACACAAAACCGCAGTTGCGTACACTTACGTTACCAGAAGCCACGAAATAGCTTCTACAATTAAATATTTTCGGGGGGGGAGGCCCTCCAGACCCTCCTTTGAAATTGCCCTCTCTCCTCTCGGCACTTTGCGCCTCTGATAATACCTACGGTATTACTTTTGCACATACTTTATTTTGGGCTAGCTACGCCCCTGCTTTGTCAGAGGTTTTTCTTTTTGTATGTGGACGGGCCACATTCGATCTGTAACTATCTAGAATGACCATAAAGCCATCATCTAATATCACGACCGAGAGGAGAGTATCAACGCCCTCAATCCCAACCATTCTGGATACTGTATGAATAGAGCCAGATCGATACGAAAGAGAAAGAAATCGCATGATATAACTGTTGTTAACGAAGCGGAATAACTGTTTGATTTACCGATATGTATATCATTGATTTTTTTTTTTCCATTCATCAACAAGGCTGTTGTTATGCCGTTTATGCTAAACCTCTTTCCTTGCCATTAGTTCTGAAGGATCTTGGCTTCAATTGAGTTTTGATAAGATGTTATACATAACTGTTCTTCAATCACTCATTTCTGAAGAAACAAATATTACTTTCAGATACATTTTAACATGCTGCAGTAAGAGGGCACTGTGTTGACCGAACTGTCGAATGGGAAATTCTTAACCCTTATCTTGCTAAATAAAAGAAATGAAATTTTCAAGCTGATAGTAAAAACACAGATATTCCTATTTCAAATGTATATTTGGAGGAACGAAATCCCCTTATCGGACATTGTAGATCCAAGATCAGACTGCACGTTCCGTGCAGTTTGATCTTGATCTACGCTGTCCGCAAAAGGTCAGTGAGTCGCGTTTAGCAAGGTAAGGGTTAATAACACATATCTCATGATTTAATGCTCTCATTGAACACAATTTTCTAGGATACCGCGGCTGCCTTTGCGTAAGATGCGCGATATAGACGGCTACAGCAATTTGCATGGCGAAACTATTCGTAGAGCATTCCCTAGTCTGTAATAAGCCTCGGGATATTTCCAGAAATCCATTGGTAAATGAGGGGTCAACAAACTTGTAGAAAGTTGACCAACGGCGAAAAGTTTCGGCTCAGGTCTGCCTGCACGGACTGTGCAAGCTGACATGGGTCGATACTTTTCGCAGATGCATTGATCCCCCTTTTCACAGAGCATGGTTCAAATGAATATTTCCACTCAATAGTGATAAACCAAAGCATTGCGATTTCAAAGTTGATTTCGCTGGAAAATAAAATACCATATGGGACAGTGCAGATCCAAGATCAGACTACACGTTTTGTGCAGTCTGGTCTTGATCTGCACTTACTTAAGAAGCGCCCCTAGTCGCGCCAAGCAGCCTGAGGGTTAATTTACACAAAAGATACAAAACTTTTCGACGGTTTCGGGTCACTCCGTGATCAAGGAGAGAACTTGTTCTCAGAAAGACTACTGCCATAAGGTTTTCAATCGGTCGGTAGACCGATTAGAGAGATGGCAAACTTCGGAAACCCGTCCGTTCAGGGCAAACTGATGTAACTGCAACTCGTAACAGCTTTTACTTACAGCATTTTAACGCTTATACCTGCTGTGATGACCTTATTACAAAAACTACTTTTGACCCAGATAAGCGCACTTTTGACCCAGATAAGCGCAGGAATAGTAATTAGCGGTAAACAGGCGTTAAGTAATGTCAAGTAATCCCATAATAACTTTTAAATTGTGTAATAAACGGCGGTTACAATTTGTTTAGTATTGAAGTATGTCATAATTGCATTATTATCAAAATCTCTGGCCAGCAAAAACTGGAGCAGTTTACTTTCAACACTATTATAAGAAATTGGGTCAGTGATTAGCAGCAACTTTATGAATGAAACGAGTGCGAATCAAGTGTATCGGGTGATGTGAACACATCTTGTACTCGTCTGCTGTTCATATCATTTGGCGAATTTCGAGTGATCTGTTGATAGTTATACGTAGTAACGGGATCGGCCGAGTTGTGACGTGTGCAGGTGTTGAAAAGATGCTAGGTCATTTTGGTCTTGAGAGGAATAAACTTGCAACAGAAAGGAGTTTGTAAGGAAACATTGCTTTAAAAGAATTTGAAAATTTAGCTTGCTCTGCCTAAGAGAAAACTGATGTAAATGCAACCCGTAACAGCCGTAAGTTTAAAATAGTAACCGGCCGTTGGTCGTTTAATACAAGGATGGTCTATGTGAGGCGAAGCGTGTGAAGCTGTGGGGACAAAGGGTATAGAGTTGTGTAAAGGTTATGGCCCTCGCGGAGAGGCCATTACGTACACATTTTCAGAATGGACTGGCGATTCACTGCTTGCAACCCTAGTACCCAGACTCATTACGCATCTTTCAGCGTATGATGAATTAACCCTTAGGCTGCTAAGTGCGACTCACTGACCTTTTTTGCGGATAGTATAGATCGAGATCAGACTGCACAGAACGTGCAGTTGGATCTTGGATCTATACTATTCGATAAGGAGATATTTCTTTTTCCAAAAAGAGAATAAGTTTGACATAGAATTATTCGGGTTTTACTACCGGTTTGAAATTTCATTTCAATGGCTTAGCGGGATAAGGGTTAAATTGTTTTCACAGCCCCTTTTCTTCTCCTTCTAGCCATGGCATTACCATTTTACACAGTCACTTACATGTTTCTTCTTGGTGAGTTTCTACAGACTGGAATCAGTCTGTTAACCATTGACCAAACAATCCTGTGGGGCTTTGAAAATATAGTTGGAGAAACTGCATGTTTTGAGCATGTTCTCTTTTTTCCCACAGCGTTTTTCACCCATTTGAGAGATTTTAAAAAATTTTGTCAAATAGAACATTTTCATCGAGGATAAAAAAAACCCTGAAACTAACACAAATACGCTCACTTACCGTTATATTCTCCATATCTGAATCAACGGATCAGAGAAAAAGTCTTTGAAGAGAGTGCAGATTCAGACCAGACTGCTCAGAACATGCAGTCAGATCTTGGATCTGTCATGCCAGTTTTCCGAGTTATTCTACTCAAGACAGCAATGGTCCTTCAATATTTAGGCTGCTGTTCCAAGCTTAACATGTCTATTTTAACAATTTAGCGCTCTAAGCTTGCAGATGTCAGCAACATGTCTGTCTCATCAGCTATTCCATTTTGGTCGATTCTCATCCTTTCCACATTTCAGATAAAGAGATCAAGGCTACTACAGTTATGCTCTTGCAGATTAGAATGACTCAAATACAATTACCTTTGTTGGCTATGGACAAGTAAAGTCGCTTTTGAAGACAATAAAAGATAAAGATCAGACTGTCCTTTGAACGCAATGCAATTCAATATCACAGACGTTCATATCTTAGATCTAATTGTCTGTTTATTTGGGATGTATATGGGAAAAAAAACCTACCATGAAATTGTAGCCTAATGTTTGATATTGTTTTCCTGACTGTAAAAGGCTAGTCGATTAACTAAGTGTTTTAGCTCTTAACCAAACTATCATTTTTCTAATGCGTATGAGAAAGAAGGTGAAAACATTGTGAGAAAAGGGGAAAATGCAGGTTAACATTTTCTCCTTTTCCCATGTTTTTTTACCCTTTCAACGATTCAGATCATCAATTGTTCTACATTTAATCGTCATGTGCAGATGCTTTTGATTTGGACAAGTCTAACATTTTATCATTTGGTAAAGAGTTGACGGTTAGGGAGCTATTGGGTATCTACATTCTTTGAAAGTATAATACTGTAGGAGAAATTTGCAAGCAGACGTTTGGCCTGGACGATTTGGCCCGCTAAAAATAGGTAGGACACTTTGTCAAGATGAATATGATGTCTTGTTAAAAATGGAAAAATGAAAGGCCCACAAGCAGCCAAAAGTAAACAATTCTAAAGTTATAATGCAGGCATATTTTATACGGCTTTTATGTTACAATACAGTTACCAAAGTTGCCAAAGTTACAGAAAAGAATATATGTATTTTTTCACGCTTTTAAAGGGTTGGTAGGTACTGTTGTTCATGATGAGTGACATCTAAAACTTGATTATGGGTATTGCTGATCAAAATTGTCACATATTTTTTTACGTTCCATTGCTGTCGGCTGGCAAACATAGCCTATATTTTAACCAATCGTTAAACTACTGATTTGTAAAAGACAGTTTAAAAAGTGGGATCCTACGTGGTTCATTTGTAACGGTGTACAATTTTTTGTCCCATACATAGTTCAAACATCTACCATTTTGATTTGTGATTTCAAACGACTATGGTTATTCAGTGTCGACCGATTACAGTGCTTACAGCACATTGATTATTATTATCATCTTTTGAGTCGCCTGGTTCCGTAGCAACCAGGCTCTCATTGTTATCATCCGGTTTACGAGATAAAACATAGTTTTCTAATCATTCGGTAAACAACCCAGTTTTTTTCTGTTGTAAATAACTAACAATTGTGCCTTTGTGATAATGAATATGTATATAAAGGCTGAGCTATTTAACGGTTCAAACCTTGGAAACAATCATTTCGTCCAGAAGGGTACACGATAGCCTATTGCTTAGACAGACATCATCTCTAAAAATAGCGCATTATGTATGTCTCTAATAATAGCCGTCGTGAGCCAAAGAAGTTTGCGGACATGCTGAAAAATACTCTTCGACGACAAGCCTCTTTACTACGGCACGCTTCTATTTGTGGACAATTCTCAGTGCAAATGTTTTGATAAATACCCATTACAAATACACTCTAAATCTTACAATCTGTCCTTAATTGTAAGTTTTATTTCATTTTAACACTCAACCCATGATCGGAAAGAGAAGGGCGATACCGGGTTAACATGGAAGCTTTCAATGGAGATTTTTTCCCAACATTAGGCTAATTTTTTTAACAAATTTATAACGACTTGGAATGGTTGCATTGCATTCTTAGACATTCTTACACGTTCCTTCTTCAGAGATTTTTATTCTAGACTTTAAATACTTTGGACAAGCAGAGACCGTACATAGCGTATTAATGCGCACTGTTCTAGGCTGTACCAAGTCATCGCTTAGCAGGTGCTTTCTGGAATGCAGCTGTACGACAAATATAGATCTTATAATCACGTGACGTAAAACGTCATTTGCGCCACTGAATTCTTTATAAATTTACATATTTATGAATCAGCGGCTTTTATTTTCAACGTTCACCGACCTAGCGCTTCACCGATCCATGCAGAGAGTGTTTTAAAGTTTACTGTGTTTAATTAATTGTTTTTCGTTTTTAAAGAGGTGAATTTGTCAAAGTCTGCTTTTTTTTTTTTTTTTTTTCAATGTGCGGTTAACCTAGATCTAGTATTTATGAAACAATTTATTAGTGCGTGTGTCAGAATGCAAGGTGCTTTCGTAACTGCCAAAATCTGAATTCACACGGGAATTCGACTTGAAACTATGCAGTTCTAGCAACCAGCAACCTGAGAACTTCACTTTTTACTCCACTATAATTCAAATATGATACAATAGATCAATGTTAACCCTCTCAAACAACAAGTTCTTTATTGGAGTGTTTGTGATCTTGTAAAGGGTTGTTGCAAAGGGTAATAGAGCAAACATTTAGTTTACACCAAAGCAATATGCATGTAGATCTCTACAATTTTCAATAGATGTGGAAGCATTACTAATTCCTGGGACGTTGGAAAACGCAGACAAAGTTAAAAGGCTGATGATCATGCTATTGGGTTAAATTGTTTTTCTTGAGCTGTAGCAGCCACATTCCAAGAGTCCACTGTGGAAAAAACTTGAACCCGGAAAACAACAAAAACAACTTATTTCCAAAGGACAGGTAGATTACTGAGTTAAATATTTGTGTGTGCTCCAGAGGCTACATTTCAGTCCAATGATCATGAAATTGCACGGCTGTTTGTCTCAATACTATTTTTGACAAAAGTGAATGTAGGATACTGGGGGTTAAAAGAAAAAGGTCACTAGGTCAAATCAGACGAAACCGTAATAGATCTAGTGCTGTAGAATCCATTTATGTTCAGTCCAATACTCACGCAACTTTGTCAGACTGATTAGATTAGATATGGGTGAGTTGCAAAAGGGCATATTGGTCTAAAAGTATGTTACTAGATCCTATACCAGAAGACCAAGGTCAATTGAGTTCCATACTAATGTTGTCTAAATCGTCCTCTTGTAAAATTGTTGAAGTGGTTCTTCTCTGTTTCTATAAACTTCACAGAAACTTCAGAACTGACTAGTAACATTTCAAAACTACCGCCTCTGAAACTGTATAAGCATTTATACCCAAATTTCATATCTAGCATCCTGTATTTAGAAAGGACAATTATTCAAATTAACCGATATATGTATAATCACATGGTTCAATTTTAGAATATTTGTGTTATACAAAAACTTGTTCTAAATCTGGAGAGAAAATGTATGCCCTATTCTACTGAAATTATTTAGAATGTTTGTTTTAGCAATATTTGTAAAAATTAAGATATAAATGTAAGTTCAGTCACCCCGATTCTACGCTAGAAAAACATTTTTATCAACCTAGAAGCTTAATTTTTGTCCACATTCTTTACACGCATTATTAAGCTAGGGAGGGACTGTAAATGTTGATGGAACTTCGACAGTAATTATGCCCCGCCGAATTTCGGAGTGGGGGGGGGATAAAGTTTTTATGTTATCTGTCCGTCTGTCCGTTTGTCCGTCCGATCTTCCGTCCATCCAGACAGATATATTCTGAAATCGTTGACGAAAGTTAATGAAACCTCATACATGTGTTCCTTATGATAGTCTACCGATATACTTGTTTTTAATGTAATGCCATGGCATGGAAAAAGGAGGCTTGATGTCTTCCAGTCTGGTTCTTTTGTTTCATTTTGTTTATGTTTTCAATGTGGTGTAATGGAAAAAGGGGGCTTGATGTATATTTCCACTGTGGACTAATATCTTTTTAACTACAGGGCAAAATTTTGTGAAACTTCATATGTATATTGTTTATCATGAGCCACAGACAATCAGTATTTGTTTTTATTAATGAAATGCCGTGTCATGGAAAAAGGGGGTTTAATGTATATTTTCACCAATAACAAAAAAAAAAAAAAAAAAAAAAATACATGCAAAACACAATACCTCATATAATTATGTTTCTATATAAAAAAAAAAAAAATGTTTTATTTTTTTCAACGGTGGATATCATTTTAACGAAATGACTTGTTATATATTGATTGTACCTTTTGAAAACCATTTTTAAATGAAGTCACCCGGGGTAAGAGACTTTGAACTTTTTAAACCTGTTCCTGGCGCCTAAATTTTAATTCTCAGCACATATCTTTTCACGTAAATTTTGATATTAATGTTTGTAATTTTAGGATGACCACTGAGAAGTATGCTTGCATATGATACCGTCTTATGGTTAAGTTATTTTGTATCTCGAAAGCGTTTAATAGATTTGAACAAAAAAGGTTGAAAACTTCTAACCCATTACCATCCAGGCGACTCTCAGGACTATCAGTCCTTTGATTCTAAAATAGTTGAAAGGACTACATTTTTTTAGACTTTTTTTGGTTCAAGCAACCAGTTCAGCAGCAAGGCTCTTCCTGCACATTACTAGGATAAAGGGTTAAACAATGTAACAAAACAGGTCGTTAGCTATGTAATATGTATTGAAATCTTGATCAATCTCTTCTCTAGTAAAAATTTTAGTTTAACTTTATGTAGTTGTATTAATTGAGTTGCGTGTTCCAGGGTAAGTCTTAGAGATTAAATAGAGGATCTTACATGTTTATATATTATCATTTTTATCAAACGAGTTGACTAAAATTATATGACGCGAGCCTTGGTCATATACATTTCAGTCAACGAGTTTTAATCAAAATGATAATACATGAACACGAATGTGAGATTCTATTTATCAGATAAAACGAATGACAGACAAATAAGTTTCCTGCATCATCACCGTTCACTGGGTCATGTTTATAGTTGTAGTTCGGTTTCAAATGTGTACATACACAAGTAGATACTTCTTTGACATTTACACCGAAAGTAGAATAAAGCAGTTTCTAGAGGGGATAATTCCACCTATTTCCGAAATTTTGTTGATTTAAAAAAAAACTTCAGCTGCACGTTTGGTTTTTATTACACATGAAAACAAAAAGACTTTTCACGCGTATACGCCTTAGCAATAAGGACGTCATTTTTTTCCGCGAAACGGTGTAGTAGTATAAATTCCGGCACGTGTTTTGGCTGGTTTCTTCGGCTTCACACGTTCATGACTAAAAACTGATCAGAACCGGTACCCAAAAAACGATAATACATAGTGTATGATCGAAAATAAGTCATAGGTTTAATACACTGCTGGAGGAGGTTTTATGTGATAAATTGTGTTCCACCACCGGTTTACACTGCATTTCGATAATACAGGTTTTTGACGGCAATGCTTCGCCACTACTGGTGAAACAATATCGGGTTTAGAGCCTCAATGAAAGCTAACAAAGTAAAATGGTCGAAGAATCAAATTGCAAAAATGAAATATTTTCAACATAAATAGATGAAAATTAATGCCCTTCGATAGCATGTGAAAGTTGTTGACAAGTCATACAGAAAATTGAAAAGTGAAATATGTTTTTGTACCTCAAAGATTTAGCGTTTGTGACAAAAGAACATCTTCAGCATGATAAATACGTGTACAAGGCGATTCTACGAACGAAAATCGATGTCTCGGGTACTTTAAAATAAATGAACTCTTACAGAGCTATGTGCAGTATTTGATTCTATTCCCGACAATTAGATACAGATCAGATAATAGATTTTGTGCAATCAGTACATGTATCGAATGTTAACGTAATCTGTCAAAAATGGCCTTCAAATGGCATTTTTGGATTTCTAAATTAATTGAAAGTATATATTACAACTACAGTCAATCTTGTACATGCGACCACGTGTTTTAAGCGACTTTTGTGCTAAACGACCGTTTTTAAGTCCGCCCGAGCTATTTTCCTCTAATTTCATTTTGTATTAAGCGACTTTTGTACTACGTGACCAACGACCACCAATTTTAGGGCCCAAAAGCCCACTATATCTTTCATTAAGCGACCCATCAACTCGTAAAAACTGTGGATCCTTAATTGACAGTATATAGGATGATAACAGCCTCTGATTTATCCTAATCAAGACATAACAGCATGTGTCAATTAAAGGATTAACAAATTTACATGTCTAACTATTAATTGCCCTTTGACAATGGGGGCAACGATGCAGAACCATGTCATAATGACCAACTAAATCCCTAATCTGCTAGTGTGCGAACGTGTGAAAAGGATGGGGAATTCCGTTTATTTATCCTTGTGGTCTCCCTAAGTGGAGTAGAACTTTGTTCCATTGCCTACGGTGGCACAAAAGTGACATGGAAGATATATTTTATACTACGTGCGCACGTAATAGTTATTACGTGCGCACGTATTAGTTAATACGTGCGCACATATTAGCTACTACGTGCGCACGTACTAGCTACTGCGTGCGCACGTAATAACTAATACGTGCGCACGTAATACTATTGCGTGCGCACGTATTAGCTAATACGTGCGCACGTATTAACTAATACGTGCGCACGCAATAGTATTACGTGCGCACGCAGTAGCTAATACGTGCGCACGTATTAACTAATACGTGCGCACGTATTAACTAATACGTGCGCACGTAATAATCGACCAATCAGTTTATAAGGAACAGAAGCCATATTGTTGCGAGGGAAGGGCAAAATTACATTGGTCCAACACGGCAACAGATGTGCATACATCTGACACCCAAGTAAAAAATCAAGTAGAGCTATTATTTCTTAAATCGTTTAGGCATACTGCGATTATTTTAAGTATCTGTACCTTGGTACGGTACAGTAACTATTAATACTCTAGCCTACGGTCCATCGAATTACCCCAAACCACCCCAAAACACCCCAAACCACCCCAAAACACCCCAAACCACCTTTTATCATATAAAATTAATACTGTGGTGGGGTTGGGGGTGGAATGATTTGTAGGGTACGAAAGACTGATGAGCTATACAAGGAGTTTTGTCACCGAAAACTACCCAAAACACCTCAAGAAAACAAAAAAGGCGTTTAAAGTGATATCATTTTACAACGGTTTAAGATGCAGGAACAGTATAAATCAAATTGAAAATGGCATACACAATAATTAATTTTCCTTAAACTGAAATATCTATGGTTCAAAAGATGTAGTTTGAATGCCTAACACCGTGGACCCCAATCAGACTGTTACTTTAGTAGCAGTCTGATGATCTGGCTGCACAATGTTTGCATATATCTAACTTCCCTAAAACTTATATAAATTACGGTATCTGTTGCCATTCTGACTACATATAGTTTGGAGGCACGAACGAACTTTTTCAGGCAGTCAGACATGACCAAACATTATGGACCCAGATCAGACTGCTCCTTCAAGGGGCAGTTGGATCTTCATGTGCGGATCCAGAGGGGGGACCGGGGGTCCGGACCCCCCCTGGAATTTTGGAAAAATGTGGTTATCGGATTCGTGAAATGGTACTGGTTTGATATTGCACAGCATTTATGTAAAATACAGTCATGAATATAAAAAATAAACGGTTCTAAATGTGGAGACCTCCTAATGGTTAGAACTGGAAACGTTGACTTACATCCACTGAAATCCGAAATCAAAGTATCATATAATAAGAAGAGTGCGTTTGCGGTGGGAACCCCCCCCCCCCCCCCCCCGAGAAAGATATCTGGATCCGCGCATGATCTGGGTCCACAAAGTTTCCCTTTCTGACAGGATGACGACATATAGTTTGGAGGTATGAACGAACTTTTTCAGACAGTCAGACATTAGCAAACATAATGTACCCAGATTAGACTGCTCCTTTAAGGGGCAGTCGGATATGGGTCCACAAAGTTTGCCATTCTGACAGCATGACTACATATAGTTTGGAGGCATGAACGAACTTTTTCAGACAGACAGACATGACCAAACATAATGTACCCAGATTAGACTGCTCCTTCAAGGGGCAGTCGGATCTGGGTCCACAATGCTTGCCATTGTGACTACATATAGGTTGGAGGCATGAACGAACATTTTCAGACAATCAGACATGACCAAACATAATGTACCTAGATTAGACTGCTCCTTCAAGGGGCAGTCGGATCTGGTTCCACAATGTTTGCCATTCTGACTACATATAGGTTGGAGGCATGAACGAACTTTTTCAGACAGTCAGACATGACCAAACATAATGTACCCAGATCCGACTGCTCCTTCAAGGGGCAGTCGGATCTGGGTCCACAATGCTTGCCATTCTAACTACATATAAAGGCATGAACGAACTTTTTCAGACAGTCAGACATGACCAAACATAATGGACCCAGATCAGACTGCTCTTTCAAGGGGCAGTCGGATCCGGGTCCACAATGTTTGCCATTCTGATTACATATAGTTTGGAGGCATGAACGAACTTTTTCAGACAGTCAGACATTATGGTCCCAGATCTCAGTATGGCCAAAAAGTCTCTAGCGCATGTAATGCATGTAGTCCTTTTATCCTTAGGCTAACGTGACAGGACGTAATATAGATATTTTTTGTTAAAAGTGATCCTTACCCAACAATTCAACCAACCCTTACTGTATTAATAATTCTATATCATATAAAAGGTATTTCGGGGTGGTTTGGGATGTTTTGGGGTGGTTTGGGGTGTTTTGGGGTGGTTTGGGGTAATTCGATGGACCGTATTTGCCCTTCCCTCGCAACAATATGGCTTCTGTTCCTTATAAACTGATTGGTCGATTATTACGTGCGCACGTATTAGTTAATACGTGCGCACGTATTAGTTAATACGTGCGCACGTATTAGCTACTGCGTGCGCACGTAATACTATTGCGTGCGCAAGTATTAGTTAATACGTGCGCACGTATTAACTAATACGTGCGCACGTAATAACTATTACGTGAGCACGTATTAGTTATTACGTGCGCACGCAGTAGCTAGTACGTGCGCACGCAGTAGCTAATACGTGCGCACGTATTAACTAATACGTGCGCACGTAATAACTATTACGTGCGCACGTAGTATAAAATATATCTTCCATGTCACTTTTGTGCCACCGTAATTGCCACTATATGAAAGTGATTTTTTGTTCGGTTATAAATAGGCACTACAAATCAAGCGTGTCCTTCGTTGGCAAATTCAACCTGGAAACGCCGTAGAGTAAAAAGTTGTTTTTGATTACGATGAGTCTTTCACACATGTTTATATTTACACAGTGCTTGTCTATTTCACAAATGCCTTGCCATGTATCCCACAAACACAGAGAAATTTGTTATAAAGGTTTGTTCACATGATATTTCATGGTGACTACTTTGGCCTACTTTCGATTTGTTCTTTCACTTACAGAAATTGCTGTTGGTCGGATAATTTTTTTTTTTTTTCTTTTAAATATTAAAGCATTTTCTTGATACTTATCTAAAAATTGAAACATATGCTTTTGGTATAGAATCTAGAATATATTTAAGTAATTAATGTGTGAAAAATGTAATTTGCTCCCCCCCGACTGATTTATTAAGCGACCACTTTATTTAGCGACCATTTTTTTATCGTCCCAAGCGTGGTCGTTGAATACAAGATTGACTGTATACTGTTTATCTTATCTATTCTGTCCGATATTTTGTTACGTATTCTGGCAAAAACAGCCTTTATATTGCCTTCAGACACAGAAAATGGTCAGTATATCTATTCATCAGTTAGATACAGTGCCTCAGTTTCTATTTGTTAAAAACTCATTTTTATAGGAAACTTATTTCTCATGAAGCTATATATAGCTGTTAGAATCTTACTTTCTGACAATTTTGTAGGGTACTCTATTTATATGGCAAATGACACATTAAAGAAAATTTAAGCAGTTTTTTTTTTTTTAATCATGTAAAACTTTTTCCTGTGGCTGATTTCTTACCTGTTATTAAAAAGAAAGAACATTATAAAAATATATCTGTTTTTTTTTTTATCATAACAGCTTTCTGAGCAAACTTCAAAACGTAATTGTCAAACGTTTGAAGAAGGAATTGGAGGTTATATGGAAGTGGTCCACAGGTTCAAAATCGTGCCAAGCAACAAACCTAAAGGTAATAGAATTGAGCCGTGCTGCATCTGCGAAAAGTATCGACCAAGGTCAGCCTGCGCAGTCCGCGTAGGCTGACCAGGGCCGAAACTTTCCGCTATTGCTCAATTTTCTGTATGTCCAAGGACCAGTCTACTTCGTGATTAAGTTAGTTGTTAAAAAAGTGTTTATTATGTATCCATAATTATGTGATGGCTGGATTGGTATCATGCATCACGAGATGCATTAAGCCCCCTTTTACCAGAGCATGGCTGAAATATTTTAGCAGATTGGTCTATAAAGCTTTGAATCCAGACATTTCACTCAAGAACTCTATATAGACCAGACTTAGATTGACAACACGTCGATTTACGGACCTACTTTTAATTATGTTTATATCCACACAAAATTTCTATACTTAAAGAAATGAATGGAAATTCTTCTTGGTATATTGGTAAATACATGTAGGCACTATTCCAATGATTATAAAATGTCATTCGAGGGTTGTCAAGGTCCTATTGAGAGTGTGATTTCATATATGTCAAAGTATGTTTGTTGCATGATATTCAAGAAAAAAATAGTTCATTTTTAATTCTAAAAAGCAATATGGTAGAATCCCAATAAATAACACATTCATTTCCCTTTATTGAAACTTCTATATTGAATCCATCTCGAGAGAAGAAGAAACTTAACCCTTCTGATGGCGGTGTAATGAAGACGGGTTTACCAGCGTGTGATATATCACACTGACAGTGGATTTATTGTGTGGTTAAATTATCAGAAATCTTCTCGACAGGAAATTACATATGCATCGTTGCGCCTTATTAATTTCTCCTCTTGTTGAAGTCCTTCTCAAGAATTCCGATTAAATACTCCAGTGTATCGTCCTCGTTCCATGTTCGCCAGCCATTCAAAATTGCAGTCTAAATTCTACCTTAAAAAAAGACAATCCAGTCTCACACAGTAAGACGGCTAGTCTTCAAATTTCGGATCAGAGGCGTATGAAGAAAGCTAAAAAGTACTTTCCTTTTACGTACAACGTCTAAGTTACTTACAGATACGGATCTGTATGTAAGTGTATGTCTTTTAATTAATTCCCACACGGCAAAAATGTGGACTAATCCAAATTGAAAGCACTTGCAGACGACAATTTCAATGCGACTCAAATGGGGCCATTTGTCTTTGATAGGGTAGAAAATATTGCGGTTACCAGCATTTTCTCTTTTTCCCAAAATGTTTTCAAAAGGCTTCTTTCTCATGATCGTTAAATGTCGCCATTGTATGTTAAAATGGTTAATACACTCTGTCACACTGGTGACATCCGATATCCTTTGCTACAAGAGTAGACCGAAATATTTCTGTCCGCCCTTGCAGCCGTATTTAGCTCTGTACATTTCGACAACCAATCAATTATGAAAGCTGTTTACTCTAGTACCCATTTATATACCAGCACGTGAATCCTAAACCGTAGCTAGTTGGTCTGATCATTCTATTTCGAACATATAAAGGTAAAGATCCCGCACTAAATGATTTGAGCCATACTATTTTAAAAGGGGGCTTAATGCATCAGCAAAAAGTATCGATACAGGTTAACTTGCGCAGTTCACGCAGGCTGACCTGAGTCGAAACTTATTGCTACAGGTCTTTTTTATGCATGTCAAAGGACCAGTCTACTTCGTGAATTCATGGATTTCATGGATCCATAATTATGTAATGATAGGCTTTGTATAATGCATCACGAAGATGCATTTAGCCCCCTTTTGCCAAAGCATGACTCGATGGTGTGTATCATGGACCTCCTGTTGAAAGTCTCCAGGTATTCCATGGTGACTGTCAGATTTGTCAAACCATGAACCAGGGTGGGACTCACTGAGAGACAGAAGAAAAAAAACACATTTTTTTTTTCAAATGATTAAAGGTATACCCTCGATTACTTATCATTTCTAGTCCCAAACAAAGTTGGTAAGACCACGAATTAAAACCTGCGACGAACTAACGACCTCTATGACATTGCCTGTGGGACATCAATGTACAAAAATTCTTTTCTTCCGTCAGTGGTGGACGATTGCAACGCTATGCCCTAGGAAATTAGAAATTTAGATTCGCTAACAGCTTTTAAAACCTATCTTGACAAGGGGAACCCGATACCTGATAAGGTTTTTTTTTTTTTTCATTGGCGAAAGAGAGTGTCAAATTATCTACACCAGGTTGCGTAACAAGTGAAAATGATGAGGGTGATCAGTTAAAGTGATGGTAGTGGTTAGTGTAGAAGAAGAAGCAGAAGCTACCAGCATCGTAAGATACTTACTATTTCAATCAAAATTACGTTACTCTAGGTACTATTGTTTTTATTGAGAAAGCTATCAATACCTTCTGTCAACAAACCAGACGTTTGAGATTTACTTTTACACTGCCACCTGACGTTCATTGTGCCGCATATACGCCACCCTCTTCCGCTTAAGCCTTAGGCTGCCAAGCGCGACTCACTGACCTTAGCGTAGACCAAGATCAGACTACACAGAACGTGCAGTCTGATCTTAGATCTACACTGTCCGATAAGGAGATGTCTTTCCTCCAAAAATACCTTTGAAATAGGAAAATTTGGGTTAATACTATCGATTTGAAAATTTCGTTTCTTTTATTTAGCAAGATAAGGGTTAGAAACCAACTAACCAACTAACGGGACTTTAATCATGCTGAAGAGATAACAGACATACAGTCCATCCTGGTTAAAGTTATCATAGATAGAGTGTCTGAGCTCAACAAACATACAGTTCAATCTGGATAAAGT
Source organism: Tridacna gigas (assembly GCA_945859785.2). Taxonomy (NCBI): domain Eukaryota; kingdom Metazoa; phylum Mollusca; class Bivalvia; order Cardiida; family Cardiidae; genus Tridacna; species Tridacna gigas. The sequence goes on along the minus strand of OX244031.2, from coordinate 28,061,528 downwards.
TATCTTATCATAGATAGAGTGTCTGAGCTCTCATCAGAGGTTTTGGGTTCCTATCGACGACAACTTTAAGACATTCGACAAGGCGCAATTTACTGCTTGAGCTTCCAGGAAGCAATCACCGAGAGTAACTGCTATAAGTTGTAGACTTTGTTTTACAATAAATGTACAATATTTTGCAGTAGATCAATAATATTTGGCCAGAATGATGTGATTTTTTTAAATGAAAGGGTAGACAGCATTGTGGAGAAAGGAGAAAATGCTTATTAAGCAGCATTTTCCCCTTTTCCCACAATGTTTCCAGAGGCATTCTTCTTCAGGGTCGTAAAAACAAGCATTTGTGTGGTTAAGGTTTAAGCATAACATAGATTCTAAAAAACGGCTCTTTCCGCTATTTGTTTCAGCCCTTAAAACGGTAGGTAAAACGTAACTTTTCTTTGCGGAAATTGCAGATCAAGATCCACAGAACGCACAGTTTAATCTTAGATCTACAATGACCGCTATTTTTCGAGATATCCCAAATAATGCAGGCATGAAATAGCCATTTCTAGCTTTTTAGCACAGACTTAGAGAATCTCTCGTTGAGCCAGTGTTTTAACGACACTATCTCTGTCAAAGTCGTTTTTTGCTTTGATTAGTATTCAGACAGGAAAAGAAATACAGTATAGCGTGATAGGACAAAAGTCGACACTTAATTTTTCCTGGAAAACCAGAGCGGCGCTCAATGTATTCTATAAAATGAAGCTTAAAATCCTATTGGGATTGCATCTATTCATGCAAATTTAGACACTGTTCTGGTAATATACAGAGCAGCAGATTTCAATAAAGATTCCGATTCTTTCAAACTAATAAATCACTGAGAAAACCGCAGGAATACGGAAGTTAAATATATATCTATAAGCTGCTGAGCTCGACTCACAGACCTTTTGCGGACCGTGTAGATCAAGATCAGACTGCACAGAACGTGCAGTCTGATCTTGGATCTACACTGTCCGATAAAGACATATTTTTCCAGAAAAAAATTCTTTGAAATAATAAAATTTGGGGTTTTGATATCGACTTAGAAGTTTCATTTCATTTATTTAGCAGGATAATGGTTAAACCTTGACAGTTACACGTAGCCTTTTAGCAAACAACACCATGTTTTTACGACCCAGGAGAAGTCTTTTGAAAACATTGTGGAAAAAAAGAAAACTTGCTGGTTTCAAACATGGCATGTATAGAAGAAATCCATTTACGACTGTTGAATCCTTTACCAAAGAATTGCGTGATTTTAAAACCCCCGGGACTAATGCTGTTGAAAATCCATTTAATCTTCCGCATTTGATTTGCTGTGTACAAATGTTTCCTATGTTGACAAACAAAATAGGAAAGTTTTGTCGATGAAAACGCACAATTTTGTAATATTTAGACCAAGAAAAATAACACCAAACATATCGACACTGTTAATATTAAATCGCTCGCCAAGGTTGTAAATGGTACCAACATTGATACTTTGTACAAATTTGGCGAGCGATGTAGATTTATAGTTTGTAGATTAACATCGCTTGCATAGTTTGTAAATATGACCAACATTGATACTACATATAACTTAAACGTTGATATTGCGTCACTTGTATACACACACACACACACACACACACACACAAATCCGAAACAACAACACAGAACGGGTTATCAAGAATTTTGGAATTATGTGTATATTTTTATCGTTTATTTAAGTTTTATTTTATGTATTTCTATCGGATAAACCGTCTTGTTTAACCCTTACCAAGTGAAACACAATCACCCTTATACTGTGCAAACTTAGCGGGCGGCTTCCATGTATAACTTGAAAATTTACATCTTTCGCATGGCTTGTAAACATGACCAACATTGGTACTGCGCTCAAACATGACGAATCATGTAAAGTTATATAGTTTTGGTAAGTTACGTTTTCCTGTCTTGATAAATGCCGTTCGCCGATTTTTTTTTTTTAATTTAGGTATTTTATAGTATGCTAATTCCCTAGGGAATTATTTCAATATGTGATATAAACTTTTGTCGCTTGGTAAAATGTTACGACAAATATAAGAGATACTGAAAACATCTGAAAGTTTCGTCTGGTGATTGGTATTTTACGGCACGTTTCCTCATAATTTCACGTTTTTTGGCGGTGGTAGCCCACTTACTCTTGTCTTTCGGATGTTTTTCCAGTACAAAAAGAGACTCTGGAGTTACTTGCTCAAGGCCTGTCCAATGGGACTGGCGTCAATAAAAAGAATCGAATCTGCGGTGTTCAGGTAGAAATCAAACGCCTCAGCCCTTAGGCTGCAAAGCCCCCTCGGTGCTCTTTTGTGGACAGTGTAAATCATAATTAGATTGCACGCACAAAACGTGCGCTCTGATTATAGATTTACACTATTCGATACAAGGATAAAAGAACTTTCAAACCACAACATTTGGGGTTTTAAAATTGGCTGGAGTTTCTTCATTCAACTAATTTACAAGTGCAATGGTTGACAATTGAGCTTCGCAGAACCCGGATAACAATTCTTGTAGTTGTAATCAGCTTTCAAACTCAGACAGACACAGAGAGGAAATACGAACGCTACGATAAAGAGGAGGTTTGGTACAGACAGAAAGTTTACGATCACATCACAACATTTATGTTTCCATTTGTTCAACCCAAAGAACAGCTACAGGCATAGATATTTTGTATTTACAAGACAATGCAAACAAAAATATAAAAAAAAAACAACAACACACGAACAAAACAAAAAGCTTAGGATTTGAAACAGAGTTTATTATCACTATCATCATACAATTAAAACTGTCCGAATCTAACGATAAGCCAGCACTCAATATTTGATCTGTATAAGACATCAGAGTAAATCCTGACAACGGAACATGCTTGGTCAAACAATTGAAGTGCTTGACTTTACAACGACCCCACTTCACCTCGGAGAATTTCCACGCTAAATTACATTCTTCCGCCTAGAACCATGATAAATTATCCATGAAACATGGAAAGATGATATTAGTCGGCCGATGGCGAAATTTTGATTACATGGTAGTAAAAATAATGTGTTGGGAGACGGACGAAGAATAGCAGACAATGGTTAATAGTTTATTTTTCGATATCGTTTCCAATAACGGACAATGTAGATAAAGACCAGACTTCATTGAGCATAAAGTCTGATCTTGGTTTTACACTGTCCGAGGTTTTTTTTTTTTGTTTTTTTCCCCCACTCTGGCCACAATTAAAACACGACAGTTATTTCACCTCGGCCAATATGGCTTTTTGTCAAATGGAGGTCGCCAGTTCACATTTTCTTTTCTTTTTGGTCTTTCTACACGTGGTTGACTTCCTTATTCCTAACATAAGCTTTAGAAAGTTCTGTCTAAATTCAGGCAATATCGTAAAGTAAAGAATCCCCTTATAGGCGAAATTGATTTTAAATAATTCCTCGAACAACTTCAAGAAGGATCGGTCATATATTGTTAATACATAGGAGCCGGTTGTATAAGTGATTCTAGCCTTAATTATGTTGTGTGGTATAAATAAAGTCACGTATACAAAGGCGACAATGAGAGAGACGATAGTCAAACGTTTACTTTGAATAAACCCGATCAAGTTATACTTGTTGTGTTGCTGGGAGCCATATCCAGTTGTCTGGGTCTGTTTGAAGGAATACGACTTTACTCGCACTTCAAATGTCAGACGTTTTGTCTCAAATGACAGTGATCTACCTTCACAATTCTGTGAACAAAAACAGAAATTAGCAGCGACGGCTATGATGAGTATAAGGCACGCCAACACTGGTAAAAAGACGGAGAAAACAGTATCCACTTTCCTAACTATCACGATATCCTTGGCATTTTCATGGATGACAGTACACATAGGCTGGCCATAAATGATATATACACCACTTGTCCAAGTAAGATAAAGGTGACCTACGATGGAGAAAACTGCAACGATTGCCACGTAACATTTCGTGCGAAACGCGCTGCAATACCTACGAGCTTTCGTTGGTAAATAGCACACAAAGAGACGTTCTACGAGAAGCATAACGATGAACCAACTTGACAAAAATGTCGTGAGAAGGTTGAGATAGACGACAAGTTGGCAGAAACCTTCACTGTTATAAATATCCTTCCATTGTAGGGATATCCACGGGACGAACATAGCTAGTAGATAAATGGAATCCACGATGCTCATGGATAGATAGTAACAGCAAGCGGATACATTCTTCAATGGCGTGTTCCTAATCGTAACCCCAACAATTAGGTTGGATATAACACCAATAGCAACAATTGTAGGAACACCAAACTCATCAAGAGCAAATATGATATCTTCCAGCACTGCAATGGAGCCCGGTCGAGGACCAGCGGGTCTTGATGTAAGGTTGTTCAGTGGCCAGGATGCATTTAGTTCGCTACTATAATTATACCACATAAGATCCTTGGCATTCAATGCTTTATTATCCCATAGTTCTGGATCAACGGGAATATCCATAATTCTTTAGACCCACGGGCTTTCTACCATTGATAGAAGGTATTATATATGTATCACTTGGGAGAACATTCAGGTTTATCCATTGATTGGGCTTTTGTGTAAACGTCTTTGCCTTTCACTCACGAAATAACACTGCTATTGACACAACTATTGATTGAATCTACCAACGTTTTTCGTGGATAGGACACTGTAAAAATGTATACATTTTTCTTTCATCTCATGTTTTTCCCATTAGTACACATATATTCTCGTGTAAGACTATCACAGTATTAATGTTTATACCGTTTCGTTATCCGGTAACATTGCATGTACATCTTCATGTCTAAGTATCCCATTTACTGCAGTTTCCATCGAAAGACTGTTTCATCACGGTTTCGTCATGATCTTATCATCGACGTACCATTAGGTTCTGGAAATATAAAATAGACTTAGTTTCAATACAGATTGCTGGCTCAGTGTGTTTTATCCAGAATACGCGCTATTTTAGGCACACTTATCCATAGTATGAGTGTCGCAGACAAGACATATTCGGAGAGAAGGAAATAATTTGAAACATAATCAGGGAAGAGAAGCGATTATTTGCGATAAGCACTTGCTCGTTTCCTACATCTATTTTTTTGGGGGGGAAAAAAAAACTGTCTGTTGTAAAGACTTAACTAATATCGCCCAGAGCTTTAGAATTTCAAAGGTTTAAATGTAAAGGAAATGAAAATTAATTTGTAGACACAAACCTTAGAATTAACAGTTCTGTTTTACACGTTAATTTCCTCGGATATATCATCAACACAACAATTATCAGACAAATTTCACCTTCCAGTCCATCAGCTTTACCTAGGGACTGAATTATTTTGATTTGCATTGTTCTTTAATTAATTTTACATCTTCTTCAAGTAATTTTAAGCTGTATTGAGGGAATTTAAACAGTGTTGTTTTTCCAACCGATTTATATCAATATACTCTAACCTTGCACACACGCTCCTGGTTTGGAAGACATTACCAATCAACCAAAATAATGTAAAATAATGGAATTAACACAAAATTGATTTGTTTGAAAATATATCGGTTTCTTCTTAGCAAGAGCTTAAATTGTCACTACAGTACTTTATTTTCCTAGATAATTTATAAAGGCACAACTGTTTTTTTTTTTTGTCTATTTCTCTTACGTATTTGAGGATATGTTGACACGGAAAAAAATACATTCAGCCAGGGTTTATTCTCTATATGTCACTTTATTGGGACACCTATCTATACGTCACCGTCTTCCCGACTCTTGTCCTCTCTGGCTCTTTGCTTAGACATGAGCGTTTAATGACAAGACTGTATGCTTTTTAGAGACAAAACCACGATAGATGCAAGACAAAAATATGTTTAGTGAAAAAACTCGACAGATGCTGGATAGAAGTATGCTGGGTGAAACAAAACTTCGATAGATTAAAAAAAATATATGTCTAGTGAGACAAAACTTCAATAGATGCAGGAAGAAAGTATGCTTGGTGAGCCAAAGCCTTGTTAGATACAGGATAAAAATATGCCTAGTGAGACAAAACCTAGGCAGATACAGTTCAAATATAGCCCTAGTGAGACATGACCTAAATAGATTCCGGACAACACTAAAAAAAGTTTTTTTGAAGACACATCTCGAAACACTTGCAAAAGCTGCTGTAGATACAATACTCGTTAAGACAATAAAAGCGTGAATACAATTGAAAGCGTGAATTGATATTCTAGCGTATGTTATCTCTGAGCTCGCATAGTTCACCCTCATGTGTCTTGACCTGGAGTGTTAAAATTAAGATCAGACTACACCAGTTACGAAGTCCAATCTGTGACTTACACTGAATCCTTTTTTTTTTTTTTTTTAAACATCCAAAAAGAGCATATAAAATCTACATGTATGTTTTTTTTTTTTTCGGACTACAGTGTCCTCTTGAAAATCGCAACAGATTGAAGAACGAACTAAAATGTGTACTAGAACAACAAAACCTCGACAGAATGAGAACAAAACACAATACTATACAGACTTAGAGGAACAAAACATGCTTTAGGGGTATAAACCTTCGATAGATTCAGAACAAAAATACATGTTGTAGAAAAGCAAATCCTTCATAGATTTACGTCACAATTATATGCTTTAGAGAAACAAAATCTCGGTAGATTCGGGACAAAAATATGCTTTCGATGAACAATATATGCTTTAGGAGCATAAAATCTTGATAGATTCAGGACAAAAACACATGCGGTAGAGAAGCAAAACCTTGATAGATTTAGGACAAATATATATGCTTTAGAGAAACAAAATCTCAGTAGATTCAGGACAAAGCATGCTTTAGAGGAAAAAAAAAACCTCAATCGATATAGGTCAAAAAGTTAGGCCGTAGAGAAACAAAATCCTCGATGGATTTAAGACGAAGACGTATGCTGTAGAGATATATTTAGGACAAAAACATATGCTGTAGAGAAACTTAACCTCGATAGATTGAGAGCAAAAAGAGTAATGCTCTACAGTGAAACAATTACCTCGAAAGAGCCAAGTCAACAAGAAAATGCTTTAGTGAAGCTAAATCACAATACATTTAGTATGAGAAAAAATTATGATCGGGAGAATCAAATATCCAAGAGGTTCAGTACAAAAAGAATATGCTTTAGTGAAACAATCCTCTCGATAGATTTAGGGCAACAATAATGGTACAAAAGACTGGTATACATGGACCAAAAAGAATGTATTTTATTGAAAGAAACCTCAGTGGATTCTGGACAAAAAAATACAAGCATAATCTCTATGCTTTCGGGACTAAAACTAATCTCCATTAATTCATGATTATAAGAATATGCTTTCTCTTGAAACGAAACCTCGATAGATTCAAGAGAAAACGAATACATGTATACGTCAGTGAAACAAAACTTTTTTTTTGCATTCAGGACTTAAAGAATAAGCTTTAGTGAAACAAACCTCGATAAATTCGAGACTAAGATAATATGCTTTCTTATAACACAAATGATGTCAATATCCTGGCCAAAGCTGTTGTAGATATAATGAAGATCGCGAGACAGCAAGAGTACATGTGACACTGTGTTGTGGTATTTTAGCGTAGGTTATCCCTTAACCATCCAGGTTAAACTTTCGTTCCTTTTGTGGAATGTTGAGATCCTGATCAGACTTAAACACAATATGAAATCTGATGGCTGACCTACACTGGCTGATTTTTTTTTTTTTTCAAGAAATCGGACCCAAATTAAACAAAAATATTGTAATATTTAGTTTCTTTTTTCATCAGGGCTAAAACTGCTTTTTTAAGTCATTGAGTGCGGTAACTCTTTACCCGTGTTTTCACGAGGAAATTAGAATATAACAGTGTGGGAATAAGAGAAAATGTTGGTAACCAGCATTTTCTCATTTCCTCACAAAACTCACAAAATTTTCAACCCTTCGAAGACAAATCGCATCATTTAAGCTACAATACTTTCGTCGTCTGCTTTCAGTTTGTATCAGTCTAAAGTACGGTCGTCTGGTAGTGAGTTAAGACTTAATGTCATCATTCCAGATAATAAGATCATCGACATACTTCATCAAGTTGAGAGTCTACATGTCTCCCACTTTGAAAGGAGGATGTTGTTCATTCTTCTAACTACAGAATCCAATTAACTGTCACCGTCCAATACGAATTGTCTAATACTGTCAGAATCTAATTTATTTCCATCGTCATTAATCCTTTCACCATCACAGGCGAAAATATGAGGTTTTGCAGACGGTAAAGATCCAAGATCAGACTGCACGGAACATGCAGTCTGATCTTGGATCTATACCGTCCGCTTGGTTAGTCAAGCCTGTAAGAGAGAAGTCATTCTGGATTTCAGTGGATTGTATTTTCAGTCATTGGAACAGGCCGAGTTTATACATGTGCAGCTGAAAGAGTTAAAATCGACATGTCTTATTTCTTGGAAGTAATGGTACTTTCTTTTAGAAGGCAAGAAACAACCAAATTTGATGCGTCTATTACCGTGATAACAAAGCCAGTTTTGTATGATTAACCCTGTACACTTTATCAACTGCGAAAAGATAAAGTTTAAAATGTTGTCAACATTGTTGTTTTACTGTAGAACACTGTCTTGTGGAGATTTTAATTGTTATCGTAATTATATTCTATAAACGACAAGAAACAACACAATTTGATGCATCATATTTCTTGTTGTTGTCTTTATCGCATTTGTTGTTGTTGTTTGTTGCAGAGCTCTTGTGAAAAATTACATGGTCCATTGTCTGGACAGCAGGCAACAAACACATAAGACAAGTCTATTTCTTTTACCACAGTTTTTTTTTTTTGTATGATTAACCGTTTATCACCTGCAATATGGCTTTTTAAAGCTTTTTATCGTTGTAACATGTGCTATCTTTTGCTGCAGAGAACCCGTGAAACTTGTAATATTCTTCGAACGGCAAAGAAAAAAAGCTGTATTAGATGTATTAATTCTTTGACAACAAAGCCATCTTTTTTTAGTTTTCTTTAACAAATTATCATTGGCAAACTTGGTTTTTTGAACTCTTTTTCCCTATTCAGCAATTGTGAAAATCGTTGTGTCAAAACGAGAAAGGCTGGTCATGAGCAAATGTCTCCTGTCACGGTAAATTTTCATACTTTCAGATGTTGTAGCTGAATTTACATAGATCACCAATTTAAAACGATGTTTTAAACATAGTTTGCTACAAATTTGTTTGAAGTATTTTGTGACATTCAGTACTGTAATGATTAAGGATTTATCTGGTACACGGAACATAAGCAAAGCAAAGTGAGTCAATATATAGAAGCAATAAATGTATCAAAAGAAAGAAAGAGTTGCATTTGATTGTCAATAAATATTAGGTTTCTGTTCTTGCAACCGTCGAGATCAATATCGAGTTCGTGATACGATCTCTTTTATTGAAAGAAAACTGAATAAAAGGACATCGAACTTATTTTCCTACTCTTCATATATCTTGCAGTTGATATACCATACAGCCTGGTAATTATTTCATGTTTTGTCGTTACCTCATATCACATAAATTCAAATGTGCTGAGAGAATGTATAAAACTTGTAAACTTGTACCGTATTTCTGACCTAATCAGAGGGAGAAAATGTGTGTGATCGAAGCTTTGTTTGTAGTAAACTTTTCTTTTTACATTTAGAGTTTTTTTTTTTTTAAACAAAGAATCGTAGTAGCAAGAAGTACGAGGATAACTGACCCAACAGCATTGTGAAATTACCGTGTCAACGTCGAGAAGCCCTGTAAATTTATGAACTGATGTTTTTTCCCCCATAACTACTATCTGCAGAGATCGTTTTTTTTTTAAGCGAAAGCGAAAAGAGAAATTCCTTGCATTTATGTACTGAACCTGATATCACGTATGTTATCCATATTCCACAAGATGTTTTCTCCGTCATCCCGCTGCAAGTTTGATTTGGTTGGTAATGAATTGTAGACTTCTAGGATCATTGAAGTTGAATCAAACAGGAACAACAGAACTAATACCAAAACATGTCATCATGGGTTCTACTGTTGTGCTTATATTGAGCTTTTAAATGTGCCATGCTCTTGCAAAAGTGGCTTAATGCATCTCCTTGATGCATAATACCAAGTCATCACATGATCATGGATCCATAAAGTCCATTTTTTCTGAGAACTGACTGAATCATGAGGTAGACTGATCCTTTGACATACAGATACATGTAATTAACCAATTGCGAAAAGTTTCGGTACAGGTCAGCCTGCACGGACTGCGCAGGCGGACATGAATCAATACTTTTCGCAGATACATTAAGCCCCGTTTTCATTGAGCACAGCTTAAATTAATTCAACCTATGACGCTGAAAAGGTCATGTTCAATACATTGAATATCGCAAAAGAGCCGGTAAAATCATGCAGTTCTTTCTTATATAAACACGGTAAAACAAGTTTTGGACTCCCTGTGTTTTTACCGGGTTTGATTTTCTGACGTGAATAATATGAAAGTGGATAGAAATTAGAATCCGGCAGATACATACACCGACAACCCAGTGTTTTGTCTCTGAAATAAACTGAACTGAGGTTTCTCTTAATCTCATGGTAATTAGGAATTTTTTGCTTAGTTACTGCATTCTAATTAAAAAAAAAAAAAAAAAACGAGAAGGTTTTAAGTTTAATAAACACTGAGAATTGCATGTCGACATAGAACTTAGGACAGGTTGAAAAGTGACCTGCAGGGAAATGGGCACATAATCAGTCAATATTGCGTATTTCCCACCCAGTGCTTGGATAACAGCTTGCTGTCTTCGTCTCAAACCTCTAACCAGAGGTTGAAACAGCTGGATCGGTAGCCGCTGCCATGAGTTAAAGGTATACATCAGTTCAGTTCATTTAGAGGCAAAATACTGGTTTTTAGGTGTATATGCAGAACTGGATTATAATTTCTACCCCATTTCATATTATTCACGCAAAAAAATCAAACCCTGTAAAAACTCAGGGGGTGCAACACTTGTTTTACTGTGTTTGTAAATTTCTGGTAGAATGGACCAAGAAATAAGTTATGAAAATGGAAAAAAAATATAGAAAAAACTTTAAAAAAGGACAGGGAAAAACGGTGAATTAAATTGTTTTGGTTGGAAATGCAACCAAAGAAAGGGTAAATCTGTTTTAACTCTTTTAGGGCCATAAGTGAAAACAAGTGCTTTTGCAGCCGGAATAGATCAAGATAAGACTTCACAGAACATGCAATCTGATCATTGATCTATTCCGTCCCCATATTTAGCCAAGCCTTAAGATAATTTACATCATGTAATACAGAGCATTGTATTTTCAATTGACGAAAGAGGTCGAGTTTATATATGAGCCATGCTCCGTGAAAAGGGGGCTTAATGCATTTGCAAAAGGTATCGATTTAGGTCAGCATGCGCAGTCCACGCAGGCTGACCTGGGCCGAAACTTTTCGCTATCTGTCAATTTTCTGCATGTCAAAAGACTAGTCTAACTCATGATTAAGTCAGTTGTTAAAAAAAGTGGGTATAATGGATCAATGATTATGTAATGGCTTGCTCGGTAGGCTATCATGGATCACGGAGGCGCATTGAGCCCCCTTTTGCCAGAGTATGGCTCAATTGTTTGAGTCATGCTCTGTGAGAAGGGGGTTTAATGCATTATGTGTACCGCACTATACCAAACACGTTGTTGCAGAAAACAGACCCAATTTAACTACAAACCGGCTAAGCCATGAGGGTGAATGATCCTGTGACATGCAAGAAAGTTTACCCATAGCAGAAGGTTTCGACACAGGTAAGGGTGCGCAGAAAGCGCAGGCTTGCATGGGTCGATACTTTCCAGATGCACTAAATCCCCTTTTCTCAGAGCTGGACTCATTTGATACTGAAAGAGTTAAAAAGACGTCTTTCATGTAATGGATTCTCTATTCTCTATTAGGAATTGCAACGGAATAAATCTGGTATAGTTATGGCTGATTTATGACATCGTGCCTTTTATCCAACATTTACAGCCTAAGAGAGCTCTTGTCGTGATGTAATTAACTCGTCTCTTGCAAGAAACTGCTCTTTGGCACGCAGAGAATAGACCTACCATCTTAAAGGGGGATATTCAGATTTCTATAATTTCTGAATTTACTGGGCATACAGTTTGCAAGCCAAAAATAAAAAAAGAAGGAGAAGTGTAAGAAAAAAAATAATTCCATGACATTTTCCGAAAATGATAAGAAGAAATATGGGGTATTCTTTCGCGCTAGATTTTCGCAGTGGCTTGCAGGAATGTCCAATGTTCAAAAGCAGGGGCCGATTATGTATGTACTAAAATTGAGGGGATGACGTCATATCTGGGTCCGTATTCACCAGCCATTCTAAATAGAGTTCTAAGCCTTACTCTCAACGATTTTCTAAATTTGAAAGTAACACAACCTGATTGGCTAAACCAAATGGTTTAGCCAATCAGAAGTTGTGTTACTTTCAAATTTCGAATATTCTGAAGAATAAGACTGAGAAACGTTCTTAAGAATGGTTGGTGAATACGGGCCAAGATATGACGTCATCCTCTCAATTTTAGTACATACATAATCGGCCCCTGCTTTTGGTCATTGGACATTCCTGCAAGCCACTGCGAAACTCTAGCGCGAAAGAATACCCCATATTTCTTCTTATCATTTTCGGGAAATGTCATGGAATTATTTTTTTAAGAATGGTTGGTGAATACGGACCCTGGTCCTACAAATATAGACGGCGTTCTCGATTGCAAAACGACGGCTCGTTTAGTAAACGCGTAACCGCAACTATTATACTGTAGGAAACCGTCCTATTTCTTTACGCTTGCAAAGAATAAAATAGAGGGTTGTATTGTTATATAAGATTGTTCTTGCAAAGCTACAATCTTTTAAGTTGTGCTTTAAATATTTTCAAACGTAGTCAGCTGGTTCCAAAATGTCACCTGTAGAAGGCAATTCACCAGAGACGGATTCATATGATTCTCGTTTGATCAGTGTTAGAATGGAATCGGTGAAAAATACATGAAACGTAGCGACATAAATTACCACGAGTCAATGCATTTAAAACTATTTTTAGCTCAACACGGATGAGCAAGAAACTTGAAAGTAACATACATGTAATTAAATACACTACATGGAGTTCATTATTCTTCCGTCTTTTTCAAAAAAGTTTTAATTTCAAGTTTTCCAATCATGTAAAGTAACTGTGAAAAAGAATCTTGCGCGCGAACGTACATGAACTTTGGCATGACGTCAGGGTTGCATAAAACCGTGTTAGAGCTTGAAATAGATGGACATGAAATTTGAAAGTGACATGATTTTTAATTCATTACGCTCTGAAATAACTCGTGAAATTTAGGGATCTTTCCTTCTTTCCTCTACAGTCTAATTGTTAAATGTATTTATCCGCTGAAGAGTTAGTGAAGCATGCATTTTGAGTATGTATGTACTAAAGCATGGTGTAAGCTTCATATGGAGCATTTTCCTCAAGCTCAAAACACAATTGACAATGGTATTCCAAAGTTACATAAAAGTAAAAGTACACCTTGTAAAGTAATTCGTTACTTTTTAGTGGTTTTCCTTCCTCAATCCTTCAAATAAAGTCTTTCATTCAATTTTTCTGACATTCTGAAGTATTATTGAGGCGTAGTTTTTGAACACGCACATACTTAAAAATACATGTGAGTGTGTAGATTAATACTATGCTTATTGTAAATGTCATTCAAAGATATATCAGTGATACAAAAAGATTCGTTATCCAATGTACTTTTCGCATAATTATTTTTCTACATCTGAGCCTGCCTGCTCTCTCTCTCTCTCTCTCTCTCTCTGAATATCTTAATTGATATGCGTTAACAACATGTTGAAATTGTGCTCATGTTTAATAATGTATTGTTAAAATTATGCAGAGGGCGGTCAGACCCTCGATTGAAAAAAAAAAAACTTAAGATATTCTTTACTTAATTACGTATGTGCTTGAGCGTGACGTCACAAATTGGGTCGATACCAACTGCTTTTATTTTCGCATAAATGTCAGCGGTTAAGACCTGATCGAAGAGATCAATGTGGGAATACAAATTAACATGCCCGTAAATGAGAAGTTTTTATCGATATCTTCAGATGTCGATGTCTCACATTGATATAGCACGCAAGGACAAATAGTAAGAATAGGAAATATAAAGAAATTTAGTTGCTTCATAATATTGTCAGCCCTGTTGGTAGTTTTTATATTAAGTCAGTTTTTTTAAACACTTAGGCTGCTAAGCGCGCCTCAGTGCACATTTGAGGATTGTGTAGAAGAGACCCTGATACTGCAACCTCGCGGCTTTTTTTGGTACCACTTGCTCAATGAAAAGTCAGGCAGTGCAAACCTTACAGCAGACAGAACGTTTTATGCAGACTGATTAACGTCTGAACGTTTTCAACTCATCTAAAGTTGTCGATGGCTCTTTTTAGTTATATCGCTGACTACACGGATTTGGCTTGTAATAAATACTCACTCGAATATATTTGTCCAGAAATGTTTAGCAGAACCCAGAATGACTAAGCCAATTAGATGACAAGCTTTGAAATTTAGAATCATAATTGAAATGAAAACGATGTATTCAAAGTGAATTCTATTTTGCCGGAAAAAGCTTCATGCCTGGAACATATGCTACAAAATAAGCTAGTTTCTCGAGATTTTTTCGTAGATAATCCCATATCACGACATAGAAATTAATACCTTGCGGTTTGATGTCCTCTGTGTGTTATTAGCGGGAACCAAAAAAGACCTTATTATCTGGAAAGTATGTAAATTGACTCCCTTTTGACAAGGCGGAAGACTAAAAATTGCGAAATAGCGGAAACGTTTCACGCGGATTGACGCTTTTTATCGACGCTTTTATAGTGACGTCATTGGTCTACATTTGGCTTTTTGTCTAAATCTAGTTTTATATGCTAGAAGTTTGCCCTTGTGATGATTTCTTTTCCAAAGGTAATTCAATTTTGCGTAAGAGGTGGTATAGTATTTCATGCCTGAAGTCTAATTAAACGTTACGCTCTATTTTTGGGAAAAAGATTTTACGAACCGTTACCTAAGGGTAACACGGGTTTTTTTTTTTTAAGTTTACATTCGTGTGATCTAAACTTCCATTCGTTGAATCGCAGCAAAAAGTAATTACTTTGAAGCTAACAAGCGCTGAAGGTCACGAGTTAAAGCCTTGTAGACGTATTCTGTCAACAACACCATTTATTCTTCGCTTCCTTAACCCTTTACCACACACCGCGGCGTTTATAGCCTATGATCCTGTTGAAAAAATTTTGGGAAAAATGGAAAATGCTGGTTTCTGTCATTTTTTCTTTGTTACACATTGTTTTCTATATACTATGACAGATTTAATCATTTGAGACACCTTTCAGTTGTCGTCTGGAAAAGTCTAGACTTTTGTTGTCTTGCAAAGAGTTAAATCTATTAATGTTTTCAAATTCGTATATTGATATTGCATCAACGTAACTCATTGGTAACTTGAAGGACCCGTAACCTGGAGGCCCCGGGCTCGTGCCTCACTGAAAGCAATGGGTTTCTTTGGGGATTTCTTTTGGCAAAACACATCAAAGCCCTAGCAGGACTCGTTACCTGGAGGCCCGGGTTCAAACCCCACTGAAAGCAATGGGTTTTCGTAGGAGTGTCCTTTGGCAAGACACTTCAAAGACCTAGCCAAGTACTGGTGAAACTTTAGGACGTTTATGAATGTGTGAGCTTTCGCCAGGATATGACTGACTAGTGTTTTAAGCAGCGTTAAGAACCATTCAATCAGTCAGTCAATCAATCTAGGATATTGTATCAAACATTAATTGAAGATGATCCATATGCATAATGTGGGTCTGGATTTTTTGTTACAAACTCCTCTGGTACAAAATAAATGGGCCGTGCTCTGTGAAAAGGAGGCATACACATCTGCGAAAAGTATCGACTCTGGGCCTGAGCCGGAACCTGGGCCGAAACTTTTCGCCATTTGTCAATTTTCTGTATGTCAAAGGGCCAGTCTACGTCATGATTCAGACAGTTGTACGACAATACATATTTTATGGGTCCATAATAACATGACGCATTGCTTGGTGTCATGCATCACGGAGATACATTAAGCCCCGTTTTGCCAGAGCATGGCATGATACCAATCAAGTCATCATATGATTATAGATCCATAAAATCCATTGTGTCTAGCAACCAATAGAATCACAAGGAACACTGAACCTTTGAAAAGCAGAAAATTCACAATGGGCAAAAAACGTTCGACGAAGGTCAGGCTGCGCAGACTGTGCAGGCTGACCTGAGTCAATACTTTTTGCAGATGCATTAAGACCCCTTTTCAAAGAACAAGGCTCATATTTCAACGCTTTTGCTCTGTGTCCCTTTCACATGTTTTTGCGTGAACTGCAATTGGTTTTAGAGTCATTTCTCTCGTGCATTTCCTCAGTGATTTATTACTATGGAAGAATTGAATTCTTTATTGCATTCTACGCATCAGTATATATTACAAGAACAGTGTCCAAATTTGAACAAATGCAGTCCCAACAGAATTTTCTGTCAATTTTTAGAACAAACCCTCATTCGCTTTGATCTTCGCGCAGGAAATAAAAAACAAGGTGTCTAGTTTTTGTTATTTCACGCTATAATATAAATTTGGTTTCTTGATACCAGAGGAAAGCAATTTCTGACAGAAATAAAAGTTATACTCAGTAATTACTAGCTTTCGTTGTACACACGTGTATTGCTCTTGCACTAGGATATATAACAACGTGGGAAATGACTTAGACCTACGTTGTCCGACACGATGAAAAGAATATGAAAATCGCAACATTTGGATTTTTACTTTTAGCTTTTCGATTATTCAGTACTTTAAAGTTTAGTTAAACTGTCATTTGCGAATCGAAAAGTTAAAACCAAGAAAATGCTGAGTTATTTTTTTCTTAAATCTATGTTAACGTTGATGAGATATGCTGTCTGGTCGTTTCCTTGTGCTGTTAGGTTAAAAAAAAAGGATAAGTTGTCAATAATTATATCATTATGTCTACATGTCGTGTAATTACGTTCAAAGGACATATTAACTAGTTGATTCTTTGTGTTGGTTAATTTATAAACAACGTTTGTTTGTCAGACACTTGTATCATTATGTCTACATGCTAATTGATTGAGTTAATTTGATACCTTGACTGGTTTCGTATTTGTGTTGTTGGGTTAAAAAATAAGTTGTTATGTCTGCATGCTACGTTATTGTGATTATTAGACATGTTGACTGATTGATACTTTGGGTTGTTTAACTAAAAAGCAAAGTTGCCATGTTAGATATGTGTATTATTTTGTGTACACGCCATGTTATTTCATTGTGCTGATTTTTTATACTTTCGCGGACATGCCTTATCAGCAGTCTCGCATACCAATAAATCGATGAAGATAATCGATATCATACGTAAAGATTCGGGAGTTTCCGAAGTTTGGCGAACTTAAACCATGTATCGATAGCCCGGAGCTAACAAAGATAAGAGACACGTAACATTACGTAACAGTAGCCCTGCTTCAAATTTACAATCCTTGCCTGGACTGTATATCTGAAGTTTTTTTTTTTGCTTTTTTTTTTCGGATTTCAACCTGAACCCTTTGTCTGCTGAAGGACAGTGTAGATCAATATCAGATTGCACAGAATGTGTAGTCTTATCAGACCGCACAAAAATCTTGTTTTTACACTGTCAGGTACGGCAAGATTTTTCTTGCGTAAGAGCATTAAATTCGCAATAACTGAGCTTTATTTGTCGGTTTGTAATTAATTCATTCTTCAGTTTAAGGGTTAAGCTTTTATTCTCTGAGACAAAAACTGATCCCAGATGTTCGGCCCTTAACCCTTTACCAAACAATCACAAGTTTAAACGAACCCTAAGAAAGACAGCTTTTGAAAACGTTGTGGAGGAAGGAGAAATTGTTTGTTACAAGTTATTTCTCCTTTTCCCATAATGTTTTTTAACCTGTCAGAGAATTTAGCTCAACTTTAAATTTGGAAGTGCTAAAGGATATTGCAGATTAATATCAGAATGCACAGAAGTGTACCCTCCCCCCCCTTTTTTTTTTTTTTTTTTGTTTGAGAAATGGGCAACCCTTTACAAGACGACAAAACTTTGGACTCGACCAGATTGAAATCAGTTGAAGAAAACAGATTTCATGATTTCCAGCATTTTCTACTTTCCCCTCAATTTTCAAAAACTTTCTACCTCGGGGTCGTTAAAACTCGGTATTGTGTGGTAAAGGGTTAAACTGCTCAGAGCGACTAAATGCACATTTTGCCGAAATTGCAGATCAATAATAAACTGCACAAAAGAAGCAGTCTGATCTTGAAACCTAATCCGTCCGTATACACTTTTGCCGACAATGTAGACCAATGACAGGCTACACCAAACAAGCAGTCTGACCTTGAACCTAACTAATCCTATGCGTCAAAATCTTTTTAGTTAATTTTTTTTATATATATTGCAACATCATCAGGTTGCTGAATTCAGCAGAAAATTCGGGGTTGTAGGAAGTACCGGTTTAAACTTTTTGTAAGAAAAAATAATTTGCGTAGCAATTAAAACATGGTTTGACAACACTGGGAGGAAAGCTTTTTTGAAAATATGCGAAATAGGGGAAATGCTTGTAATCAGCAATGTCTCATTTTTCCACAGTGTTTTCTAGCTTTTCAAAAACAAGTTTCATTTTGACTCACATTTGTCGTCTTTAATGCTTTTAATTAAAAAAACAAACGAAATTTTGTCGTGTCATATGTAGAGTAAAAGGTTATTGGAGAGTTCATCAGACCTCTCCATCAGTGGTGAGTTTAAAAGGCAGACTGCCACAGAAATCGCTGTCTAAATCCATTTGTTTTTGCGAAATTGTTCTGATACACAGTCTATTTCGTCATGGTTTCATAAACAAACCGAAATCAAAAAACTGAAATAGGAAATCAACGTGTTTTTTTTTATATGACGGATTTCCAAAAATATTTATTATACTGTATTGATTGTAAATGATCTCTCCAATAATTGCAATTTTTCATTGAAAAATAAATCTCAGCGAAGAAAAAAATTGATAAAGGAGAAAGAATACCGCTGGAAAAGATCACGTGACTTGATACTGTCTGGAGAATTCGTACCCTTCAGAACTCGTATCCTAATCTCGAGAGCACGAGTTCTCTGGAGAACTTGTACCCCACAAATAGATATAAATACGTTGATCAGTATGTTTTCAAGTTCTATTTTTCAAAACTGACTAGACTCTAGCATTTTTCTCAGTTTTATACAAAAATTCTATGGATTCATAATGACATATGTTTGATGAAATAGCACACAGAGTTGCTTCTATTATGCGGATTGCGAGAATCCCGCGAAAATCAACTAATGAGAGCAAAAAAAAAGTCGTGCCTCTTCGCCCTACGTACCGCACACCTCAAAAGAGTCCGTGGTCCTTTGGTTTTGGGCGGATTGCGCGTTTTGGGCGGATTGCGCAGGCTCACATGGGTCGATACTGTTTGCAGATGCATTAAGCGCCCTTTTCTCAGAGCATGGCTCATTTATCTACTTTCTTAAATTTTAAACGTTTAGACAATCAACCTCTTCATTTTACATGTCTGCAGCAGACAACTTTTCAAAATAATTGTGGGAAGAGGAGAAGCTGCTAGTCACTGCAATTTCTCCTTTTGCCACAATGGTTTCCATCACATCAAAGCACCATCTTCCACATTAATTATCAAAGTTTGAATTGTCGTCTGCATGTTTTTTTCTGTTTGGGACAGTCCAAAAATTGCTGTTTGTTAAAAGATTAAAAAACGTTACATTTATTTTTAACATATCTGGTACTAGTATTATGTATAGGGCACCTTTATGTATTGTCATCGGGTAAGATTCTTGCTTATTCAATGGAATTAGCGGTATCAAATTTTAAATGAACGATTTCTCCTATCCAAAAATATTTTGGTTTATCTGAGCACACATTACAAACATTCATTAGAGGTTTGTTACTTTCGAAAATGAGACAAATTGGATCATCATCTTCAGTTTTGTGTCCTTGAATTTTGAAAAATATGCATTTCTGAGCATGTTAATAGCATATGGCCTACAATTCCTGGAATATTATAACAATGTGTTATGTGGGACATGTATTGTTTTGTGCCTTTACACCAGCAAACTTGAGAAAAAAAAAAATGTTTTTTTCTCATTCATTTAATGCCTAACTTGTTTGTTTACATTTACCAAAATATATTGAAATCAAAAGCCAATAAACTATTTGAAAACATTGATGCCGACCTCTCCTATCTAGATGGGGTAATTTGTCACTATTTCAAAATTTTACTTCGTGTGTGTTTGTAGTTTTTAACTTTTTAATTTATACAGTTTACACTTTCTATGTTTAGGCTAAAGATGGGGAAGGGGGTGAAAAGAAAATTCATAGATAGCACATACTGGTACATTAATTTTGAATACTGCTTAGAACCGTGAGAGTACATGGTTTTATACACACGAAAAGTTACAGATTCTGCATATGAGAAACTATTCACTGAAAGTGAAAAACTTGGTTTTGATCGAAAAAAAATAAAAAAGAAAATGTCTTGGTCCGAATACTCCATAGACTGTGTGGCGATTTCTATTTGGCAATGCTTAAAAATTACTCATTGAACGATGTCGCATTTTCTCACAATGTATACTACTATCTATAGTTCTATCAAAATGTTTTCATTTTGGGGAAGTCTAAAAGCTGCATACTATGGAAAGGATGAATGCGATATACCCAAAATGATGCTTCTTTTCAGGCAAAATCTAAGTCCACCTATATATTAAATCATATTTTGGTACATAAGAAAGGTAGAAATCATTATTATAACACGAGGTTGAACTCTGTCAATGCATTATCATGTTTACAGGGATCAATATTCCTTTCATTGCATCTGAAACAAAATGTGCTCAAGACGAAACAGAAAGTAATGTAAAAGCAAATTATTCACCATCGAATAAGCCATGGCAAGGAAAGGGCCTTATTGCCTATGTGAAAAGCATCCTGTCCGATTAGCGCAAACTGATTCAAGTCGGCACTATCCGTCTACAGGGATGATAAAGATTTAAAAAAAAATTTTTTTTCCCCTAAAAAATCTATGTTTGACATATAAATGGCCATACATGGATATCACTAGCAGGAAGTTCAAACCAAGACATAGCTGACCATTGTTTCGACGATGGTTATGTGGGAAAGCTGCCAGTGGCTTGGGAAGAATATTTTGCGAAGTACTGGTAAAGGAAACTTCTGGAAAGCATGGATAGGTGTACTGGCCGTCGTGATATGACTGAAATAATCTTGAAAATGGCGTTAAACACCATACAATCAATCAATCGAACCGAGATAGACTTTTTGCAAAGTTTGATTTCTTTTATACGCTTCTAAACACGTTTTCTAATTCTAAACCTCATCACTAGCCGTATGATAGGCTGAGATGTTTTGTTGCAGCCAGTCATGTGAGTAGTTTAAAAATTCAGAAATCCTAGAACAGTTTTAGTCCAGAGACATATTTATATGCAGTATTCATCATTTGTATTGCTTATATAACACAATCTCGTGACACTGATATAAAGTTGCTAATAATGCAACAGCTAATTTTATTAGTCACTGGTACAGGAGAAATCGTTTGTATTACTCTTTTTACCCCATTATATTCATAGTATGTGTCAGTTTTAATCTATTAGTAGTCTTTCTTTTGCGATTCTTTTTTCTTTTTTTTTTTTAAGGTTTGCGTTGTTTTAAATATGGACGGATCTACAATTAATCCATTACTGGACTAATTGTTACGAACTAACTATTAATACATGTAATACAAAAGAAAAATATTTGAAACTAAGGCTAATCTGTATGAGTGATGTAAAGAGAAAACCAACATTTCGGAAAAAGCAAGAGATAACTTGCTAGAAATTAGTGCGCCGGTTTCCCCAATTTTTCCAAAGCAATCAACTGCAGGGTCGTTAGAAGTCGTATTTGTACAGTAGATCTAATAGTTTTGTTTTTTACTGTTTACCGAATGACAAAATTTTAGACTTGTCTAAAGTGAAATCATTTTCATTTTCATAAGACAAATAAAATGTGATAAAAAGATGGAGTTTGTCTTTAAAAGGGTAAAAAGGGGAAAAATGCTGGTAATCAGCATTTTTACCTTTTCCCTCAACGTTCTCAAAAGCCTTCTACCCCAGGATCGTTAACTCTTAGAATGCTGAACATTAATGATATGGACCTCTTTAAACAGGAAATACCATTTGAAATACTGTCATTTCAAGCTTGTTTTGGCCAGAATGTGCAAAAAATTAGCGGACAGTGAAGATCCAAGATCAGATTGCACAGTCTGTGCAGTCTGATCTTAATCTACACTATCAGCAAAAATAACTTAAGTCTGTTCCAGCGCTTTATGGGTTAAAACTTGGGATTGTGAGCTAAAGGTTTAAGTATAACTTTTCCCCACAGAGAAATTTCAAAACGACACTTTTTCCCCCCTATGTTTCATGAGTCTACAAGGGCTTGCAGGTACTTTATAGCAAATTTCGGTCGCGATGAAAGCAAAATAAACTAGCCTGCACGCTTCAATGTGATGTGACAGGTCAGGAAACGGTTTTAAAGTAGCCAGAAAACAAGAATATGTGAACTGTCGCCATAAAATACTTTTGATATGGCATTAATCGCCAACATTTGAATCTAAAAGCTGAAGAGTGGAAAAGGGTAGCAACTGAACTTTTTCTAACTTTGAATCTTGATAGTTTTAAATCGAATCTAAACATTCTCATAAATACCAAAAGTCTGGTCCCGTGTTAGATCTGTAAAATACATGATGTCTTAGGGATACTGTCATGATCAAACAACCCGGGTGTATATTTTTGGTCCACAAATTATGTGGGTACATGTATATCTTAAAGATAGCAGGGGGTCCGTCAGACGATAACATTACGTAACACAGTAAAGATACCCGATAGACGGCTTATCGAATAGCGAGACTCGGCTATCATCGGGAAACTCCGGAGCAATCCGAACAATCACGAAAAGGGTAAAAAATAGGACATGGGCATTAAAAAACTGTGAAAAGGACAAAAAGTTTACTTTTTTTAAATGACTAAAATATATACCAACTTAAAGGGAAATGAATGAGCTTTCTGACCTCACTTGGGAAAATTTTGGCATTTCAACACAAGAAAAGAAAATTCAACAAATATTTCATTTTTCAACTTCGGAAAATGCAATTTCCCTCTACATTCTATATATACCATACCTGCAATTTTAAAGTTAAAAAAGGACCAACAGCTTCTTTTATGATATTTATAAAACTTAGTTCATTTGAAAGAGGATAAATTGAATTTTTATACCTCACTTGGGAAAATTTTCAATTCTGAAAATTTATGAAGTTATAAACGTTTATCTACCAGAGCCCTTCATAATTCTATATAAACAAATACAGGTAAAATGGGCAGATATCGATTTTTACATGTCCGCGAAAGTTGGTATGTGTAATCTACTGCAATTCCGCGTGACGTCATTAGCTTTCAACAACAACACGATTATTTGACCCAACAAAGCATGCAGTCCACTAGACAACATGTCAAATGAATCAGTAACATGCTGTGTAAACATCATACAACAATTTAACAACGTAACATTGGTTTTCAACCAATCTACACAAAAAATCGACCGGTTAAGTCCCAGTCACACAGCCGATCACACACGAATCACTCACAAATCACGCACAGATTGGGTTTGTGCGTGCTTGTGTGTCGAGAAATTGACCAATTTTTCGGGGTGTCGGGGGTAGAAATCACTGACGAATCACGCATGAATCACGCATGAACCGCGCACGTATCACTTACAATCACTGACAAATCACTGACATATCGCGCACGTCAACGCATACTAGCAAATACGGTGCAGTATTCCACGAACATTCGACGCACGCCCGACGCACGAATCACTAACGGAGCACGTCCGAACACGAACGCTTCGCGTACGTTCCACGTACAAGCACTTTCGTTCCGCGCATGTCGACGCATGCCCCACGCATGAATCACTGACGGATCACGCACGGAACACGCACCCTCAGCATCACTATCGCTTCCATTTCGCGCATATAAAAAGCGGTCCATGACGGGAGTTCCTCAGTACCTTTTGCCAATCCAGAACACTTCACGTCGGTTGATGCTGTGATCCTGAGACCTTGAAGACTACTTGAAGAAGGTGCCACCCAAGAAAGCTCGCTTGCCCTCAAAGACAAGGGTGCAGAAGAAGAAGGCTGCTGAAGAAGAAGTCCATGTAGATCCATCAGAGGCTGCTGCTGCTGAAAAACCTGCTGCTGGTGCTGCTGCTAGGAGGTCCCGTAGGTCGCCTACCCCTCCACCTCCTGATCTGTCAATCCAAGTGGAAGTCCATGCTGCGGATTCAGATGAGTCTGCCCCTCCTGCTGACCCTGCTGCTGGTACTGCTGCTGATGAGACGTCTGAAGAAGATCCACGCCCTGTGGGCAAGGGAAAAGGCAAATCAAAGGGAAAAGCCATAGCCAAACGTAACTTTTCCCTTGAAGCTAAGGTGGAAGAAGACCTAATGGAGTGGATGGCCGAGCACGACGAGGTGTGGAGGCGGGGGCATCGTCTGTACAAGACCAGGAAGCAGATCTGGGCTGCTAAGGCTGATGAGATGGGGCTGCCATTGGAGCACATCATGGTGCTGGTGGAAGTCTATTAAAGATTGGTATGTCAGACTCACCAAGAACAAGTCTGGCCAGGCAGCAAAGAAGTACACTGACCGGGAGTTCATAGTGGACAGTCTGCAATTCTACCAGACCCAGCTGCCATCCACCAAGTCTGAACCAATGAAGAACTTGGCCCTGACTTCAAGCCAGGCTACAACTTCAAGGGTGAGTGACAGTGAGGCAGACAGTGACCAGCCTGCCTCACAACTTGAAGAAGTTTGTAGTCTTCTTGGTGATCCTGGGGGTCAGTCTCTGCACAAGCTCATCAAACATGTCTGGAGGCATTCTCATGAAGTTCTGGAAGGATCTTGGGTCTTCATTTCTGAGCTCCACCATCAGATGGTCATACAAGCCCTGCTGTGGTCTTCTAGTGATCCAGTTTCTGGTCCAGACAGCCCGGATCTGTTGTCTTCTCCTGCGTCTTCTTCTCCTGGCCAACATCTGATGAAGTTGCACCATCTGGGCATTCTGGTGCTGCAGCAGGAGCACCATAACATCTCTTCTTTGAGGGTTCATAGTGATATGGACCCCTTGGCAGCAAGGTCTGGAATGGCAAAAGTGCCCGAAATGGCTGCTTTTATATGCCAAAAATCATACGCGAGTTGTCAGTGATTCGTCAGTGGAACATCAGTGATTCATCAGTTTTCTGTCAGTTAGTCGTCTGTCGGATGTGTGTGGCAATGCGTTGGAAATGCGTCACACGTCAGTGGATGTGCGTCGTAATGCGTTTTCCGTCAGTGATATGTCAGTTATTCGTCAGTTTTGTAAGTGATTGTCAGTGGATGTCAGTGGAATGAACGTGATACATGCGCGGTTCATGCGTGATATGAACGTGGGGCGTCAGTGGACGGACGTGGACGTGCGCGGTTTCAAACCAGTTCCGACGCATAAGCACTGACGGCTGACGCGTGTCCCGCGCATAGTCACGCATACTCGAATACACGCCGAGTCATGAATTACGCACACAAACGCGTCGGAAAAATTTTGAACCGTTCAAAACTCAAAATCACGCTCAAACCGCCTTCGACGCACATCCACTTACAATCACCGACTGTCAACGTTCGTTCCACCGACGAATTACGCATACGACGCACGCTCTGCGCAGAAACGAAAATCTATGCTTAATTCGTGCGTAATTCATGCGTTTTCGCTGTGTGACTGGGCCTTTAGCACGGCCCTTAAGCGCAATAACATGACATTTAGATGTAATTATATAACTGTTAACTAGTTACTCTTGTATTTTAACCTAGCAACACAAAAGGGCGGCCTTTCAACATGTTCAATTGACACAGTAAAACTGCAGTTGGACACCCAACATCTTTTAAAAACCCAAATGCACAAAGACTTGACCGGTCTGTATGTTCAATAAACAGAATAACATGGTTTATAAACAAAATAATACAACTGTTGGACAAACCAACATTGTTTTAAACCCAACAACACTGAGAGTCTACCAGTCAACGTGTCCGATGAAGACATAAACTTGGCGCGTAGACATAATGATACATCTGTTTGACAAGTTTATAGTGTTATTTAGCCAAACAACAATGTCAGTCGACCAGTCAATATGCGAAATGAACACAATAACATGGCATAAAGACATAATGATACAACTGTATGACAGTATAATTTATTTTTTTAACCCAACAACACAGAGAATCGACCACTCAACATAGCCTATTAACACAATAACATGACATGTAAACATAATAATTGAACCGTTTGACAACTTGCTGTTCTTTTGTAACCAAACAACAGAAAAAATCGACAAGTCATCGTGTCCCTCTAACATAATCACAACATTTATTGACATAATAATATAGCAGTTATACATCTCAACATTGATTTTCAACCCCATAATATTATGTACTAAGCAAATCACATGCCAGGTAGACATAGTAACAGATCTGTCCGACATAATGAAATCTTTACTAACAAACTAACTCAAATTATATTAACATATGACAGCTATGGCGTTCCATAGATACACACCTGGAAAAAAGTTAAGCACCCCTTGGATATTTTACAGTGGTTTCAGTATCAAGTTTTCCCATGAAAACAGTGATATTAAAGCCACTGGAAAAATGGTTAATTATTTGACATTAATACTGTGGCTAACGTAACAAAGCAGAAACTGACCAGATAATACAGTATTTAATACCGAAAATGTAATGTATTCAAAATGTATCATTTTCGCCTAAAACAGATGTCGGTTTAAGTATGGAGCTGCAGATTCCATAAGCACACTTTTTATTACAGTTTCTTGGTAAAAATGTCAATTTTAGTCTGTAGATAAATTTTGTACCTTAATTGGTCAATATCGTGTGTATCCGCGACGTGTACGGATGACTGCCTCGACCCTGCGTCTCATCCCTCCGGTCAGACGTCGAATTTTATGAATGGTCAGCTGTCGCCACTCATGATGCAGAGCTGCTTCTAGTTGGTTTAGATTCTGTGGAGGAGGGTCCATTTTCTGTATTCGGCGCCCAATAATGTCCCAGATATGCCCAGCGGATTCAAATCCGGGCTTCTAGCTGGCCAAGGCAATGTCTCAATTGCGTTACGTTGGAGATAGGCCGTCACTACCCTAAGAACGATGGGGTCTAGCGTTGTCGTCCATGTACACAGGCCTAGTGGCAAGTGGATGATTCTCAAAATGAGGCACAACTACCGGCTCGAGGACGTCATGAATGTAACGTTCACTTGTAAGGTTGCCCTGAATGGTTACCAAGTCCAAGTTGTCGTCATGTGATATGCAACCCCAGACCATTACAGAGCCTCCACCGTAAGGAACCGTCGGCTGGATGTTTCTTGGTGTGTAAGCTGTGTTCCTGTGCCGCCAGACTCTCATTCGGCCATCCGTAACATGCAGCAAAAACCTGCTCTCATCCGACCAGTGGATTCGCCGCCATGTCCTCAAATTCCAACCTCGTCTCGCTAAACACCACCGCAAACGGGTTCTTTGATGCTCATCTGTCAACAGAGGGCGCTTTATCAATCTCCTGGAGGCTAGTCCAGTTGCCCTTAAGCGATTTCGCAGAGTTTTCAGAGACAGACGTTGATGAGGTAGCCATTGAGGCTTAAGACGGGTACTCGTAAGAATTGGTTGCCGTCGTACTAACCGGACAAGAGCTCGATCCTCTCGTTGTGTCGTAACGCGAGGTCTTCCTGACCTTGGCAGATCCTTGACATCATTGGTCTGACGATGCTTTCGCACCAACCTGCTGATAACAGTGTAGTGGTAGCCAAGTTGGTGCCCGATCGCTTTGAATGACATCCCTGTCGAATGCATCCCGACAATTTGCCATCTTTGCGCTTCCGATAGTCGTCTTCTAGCCATATTTAAGTTACAATGGCCGAATTATGCAAAGTTTGCGTTATAAATACCCGAATATGTTGCATAAACATACTGCTTTTTGCGAAAAGCATGGGGTGCATGATACTCTTGCCTATATCTACGTATAGAATCATTGCCACTGTGTATCCATGCTTAAATTCTATTTACGGAACATCATTCTTGTCAACGGCAATAAAAAGTTTTCAGACGTGTTGATTTGTAATGTACCACAGACAAAAATGTTAGGGGGTGCTTAACTTTTTTTCAAGGTGTATATATCACATTTAAGCTTTCCCACAAAACGCATTACCCAGAGATATCTCCGCTGCGTTGAATAAGACATCCTATATAGAATTTGAATGGGAACACTTATTTGTAAATCGCTCTATCGTCTATCATGAAGCACTGACGACTTGCAGTTACCCATTGCCAATGAGTCGCTAATCAAATTGTAGAGAGGTTATTTTACACGAGTGTTACACATTTACAAAGCACTTCATCTCGATGGTTTCCGGTGGCTCCATTATCAAGGGACTGAACTCAGAATAATAAGATTAGAACAAAAATACTCCGGAAACAGACCATGGGATGTCTGCCCACATTTCGTATAAAAAGGTTATCCCTGACGTGAAGTAAATGATACATAACGAAAATAGTGCGCTGGGGTTGAAATCGACACCAAGGCGACATCATCAGATCACATTTAGGATGCGATTTCTTTATCTTTCAGAAATTCTACATGGCAGAAAAGATTAAGAGTGTAAATTACTGTCTGGCTGAAGTGTTTATAACTGACAGCCCCTGAGGTTTATCAATGGAACACAACATGAAACATAAGGAAATGTAATGGTTGTATTTCCCATTGGATAACAACATATACATAGATTTTTTTCTCACTACAAAATAGTGTCATGTCATTTTGATGTATAAGTACGACCGAAAAACAATTTGCCATCGAGTACACAGCCACTATGTTATGTTTTTGTTGTTCTTTCTTTGCACTAGATCCATAACATTGTACCGAACGATCGTATATATTTACAACTGTCAGCTAGAAGACTTTTAAAAACATTTTTAAAAGGGGAAAAAAAGGAGTAAGTGCCCCGTTTCTCTAATTCCCACAGAAATTTACCCTGTCCTAGACGAATCTCAAAGCCCAGCTGAATTTGTCGACTACAAATGAGCCATGCTCTGGCAAAAGGGGTTTAGTGTATCTCCATCTCCACTGTACAAGCAATTCATCATATAACTGAGCCATGCTCCGGCAAAAAAGGGGCTTAATGCATCTCCGTAATGCATCATACCAAACTAATCATACATGATCATGGATCCATAAAGTCCATTTTGTGTAACAACCGACTGAATCATGAGGTATATCAGTCCTTTGACATACAGAAAATTGACAGATAGCGAAAAGTTTCGGCCCAGGTCAGCCTGCGCGGACTGCGCAGGCTGACCTGGGTCTATACTTTTCGCAGATGCATTAAGCCCCTTTTCACAGAGTATGGCTCATATAATTATTGACCTATGAAATCCATTTTTTCAAATAATCGACAGAATTATGAGGTTCACTCGACTTATCCTTGGACAAGCAGAAAATTGACCTGAGCAAAAACCTTCGACTCAGGTCATCCTGCGCGGATGCGAAGGCTTACCTTGGTCGATACCTTTCGCAAATGTATTAAGCCCCTTTTTCACAGAGTATGGCTCATTTAATTTCATGCTTTCAATATTGGCCAGTTAAAGATTTCATAATTTGGTAAAGACTTAATTATTGAATAGAAACCTCGCAAGGATTTCATATTCTGATTTTTCATCTGTATACCAGTGCCCGATTCCCCACTAGCCCTCCTGTTTAAGGAGCCTACTCGGGTAGTTCAGTGGTTAGCGTATCTGACTCGTGACCTGGTGATTGTGAGTTCGATACCCAGTTGAGGCAAACTTTCTTTCCGGCGATTTTTCGCCTCTCACCGCTGAATCATGTGGAAAAAGTAGCCAGTGACTTAGAATTAAAGTTGTGTTAGTGCTTGTGTGAGAAAGCCAGGAAAAACATGCGTTGGTGCATTGACCGCCGTGATATGACCTAAGCTGTGAAAACGGCGTTAAACTCCATTACAAACATACATATCCTTTTTAGGTCAAATTACTTCCTTTCTTATCTTCGTTAGTTTTATATCTGGAGAGAGAGAATGTACTACTCTCTATCTCTCTCTCTCTGCGTTAAATATACAGAAATAAAATAACATTCAAAATTCCAATAACAGAGGAAACACCACAAACAAAACAAGAATAAAATTCGACGTAATCTCCCAAATGGAGAAAACCTGTTGCATTTCCAAATGCAAATACTTTAAGTTCATTCCGAAGTTACAAAAGCTATTCTACTGACAAAACAGTCGACAAAAATAATGCAATACAGCATTAAAAGTGCAAAATTCCATAATGTGTTGACATTTTCAAATCAAGCTGCGCTGCAGTAAAGGTAACACTTATAGCCGCATAGAACTAGATTTGGTTTGAAATTCTGTTCAGTCCTTTTGGCACCATGTGCGAAATCAGGGCAGGCTGCGGACGGCATGGATCAGGATCGGACTGCGCAGAACTAGCAGTCTTGGTAACGATTTGGTGATTTTGCGTTCAATGTAGGCTGAATGGTCAGGTTGCGTTCATTGTATGCTGAATATTAGCCGTTTATTCATATCCCCTGTTAAAAAGGGCAAATTGATCTACAAAACTTCAGCAAAACTTCTAAACTTTTAAGCTGGGATTCCGCGTTGACCTTTTCAAAGAGAAAGTTCATCTGGTTTGATTTTTTTGGAAAATAATTGACCAGTGTAAAAGCCTAAACCTGAAAAGATTTTTTCGACTTGTTCTTTTGAAAGGAATCTTTTGTAACATTTATTCACTGAACGGTATACATGTAATTTGAAAAACCATTTTTTTTTTTAAACTTCATGCTTTCTCTTGCTTTATATCTTTTCGGCAGAAAATAATTTTCATGCTTTTTTTTTTCTTATTGCTGACAAAATTTATGCTTCTCTTTTCAACCTGTTTTGTCTGATAGACACCACGCATTAGCAAACCCTGTGATTTTCCTCCTTTTTTTTTTTTTGAAAAAGAGAAGCCTTCTTATGGCAAAATCGAGAATCTTTTCATTACAATACCACGGCTATCGTCCTGATATATGCTATTATGAGACAAGGTTGGACATGCCCTCAGTGCATATTCGGTTATCTCCGCACACTATTATTAGTAAATGTAGGGCAAGCTGAATTTTGTTTACAAATACAATTTGTTTTTATTTACCTGTCTATTACTTGGTCAAATTTACAGGAGAAACAAAAGTTGCCGCTTAGAAGTTTTGCTGAGTGTATATAAGTGCTAAAACTTATGTTAATTCTATTCCCATGGAACACAAAGTAACATTTGAGCCATGCTCTGGGAAAAGGGGGCTTAATGCATCTTCGAGATCTAAAATATTCGAAAGACACGTTGCTAATCAATTAAATAAATATCTACAAAATACCAACGTGCTCGATGAACGCCAATCTGGTTTTAGACAACATCATTCGTGCCAAACTGCTCTGATAAGATTAGTTAATTCATGGTTAACGAGCATGAATGAAGGTAATATCATAGGTGCTGTATTCTTAGATTTCAAGAAAGCGTTTGATCTCGTAGATCATAAAGTATTACTTCATAAATTAAAACTGTATCATTTCTCTAGCAATGCCTTAAAACTCTTTGAATCCTACTTGACAAATAGAACTCAAGCGATCAGAACTGCTGTCGCATGCTCAAATTATCTTCCAGTAACGTCTGGAGTTCCGCAGGGATCCATACTTGGACCAATGTTGTTTTTATTGTATGTAAATGACTTGCCTCTTGAAATCAATTCCGATACGGATATGTATGCTGACGATACAACATTTCACTGTAAAGGTAAAAACATGAATGAAATTCAGTTAACACTTCAGTCAGATATCAACAAAACACAACGCTGGTGTATGAAAAATAACATGGCCACCAATCCTACCAAAACCACTTGTATGATCATAGGATCAAAGCAAAAGTTATCATGCATTGAAGATCTAAATCTGTATGTTAATAATAACAGGATCACTAATGTTGAATCACAAAAGCTTCTTGGGGTTTACATAGATAAAAACTTAACATGGAAATTACACATTGACAAAACATGTAAGAAACTTGTTTCAAAGTTATTTCTTTTGAAAAGGATTCAGTATTTTCTTACACCTGATGTTAAGCAGTTGTTCTACAACGCATACATTACACCAATATTTGACTACGGTTGTGTAATATGGAGTAAAGCAAACACGGTTGATATTCATAGAATTACCAAATTACAAACACGAGCAGCTAGAATCATGTTAAATGAACACAGGGATAAATCTTCATACGAAATGCTCAGAACTCTGAATTGGTTAGCATTTCCAGTCCGATGTAAATATTTTATAGGCTTATTAATTTTTAAAGCCATTAATAACCTAACACCTTCCTATATTTCTGACCTTATAACATTCTCATCAAATAATACATATGTTTTACGGTCAATAGCTAAAAGGGATATTTCACATAATAAACCCAATACAAACTATCTCAAAAAGACTTTTAGCTATTCCGGTATGGAAATATGGAATCGAGTACCGACAGAAATTAGAAACTCTCAAAATATCAACACATTCAAAAGTAAATTCAAATCATTTCTTTTTGAAAATTGCTAAAGTTTGAAGCAAAAATATCTATAGATGTTCGAACAGATTGCAGATACCCACTTCCGTTTATGTCTGTCTTTGAGGTATAACTTTTATTACATGTAATTACATTATTTGTTTTATACTGATTAATTATATGAATATTGTTAAAGAAGGCATCATTGGAAATAATATTGCCGTAATTAATGTATCATTTTTACATTGATGTGTAATATTAATGATTTACCTTCTGAAAATAAAGAATTTATTATTATTATTATTATTATTATTATACCATGCAGCTTATCTCATAAAATTTATGAATCCAGAAAATCCATTTTGTCCGGCAATCGACTGGAATCAGATATGGTCCTTGGACATGCAGAAAATTCACAAATAGCACAAAGTTTTTACCCATGTCAGCCTGCGCAGACTGACATGGTCGACACTTTTTGCAAATGCATTCAGCTCCCTTTCTACAGAGCATGGCTCGTTTATTCATTTACTCCTTATAGGAAAATACTGGCATGTATGAATTTTGTACGTGTAAACGGGGCTTTATTCAATTCATTCGCTTTCAATGCCGACTTGGACAGGCCTTGATGGCAGCGTAGATCAAGATCTGAATGTACAATACATGCAGCCTAATCTTTACCCAAAACATATCTGATTACAGAGACAGATACACCTTTAGACCACTAAAAAAAGGTTGAACTCCTTTAGTTCGCAGTGAAATGGTTAAATGTGCTTCTTATTCGAATTACGTGGACTTAACTCTGTACCACACGACAAAATTCTAGACTGATCCAAATTCAAAGCATTTGCCGATCACAAAATAAATATAACTAAAAAGTTGAAATTTGTGTTGGGAAGGGTAGAAAACATTGTGGGAAAAGGAGAAAATGCTGGTTACCAGCATTTTCTCCTTTTCCCACAATGTTTTCCAAAGGCTTCTTTTGCTGGGTCGTTAAAAGTCGGGATTGTGTGGTAAAGGGTTAAAACTATAGCATACAGCAACTCTACAAGAATGTGGTCCCTTGGGTAAAATTTTAATAAATTTTGTTAACGTGTTTGCAGAATGCCGTTTTTTTTTTTCCTGGGAAATCAAATAATTCAAAAGTCAAGATGTTTTTTTTTTCCTTTCTCATTTTAAATTGACAATAACTCATCGTTGATTCCCTTGTGATATAGTTGCGTTCTGGACGTGCGATATGTGTCATAATTTGCTTTCTTTTGCCATAACTATAACTAATAATTTACTGTAAACACCACACTTATAGCAACTGATCGCCTGTAGGGCCGAATTTAATTTCTTTTGCTGACAGTGTGGACCAAGATCAGACTGCACAAAACGTGCAGTCTGATCTTAGAACTACACTGCCAGCTTTTTTTTGCAAATACATAAATATTAATACAAACGAGTCTAAATTTTTGTCGAGTAAATATTAAAGAAAATATTGCAACAGCAACTCTTATGGCTCATAAAAGTGACTTAACTTATTTCAACAGCCATATGTGATAATATTAATTCTTCAATTCTGAAATTACTTAGAGAGAGAGAAAGAGATAGAGGAATGGACAGACAACAGGTTGGCAGACAGAAACGAACTTTGGCAAATATTTTGTATTCTTGTCTTTCTTACATTTTGTATAATTGTCGCATGTTTTACGTTATATGGGACAGCTCTAAACCTTTTTCCGAGAAAGATAAGTTAACAGGCTGGAGGGAAAAAAAAAAAAAAAACAGACCGACAGACAGACAGCAACCTTGACAATTTCATTTTTACAATTTTTCGGCGTACCTGAATTTGTTGGCTTTTGACCTACTTTTTGATAATGATAAAAAAAAAATAGAAATATGTAACTGGTCAATATATAGACATGTTTATTCCATGGGCGCCTGCGTATTTGGTGGCAGAAGTTACGCCGTCAATCTTTTTTTAAGATATTTCATTGGTATATTTGTCCCGATTTTTTGACGTAATATGGACATTCCAAATTACGTTCGAGAAAAAACGGTCTAGTTGTGCGATAAAAATGGATTCCTGTCTAGTAGGCGTGAAATTATGACGGTATCGGAATAGGCAGTTAATCATATTGACTGGAAAAGTTATTAGACAGGGACACAGAGAGAAATATCTCGACGGAAACTAGATTGTGCTTCATTGCACTTCATTTCTGTCTAAGAAGTGAATTCAAATTGGAGTCTACGTCACTGAAAAAAAAAAAAAAAAGACAAAAGAAACATTATTTGCTGCTATGAAAAAAAAAAAATAATAATACATGACGTGTTATATCAAAGGTTTTTTTTTTATTTTATTTTTTACATTCTTATCTGTCAAGGATCTCATGTACGAGTATAAATAATGATACGAAATATCGGTTTCATATTTTTGCAGACATTTGAAAGCAGAAAGACAACTTCGTTTACAGAAAGAAATTTATCAGGCTCACTTTCAAACATTTTGTACCCGAAACGGTTTAAGAAAACCGTCATCTCAAACGACAATAAATGTTAGAATTTGTACATCACGTGAGACACTATGATCTATGGTCAAATAACAAAATAAAGCCCTATAAGATATTGGTTCTATCGGAGCGAATTGTCTTAACAACAAGGAATAACATAAGTGCTGTTGTTACTATACTCACTTTTGTTTCAGTCGGTTGTTTTCGGTCAAATTAAAGATTAAGGTAATTCATTCATCAACTCATATTAGTATGAATTGAGCTTTAGGCGTGAACCAATGTACCGTTGATGGTTGTGCGCCATCAACAATATCTTCTAACTTCTTCTCCAATGCCACATGAGAAGGTTAACTTCACACATGTGATACTCAGGTGGTCACCTTCATAAATTGTTCATATACACTTGCACTTTCATATAGGGTACGATTACTACTCGATTATTTTTTCTAACATTACTATTACGATCTACAGGCCGTGCGACCAATAATCGTTTCATAAATTGTGTTTTAAGTTAAACTATCTAAGTCCAGGGAAACGATAAAGAGCCGAAACGTCATGTATTGAATAAGAAAACGCTTTCTAAGAAGAATATTAGGCATATTGAAATTTTTGTTACAAGTCTGGATAATGACTCGTCGATTTTTCTTTTCAATTTTCAAAAGGTATTCGAATACCATATCAAAATCCGACTATTACCAGAGTTGGAAGTGAGTTGGCATTGTAGTTAGTTGTGGATGATAAATATGAGTCATGCTCTGGCAAAGGGGGGTTTAATGCAAATCTATGAGGCATGATGCCAAGTGCAGTCTGATCATGATCTACACTGTCCGCGAAAGGTCCTTTAGTTGCGCTTAGAAGCCTCAGGGTTGATTTCATTCTTAGTCTTATATTCTAGTTTAAGAAAGAAAGACAACTTCTGATTGTCCAAACCAATTGGTATTAGCCAATCAGAACTTGCGTTACTTTTAAGTTTAGAAAATTCTTTAAAATAGGACGGAGAATGTTCTTAACAATGGTTACTGTATACATACGAATCCATTTCGTTTTGTTCCATTTATTGCCCAATTTGGCTCAGTTCTAAAAATATACGCCAAAATTTATATAATTGACCAAAAGTAACGTGACGTTAGTCTGTGTGTTAAGATGAATTGTGTGATGTTTCCTCGCGGCGAAAAGATTTAGGAAAATTAATAGATAATTTACCAGACTTCAATGTTAAGAAATAGTCATAACACAGTAATCGTCTTGATTACGTCTACGACCAGTCCAATCAGCCTGTAATATATTATTTAAAATCTGAAACTGGTGTCGTTCTAAAAGAATGTTATAGATTATCATTCAACAGTGTAATACAGTATAATATAGTTTAGTGTAGTCTATTATAAAGAGGATATTTGGGGGTTTTTTTCGGTGAGAGATCGAATTTATTTCATCGAGTGAACATCCTCGGTAATATTTTCACGAGTGGCGCTGGCACGAGTCTATTTATTTCATGCTTCTAACCTCTATTTTGTTGGAACTTTCATCAAAATCCAGTCGTTTTCGGTACTTCCCCGTGGCGTACTCCCCTCACATAACAACGCATTACAATATTACGTAAAGTGCGAGAAATATAGCGTAAATTACGTCATATTTCCCTCCCTTTGAATGGCACGCACTGATTACCTAGGTAACTAGTGCGCGGGAACTACTGTTTCCGCCTTCAATTGAAGCGTTGGACAACGTAAAATCGGTATTTTCACTGGTCGTAACCATGATATATCAAACCATAATCCACAATTATTTCTCGATAAACTACCGAAAAGCATGAAATAAAGCACACTCTTGACCGCTCGAACTTCAAATTCGACAAAATCAACTAAAAGGTTTTTTTTTTTTTAAATCTATCATAATCTACCCCCATGTTGTATATTGTATACTTGGGTGAAGTAAAGTTCTCTTCTGTTCTGTTCAGCACGGACAGCATAGACTCTTGTTGTATCAGTTTATCGGGGATGAAAAATACCGAGAAATATCCGCCTGTGGCATTCGGCTAAGAAAAGAGTTGGGCACCTTGCCTTATATATTAGATTATAGAGTGTCAATTTTGTCACAACACAAGTGCCTGTGTCATCTTGTCTGAAACCACACAGCCTGGAGAATTACTATTTTGTACGTCGGTATAAGCACAGAATATACGTGCACCAGTGAGGTCATAAATAAATCCAAGAACTTTTACGGTTGCGCTAGAATTACGGTTAAACCAAACTTTGCATTGAACTAATTACTACCAGTTACAACTTTATAAAGCAACGTCTTTAAGTAGTAATATATAATATATATTTTATGAGCCATGCTCTGTGAAAAGGGGGCTTAATTCATCTGCAAAAAGCATCTACCCAGGTCAGCCTGCGCAGTCCGTGCAGGCTTATCTGGACCGAAGCTTTCCGATATTGGTTGATTTTCTGTATGTCCAAGGACCTTTCTACATCATGACTAAGTCGGTTGTTAAAAAAATGGCTTATGTGGATCAACAATTATGTGATGACTTTCTTGGTATCATGCATCACGGAAATGCATTAAGCCCCTTTTTGCCAGATCATGGCTCAATAATTTTTTTGATATCTAAAACGATAATAATCCGCAGAAGATCGACTTTTTAAGTCTCTGTATAAAGTAAAAGTACATGTAATAGAATTTCGTGATACCAAGGCAACGTTACTTAACCATAATTATGGTGTGTAGTATACACATCACATTTGGGTCCTGCTTCAAAAAGCATTATGCGTTTAGTTTCCATATTTAATATAGTCAAAATCAGTGGATTCTATGTTGGCAAGAAAAAGTAAAATAAGAGTAGATCTCTAATATTGTTACAAATACTTTTTAATTTCCTCAACTTATTGATGAGCTCTTGAACCTCTGGTAAAATTTGTCAGATTTCAGCATGCGGGTTAAACAAAATGCTCCCACGAGGAATCTATTAATGACGCACATTCTTGGAATTATGTCACTGGCAAACAAGCACACAAATTGAAATCACTTATCTGACACCTACAACACACTTATCAATACGTCTTTGTGACAAAACCTTCTGACAAAAGCAGGCATGCTAATGACACACTCAGCAAGTCAATGACATTTAAATCCTCCAAAAAGCCTTTTTCTGTGCAAGAGGAAATCGTAGAATACTGTCAAACTGTAGTCATGGCAATTTCTAGCGGAAATTGTATGAGCTGTATAAAGATGATTCGTGCTTTGAAAACTCATTCGTGCATCTTCTTCAAGATACATGTGAGCTTGCTGACGAGATTAATTTCAGAGAGTCAAATGTGATTTGAAACCTTTATCCCATACAGCCCGGCCTGCTTGTCCATTTATTATATCAATGGTCTACACCATCAAATTTTCTTCTAATCATGCTGTAACATGCAGAAAAGTTTAGCGAGTGTCAAAGATTTCTTGGAAAACATACAAGATTTGGGTCATCGGTAAGTCTACTAGCTCTTTAATCACTAACTGCTCGTCTGATGAAGATGATTATCAAAAGAGTTCACGCAAATCATTCTGATCAATGCCAAATAACCGGTCTTTGTTACGAATATTTTGCATTAATTCTTCGTTGACATTAACTTGTAATGTACTATAATCAGAAAGAACACTGCGGAGAAGTGGTCTATGACATAATTTCATGAGTCATATTTTCGTACAGTTACCATGTTTCGGCGAGGCTTCATTACAAAACCGACAGGTTAATAGCAAAACAAAAATCAACCACTAGTTTCCCTGAAAATGATGTGATTCAGCTGAAACTGGCGCCCTGTGAATAAGGAGTAACCCAATCCACTAAGTTTTATTTTAAGCCATGCTATAACCTATCAGATGTATACCTTGGTCAACTGGAAGTGCGTGCTTCATTGCCGTCGTTAAAAATTATATTCCTCCGATAAAAGGTAAATCTTAAACGTGGACTCAAGTTTAATAATCTCAAGGACGTTTTGCAAAATGTCAGCGTTGAGCTTGCACCAAGAAGGTCTTTTTCCATTACTGGTATTGTGTGTTTAAGTCATTTCGGTCTGTGAGGCTCTTAGAAAGTTTTTACCAAGGAGACATCCCGTAAAGCTTTACAACCATCCGGCTAACCTCGCTGCTTACACAAAATTCAGCTCAATCTGCGCCATGTCGATTCTTAGACTTTACTTTCTGTTTCACGTTAAGTAAAGTCTTCTATTACCTCGATTCGTCAATTTATTGTAAAACTTGTTTACAGTGACTACAAAAACGACGACAAATAGGCTTTCATGTAGACGGATAGCATCACAATGTAGATCAGTCATACAGGTACGTTTAGTATTAGGTTTGATCTACAATGTACATGAAGCTGTCACCTGCCTTCATAGGCCACCATGCCTGTTTTGACTGCATTTCATTTTGTTGGTCTTTAAGATGTGGCTTTTAAATTTTTGTCGAACCACTGCCAGTGATAAAAATGTAAGAATGAAGAACCGTTATAATTAAATATTAATAAATGTGCAAAAACTTGCGAATCTCACTAATAATGTTTATTAAACTTTATAATGCTGTGAAGAAGAAATCACCCTCGGGAGACATACGTTGATAGAGAGCGCACAACTCATCAGGAATATCAGTCAAATGAAGCAATTTGCAATCGACATAACTTCACAAATCGCAAATGGCTGTCACGATTTCTTACAATTTTGCAGCTGCAATACAGAAGAACTGAAATATGAGATCTATCACAGTTAATGAACCTAGCACCTTTTTAGAATTTTTAATCGTGGTTCTTACTTGCCATGCATTATTAAGCCTTAGGCTGCTTATCGCGACCCACCGACCTTTTGCGGACAGCGTAGATCAACATCAGACTGCACAGAACGTGCAGTCTGATCTTTGATCTACACTGTCAGATAAGGAGATATCTTTCCTCCAAAAATACCTTTTAAACAAGAAAGTTTTGGGCTTCTACTATCTACTATAAAGTTTCATTTCAGCAAGATAAGCGTTAATTGCCTTCTAATTGTTAAACTTAAGAAATTTCTACAGTTCAAAGTAACATGTCTGTCTGGCTAAAAAGTTGAATACCGTGAAGAACGAGGTCAAGTTTTGGAACTACCTACATTACAGCGCAAGCACTGGTCAAGTTCTGGAACTACCTACATTACAGCGCAAGCACTGGTCAAGTTTTGGAACTACCTACATTACAGCATAAGCACTGGTCAAGCTTTGGAACTACCTACATTACAGCATAAGCACTGATCAAGTTTTGGAACTACCTACATTACAGTGCAAGCACTGGTCAAGTTTTGGAACTACCTACATTACAGTGCAAGCACTGGTAAAGTTTCCGAACTACCTACATTACAGCGTAAGCACTGGTCAACTTTTGGAACTACCTACATTACAGCGTAAGCACTGGTCAAGTTTTCGAACTACCTACATTACAGCGTAAGCACTGGTCAAGTTTTCGAACTACCTACATTACAGCGCAAGCACTGGTCAAGTTTTCGAACTACCTACATTACAGCGCAAGCACTGGTCAAGTTTTCGAACTACCTACATTACAGCGCAAGCACTGGTCAAGTTTTCGAACTACCTACATTACAGCGCAAACACTGGTCAAGTTTTCGAACTACCTACATTACAGCGCAAGCACTGGTCAAGTTTTCGAACTACCTACATTACAGCGCAAGCACTGGTCAAGTTTTCGAACTACCTACATTACAGCGCAAGCACTGGTCAAGTTTTCGAGGAAGCAGTCATTGGAAGTGACATATTTAACTCTTTACCGAACGATAAAATTTTAGACTTGTCGAAATTGAAAGAATTTGCAGACGACATATCAAATGTTGCTGAAATGATGGTAATTGTCTGTAAAAGAGTAGAAAACCTTGTGAGAAAAAGAGAAAAGGCTGGTTACCAGTATTTCCTCCTTTCCCAACAAGGTTTTCAAAAGGCTGTTTCTTCCGGGTGGTTAAAACTCGGGATTGTGTGGTAAAGAGTCAAATTGTAAGACTTTGTCCACAATCATTGTTTATCATATTACGTTGTCAGACACCATTTCAAAAATGGGAAATACCTTGCTTTACTCTCTTAAAGTGCCTTCCACAAATATTGCATGGCAGCTGGTAAAGAACAATACCAGACTACACAAAACATGCAGTCAAATCTTTGATCTATATTATCTGCTGAGGCATTCTCGACAAAAGCAACTTTGCAATGCAATTATTCGGGTCTTATTTCCAGACTGTATTTCTCTTGGGTTTATTCGGCTCTTTAAGGGTTATTGTGATTTTAGCTTCAGACGAGAGCTCAGGTGTTAAATTGTCTGTGATTTCGCCACAACACGTCTAAATACCACCTTTATTATTGGGAATCGTACAAAACAATTATCTTTTAAAGGTTGAAATACTCATGGGAACAGGAGCTGTTGGCTTTAAAATGTCACATCCTGTTCCTGCGGCCATGTTTTCACAATGCAGTTAAACGAGGATATCATTTCCAATTAACCAGGGCCATGCTTAAACCTGCTTTCTTAATTTGGTTTTCCTCGTAAAATCAGACCAATAAAGATACCACCGGAAAAAACAAGAGGTTAGATTAATATCATTAAAATAATACTGTTCGAAGACGTGCACTCCAACAGTATATTATAATTGGCTTTGTCATATGAAAAAAAGAACAGCCAATACAAAGGATCGGAGTATACTAACGAAGGTAGGCCTATAAAAAAAAGTATCGAAAAATATCTTTGAGAGTGGCTTCTTGATATCTTTTTTTCTTTTTCTTTATTGTCTTTATTTTATCATTGTTGTTATAATGCTGACCAGTTTGGTGGAGAAACAACAAAATAATATTCAGTGATATTCAGTAAACATGTGCGTTTAGATAACGGGACGGTCGTTGTGGGTTCTGTAACTCCGTCTGTTTTTATTACATCAGATATGACGTCATCATACTGATTTCAATCGGAATCCTCGTAATCGACGCATATTATTGATGATGTGACATTGCCACAAGTCTGTGAAACTCTTGTGCGAATTTGAAAATAACTAAAAAAGCTACGTAGCCGATGAAGGAAATACCACAGAAAATATGCGTATTTTTTATTTTTCGTGAGATTACAAAAATCTGAACTTTAACAGTCCAAATGCCTCAGTCTATCTGTGCTCCTAGGCTGGCTTCTTTAGCTTTGCTTTGTTTACATTGTGGTCGGTGGAAAGACACACAAATATTTGATTTACATAGCACATAGCATTTTGGGAAGGATAGAAAACACTGTTGGAAAAGGAGAAAATAAATAAGATTCAAAAATTGAAATTCATTGTTCGAACAGATAGAAAAAATCGCGGGAAAAAAAGAAAACGTAGGAACGGACGTAAAAAATATAGGAACCTTATCAAAAAAAGTCTTCTTGACAGATAACATGGGAAAAAGCTTTTGACGAGACAGACAGAGTATGTATAGCTAGACACTAAGGTTCAAGATATGATTGGTTGCTAGGTGAAAGTTTTTCCTGTAACTCTTTACCCTCGCCAAAAGTACAGCAGAGATGAGGTTGAACAGATTCTACTGAAATACGGATAATCCTCAAAACTCAGGTTTAAAACATGACCACATCTAACAACATTGTGAAAGTGGGATAAACTGTTCGTTATGAGCAATTTACCCTTTCGCCGCAATGTTTTCAAGCGTGATTTGCAGTAGGACACAAAAAAGTCGCAGGGGAAAGGAAATGTTCTAATGTAACTATACCGTAAAACTTTACCAAGCAACCCCAGTTTTGACGACCCCAAGGAGAGGGCCTTTTGAAAACATTGTGCGAAAAGGAGAAATCCTAGTTTCCACCATGTTTGCTACTCTTTTAAAGACAGCAAGCATCCTTTTAGCTTCACGAATTTTTGTCTGCAAATGTTTTCAATTTGGGTGAGTCATTATTTTTTTTTTGTCTGGTATAGAGAAAATACTATGCGTTGACTAGATGACTCAATTATTAGCGAAGGAACATAAAGAAACGCATGGGACAATTTTTGGCATATCCTAAACGCTCAGTGGTTTTTTGTTTCAAAGTCAATGACGTTTTGTTTTTGTTTTTGTTGGAATGTTGGCCTCTGTATTCCAAAGTGACGTGGAAAACAATTCAAACAAGCAATGCTCTGTCAAATAGGGATTTCATGCAACTCCGTAATGTATTATTCAAAGGAAGTTATCATGATAATGGATCCATTCAATCCAATTTGTCCGACAACC
Organism: Tridacna gigas; assembly: GCA_945859785.2. NCBI lineage: Eukaryota > Metazoa > Mollusca > Bivalvia > Cardiida > Cardiidae > Tridacna > Tridacna gigas. The sequence continues at coordinate 28,018,005 of OX244031.2, read as the reverse complement.
GACTGAATCATGGGGTAGAAAGGCCATTGAACATGCAGAAAATTGACCAATAGGAAAAATCTTCGACCCAAGTCAGGCTGAGCGGACTACGCAGGCTTACACGGGTTGAAGCCTTTTACATATGCATTAAACGCCCTTTTCACAGAGTGTAGAACACGGTAGTGTTATACATACAGGTCGTTTCATAATATCTGTTACACTTTCAAATATGCCTACGATATATTATTGATGAAGGTATTACAATGACATTAAAAGCAGTAAATAAGTTGTAGAATACAGTTTTATGAGAAGCACAGTATGTAAGGTAACATTAAACACGACTTGCACCTTCAAAACATATATTGATTAACATCAAATGTTCAAAATGACTTCCATTTTTAAGTCGCAGGGCACACAGTCTCTTCATGAAATTCGCTTTCATCAATTACCACGTTTAGGTTGTGATTAGTACCACATCTGGAACTACTGAGATCATCTGTGTTTGTACACATTCTTCTCATTACCTCACAGAAACAGTCCACTGGGTTTATGTCCGGCGAGTGAGGCGGTCATAGTCGCTTTTTTTTTCAAGATTAAACTTGTTTTTCAATCATTCCAATACTCTATGGGCTGTGAATGGTGTTGTAACAAAGTCACGTCTTAATGAAAACGGCACTTCCTCTAGTGCCATATACCCTACCTCGAAGTGCTGGCAAATATCTTTCCCTGTATATGTTGCAGTGTCTTCATTACAGTCTTCAAAAAGAAAGGCCAATTACACCACTCACACTTAACCCTTTACCAAACGACAAAATTTTAGATATGTCCAAATTGAAAGTATTTGCAGACGACAATTCCAATATGGCTCAAATGATGCGGTTTTTCTTTGATGGGCTAGAAAACATTGTGGGAAAAGGAGAAAGAGCATTTTCTTCTTTTCTCACAATGTTTTCAAAAGGCTTCTTCTCCAGGGTCGATAAAAGTCGGAATTGTGTGGTAAAGGGTTAAAGCATCCCATACAATATGATTGATTGATTGATTGATTGATTGTATGGTGTTTAAAGCCGTTTTCAACATTATTTCAGTTATATCGCGGCGATCCTCTATTCTCAAGTCCTATACGCTACCGACTGAGCTACCGGGGCTCGCCCCAGACAATATGCATAAAGTCCAGCCTCAGACAACAGGTGAAATAAAAGCAATCAATAATTCTGGAGATGAGATTGATCACAAGCTAGACGTGCTGATTGATGAAAGCAAATTTCATGAAGAGACTGAATGCCCTGCGACGAAAAAATGTACATCATTTTGAACATTTGATGAAAATCGATGAACGCTTTTAAAGGCGCCGGGCCCTTTCATTGTTTAATGTTACTTTACATACGAGCGTACAGGGCAAGTCATAAATCTGTATTCTTCGACTTATCAAAGGGTATAAATTTTATTGTAATACCTGTATATGCAATATACCGTATGTATATTTGAAAGTGTAACATATATTATGAAACACCCTGTACGTACTTTTAGTGTTCCCCTGTCGAATTTGTTTTAACTCCATATATGTTCATTGGGCTCAAGGTTGCGGCAGTCAAATATTCTACATGGAATTATGTAAAGAAATCGAAATAAAAACGTTCTCGTCTGTAAGAAACAAAAAACGCGTCAAGAAATGATATTTTTTGTAGCATTGTAGTATCATCTGGCATCATTCAAAGTATATGAGCCGTGCTCTGGCAAAAGGGGGCCTTATGTATCTTCGTGATCCATGATACCATGCAGGTCACCACATAATTATGGATCTATAAAATCCGTTTGGTTTAACAAATACCTAAATCATTAAGTAGAAGGGTCCTTTGGCATGTAGGAAACCGACCAAAAGCGAGAAGTTTCGGCCTAGGTCAGCCTCCGCAGTCGATACTTTTTGCAGATATATTAAACCCCTTTTTCACAGAGCGTGGCTCACAATATATCTGTTTCTTTTCAACCGCTGTACTTCTATACTCGGCACAAAGTGCTATTTAAACTAGGTAAAAAGTTGCCTTGTCACTTCATCTTCTATGAATTATTTACCTGGTGTAAGAACTGATTTTTCTGCCAGCGACTAACACTTGGACCTGTCGTAGAACAACTTCCATACATATAAAATGGTACGATTTAAACTTAAACTTATTTTAACACCCGCATTGTTTACTTTTGGCCACTCATGGGCCTTTAAGAATAGGTACATTGTAATATATAAAAAGTAGCCAATGTTCTAACAAATGTGGACAAGTTTACCGTAGGAAAGAAACGGGAAAGTGCAATTCTTACTGCCTGTCTAAAAAAGAAATAGAAGAACTACTGTGACGTCACTTTTTGACAGATATACCCGTTCAGCATTCATATTACCTCATGTTCGAAATATTTGAGCCGCGCTCTGTGAAAAGAGGGGTTTAATGCATCTGCGAAAAGTATCGACCCAGGTCAGCCTGCGCAATCCGCGCAGGCTGACCTGGGCCGAAACTTTTCGCTATTGGTCGAGTCAATTTTCTGTATGTCCAATGACTAGTCTACCTCATGATTCTGCCAGTTGTTACAAAAAGTAACTATTATGCATACATAATTATGTGATAGATTGATTGGAACAATGCATCACAGAGATGCATTAAGCCCCCTTTCTGCCAGAGCATAGCACATCTAGTATGTTACCGTAACGAGTTAAATTATGGAATGAAAATTGCTTCACGTCTGGGAGACAGTGAAATTTTCTGTGATAGTTTTGGACAGTAGTACTAGATCATTTTCACTAGACAAGTGTATTAGACAAGAAAACTGGGAGCAATTTTTTTACAGTTAAACAGTCTGGGACCACGAGTATATTTAGAAATAGACTCTCTTATTAACCTTTCTGCTGCTAAATAAGATGAAACTTTCAAGCCGATAGTAAACACCCGAATGTTGCTATTTAAACATATTTTTGGACCAAAAACATCTTCTTATCGGACAGTGTAAATACAAGATCAGACTGCACGTTCTGTGCAGTCAGAGAACGTGCAGTCTGATCGATCTACACTGTCCGTAAAAGGTCCTTGAGTCTCGCTAAGCCTCCTAGTGTTAACCTTCTACTAAACTATCCCGTGATAGGGACGGATGCTGTCCGCGAAATATGTTTTACCGGTTGCAAGTTTTTAACAAACCTTGTCGGACAGTGCTTTTGAAAACATTTGTGGAAAAGGAGAAAATGCTGGGAGCCAGCATTTTCTACTTTTCCCACATTTTTCGGCGTTGCTGAATGTGCTGCCTTTTGACCTACTTTTTGATACTGATAAAAATGAATAGAAATTTGTGATTGGTCAAATGTGTAGACATGTTTGTTCTAAGGGTCCCTGTGGTAAAAAAAAAAATGTAGACAGGTTTATTCTAAGAGTTCCCTACCTATTTGCTGGCAAATTAAGCCGACTATTCTTTTTTTAAAACTATTTCTTGTTTTTATTCTTTCAAGGAAGAATCTAATCACTTGAGCTTCTTGCAATTCTTCGTCAAGAAGTCCATACAATATGAATGAGTCTCAATAATCACAATCAATATACAATTTTGTGGGGTAGGTTTTTTTTTTTTGTAATCTTTGTGGGAAAAGGGAGGAAATGCTGGTATATTCGTGTGAGCTTCATTTAATTCGTCGTCTAGAAGTCCTTACAATATGAGCCATGCTCTGGCAAAAGGGGGCTTAATGCATCTCCGTGATGCATGATTCCAAGCAGTTATGACATAATCATGTATCCATAGAGTCCATTTTATCAAACAACCGACTGAATCATGAGGCAGATTGGTCCTTTGACATACAGAAAATTGACCGATAGCGAAAAGTTTCGGCCCAGGGTGGAATGCGCAGGCTGATCTGGGTCGATACTTTTCGCAGATGCATTAAACCCCCTTTTCACAGAGCATGGTTCATATGAATGAGTCTAAAATTCTGCCGTTTGGTAATGTTTAAGGAAACAATTGGCAGTGAAAGATTCGTAAGAAATATCTTGAGATAGACGGCGAGAATGATAGACCCCAGTAAGAGGTACTGGAATATCAATATTGAAACTCTTTTGTGGTTTAATCCATATCCTGCTAAATAAGTGAAATAAAAGTTTCAAGGCGATAGTGAAAAAACCCAGACGTTGCTGTTTTCAAAGGTATTTTTAGGGAGAAAGATATCTCCTTATCGGACAGTGCAGATACAGGATTAGCCCCTAGGCTACTAAGCGCGACTAAGTGACTTTTTGCGCACAGTGTAGATCAAGATCAGACTGCAAAGAACGTGCAGTCTGATCTTGGATCTACACTGTCCGATAAGGTGATATCTTCCCAAAAGGATACTTTTGAAATACAAAATTTGGGTTTTTACTATCGGCTTGCAAACTTCATTTCACTTATTCAGCAGGATAAGGGTTAAATTATCAAGTAATACAAGAAAAGGCTTGTACGCCACCACTCTCATTTGCTATAGTGTGAAAAAGTGCCATGGGGTATCAGTTTGATATACAGCAAGGGTTTTACATTGTTGTACATGTATATTATTGTCATAATTTTGACCTCAAATAGGCCTGCAGGGATCCGCAGAATAAATATGTCCACATTTTTTACCAATCGAAAATTACTTTATTCATTCGAATATATCAGTACCAAGAAGTAGTTAAAAACAAGCGTATTCAGCTATGTCGAAATAAAAAAAAAAACCCTCCAATGTAAGTGCAAATAAAGTGATTGACTGTTGTAATGTAAATTTTCCTTACCCGGTAGTAATCTTATGGTCACTCCTTGGTCCGTACTCACAAGGCATTCTTAGTCTCATTCTAAGTCTAATTCTGGGTCACATTCTAGATTTAAAAAGTAAGAGAACTTCTCATTAACTTTTGGTCATTATTCTGTATGTCAAAGGACCAGTCTACCTTATGATACAGTCAGTTGTTAGACATAATGGATTTTATAGATCCATAATTATGTGATGACTTGCTTGGTATAATGCATTAAGGAGATGCATTAAGTCCTCTTTTGCCAGAGTATGGCTCATTAATGTTACAGCCTAAGCTTATAATTATACCTACACGATCACCCCATCACTTTGTGTAATTTACCTATACGATCACCCCATCACTTTGTCTAACTCATTTCACTTATATTCATTAATAGGGGGTAAGTGTACCAGCCACATCATTTCTATACTCTGTGAAAAGGGGGCTTAATGCATCTGTGAAAAGTATCGACCCAGGTCAGCCTGCGCAGTCCGTGCAGGCTGACCTGAGTCGATACTTTTCGCTATCAGTCAGTTTTCTGTATGCCAAAGGACCAGTCTACTTTATGATACAGCTGGTTGTTAGACGAAATGAATTTTATGGATCCCTAAATATGTGATGCCTTGCTTGGTATGATGCATCACAGAGATGCATTAAGCCCCCCTTTTGCCACAGCATGGCTCAAATATTACTGGGACCACATCCTGCTCCTGTTCCTTCCCTGTTGCTACCGGCCTCTCAGTGCTCTTCGTATTAAATGTTTATCCTTACGTTAAGTCTTCTCGGACCGATATTTTGTGACATGTTCTGACCTGACAAAAAAAAAATCTGGGTATGTATCTAACCAAAAATGTCCGCTTCAATTACTCATGGCTCCGAGGCTTAACGACCCGTTCGACATAAGGAAAAAATAAATGATTTATTCATAACTTCCAACACTTCTAGTCATTTCGCATAAACAGCCACCTCTCTCCTTTCCATATGGGAAATGCAATATTTGAATATTCACTCCCGTCGACAATGCAGAAGCCCATTGAAGCATATATATAGTTTCCGTGGAGATCGTTCTCACAGTTTTCCTGTCTAATAACTTTCCAGTCAAGATGATTTAGTGCCGGTTCCAGAAACTATTACAATATCCCGCCTTCTAGATCGGAAGTCATTTTTCATCACGTGGTTAGTCTTACTTACTTCCTACCCATTTAACTTTATAGCAGACGACATAATTGTAGACTGTTCCATATTCAAAGTATTTACCCAGTGAAACGTATATGATGCATAACGAAAATGTAATTTGTAAATTTCAAAGTACTGTAATTTTTTATTGACTGCAACTAATACTTGATGCTACAAGGCAGAAAATCTGCCCAGTCTGAGATTCATGAAATAACTAAGACTTGGAAATTTAAATTTTGATATAATGTATGCACAGAGATAGTCTTTATGGCAAAAGAAGAAGGAAAAATGAAACCTGCAGTAAGTTTTATAAATTGATCCTGGTCAGAAGAATCAGTGTTACGAAAATTTTAGTCGAAGACATAACTGCTCCCTAACTTTGAAACAGAAGTTAGGGCATTTTGATACACGGAGTCTGATTGGTGGATTTATTGCTCATCGCAACCAATAGCTGCCATCGAAATTAGGTGTTGCCTGTTGTCTTTCGAACGGTAACGGGAGATATGTAAAAAAATTTATTTATCTTCTTCAGTCAAAAAGTAAAAAAACTCTGCTTAATTTGGGAAAATACATAAAATCTGCACTCGAAGTCAGAAAAAACGCAATTAATTCCATGAGTAACGATTAATGTGTCATTTTTTGCTTGTGAACTTAGCTTTATTTTCTTTTCTCTTCTTTTTTATTTTATTTTACAGTTTAGTTGTCTCAACTATAAGTCATTGGCTCCTTACCAAATAATACCGATCTTCAATGATCCTAAGACGGAAAGCTCGGGAGGTCATTGTTGAAAGGAAGAAAACGCTGTTATACTGGATTTTCTGGAGACCAACGTTTTCTCCTTTTCAAACAGTGTTTTTACCCTTTGAAAGACAAAAATTTATTTTAGAAACTTGTAGTTGTAGTATACAATTATTTCCATTTTGGATCAGTTTAAATTTTGTCGTCTGGTAAAGAGTTATCAATCAAATGTTTTAATTTTCATTAAGATTGAGACAAGGTTCATAGTCATAAACATATAGACTTTCTTCCAGAGAGAATGTTTTCAGCCTTTGATAACGGTTATGTGTATATGTATAATATGTATGTATGTATGTATGTATGTTTTTTACTAGAAGCTGTATCAGCTTACGTCATTAAAGATTGTCTTGTCTTGTCTTGTCTTGTCTTGTCTATAACGCGTACTAGTTTAGGACTCTGTGTGCAATCAGTTCTTAACCTAGACGTACCGCTGCTGTGATTTTATCGGTCAAAGAAAGATTTGTCGTAATTATTACATTTAAACCTTTACCAAAAATCCCGTGTTTTCACGACCCTGAGGAGGAAGACCTTTATAGTAAAACGAGAAAATGCTGATGTCAAAAAATTTTTCCTTTTCCCACAGTGGATTTTACCTTTTTATGGAGACATCGTATCATTTTGAGCCATGCTTGATTTGTAGTCTGCAAATGCTTTCTATTTAGACAAATCCCAGTATTGTCATCTTTGACAGCTATAAAGGGGCCCTTTTAGATTTTTTACCGGTAATTTAAAAAAGAACCATGTTAAACACTTATGAATGCTATAAAAGACAGAAATATCTATAAACTCTATTTGACATGACACTTTTGCATTTTCTATGACACGTTTTCGTTCATTTTCGGAGCCCTGTTTTGGTATGAGACTGTTTTATCCATTCGAACATTTAGAAAATATATTTCAATACATACTTCGATTTCAAGCATATGCATATCAAGGCTATATAAAGATATACACAAATCAATCCGAATTGCATGGGCGAAAATTAATTTTTGCCTTAGGTCAATACATATTATGAATTACACATCCCCAATTTAAATAATATTATGAAATATGATAGTCAAAATAACACATTCGACTTACACTAGCCACTTCTGTTTTTTCTTGCGACGTAAAAACAGCTATCTATATCATTTTCAGTAAGTCGCTAGACTGATCTCGTTACTTTAAAAAAACATATTCAATATGTTAAATTTTGTATGGCGTCTGCCACCTGTAATGAAATAAAGAGTAACACTGAAGTGCCGTATGGATTCTGTAATCCCAAGCGTCTTGAAGTAGTCATCACCGGGAAATGGACCTTCCTCTCTTGGAAAAAAAAAAAAAAACAGCTAAAAAATTGCTTTTTTAAGCGGGATTTTTACCAATATATGTGACACAAAAGCGGACATTCAAGTTCTAAGATCAGATTGCACGTTCTGTGCAGTCTGACCTTGATCTTCATTGTCTGCAAAAGGAACTTCAGAGGGATTCAGCACTGCAAGACTTCAAAATTTAATGTTTCAGTTTTACTTCATTTCTATCCATATAGGAGTTTTTTTTTTTTTTCAGTTTTAAAGGGACCTTTTAAGTTTTTACTGGTAAATGAAAGTTTCTTGTAAAACACAGAAAAAACATTCTTATCTTTGCAATCGTAAAGAAACTATACGATTACATTTAGTAAAGAATGCAATGTTGGGTGTTTAACCCTTAGGCTGCTAAGCGCGATTCAATGACCTTTTGTGGACAGTGTAGATAAAGATCAGACTGCACAGAACGTGCAGTCTAATCTTGGATTTACGCTGTCCGATGAGGATAATATATTTTTCCCAAAATTAACTTTGGAATAGCAGAATTATGGGTTTTACTATTGGCTTGAAATTTTTATTTTACACGTTTAGCAGGATAACGGTAAACGGTCGTTTTGCACTAGTGGTAACCCCTTCTATTTTTTATGGGTTCAAATATGGCGTTATCGTGCTAATTTGAATTTCAATCCTCGTACTCGAAGCTTGTTGTTGATCGAGTGACATTTGCAGAAATATTTGCTAAACTCTGGGGAAAAATCTAAAAATACCTTTAGGCTACGTAAGAACATTGAGGAAATACGATTGAAAAAGATTTTTTCTTATCTCCTTACTGATGAGTTCCCTGCTTAATTCAGTAACAAATCGCTTTTGAAATATGGTAAGATTAGAAAAATTTGAATAGGTTCCTTTAAAAGTGGCTTGAAATTTAGTTTAGCCTAGTAAAAGTTGATATCCTCCGAGCAGTATGACCTTGATCTATGCCCGTCGCAAAAGTCAACCAATTGCCGTGGCCAGCGAAAGACTTAAAGCTCATGCCCCTTCTTTTCTTCCATTTTCTAGGGTCGGTAGAGAATTCAACAAAATTTAAAAGTGAAAGAAAAAATCGAAGAGATCAGTTATAGCAAACTGATAAGGAGCATTTTTGTTAACGCAGAGTCCATCGTGAAATAAGCCAACGCCAAACATATGAGGGGGCAGTGAGAGGCGCGTGCAAAGTAGGCAGTAAACAAATTATCAAGAATGTTTGTTAATTAATATGCAGCCTCCAACCAAGCAACGGCAATACTTCGTGTAAAATATACATTCTGCGTGCACTTCTTTTTTTACAAAACATCCCTGCAGTATGCAAATTACCTCGTACCTCATTACCATATTTCCATATTTCGGGTCTTGATAAAGAGGGTTTTCGGTAATTATCCCATCCCTGCAGTATGCAAATTACCTCGTACCTCGTTACGCATATTTCGGGTCTTGATAAAGAGGGTTTTCGGTAATTATCCCATCAATGAACCCTTTAGCTGCTAAACGCGACTCACTGACCTTTCGCGGACAGAGTAGATCAAGATCAGACTGCACAGAACGTGAAGTCTGATCCTAGATCTACACTGTCCGATAAGGAAATATTTTTCTCTAAAAAGTAAGTTTGAAAGAAGATTATTCGGTTTTCACTATCGGCTTGAAAGTTTTATTTGAGCAATCCTCTTTGAAAAGGGGGCTTAATGCATTCTGCGAAAAGTATCGAGCCAGGTCAGCATGCGCAGTCCGCGCAGGCTGACCTGGGCCGAAACTTTTCGTTATTGGTCAATTTTTTGCATGTCAAAGGGCACTGTACCTCATGATTCAGTAGGTTGTTGAAAAATGTGGCTTTTATGGATCCATAATTATGTGACGGCTTAATTAGTATCATGGGTCACGGAGATGCAGTAAGCCCCCTTTTGCCAGAGCATGGCTCACCTAAGTTATTTAGCACGATAAGGGGTAAAGCTTCAGTGAAATAAACAACGTTATGGTATCTTTTCTAAAACTATTGTCTACCTATGGAAATGCATGCTTAAATCGCTTTGCCCAACTTCTTTCATGAAAGAGCGCATAGAAGCTTTAAAAGCGTATGAGAACAGACTCTCTTATCCGCTTCAATGAAATAAAATGTCCTGCAATTCCCCCCTTTTTTTTGTCATGAACATCAAACCATTTCCGCTCAAGAGAAATCTCAATAACGGAAAATATTCCGCTGATATTTGAATTGAAAAACTGATGAAATTATGAATAATAAAGTGCAATTATTGCATCGTATAATCACCCAATTCACAGCGTAGTCCTCTGAAAATTGGAATTGATTGCGTTTGTGACACTGTGAAGGCACGATTCAAATCAAATAATGCCAAGAATTGCTTTAGAAAAAAAATATGCACTCTTTCATGTTTTTGTTTACTCCTGTTTCTGTCTGGTTTTGTTTGTTTGTTCTTTCGTTATACGTTAGTTCGTTCGATCGTTCGTTCGCTCGTTGGTTCGCTCTTTCGCTCGCTCGCCGCTCGCTCGCTCGTTCGTTCGGTCGGTCGGTTGGTTTGTTGGTCATTCGTTCGTTCCTTTGTTCGTTCGCTTGTTTGCTCGCTTGATTGCTTTCTGATTTTAAACACGGTTTAAACGGTATTTTCGTCACATAACGATGGCAACGTTGTTATTCAGATCTTTTTTGGGATGCATCAGGACTTTGTTGGGGCTCTGAGTTGTCTTGGCAAAGTACATTCCAGTTGAACGAACGCTCTACCAATGACAGGCGTACCCCCAGGATGGTCCAACCCTCCTTCTTACTGTTTTGTTAGATCATTAAACCAAATTCGGTATGCAGATGCATTAAGCCCCTTTTCACAGAGCATGGTTCATGTAGATATTTATGAATAAATGTTTTGTGTTTGTATAAGGGACACTTAAACTACCTTGCTATAGGGCCAGCAAATTCAAAAGTCATGTGATCTAATAAAGAGAAATCTAGTCATTTTTCCTTAAAAGGCTACGTAACCTCTTAAGATATTTTTAGATTTCCCGCCAGAGTTTCACAGACTTGTGGGAATGTCATACAATCAGTTACATTCGTCGATTGAGGATTTCAACTCAACCCTTATCCTGCTAAATAAGTGAAATGAAACTTTCAAGCCGATAGTAGAAAACAAGATTTTGCTATTTCAAATGTACTCTTTGGGGGAAGATATCTCCTTATCAGACAGTGTAGATCAAAGATTAGACTGCACGTTCTGTGCAGTCTGATCTTGATCTACACTGTCCGCAAAGGGTCCTTGAGTCGCGCTTAGCAGCCTAAGGGTTAAATCAGAACGATGGCGTGATAGCTGATCTAATAAGAATGGTAGCGTTACCGCCTGCAAAATGAATCTAAATCTATTATTTAAAAGCCCAGAGTTGCACGTTTCTCAACCATTTTTTTCTTTTACTATCAATAATTGGTCGCAAAGCAAAAAATATATGAGCCATGCTCTGGCAAAAAGGGGGCTTAATGCATCTCCGTGATGCATTATAGCAAGCAAGTCATTACAGACTTATGGATTAATAAAATCTTTTTTTTTCTAACAACCTGCTGAATCATGAGGTAGGATGGTCCTACGACATGCAGAAAATTGACCAATAGCAGAGATTCGACCCATGCCCTGCGCGGAGTGCGCAGGCTGACATGAGTCGATATATTTTGTAAATGCACTAAAACCTCTTTTTTCACAGAGCATAGCTCAATCATACATGTTTTTTTGTCGGTGATTTACAAGAAATTTTGATCTACGGTATAAATAAAAATACTAAATACACCCTTTTAACTAAGTGTACAATAACAATGACAACCCAATAATAAAAAAAAAAAAAAAAAAAATCTCTGACGTTTTAACAGAAAGAAAATTATTAGATTTTTCAGTAATAGTGTCTAATTATTGCATCTTATAATTACCCAACCCACAATGTTCTCGTCTGAAAAAAGGAAACTGTTATAATTTCTCAGAGTGTGAAGGCGCGATGCATATTAATCACTGCCTGGTAATTATTGTGGATTAAAATCCGCTCCCTTCATCAAATCTTGGTTTTATTAAATTTTATTTGTTTGGGTGTTGGTCGGTCGGTCGGTTAATTGGTTGGTTAGTCAGTCGGTTGGTTGGCTGATGCTTTATTGATTTGCTTTTAATAGTATTTTACATACACTGCTTACAATAATATTCTGTCATTTCACAGCGACAATTGACCATCTGATGACATTTCTAGGTTTCGCCAGTCCTTCGCTTCGGCTTCACATTTTGCCTTGCCTAAGGAAACTTTTACAAGTGACTTATCGTATCAAGATTAATTGATGACAAATCCCCAGCTTTAACCCCTAACCCTTAGGCTGCTAAGCTGATCAATGACCCTTTGATGACAATGTAGATCAAGATCAGACTGCAAAGAAAGTGCAGTCTGATCTTGGATCTACACTGTCCGGTAAGGAAATGTTTTTCTACAAAAAAAGATTAGAAATTAGAATTTTTTTTACTATCGGTTTGAAGGTTGTATTTAACTTATTTAGGAGGTTATGTGTTAAACTGCTCAATATATAACGGCTAAAGACAAAATCAACTGAAATTCAGAAATTGGTTTTTCGTAAAATCCTAACCAAACAACCGTACGGTATAGATTCAAGATCAGACTGCACGTTCCTTGCTGTCTGATCCTTATCTATGCCGTTAACAACATCCCCTGTTTTCGCCTGTGACACTTAAAGGAATCAGCTTACAAAATCTGATTATTGTACTTTTCTTTGTTTCTTCTCGAAACTGTCAATTTTTTCCTTGCAGCAAAAATTTGTTTCACCGCTCCAAAAAAGTTCAACCATCTGTTTCATCTCACAGTTTTTCTCACTTCCATGCAGCTCTGTTTTCAGATCTCGCGGACTTGTTTTGACATCTAAACGACAGTTCGAAAGAAACAGGATAAATATTTACGGACTGTTTTTGTCTGATTTCAGGTCAATGTTATGGGCGATGCCTTCAGTTGACCTCTAGTTTTTTCTATGGTATAGTGTGGCATTATTGAACAGAGAAGAATTTAAAGTTTGGCATGCTTTTCGTCCGTTTCCATGAAGTCCTGTATTATGTGATTTTACCCACAGGCGCTTGGTTTTTGAAAACTTCACCTTCTATAATCTAATTTATGAGAGCCGTGCTCTGTAAAAAAGGGGGTTAAATGCATCTGCGAAAAGTGTCGACTCAGGTCAGCCTGAGCAGTCTGCGCAGGCTGACCTGGGCCGAAACTTTTCGCTAACTGTCAACTTACTGCATGTCCAAGGACCAGTCAACCTCATTATTCAGTGGGTTGTTCAAAAAAAGTAGCTGTTATGGATCCATAATTATGTGATGGCTCATTTATAAGACAATGTTTCTAATTATATTACCTGCTGCACACCACTCAGAGTCCAGTATTAGTAATTTTCATATATTTCTAAACTCGAATGGAAAAGGTCGTTTTACTTTTTCGTGTTCTGCGTTATTTATCTTCAATCTGGTACATAGAATGGAAGAAATGCATTAATATGAAAGGAGCAGATCTAATATAGGTCAAAACTTTTGAAACAGACAATTTTTTTCTCTTCCCACCGTGAGTTGCAAATTTGTCCAAAATAGCATATCGGGCGAACTGGATTGGTTTAAAACTGTTTTAAGTATCACGCCCTTATTTCAAAGCGATATTCTGATTTCATTGACACATCAGAATCGTTAAATATATTCACTGCGTTATTAAAATTTCCATGTCACGGCGAGAAGATAACTTTTTGTCCACCTCCAAAGTTTCGAGCTTAAAGTCTCGCTTAATATTCATTCAGTTGTTCAATTTAGTGTATAAGATCAAAAGTCAATAACCGTAGAATACGAAATATTAAAGACCTTTTCCATGCCCGTTCAGAAATGTATGGAAATTACTAACAAATGATAGGGGGTCATTATTATAAGTAATCCGGTTGGACACTTTGTCTTAAAACACGGTTATCAGCGAAGTTGCCTTACTGTAAGTGTGAGAACAAAGTTCACAAGAACAGGCTTTAAAAATCTGTACAAATATTTTGGTAAGACTTAATCATATACTCGCACGAAAAAGAAAGTGTACACTTCAGGGGAAATGTTCACGTATATTCAGGCAAAATACATGTATAGGCAAATTTAATATCAGCATGTGCAAAAATGTATTGGCTACACCGTGTTTTATCTTTAATTGGAATTTTACAATTGTTTCACTTCTGAATAACTCAGGGCTTGAAAGTAAAAGATGCAGATTTGTAACGTGTTATTCCTGCTCTATTAATTCCTCAGGCATATTTGTCAAATGACTATCAATCAGTATTTGTTGTTGACTCCTTCCTTTTTGATCAACGCAAGTATACGATACTGCGTGGACCTAAGTAACGTCTTATAAATGACGTCGTCAGGAATTATCTAAAGGGCCACAACGCTAAAGCCTTACCTTGGCCGGCTTTCTGTCCGGATATGAACTTCATGGAACATTCGGTTTGTTTGAGAGTAAGAAAAAATTAAATCATTTTGGCACGATATTAATGACTTTTTTGCAGCATTAGTTCAAGACTGCTACGCCATTCGCAGCGACGTCATAGAATATTACGTCAGGTCCATGTAATCTAGAATACTTGGGGTGATCCGTAGACCCGGAGGCCACAACAGATTCTGATAAACTGTTACGTTACTTAACAAAGGCAAAAGGAAAGTTACAACACATAGCAAATCTGCAACTTTAACTTTTCAGCCTTACGTTATTCGCTCGTAGAACAATCCCTTGAATATTATCAAATTTCAACTTTAGGGAAGTCTGCGTTGTACACAACACCTTTTTGCACAAATTTGATACCAAATTTGGATAAATATTACCTGTATAAGATTAAAAAAAAAAAAAACTTTTACGAAAAGCACACTTTCTAAATCCTGCGATCACAGCGGGAGGGTTTAATTCAACAAAACATGTCGTTCCTTTTATGTCGTACCGAAGAAAAGCTAAAAGTTATTATGGACTATTTTCACTTTGCATGATGTGCAAGATAGACAATAACATATGAGCTGTGCTCTGTAAAAAGGAGGATTGATGCATCTGCAAAAAGTGTCGAAACGTTTTGCTTCTGGTCTATTTTGTGCACATCTAGGGACCATTTTACCTTAAGATTCAGTCCTTTGTTAGATAAAATGAATTTTATGGATCCATTATTATGTAATGTCTTGCTTGGTATAATTCATCATGGAGATGCAATAAATCCCTTTCCCCTTTTGCCAAAGCATGGTTCACTTATATTTTTCAAATGTCAAAATAAGAAAGTAAAAAGAAAAAAAAAAGAGAACTAGCTTCAATAACAATCCCGTTCACTTTTATTTCCCATCGAGTAGAGATTTTTTTATTTCCATAATTACATAAATTTCTCTTTGTGTTCTGTATTCTTATAACTTAACACGCCAAATAAATAATAAGAAAACAAAATGAACAAAACAAAAAATGGTGGTCAAGAAATTTAGATAAAAAATGTTACCTGTAAAGAAATATATTTTCCACTTTTTCCCGATAGGGACAGCTATTTGATACCGCTTATTACTAAAACTGCGCACCATGCACTGTGCTTTAATAGTTCCCGTAATCTTACCAGAAAAAGCGATTCACTACGGTTTGTCAACGGACCATGCGCTTCGCAAAGCTCGCGGTATTGGTAGATCGATTGTGAAACACCGGGACAGTTGTATGCAAGTATTTGTCGTGAAACTGAATTTGGACTGGAGAGACAATTCCTACCATTGAGCTGCTATACGAGACTCAACAAGTTTTCGAGGACTGTGTAGATCAAATTCAGACTGCACAGAACGTGCAGCCTGATCTTAGATCTTCATTGTCCGATACGTTGAAAATTTCACAGTATACAGTGTTTGAAGTCTACTACCTATCGTACGCCAATAAGCAGGATGGGCCAGCAGGGACGATGCCCCCACCCGTAATATATTTGGTGGTGGTGGTGGGGACGGTGCAAAGTCTTCTTTTTTGCCCAGATCCTTACTTTTTGTTTTGTTTTGTTTGGTATTCCTCTAAACAAAAAGAGACTACTTGAGTGCTAAGCGAATTAAATTGGAATACTCCTTAAAGAGGGGCCTGCGAAGAAATTTAATTTTGTTAGTGGTGGGAGACAGGAGTGAGAGGGAAAGAGGGAAAGAGAGGAAGGGATATCAGTATAACATCACATTAACACTGATCCATGCTCTATGAAAAGGGGGCTTAATGCATCTGCAAAAAGTATCGACGCTATCAGCCTGCACAGTCCGCGCAGGCTGACATGGGTCGAAACTTCTTCCCATCAGTCAATTTTCTGCATGCCTAAGGACCATTCTACCTGCAGATGCAGTCGACTGTTGGGGGAAAAAAACAGACTTTATGGATTTATAATTTTATGGTGACTTGTTATAACACATTACGGAGATGCATTATGCTCCCTTTTGTCAGAGCATGGCCCAAATATATCTAAGGTGTTGATTCTAAATCAGATAGCACGTTCTATTCAGTCTGATTTCGGCCAATGTTGCTAGGAAAAGAAATTAAATTTTCCGTTCCGGGCGAGAAAAAGTATCTAAGTGCTTGTAGAGGGCTATAGCTTGTGATTAACACCTGCAGAAAATTCAGTAGTACATAAGAAGTTTGGCCAGATTTTTGAATTGTAATATTCTGCTGTTACTATTCTCTTTCTATGTACAGATTTCATAATAATCTTTCGTCTAGAAACATTACTGACATGGTGCCATTTTCATATACAAGTAATGCTAAGTATGGAATACGGTCAGCTCCTCACAATGATAGTATTAACTCAAGCAAATGGAGGAGTAGTTATTATTTATTATTATTATTAGCTTCAATAATAAGGAAATGTTATTCACTTACTTCTCTTAACCTTTCACGAGATGACATCTAATTTTTGCCTGGTCCACAAGAGGTTATATTGGTAGCCAGCATTTTAACATTTTCCCATAATGTTTTTAGGCATACCTCTTTAAGGTCTTTTAAACTGGTTTATTTGGTAAAAGATTTTAAAAAAAACATGAAAGAAACGTTTAGTTTGGTTTGGTTTGTCTGGTTTTGTATTAGAGTTTAACGCCATTTTAACAACTCAAGTCATATCTTGGCGGTCAGTGACGCACCCATGTGTTTCCTGGCTTTCTCACACCAGTACTGACACAACTTTCTTTCCAAGCCACTGACTACTTGAGAGGTGAGAGGTGAAAAATCGCCTGAAAGAAAGTTGGCTTCAACCAGGTATCGAACTCGCAACCATCAGGTCACGAGTCAGATACGCTAACCACTGAGCTACCAAGCGGGCAAAGAAACATTTAAAAAATACATGTTTTATTTGCTTTACCTTAAAGCCATATGTGGCCACTTAATACCTTTATATTTCGACCCAGAATTTGGCTAAGGCGTAGATCATGATCAAATTGAACATGATACCCGGTATCTCATGAAGCATTCATGTATTTAACTCTTTACCAGCGACAAAATTTTAGACTTGTCCATTTCGAAACCATTTAAAAACGGCAGATTAAATATGACTCAGAAAATGGGGTATACATGTCTTTTGGAGGGTAAAAGAATATTAAGGGAAAAGGAGAAAATGCTAGTTACCAGGAATTTCTCCATCCCCGAGATATGTGTTTAACCCTTTATCACACTATCTTGAGTTTTTACGACCCTAAAGAAAAAGAGTTTTGAAAACATTTTGGGAAAAGGAGAAAATGCTGGTAACCAGCATTTTCTCGCTTTCCCACAATGTTTTCTACCATTCCACAAATAAATTTATGTTTTTGAGTCTCCTTTTTTTTCGTCTGCAAATACTTTCAGTTTGGATAAGTCTAAAACTTGTCGTATGGTAAAGAGTTAATGGTCATTCCTGCCCTAGGTTATGAAAATAAAACACTGGATTGTTTGGAACAGAGCTAAAAGAAAACGCAAACGAAATCATGATGATTGGCTCTTTTGTACTGACCAACAATAGCTTCATTTTTTTCTTTTTAATTTCGACAATCATAAGACTTAAATTCCTCCAAGAGTCGGTTTTAGGTCACCATGTACTATACAGTGCTCAATCCTCTCCTGAGCTTAGAACTTATTATGAAAGCTCGAGTGTGCTAATTATAACAATTATTGTATTTCGTTTCCGGTATGGAGCAATTATAGAAAAAATATGAGCCATGCTCTGCGAAAATGGGGCTTAGTGCATCTGCAAAAAGTATCCACCCATGTGAGCCTGCACAGTCCACGCAGACTGACCTTGACCGAAACATTTTGCTTTTGGCAAAATTTCTGCATGTCAAAGGACCAGTCTACCTCATTATTCGGTCGGTTGTTTGACGAAATGGATTAAATATGTATCCATCCTTATAAATGTGATGTCCTGCTTGGTATCCTGGATCACAGAGATGAATTAAGTCCCTTGTTGCCAGAGGATGTCTCAATTTATCCCCTTTTATCACATAAAACCTCCTCCAGCAGTGTATTAAACCCATGACTTATGTTCGATAATACACTAGTGTATTATCGTTTTTTGGGTCCCGGTTCTGATTAGTTTTTAGTCATAAGCGCGTGAAGCCGGAGAAACCAGCCACAGCACGTGCCGGAATATTTTATACTTCTACGCCGTTTCGCGGAAAAATGACGTCATTGTTGCTAAGGAGTATACGCGTGGAATTTTTTTTTTTTTTTATTTTCATGTGTAATTAAAACCAAAAAAATGCAGCTGAAGTTTTTTAAAATCAACAAAATTGCGGAAATAGGTGGAATCATCCCCTTTAGGAACTATTTTATTCTACTTTCGGTGTAAATGTCAAAGAGCTATCTACTTGTGTATGTACACATTTGAAACCGAACTACAACTATAAACATGACCCCGTGAACGGTGTATAGGCTGAAGGTGATGATGCAGGATACTTATTTGTCTGTCATTCGTTTTATGTGACAAATAGAATCTCACATTCGTGTTTATGTGTTATCATTTTTATCAAACTCGTTGACTAAAATGTATATGACGCTCGCCAAGGCTCGCATCATATAATTTTAGTCAACTCGTTTGATAAAAATGATAATACATAAACACTCATGTAAGATCCTCTATGTATCATGTGACCTCCCTTGGTTTCAGTGTAATACGAATGTTCCTATCTCATATATACACGTTTGATATCAGGATTGTGTCACGTCATTTGTGACGTCATTTTGTACGCACTTCAGAGAAATTAATCGTTTTTTTTTTTTTTATGTAAATTATCGCATGTAAGTAGATGGCTTTGCATCTTCTAATCTATAATTTGTGAAATATCTTTATGTGATAAAAAGAATCTGACATTTGTTGGATTCTGAAGTAAAATGTTATTGAACTCGTCTAAAATGTTATAAAGCTCACCAAATCTCAAATGCCAACTTATGTCAGATTCTATTATATGGATCTAGATCTATATCGTTTTGCCCATAAACCCTTATCATCCAGAATTAACATCACGGCTAAAACATATTTCATTAAGCCCAAAGCGTGATAAAGGATGACGGGAATATGCTGTGTAAACGCCCTTACGCTTAGGCGTAGATCTATCTTTAGAAATAAGAATAAAAGAAGAGAGAAGGAGGAAAGGGAAAATATTGACGCAAAAAATAGAAACACATGTACAGCCCAACATATCTTTTTTTAAATCCTTTTTAACTTTTTACTAGATCATTGATGAAATTTGTTGCATGTATAAATGATAGATCTAATAATATATCACCGAAGTTTGGTTAAAACTGTTCACAAAATGATCTAGTCGAGTTACGGGAGTTTGTTTATTTGTCTGTTATTGACTTGTCCATATACACTCAATCTAATATGTTCAGACATATTTCAAGAAAGCAACAACAAATAGTAGCTCTATGGTCATTCTTATAAAGAATTACAAGAGACAAACACTAAAAAATACATTTGTCAGAATGACAAATCTATAATAAATATTTCCACCAAAATGAAAACACATGCTGGTGCCGCTAGTCGGTAAGTAAAATTTAACCACACTGTTGTTTCTTTTCTCAAATCAATGCGATTAAAAAACAAGAAATATCTTTAAAAAAAGATAGACGGCCTAATTTTGCCAGTAAATAAGCAGGGGCTCTTAACATAAACATTCCGACATTTTTTTACCAATCACAACTTTCTACGCCGAAAAACGCAAGTGTGATAACTAGAGCATTTGTTCCCTCTTTTATATCAAAGATCTGATCAGCAGCATCTAAATGTTGAATGAAAGAGAGAGAACAAAGAAAGATAAAATAAGTAAATTTAAAAAAAAGGGAGAAAAATCATTATTCACAATTCATTTAAGATTTAATACATAAGAATTACAGGCTAAATTGCTTGATTGCTAAGGAGAAAACTACAACGTTTTAAAATATCGTTGTGGGTTTTGGCACAAATTCGGATTTGTTAATACCAATTTCAGTTTATCTTTAGCTGAAATAAAGTTAAAATTGTTATCGAGACTCTTTGCTTTATCTATAAGATTTTTTCTGAGATCGTAGTGCATTGGACACTCATTGAGTGCATGGCTTCGTCCTCGATGCAGTTACTAAAGGAGCATTTAACGTTGACCATCCTGGATACCCTCGTAACGGCCCATTTCCACTTTCAGAGGGGTAACGCCAAATCTGAATTTAAAAAAGACACCCTCTGTTGACGTAATAGAGTCTTTCCCGGACGAACCTTTTTCTGTTTCAAAACTATTTTTCCCTTCTGCTACGATTTTTTAACCCTTAAGCTGCTACTCGCGACCCACTGACCTTTTGAGGACAGTGTAGATCAAGATCAGACTGCACAGAACGTGCAGTCTGATCTCTGATCTACACTGTCCGATACGGTATTTTCTTTCCGGTGAAATAAACTTTGAAACCGCAATGTTTGCGCTTTTAGTATTGAGTAGAAATTTGCGTTTCATTTATTCAGAAGCTTAAGTGTTAAACAATCAGGTTTCCAACTGAGTTTTAAGTTTATGTTTGGCAATTAAACTATCAAAATTTGTAAGTCCTCATACTTCTTGGACAACCCTCGCACATTAATCAACAAGATACGTGGACACCTGCACTGGTAGAGTCACTGAATTCCGGTTTAGGAGGTCGCTGATTCAAGTCCTAGCGATGACTAATGACTTTTGTGGAATTAAACATTTACGTTCCACTGAATTTCCTTACAAAAATATCACCTGCTTTTCCAAACGTATTACAAGCCAAAAATCTATTTTAACTTTAATTCTGAGACATCTCTCTTCCACAGAATTCACCTAGGTGTACATAATATTTGAACCATGGTCCGTGAAAAAAGGGGCTTAGTGCATCTGCGAGAAGTATCTTCCCAGGTCAGCCTGCATAGTCCGTACAGGCTGAGCTGGGCTGAATCTTTTCGCTATTGGTCAATTTTCTGTATGTCTAAGGACCTGTTTATCTCATTTTTTTTTTTTTTTTTTCAAAGAAGTGGCTATTATGGATTCATAGGTATGTGATGGCTTGCTTGGTATAATGCATCACGGAGATGCATGAAATCCCCTTTTGCCAGAGCATGGCTCATTCTTAATTGTCACACAAATGGATATAAAAACACAACAGTAGACCTCTACTGCAGTCTTTATCTAATTATATGTTCGCAAACGACCGGAAAAAAACAGATACGCGTACAAAACAGTGAAAGTTTTAAGCGACGTCACTGGAGTTGCAAGGACATAAAATTCCATTAGAACTTGGAGTCGCATTGCAAAACACATTTTCTCTTGTTTTAAGGTTTTTGAGTGTGTGCATTTTTTGTCTCCAGACTCCCAAACTCTCTCCTAAAACTGGTGGAATCTCATGTGTATATTGCAAACCTTCCATAGAATGTGCCATAGTCACGAACATTTCAAAACTTATTTTGTATATTAATATCTCAGACTAGATATCTGATTGGCTAGGACGTTCTGTTTCAGCCAGTCAGATGGCTGGTCTGAAAATTTAGATGTAGAATTAATTACTTTCCATCTTTTTGTGCTACAGGTATGGAGAAAAAATTAGCTTTAAGAAAACCAGCTCATAATATTTTAAAAGTCGACCTTGTCAAGACGGAGCCCACGAAAACCACTTTTAATTTCTAGGTCGTATCCGTCAGCTCGTTCGACTTTGCTTAGCTCAGTCAGCATTACACAGGGCGAGTAACACTTGGTTGTGAGTTTGAATCTTAGCTCTGCGTAAATTTTGTCTAGGATTGATAATTGTCATTGTGGCATGAAACAGTCATCTCTCATGGCTAAATTTTGCTTCGATTTCTTGTGGGAAAGCTGCAAGTGGCCGAGAAAGGCAGGTGGGTATTGTACATGGTAAAGGATACGGCACGAAAGCATGAGTAAATGCACTGGCCGTCATAAAAGAAGAACTGAAATGTCGGAAAAAACTATGGAGAACACAAAACAAATAAGGAAGACTTTCACCCCTAGGCTGCTCAGCGCGATTCACTGACCTTTTGCGGACAGCGTAGATCAAGATCAGACTGCACAGAACGTGCAGTCTGATCTTGGATCTACACTGTCCGATAAGGAGATATATCTCCTCCAAAAATACCTTTGAAATAAGAAAATTTTGGGGTTTTATTAGTTTTATTTCTTTTATTTAGCAGGATAAGGGTTAACACGCATGCAGAATGAACAAGAACGGGTGTAAACACAATGGTTAACCTGCGGTTCTTCCTCTTCTACACGAAGAGCCATTTGTTTCAAAGCCAATATTATTGTCACTTTAACCAGAAATTTTTTTGAAAGTAACTCTTTCAAAAGCCATACCCCCATCCTTCGATCTTTTTTGTCTTCCCACAGTATCCGTTTACCTTCTTTGAAATGTGAACAAGCAGGCGTTTTGATAGGTAAAGCATTTTGAATCATTCGGTTTCAGTCAAATGATTACCGAAATGGAAAGCAACTCTTACTGCCGCCCGTTTCTTAATTCACCCATTCTTTCCAGTGACCTTTGCTCAAGTGAATGACACTCATGCCGAACGATTGTACTCCTCAAAATATCTCGAGAGCCTAATTAGACAAAATTTGGAATCAGGAAGGACGAATTGTATTAGCTTCCGGTGCTTTTCTAACTGTCGTTGGAGAACAATGTTCGCAATCCAAGAATATGACCTGCAATTTCATGTTTTTGCCAAGGAATTTACCCTTTACACAACCAAACACGATATTAATACTCTTTACTGATGGTGTTCATCAAAATCAGACCGCAAAAAACATGCTGTCTTATCTTAGAACTACATCGTCCACTACTTCATATATTATCTTATTTTTCTGG
Organism: Tridacna gigas; assembly: GCA_945859785.2. Taxonomy (NCBI): domain Eukaryota; kingdom Metazoa; phylum Mollusca; class Bivalvia; order Cardiida; family Cardiidae; genus Tridacna; species Tridacna gigas. The sequence goes on along the minus strand of OX244031.2, from coordinate 27,994,628 downwards.
CGATCAAAATTTTAATAACATTCCTGTGCATGAACTACAAACTTTTACCACGGTTGCAACTTGGCTTTTGGGGAGAACTAACAATGAGATATGCTCTGGAATAAGGGGGTTTAACGCTTCTGTAAAAAATATCGACCAATGTCAGCCTGCGTAGTCGATGAAGGCTATGGGGCGTCAAAACGTTTTTCTATTGGTAAGTTTTCGGCATGATCAGGGGACCATTCTACCTTATAATTTAATTAGGTAATGGTTGGCTTTGTATAATGCATCACAGAGATGCATTCAATCCCTCTTTTCCATAGCTCAAATGCATTTTATTTTTGGATTTAAAGAGCTTAATTGAGCTTTCTGTAATTTTATTATAGCACTGTCAAGGCTTCCAAAAAACATTAAACACATGTGAAAAATTCTCCAGCCATTGTTTTGTCCAGTTTGTTTTCCTTTTCAAAAACAGTAATACTGACAAGCAAGACTGAAGTCACAATCATTCTAGTTCTAACTCTTGGAATCTCTGGAATAACATAAATCGAGCCCCGATGTGAGACAGTATTATAACAACCCCGCCCCCATACAGTATTGACCTCGGCGTCAAAATACCATAATAGAAAAGTGATCCCATATTGAGACTCCTCTCGGTTTTTAAATTCCATTGTGAACTGTGCTTATTTCGTTTTTATGAAAATACTATAATGAAAATGTGACCTCCCCATAAATTATTGACTCTCTGTATTATAACATAGTAATCTGAAATGTACTCTGTGTGTGTGTGTGTGTGTGTGTGTGTGTGTGCGTATGTGTGTGTGTGTGTGTGTTTTGTATAAACGAAAATGGTATTGCTTTATCTATACTTCATGACACCGAGGTCAAAACACTATAATAAACAGTTGACCTCACTATGAATTATTGGAACACCCCCCCCCCCCCCCCCGTTATCACGTGACAGTATGAAATGTTTTTGTTTCAAGTTCAGGAAAAAATATTCATGATTTTACCCCCGGCAGTGACCAAGTTGGGGATACAAAAACGTAAAAAAACACAGGGTTCGTCTGAAGAACTCATAATTGATATAGAAACTGAAACAGTCTACATATTCTTACATATTCTACGGATAAACAGTATTTTAATATGTTCATAAAAAAGCAGAGATGTTTCATATCGGTTCATCCAAACGATAACATATTCAAAATAGTACTCATCGCTGCATATATCTCACTGATAGCTTTTGACATTTGCAACGTAATTATGTTTGGAACCATCGAACCCTTGAAACAAATACAGTTATTACTTTCTGACACTTCTGGTTCCACCTTCTTCGACGTTGTAAGTCTGTTCCTGTACACTACAGGGTCGATAAAAGATTTATGGACAATTTGTGGTATTTGCGAAACAATGTAGCTTTTAATTTCTATTTGCCAGTAGAACATATTGAAAATAAAAACACTTAAATTTCGTGAAAAAATAAAATAAAAGTGTATTTTGTGGGGCTCAACCAAGGAAATGAGGCTAATAAATTTTTGTAGGTGCTAAAGCAATTTATTTTTGAAAAAGCTTGCCAGTATCGCGAACTGTTTTACGGTTTTATGAATATTTACAGCAGTGGTATGAGTGTAAAATTAATTATAAATCATAAAATTTACAACCAAGTTTCCAGTCTCACCAATGGTTTGTGCCACTTTTTCAGACAAATCTAACTATGTATCATTACGTCCAAATGGACCCATTTAATTGAATTAATTTATATACCTTTGCTATGCCTTAAATGCACATGTTTAAACGAAGAAAATACTCGTCGAGTATTCCGAAGATTTTTGACGGTGCCATTACGACAGTCCTCTTGTTATCTTTTTAGTGCACCGATTACGACAATATGCCATCTTTATGGTCGCGAGACTAGTGCACATTACCGTACATGTCTAGTGTTCCTTTATACAGGTCTACGCATAAAAAATAAAAAGACTATTAATAAATACTATTGCGTTATATTATTTTTATAGAAAATAAAGATACAGAGCCTAAAATAATTGAACGGCAGAGTAGGCCTACGCCATAAACTTACATAACTGAGCGAAGTGTAATGTTTATATAGAGTTTACCGCGCATTTAGCCTCGGTGCTCTCCCTCGTGGAAAGCTGTAGGATGACATAAACACTCACCAAATTTACTTTTTAATAACACGGAGGGAACTATACTCGTAGCCATTACAAACTTTTTGAAACGAAAAAGCTGCAAGAATTTCACAAAGGCCCTCGATATTCGAAATGAAGTTCTGAATGAAAAACATAGAATAAAGCATCAGATATTTCAGTGGGAACTTTTTAATCCAATGGTGTCGACAATGCACTTAGCATGTTGCAAAGCTAAGAAAGAGTTTGGCCTTAAAAGTGTTTGACTACATTCCCCTGCCTCGGGACCACAGGCGTTGGTTTTGTGACGAACTTCGTCAACAAGCTGCAATGTAACACACATATATATATGCCATGCCCTTATGTATCCTTAATGTCCATTTTGTCTCACAACTGACTAAATGATGAGGTAGACTGATCCTTTTATATACAGAAAATTGACCAATAGCGAAAAGTTTCGGCCCAGGTCAGCCTGCACGGACTGCGCAGGCTGACCCAGGCCGATACTTTTCGCAGATGCATTAAGCTGCCTTTTCAAAAGCATGGCTCATATTTGCTTATACATTACATTACAGATGGCGAAGCTCGTCACAAAACGAACACCAGTGCTAGAAACCATGACGTTAAAAAAGCCTGGATAAAAATCCTGATGACGAAGATTGCATTATCTGCTGTATTCTTTTTCTATTGTATTGGACGTGATGCTAATGGTGTAAGCCGCTCCTGGGACAATTCTATTTGTTTTTGTCTGGTAACATGTTATTCGATTTAATTAACAACAAGTAGGTCAATGATTCTAGCTATCGTCAGACTATACTGCATCAGTATTGAGGTCAATCCATTTAGGTAGTCATGTACCTTCCCCCTTTCAGCACTGTAGGCGGAAACGGAACTGGTGATCAAGATCAGACTGCAAAGAACGTCCACTTATGTGGTAGAACCTGTAAGGTAAGAACTGTTCTGGATTTCAGTGGATTGTATTTTCAGCTGTCGAAAGACGTCGAGTCGCTGAAAGAGTTTACAGGATTTATGTAGGTTTGGTACATGTACCATGTACCGTGCACTGAATTGTTTCTGTTGTTAAACATTATTCTTTGTATGGGATGGGCCGTTTATAATGATGTTGTAACTTATTGCCCTAACCTCTGTCCATGTTATTTGGGACAAATAAAATACATCTATGTTTAAACTTGTGATACGATTTTGGATAAAGCTTACACAAATTTCATAACATTTTTCATGTAACGTATGCTTAACCTGCCTACATGTGACCACATTTTTTATGACTTCCAAGCTGCTTGGGGAAGAATATCTACAAACTTGAATGCTCTCATTACGTAATAATTTTGCTGAAATTCACGAAAAGGCACGCGCCATATACCACATGTCTCGCCCTCATGACGCGATAATTTGGTTGAGAGCTACAATAAGTCAGGCGTCATGGAAGACGAGTTCTCTTAATAGGATTTACAGGTTCTCGAGACGTGTCTAACAACAGAATTAGGACTTCGTTATCAGACACCGACCTACAAGGGAACTGTATTAACCACCTTGTGAAGAAAATAATCTATGTCACACCTTTTTTTCTTTGTATTGTGCGTTTTGGGGAAAGAAATGTACTCACTTGTTTGGTTAGGAAATGGGCGCCATTTTTAACGGTGTTACAGTTAGGGTCTATACCATTACTATTTTAAACACTCCTTCTGAAAAAATGGCTATTTTTCAAGGGAAAGAAAGTCGACATAATAATTACTATTGAGAAAGGCATGAAACCTACAGCAACCACAAAGCTGAGCGAAAACTATACATGCAACACAAGAAAAATGATCCATGACTTTTCGTGATTTCGTGACTTTTAACTTTCTCTTAGTAATGACATTGCGCTATTGGTAAAAGCAACGTTTTATGTTAAATAGAATGAGAATGGTCTGTATATTGTTATACGGAAGAAGATGATCATCTTCGAAGTTCAACTCTTTCACTTAAAACGAAAACGTTTCCAACATTTTTTCGAGGCATACAGACCTATTAGAGTTTCGATGCAACTGAAGATGATTCTGGTCATAAAGTAGCACCAGGTAGCGAACGGTGTCCTCCCAAGATCAGCATTCAATATTCTTTGCCAGCCGTCTTATACACCGTCTAAAAAAGTTTCTTGGTGTGAGAATTAAGACCGATTTTCTAAAGACAAAAGCGCCTTCTCTGTTTTATTTCGAGTTCATATAGATTTGAGTTCATATAGATATCTCGTATAAAAACAAAGTCCAAATTCCGCCGTTCACAAACATGTGCCTTACGCATTCTTCTTTCAGAACATGCAAGTGCTAGCCAACTTTGTTTAGTTGCTTGCACCAATGGAAAACTGCGTCAGATTGATGTAGGCCAAGGCTGGTAGCGCAGTCAGTCAGTGGGACTTGAAACCAGTGGGTCGCTGGTTCGAATCCCTCGGTGAATTTCTTTCCAAGGATTGAAGATAGGCATTCTGTCAGAATTCATTTCTCTTCCACCACTGACCATTTCTTTCGAAGTTATATGGGAAAACATCCAGTGACTTAGAATAAATATTGTGCGAAGTACTGGTAGAAGAAAATCCCGGAACGCATGGATAGGTGTACTGGTCTTCGCGCTATAACTGAAATAATGTTGAAAACGGCGTTAAACACCATACAAACTGATTGATTCGTTTGTTTTTCAGTCTACTGTATCAATCATTGAGTACGTATACGCAGTCATGATCACACCTAGCCTTCTAGGCAGACAAACTCTAATCATACCAATGGTCCCTGCTTGATCCGTCATGTACATTCATACAAGTAATTTGCGCTCTGGGAAAAGGGAATTCAATGCATCTCAGTGATGCATTATGTCAAGCAAGTCGTCACATAATTATGATTAGACAATCCATTTTGTCTAACGACCGACTGAATCATGATGTCGAATGGTCCTTGTCCACTCAGAAAAATTGCAAATAGCAAAATTTTTCGACATGTGATGGGTCGATACTTTTTGTAGATGCACGAAACCCCCTTTTCACAGAGCATGACTCATATGTATTATATGTGTTGAAAGACTGTCTTTTCCTCGTTATATTATTGCTACACAAACCAGCTTCTCGGGACTTTTAGTCCTTTGATTTCATCTGGAAACTAAAGTTAATGTCATCAATAAGAGTATCAAACTTGATGTGAAGATCCAACTAAATGAACCATTATCACATCGAAATAATAGAATAGAGATAATGAAATAGCTATCCGTTCCCCCAGACGAGATATTGAAATGACATGTCCACTGACATTTGTGACACCATTTCCATACAACACCTGATGTATAGTCGAGAATCTCAGCAATGTTAACCCTTTACCAGACGACAAAATTTTAGCCTCGTCCAAATTGAAAGCATTTGCAGAGGACAATTTCAGTGTGGCTCAAATGGTGCAATGTTTCTTTGATATGGTAGAAAACATTGTCTGAAAAGGAGAAAATGCTGGTTACCAGAATTGGTGTGCATCGCGGAGATGCCCCCTTTTTACCAGAGCATGACTCAGTCATTACAACTCTTTGCCAGCCTATACCCTAATGGTTGCTATTATGTACGTATGTCTTTCACTATGACCACGTTAAAGATCTTTCCATCAAATATTATACAGAAATGCGAGTTTTAAAACCCCTAAATTGAAAGCATCTTAAAATATACATAGCAATAATCGTGTTGCACTCCCCCTGTGTTTTTACCGGGTTTGATCTTTTGCCGTGAATGATTAAAAATGGGGAGAAAATTAGAATCTGACTGCTGCATACCAGTCTGCAAACCAACTCACCAGTCTGTTAAGTCTGAAATGAACTGAACTAAGTTACCCCTTGACCTCATGGCAGCGGCTACTGATCGAGCTATTTCAACCTCTTGTGAGAGGTATGAGACGAAGACTGCAAGCTATTATGTACAAGCCGTCGGCGTGGATGTAGGCAATATAGACTGACTGTGTGTGCCCATTCTCTGCGGGTCCCTTTCAACCTGTCGTATGTTTTATTTCGACATTAAACTCCCAGTTTTAACCAAACTTGAAATCTTCCCGTTTTTCTTAAATCTGAAAGCAATATCTATGCAGAAAACTCCTACTTACCATGAGGTCAAGGGATACTTCATTTCACAGGGAAAAGACTGGTCTGTTGGTGTATGCAGCATCCGGATTGTAGTTTCTACCCCATGTTATATCATTTACGTCAGAAAAATCAAACCCGGTAAAAAAAAAAAACAGGTTTTTTTTTAACAATATGTATCATAAAAAAAGGAAAGATTGATTTAAAAAAGAAATCGCTCTTTTTCAATAAATATTTTTGCTTTCTAAAGAGGCAAATTCAATATCTTTAGAAATGTTTTTTTTTTTTTTAATTCAAACATCGTGAATCTGAGTTTCCAGGATTGGTGACTGTCAATGCTACAAAGCATTCCAATCTCCGTGCTGAAAATTGTATCGACTGTGTCTATCTTTGAAGGGAGCCGGGGGCTTAAAAAGAGTCTTAAAATGGGTAGTATTAGTTAATAAAAAGAACCTATAATTCTGTAAGTTCAGTGGCCGACGTGATATAAATGAAATACCGATAAAAATGGAGAAAAGCACCAAGCAAGTGAATAAACTTTCAATTGGCTTGAGTTTTGACCTGAAAACGAACTTTGCATCTGAGCCATTCTCTATAACAAGGGGGCTTAATGCGTCGACGAAAAGTATCAACTCAGGTCAGCCTGTGCAGTCCGCGCAGGCTTACCTGGGCCGAAACTTCGCTATTGGTCAATTTTTGCATGTCAAAGGACCAGTGTACTCATGATTCATTCGGTTATTAGACAACCTGAACTTTAGCTGTGTGGTGACTTGCTTGGTATCATGCATCACGGAGATGTATTTAGCCCCCATTTGCCAGAGCATGGCCCATTTATATGATACCAACAATTAATATCCTTTGAGAACTAGCTTTTTTAGGCTCACGGACAATCGAGTGCATACTCTCCAGTCCCCAAGTGCCATACAAAAAAGGTCATGTTGCTAACGACGTTGAAGTAATTTGATTATTATGAAAATAGCAGCGATTCCTATGGGAGGCGACGATTAATTCGACTTTGTTATATGCGATTTGCTTGAGTACCGCTGGAAAATAGACAGTTAACTCTTAACTCTTTCACTGCCAATGTCGCTTTGGATAGTCTTTGCGGACGTCGGACGGCGTAGATCAAGATCAGACTACACAAAATGTGCAATCTGATCTTGAATCTACACCGTCCGCCATCCGAAGCAAATCTTCAATTAAAATGAGGTTCGGCTGAAACGAAAAATGTACTTACATACCTCGAGAAAAGTCGGCTACATTTAGTTGACAGCGAAAGTGTTAAACTGATACACAAATAAAACCAAAATATCCACGCAATAGTAAGAACCCAAATATTGCAAAGAAAACCCCGTATCGGACAGCGTATATCAGAGTTCTGTGCAGTCTGATTTTGATCTATACTGTCCGCAAAAGGTCAGCGAGTCGTGCTTAGCAGCTTAAGGGGTAACCTTTATCCTGTTGAATTAACTGATTCGGAAGAGCTTTCTTATGTTGGTGTTTGATATCATAAAGCCGTTTCTAGCACTCTTCCTTTTACTCTTATAACTCCTGTTCTTGCTAGCTAATGGTACCCGTCATGCATTCTTGGTAAGTGAAAGTATGGAGGGGAATATCCGCCAAAACTCTACGTGTCTAGACGACATTCTTATTTATGAACATTAGATGGCTATTTGTCCTCTTTCTTAAATCTTACATGCATATAACATTTCATGTTTCATTATTACTAGTGCATGTTGCTTGATGCTAATTCCATTTTTCTTCTTCCACTTTTATGCCATAAAATTGTTATTTAGTAGCGTGTGCTTCTGTTCATTATGCCCCTTTTGACATTATGATTTCATCCATCTTACTTCCTTATCCTGATATTTTTCCCATTTTCCCATGTCTGTATAGCTTATCATTAAAGTGCTACATGCTTGTTTATGCATATTCTGGCAAAAACTATGGGCTTTTGTGATATTAAATTAAAGCTATGATAGGTAGCTGAATTAAGGCGAACGAAGTATGCACTAACAAGAATGGCATTTACACGAATACGACAAGTCATATTATGATACCAGATGGCGCTTTCATATATATTATTCGGTAACAGACAAGTTCGGTAAATTGGACTTATAAATAAGTCAATTGGATATTCTGTAACAAGGCAGTGCCCTGATGTTTCTCACACCCAGTACATAGCTTTCTGTGCAAACCTTTTTTTTTTTTAAATTTGCAATTGCCGCTCCTTGTCTGACATAATAATATTTGTTATGTTGTACCTTTCATGCTGTTTATAAATGCCTGAAATTGATAAATTCTGATCACCATCTTATTTTCGGTTTTCACCCTTTCACCCTTAGTTGATTTAATCAATAATACACAATCCTAAACCTGTATCCATTGTAATCGTCCTACAGATAACAGACTCCCAGCTTAAGCCAATTTTAAGTTTTATAAATATGTTTTATTAAAAAGGCACTGGCTTTGTTAACATTTCCTTTGTGAAAATATTTTCTTTGGGAACAAAATGGCCGGCTTGCAAACCAGCCATTTACCCTTAGAGCACCTTTCACCCTTGCAGCCAATTCAGATCAAGATCAGACTACACAAAACATGGAGACTGATCGTAGATTTACTCTGTCTATTTTTCTAATACATTATGAATAAGGACAACCTTGAAATCATTTATAGTAGATGTTCTTTTTCTAAAATGAAAATGGCCGTTTGGTTTATTCGATGCTCTAAGGGTTAAAATTATGGTTAATCAGTGCGAATTAATAAAGATATTGCAGGTGAAACATTGTAGCAAATGAAGAGAGAGACAGAGAGGCCTCGACAATGCTTTGTTGCATACTTCTTGTAATTTTGACTATGTACATTGTGCTTGTCTAGAAAAAATGTTCTGTTTTGTTCCTCTCCTGCCTCCACAATGTTTTTAAATCTGGTCTGGTGCACACAAGTCGTCGTCCGCAGGTTTTAAAGTGTGTTCATCAATACAACACGGACATCACTACATAAAAAAATCATATAAGGTCCCTGACACCTGTACGAACTTTGCGAGAGCTGTATACTATATACATGTATAGAAATGTGTCTTTAACAGCCTATACCAGCCTGTATAGCTCATGTGGTAGAGCGTAGGGCTAGTAAACGTCATGTGTCGGGACACTTGAGGGTGTGGGTTCGATTCCCTCGGCTAACCATCTAAAATTACTAACAGTTTTTCAGATGAGACTTTAAACCGAGGTTTCGTGTGACGGTGCTATACACCGAGCACGTTAAAGAACCAGGCGTAACTTAATATAGGTTTCGTCGTGTATCTTGCACTATCCCTGTAATATAACTAATAGCCTTCGGGGGCCGTCGCCCATATGCACGGCGGGGAATCACGTGACACAACAACAACAACAATGGCGGACATTTGAAGAAATTCCCCCGCTTCAGGTAAGAAAATCTTCAATAATTCTGTCAATACGTGACCGATTTGAATTTGGTTTGAAGCAGAGAAGGTGGAAAAACGCCAGGGATTTGCTGGATGTGGTAGATCTTTTAAACAACACCTGATAAAAAAGTTATTGACGAGCAAACAAATTTTTACCCTGGAAAACGTTCACGTCGAAAATAAATAAAACACACAAACAGGCCACATTTCTTCTTTTAGTGCATTTATTGTGTTCCCGTATGCATAAAATGTGGAGAGCATGAATAAAAAGTCTTGTCACTATCAATACTTTTTTATTTGAATACGATTTTCTAGGTAAACAACGTTATTTTCTAAAATGATACAGTTCACGTCAGGAAATTTTTATGATAACGTTCACGTCATAAGCAGAATATAGAATATACATATTTCATCATCTTAGTTGCGTCATGTTGTTCTTGGATATCATGTTAATACATACTTAAAATTATGAAATTGTCTTGATTTTAGCCATATTTAAATGTGTTACGTGTCGTATGTAGCTGTTTAAAGCATGTACAAAATGTATTCTTATTTAGTACTGATTACGCGCTGTTCGATGTGTGAAAGAGCTTATATTCAGTAAACAGATGAAGAAATATGCTCTTTTTTATTATGTATTTTGTTGCATGGTATTTAAATTGTTTGTTTTAAACACATTTGTTCAGTGTAATTACAACAAAGTTAGCCTATTCGTATATCCTTGTTATCAAGAATACAAGGCTTGGGCTCTGAAATGATACATTCAATGACATTCCTGGCGTTGAACGTGGAATAAGAATTTTTTAGCGCAGACATATTTCACGACACAAGTCCGGCACCTATACCACCTATGTTGTGTTCTTTTAATTTATCAATGACAGCAGGTGTAAGTTCAAGCATATGCTGAAGTATTAAATCCTCTGATGGTTTATCTGTCTTTTGTTCAGCTTAAGATGTCTTACACAATTGAAGACTTTGTTGACTTTGATCCGACATATTGTGACACCCATTTGTGGATTCAGGGAGAAGTGAGTTATCTGCAGCTTCGAGATCTGTAAAAAAACCATCATGGCTTTGGTCAGTTTCTTCAAGAATAGGAGTACATGTTAAAATATCTGAATCATCAGAGCCAAATAAAGACCTCGTAGAGCTTTTCTTGCTCCTTTTCTTTAAAGGTGAGTGTCGATATAAAGGCGACATTTTGACTGTGACTTTAGTCAAAGGGGATTTTAAAGGTGACCACTTCCGCTTTTTGGATGTTTCGACCTTTACTCTTGTCAACGGGGATCTTAACGGTGAACGGTTCCGTTTCTTTGCAGTAAATGGCGATATAGGAAATGGTGATTTAGTAACAACAATTAAGTTGTTTTGCGATGTCGTTTCTTTCGGTTTGAAACGTATTCTGTTTATGGCATCTGTAGATACAAAGCCTTTTCTTTTTCTCTTTCGCCATTTTCTGCTGTTAAGAGTCCCGTTTGACTAAAGTCACAGTCAAAATGTCGCCTTTATATCGACACTCACCTTTAAATAAAAGGAGCAAGAAAAACTCTACGAGGTCTTTATTTGGCTCTGATGATTCAGATATTTTAACATGTACTCCTATTCTTGAAGAAACTGACCAAAGCCATGATGGTTTCTTTACAGATCTCGAAGCTGCAGATAACTCACTTCTCCCTGAATCCACAAATGGTTGCCACAATATGTCGGATCAAAGTCAACAAAGTCTTCAATTGTGTAAGACATCTGAAGCTGAACAAAAGACAGATAAACCGTCAGAGGATTTAATACTTCAGCATATGCTTGAACTTATACCTGCTGTCATTGATAAATTAAAAGAACACAACATAGGTGGTATAGGTGCCGGACTTGTGTCGTGAAATATGTCTGCGCTAAAAAATACTTATTCCACGTTCAACGCCAGGAATGTCATTGAATGTATCATTTCAGAGCCCAAGCCTTGTATTCTTGATAACAAGGATATACGAATAGGCTAACTTTGTTGTAATTACACTGAACAAATGTGTTTAAAACAAACAATTTAAATACCATGCAACAAAATACATAATAAAAAAGAGCATATTTCTTCATCTGTTAACTGAATAAAGGCTCTTTCGGCACACATCGAACAGCGCGTAATCAGTACTAAATAAGAATACATTTTGCACATGCTTTAAACAGCTACATACGACACGTAACACATTTAAATATGGCTAAAATCAAGACAATTTCATAATTTTAAGTATGCATTAACATGATATTCAAGACAACATGACGCAACTAAGATGATGAAATATGTATATTCTATATTCTACTTATGACGTGAACGTTATCATAAAAATTTCCTGACGTGAACTATATCATTTTAGAAAATAACGTTGTTTACCTAGAAAATCGTATTCAAATAAAAAAGTATTGATAGTGACAAGACTTTTTATTCATGCTCTCCACATTTTATGCATACGGGAACACAATAAATGCACTAAAAGAAGAAATGTGGCCTGTTTGTGTGTTTAATTTATTTTCGACGTGAACGTTTTCCAGGGTAAAAATTTGTTTGCTCGTCAATAACTTTTTTATCAGGTGTTGTTTAAAAGATCTACCACATCCAGCAAATCCCTGGCGTTTTTCCACCTTCTCTGCTTCAAACCAAATTCAAATCGGTCACGTATTGACAGAATTATTGAAGATTTTCTTACCTGAAGCGGGGGAATTTCTTCAAATGTCCGCCATTGTTGTTGTTGTTGTGTCACGTGATTCCCCGCCGTGATATGGGAAACCGTTGGCGCCGATAAATAAACGCGAATTCTTTAACATCCTGTTTTCATACCTCCCATTACCAACAAGATAAAGAAGATCCCCATAGATCTTAGAGATTAACCTGGGTTTAAAGGTGGCTATTTCGAATTTGTGACGAAAAATTAAAAGCAAAAACCCTAATCGCATTTTTATGTCCCTGAAACATTAATAGACGAGGAGAAATTCGCAGATCAGACTGCACACAAAAAAGTTAAGGGGATAGGGCATGTTCAGACCACACACTACTCATGCTGTTTGAAAAAAGTATTTGTCAAAAGAGTATATGTCACTATCTATCTATCCATGTCTCTCACCCCCTCTCTTCATTTGCCACAATATTTTTTCTGTATCAGCCATCTTTCTGGAAACAATTGAATTATCCATAAGTTTAACTCTAAGAGCTTCGAATAAACCTAACTGCCATTTTCATTGTAGAAATAAAACCTTAATTTTAGCGATTTCAAGGTTTTTTCTGTTCAGAATGCTTTGGAAAAGGAGCATGTGAAGATCAAAGTTTAGACTCGGTGTTTGGCGTAGTGTGATCTTGATCTGCACTGGCCACAAAGGCAACTGAAGTAGTGACAGGCGCTATTAGGGTTAATGGCTGGTTTGGAAGTCTTTAAAGAAGAAAATATTTTCGCACTGAAATATTCATAAAAACATTTTAAAGGAAGATACATCGGGTACAAGGTTAGGATTGGGTATTATTCATCACCTCAACTATATGGTTGGAATATCGAAAGTAATACGGTATGTTATTGTGATTTCAGGTATATTTTTTTACATACAGCATGGCAGGAGCAACATAACAACATGACAAAATTATTATGTCTGAAAGCGTGTGGAAAAAAGAACCCTTGAACAAATGAGAGCCAAGACTTTACTTGGTGTGAAAAACATCACGGTTCATTACACAAGACAAAAAAGTAGACTTGTCCAAATTGAAAGCATTTGCTGTCGACAATTCAAATGTGACTCTAATGATGGAAGTTGTCTTTGATAGGGTAGAAAACATTGTGGGAAAAGGAGAAAATGCTGGTTACCAGCATTTTCTCCTTTTCGCACAATGTTTTCAAAAGGCTTCTTCTTCAAGGTCGTTAAAACTCGCGATTATGTGGTAAAGGGTTAAACACTATATAATTACCTTGTTACCGAAACATCGGATAGATGTACTTTTATAAGTCCAATTTACCGAACTTGTCTGTTACCGAAACATTTGTCACCTATTATGCTTCTCGTCTGCAATTAGGAAAGTTTCAGTACTGGAGAAGGAAGTATAACAAATATAACATGTATTTAGAAGAAAGTAAAATGCTACTAGAAACATGCATCAAGCACTAGGAAAAAAAGACAAATGCAATGACGCAGTAGAAAGTAATCAGGAAGAATTAATCATTCATAATCAACAAAAACACAATAGTAAATATGATCAAGTTATAATAATGATGCAGGCAATTAGCACCAAACAGTATGCACTAGTAATAATGACACATGAGATGCAATATGCATGTAAGATGTAAGAAAGAAGACGAATAGACATCTAATGTTCACAAATAAGATTGTCATCTAGACCCATAGAATTTTGGCGGATATTCCCCTCCATATGAAAGTGGCGGTTTTTGGTATAGAAAACGGAGTTTGGTTTATTTAAGGCTTTCGTTATTCTTGCTGTCATGTTCTCCAATTCAAATAGTTTCTTATCCATTTCAATATCTATATGAGTCATGCTCTGTGACTGATTGATTGATTGTATGGTGTTTAACGCCGTTTTCAACATTATTTCAGTTATATCGCGGCGGCCAGTGCACCTATCCATGTTTTCCTGGAGTGTCTTTTACCAGTACTCCGTACAATATTCTTTCCAAGCCACTGGCTGCTTTTCCACATAACCATTGTCGAAACAATGGTCAGCAGTGAGAGAGGAATGAATCCTGTCGCAATGACTATCATCAATCCTCGGAAAGAAATTGGCCAAGCCCGGGGATCGAACCAGCGACCTCCTGTTCTCAAGTCCTGTACGCTACCGACTGAGCTACGGGGCTTGGCCATGCTCTGTGAAAAAGGGTTAAATGCATCTGCAAACAGTATCGACCAATGTCAGCCTGCGCAGTCCGCGAAACTTTTTGCTATTAGTCAATTTTCTGTATGTCAAGGAACCAGCGTATCTCATGATTCAGCCGACTGTTATATACAAAACGGATTTTATGGATCCATGATTTTGTGATGTCTTGCTTAGTATCATGCATCACAGGGATGCAATAAACCCCGTTTTGCCAGCGCATGGCTCATATATTTGTATTCTTTTTGTCAAACTTTCTCTTCATTGCCCGGACACACATCTACGAATTCCACGAACACATAATGATCATTGCTATCAGTTCTGCCCGGTCTGTAGTATGAACGTTTTACATTCGAAGCACGCGATTTTAACTACCTCAGCACCAAATGTGTAAATGAGTCATGCTATGTGAAAATTTAATGCATCTGCAAAAAGCATTGACAGCTTGTGCTGTACGCGCAGGCTGACTTTGGTCGACACTCCTTGCTATTAGTCGATTTTCTACATGTCGAGGGACCATTCTGCCTCATGATTCAGTCGATTGCTAGACAAAAAAATTCGATAGGTCAACAATAAAATGATGACTTGCTTGGAATAACGCATCACTGACATGACTTAACTCTTTACCAAACGATAAAATTTTGGACCAGTCCAAATTGAAAGCATCTGCACACTACAAATTAAATGTAACTCCAAAGCTGAAATTTGTTTTGGGAAGGGCAGAAAACATTGTGGAAAGAGGAGAAAATGCTAGTTACCAGCATTTTCTCCTTTTCCCACAATGTTTTCAAAAGACTTCTTTCTCAGGGTCGTTAAAATCCGGGATTGTGTGGGAAAGGGTTAAACCCCCCCTCCCCTCTTGCCAGAGGATGGTTCATATGAATTAGTCATTGTCTGTGAATAGTGGGTTTAACGCATCTGCAAACAGTATCGACCCCATCAATTTGTATTGGAGTTTAACGCCATTTTAACAGCTTAGGTCATATCATGGTGGTCAGCGACGCACCTATGTGTTTCCTGGCTTTCTCACACCAGTACTGATACAACTTTCTTTCCAAAGCCACTGACTACTTTTCTCGCATGCATCAGAGGTGAGAGGCGAAAATTCGCCGAAAAAAAAGTTTGCCTCAACCGGGTATCGAACTCTCAACCACCAGGTCACGAGTCCGACACGCTAACCGCTGAGCCACCCGGGTGGGCTCGACCCATCAAAGCCTGCGCAGCCCGCGCAGATTGTCATAGGTCTGTACCTTTAGCGTTTCGGAAATTTCCTGCGTGTCCAAGGACCATTCCACGTAATGATTCCGCAGGTTGTGTGACAAAATGTATTTTATGGACCCATAATAAGGTGACGACTTGCTTGATATGATGCATCATAGAGATGTCGTATACCCCCCCTGTCCCAGATCGCTGCTCATATTCGACCTCTAGTGGCGCCTGAAACTCAGAGAGGTTTCTCTTTTATAGGGTTGACTTCACAAGCGGACAGTATAGATCCAAAATCTTTGCACTCTGGTCTTTATTTATGTCGTTTGCAAAAGCGCCAGTTTTTTTACCTATGGCGAGGTAATTGTTAACCCTTAACCTGCTAAAGAAATGAAATGAAACTTTCAAATCGATGGTAAAAACCCTATTGTTGCTATTTCAAATGTATATATATTTTTGGGGGGGAGGGGGGAATACCTCCGTATCGGACAATGTAGATCCAGGATCAGACTACAAGGTCTATGCAGTCTGATCTTAATCTACACCGTCCACAAAAGGTCACCGAGTCGTGCTTAGCAGCCTAAGGGTTAGATATATCATTTGACAACTGGGATATTAAACAATGAATTCAGTTCTTGTACATAAATACATTTCAAAACTTTATGGCAAACGGACAAATTACTCGTTATAAGCTTACTTTGATACAACCGAACATGTGAGTAGAGCTCTGGCAAAAGAGGGTTTAATGCATCTCCGTTATTCATTATACCAAGCAAGTCTTCACATAATTATAGATCCGTCAAACCCAGCATGCATAACGACCGTCTAAATCATGTGGTAGAATGGTCCTTGGACATGCTGAAAATTTACACAAAGCAAAAAGTATCGACCCATGTCAGCCTGTGCGGACTGCACAGGCTGACAGGGATCGATACTTATTGCAGATTCATAAACCCCGTTTTCTCATAGCATGAGTCATATATCAATAAAAAGAGAAAATTGGGGGAGAAAGTTGAAAACTTATGCTCAGAAACAATAATGCCCTGTCCAAAATTCTTTAGAAACAAATTGTTTCTTCATTAAACTTTCTTTTTTCTTCGTTGCTCTCTCTCTCTCTCTCTCTCTCTCTCTCTCTTCGTTTTTGTTACAATTCTGTAGAAAATATTATTACCTCAGTAAAACGTTAATAAACGTTTTCAAAAAATAATTATTAAAAAAAGTCTGTCTTCTTTCCTGTAGGTTGACTATATCTTCCGTTGTTAGACCAATAAAGTTAAATAACAGTCTATATCAGGGGAACACGCAACAAGACAGATTTGAAAATCAATGATGTAAGAGAAATTTAATGAAGAAACGTGTCTTTTAGAAGAAATTATGTCATATTTGTGCCTGAGACAGCGGCATTATTAGCTGTAATTGTAGTCTAAGACGGCGCTGTTTGCATTTCTAATTCAATCATAATTTTGCGTTCGTTGGTCTCGAAGCCCTCGAGGGGCCAAATAAATAAGACAATTTCAAGCAATATGAGGCTCAACACCTTTTCTTGTGACCGAACAAACTCGACTTTTAGTACCCGGGAAATGACAGATGATGAAAACTTGGAAAAGGAGTAATTGCTCTGAACAAGCAAGAACGGTTTACAACACAATTATTTCTTTAAAACTAAAATAAGAAACTGCTCTGGTCTAGCAATATTGATACTCCGCACCGCTTTTTAAAAAGTAGTTCACATAGAAGTATAATTATTATTATTATCTTTTTTTTTTTTTTAGGGCTGTCTCCACGGAAATTTCATCGACTGACATTTTTGCTTCTCTTCTGGATGAAAAAATATAGAATTAAAGGAAATATTGTGGTTTTCCGAGAAGAAAATCAAAACTAATAATGATACCCTTTGCATTTTCTTGTTACATTGGTCAATTATGACATTGGGATACAATAGT
Organism: Tridacna gigas; assembly: GCA_945859785.2. Lineage (NCBI taxonomy): Eukaryota > Metazoa > Mollusca > Bivalvia > Cardiida > Cardiidae > Tridacna > Tridacna gigas. The sequence continues at coordinate 27,976,976 of OX244031.2, read as the reverse complement.
TTCCTTATCTTTTTAACGCTGACTCAATGATGAAAAAAATATTCCATTGCAAAAGGAATAACGTAAACGTAAGCAGCTGCTCCCTGGCGAAAGACAAACAAATTGAAAGTAACGAACATTGGATCTTTCGTAAACTATTTACCGTTGAAATATAAAAGTTAACTTGCGAGAAGGGGTGTTTATATAACCTTTACACAGATTCCCTGAAGATAACGAAGTCGCTTGCTTGCATATAATTCGCAAAGTCGAGGACATTTTTATTTCGAAGACGGAAATATCCTGGGGTGATACAACTGTATCATTTGTAATAGAGATAAAGTAATCATCGAATGTATCGCAGCGAAGGGAAATCGTTTGCTTTTCTGTTGATTCCTATATTGGCCCTAATGGTACCCCATAGTACAGAACACTGTTATACCATACATAAAATTTCAGACCTAACTGATAACAAATCACTCAAAGGACAAATAGTAATGAACAAGTCTTCTTTAAATGATAATAAAAACAAATAAGGCAAATGGAACAAGTGCAGTCTGATCTTGATCTACACTGTCCGCAAAAGGTCAGTGAGTCGCGCTTAGCAACCTCAGGATTAACGACAATGATGTTTTCAACCCTTCCAAAGACAAATCCCATAGTTTTAGTCACATTTAATTTGTCGGCTGCAAATGCTTTCACAATGGACGGGTCTAAATTTTATCGTCTGGTAAAGACTTAGGAAAACCTGCGGACTTCCTACGGAACCTGTCGAGGAAAACAGGATTTTTGCATCGAAAAAATAAAACTGATTTGCACTGATAGATATAAAAGGTTAATCAGACACTCGTTAAGTTTCTGGTATTACTCCGCCAGATTTCTGTAATAAAAGAAGTTCTGTGTCCATTCCCTATGTGTTGTTTGGCGTTTATACTTCCGCTGTAACTAGTTGTCAACACGTTAATTTAAATTTCACCGCTTGTGCAGTAAATACTGGGAAATACCCCCAAGTGGCCGGTGGCGACTCAAACGTGTTTTTGCTGCCAGTGTGGGTTAATATTTGAACATTGTCCTACGCGGTAAAGTGTTTTCCTGCGAAAAGAAAAAATACTTTGCAATCGCAACATTTGAAGTGACTGCAATATCAGTTTGATTTGTCTAGCGGTTTGATTACAACATCAAATGTCAAAGGAAGTGATTTTCTGTCCTGCCAAGCAGGTTGAATTCTAATAGATGTAAAGAGTAATTCAGTACATCGCCAACAATTTGCAGTTGTTTGCTGTGGTATAGTAACAGCGTGACATTAACGAATCCCTTTAATATATTATTCTATGTATCCTCAGGGGAAAATGAACACAAGATTTAGACTAGAGCAGGAAAGCCAAGCCCTGAAGCGTGGATTTGTTCCTATAAGCCAGGGCCCATCTTCACCAACCATTCTTAACCCTTATCCTGCTAAGTAAGTGAAATGAAACTTCCAAACCGATAGTAAAAACCCAAATTTTGCTTTTTCAGAGATATTTTTGGACAAAATATCTCCTTATCGGAAATTGTAGATCCAAGATCAGACTGCAAGTTCTGTGCAGTCTGATCTTGATCTAAACTGTCCGCAAAAAGTCCTTGAGTCGCGCTTAGCAGCCAAAGGGTTAATAGCATTCTTAGTCTAATTTTCAAGAATTTTATAAGTTTCAAAGTAACGCAAGTTCTGATTGGCTAAAACCAAATGGTTTAGCCAATCAGAACTCGCGTTACTTTGTAAATCTAGAATAAAACTAAGAATGCAACTAAGAATGATTGGCGAATACAGTCCCAGATTTTTGTCATACAGGAATGCAACTAAGAATGACTGGCGAATACAGTCCCAGATTTTTGTCATACATAGTATCACCTTCAAGCTGAAACACCATTCATAAATCTCCGTTCTAATTATAGGTCTTTGGACTAAAAACCAATTTTCCCCTGCATTAACTTATATCCGCCTTGGATGCCCTAATGTTACAAATGTGACAATAAGATGTTATTAGTAAAAATGCCTTTTTTTCTTACAGTTCTGCCAATGTGAATGAGTTCTTGAAACCATCTATCTGCTCCCTCGAGCTATATTGGCCCGTCAAAAGGACAATGTTTTGATTCTTAGTGTTCTCATTAATCTTTGTAGGCCGCTGCCAGTACATTCTAGAACAATTAGGTTATCTCTTTACAAAACAACAAAATTTTAGAGCTTTCCAAATTGTAAATTAATTTCAACAATGTTTTCCGAAACCTAGTACTAAGAATTAAACCTTGGAATTGAATCATTTTATAGACGACAAATTCAATGAGACTCCAAAGAATATGATTCGTCTTTGAAAGTGTAGAAAACAACTGTGGGGAATAGAGAAAGTGCTGGTAACTAGCGACCGAAGGTAAGTATTTTCCGGATTAAGAACTCAAATAAATAAACAGAACTGGTCACTTGAAGTGATTTAACCCTTTCAGCGCCATAGGCGAAAACGTGGTCTTTTGCGGACGGCATAGATCAAGATAAGACTGCACAGAACGTGCAGTCTGATCTTTGCTCTATGCCGTCCGCTTGTGTTGTCAAGCCTATGAAGTAAATATCTTTTTCAGCTTCAATGGATGGCATTTTAAGCCATTGGAAGAGATCAGGTTTATATATTTGGCGCTCAAAGAGTTAAAAAAGCTGATGACTTGTAGGCGCCTTTGTCGCAAACAATATAGAGAAAGGACTTCGCAGAAAAATGAACCTGGCTCAAAAATTATGACAAAAGTTGGCATCTTTAATTCTAGTTTTACATTTCACTTTCTGCCTGTACTCAAGCACATTGTCAGACTCATAAAAGTATACATACTTTTAAATGATATTAATTAAATTTGCTTGTAATTTTTCTCCGAAATTATTTACCTTCGGCTACTAGTGGGCTTATAATCGGGCGCTACATAGATGGCACGGTGTCTTTAAAAGTCATCATACATGTCAATCATCTTCTAAGCGAAAGATACTTTTATGTAGATAAATTTGCTCTCAATTGTACCCCAGAAGTGTTTACCTAGGGCAGCTGGTTGGCCTTTAACTTTTCAGCAAACGACAAATTTTCGGATTTGTCCAGTTCGAAAGCATTAGCAAGCGAGACACTGAATGTGGCTCAAATGTTCCATTATGTCTAAGAAAGGATAGACAACATTGTGAGAAAAGGAGAAAATGCTTGTTACCAGCATTTTCTTCTTTTCCCACATTTTTTTTTTAAAGCTTAATGTCTAAGGTCGTTAAAACTCGGGATTGTGTGGTAAAGAGTTCACTTCTAGGCTGCTAAGCGCGACTCACTGACCTTTTGCGGACAGTGCAGATCAAGATCAGACCGCACTAGTTACCAGCATTTTCTCCCGCAGTGTTTTCAAAAGTCGTCTCCAGGGTCGTCAAAACACGGGATTGTTTGGTAAAAGACTAGATCTGATACATTCACATTGGGAATTGACCATTTTTTGCGGAATGTTGCTTTTTTGCCGACTGTAACCCCAAGTTTCTTTCGATGGTAAAGAACCACTTTTTCTTTTCCTTTCCTCATTATATTTTCTAGTCTTTCAAGGACAAATCTAATCGTTTGTCGTCTGCAAACGCTCTCAATTTCGACAAGTCTAAAGTTTTCTGATCTGGTAACGAAATTATCGTAGGAGAGCAGTTATGTTGGTTTTGCAGACAAGTTAGATCAAGATGAGATTATATAGCCTTTGAAGAGTGATCACTGCTCTACACTGTCCTAGTTTGTAACATATTGTGGCAAAATAAGATATGTAATGTATTGTGATATATAGGTTGTTTCAACAACTGAAAACGTTCATTTCATTGATTTAGCGCCCGACGGGTTAACCCTTACTATGCCAAATCAACAAAATTAACAGAGCCAGGAAAAGGCACATAAATAATTGTTGTCTAAATGTTGCTCTTGGTCGGCATATCTCTGGAATGCTCCATCGTAGACCCAAAATCAGACTGCGCGTTCACTGCAGTCTGATCTCGATTTAAACTGTCCTCAAAACTTTCAGCAATACTGAAAGGCGTCTTAAATAGAGGTAAAGATTTTCGTAGGTATTAAGCTTGATTGACCCATGAGTTGTTTTTTCACGAGTTGTGGACAATACCCCATTGTTGCGCGAGTGAGCGGTTTTAAATAGTCAATTCTTTTCTACCGGATACAGAGTCTTCTTCATTCGGCATACCTCGGGTGATCCGGTGATCAAATCCCTCGGCTGTATCACGTAGCTTGATATGCACCTACACGGTACATTTCGCACACCTCCGGAAGCGCACCGCTTTACCGTTATTGAAATTGTAAGGCTCCTCTTTAGAAAGAACGCATGAGTAAATTTTCTATCGTTATCTTTCTAAGAGTATTTCAGTCGGCAAACACTTTGTACATTCAATTTTTAGCGTGGTTTATCAATTCCGTTAGGAGCTTTCATCGACAGATCGATAGAAGTGAATAACTTCACAGTGGTTGTTCATGTCGTTGCTAAGCGATCTACAGGGGCGCCGCCATGTTTAAGATCATGTGATTGGTAGTTCAAAATGGAAGCCTCCCTTATACAGACGAGGTTAGATGTAAGTACGGAATCGGCCGAGTTGTGACGAGTGAGTCTTCTTAACTCTTTCAGCGCCAAATTTCTAAATTCGACCTCTTTCGACAGCTAAAAATTCAGTCCACTGACATTCAGACTGATCCATATCTTACAGGCTTGATTAAACAAGCGGACGGCAAAGATCAATGATCAGGCTGCACGTTCTGTGCAGCCTGATCTTGATCTATGCCCTCCGCAAAAGCCCCAGTTTTCGCCTGTGGCGCTGAAAGGGTTAAGGCATTATGGAGTCTTCCAACAGGGTCTCTGTGTGGATGTGATATAATACAAACTCAAAGGTAATACATCTAAATTGCATGTTTTTGTTCTTGGTAATATAAGATTCGACAGGAATCGGAAAATCAACGTCAGTTGCATTTGCAGGCGGTGTAGATCAAGATCAGACAGGACAGGAAATTTTAATTTTGTACCTAGAGTACCGATTATTAATCTTTGAGATACATGTACTGTGACCAATACATAATGTAAATAATTGTATTATCATGCTTATTTTACTGATGGCCATGTCTAATATTCTGTCAAATACCTTGAATTTTATATGTCAGTTTTCAAGGTTATTTTCCTCCCTCACTGACTGCTGTTGTTTACATAGCGATATCAGCAAAGTATAACTCTATACATGTAAATAAACATTGTTAGGATTCATTATCAAAATTTCTGAAAGAATGTGCTTATTACAAATGTTGAATTCATGTAAACTTGAATAAAAAAGAAAATACATATGGCTAAAAAGGAAACTTCCTCACAAGAAATTTTGCTCTTTGCTACAGTGTATTTAGGCTAAGTGTATCTGCGTGACGAAAGCAAGTGTCAATATAGTTATACCTGATAATTCTTTTTGCAATAATTTCAATGCATGAACTCTTTATCACACAAGCAAAATAAAGACTTTTTTTTCCAGTTTGAAAGCATTTGCAGACAATTCACAATGTAGCTCAAATGGAATTTGTTTATGATAGATTAGAAAAACAGGGGGGGGGGGGGGGGGGGGGAAGAGAGAAAATGCTGGTTACCAGCATTTTCTCATTTTCCGACAAGGTTTCAAATAGCCTCTTCCTCGGGGTCATTAAAAGTTGGGATTGTGTGGTAAAGGGTTTTATCATGACTCCTTTGTTATGGATCTGTTGGATCAGACCAGGGATCGTACATTACATATGATATACGATCCCTGATGAGACCATGTTTTCTCAGGTTCAGTTTTACCCAATGCTCATAATAAACTTTGACCATTTAACTCGTTACCAAACAACAAAATTTTGTACTCAACTGTACTGAAAACATGTGTAGATGACAAAATAAATGCAGCTCAAATGACGATTTCTGTCGTTGATATGGTAGAAAACATTGTGGAAAAAGAAAAAAAGTGTTGGTTAGCAGCATTTTTCCCTCTATTTATTCATTTTCTATCAGTACCAAAAGGTAGGTCAAAAGCCAGCACATTCAGCAACGCTGAAAAACAATCTTTGAGCGCAGGAAAATAAATTGGTGATGCTGATAAGTAAGGAGTTGACTTTGCATCCTAGCTCTGCAATAAACTATGTTTAACCTTTAACTCTTTACCAAACGACAGAATTTTAAAGTTCAAATTCAAACCACCAAAAATTGTCATTCAGTTTGAAAAGGTTAGAAAACACTGTGGGAAAAGGAGAAAATGCTGGTTACCAGCATTTCCTCCTTTTCCAACAGTGTTTTCAAATGTTGGGTTATCAGCATTTCCTCCTTTACCCACAGTGTTTTCAAAAGCCTTCCTTCTCGGAGTCGTTAAAACACAGCATTATGTGACAAGAGTTTAAGTCCCTTTTACAACTATAGTTGCTTCTGAGGTCAATGTAGACTTTGATATATTTCATTTCTTTGGGTCTTATTTCTAGATGTAAAATGTATGTTGGGTTCATTTGATACCTTAAAGGTTAAGGGATGATGAAAGTCCTGGTGACAGAATTTTATTTCCACTCAACATCCCAACAGCTTTAACTTTGTACATTTTGGCAATAAGCTAGTGTCTTTCAACCCCTCATCACACAATCACGACTTTTAACAACCCAAAAGAAAAAGCCTTTTGAAAACATTGTTGGAAAAGGTGAAAATGCTATTGAAAACATTGTGGGAAAAGGAGAAAATGCTGGTAACCAGCTGACAGCATTTTCTCCTTTTCCCACATGTTTTCTACCCTTCCAAACTCAAATTCAAATTTTGAGTCATATTTAGTTTTTCTTCTACAAATGCTTTCAATTTGGACATGTCTAAAATTTTGTGGTTTGGTAAAGATTTAAAGAGTATATAACATGTGTAGTTCTTGTAAAGAAACTCATGAATCAGAAGTGCTCTGGAATATGCCATTTCTCCACTATGTTTTCTAAAGATGTCAGCTGCAAAATGAATAAATTTGTTTGTAGCAGGAGAGCATTTTACATTTCAGCTCTCAGCAAAACTTATGTTGTTGTTGTGAACATTTAGATCAAGATCAGACTGCACAGAAAATTCAATCAGATTTTGGGCCTACACAGCCCAATACCTTGTAAAATATTCTAATCTTGAAATGCGGGTTACCGGTATTTTTCTATTATTTCCACATTATTTTCAAAAGCCTTTTTCCCCGGGGTCGTTAAAACGTGTGATTGCTAGATAAAGGGTTTAAAGGCCCATTTCATTAACTCTCTCGGCGCCAAATGAGCAAACTTGGCTTCTTTTGGTGGCTGTAAATACAATCCACAGAGTCTCCGGAAGATTTATATCCTATATGCTTGACCAAACAAGCGGAGGGCATAGATCAAAGATCAGACTGCACGTTCTGTGCAGTCTGATCTTGATTTATGCCGTCCGCAAAAGTCCCTGTTTTCGCCTATGGCGCTGAAAGGGTTAATGCAGCACTCTAAAGATTAATTTGTAAGAAAAGTGTTTTATGCTGTTTTCCAACATTTCTTCAGTTTTATCTCTACGGCTAGTGCACCTATTCATGCTTTCCGAAGTTTCTCTTGCCAGTTCCTTGCACAACATTCCCTTCAAACTGCTGGCTGCTTTATTATATCAAAATAATGTTCACGCATTAGAAGAGAATGGAATAAATCCTGTATCGATGACATAACATAAACTCTTTGGACAGGGTTTGACCTAGCTTGGAATCAAGTTTAGACCCTTTGGATTCAAGCCGTGTATACTTGACCAACCTACCCATTTGGTTTGGTCCCTAAGTTTTAACCCTTTGACAAATAATCCTCAGTTCTAATTGTCCTGAGAAAAAAAGGCGTTTGAAAACTTTGTGAGAAAAGGAGAAAATGTTGGGTTATCAGCATTTTCTCCTTTACCCCCAATGTTTTCTAATCGTTTTGTTATGGGAGATCACTCCTTCCTTACAGCATAGCTTCTTCCCGTATATAATCAGTACCTGACAACTGCGTTAGGGAAAATTCTCTTTAGCTCAGGGGTTAGTGTATTGGTCTTTTAAACCTCGATATACGAGGATCTTTGCCTTCACGGGTCCGCATCCCAGCCGTGGCGGTTTGTATTTGAGCTATGCATTTTTTGCGAACTTCCATGTTCGTAAGATGGGGGCTCGTCTGGGATTGGCCTTGGATCCATTTGTTATCTATAAAATTGCCCGTTTATGGCCACTGAGCCATTTGTTTTCTAAATAACAGACTTACTGCCAAATAAGGCTTTCCGTCATCGAAATGATGACTTCTCTTAAGAGGGGATGTGTTACCGGAGATCACTCCTTCCTTACAGCATAGCTTCTTCCCGTAAAAAATCAATACCTGACAAATGCGTTAGGGAGAATTCTATTTAGGTCAGGGGTTAGTGTATTGGTCTTTTCAACCTCGATATACGGGAACCTTGCCCGCACGGGTTCGAATCCCAGCCGTGGCGGTTTGTATTTGACCTATGCATTTGATGCGAACTTTAGTGGTTGTAAGAGTTTAAAGACTAATATCATTTACGTCACGCTGAATTTGTCATTTGAAAAAGCTTTCAATTTAGACAGGTCAAGAATGTGGTAAAAAGTTGATAAAGATCATATTCTAACATCTGGAGATATATTATTGGATTTGACTTTATCAACCAGAATGATGGACAAAGACGTTACACGTTCAAAACTGTTTTTGATGATCAATCTACGAAATGTCAGACATTTGTTGAATACATGGTGTTTATTGCCATTTTCCGTATTATTTCAGCTATATCGCCGTGACAAGTGCACCTAATAACGTGATCACATGGAGTTTCTTTTACCAGTTTCATTCTACTGGCTGCTTTCACACAGAGAGTATACCTGTGCAATTTTCAGCAGGACATAATTATATTAGAAATATCAGACATACCGGAGATTAAGATAGAAGATCAAACTACTAATTTTTTGGTCTAATTTTGATAAAACATAAGAGTGTGCCTAACCTTTTATAATGGAGGATTTTATATTTACTCAGTGGTTAACTCTTTACAAGACATCAAAATCTGAGACAGGTCTATAAAGGCAGATTATGAGGTTTTTTCTTCTTTCCCCGCAATCTTTTCGAAAGCATCTTCTCTTAGGGCAGTCTAAACACTTGTTTTTCTGGTAATGTTGATTTATAGATAATTGTAAAAGCCTGAGATTGGTCTTTGTTTAACGGGAGTGGCCTGGTGCAAGGCAATACAAAGGTCCAGCCTTGTACTGGCCAAACCTAAGAAAGCCACAAGTGAGCTTTTGCTGATAAATGAATGAAAAATCATTACCTGCAATGTAAACACCATTCAGTGTTGATATGGTTTTTTTTTTTTTTTCAGATGTCAACATGGAGGATGCCATGTGTCACCAGTTTGAGGTTACAGGTGGGTTAGATTTATCATTTAGTTTTTCTTTGATATGATGAAACCATTCTTTTCACAACTCCTTAGACCAGGAAGGAATTTTGACAATAATGGTGTCAGACTTTCACATGTAAATCGAGGTTTTGAATTTGCTTTATTTCTTGTATGTATTTGTCATTAAAATTGCAATTAGTTTTCGTTTTACATTCTAATCATGCTTTGAAATTGCTTTGTCTAGAGTATGTATGTCTCACAAAAGTTTGATTGAGCTGTAGTCTGTATATGTCTTGCCATGCTAGGAATTTGTTTTGTTTCATGAATTTATTTCTCATGAAAATTCTAGTAAGTTTTCATTTGTATTCCTCTAACCATGCTTTGAAGTTGCTTTGTGTTGTGTATGTATTTATCATCAAACTTGCAGTTAGTTTGTTTTACATATTTCTGTATTCATGCGTTGACTTTGCTTTGTGTAGTTTTCATTTATAATGCTCTAACAATGCTATAAATTCGTTTTGTCTCGTGCATTTATTTCTTCAGAAAGTTCTTGTTCATATTTGTCTAACTATAGTTTGAATTTAATTAGGGATGGCAACGAGTATCGATTTTAATACTCGAGTACTCGGTCATTCTTCCGATCGAGTACCCGGTTACTTGGACGATTTTTTACCAGCACTCTGCATATTTCGCGTGTTGTCATGAATAAGTACTATTTTGTGTTCCAAAGAATTGGGACAGTGAGTATGTATTTAAAAAAAAGGCGTATTTCAATCCGTTTGATACCCTTTTTTTTACAAGTATTTATTTCGCACAGTTCATTTCTACACACGTAACGTCGTAAGCATGCTTCCCGACCCTCACGATTTCAATGGGAGTTTCCGGACTCTAGACAAAAAACCCGATCACCTGACAGTCTAATTTAAACCCAAATTCAAAAAGAAATCCGACGAAGTGTAAAAAGGGTGTGATAAACTTGTATCCAAGATACATAACATGTATAACATGTATATGTACATCCGGAGTTGACAGAGTTAACACACATGTATTTCACCATCAATCGAGTTCGTTTATAAATAGAAATCAATGCACAGTATTCTAGTCTACCCAAGGTTTATCGATCGAAGATGAACCAATCAAATTTGAGAACGGTCCGAGCAGGTACTTATCAGAGTGGAATTAACATCGTTCACCTCACGTACATGTAAGCAGGTAAAATATGTTGTGAATTTATCTACAAACGTAAAATAACATCCTCACCGCGATCCCAGGATGCAAAAAATAATGAGTGACAATCATCAACGAAAACAATGCGAAAAAGTAAAGTTTTAAACTCTTGGTGCTCTGAAAATTGATCGGCGGAATTCCAATCTGTCTAAAAATAATAGGCCAACCTGCAAATGATCGGAGGTTTATCGAAATCAATGACGTAGCAACATTTTAACGTCGGTAATATTCCACAGGTTAACAGCCAGTGACTTACAGACAGATTGTCGTTTGACCAGAACTTTTGGGACAATTTACAAAATAATTTTTTTTTTTTGTAGACCTAAGTATTGGGACACAAAAAAAATATATATATACTTTTTACTGTCCAAAAATTTAAGCAAATTACGGTAATTCTGATCAACCAGTATCACCATTCACACATGTTTTAATCCGAGTTTTAATTCTCACAGTCACCAAGCAATCAAATAACGTAAGTGGCATAATGATTTAAGTGACATAATTGTTGTTTACTACAGACACATGTCAAATTGTCTGGCTAACTTTCGCACCTTTGCAACGATGTTTTGATTACATTTAATCGCTTACAGTGTTTGTTTTGCAAAGAAATTTTCCTCGGGAAGCAAAATGGTACATTTTAAAAAATTTTACCGAGTACTCGAGTATTGATTTCGGTAACCGATAATCTGATGTCCGATCGAGTACTCGGTTAACCGGTTACTCGTTGCCATCCCTAAATTTAATTAATCTTTTGCAGTTATTTCTCACCAAACCTTCAACCAGTTTATGTTTATAAATCACTAACCATGCTTTGAATTTGCTTTATCTTGCATATTTCTTATGAAAAATTAGTAAGCTTTTGTCTATATTTGTCAAACATGATTTGCATCATGTGTATGTATTTCTTATGAAAATTGCAGTAAGGTTTTGTCGATAGACATATCCATGTTTTGAATTCGCTTTATATTGAGTATGTATTTCTAATCCAAATTTGAGCAAAGTTTTGTCCTTCCAGGTATTTCTTTACCCTATTTCGAATTTGGTTTATGTGGTGTTTTTATTTCTCATCCAAGGTATCGTTAGTTTTTGCTTATATTCATCTAATCATCCTGTGAATTTGCTTTATTTAATGTTTATTTTCTCATCAAAGTTTCAGTATGTATTTTGTGTATGTCTCTCTGACAATATTTTGAATTTGCTTTAATGTTTGTATGTATTTCTCATCATGAATAAATTGTTGTATATATATTACAGAAAGTTACTATTTATTAGTCACTAACCATGATTTGATTTTGCCTTATCTCGTGAATGTATTCCTAATCAAAATTTCAATAGGCATTTGCATATATTACTTTACACCATGCATTGAACTTGCTTTGTCTCGGGTAAATATTTCTGATGAAAATTTGAGTGCATTTGTCTAACCATGCTTTGGCTTTGCTTTGTCTGATGTATGTATTTCTCATGAAAATTTTAGAGTTTTTATTTATATTTATCTAACCATGCTTTGACTATACTTTATGTCTTGGGTAATTTCTTTTCAAAACTTTGGTAAGTTTTTTTCATATACTCGTATATATATTTCACTAACCATACTTTGAATTTGCTTTATCTCGTGTGTTTTCCCATCCAAATTATACTTAGATTTTGCTTCCATTTGTCTGGCCATGCATTGTATTAGCTTTACCTCATATTTACTGTCCAACTTTAGTAGGTTTTTGTTCATATCTCTTCAACCATGCATTGAAGTTGCCATATCTTGTGTATCTATTTCTCCTGAAGATTTCAGTACCGTTAAGTTCTTGTTTTTATTTGTCTTACCCTCGTTTGAATTTGCTTTATCTCTCGTAGGTGTTTCTCATGAAAAGTTCAGTTAGTTTTTCTTTTCATATTTCTCTCATGCTTTGTCTTTGTGTAATACGGTGGTATACTAGGGGGTAATGAGCACGAAAGCTCCAGCTAGTCAGGAAAGTTCTGGTGATGTGGACTTAAACCAACACGCAGTTTACTGTTACATGCATTCTTTAATGGTAGTAACAAGATGCAAAGATCCAAAGACGTATCGATCCAAAGATCCGAAGATCCAAAGATGTATCTGAAAAATATACAAATAAAATACACTAAATACATAGAAAGAAATCTTCTGCCTTTCTCTGAAAATAAATAAGCCATTTAGACTTACGGCAAGTCCTTTAAATTATCTATAGCCTTGCTCCTAATCCTAGGACAAGGCAAAAGATAATTTAACACATTACTACGATATAATAAGTATGCACAGTTCTAGTACTTTAGACACAGAGAAGATAAAGTCAAGAGAAACATACAGGCATACAAACATACACTTCCAAACACAGTTACAAGCACGACCATCTCACCAGTTTGTGGAACTGACTGCAATGCTCCCTGTCCACGACCACTCTGTGCTGGGTTACTACAAGCTGTAATTAGAAACATGCATGGGTTATAGTAACTATAAAAAACTGCCTTTTCCAATCATTAAAACGTTAGATATTAAAAGGAATGAATGCTGCCATTTCAAACTACGCGCAAAGCTATCAGCACGAAAAATCGTTACATTACAAAACAAGCTGCACGAAAACGCGTATAACTAAATGCCAGCGTAGTTAAACCAGGATGCATGAAATACAAACCTAAAGGAAACCGAATACTCAGGTTACAACTAAGAAATTAAATGTAAAATAAACTGAATTCAATATGTCTGTCTTCTCTGACTGACTTTGCCGCTCTGCAAGATTCACGTGAGCGAACTCTGAATGAAGGTCAAGGAAGTCAAAGGGATGAAAGTAATGATATGAACATTTGAATCAAAGTACCAGAGTACTTCATACATACAACCTTGCCACATATGCTGTATGTCATTTATGTACTTGTCTTGAAAATTTGAGTAAATTTTTGTATATACTTATCTGACCATGCTTTGTCGGCATTAACTATTTTCGTGACTGTGTTTGTATTTGTTTATCCAACCATGTTTGATTTCTTGTAGCTTTTTTTTCATGTTCTTCTGCAGACGTTTTTATGTGCAGTGCTGTCAGCACACGTGTAACCTAGTAATAGGTCAGCAATAATATACCCTATTTGTTCAGGTGTATACACAAATATAAAGGGCCTTATGCTTCTGCTGTGGCAATTATTTATCCTAATTAAAGGTTTTGAAATATAGGAACGTAGCCAGGATGACAATAATTGAAAGGAGAACTCGAAGTTTTTACTGCTTTTATCATCGGTTTTAATACCCACTGGGAGGAGCCCTCGATGAACATTTTAAAGTGGCCATACCTAGCTGGTGTCTAAATATTTTCCCTAAACTTAGAGTATTTAGAGATTTTTTACCCTTTTTTATGCATTGCTTTTCCCATTTACCGGGGAGGTCACTTGAAAAAGTTTTTTTTCTTTCTTTCTTTTTTAAGTAGCTGACTAAAACAAGGTTAAAAATACTTTACCCAATTAAAGAGAACTGGGAGTTTTTACTGCTTTTATCCATTGGTTCTAACACTCACCAGGGACCTCACTCACCAGGAAGGTCCCTTGAGAAAGGTTTTTAGAATAGCTTAACAAAACCAGAATAGCTACATTGTACCCTAATTAAAGAGCACTCGGATATTTTACCATTTTTAGCTATTATTTTTTACAGTCAACAGGGAAAGCCCTTGAAAAAGGTTTCGAAATAGCTGTATATAACGATGCTAAAAATATTTAACCCTAATAAAAGTGCGCCCAGAGTTTTTTACCGCTTTTATCCATTGGTTTAACACTCATCAAGGAGGTCCCGTGAGAAAGGTCTTTTACAATAGCCGATCGAAACAAGGATGAAAATATTTTACGATAATAAAGAGTACCTGCATTTTATACCCCTTTTATCCATTCGTTTTAACACTCACTAGGGAGGTCCATCAAGAATTTCTTTTTTAATTAGCTGTACAAAACAAAGGATAAAAACCTTTTATAGCTTATTATGACAAGGCTAAAAAAAAGTTTATCCTAATTAAAGTTTTGAAATGTAGGAACCTAAACAGGATGAAAACATATTTGAAAGAGTACTCGAATTTTTTACTGCTTTTTTCGTCGGTTTTAATACCCACCGGAGAGATCCCTCGATGAAGATTTTAAAATGGCCAAACCTTGTTGGTTTTAAAATATCGTTCTCTAAAATTAGAGCATTCAAAGTTTTTACCCTTTTTATGCATTGCTTTTAACATCCACCAGGAAGGTTCCTTGAGATTTTTTTTTTTCTTTTTAAAGTAGCTGAACGAAACAAGGTTAAAAAACTTTACCCTGATAAAAGAGTACTCGGTGTTTTTACTGCTTTTATCCTTTTTTTTTAAACACTCACCAGGGACCTCACTCACCACGGAGCTCCATTGAGAAAGGTTTTTGAAATAGCTGAACAAAAACCAGGTTAGACATATTTTACCCTAATGAAAGAGCACTAGGAGCTTTTTGAATTTATCCATTAGTTTTAACAGTCAACAGGGCACTCCCTTGAGAAAGGGTTCGAAAAAGCTGAACATAACAATGATAAAAATATTTTACCCAAATAAAAGAGAACTCGTTTTTACAGTTTTTATCCAGAACCTTTTACCTTTTCATCCATGGTTTTAAGATTCTCCAGGGAGATCCCTTGAGAAAGGTTTTTCAAATAGCTGTACAAAACAAGGATATTTTACCCTAATAAAAGAGTACTCAGAGTTTTTAACGATTTTATCCAATGATTTTATCACTCGCCAGGGAGGTCAGGAAGAAAGCTATTTTGAAATAGCTGAAGCAAACAAGCGAAAAAATCATTTTACCCTTATATAAGAGCACTCGGATTTTTTACCCCGCTTTGTCCATTGATGTTAAACACTCAAGGAGGGGTCCCTTGAGAAAGGTTTTAAAATAGCTGAATATGACAAGGCTAAAATATTTTACCCTTATTAAAGGTTTTGAAATGTGGGAACCTAGCCAGGATGAAAATACTGAAAAAGAGTACTGGAAGCTTTGACCGTTTTTATCATCGGATTTAATACGCACCGGGAAAATCCCTAAAAGAAGATTTTAAAGTTGCAAAACCTAACTGGTATTAATTTTTTCCCCTAAAATTAGGGTATTTAGAGTTTTTACCTTTTTATGCATTGCTTTCAACAATCACCGTAGAGGTCCCTTGAGAAATCTATTTCTTTCTAAAGTAGCATAAAAGTATCAGTCACCATTGATATTTAACACTCAACAGGGAAGTGCCTTGAAAAAGGTTTTAAAATAGCTGAATATGACAAGGCTAAAAATATTTTACCCTGATTAAAGGTTTTGAAATGTGGAAACCTAGCCAGGATGAAAATACTGAAAAAGAGTACTGGAAGCTTTTACCGTTTTCATTATCGGTTTTAATACGCATCGGGGAGATCCCTAAAAGAAGATTTTTAAAATTGCAAAACCTACCTGGTATTAATTTTTCCCCTGAAATATGTGTATTTAGAGTTTTTACCGCTTCTATCCATTGGTTTTAACACTCACCTAGGAGGTCATTAGAGAATGGTATTTTGAAATAGCTGAACAGAACAAGGGCAAAAACATTTTACCGTAATTAAAGAACACTCCAAGCTTTTACCGCTTTTATCCATTGATTTTAACACTCAATAGGTAAGTCCCTTATAAAAAGGTTTTAAAATAGCTGAATATGACAAGGTTAAAATGTTTTATCCAAATTAAAGGTTTTGAAATATAGAAACGTAGCCAGGATGAAAATATTTAAAAATAGTACTCGAAGCTTTTACTGTTTTTATCATTGGTTTTAATACCCACCGTGGAGATCCTTGGATAAAGATTTTTAAATGTCCAAACCTGGCTGGTTTTAAAATATTCGTTCCCTAAAATAAGAGTATTTAAAGTTTTTACCTTTTTTATGCATTGCTTTTAACATTCACCAGGGAGGTCCCTTGAGAATTTCTTTTCTTTTGAAAGTAGCTGAACAAAACATGGTTAAAAATAATTTACCCTGTTGAAAGAGTACTCGGAGTTTTTACTGCTTTCATTCATTGGTTTTAATACTTACCAGGGACCTCATCACCCAGGATGTCCCTGAGAAAGATTTTTAAAATAGCTGAACAAAACCAGGATAGATATATTTTACCCAAATCAAAGAGCAATCGGAGTTTTTACTATTTTTATCCATCGGTTTTAAGAGTCAACAGGGCACTCCCTTGAGGAATGTTTCGAAATAGCTGAACATAACACTGACAGAGTCAGTTTTGACACTCAGTTGGGAGGTCCCTCGAAAATTTTTGTTAAATACCTGTACAAAAAGAGGATACAAATATTTTACCCTTATAAAAGAATACTTGGAGTTTTTACCGCTTCTATCCATTGATTTTAACACTCAACTGGGAGGTCACGAGAGAATGGTATTTTGAAATAGCTGAACAAAACAAGGGTAAAAACGTTTTACTCTAATAAAGGAGCACTTTACCGCCTTTATCCATTGATTTTTAACACTCAATAGGTAAGTTCCTTATAAAAGGTTTCAAAATAGCTGAATATGACAAGGCTAAAAATATTTTATCCTAATTAAAATTTTTGAAATGTAGGAACGTAGCCGGGACGAAAATATTTAAAAAAGAGTTCTCGAAGCTTTTACTGTTTTTATTATCGGTTTCAATACCCACCAGGGAGATCCCTCGATAAAGATTTTTAAATTTCCAAACCTAACTAGTATCAAAATATCTTTTCCTAGAATCAGTGTATTTAGAGTTTTTACCCTTTTTATGCATTGCTTTTAACATTCACCAGGGAGGTCTCTTGAGAATTTTTTTTTTTTTAAATTAGCTAAACAAAACAAGGTTAAAAATAGTTTACTCTGATAAAAAGGTACTCGGATCTTTTACTGCTTTTATCATTTGGTTTTAACACTCGCCAGGAACCTCACTCACCGGGTTGATCCATTGAGAAAGGTTTTTAAAATAGCTAAATAAAACATGGATAGACATATTTTACCCGAATCAAAGAGCAGTCGGAGTTTTTACCATTTTCATCCATTGGTTTTAACAGTCAACATGGAAGTCCCTTGAGTAAGGCTTCGAAATAGCTGAATATAACAATAATAAAAATATTTTCCCCTAATAAAGAGCACCCGGAGTTTTTTACCGCTTTTATCCATTGGTTTTAACACTTACCAGGGAGTTCCCTTGAGAAAGGTTTTTTTGAAATAGCTAACAAATCAAGTATGAAAATATTTTACGATATTAAATGGGTACTCGCAGTTTTACCACTTCTATCCATACGTTTTAACACTAATTGGGGAGGTCCTTCGAGAATTGTTGTTAAATACCTGTACAAAACAAGAATAAAAATATTTTACCCTAATAAAAGAGTACTCAGAGTTTTTACCTTTTGTATCCATCTATTTTAACACTCACCTTGGAGGTCACTTGAGAAAGGTAGTTTGAAATAGGTGAACAAAACAAGGCTAACAACATTTTACCCTAATAGAGGAACACTCTGAGTTTTTACCACTTTTATCCTTTGATTTTTAACACTCAAAAGGGAAGTCCCTCCAGAAAGGTTTTAAAATAGCTGAATTTGACAAGACTAAAAATGTCTTATCCTAATTAAAGGTTTTGAAATGTAGGAACGTAGCAACGATGAAAATATTTGAAAGGAGTACTCGAAGTTTTTACTGCCTTTGTCATCGGTTTTAATAACCACAGGGTAGATGAAGATTTTAAAATGGCCAAACCTACCTGGTATCAAAATATCTTTCCCTAAAATTAGAGTATTTAGAGTTTTTTTGTTTTTTTTTTTACCCTTTTTATGCACTGCTTTTAACATTCACCAGGGAGGTCACTTGGGATTTTTTTTTTTTTGTAGCTGAACAAAACAAGGTTAAAAATACTTTACCCTAATTAAAGAGTTCTCCGAGTTTTTACTTATCTTTTTTATCCATTGGTTTTAACACTCACCAGGGACCTAACTCACCAGGAAGGTCCCTGAAAAAGGTTTTTAAAATAGCTTAACAAAATCAGAATAGATGCATTTTACCTGAAGAAAAGAGCACTCGGATCTTTTACCATTTTTATCCAATAGTTCAAACAGTTAACAGGGTAGTCCCTTGAGAAAGGTTTCGAAATAGCTGAAAATAAAATGGATAAAAATATTTTACTCTAATAAAAAAACACCCAGAGTTTTTTACCGCTTTTATCCATTGGTTTTAACAGTCACCAGGGAGGTCCCGTGAGAAAGGTCTTTTAAAATAACCGATCAAAACAAGGATGAAACTATTTTACGATAATAAAGAGTACCTGCAGTTTTTATCACTTTTATCCATTGGTTTTAACACTCAATAGGGAGGTCCATTAAGAATTTCTTTTTTAATTAGCTGTACAAAACAAGGATAAAAATCTTTTACCCTAATAAAAGAGGGTTTTTTTTAAACGCTTTTATCTATTCGTTTTAACACTCACCAGGGAGGTCCCTTGAGAAAGGTCTTTTAAAATAGCTGATTAAAACAAGGATGAAAATATTTTACGATTATAAAAGAGTACCTGCAGTTTTTACCACTTTTATGCTTTGGTGTGAACACACACTAGGGAGGTCTCTAGTGAATGTTTTTGGAAATAGGTGTACAAAACGAGGTTAGAAATATTTTACCCTAAGAAAAGAGTACTCGGAGTTTTTACCGCTTCTTTTCATTGGTTTTAACACTCACCAGAGAGGTCACTAAAGAAAGGTATTTTAAAATAACATGTAGCTGAACAAAACAAAAGTTGAAAAAATTTTACCCTAACAAAAGAGCACTCGAAGGTTTTATCGCTTTTATCCTTTGATTTTTAATTTTCAACAGGGAAGTCTCCCCAGAAAGGTTTTTGAATAACTGATTATGACAAGGCTAAAAATATTTTATCCTAATTAAAGCTTTTGAAATGTAGGAACCTAAACAGGATGAAAATACATTTGAAAAGAGTACTCGAATTTTTTACTGCTTTTATCATCGGTTTTATATACCACTGGATGAAGATCCTTCGATGAATACTTTAAAACAGCCACACCTAGTTGGTTTTAAAATATCGTTCCCTAAAATTAGAGTATTTAAAGTTTTTACCACTTTTATGAATTGGTTTGGACACCACTCACAAGGGAGGTCTCTAGTAAACGTTTTTGTAAATAGGTGTACAAAACAAGGATTTAAATATTTTACCCTAATGAAAGAGTACTCGGAGTTTTTACTGCTTCTTTCCATTGGTTTTAACACTAGAGAAAGGTATTTTAAAATAGCTGAACAAAACAAAGGTAAAAACATTTTACCCTAATAAAAGAGCATCGAAGTTCTTTATCGCTTTTATCCATAGATTTTTAACACTCAACAGGATAGTCCCTTGAGAAAGGTTTTAGAATAGCTGATATGACAAGGCTAAATATATAGGAATCTAAATATATGTAGGAATCTAGCCAGGATGAAAATATTTGAAATGAGTACTCGAAATTTTTACTTCTTTTATCATCGTTCTTAATACCTACTGGGGAGATGAAGATTTTAAAAATGGCCAAACCTAGTTGGTTTTAAAATGCCTTTCCTTAAAATAAGAGTATTTAGAGGTTTTACCCTTTTTATGCATTGCTTTTGACAAAAAGTAGCTGAACGAAACAAGGTTTAAAATACTTTACCCTGATAAAAGAGTACTCGGAGTTTTTACTGCTTTTTTCCATTGGTTTTAACACTCACCAGCGACCTCACTCACCAGGCAGGTCCCTTGAAAAAGTTTTTTTAATAGCTGAACAAAACCAGGATAAATATATTTTATCCTAATAAAAGGACAATCGGAGTTTTTACCATTTTTATCCATTGGTTTTAACAATCGACAGGGAAGTCCCTTGAGAAAGGTTTCGAAATAACTGAATATAACAATAATGAAAATATTTCACCCTGAGTTTTAACCGTTTTGTCCGTTGGTTTTAACACTTTCCAGGGAGGTCCTTTGAGAAAGGTTTTTTTTTTTTTTTTTTTTTTTTTTTTTTTTCTTAAATAGCTGATCAAAACAAGAATGAAAATATTTTACGAGAATAAAAGAGAAATCATTTTTTTTTTTTTTTTTTTTTTTTTTTTTTTTTTATTATTTATTTATTTATTTATTTATTTATTTTTATTTATTTATTTATTTTTTTTTTTTTTCACCCTCACTAGTTTTTTTTTTTTTTAAATCGCTATACGAAACAAGGATAGAAATATTTTAGCCTGATAGATCTGTACTCGGAGTTTTTACAGCTTCTATCCATTGATTTTAACACTCACCAGGGAAGTCCCTTTAGAAAGGTATTTTAAAATAGCTGAACAAAGCAATGGTAAAAACAGTTTACCCTAATAAAAGAGCTCTCGGAGTTTTTACCACATATATCTATTGATTTTTACCATTCAACACGGAAGTGTTTGAGAAAGGTATTTTATTTTGATTAAAGGTTTAGAAATGTATGAACCTAGCCAGCATAAAAATATTTGAAAAAGAGTTCTCGAAGCTTTTACCGCTTTTATCAGAGTATTCAAAGGTTTTACCGCTTTTATCCATTGTTTTAACACACACGTGTGAGGTCGTTTGATACAGGTTTTAAATTAGCTGAAAATTCGGCATCAAAATATTTTACCTTCTCACTAGTAGCAGAGTTCTTGGAGTATTTTACCGCTTTTATCCATTGGTATTAGTATTCACCAGGGAGGTCCCTCAATAAAGGTTTTGCAATATAGTAATCTAGCCAGGATAAAAAATTAAGTAAAAGAGTAAATTCAGCAAATGGCCGAATCTTGCTGGCATCAAAATATTTTACCCTAAAACAAGAGTATTCAGAGTTTTTACAGGTTACATCTATTTGTTTTAATACTCAATACGGTTACATCTATCTGTTTTAATACTCAATAGGGAGGTCCCTGGACTGAAGTTTTAAAATGGCCGAACCTAGTTTGGATCAACTTCTATCCATTTGTTTAGATACTCATTAGGCAGGTATCCTGAGAAAGGTTTTGAACAGAGTGACCGAAAGCAGAACGGATTAAAAAATACTTTTTTCGAAAAGAATACTTTTGAGTATGATCTCTTTTATTCATTTATTCTAACGTTAACTTATTAAGTTTGGTTCTTTATTGTCTAGCCTTGGTTTGTATTTAGCATCTCTCCTGTATATATTTCTTTTGAAAATTTCAGTAAGTTTTGTTTTTATATATCTCTATGTATGCTTTCCATTTGCTTTATCGTATGTATAAAATAATCTTAAAAATTTGAGTAAGTTTTTGTAAATACCTGTCTAATCACCCTTTGAATTTGCATTACCCTGGGTATGCACTTCTTATATTAATTGTAGTAAGTTTTTGTTGATATTTGTGTAACCATATTTTATATTTGCTTTATGTTGTATATGTAGATCTATTCCTCTTATAAATTTAAGTAAGCTTTGTCTAACCGTGGTTTGAATTTGCCTCATCTCGTGTATATATTTCTCGTGAAAATTTCAGTAAGTTTTTGTTCATATTTCTGTAACCACGCTTTGAATTTACTTTTTCATCTATGTATTTGTCTTGAAAATAAATTTGAGTAAGTTTTTAGTATATATCTAAAAATGCTTTGTTTGTATAAACCGTTTTTATTGATTATATTTGTTTATCTAACCATGTTTAGTTTCTAGTCATTCATTTCATGGTAATTAATGTTAATTGATGAAATACATGTAAGCAGGTAGTGATAATTTTGACCCACATGGAGATGTGGTTTGCTCCTTACCCTATTTTTTTTTTTTTTTTTTTACTTTCAGAGCCGACAGATTGATGAAACATCGTAGTAGCCAGCTAAATGTGCGATGGTTGACATAAGACTAGCTTATGAAAATATCAAGGATCTGGTAATACAGCGATCTCTCTTAGCTTTCTACAAAAGCTGTATTCTCTTTAAAAAAAATAAGGGTTGGTCCCTTTTTTTCAAAATAAAAATGAATCATTGAAGAGCACATGAAGAGGATATGCCTTTTGTGACTAGCTTATGAAAATATCAAGGACCTGGTAGTACATCAGTCTTCCTCAGCTTTCTACAAAAGCTGAATTCTCATTAAGAAAATAGGGGTTGATCCTTTTTTTTAAGAATAATTGATGTGTACATGAAGAGAATATGTCTTTTGCGATTTTGGTTTATTGTCTTATTATCGACTTTATAATCATGTTGGGGATCCTGCGTGGCTCAGTGGTTGAGTGTAAGTGTAGGACTCGTGACCTGGAGGCTCCGGGTTCCAGCCTCACAGGATCCACTCGGTCTTTCGTGAGAGCGTCCTTGAGCAAGACACTTCAGAGCTCTACCCCATTACTGGTGAAACACGGGAAATATATAAATATGTGAGTTGTCATCGTGACTGATATAATGCTGAAAGTGGCATAAAATACCATTCAATCAATCTTTTACTATCTTGTTTGTCACCCTTTATCTATTTTAGCGCCATATCTTTGAACATCTTCATGTACTTGGAATACAACAGAAAATGGAAATATATGATAAAAACAAACTTGTATCTACTCTTTACCAAACGACAAGTTAGAAGCATTTGTAGACAACTAATTAAATACCAACATTTTTTTTTTTTTTTTTTTCATTTCCAGCTACATTTACAAGGGTCTTCTTTCAAAGGGTAATCAATCTGTTTCTGGTTTTGTTAAGGGTTACCGGTATGTGAATAAATATAACAAAGTCGGGGCAGTTTTTATTAGATGTTATTGGATAATGTAGCCCTACCTCACAAACCCGAGTTTTAACGACCTGAGAAAGAAGCCTTTTGAAAACATTATGCGAAAAAACAGAAGTTGCTGGTAAACGCGATTTTCTTCTATTCCTGAATCTTTTTCTGTCCTATCAAAGAGAAATCCATTAGTTGAGCCACATTCAAATTGTCGTCTGCAAATTCTTTCAATATGGATAAGTCTACATTTTTGTCATGCGGTAAAGAGATAGACCCTGTTTATAATCCAACCTTGATCTACAGCGTCCTACACCATAGAAGTGATAGGTATATTGCGGGTTGAGATAGTATTGTATTGCTGGAAAAAAATGGCCATTGCGAGCTTACGTTGCAGCTGGATGCATGAGAAATCTTATATGGCTAAAATTCAGTTCATTCAGTTTGCACTAATGGGTGATTTATTCAGCTCACTATAGATATGATGGATTACAAAAAAGTAAAGTTATACTGATCTTGCATTGGTATGAAAATGGTCCACCCTTTACTACAACAGAAATCATGGACACAGTGTACCACCCACCACTACAACAGAAATCATGGACACAGTTTACCACCCACCACCACAACAGAATTCATGGATACTATGTACCACCCACCACTACAACAGAATCCATGGACACTAAATACCACCCAGCAGTACAACAAAAATCAATGGCACAGTGTACCACCCACCACTACAGCAGAAATCATGGACACTACGTAGTAAGCGACAGAATGAGTTATGAATCCTTCACCTTCATTAATGTGCCATACTCGAGCCTATTGTTATTTCATGGAAATTTTTATTACAGCGTGCAGTTCAAGTATACATGTGTACAATCTCCGTTTAATACACTTTACATGAGTGCGTGGTGTTGGTTTGCATTCACAGAGACTCACAGCTGGATTGCTTTTCGGCCATATATTTGTTGTTGTATAGTTTAAGGAAAAAGAAGACTGACCTTGATTTTCACTTTCAACAAATAGGTTAAGTTGTGATTGGCGCACTATGCATTAACGGCATTTTTCCTGGTCATGTGTAAATGCTCTAAATTGTAAAGAAATATGTTGAGATGCTCACATTATCTAAGTGGCGAATGTAGCAAAGCCAAATGTGTTTTTTTTTTTTGTCGCCAACACTTCCTCTTGTCTGAAATAAGATATTGGAAATATGATATAAAAATATTCATCTGATAATTCATTTCACAAATTTCACAAAAAGTTGCAAGATTAGAGAGCACAAAAAGTGCAAAATGTCAGAAACTTGCTTTCAGTAAAAATTTTCCAGAAATTAAGTGAGTTATTCTTTAGAATTATTTGAAAACTACATATGAGCATTTAATCCTTTTCCAAAGAATACTGCAGTGCTTTTTAAAGGCCATGAAGCAATAGGCCTTTGCTAAACAATCCTCCTGTATTAACGATCCTGCCATAGAAACCTTCAGAAAACATTGTGGGTGAAAGAGAAAATGCTGGTAACAAGCGCTTCTCCTTTTTCCTTAATGTTTAAATCCTCTGAAAGATAGAAATCATCATTTAGACTACGTTCGGTTGGACATTTGTAGATGCTACCAATTTCGAGAAGTCTAGCTAACCAGCATTTCTCCTTTTCCCACAATTTTTTACACACATATAATCGTCTACCAAACGATCACATTTTTAACGACCCTGAAGAAAAAGGCTTTTGACATTATTCTCGGGAAAGTAGAAAATACTGATAACAAGTGGTTTCGCCTCTTTCTACAATGCTTTCTACCCTGTCAGAGACCAGTCTCATCATTACAGCCGCATTAAATTTGTCGTATGTCACTGCTTTGAAACTGAAGGAATCTAAAATTTTGTTGTGTGGTAAATAGTTAAAGACATTTTCATTTGGGCTGTGTTTTGTTTGTTGTCTGTAAATGCTTTCAATTTGGACAAGTGTAGAGTTTTGTCGTTTGGTGAAGAGTCAAAGAATTGTGGGGAAAGGAAAATATGTTGTTAAACAGCCTTATGCTTTTTACCCACAATATTTTATACCCTTTCAAAAACAAATTCTATGATCTAAGCAACGTCTCTTTTTTCATCTGCGAAAGTTTTCAGTATGGACATTTGTAAATTTTGTAGTCTGATAAGAATTTAAAGGTTTACATGTATCTAGCTGTACAAGATTACCGTTAAGAAATAACGGTATTGTAAATTAAGATTTTAGTATAAGTGTTAAAAGCTTTGAACGAAGTCTTGATTTTTTTTTCATAAATTGTTCCAGCTTGTATAACTTTAGTACTGAGCTTGTTATTAAAAAGCGATAAAAACTCGACAAAGCCTCGTTTTTCGTCGTGTTTGATGACTTGTTAGATAAAAACAAAAGATTATTAATCATATTATGCCTCTTTACCGAACACAATTTTGGACTCAACCAAACTGAAAGCATTTACAGATGGCAAAATAAATGTAGCTCAAATGATGACCTCTGTCTTTGATAGGTAAGAAGGCATTGTTGGGTATGGTGGAAATGCTGTTTTCCAAATGCTTCTTCATCAGGGTCGTTAAAACTGGGGATTGCGTGGTAATGATTGATTGACTGTATGGTGTTTAAGGCAGTTTTCAACTTTATTTTGGTTGTATCATGGCGCCCATACACGCTTTCCTAGAGTTTATTTTAACAGTACTTCGCATAGTATTCTCCCCAAGCCACTGGTTGCTTTCCCATGTGGCTACCGTCAAGGCAATGATAAGCATGGAGAGAGGAAGGAACGCTCTCGCAATGACTATCATCAGTCCTTAGAAAGAAATTGGCCACGCCGGGGATTCGAACCAGGAACCCCTGTTCTCAAGTCCTGTACGCTACCGACCGCGCTACCGGGGTCCACCAGATTGTGTTGTAAATGGATACACTGTATGTAAGTGGCAGAAATATCGACGACACCGACTATTTTTCGGGATCAAGAAAGTCAACAGGATATTAGTTCAAAACAAACAAAATAAATGACAATAAAAGTTAACCCTTAACCAGACGATAATATTTCAGACTTGTCCAAATTGGAAGCATTTGCCGGTGACGGATGTTGCTCAAATGTTGGGATTGGCTTTCAAATGGTGGAAAACATTGTGGTTAAAGAAGAAATTGCTGGTTACCATCATTTTCTCCTTTTCCCACTTTGTTTTCAGAAGCTTTCCCTCTCGGGGTCGTTAAAATTGAAATACATGAACACACACACACTAAGCAAATATGTCATTTGGTATTTTGTTAGAAGATTATTCTAACAAAAAAGAGAAAATTAAATAGTGGCATGCAAAAGTTGAAAACTTGAAACTGTTGCTCTTGCATCTCACTTTGGCAATTCAAGTATTGTACGTGTAGAGCTCCAGTTAAATGCAGTCATTTTGTCTTTTCTACACACTACTCTTGTTGCTTTAAATATTTTCTTTCTTTCGATTTTTACACCATTTGGGGCTTCCCTATACCCTTTTAAAATTCAAAGACAAATCTAGTCTGCTTGGTGATTAGCCCTTTACCAGACGACACAATTTTGGACCCATCAAAATTGGGAAAATTCAAATAGTGTGAATTGTGCTTGAGAAGGCAGAAAACATTATGACAGAAGGAGAAAATGCTGGTAACCAGCACTTTCTCCTCTAGCTCACAATGTTTTCAAAGATCGACTTCTGTAGGGTCGTTAAAAGTCAGGATTGTTTAGTAAAGGGTTAACATCATTTCAACATTATTTCAATTTCAATTAGCAGGGCCGTAAACAGGGATTTAGAATCATTATGTAGTCTGAATAGAGAGCACTGCTTCACCCTTAGGCTGCCAAGCGGAACACTATGCGCTTTTGCACACAGGGTGAATGTGCAGTCTGATTTATAGGATGCAATAACAATATCTGACTTCATACTATTGGTTGGAAATTTCATAAAAAAAAATAGATAAAATAAATAAATAAAGTTTAATTTAGTTATGAAGATGAAGTTGTTCTATAAAGTGATAATGTTAATATTTTCCCATTTTTCCCTCATTACGCACTTGCATATTGTGCATTACGGACGCTGCGTCATTGTTTGGAAGAGGTGTAATCGTTCTACCATGTGATCCTACAGTCGTCTACCTAGGAATCAATTTAAAGAATTTGATTCTATTCTTAAGCTTAAGCTTACAGTAATTATACGGAAATAACCCCTCAACACACTCGTCAAACTATAAAACTGTGAAACGGTGAAACCATTTGTTGGGATTGATATCAAACACCTTTTAATCTTTTGATCTGAACTGTTTAACAACCTTTCAAAATCAAAAAGAGCAGCGTTTATCAGTGGTTTCTTATGGCTTACTGAAGCTCAGATTGCTTCTTTCTACATATATGCTATTCAAACTTTGATAAGCATCAAAATTTGAGATGATCTTTTCTCAGCGGGGTGAAAATGAAGAAAAAACAAATTTTAGTGAGAACAATTGAAATTATGTATTCAACAAATTTTTATCGAAACTCATCAAATAGTTCATTTGTATCGCACCAAAACTCGTTCGTCTATACGCGGACCCTCAAAATTGAAGGAAAATTTCGAAATCCTGGTGTAGAATGTTTATCCTTATTTTGTAACAACACAACGGGATTAAGTTTTAGTAGCGTGTATGGCCACCATGTGCCCGAATTATAGTCCGACAACGGCTGCCCATACTCCGGATAAGTCTTTGTATTGAACGTTGAGGGATATTATTCCACTCCTCCGTAAGTGCGACACCAAGCTCCTGGAATGTACGAGGTTGGGGATTTCGATGCGAAAGAGCAGTCTGCAGCATATTCCAGACATGCTCAATTGAATTTGCATCTGGTGAGCGCGCTGGCCAGTTTAAACGTTGAATCGTTTCACATTCCAAGTAACGCTGTGTGGACGGGCATTATCGTCCATAAGGATGAAATTTTCTCCGACTGCGCCAGCGTAGGGTTTGACATAGACATCCAGAATTCCATTGATGGAGCGTTCACCGGTAAGCGTTCCGTTCTGGAAGACATGCAAGTCTGTTTTGCCCTCCCAGCTAATGCCGCCCCATACCATGATGGACCCACTTCCGTCCCTGTTGTGTTCACTGACTTTAGAATCATGGTATCGCTCTCCTGGCTGTCTCCAGACCTTGGCTCGACGATCGGTAAAGTCGAGACAAAATCTCGACTCGTCCGTAAAGAGTATCGGCTGCCATTCACGTAGGGGCCAGTTGACGTGATGTTGTGCCCAGATATACCGACGCTGCCTGTGTTCCCTGGACAATGGAATGCGAATACAGGGCTTTCTAGCCTTCAGTCCCGTGTCATGCAACCTATTCCTGACAGTTTGCGTGGAGACATTTACTCCAGTGGCATTCAGGAGCTCAGAACGTAGCTGAGTCGCAGTGGCAAAAGTGTGTCTCCTTGCCTGAATGCGGAGAAAACGCTCATCACGTTGACTCGTTAACCTTTGGCGACCCCCACCATGACGATAAGAAGCAGTACCGTGTGTTTGGTGCCGGTTCCAGGCCCTACAGATGACGCTCTGGTTAACTCCTAAGGCATCTGCAACTTGCCTCTGAGTCATTCCTCCTTCCAGCATACCAATGCCTCTCTGAAGCTCCAAGTTGGTAAGCCTGTGCCTGGGGCGCCAGTTATCCATAGCCAATTGTCAAAAAATGAATAAAAGCACAAAAAGTCCTAAACAATGTTCAGAATACCAAAAATCCACATCCATGGCGCACAAGAATTTCATGGGTTGTAGCACTCCCGTGCGTCTCACATTACTGCAGTAGGTGTCACGGTTCCTGATGTTATACCAGTTAAAAGAAGAAATACCCCACTTAACAAAAATGATACGGTTAAAAACTTGTCCATATCTGAAAAAAATCTTCTTAAAATTGTCATGCTTATCAAAATTTGAGTAGTATATATACATGCACTTTTACGGCGGGTACGTGCTCCTATATACTTTTTTAAAAAATTCTTTGAATTAATTCTTAGGAAGACAACTGTAGGATAATATCTGTCAAGTTGTCAAATTTCAGTGGTCTCACTGAAGGAAATGGTTTAAAATAAAAGTTTAATGACGTTCGTTAACGCATATGACGGACAAAGGATAAGCTCACTGGCCTTTGGACAGAGGAGATAAATTAAACTTATACTGGCGACAGCTGTCTTTTCGATATATGGTACCTACTCGATAAGGCCACCGCCTGTTCAGATTCATGGGGAAGTCGCATTATGTTTTATGCTGCAAAAGAAAATGTACTCAACCCCACGTAGAACAACTTGATTATTGAAAAAAGACTACGGTCATCAGCAGGGCTTTTTGCTAATCGCCTGGTTTAGAAATATCCTGACGCTATGAGACGTATTTGAGGAAAAACAGACGTGCCGTGTTAAATCCCAGGTTTTCCATGTAAATTTCACAGGTCTCTGTTTTGGCTTGGCGAAAAGCAAATACACGTAGTTTAAAAATAGCAAATGTGTTCTGAGATTATTCGAGAAATACTTATTTACTCGGAAAACCGGTATCGTAAACAATTAGGTAAAACATAAAAATATTAGAAGTGACATGAAAATATCATGTTTTGAACTGACATTAAGCTGAATCAGTTGTTTTGTAGATTTTATTAAATACACAGGCAAGCAAGCAATCGGGCAAGTGGCAAGCCCGTACTTGAGGGTGTGGGTTCGATTCCCACGGCTGGCTATCTAAAATTACTAATAGTCTTTCTGATGAGACGTTAAACCAAGGTCCCGTGTGACGGTGCTATACACCTAGAGAGGTAAAGTACCAGGCGTAACTTGGGATGGGTTTCGTCCGGTATATTGCACTATCCCTCGTAACATAACGAACAGCCTTCAGGGGGCATCCACCCATGTGGGAAACCGGTGGCGACGATAAATAAACGCAAAATCCAATCAATCAATCGGGCAAGTAAATATTTAAAATGCAATGTAAATCCTTTGAATTACTTATATAAAGCTGACATTCTTCAAATGTTAATTTTTCTGTTCAACTCTTTTTGACATTATAATGCAGCAGTACATGCAAATTTGGTCTAACATTTAGGTTTGAACTTAAGTTGGATTAAACACATCCCACCTCAGCAGTGCAGTGTTTTTAGTGCCTTGATTTACCATTTGAAAGATTTTCAAAATTTTGTCATTTGGTAGACTTAAATAGAGTATTTTTCATCTAGGAAAAAAAAACCTGAAACTGCAATACATATAGGCTCATTTAACTTTATATCCTCCATATCTGAATCAACGCACCAGGGAAAACGTCTTTGTGGAGAGTGCAGATTCAGACCTGACTGCACAGAACTTGCAGTCAGATCTTGGATCAGTCATGCCAGTTTTCTGAGATATTCTAGTCAAGACAGCAATGGTTCTGCAATATTTAGGCTGCTTTTCCAAGCTTAACATGTCTATTTTATGAATTCAGCGCTCTAAGCGTAAAACTCTCAGCAACATGATAAAAATCAGCCGGAAAATAACAAGTTTTGATCAAATTTACCTTTAATGTAATTCTTTGTTATTCTATGTAGTGATACACAAAATTTCGTTAAAATGCTGTAAGATTTTCAAATGGAAAATGGTACCAAAAGTTCCTTACCGCAAATTAAAAAGTCACATGATTAAGATCGAGCACGGCCACTCCATGCATTTATCAAAACTTGCCAACCTCATCTCATTGATAAAATTGTAAGGTTATTCCATACTGTGGGATGTTGTCCGGTTCCTCCAGAGGGGCACTGCAAAGTTCCAGAAGTGTTGTAGGGGATTAACACTGGTATGGACACATTTTTTCAAAGCATCCCAGACATCCAGAGTTAATGCAATATCAGCTGATAATGCGCCCAGTCAAACAATTTGAAGTTGTTCTGATCAAGAAAGCTTCTAGTAGAAACGTCTGCATGTGCAGCAGCAGTATCATTGTTCGATCTATTGTAAGCTCGACTAAAATTTTGACCTAAAACAGCGGAACAACGAGAAATTTAATCTCTTTGATATAGGCATAATTGAATCCTAGATTCATTCGAGAAAAGAACACAGCTCGTTTGAAGTCTATGGAAACGGAGGTCTCTTCAAGGCCACGGTAATCCTGTCTCTTCCGTTCCATGAGTCACCCTGCTTTGTATGGACGTCTCGCAGAGCCTTGTGCAGAAATAACCCTCTTAAAAAACAGTGCCGGTCTAAACGAATCAGACATCCCACAGTATGGAATAACCTCACAATCCTGTCAATGAGACGAAGCTGGCAAGTTTTGATAAATGCAAGGAGTGGCCATACTCGATGTTAATCATGTGACTTTTTGATTTGCGGTAAGGAAGTTTTTGTATCATTTTCCATTTGAAAATCTTAAAACATTTTAACGAAACTTTGTGAATCATTCCATGGAATAACAATGAATTACATTAAAAGTAAATTTGATCAAAACTTGTTGTTCTCTGGCTGATTTTCATTCTATACAACTAGGTTGCGGTTTTAAATGTACTGAGTGTATATTTTAACCATTCCGTTAAACTACTAATTTGTAGAAGACAGTTAAAAAAAGGAGTGGATCCTACGTGAGTAGTAGAGCGCATACGTTCAGTCGCTAGGAATTGTTCTTTGTCTATATAAATAATGTAATTTTCTCGGAGAAGTCAATTTTCAGAATCTATTTTTAGCAACGGGGGGTCAAGAATGCGTGACATAGTTATTGATCTCGAGCAGACGAATTCTACGGCAGTTCGAATCGTTGAACATTGTGGAAAATGGTATATGAGAAAATCATTTATTCTAGAATAGGATCAGTAGTCGGCGCCTTCAAAAACAGGGTGGGAAAAGTCCAACTCTCTGTTGCAAGCAACCAAATCTCTTTTCTACAAGTAATCACCTCGGTTGAAGTTTTGAAATCTATTTTTCAAACACCGGGGGTCAAGAATGCGTGACATAGGTAATTGTTGATCGTGTCTCTAGTAGACGACAATATCTTAGGACAGTAAAAATGGATTCGTTTTGAAAAAAAAGAACATTGTGGGAAAAAAAATGGGTGGAATCGTATATTCTTCTACAAGGTCGATAGTATACGGCCTCAAAAATATGGTGGTAAAAGTGCTTCTCTCCGTCGGAGGGGGAGCAAACAGATAATTCTGTTGTCTTCAATTATGAGCTAGACGGGGGAGAAATGTTCGAGAAACTCTCTCCTTTTTACCTTTGAGCAGTTGGAAATGGTTCACCAGTAAAAATAATTTAGAAGAACACAAAAAGAGGCATGTCAGCGTGAACAGTGTACATTGCAATGAATGTGGGTAAGTGTTCACTAGATCTGGCAATTTAAGAAGGCATCAACAACAGACGCATCAACTGGGAAAAGGTCAGAAAAGACCAACAACTGAGAGTGGGGATGATAATCACATGGTTGAAAGGTTGAAGAAGGGCGACGATCTTCGACAATTCTATGTTATATCTAAAGTTCATGAGAAACGAATGGAAAAGTTTAGAACCACTGCTTCTACATACAAGGTCAACTTTAAAGACATTGAGGTGGAAGATGATGTTTTAACAACCCTCAGTAAGTTATTTTCTTCGTTATTTCAAGACCTCACACAAGGGTCAAAGTCCGAGGACTTAGTTCGACTAACAGTTCAAAGCCCTTCACTGGATTATCCCATCGTGATTCCGTTTTTGAAAATACCACAGCTCACTGCAGATAGATTTATGGCTGAAATTGAGCGAGTTTTGCAATAAAATGAAGATTTTGTCATTGATTCTGGCCTCGTCATTGAAGTGACGATTGTGGATATGCCAAAAGAAGGTGTTGGTACGAGATGCAAGTTCGTTAACACCCAGAAATTTCTCCAAAACAAAAAATGCATCCTACGGATCCAAAACGACGACGACTTGTGTTGTGCCCGAGCCATTGTGACGGCAAAGGCTAGACTGGACCAGCATGAGAAATGGGACACAATAAGACGTGGATATGAGCTACAAGGTGTATTGGCGACTGAGTTACATAAAAAAGCTGGGGTTCCTGTTGGAAAATGCAGCATCGAGGATATAAAAAAGTTCCAAGTGGTAATACCAGACTATCAGATCAATGTTTCATCTCAAGAGCATTTCAATGGGATCATCTACAGTGGATCCGAAGCAGAGAAGAAGATATACTATCATGACGAACACTGTGATGTTATAACCAGCATGCCGGCCTTTTTCTCTCGAAACTATTTTAGTACAAAGTGTAAGAAAGGCTATGACCACAAAGAAAACCACAAGTGTAACAATGTTTGTCATTCGTGTCGCAAAGTACACCAAGAAACAGAAGCCGCCTGGATACATTGTGAGGACTGTAATAGATTCTTTCAAACTTAAGAGTGCTTTGATCTTCACAAACGTGTTACAACAAAGGGGAATTCTACATGTCGCACTCTATACCGCTGCAAAGATTGTGGCAAGACTATCAACAGACGCATGTACAATGCAAAACATGTTTGCGGAGAAACATACTGCAATACATGCAAAGACTTTTTCCCAAAGACTCATCAGTGCTATATGTTACCAGAGGAGAACAGCGAAGAAGAACCCATGTCTATAGAGGAGGAATTAATTGATGAAATTGAAAATGCGAAGACTTTTATATTTTTTGACTTTGAATGTACCCAAGATGACTTGATACAATGTGATAAGGGATATTCCCCAGATGTTTATGGAAAATGTCAAAGTTGTTTAAAATCTACTTGTGGTAGTTACGAACATAAACCAAATCTGTGTGTTGCTCAAAAGGTATGCACACTATGTTTAGATATGGGTGAAAAATGTGAAGAATGTGGTCAGCGGGAAAACATCTTTTCCGGTGAAAACACTTTACATGATTTTTGTGAATGGCTGTTTTCAGAGCAAAATTATGAAAGTACTGTCCTGTGCCACAACTTCCAGGGTTATGACTCATATCCTATTTTACACTATCTGTACTCTAATGCCATTCTTCCCAAAATCGTACCCAATGGGGCCAAAATAATGTGTCTAACTGTAGAAAGTTGCAAAATCAAAATGATAGACTCTATCAACTTTTTACCCATGGCTCTCGCAAAGTTACCTTCTATGTTTGGCTTGATGGAACTGAAAAAGGGTTACTTTCCGCATTATTATAATCGCAAAGAAAACCAAAATGTATCCCTGACTAGACTTCCAGACATGTCCTTTTATAATCCTGACGCAATGAAACCACAAGACAAAGAGACGTTTTTAACTTGGTACTCTGACCATAAATACGACAAGTTCGATTTTCAACAAGAACTGCTAGCCTACTGTAGATCAGACGTGGATATTTTGAGACGTTGTTGTTTGAAATTTCGAGCAGATTTTATAGATGTGACAGGAATAGATCCTTTTGCAAAGTCCATCACTATTGCTTCGGCGTGTAATCTGGTCTTCAGAACCAATTATCTAAAACCGGAAACAATTGCCTTGATTCCTCATCAAGGCTACAATCCCGAACAAAAGCAATCGGTCAAGGCTATTCAATGGATTAAGTATAGATCTCATGTACAAGGGCATAGGATACAACATGCCAGAAATGGGGGCGAAAAGTCTATCGGCCCATATCTTGTGGACGGTTATTACGAAACTAACAGTGGGCAAAAAGTGGTGATGGAATTCCACGGAGATTTTTGGCATGGAAATCCTACAAAATTTTCACGATCCACGGTCAATCCTGTCAATCAATTGACTATGGGGGAGTTGTTTGATAAAACCCTGGAAAAGAAAAAGTACCTTATTGATCAAGGTTACACTTACGTATCTATATGGGAATCTGACTTTGACAGACAATGCCACAACAACACTGAAATGAGATCATTTATCGAGCATTTGGAATTTGTCACGCCTTTGGAACCAAGAGACGCCTTTTACGGCGGACGAACCGAAGCCTACACATTGTACAAAGAGGCTTCTGTCAAAGAGGATATTGACTATAATGACGTCACATCCTTGTACCCATGGGTAAATAAAACATGGAAAATACCAGTAGGTCACCCCACCATTGTAACAGAAAACTTTGACAGTCTTGACAAGTACGAAGGACTAATCAAATGTAAAGTGCTTCCTCCCAAAGGTCTTTTCCACCCTGTACTTCCCTGTAAAATGAACGGTAAGCTGTTGTTTCATTTGTGTAAAAGTTGTGCAGAGAGTCGACAACAATCGGTTTGCACTCATACTGATGCGGAGAGGGCCTTTATTGGCACATGGGTGACAGATTAGGTCAAAAAGGCAGTTCAATTAGGATATCGAGTAATCAAAATGTACGAGATATCCAGGTATGATCCCGAGACTATGACTGGGGGTCTGTTTACCGAATATGTCAATACTTTCCTGAAAATAAAACAAGAAGCTAGCGGCTGGCCTAACTGGTGTAAGACCGAAGATGATAAACGTTCCTACATTAACCTTTATGACAAAAAAGAGGGGGTTCGGTTAGATTACCATAAAATTGAGAAAAAACCCTGATCTCAGAGCTCTAGCAAAACTTATGTTAAACTCCTTCTGGGGTAAATTCGGACAGCGGTCAAACATGCAGCAGGTTGACATCGTGGACGACCCGAAGACCTATTTTGACAAACTGACTTCCGACCATGAAGAAGTAACTGCAGTCAACTTTGTCTCTGAAGAAGCCGTAGAAATGAGATGGAAACACAAAGAAGATTTTGTTGACAGTAACACAAAAACCAATGTTGTAATTGCTGCTTATACCACCGGTCAAGCCCGCCTAAAACTGTATACATATCTTCAAAGCTTAGGTCCTAGAGCATTGTACGCCGACACTGATTCTGTCATATTTACGACTAAGCAGGGGGAATCAAAACCTCCATTAGGAGAATATTTAGGTGACTTGACAGACGAACTCCCCGACAACCGTATACAAACCTTTGTGACGGGGGGGGGGGGACCTAAGAACTATGGTTATGAGTTAAAAAATCCAGACAAAACTGGTAATAAATCACACTGTAAAATCAGGGGCATCACTCTGAACTACAAAAATATGTTAAATGTGAATTTTGGTGTCCTCAAAAGTTTTGTCAAGACTCGTGCCCATGCTTCAGTTTCTGTTCTGAATGCCCATAAAATTGCTAGAGATAGGGACAGTGCAAAATTAATGACAATGACCGAGCGTAAAGACTATAGACTAGCATTTGACAAACGTGTTATCAGGGACAACCATGTATCATACCCATATGGATTCTAATTGTAAATGCTTAGTTGTTTATACTGAATAGTAGTTGTAAATAACTGATTGTATATGCTGAACAGTAACTGTACATATTGTATCATTTCTTATTGTATAGAAACTAGCACAAATGAATATCTTAAAATACTTGTTTCCTTATTATTTTTAACCCATTGCTTTGTTTCAACTGGAAATGGCTTCTGCATTGTTTAGAGAGAGGGAGAGAGACTGGAATATACTCTGCGTTTTGCTCCTTTTCTCCATCTTATTAAAAACATAGTCTGCTGCTCAAAGGTAAAAAGGAGAGAGTTTCTCGAACATTTCTCCCCCGTCTAGCTCATAACTGAAGACAACAGAATTATCTGTTTGCTCCCCCTCCGACGGAGAGAAGCACTTTTACCACCATATTTTTGAGGCCGTATACTATCGACCTTGTAGAAGAATAAACGATTCCACCCAATTTTTTTTACCCACAATGTTCTTTTTTTCAAAACGAATCCATTTTTACTGTCCTAAGATACTGTCGTCTACTAGAGACACGATCAATAATTACCTATGTCACGCATTCTTGACCCCCGGTGTTTGAAAAATAGATTTCAAAACTTCAACCGAGGTGATTACTTGTAGAAAAGAGATTTGGTTGCTTGCAACAGAGAGTTGGACTTTTCCCACCCTGGTTTTGAAGGCGCCGACCACTGATCCTATTCTAGAATAAATGATTTTCTCATATACCATTTTCCACAATGTTCAACGATTCGAACTGCCGTAGAATTCGTCTGCTCGAGATCAATAACTATGTCACGCATTCTTGACCCCCCGTTGCTAAAAATAGATTCTGAAAATTGACTTCTCCGAGAAAATTACATTATTAATATAGACAAAGAACAATTCCTAGCGACTGAACGTATGCGCTCTACTACTTACGTGGCTCATTTGTAAGGTGTAGGAATTTTTATCCCATACATAGTTCAAACAACTACTATTTGATTTGCGATTTCACACCACCGTGGTTATTCAGTGTCGACCGATTACAGTGCTTACAACACTTTGATTACTATCGGTTTGAAAATTTCATTTCAATTATTTAGCAGGATAAGGGTTAAGAGAGCATTCAGTATTCATTATGATTCAATAGACGCATCGTAAAATGAAGCCCGACAGACACTGAAGGATTGAACACACAAAACCGCGACGATTTATTATTTTCCTCTAAGGTCTGAATGTTATTTGCACTCAGTGTGACCTCTGCATTTCACTAAGGATTCCCTCTTTTAACCCTTTAACCATTATCCTACTAAATAAGTGAACTGAAACTTTCATCGTAAAAAATCTGTATAATGCTATTTCAACCTTATTTTTTGGAGAAAAAGTCTCTTTCTGTGCAGTCTGATCTTGATCTACACTATCCGCAAAATGTCAGTGAGTCGCACTTAGCAGCCTGAGGGTTAAACTGCGAGATGATTTAAATGATAAACGATTGTTTAAAAAGCCCTTACATTTGAGAATTGACTCTTACTTTAGCCGAGCATGGTAGCGCAGTCAATAGCATACAGGACTTGAGACCAGAGAATCCCTGGTTCATATCCCCAGCTCTGCCAATTTCTTTCCGAGGACTGGGGAGCAGAGAGACAGGATTCACCAGGACTCTCTTACCGCTGATCATCGTTTGGACGATAGTTATGCAGGATTTGATTAAAGATGTCATTTTAGATTTTCCCCCATGAATCAAAATACTAAGCCTCTTTAGTATAATTTCTCCGACAGCGTAAAAGTGGCAACTCTTGGTGGTTAAGTGACAGAATAGACGTTTCCCATCGGGAACTCCAGCTATGCTATTTTCCCGAGACCAGGATCCGTATTCACCAACCATTCTTAAGAACATTCTTAGACTTATTCTTCAAGATTTTCCACGTTTGAAAGTAACACAACTTCTGATTGGCTAAACCATTTGGTTTAGTCAATCAGAATGTGTGTTACTTTCAAATCTGGAAAAGTTTGGAGAACAAGACCAATAATGTTCATAAGAATGGTTAGTGAATACAGACCCAGATATGACGTCATTGAAGCTAAATGTACACGGTACTCTCTAAGA
Source organism: Tridacna gigas (assembly GCA_945859785.2). Taxonomy (NCBI): domain Eukaryota; kingdom Metazoa; phylum Mollusca; class Bivalvia; order Cardiida; family Cardiidae; genus Tridacna; species Tridacna gigas. Next base: position 27,938,350 of record OX244031.2, on the reverse strand, counting down.
AGCAAGTATCTTGAACTAGTTTGAGTTGTTTAGTGTTTCACAGATTTGCCTCCCTTTCTGGGGAGTTTTTAGTTTAAGGTGACTCACCACTCCGCATTGCTTCAGGTTCAAAGTCAAAAGTAGTTCCAATGTAAAATTGATAGCAAGCGCTTTCACTTAACTGTTTTATCAGAGAAAATGGAAGGTCAGGTTTAAAGCGGACTTCTCACGGTGATTTGATGATTTCAGTGGAAACTGAAACTACACGGTTTAGTGTCAATGCATCAGTCGAAAAAAACCATTTAACTCGTTACCAAACCATAAAATTTTAGACAAGTCCAAATTGAAAGCATTTGCAGAAGACAAAATAAATGGGACTCAAAAATTCAAATTTGTTTCCGGAAAGGTAGAGAACATTGTGGGCAAAGGAGAAAATGCTGGTCACCAGCATTTTCTCCTTTTCCCACAATTTTTTCTAAAGGTTTTTTTTCTTAGGGTCGTTAAAAGTCGGGATTGTGTGGTAAAGGGTTAAAGCCAACAACGGTAACAAGTTTATTTGTGGTCTATGTGGTATTTCTTTTCAGGGGCCCTGCTTGGCTCAATGGCAAGATGTAGGATTCGTCACATTGAGGGCCTGGGTTCGATCCTCGTTCGAAGAACTGGGTTATCCTCGGGCAAGACACTTCAGAGCCCTGCGGCCAAGTACTGTTAAAACCCAGGAAAAATGAATAAATGAGCTATCGCGGTGGAATACCTGTAATAATGTTGAAAGCGGCGCAAAAGATCATTCTATCAATCCACCGACCTTACAGAATATATTTTTGAGAGTTATATTGTGTTCTAGATGGTCTGACATCCGAAGCAATCTTATGCTAATTCAAGGTTTTACGACAAAAGTTATTGCTTGGAGACCGCAAGTTTATGAAACGTTTTCTTTTCTTGAGTAAAAGAAAATCTTACAAAGTCAGTAGTGCAAGTTTGACATAAGTAAACAGAAATCGTTGCTACAAGGCAGACAATCATGTGGAATCGGCTTGTGGCGGGTCTTTTCTTTCCTAAATTACTTTTTCTTTTCCTGGAAATGACCTTGGGTAAGACAATTCAGCGCTCTAGTGTAGTATTGAAGAAATCCAGGATATACATGAGGAAGTAAACTGTCGTCGTGGTATGACTGAAGTAATGGTGAAAGCATCTGCAGACGACAGATTAAACATTTACTGTGGCTGACAATTGCAAAAGTCTCGAAAGGGATAGAAAACATTGTGGGGAAAAGGAGAAAAAAACTGGTAACCTACATTTTCTTCTTTCCTACAATGTTTCAAAAGTCTTCTTTTTCAGGCCGTTCAAATACAAGATTGTTTGGTAAAGCGTTTAACAGCTAAATGAATAAATCCAAACTTTTCTGTCAATAATAAAACTCCAAAATAGTGCGCTTTCAAAATCCCTTTTCGCCGAAAAAAAGAGTCTCGCGATATTTAATATATCTAAGATCTAAGATCAGACTGCACTAATATAGCGTCTAGAGTAGCACTCAGCAGCAAAAGAGTTAAACGCAAAACGAGAACAGTCACAGCGAAGAGATTATTGATGTTGCAATCAAAATTTGACAGATGCTATGTTTCTTGCGTCGGGTTTTGAAAGCCGCTTATTAAATATTGCAATAGAAAGATAAATGGCATATGAAAACGAACCAAGATTGCCTAAGACGTGTATAGTTGTCCTGAATCTATATTGCCTGATAGTTTGTGAGAAAATTTTACCAAAAGAAGCCGTTAAATTGCAAAATGATACCATTTTCTTAGCACATAGGGATCTAAACTTACCGCTAGCCTGCTAAAACTTCAGGCAGCATACTCGTACAATTAGAATGACAATTAAGTTCATTGTTTGGCGATTTTATCCCTTTAAGTCAAATTGCTTTATATTGTGACACTTATCAAAATCAGAAAACACAAGAAAAGTAGGAAGGGATGAAAAGGCATTTTTCACCCTTGAGCCGAAGCCGATTGAATTTGAAAAAAGTACAGGGGGACGGGGGTCTCGCTTGCACCTGTATCGGTCAACAGATCAAACAAACCTCAACAATGTGATTGTATGCTCCTTAAAATGTTGATCATCAAGTTTCTAATTCAAAAAGTTTAGGTTTAAAGGAAAAATCTTAACCCTGTCGTCACCTGTACCAACTTTAGATGTTTTGGGGGGATTCGAAACTGGAGACGCGCCGTGTGATCTTGGAACTACTCTTGCCCTGATTTTGGCGTAATCTGACAGGGAAAAAGGCTTTGTGCTTGCATTTACCCTTTAACTGCTGAATATGATAGGCTGGTCGACGCTTAATGCCGTCCCGAAAATTAAAACGGTTATATCCACTGGCTAGTGCACCTATTCGCGCTTCTCTGAACTTTCGTTCATGCATCCGGCAGGTTTTATAAATAAACATTATTTAAGCAACGTTGAGAGGGGAGATAGAAATAAATCATTTAGCAGTGACTATCATAAATTGTCGGCGAAAACATGGTAATGTTGTGAATCGACCCAGCGACCCGTTGCATTCAACTCCGATATGTTACCGATTGAGCTATCGGGCCAGGCACGAACTTTCATGAAGTAGTTATATTTAACTACTATTTCTCTTTGTTTCTTTTTTCACAATAATGTTTGTGTCATTTTCTATATCTGTTCAAAATTCCATGACTTGCCAATTCAAAGGGTCTGCACAGCTTTCTTTTATCTTATGATATAAAAAGCAAATAAAGAATCCGATAAGGTTTTCTAAGCAACTTATACTTAGGCAAAAATACTATCATTTTCCTGTCAAACACACTCTGTGTGTTTCCTATACTTATACAAAAGAAACAAAGAAACAAAATACATGAGCCATGCTCTGTGAAAAGTGGGCTTAATGCATCTGCGAAAAGTATCGATTCAGGTCAGCCTGCGCAGCCCGCGCAGGCTGACCTATGCCGAAACATTTCACTACAGGTCAATTTTCTGTATGTCCAAGGACAACTCTACATAATGATTCAGTCGGTTGTTAGACAAAAAGGGGGCTATTACGGATCCATAATTATGTGATGGCTTAATTAGTACAATGCTTTACGGAGAAGCATTAAACCCCCTTTTGTCTGTAGCTTATCAGTAGTATTAGTTGTTGTTGTCGTAATGGTATCCTGGCGTTGAACACAAAGTGTTTGACATGCTATCTGCATAAGTGAATTTTGTAATAGAAAGTTTTCAAACTACAACTTAGAGACAAAATAACAAACGCAGACTTGCAACAAGTTATCCCCCAAAGACAGCTCAATCAAAGAAAAAGATTGGGGCCTGTTTGATCCAATGTTTGACTGCTACAGTATATAAATGAGTCGTTCTGTGAAAAAGGAGTTTAATGCATTTACAAACATTATCGCTCCATGGCAGTCTGCGCTGTCTGTGAAGGTTGACATGGGTCGAAACCTTTTGTTGTGGGTCAATTTCCTGCATGTCCACGGACCGCGCTATCTGATGATCAATCGGTTATTGGACAAAATGGATTTATGGATCCACAACACTATGTGATGACTTGCCTTACACGTATAATGCAGCACAGAGATGTAGTAAACCCCTTTTGTCAGTACGCCACTCATCTGTAAAATGGGCATTCATAGTCAGTTGAACCCCCCCCCCCCCCCGAAAACTGCGGTATTCTTGTAGGTATGGCATTGACAAGCATTCTGAACTATGATAAATGATTTTGTCCTTTTTTATGCGTATACAATGCAATACATTTTTACAAAGCGTAAAACTTTTTTTTTTAAATTCAGTTTCCTTTTGTACTATGTTCACTTCCCTCGAGGTAAAAGCGAAAGTCACCTTGTTTTGCATAGTGTTTGTAAATCGGACTTCTCAAATGAACCTAATAAATTAAAAGAGGTCCCGCGTGGTTCAGTGGTAGAGTATTGGATTCGTAACCTGGAGACCCTTGGTTCGATTCCCTCTTTAAACAATGGGTTTTTCGTGGCAATATCCTTGGGCAAGACACATCAGAGCCCCAGCTTAGTGCTTTTGAAACCCAGGAAATATATGAATATGTGAGCTGTCGCTGTGGTATCACTGAGAAAACATAGTAACGCCGTGGTATGACTGAAAGTGGCTTAAAACACCGTTCAATCATTGTAAATTAACCCTTAGGCTGCTAAGCGCGACTGACTGACCTTCTGCGGACAGTGTAGATCAAGATCAGACTGCACACAACGTGCAGTCTGATCTTTGATCTATACTGTCAGATAGGGAGATAGTTTTCTCAAAAAAAAGATCTTGAACTGGCATTATTCAGGTTTGTGCTATCGGCTTGAAAATTTTATGTTAGTTATTTAGCAGGATAAGGGTTAAAGATCGAATAGCAGTCAGGTATCAACTGTATCAATCACAGAGGTAAGACCAAAGTAAAATGTGTGGAGTGGTTTTTTTTTTATTATTTTCAACCCTATATCAGACGCAAAAAAAAAAAACTTGTTCTTTATTGAAAGTATTTTCAAGCTACAAATCAAATGTGGCTCATATTGGCATATATAGAAGAATAGAAAACATGGGGGAAAAGGTTACCGGCATTTTTCCCTTTTTGAGTCGCCTGGTTGCGTAGCAACCAGGCTCTCATTGGAGAGGTTATCAGACCTCTCCAACAGTGGTGAGTTTAAAAGGCAGACTGCCACAGAAATCGCTGTCTAAATCCATTTGTTTTTGCGAAATTGTTCTGATACACAGTCTATTTCGTCATGGTTTTATAAACAAACCGAAATCAAAAAACTGAAATAGGAAATAAACGTTTTCTTTTATATGACGGCTTTCCAAAAAGATTTATTATACTATATTTATAGTAAATGATCTCTCCAATAATTGCAATTTTTCATTAAACAAATAAATCTAAGCAGAGAGAAAGGGAGAGAGAAAAAAAATTCGTTAAAAAAAAAAGAGAAAGAACACCGTGGGAAAAGATCACGTGACTTGATACTATCTGGAGAATTCGTACCCTGGAGAACTCGTACCCTAATCTCGAAAGCACGTGTTCTCTGGAGAACTCGTACCCCACAAATAGATAGAAATAGGTTGATCAGTATGTTTTCAAGTTCTATTTTTCAAAACTGACTAGATTCTAGCATTTTTCTGTTTTATTCAAAAGTTCTATGGATTTATAATGATATAGATTTGATGAAATAACACACAGAGCTGCTTCTATTATGCGGGATTTCGAGAATCCTGCGAAAATCAACTTATGAGCGCGAAAGAAAGTCGTGCCTCTTCGCCCTACGTACCGCACACCTCATAAGAGTCCGTGGTCCTTTGGTTTTGGGCGGATTGCGCAGGCTGACATGGGTCGATACTTTTTGCAGATGCATTAAGGCCCTTTTCTCGGAGCATGGCTCATTTTTCTACTTTCTTAAATTTTTAACGTTTAGACAAACAACCTCTTCATTTTACATGTCTGCAGCAGACAACTTTTCAAAATATTGTGGAAAGAGGAGAAGCTGTTAGTCACTGCAGTTTCTCCTTTTGTCACAATAGTTTCCATCACATCAAAGCACCATCTTCCACATTAATTATCAAAGTTTAAATTGTCGTCTGCATGCTTTTTCTGTTTGGGACAGTCAAAAAAATTGTTGTTTGTTAAAAGATTAAAAAATGTTACATTTATTTTTAACATGTCTGGTACTAGTATTATGTATAGGCCACCTTTATTTGTTGTTATCAGGTAAGATTCTTGCCTCCTCAGTGGAATTAGCATATTGTATCAAATTTTAATTGAACGATTTCTCCTTTCAAAAAAAAAAAAAAAAAATGGCTTATCTGAGCACACATTACAAACATTCATTTGAGGGTTGTTCCTTTTGAAAGTGAGCTAAATTGGATAATCATCTTCGGTTTTGTGTCCTTTCATTTTGAAAAAAATATGCATTTCTGAGCATGTTAATAGCATATGGCCTCCAATTCCTTGAATATTATAACAATGTGGAACATGTACTGTTTTGTGCCTTTACACCAGCAAGATTGGAAAAAAAAATGTTTTTTCTCATTCATTTAATGCCTAACTTGTTTGTTTACTTCTACCAAAATATATTGAAATCAAAAGCCAATAAACTATTTGAAAACATCGATGCCGACCTCTCCTGACTTCAATCTTAAAGAAGCCAACTTGTTGTTATCATCCTGATCTATGGGGTGACGTAAGCATACCTCCGGCCTTGTACTGCTTCCTGTCCCAAGTTCCGGTTTACGAGATAAAACATAGTTTTCTAATTATTCTGTAAACAACCCAGTTTCTGTTGTAAATAACTTGCAGCTGTGCCTTTGTGATAAAGAATATGTCTATAAAGACTGAGCTATTTAACTGTTCAAACCTTTGAAACAACCATTTCGTCCACAAGGGTACGCCATAGCCTATCGCTTACACATATATCATCTCTAAAAATAGCGCATTATGTATGTATCTAAAAATATGCTCGTGAACTAAACAAGTTAAGGGACACGCTGAAACATACTCTTCGACGACATCGTCTTTACAACGGCACGCTTCTATTTGTTGCCAATTCTCAGTGAAAATGATAATTACCCATTTGAAGTACAGTCTTAATCTTAAAATCTGTCCCTAATTGTAAGTCTTATTTCAATTCAACACTCAACCTATGATCGGAAAGAGAAGGCGATACCGAGTTAACATGGAAGCTTTCAATGGAGATTTTTCTCAACAGTAGGATTTTTTTTTTTTTTTGACAAATTTATAACGGCTTGGAACGGTTGCGTTGCCTTCTTAGACATTCTTACATGTTGCTTCTTCAGAGCTTTTTATTCTATACTTTAAATACTTTGCACACCCGTATTCTAGGTGCACAAGCAGAGATATGGTACATGCAGTATGCAGTGCGCACGAATCTAGCCTGTACCAAGACATCGCTTAACAGGTGCTTTCTGGAATGTAGCTGTACGACAAATATAGATCTTATAATCACGTGACGTATAACGTCATTTGCACCACGGAATTCTCTACAAATTTATGAATCAGTCACTGGACGGGCCTTTATTTTCAGTGTACACCGACCTAGCGCTTCACCGATCCATGCAAAGAGAGTGTTTTAAATTACACTGTGTTTGATTAATTGTTTTTCGGGTTTTTTTTTAAAAGAGGCGAATTTGTCAAAGTCTGCTGTTGTTTTTTTCTTAATGTGCGATTAACCTAGGTCTGGTATATATGAAACAACAATTTATTAGTGTGGGTGTCAGAATGCAAGGTGCTTTCGTAACTGCCAAAATCTTAATTCACACAGGAATTCGACTTGAAACGACGCGGTCCTAACAACCACAATCTGAGAACTTGACTTTTTACTCCACTATATTTCAGATATAATAGAACAGATCAATGTTAACCCACTCGAACAACAAGTACTTTATTGGGGTGTTTGTAATCTTGTAAAGGGTTGTTGTTAAGGGTAATAGAGCGAATCGCAAACATTTAGTTTACACCAAAGCAATATATATGTAGATCTCTACAATTTGCAATTGGTGTGGAAGCAGTACTAGTTCCTGGGACGTTATAAAATGCAGACAAAGTTAAAAGGCTGATGATCATGCTATTGGGTTATATTGTTTTTTCTTAAGCTGTAGCAGCCACATTCTTACAGTCTGCTGTGGAGAAAACTTGAACCCGGACAACAACAACAACAAAATATTTCCAAGGGACAGGTACATGTAGATAACTGAGTCAAATATTTGTGTGTGATCCAGAGGCTACATATCAGTCAATGATCATAAAATTGCCCGGCTGTTTGTCTTAATAATATTTTTGACAAAGCTGAATGTAGGTCACCGGGGGTTAAAAGAAAAAGGTTGTCACTAGGTCAAATCAGACGAAACCGTAATAGATCTAGTGCTTTAGAATCCGTTTATGTTCAGTCCGATACTCACGGAACTTTGTCAGACTGCTTAGATTAGATGTGGGTGAGTTGCAAAAGGGCATTTTTGGTTTAAAAATATGTAAGTAGATCATATACCAGAAGACAAAGTTCAATTGAGTTCCATACTAATGTTGTCTAAATGGTCCTTTTGTAAAATTGTTCAAGTGGTTCTGCATTGTTTTCGTAAACTTCACAGAAGCTTTAGAACTGACTAGTAACATTTCAAAATTACCGCCTCTGAAACTGTAAAAGCAATTATACCCAATTTCATATCTAGCATCCTGTATTTGGAAAGGACAATTATTCAAATTAACCGATATATGTATAACCACATGGACCAATTCTAGAAAATTTGTGTCATGCAAAAACAATTTGTTCTAAATCTGGAGAGAAAATGTATATCCTATCCTACTGAAATTAGTTATAATGTTTGTTTTAGCAATATGTGTAAGAATAAAGATATACATGTAAGTTAAGTCGCCCAGATTCTGCGCTAGAAGAACAGTTTTATCAACCTAGAAGCCTAATTTTTTGTACACATTCTTTACAGGCATTATTAAGCTAGGGAGGAACTGTAAATATTGATGGAACTTAGACAGATATTATGCCCGGCCGAATTTCGGGTGGTGGGGGATATAGTTTTCATGTTGTCTGTCCGGCAGTCCGTTCGTCCGTCCGATCTTCCGTCCATCCAGACAGATATATTCTAAAATCGTTAACGAAAGTTAATGAAACTTTATACATGTGTTCCTCCGATATACTTTTTTTAAATGTAATGCATTGTCATGGAAAAAGGAGGCTTGGTGTCTTCCTGTCTGCTTTTTTTTTTTTTTTTTTTTTTTTTTGTTGTTGTTTTTGTTTTAATGCTGTGTCATGGAAAATGGGGGTTTGATGTATATTTCCATTCTGGACCAATATCTCTTTAACTACTGGACAAAATTTTATGAAACTTCATTTTTATATTGTTTATCACAAGCCACAGACAATCAGTATTTGTTTTTAATTTAATGAAATGTCGTGTCATGGAAAAAGGGGGCTTAATGTATATTTTTACCAATTACAAAAAAGGCCACGTTTACATGCAAAACACAATACCTCTCATAATTATGTTTCTTCAAAAAAAAAAGGTTCTTTTTTTTTTCGGTGGTGGATATCATTTCAATGAAATGCTTTGTTTTTATATTGACTGTACCTTTTGAAAACCATTTTTTAAATGAAGTCAACCGGGGTAAGAGACTTTGAACTTTTTAAACCTGTTTCTGGTGCCTAAATTACCACAGATTTTTTTCATGTAAATTTTAATATTGATGTTTGTAATTTTAGGATGACAACTTAGAAATATGCTTGCGTATAATAGTGTCTTATGGTTAAGTTATTTTGTATCTTGAATGCTTTTAACAGATTTGAACAAGAAAGGGTGAAAACTTCTGACCCATTACCCTCCAGGCAACTCTCAGGACTATCAGTCCTTTGATTCCTTTACTGGAGACTGAAGAAGTTAGGTGCTGCATGAATTATAATTTACAAGCTGAACAACCCAGTGGAAGAAGCCTTTTGAAAAAATTGTGGGAAAAGGAGAAAATGCTGGTATCCAGCATTTTCTCCTTTTCCCACGATGTTTTCTGCCCTATGCGAGGAAAATTGCACCATTTGAGCCACACTGAAATTGTTGTCTGCAAATGCGTTCAATTTGGACAAGGCTAAAATTTTGTCGTCTGGTAACGGGTTAAAGAGGTGTGTTATTTAAACAACCTAGCATTTACCGGAGACTTTAAAAGTTGGCTGCTGCATGAATTATAATTTAGAAGTCAGTTTTAAGCGGTTGTTTTATTTAACCCTTATCCTGCTACATAAAAGAAATGAAACTTTCAAGCCAACAGTAAAACCCCAAATTGTCCTATTTCTGGAGAAAAGATATCTCCCTATCAAACAGTGTAGATCCAAGATCAGACTGCAGTTTGATCTTAATCTACACTGTCCGCAAAAGGTCAGTGAGTTGCCCGTAGCAGCATAGGGGTTAAACAACCTAGCATTACAATTGATAAATATCTGGTATTAGGACTAGGCTAATTCTGTTCTAGGAAATTCTGAATTTCAAAGCTAGTAACATGATTAGCTGTGACAAATATCTCAACCTATCATATGGCTAGCCCTGAGGTTCAGTATTAGAAGAAACGCGTGTAGAATCATCATAGCCAACTTTTACGGCCGTGCCTCATCAGCAATGTCGCGTGTCAACCAGAGGATAAAGATTGGTAACCAGCATTTTCTTCATTGCCCACAATGTTTTCTAGCCTCTCAAAGACAAATGCCACAGTCTCAGCGACAGATAATTTGTCGCCTGCAAAAGCTTTCAATTTTGACAATTCTAAAATTTTGTTGTTTGTTAAAAGGGTTCAGGCATGTACTGAAAGTTCTGACCAGCCTGATCTTTGTCTATACTATTGTCCAAAGGCATCATCAAATGTTCTTAGTGCTCTTAGTTTGTGCCCCATGCTAAACAATTTAAAGGCAAATCACATCATTTAGTCCCATTGCTAGAGGAAAGCGGTTGAATCTTTGCAGGTATCAGAGTTTTCTCCTTTTTCCACAATGTTTTGTACCCTACCAAACAGAAATTTCAAATTTTGAGTCATGGCACATGTTATTTTGTTGTCTGCCAATGTTTTCAATAATACAAACCCAAATCTTGCTGTTTCAAAGTTGATTTCACCGGAAAGAAAATATCATATCGGATGAGTAGATCAACAACCAGACTGCATGTTTTGTGCAGTCTGATCTTGATCTACACTGTCCACAAAAGCGCTCCGAGTTGTGCTTGGCAGCTTACGGGTTAATGTTTATTCAATATGATTGATAGTGTTTGGTAACTTGCATTTTCTCCTCTTCCCACAATGTTTTCCACCCTTTCAAAGATATTTTATTCTTTTTGAACCACATTAATCCTTATCCTGCTAAGTAAGTGAAATGAAACTTTCAAGCCAAGAGTAAAAACCCACACTTTGCTATTTCAAAGGTATTTTTTGTTGAAAGATGTCTCCTGATCGGAGAAATGTTCTCTGTAGTCTGATCTTGATCTTGATCTACACTATCCGCAAAGTCATTGAGTGGTGCTTAGCAGCGTAAGGGTTAAATTGTCTTCTGCAAGTGCTTTGGATTTAGACAAGTATAAAATTTTGTCTTTCGGAAAAGACTTTATCTTTTACTGAGGAATGCCATGTTTCAAGGACCTTGGAAATAAGACTTTTGAAAACATTGTGGGAAAAAAGAGGATAGTGCTGATAACCAGCATCTTCTCTTTTTGATCCATGTTTCAATCCTTTAAAAGAAAAATGCTTTTGTTTGCATCAAGAATTTATCTCTTGTCTGAAAGTGCTTTCAATTTGGAGGACTTTAAGATTTTGTCTTTTGTTAAAGATTTAAGAGATTTTATCTCGGTTTAAGTTTATCTGATTTCAATGAAATTTCATCACTTTGCTTGTCCTTAATTCTTTACCAAACAGTGTTAAATTTTAATGACCTGAGGAAGACAGTGTTTGGAAATACTGTGCGAAAAGGAGTAATTGTTAGTAACCAGCATTTTCTTCTTTTCTCACAAGGTTTTCTACCTAACAAAGAGATGCCATATCATTGAGCAAAGTCCAGCTTGTTGTCTGCAAGTTCTTTCCCTATGGGCAGGTCTAAACTTTTGTCATTAGGTACAAAATAAACTAGGTAAACAAGTTACAGATTTGACCAGGGTACTTATTCACAAACCATTCTTAAGAATACACCCAGCCTTATTCTCCAGAATTGTCTAAATCTTAAAGTAACACAACTATTGACTGGCTAACCCATTTGGTTCAGCCAATCAGAAGGTGTGTTTACTACCAAATTTAGAAAATCTTGAAGACTAAGAATATTCTTCAAAATGGTTGGGGAATAAGGACCCAGATGTCATGAGCAACACTTGTATTAAGTTTCAAGGTCCTAGATTAAACGGCTTTTGAGTTAGTGCATGGAATTGATTTTCAAACAAAATTAACCCGACCTTGACCTTTGACCCAAAAACAATAGGGCACCTCCTTGGGTCATGAGCAACACTTGTATGAAGTTTCAGGGTCATAGATCAAATGGCTTTTAAGTTAGAGCACGGAAACAAAAAGATGGACAGACTGACAATGGACAGATGGACAGACAGACAGATATGGTGAAACCAGTATATACCCCTCTACTTCGTAGGTGAGGGGTCTAAAAATGTTCCTGTGGGTCCAAGTAAAGATTGGCAGATTACCTTGCATTCAAGCAAAGCTAAACAATCAAGCCAGTAAGTTTCAGGGCTTGCAATCAATGTGTCATGAATGAATCCCAGCCCAGTTAACTCTTTACCAAACGACAAAATTTTAGACTTGTCCAAATTGAAAGCATTTGCAGACAACAAATTAAAAGTCACAAATATGACTTCATTTCATTCTCTGAGAGGGTAGAAAACATTGTGGGAAAAGGAGAAAATGCTGGTTATCAACATTTCCTCCTTTTCCCATTATGTTTTCAAAAGGCTTTTTCTTAAAGGTCGTTAAAACTTGGGATTGTGTGGTAAAGGGTTAACTTTTGACCAGATGATGAAGTTTTAGACATGCCCTAATGCAAAACATTCGCAGATGACCGACTAAGTGTGCTGGGAATGACGAGATTTGTCTTTGAAAGTGTAGAAAATATGGTGGGTAAAAGAGCAAATGCTGGGTACCAGCATTTTCTTCTTTTCCCACAATGTTTTCCAAGGTATTCTGCCTTACGGTTGTTAAAATTTGGGATAGTGTGGTAAAGTAAAACTCTTTGGGAGTATTGATAGTAGTCAATTATTTATCTCTCTCACAGCTAAACTTTTTTTCCAACAGAGTTTATGTCAGAAAGTGGCTAGAGTCCAATAGCTCAGGCCATAATGTACAGGGTTTGATATCAGGGTATGGCTGGTTCCAATCCCCAGGTCTGCCAATTTCTTTCAGAGAACTGATGATAGTCATTGCTACAGTATTTGTTTCCTCTCATCACCGATCATTGCTTCTATAATGGTTAGGAGAGAAGGCAGCGAGTGGCTTTGGAGGAAAATATACGGAATATTGGGAGGAATATATACAGAATATTATGTTGTAGTAACTTTCCTGGTGCTTGTATTTAATTCGAGCAGCATGAGAAAATTTGATATTGCGTGAGACCGAAGGTCGAACGAAATGTCAAAATTTTCTTATGCAGCGAGAAGTAGATACAAGCATCAGGAAAGTTAATACAAAATAATATTCCTTTTATTATATACCGACAACTTTCAACGGCAAAATTTTGCAGTTCTTGACATTTTATTCTTTTTTTTTAAATTGGTAAACAAAATAAACAATGGTGTAGTAGCTAGTAACCTCTTTTTTATGAATGGCGGATAAATGTGATGGCATAAATTTTGACCAGTCAAATCACAAATCATTACATATGATTTCCGCGGGTGAGTTACGTCATCAATACCATACATGTATCTGGAACTGTATTTCACAGTATAGATAGATTTTTTTTTCTGTCATGTGTTATTTTTCCCGCGTGTGACGCATGTATTTGAGCCAGAAAAATTTCAGGTATATAAGAATGTGCAAAGTACTTTTTGTAGAAACTCAAAAAATGCATGCAGTGGTGGACTAAAGTCTGCGATATGACTGAAATAATGATGAAAACAGCATTAAACACCTAATGAACAAATCTTACTTTCAAGATAACCTGTATCATTTGAAAGCACAAATATCGTCTATGAAATTGCCGCTTTATTCTTCTCTATATTCCCTCATAATTTAATTCTTTACCTAAACAATCCCATTTTTTTACGACCCTGAGGTAGGAGATTCTTGAAAACATAGTAGGAAAAGAAGAAAATAATGGTTATTAGCATTTTCTCCTTTTTCGAAATCTTTTCTACCCTTCACAAGAAAAATCCCATTGATGGAGCTACATTTGATATGTCGTCTGAAAATGCTTACAATTTGGACAAGTCTAAAACTTCTTATCATCTGATAAGGAGTTAACCCTTTACTGCACAATGTCACCTTTTAACGACCCTGGGAAAGAAGCCTTTTGAAAACATTGTGGGAAAAGGAGAAAAAGCTGGTAACCAGCATTTTCTCCCTTTTTCCCACAATGTTTTCTACCCTATCAAAGAAAAATTGCACCATTTGAGCCACACTGAAATTGTCGTCTGCAAACGCTTTCAGTTTGGACAAGGCTTAAATTGTGTCGTCTGGTAAAGGGTGAAAGAGTTATCGTTAAGGAGTAATCGTCTGATAAGGAGTTAAGCAAGGGAGACTGGCATTTTTTCTTTTCTCACAATGTTTTTTACACGTTTCAAAGAGTAGTCCCATGATATGATATGACTAAATTAATAGCACAGACAAATCAGTTTGAAAGTGTTTGTTGCTGAGCCCCACTTTCAACATCATATGTTATATCACATTAGCCAGTGAACCTATCTATGCTTTCCTAGAATTTGTTTTACCAGTGCTTTGCATGATATTCTTCCAAAGCAACTGGCTGCTTTTCTACCTAATCATTGTCGAAATAATGATCAGGGATGAGGGAGGAATGAAACATTGTGGAAAAAGGAGAAACCACTGATAACCAGCGTTTTTTTCCCTTTCCAACAATATCTTCTTCCCCTTGAAAGACAAATTCCATCATTTGAGTCAGATTTACTTTGTAGTCTGCAAATTTGTTGTCTCATAGAAGCTTCAAGTCAATCTGTGTAATTGAGGGAAAAACAACCATAAAATCAAGACATGTTCACTGTAGAAATAGCAACTTCTGCTTTGACTATTTACTAAACAATCCCAAGTTCAAATGACACTGTGGCAGAGGACTTTTCAAAACATTGTAGGAAAAGGAAAGAATGCTGTTAGCCAGCATTTTCTCCTATTCCACAATGCCTTCAGCTCTTTCAAAGATAAATCCCATGACAAACTATTGATTTGTCTGCCACAAATTCTTTCAACTTGTATAAGTGTACTGTTATGTTGTTTGGTAAAGGACAAATTAGAAAATAAAGCGCTAATTTTTCACATTATTATATCAATTTATCAAGTGGTAGTTCACCCACAACCATATAAGCCATTCTCTGGCAAAAGGGGGCTTCATGCATCTCCATGATGCATTACACCAAGCAAGACATCACCTAAATATGGATCCATAAAATCCATTTTGTCAAACAACCGACTGAATCATGACATCAAATTATCCCTTGACATGCAGAAAATTTAAAGATAGCGAAAAGTTTCGGCCCTCAGCCTGCGCAGGCTGACATGGGTCGATATTTTTCACAAATGCAATAAGCCCCCTTTTCAGAGCATGGCTCACATATATATATGCATACATGAGACACACCATTCGCTAGTGTACCCTTTTGCTGTACAGTATGTGCATTCCCCCTTGGAACTCATTGGTTGTTTACTAAACAAGTAAAATCAAGTATGTATTGTTGGACACAAAACATTGTTCAATTTGATTAAACAACATAACTTTGGATGAAAAATCTAACTGATCTGTTATCATAAGACAACCTCCTTTTGGAAATATTGTGATAAATAGCCCTGTTTTAACAACATTGAGGAAGAGGGCTTTCGGACAAATTGTGGAAAAAGGAGAAAATATTTTCTTCCTTTTCTATAATGTTTTCTACACCCTCTAAGACAAAATATCAATGTTTGAGTCACATTTAATATGTCACCAACAGCTGCTTTCAAATTGGATAAGTCTGAAATTTTGTTGTCAGGTACAAAGTTAACTGGCCAGTTTTGTTCTTGTGATATCATCAAAGTAGCTAAACACACATCATCATTGTGAGGAAAACACTGCTTTTGCCATATTTAAAAAAATGTCTAGAGCAGTGATGTGAAGAGTGTTATGGTGGTTGCTGGATCTGTACTTTTTACACTAGTATAATGTACATCATCCATTGGTTCAATTTACAAAAATCATCTCGGTGTTGCCTTCCATATTCTGTCTGTTTTGTTCTACTTCTGTACTTTACCTAAAATTGAAACAGAAATAGAGGTAAGGAACAACAACCGCATCCTTAAGTAGGTCAAAGTTATCATTTGATTTAGCCTATTGCCGTCAAAGAATTACAAATTTTGAAGACAGATACGAAAATCTATTTATGTGAAAATTATTGGATTCCTTTCCCTTTAAGCCGACACAATATTGCAATCTGTATCATACACCAAACATACAACCAGACAAGACTGTTCACCTAGCACGGTGTGGCCAATATTTTAGGGAATGTATTATGGGCATGTTCATGGTCATTTTTAAAATGATGCTCATTTTGGTGTCGGCATTGCAATGACCATTCTTCTCTCATTTTTGGATCACGATCAGATGTTTTCAGACATGCCCTGGCCTAACAGTCTTTTATCAAAAGTATTAACTCACTACCATACAGACTTAACTTGTTAAGCCCCTGAAGAAGATCTTTCTTTGGAAAAGTAGTATTTGCATATTTCAAAAATTATTCCCTCTCTCCGTAAAAGTTTTCCTGTTTGTTAACTCTTTACCAAATGACAAAATTCTAGACTGGTCCAATTTAAACACATTAGCAGATGTCATATTTTCATAGGCTCAAATGAAACGTTTTTTTTTTTTTTTTTTTTCTTTTTTATTAATGGAAAGGTAGAGGAAAAAAGGAAATGCTTTCAATGGAAAGGTAGGTGAAAGAAGGAAATGCTGTTTGTTGGCATTTTCTTCTTTTCCCACATTGTTTTCAAAAGGTTTTTCCTCAGGTTCATTTAAACACAGGCGTGTTTGGTAAAGGGTTAAAAAGACATTACTTTCAAATGTTTCTCAGCTGTGTTTCTTTTCTCATAGATCAAAAACAAATAGTCTGTATGGTAATAAGTAGAACCCATTACCTAACAAATATGCTGACATAATATCTAATGTTTATTTTATACACTCCAGACATTAGACAAGACTGTCCACCTAGCACGGTGTGGCCAACATAGGGAGGAGCATTTTCTCTAAGCATGTCAATGGCCAGTTTCTTATCTGCTCAATACAATTTGCGTGTCAGCATGTTAATGGCCATCTTGCTGTCACTTTGGGGTCACGATTACGATGCTTTCGGACATGCCTTGGCCTGACAGTCTTTATATGAAAGACACATGGGCCTGTTTTGAAGAAGTAAATATTGGGGATGAGGTTTTGAATCAGACTTGGCAGAGATCCTATAGTCTCTATAGATGATCTCTGCACCAGGGTTGCCAACACACTCCATGACAGTACCATCTTAACCTACAAAATACTTTGTAACAGAAAAAGCATAAGGCCCTATATCCTTTCTGTACATTGGCCATATCGGGTACATTTTTGCAGGCCGGTACCTAGGTTATCAATGTGGTGATAGCACTGTTCACAAAACCTCTGCAAAAGTTTGAAATAAGCGTGAAAAAATGTACAAACAAAAACAATTTTGAATTTAGAAAATTATTAGAGTTTGCTATATAGAGGTTTTCTGGTATGCTTTATTTCATTCATTTTGACATAGCATAGCATGACCAGACAACAGTCCAGATGCAAAATTAAGAAAGATGTAAGACATTCACAGTATTGGCTTGAAGTGTACAAAGTTTGATTTTGACAAAGGCATTAATTCTTTACTTTCAGACTCATCTATAGTGAAAGCATTTGCAGATGCTAAATCAAATGTAGTTTAGACCATGGGAATTTTCGTAAAAAAAAAAACAAAAAAATATTGTTAGAAAGAAGAAATAACTGTTAGTCTAATGAATTCAGCTGTTTAAAGGAAATTTCTGTAAGTATGAGTTTTATCAAAGAACTTTAACCCTTAGCACATGGCAAAATTTTAGACTCGATCATGTTGAAGGTATTTACAGAATAACATTCAAATGTTTTTCAAATGATAGTATTTGTCCTTAACTACATAAAAAACATTGTGCGAAAAGGAGAAAATGCTGGTAACAAGCATTTTCTCCTTTCCCCACAATGTTTTCAAAAGGCTTCTTTCTCAGCATTGCTAAAACTCGGAGTTGTGCAGTTATGGGTTAAACCTAACGCTAAGATATCTACCGGTTAGTTTTTTTTTTTTTTTTTTTACTTGGCACCATGATATGCATTTCACCTGTTTACATAATAGTTGACAAAAGGTATTGCCAGCAAACTAATAGCTGAAATTGCCTTCTTGGTTGTAAAACCCCTGTCCCTGGTCACAAAGTATATGGAGGAAATTCCAGCTGTTAGTTAACTGAACCTCACCTTTTTATAGTAATTTAACTTATGTACAGAAGTTGCTTAAGTGATCTCTTTTTTGATGATGTGTTGTACCTGGCCCCTGTATAAACATTTGTACAGTGAAAATTCTGTCTCTCAGTTAACTTAAGCTTGCCTTCTTAGGGGCATTTAATGATAGTGCAAAGGTTTAATAAAGTGACTGAAAAGAACTTTATGGTTTCATAGTTAATGTATATTTGATGTATTACATATGATTTGAAAGTGGTATTGCAAGCAACCTGATAGTTGAAACTTTCATTTTGTTCTATAGCGCCCCTGTCCCAGGCCACAATGTATTAACTGGTAATGGAAATTCCAACTGTCAGTCTGCCGATAACCACATGTCTATACAACCTTAATGCTTTATGTTCTATGTAAGAACATTTAAAATTAATCCTTTGATTTATATATAACCTAGCAGTTCAAATATTTATATGTTATAGATGGTTTTTTTTAGAACCAGACTCAAATGTTAACCAAACTTGCTAAGATTTGTATTTAACCCAACAGTTCATATAATTCAAAGAGGATATTTTCAGGAGCTAGATTTTGCAGCCTGTATTTAGTCCAGAGCTAAATTCCGTAATGAAAGAACATTTTATTGGCTACTTGAGGTATATTTTACCTGTTTACAGTTAAAGTATTGTTAGCAACCTGGTAGTTTAAACTTGCATTTGTGCTTTATAATTCCTACCATCAGTTAAATGAATCTCACTTGTCTACTTTATATGGGTAAAACATTTTATTATAAGTTGACTGGAAAGAATCTGTGGTGTGTAAATACATGTGCAAAAGCTTTTAGATACAAATCATTGCAAACATTCTCTTTATAGTTATTGAAAAGCTTCTATACTGTGAAAAAGTTCAACGTTTTTCTTATCGTTTTAGCCTTTCCCAAACAACAAAATTGTAGACATGTCCAGAATGAAAGCATTTTCAGATGACAAATCAAATCTGCATCAAATAATGGTTTTTGATATGATAGAAAACACAGAAGGAAAAGGAGAAAATGCTGCTTACCATCATTTTCTCCTTTTCCCACCATGTTTTCAAAAGCCAGTTTTAGTTAAAGCTCAGGATTTTGTGGTAAAGGGTTAGCCTATAATCTTTCACAGTTATTCAGGTAACTGATGGATGCAAAGCTACACAAAAATATAATACAGAAAATAAAAACTTGTGGACCTTTGTACAATGAAGACGAGTATGAATGTCTTGCACCCAGTACTCTTACTATTGCATCAGCACTGCCAAAATGAAGTGCATTGCAGACAAAGATTTTATGCACAAAATGATGAAATAAGAAATACACTATAACCTTCTCTAGCTCTACTGATGGAAAGTCCTATTGAGCCAAAGTAATATGAATTTAGAAAAAAAATATTGAAAACGACAACTTTGACCTACCTCCAGTCCATGACCATGCCAAAGTGTCCTTATCAGCTAGTTAATTTCCTCCCTGAAAGAAATTTAAAAGGAACATTAAAACACTGAAAATAAAACTGTTCATCATCTACATATACAAATCATATGATTAACAAAATTCAACACCTACTTTAAAGACATGTACCACAATGAATGAATGAATGGTGTTTCACAGTGTATTGGCAGCTACGGTATTCTAATACCTATGAACAGATTTAATGATTAATTGATTAAATGGTGTTTTTCACTGTTTCAACATCATTTCAGTCATATGACTGTTATATCTCTCATATTCATGTAAGTCCTAAGGTTTCACTAGTACTAGGCTAGGCCTATGAAGTGTCTTGCCAAGTAAACTCTGACAAACAACCCAGTGCTATCTGCGAGGATCAAACCTGGGGCCTCCAGGTTATGAGACCTATACTTTACCACTGAGTCATGCAGGACCCCACGTGAACTGGAAATTTAAAACAAAAGGATGAAAAACTTAAGAAAAAATAAAGGTTGTAAAGGGAGGTCTACATATGAGCCATGCTCTATGAAAAGGAAGCTTAATGCATCTGTTAAAAAGTTTGGACCCATGTTGTGTTCTTACCTCCCATGGGTGTTTTAAAAACCTTTTGGGAAAAGGGGGAAAACGGTAACCAGAATTTTCTTTTTCCACAATATTGTTTACAACATAAACATCATCATTAGAGCAACATTTGTTTTGTTGTCAGCAAGTACTTTCGAAATTTTGGACAGGCCTAAAACTTTGTTGCCTGGTAAAGAGTTAACTCTTTACCAAACTAAAAATGTTAGATTGATTAATTGTATGGTCTTTAATGCCATTTTCAACATTATTTCAGTTATATCCCAGCAGCTATCCATGCTTTAATGGAGTTCATTTTACTGGTACTATGCATTATGTTCTTTCTGAGCCACTGGCTGCTTTCCCACATAACCATTGCTGACACAATGGTCAATGGTGAGAGAGGAATAAATCCTATCACAACGACTATCAATAATCCCCGGAAGAAATTGGCCAAGCTGGTGATCAAACTAGTGACCCCGGGTTCCCAAGTCCTGTATGCTACCGACTGAGCTACCAGGGCTAGGCTACAAAATTTCAGAACTGTTGGTACTGAATATACATGCAGACAATGTACTTAACCAAAATCTGAAATTTGCTTGTAAGAGAGAAGAAAACTTTGTTGGAAAAGGAGAAAATGCTGGTCACAATGAAGAGTGTTAAGCAAGCTTTCAGGGACTTCCAATTCCTGATGAAATATTTTTGGGTTTTCTGCAAAATACAATCATGTTCTTTGGAAAATATTGTGGCTAAAGGTGTATTCCTTATTTAGCCAAATTCCATTCGACCTAAATAAATGCCAGTAATGCCTATTTTACAAAAATATTCTCATAGGTACCTGCAGCAAATTTGTTTCAGGAGTTTGCTTAATAAACACGGTGGATATTTTAAGTTAGTTTAACCCTTTACCACGCATCCCAAATTTTAACCACCCTGTAAGAGAGGGCTATAGGAAAATATTGTGGAAGAAGGAGAAAATGCTGGTAAGCAGCATTTTCTGCTTTCCCCACAATGTTTTCTACTGTATCAAAGACAAAATCATCAATATAGCATCATTTGTCATCTGGAAATGCTTTCAACTTGGACCACTCCAAAATTTTGTCATTTTGTAAAGAGTTAACCCTTTACCACACAATCTCAAGTTTTAATGAGAAAAATGCTTTTGCAAATATTGTGTGAATAGAATAAAATGCTTGTAACCAGCATTTTCTTCTTTTCCCCAAATGTTTTCTACCCTTTCAAAGACAAATCCATTTTTTGAGCCATATTTAAATAAGTTGTCTGCATATGCTAATAATTTGGACAAGCTTAAGAATAGATGTTTGGTAGTCAAAAGACTTTCCAGATATTGCATTTTTATATACTGGTATTACATCGGAGAAAAAAATCACAGTTTAGATTTAAGATCAGATTGCACATTCTGTACAGCCTGATCTTAATCAGAACAGAACATCGTTTAAATTCATGCCTTTAGTCACACGATTTCTTCATTTTACTACTTTCATTTCCAAATGGTATATAATCAGATACTAAATAAGTGAATAAGTGAAAGGGATATTAATATACCTAATCCATGTTAAACTTACCATGTAGATGCTCTGCTGACTTGTTGATTCTTCACATAACTGCTTTGGGCAATGTGTCTGTCATCGTCTTTTCCAAGTACTATCACTTCAAAGCCATGGTATCTTAAAATGAAAAAAAAAAAAAAAAGGAAAACCTTTTTTTTGTGGGGTGGGGTGGGATTGGGGGGGGAAACAATTAATGGTAGGGAAGGAACACTTTTTCAAGAAAAATCCACATTTTACATTGTTCACCTTTTTTTACATGTCTGTTTTTCATTTTGTGTGTGTGTGTGTTTTTTTTTTTTTTTTTTTTTTAATCATCTAAATATGTTGCTGTGGAAAGCTGACTGTATGCATTTTCAATGTGTCAGTTTCATTTTATACATTCTACAAGTGTTTCTTGCTAATACATGTGTTTGGGAGTGAGAATGACCTGCTGCTATAGAAAGCTGTGTGCATATCTAACATATCTAACTTGTCAATTACACCTTTGCTACGTAACTTTACCTTTCAAGTAAATATAAAGTAGAGTTTAGTTCTTTTATGTTAATATTTTCATTTTCAATCACAGATTTTTTTTTTTTTTTTTTTTTTTTTTTTCATTCTTAAAGTACTGGAAAGTTTTAGTTTATACTCCATATGCAGTTTCATGACTGTTGATTTACAGTTTAAATATTTTTTAGAATCTAAGTTTGTATCTAAGGTAATTTTTTGAAGATTCCTTTGCACTTTGCAAATTTGTTGTTTTAGTTCCTTGTGAAAATTGTTGTGCAAATTCCTTCCATTACTCTTAAAATTAAGATTTAATGGAAAATGCTAGCTTCTGATACTTATTGCAATATTTTTGCCAGGGACAGGGGGTATCAGAAACAAACATATCCCAACAGAAATTCCCTACATTTTTTTCTTAATCCTTTAATACTTCATTTTCTGTTTTTGATTTCAATTTCTCTTTTTATGATAATTTTTTCTTTTCATGTTATTTCTTTTAATTCTTTTTCAATTTAAGAATTCTTTTATTAAGATTTCTTTCAGGTTGTTTCTGTTTATTTTTTTTTTTTTTTATAGTTTCTTAGTTTTTCTTTTTATTTTTAATCATTTTTGTTTACTATATTATATTTTTGTTTACTGTTATATATTTTCCCATGGTTTTTTTTCTGTTGATGTTGTTTTTCATTCTTTTTATTTTCTATTTCTGCAGTTTTATTGCTTTCATTTTAAATTTTTTTTTTTTTTTTTTTTTTTTTTTTGTTTAGTTATTTTTTTCCTTCATTCTTTTCATGCTTCTTTTTCTGTTTTTCATTTTTATTTCTCTTTTTATGGGTTTTAATTTTCTTTTCATGTTACCTTATTTTATTCCTTTTTCAAGTTTTTCATTCTTTTAGTAACATTTTTTTTTCTTTTTACATCATTTTTGTTATAATTTTATTTCTCTTTGTAATTTTTTCTAATATTCTTTAAAGTTTTCTTTAATTTTCTTATCATGTTATTTCTTTTTATTCTTTTTAAAGTTTTTCATTCTTTTGATAAGATTTTTTTCAGTTCTTTTATGATTTCATTATAATTTTCTTTCTTTTCAAGTATTTTCTTATTTCTTCTTTCTTTTGGTCTTTATTCTATTGTTCTAATCTTTTGTCTTTTTCATTTTTTACACATTTTTTTTTAAAAAAACTGTTTACTTTTTTTTACATTTGTTTATTTTTTGTTTTTGTTTGGTTATTTTTTTATTACAAGTTTTATTCTTTTTATTATAGTTAGAATTTTCTTTCTTTTCTTTTTTTATAGTTTCTTAGTTTTTCTTTTTCTTTTTAATCATTTTTGTTTACTATATTAGAATTTTGTTTACTATTATATATTTTCCCGTGTTTTTTTTTTTTTTTTTTTTTTTTTTTTTCTGTTGATGTTGTTTTTCATTCTTTTTATTTTCTATTTCTTCAGTTTTATTGTTTTCATTTTAAATTCTTTAATTTTTTTGTTTAGTTATTTTTTCCTTCATTCTTTTCATGCTTCTTTTTCTGTTTTTCATTTTTATTTCTCTTTTTATGGGTTTTATTTTTCTTTTCATGTTATCTTATTTTATTCCTTTTTCAAGTTTTTCATTTTTTAGTAACTTTTTTTTTCTTTTTTTTATCATTTTTGTAATAATTTTATTTATCTTTGTAATTTTTTCTCATATTCTTTAAAGTTTTCTTTATTTTTATCATGTTATTTCTTTTTATTCTTTTTAAAGTTTTTCATTCTTTTAATAAGATTTTTTCAGTTCTTTTATCATTTTATTACAATTTTATTTCTTTTCTAGTATTTTCTTATTTCTTCTTTCTTTTGGTCTTTATTCTTTTGTTCTAATCTTTTGCCTTTTTCATTTTTTACACATTTTTTTAAAAAAAACTGTTTACTTTTTTTTTACATTTGTTTTTTGATCATTTTAGGTTTTGGTTATTAAAGTTTTCTCCCCTTTTTCTGTTGATGTTGCTTTTCTTCATTTTTTTAAAATTCTTTTCATAATTTCTTATTCTAAATTTTGCCATTTTCAGTTGTTTTTTTACATGTTTGTTTTACAGACTGTTTCTTTCTCTTTTTTTACGTTTTTAAATTGTCTTCGTTTATTATTATCATATTCTAATTGTTTTTACTTTTTTCTGTTGTTGTTGTTTTATCTTTTTTTTTTCAATTTGTGTGTTTCCCCCCCCCCCAAAAAAAAATTTTTTTTTCATTTTTTACGAGTTTTTATCTCTAAGATTTTTTTTTTTTTTTTTTTTTTTTTTTTTTCCCTACTTTCTATCAATAAGATTCTTTTTGGTTTTTGCTTTGATCAATTTATTTTGTTTCCTGTCTTTTGTTTCAAGATTTGTCCAATTGCATTAAACAGAGTTGAACCATTTTTTTTTTTTTTTTTTTTTTTTTTTTTTTTTTTTTTTTTTAGTGTTTTGATCCGTTTCATGTACTACCCTGGGGAAATATAACCATGTGTGTAACATTTTAAGGAATAAAACATATTCATGAACAACCCAGCTAAAAATAAAAATCACCCTTTACAGAAGTACGTAACAAATTCATGTCTTGGGGATTGGTTTAGTAAATTGTTTGGTAAGATATGGTATCTGCTTTAAAAGGAGAATTTGCTTTCCAATCTGTCCCCACTGTCAAGATTTCATGTCTGAATTTGCTTTCCAATCTGTCCCCACTGCCAAGATTTTATGTCAGAGTCTCAGTATACTTGTGTAAATGTCCCTAGTATATTATGGAATACTATAAGCCCAGACAAATTGGATGGGAACCAGGATACTCAAAGCTGAGACAGCTCTGTTTCATGTTATGTGCTTTTGCTATTTCCAAAGTATGTTTGTAAAGAGATATATTATCAGTGTCCTTGATCTACTATGACCTATACTCCACCAAATGAATGAATGAATGAATGTTGTTTTATGGCGCATCGACAGCTTTGGTCATTTAGCGCGCATATCTGTGTTGAAGGAACGATTAAGGCGGATTTTTTTCTAAAAAGATTTGAGACATGCTGACAGTAAAAGAGTTAAATTAAGAAGGATCATGTGAGATCTAAGTATGTATAAAAGATATAATTGAGCAACAGGGCTTCCCTATTAACTCAAAAAGGTTTTGAATAATGATGTTAAGACTGTGATAAAAAGATTTGAACAGTCTTAAATTGATAATAAAGGAGTCTTTAAATGAAGAATGAATGTCTCCAATGAGATAAGATGCCCTCAAAAGAGGTAATCCTCCCATTAAGGAGATGCAAACTTAAGATTGTGATAAAAAATTTGAACAGTCTTAAAATGATAAGAAAAAGTCTTTAAATGATGAAAGGTTATGTGTAACTGATAATGTGCATAAAATATAATATTGAGTGGCTGGGCAATCCCTGGCTACTCAAAGTAAAGAATGTAAAAAGGTGGATAAGAAACTAAAGAGTAAATATCACAGTTTATTGTAAATGCCAATCTCCTTTATGAAAGCGATAATAGATTCAACGCTGACAGAATCAAAGAGATTTTTTAAACTATCGACGTTGAAATATTTTGTACGAACTGGTTGAAAGTCAATGCAATCTAGTAGAATGTGTTTTATAGAGAAGGGTGCATTGCATGGAATACATTCAGGGGCATCATCTCTGGTCAAGAGCCAGGAATGTGTAATGCGTGAATGGCCAATTCTAAGTCGTGCAATTATCACTTCTTCTCGACGAACAGACCTGTAAACGGGGTACCATTCACCGAGGGAAGGTTTAACTGAATGTAGTTTATTGAAAACATCAGCATCCCACTGGGATTGCCAAGAAGATTGGATATGTGTTAAAACAGAGGATTTAAAATCAGTGTGTGGAACTTTAAAATCTGAAATGGGAAGGTTAAGTGCAGATTTGGCAGACCTATCGGCATTTTCATTGCCTTTGATGCCTACATGACTTGGAAGCCAGCAGAACACCAATCTATTCATAGAAGAAATTTGTGAAATCCTTTCAAGTAAACTACAGATTAAGGGGTTCTCAAGTCGTTGATTTGAAAGGGCCTGTAATGTTGACAAAGAGTCCGAAAAGATAATGAAACGGTTGGAATTAGAATGTTCAGCTAGATTAAGGGCAAGATCAATAGCTTTAATCTCTGCAGAGAAAATAGAGGAATTGTTTGGAAGGCGGCACTTTAAGCTCCTTTCTCCATAAATAGCGGCAGCTGCTACAGAATTTCCCTCTTTAGATCCATCTGTATAGATTGGTTTGAAGGAAAAATAATGCTCCTTTATCTCGTTGTATCTAGCATGAAACACAGTTCTATCCGTGACTGACTTTTTGTCGGATGCAAGGTCAAATCTGAATTCTGCACTGTTTAGTGTCCATGGAGGGATTTCAGAGATTTTATAGTCGGCAATAGACTCAATGTCTATGCCAAGGTTATCTACAATGGGCTCCATGCGGATACCAAATGGAGGAATAACATTTGGTTTCCTTTCAAAAAGACGTTTATACTGAGGTTTAAAAACAACTTTATGAGTTGGATTAAAACGATTTGATTTCAGTTTTAAAAGATATTGAAGCGATAGTTTTTCCCTCCTATAAGAAAGAGAAGGTTCATTAGCCTCAACATAGAGACTATTGACAGGAGAAGTTCTGAAAGCTCCAAGAACAAGACGCAGGCCTTCGTGGTGTATAGGATCGAGAATTTTAAGGCAAGATTTACGGGCTGATCCGTATACAATAGATCCATAGTCCAATTTGGAGCGAACTAAAGACCGATAAAGCCGCAAGAGGACTTTACGGTCTGCTCCCCATTCAGAATGGGCCACAACCTTTAGAAGATTAAGAGCCTTCTTGCATTTCTTTTTAAGTGCAGTGATGTGAGGAAGGAAGGAAAGCTTTCTGTCAAAGATGACTCCAAGAAATTTAAACTCAGAAACGACTTCAATTTTAGTTTTGTCCAAATACAGTTCAGGGTCTGGATGAACACCACGTAAATTACAAAGGTGCATGCATTTTGTTTTGGACTTTGAAAATTTGAAGCCATTTTCTTCAGACCACGTTCGGAGTTTGTTGAGACACTGTTGAAGTTGTCTCTCAATAATATTCATATTTCGAGATCTGAAGCATATAACAAAGTCATCAACATAAAGAGAACAGTCTACACCAGGACAGATAGCTTTAACTATACTGTTTATTTTTACACTAAAAAGTGTGACAGAGAGAATACATCCTTGGGGTACACCCATCTCCTGTTCACGGGTTCCCGAGACAGTATTACCAACTCGGACGCGGAAAAGACGTTCATCCAAGAAGGCCGAGATAAAAAGAGGAAGACGGCCTCGAAGACCAAAGTCATGTAAGTATTTTAGAATTCCGTATTTCCAAGTCGTATCATAAGCGCTTTCAAGGTCGAAAAAGACAGATACTACATGTTGTCTATTAATAAAGGCTTCTCTGACAAAGGTTTCAAAGCGGACAAGATGATCGATGGTGCCACGTTGGCGACGAAATCCACTCTGTACATCAACGATGAGGTTGTTTTTTTCTAGAAACCAGACAAGCCTGTCGTTGACCATACGTTCTAGAGTGAATGAATGAATGAATGAATGTTTTTTTATGGCGCATCGACAGCTTTGGTCATTTAGCGCGCATATCTGTGTTGAAAGAACGATTAAGGCGGATTTTTTTTCTTAAAAGATTTGAGACATGCTGATAGTAAAAGAGTTAAATTAAGAAGGATCATGTGTGATCTAAGTATGTATAAAAGATATAAATGAGCAACAGGGCTTCCCTATTAACTCAAAAAGAATGAATGAATGTTGTTTTATGGCGCATCGACAGCTTTGGTCATTTAGCGCGCATATCTGTGTTGAAGGAACGATTAAGGCGGATTTTTTTCTAAAAAGATTTGAGACATGCTGACAGTAAAAGAGTTAAATTAAGAAGGATCATGTGAGATCTAAGTATGTATAAAAGATATAATTGAGCAACAGGGCTTCCCTATTAACTCAAAAAGGTTTTGAATAATGATGTTAAGACTGTGATAAAAAGATTTGAACAGTCTTAAATTGATAATAAAGGAATGAATGAATGAATGAATGTTGTTTTATGGCGCATCGACAGCTTTGGTCATTTAGCGCGCATATCTGTGTTAAAAGATAATAAAAGTGAAATTGTTTAAACTGAAAAAAGTTTGAATACATTAATAATGATAAAAAAGTTGGGTTAAGAAGTGTTATGTGTGACCTTCATATGTATAATGGAAATAATTGAGTGACAGGGCAATCCCTATCTACTCAAAAAGTTTTAAATCACAGTTAGGAATAAGAATGTGAATAGTAGCTTAAAGGTAATGAGAACTTAACATTGAGAAAAGTGTGTAAAGAATGTAAAAACATGGGTAAGAAACTCAAAAAACAAATATCACAGTTTATTGTAAATACCAATCTCCTTTATGAAAGCGATAATAGATTCAACGCTGACAGAATCAAAAAGATTTTTTAAACTATCGACGTTGAAATATTTTGAACGAATTGGTTGAAAGTCAATGCAATCTAGTAGAATGTGTTTTATAGAGAAGGGTGCATTGCATGGAATACATTCAGGGGCATCATCTCTGGTCAAGAGCCAGGAATGTGTAATGCGTGAATGGCCAATTCGAAGTCGTGCAATTATCACTTCTTCTCGACGAACAGACCTGTAAACGGGGTACCATTCACCGAGGGAAGGTTTAACTGAATGTAGTTTATTGAAAACATCAGCATCCCACTGGGATTGCCAAGAAGATTGGATATGTGTTAAAACAGAGGATTTAAAATCAGTGTGTGGAACTTTAAAATCTGAAACGGGAAGGTTAAGTGCAGATTTGGCAGACCTATCGGCATTTTCATTGCCTTTGATGCCTACATGACTTGGAAGCCAGCAGAACACCAATCTATTCATAGAAGAAATTTGTGAGATCCTTTCAAGTAAACTACAGATTAAGGGGTTTTCAAGTCGTTGATTTGAAAGGGCCTGTAATGTTGACAAAGAGTCAGAAAAGATAATGAAACGGTTGGAATTAGAATGTTCAGCTAGATTAAGGGCAAGATCAATAGCTTTAATTTCTGCAGAGAAGATAGAGGAATTGTTTGGAAGGCGGCACTTTAAGCTCCTTTCTCCATAAATAGCGGCAGCTGCTACAGAATTTCCCTCTTTAGATCCATCTGTATAGATCGGTTTGAAAGAAAAATAATGCTCCTTTATCTCATTGTATCTAGCATGAAACACAGTTCTATCCGTGACAGACTTTTTGTCAGATGCAAGGTCAAATCTGAATTCTGCACTGTTTAGAGTCCATGGAGGGATTTCAGAGATTTTATAGTCGGCAATAGATTCAGTGTCTATGCCAAGGTTATCTACTATGGGCTCCATGCGGATACCAAATGGAGGAATAACATTTGGTTTCCTTTCAAAAAGACGTTTATATTGAGGTTTAAAAACAACTTTATGAGTTGGGTTAAAACGATTCGACTTCAGTTTTAAAAGATATTGAAGCGATAGTTTTTCCCTCCTGTAAGAAAGAGAAGGTTCATTAGCCTCAACATAGAGACTATTGACGGGAGAAGTTCTGAAAGTGCCGAGTACAAGACGCAGGCCTTCGTGGTGTATAGGATCAAGAATTTTAAGGCAAGATTTACGGGCTGATCCGTATACGATAGATCCATAGTCTAATTTGGAGCGAACTAAAGACCGATAAAGCCGCAAGAGGACTTTACGGTCTGCTCCCCATTCAGAATGGGCCACAACCTTTAGAAGATTAAGAGCCTTCTTGCATTTCTTTTTAAGTGCAGTGATGTGAGGAAGGAAGGAAAGCTTTCTGTCAAAGATGACTCCGAGAAATTTAAATTCAGAAACGACTTCAATTTTAGTTTTGTCCAAATACAGTTCAGGGTCTGGATGAACACCACGTAAATTACAAAGGTGCATGCATTTTGTTTTGGACTTGGAAAATTTGAAGCCATTTTCTTCAGACCACGTTTGGAGTTTGTTGAGACACTGTTGAAGTTGTCTCTCAATAATATTCATATTTCGAGATCTGAAGCATATAACAAAGTCATCAACATAAAGAGAACAGTCTACACCAGGACAGATAGCTTTAACTATACTGTTTATTTTTACACTAAAAAGTGTAACAGAGAGAATACATCCTTGGGGCACACCCATCTCCTGTTCACGGGCTCCCGAGACAGTATTGCCAACTCGGACACGGAAAAGACGTTCATCCAAGAAGGCTGAGATAAAAAGAGGAAGACGGCCTCGAAGACCAAAGTCATGTAAGTCTTTAAGAATTCCGTATTTCCAAGTCGTATCATAAGCGCTTTCAAGGTCGAAAAAGACAGATACTACATGTTGTCTATTAATAAAGGCTTCTCTGACAAAGGTTTCAAAGCGGACAAGATGATCAATGGTGCCACGCTGGCGACGAAATCCACTCTGTACATCAACGATAAGGTTGTTTTTCTCTAAAAACCAGACAAGCCTGTCATTGACCATACGTTCTAGGGTCTTGCAGAGACAACTAGTAAGAGCTATTGGACGATAGTTATCTGGGTCACTAGCATCCTTGCCAGGTTTTGGGATAGGAATGACTAGTGCCTCTCGCCAGGACGAAGGAAAATCACCGGATTGCCAGATATCATTAAAAATATCAAGTAAAACAGAGAGGGAAGTAAAAGGTAAGTGTTTTAAAAACTGGTAATGAACTTTATCTTGGCCGGGAGAAGAATCGTGAGCTTTATTCAGAGCTGATTTTAATTCTTTAAAGGTGAAGAGTTTATTATAGTGCTCTGAATTAGAAGAATTGAAATCAAGTTTTTTCTTTTCTTCTCTGGCTTTATTCCTCTGAAACTTTTCAGAATAGTTTGCAGAGGAAGACTTTTTGCAAAAGGTGTCAGCAAGAGCATCAGCTATATCCTGGGGTGATTCCAACGAAGTATTGTTAACATTCAGGTGACTGAGAGGGGGTTGGCCTTTGCCATTGATTTTTCTAATCATGTCCCAGGTTTTTTTTGTAGTAGTTCTACTATTTAATTTAGATACATATTGTCTCCAAGCCTTGCGCTTACTTTCTCTAATGGTACGACGGGCCTTTGCCCTGGAAATACGGAATAGGTTATGATTTTCTTTGGTAGGTCTGAGGTTAAACTTTCTAAGGGCTTGTTTTCTGTCTCTGACAGCCTGTTTACAATCATCATTGTACCAAGGTTTGTCAGGACGTTTTGGATTTGTCGAGGTCTGGGGGACGGACTGTTTAGCTGCATCAATTAATAGGGAAGTGAAAAGTTTTGCGGGATCATCGCAATCTCCAAATTTGTCATGTGTAATGGTCTGTTCACAGACGGTTTCAAATCTGTTCCAATTGGCTTTGGAGAGCTTCCATTTCTGTGGTTTTATGCTGCTGGATGGTTGTGTAGATGAAAAGATAATAGGGAAGTGATCACTTCCACACAAATCCTCAGTCACTTTCCAGGTGAAATCGGGAAGTAAGACTG
Source organism: Tridacna gigas (assembly GCA_945859785.2). Taxonomy (NCBI): domain Eukaryota; kingdom Metazoa; phylum Mollusca; class Bivalvia; order Cardiida; family Cardiidae; genus Tridacna; species Tridacna gigas. The sequence continues at coordinate 27,906,587 of OX244031.2, read as the reverse complement.
GGCTGCATAAGGTTAAATCAATAGAAGAGTAAGATCCAGTTGCTGGATGCAAGTAGGTTTTGGATTTGTTATCATTCATGAAAGATAAAGAGTTGTTTGAAATGAAGTTCTCCAACTGTAAACCTCTCTGGTTAGTGTCATCGCAACCCCACATAACATTGTGACCATTAAAGTCCCCAGCAAGAATATAGGGGGATGGCAATTGGGAAATGAGATCATTCAGATTGGTCTCATTAATAGGTGTGCTCGGGGGGAGATATAAAGAACATAGTGTAACGGCACTGTGTAAAGATAATCTGATGGCAACAACTTGTAAGTTTGTGTTAAGAGGGATAACTTTATGAGGTATGTTGTTATTAACAATAACAGAAACACCACCTCTAGCTTTCTCGCCTTCGGTAAAGACTTTATTGTAAATGGAATGGTATTTGATTGAGATATCATCCTCCTGTTTAAGGAAGGTTTCTTGAAGACAAACAGCAACTGGTTTGTGATCACTAATTAAAAGGGAAAGTTCGTCAAAGTTTGACTTCAGACCTCGACAATTCCACTGGATTATGGTATCCATTGTGCATGAAGAAAGTATAAAAGCTAAAGTAAAAAAAGAGGTTGTAAACCAATGCATTTTAAAATAGGTTGATTAAGACTTCATTACAGTTGTCTCGGGTTTGGACGTGTGCCAAGTGTCAGTGTCCTTGTTCCAAGTATCCTTAGAAATGGACCAGATAGAGGCTTCTGAATCTGAAGCCTCACCTTCCAGATTTTCAGCATCTGCATCCATGTCCTCTAGCTCCGAAAATCTGTTGGAGGTAGGGACAGGATCATTTACTCTGACTGTGATTTCACAAGATTCATGGGAATCTCTAGATTGTGGTTTAGATTTGGAAGAAGACCTTTTAGGAGATCGAGGTGTATGATTAGGTTTGTTATCTTTAGATGAAACATTAGATTTTATTGTAGACTGTGAAGATGGAGGTTGGGGTTTCTTTGGAGGCTGTTGTGAAGGGGGAGATGGTTTTGAAGGTTTTTTTGAAGAGATATTTTGCGAAGAGGTAGACGGCTTTGAAGTTTTTTGTGAAGAAATACTTTGAGAGTTTGTGGGTTTTGAGGTTGCAGAAGGGGTTTTGTTTGTTGTAGACGCAGATGGAGAGTCAGGAATTAGTTTGGACAAGGTGGATGGAGGGAGAAGTTCTTTCAGCTCAGTAGCTACATCAGGAAATTTTTGAAGGAGAACTTTCGCTAGAATCTTACAAGTGCTGCAGTCATCCTTTTCAGTTGACGAGCCAACAACACCTGCATAGCTAGGACTAGAAGAGGTTTTCTTTTTTTGTTCAAATATTTTCCTTGCTTCTGGAAAGCTAACATTATTGTTGTATTTAATGGACAGCACTTCTTTTTCTTCTCTCCATACAGGACACTCTCTAGAAAAGGTAGAGTGTGGAGACTTGCAATTAATGCAGAGAGGGGGATTGGAACATGTAGTACTGTCATGGTCAGGTCCTTGATGAGCACATTTAGAGCATGTTTCTTGATTTTGACATTTACTGATGTGATGGCCGTATCGCTGGCATTTAAAACATCGCAAGGGATTTGGCACATACACATCTACTTTTACAATTTGGAAACCTATCTTGATAGATGTTGGGAGAACAGGTGAAGAAAATGTTAGAATGTATGTGTTTGTAAGTCTCTGTTCTCCATCTCTGCGTACAGAAATTCGCTGAACATCGGATACACCTTGTTGTTTTAGGTTGTCTTTTATTTCTTGTAAGGAGTTGCAGTAGGAAAGCTCCTTGCATCTAATTACTCCTTTACAAGAATTGAGTGAGGGATGTGCGAAAATTTTAACGTCTGTGTCAAAGAATTTTTTGTGTTTTAAGAGATTCAGTGCCTGTTGATTTGTAATACATTCAACTAAAAGGGTCTGATCTTTGAGTTTTTTGACAGATTTTGGAGTTCCAAGGATGCTGGTAATCTGTTTTTCTATTATGAAAGGAGATAGTTTTGTTATGGGTTTTGAAGGATCTTGGGACTGTATAACGATAAAACGCGGAGAGTGAAAAGAAGTAGGAATTGAAGCTTCTGTTTCAGATTCACTATCTGAAAGAGGGCGTTTACTTTCAGTAAGCTTGGCCTTTTTTTGCGACGCCATGTTTGTGTATAAAATTTCACCACCGATGCTCCCCACCCACCACGGAGCCCAACAAGGGGTCATGGTCTGGGAAAAGCCCATTCGCAGACCATGACAGGGATACATCAGTGGTATACTCGGTATGAAAGGGCTAGACTGGACAGATGTATTCTCGCAGAAAGTCTTACCAAGCTTAGACGATCATTGAGAGGTCACAAATGTCAGCCAAACACCAAAAACTTTCACCCGATTGACCCATGAGCCACCGCCTTCTAGGGCAGGACAAGAAATATGAAAAGAGTGTGATAAATATGAAGAAGATAGTAATTTTGATTGAGAGAGGGCTACAAAAGAAAGAACATATTAGATGCCCTAGGGCAAGGCATGACCAGCCGATTGATCAGGACGGGCCTTCCTGACCTCCCGTTTAGTTCAATTCAAGGCCAAAGTGGTGTGTTGCGAAAACAGAGCTATCAAACGGCCGAGCCCTGAATCCACTCAACCACCAGGATCCCGTCATCGAACGACACGAGTTGCAGCCCACGGCAAACGGGCAGGCACAGTGGGGGGGTCTTACCCCTGCTGTAGTGCGACAGCTGAGCTATTTCTATCCCCCCGCCCAGCTGGGGGCAGATAATAAAGGAGTCTTTAAATGAAGAATGAATGTCTCCAATGAGATAAGATGCCCTCAAAAGAGGTAATCCTCCCATTAAGGAGATGCAAACTTAAGATTGTGATAAAAAATTTGAACAGTCTTAAAATGATAAGAAAAAGTCTTTAAATGATGAAAGGTTATGTGTAACTGATAATGCGCATAAAATATAATATTGAGTGGCTGGGCAATCCCTGCCTACTCAAAGTAAAGAATGTAAAAAGGTGGATAAGAAACTAAAGAGTAAATATCACAGTTTATTGTAAATGCCAATCTCCTTTATGAAAGCGATAATAGATTCAACGCTGACAGAATCAAAGAGATTTTTTAAACTATCGACGTTGAAATATTTTGTACGAACTGGCTGAATGAATGAATGAATGAATGTTGTTTTTATGGCGCATCGACAGCTTTGGTCATTTAGCGCGCATATCTGTGTTGAAGGAACGATTAAGGCGGATTTTTTTTCAAAAAAGATTTGAGACATGCTGACAGTAAAAGAGTTAAATTAAGAAGGATTATGTGTGATCTAAGTATGTATAAAAGATATAATTGAGCAACAGGGCTTCCCTATTAACTCAAAAAGGTTTGGAATAATGATGTTAAGATTGTGATAAAAAATTTGAACAGTCTTAAAATGATAAGAAAAAGTCTTTAAATGATGAAAGGTTATGTGTAACTGATAATGTGCATAAAATATAATATTGAGTGGCTGGGCAATCCCTGCCTACTCAAAGTAAAGAATGTAAAAAGGTGGATAAGAAACTAAAGAGTAAATATCACAGTTTATAGTAAATGCCAATCTCCTTTATGAAAGCGATAATAGATTCCACGTTGACAGAATCAAAAAGATTTTTTAAACTATCGACGTTGAAATATTTTGTACGAACTGGCTGAAAGTCAATGCAATCTAGTAGAATGTGTTTTATAGAGAAGGGTGCATTGCATGGAATACATTCAGGGGCATCATCTCTGGTCAAGAGCCAGGAATGTGTAATGCGTGAATGGCCAATTCGAAGTCGTGCAATTATCACTTCTTCTCGACGAACAGACCTGTAAACGGGGTACCATTCACCTAGGGAAGGTTTAACTGAATGTAGTTTATTGAAAACATCAGCATCCCACTGGGATTGCCAAGAAGATTGGATATGTGTTAAAACAGAGGATTTAAAATCAGTGTGTGGAACTTTAAAATCTGAAACGGGAAGGTTAAGTGCAGATTTGGCAGACCTATCGGCATTTTCATTGCCTTTGATGCCTACATGACTTGGAAGCCAGCAGAACACCAATCTATTCGTAGAAGAAATTTGTGAGATCCTTTCAAGTAAACTACAGATTAAAGGGTTTTCAAGTCGTTGATTTGAAAGGGCCTGTAATGTTGACAAAGAGTCAGAAAAGATAATGAAACGGTTGGAGTTAGAATGTTCAGCTAGATTAAGGGCAAGATCAATAGCTTTAATTTCTGCAGAGAAGATAGAGGAATTGTTTGGAAGGCGGCACTTTAAGCTCCTTTCTCCATAAATAGCGGCAGCTGCTACAGAATTTCCCTCTTTAGATCCATCTGTATAGATCGGTTTGAAAGAAAAATAATGCTCCTTTATCTCATTGTATCTAGCATGAAACACAGTTCTATCCGTGACAGACTTTTTGTCAGATGCAAGGTCAAATCTGAATTCTGCACTGTTTAGAGTCCATGGAGGGATTTCAGAGATTTTATAGTCGGCAATAGATTCAGTGTCTATGCCAAGGTTATCTACTATGGGCTCCATGCGGATACCAAATGGAGGAATAACATTTGGTTTCCTTTCAAAAAGACGTTTATATTGAGGTTTAAAAACAACTTTATGAGTTGGGTTAAAACGATTCGACTTCAGTTTTAAAAGATATTGAAGCGATAGTTTTTTCCTCCTGTAAGAAAGAGAAGGTTCATTAGCCTCAACATAGAGACTATTGACGGGAGAAGTTCTGAAAGCGCCGAGTACAAGACGCAGGCCTTCGTGGTGTATAGGATCAAGAATTTTAAGGCAAGATTTACGGGCTGATCCGTATACGATAGATCCATAGTCTAATTTGGAGCGAACTAAAGACCGATAAAGCCGCAAGAGGACTTTACGGTCTGCTCCCCATTCAGAATGGGCCACAACCTTTAGAAGATTAAGAGCCTTCTTGCATTTCTTTTTAAGTGCAGTGATGTGAGGAAGGAAGGAAAGCTTTCTGTCAAAGATGACTCCGAGAAATTTAAATTCAGAAACGACTTCAATTTTGGTTTTGTCCAAATACAGTTCAGGGTCTGGATGAACACCACGTAGATTACATAGGTGCATGCACTTAGTTTTGGACTTTGAAAATTTGAAGCCATTTTCTTCAGACCACGTTTGGAGTTTGTTGAGACACTGTTGAAGTTGTCTCTCAATAATATTCATATTTCGAGATCTGAAGCATATAACAAAGTCATCAACATAAAGAGAACAGTCTACACCAGGACAGATAGCTTTAACTATACTGTTTATTTTTACACTAAAAAGTGTAACAGAGAGAATACATCCTTGGGGCACACCCATCTCCTGTTCACGGGCTCCCGAGACAGTATTGCCAACTCGGACGCGGAAAAGACGTTCATCCAAGAAGGCTGAGATAAAAAGAGGAATGAATGAATGTTGTTTTATGGCGCATCGACAGCTTTGGTCATTTAGCGCGCATATCTGTGTTGAAGGAACGGTTAAGACGGTTTTTTTTCTAAAAGGATTTGAGGCATGCTGACAGTAAAAGAGTTGAATTAAGAAGGATCATGTGTGATCTAAGTATGTATAAAAGATATAATTGAGCAACAGGGCTTCTCTATTAACTCAAAAAGGTTTTGAATAATGATGTTAAGACTGCGATAAAAAGATTTGAACACTCTTAAATTGATAATAAAGGAGTCTTTAAATGAAGAATGAATGTCTCCAATGAGATAAGATGCCCTCAAAAGAGGTAATCCTCCCATTAAGGAGATGCAAACTTAAGATTGTGATAAAAAATTTGAACAGTCTTAAAATGATAAGAAAAAGTCTTTAAATGATGAAAGGTTATGTGTAACTGATAATGTGCATAAAATATAATATTGAGTGGCTGGGCAATCCCTGCCTACTCAAAGTAAAGAATGTAAAAAGGTGGATAAGAAACTAAAGAGTAAATATCACAGTTTATTGTAAATGCCAATCTCCTTTATGAAAGCGATAATAGATTCAACACTGACAGAATCAAAAAGATTTTTTAAACTATCGACGTTGAAATATTTTGATCGAATTGGTTGAAAGTCAATGCAATCTAGTAGGATATGTTTTATAGAAAAGGATGCATTGCATGGAATACATTCAGGGGCATCATCTCTGGTCAAAAGCCAGGAATGTGTAATGCGTGAATGGCCAATTCGAAGTCGTGCAATTATCACTTCTTCTCGACGAACAGACCTGTAAACGGGGTACCATTCACCAAGGGAAGGTTTGACTAAATGTAGTTTATTGAAAACATCAGCATCCCACTGGGATTGCCAAGAAGATTGGATATGTGTTAAAACAGAGGATTTAAAATCAGTGTGTGGAACTTTAAAATCTGAAATGGGAAGGTTAAGTGCAGATTTGGCAGACCTATCGGCATTTTCATTGCCTTTGATGCCTACATGACTTGGAAGCCAGCAGAACACCAATCTATTCATAGAAGAAATTTGTGAGATCCTTTCAAGTAAAGTACAGATCAAAGGATTCTCAAGTCGTTGATTTGAAAGGGCCTGTAATGTAGACAAAGAGTCCGAAAAGATAATGAAACGGTTGGAATTAGAATGTTCAGCTAGATTAAGGGCAAGATCAATAGCTTTAATTTCTGCAGAGAAGATAGAGGAATTGTTTGGAAGGCGGCACTTTAAGCTCCTTTCTCCATAAATGGCGGCAGCTGCTACAGAATTTCCTTCTTTTGATCCATCTGTGTATATTGGTTTGAAGGAAAAATAATGCTCCTTTATCTCATTGTATCTAGCGTGAAACACAGTTCTATCCGTGACTGACTTTTTGTCGGATGCAAGGTCAAATCTGAATTCTGCACTGTTTAGTGTCCATGGAGGGATTTCAGAGATTTTATAATCGGCAATAGACTCAGTGTCTATGCCAAGGTTATCTACAATGGGCTCCATGCGGATACCAAATGGAGGAATAACATTTGGTTTCCTTTCAAACAGACGTTTATACTAAGGTTTAAAAACAACTTTATGAGTTGGATTAAAACGATTTGACTTCAGTTTTAAAAGATATTGAAGTGAGAGTTTTTCCCTCCTGTAAGAAAGAGAAGGTTCATTAGCCTCAACATAGAGACTATTGACGGGAGAAGTTCTGAAAGCTCCAAGTACAAGACGCAGGCCTTCGTGGTGTATAGGATCGAGAATTTTAAGACAAGATTTACGGGCTGATCCGTATACAATAGATCCATAGTCTAATTTGGAGCGGACTAAAGACCGATAAAGCCGCAAGAGGACTTTACGGTCTGCTCCCCATTCAGAATGGGCCACAACCTTTAAAAGATTAAGAGCCTTCTTGCATTTCTTTTTAAGTGCAGTGATGTGAGGAAGGAAGGAAAGCTTTCTGTCAAAGATGACTCCAAGAAATTTAAACTCAGAAACGACTTCAATTTTAGTTTTGTCCAAATACAGTTCAGGGTCTGGATGAACACCACGTAAATTACAAAGGTGCATGCATTTTGTTTTGGACTTGGAAAATTTGAAGCCATTTTCTTCAGACCACGTTTGGAGTTTGTTGAGACACTGTTGAAGTTGTCTCTCAATAATATTCATATTTCGAGATCTGAAGCATATAACAAAGTCATCAACATAAAGAGAACAGTCTACACCAGGACAGATAGCTTTAACTATACTGTTTATTTTTACACTAAAAAGTGTAACAGAGAGAATACATCCTTGGGGCACACCCATCTCCTGTTCACGGGCTCCCGAGACAGTATTACCAACTCGGACGCGGAAAAGACGTTCATCCAAGAAGGCTGAAATAAAAAGAGGAAGACGGCCTCGAAGACCAAAGTCATGTAAGTCTTTAAGAATTCCGTATTTCCAAGTCGTATCATAAGCGCTTTCAAGGTCGAAAAAGACAGATACTACATGTTGTCTATTAATAAAGGCTTCTCTGACAAAGGTTTCAAAGTGGACAAGATGATCGATGGTACCACGCTGGCGACGAAATCCACTCTGTACATCAACGATAAGGTTGTTTTTCTCTAAAAACCAGACAAGCCTGTCGTTGACCATACGTTCCAGAGTCTTGCAGAGACAACTAGTAAGAGCTATTGGACGATAGTTGGCTGGGTCACTAGCATCCTTGCCAGGTTTTGGGATAGGAATGACTAGTGCCTCTCGCCAGGACGAAGGAAAATCACCGGACTGCCAGATATCATTAAAAATATCAAGTAAAACAGAGAGAGAAGTAAAAGGTAAGTGTTTTAAAAACTGGTAATGAACTTTATCTCGGCCAGGGGAAGAATCGTGAGCTTTATTCAGAGCAGATTTTAATTCTTTAAAAGTGAAGAGTTTATTATAGTGCTCTGAATTAGAAGAATTGAAATTAAGTTTTTTCTTTTCTTCTCTGGCTTTATTCCTCTGAAACTTTTCAGAATAGTTTGCAGAGGAAGACTTTTTACAAAAGGTGTCAGCAAGAGCATCAGCTATATCCTGGGGGGTTTCCAACGAAGTATTGTTAACTTCAAGGTGACTGAGAGGGGGTTGGCCTTTGCCATTGATCTTTCTGATCATGTCCCAGGTTTTTTTAGTAGTAGTTCTACTATTTAATTTAGAAACATATTGCCTCCAAGCCTTGCGCTTACTTTCTCTAATGGTACGACGAGCCTTTGCCCTGGAAATACGGAATAGGTTATGATTTTCTTTGGTAGGTCTGAGGTTAAACTTTCTAAGGGCTTGTTTTCTGTCTCTGACAGCCTGTTTACAATCTTCATTGTACCAAGGCTTGTCAGGACGTTTTGGATTTGTCGAGGTCTGAGGGACAGACTGTTTAGCTGCATCAATTAACAGCGAAGTAAAAAGTTTTGCTGGATCATCGCAATCTCCAAACTTGTCATGTGTAATGGTCTGTTCACAGAGGGTTTCAAATCTGTTCCAATTGGCTTTGGAGAGCTTCCATTTCTGCGGTTTTATGCTGCTGGATGGTTGTGTAGATGAAAAGATAATAGGGAAGTGATCACTTCCACACAAATCCTCTTTCACTTTCCAACTGAAATTGGGAAGTAAGACTGGGCTGCATAAGGTTAAATCTATAGATGAGTAAGATCCGGTTGCTGGATGTAGGTAGGTTTTGGACTTGTTATCATTCATGAAAGACAAAGAGTTGTTCGAAATGAAGTTCTCCAACTGTAAACCTCTCTGGTTAGTGTCATCACAACCCCACATAACATTGTGACCATTAAAGTCCCCAGCAAGAATATAGGGAGATGGCAATTGGGAAATGAGATCATTCAGATTGGTCTCATTAATAGGTGTGCTCGGGGGAAGATATAAAGAACATAGTGTAACGGCACTGTGTAAAGATAATCTGATGGCAACAGCTTGCAAGTTTGTGTTAAGAGAGATAACTTTATGAGGTATGTTGTTATTAACAATAACAGAAACACCACCTCTAGCTTTCTCGCCTTCGGTAAAGACTTTATTGTAAATTGAATGGTATTTGATTGAGATATCATCCTCCCGTTTAAGGAAGGTTTCTTGAAGACAAACAGCAACTGGTTTGTGATCACTAATTAAAAGGGAAAGTTCGTCAAAGTTTGACTTCAGACCTCGACAATTCCACTGGATTATGGTATCCATTGTGCATGAAGAAAGTATAAAAGCTAAAGTAAAAAAAGAGGCCGTAAACCAATACATTTTAAAATAGATTAAGATTTAATTATAGATGTCTCGGGTTTGGACGTGTGCCAAGTGTCAGTGTCCTTGTTCCAAGTATCTTTAGAAGTGGACCAGATAGAGGCTTCTGAATCTGAAGCCTCACCTTCCAGATTTTCAGTATCTGCATCCATGTCCTCTAACTCCGAAAATCTGTTGGAGGTAGGGACCGGATCATCTACTGTGACTGCTATTTCACAGGATTCATGTTTATCTCTAGACTGTGGTTTAGATTTTGAGGAAGATCTTTTTGGTGATCGGGGTACATGATACGATTTGTTGTCTTTAGGTGGAGCGTTAGATTTATTTGTAGACTGTGAAGGTTGAGGTTGGGGTTTCTTAGGAGGCTGTTTTGAAGGGGCAGATGGTTTTGAAGGTTTTTTTGAAGAAATATTTTGCGAAGAGGTAGACGGCTTTGAAGGTTTTTGTGTAGAAATACTTTGAGAGTCTGTGGGTTTTGAGGTTGCAGGAGGGGTTTTGTTTGTTTTTGACGCAGATGGAGAGTCAGGAATTAGTTTGGACAAGGTGGATGGAGGGAGAAGTTCTTTCAGCTCAGTAGCTACGTCAGGAAATTTTTGAAGAAGAACTTTCGCAAGAATTTTACAAGTGCTGCAGTCGTCCTTTTCAGTTGACGAGCCAACAACACCTGCATAGCTAGGACTAGAAGAGGTTTTTTTGCGCTGTTCAAATATTTTCCTTGCTTCTGGAAAGCTTACATTATTGTTGTATTTAATGGACAGTATTTCTTTTTCTTCTCTCCATACAGGACACTCTCTTGAAAAAGTAGAGTGTGGAGACTTACAATTAATGCAAAGAGGAGGATTTGAACATGTAGTACTGTCATGGTCAGGTCCTTGATGAGCACATTTAGAGCATGTTTCTTGGTTTGGACATTTACTGATGTGATGGCCGTACCGCTGGCATTTCAAACATCGCAAGGGATTTGGCACATACACATCTACTTTTACAATTTGAAAGCCTACCTTGATTGATGTTGGAAGAACAGGTGAAGAAAATGTTAAGATGTATGTATTTGTGAGTCTCTGTTCTCCATCTCTGCGTACAGAAATCCGTTGGACATCGGATACACCTTGTTGTTTCAGATTATCTTTAATTTCTTGCAAAGAGTTGCAGTAAGTAAGCTCTTTGCATCTAATTACTCCTTTGCAAGAATTTAGTGAAGGATGTGGGAAAATTCTAACATCTGTGTCAAAGAATTTTGTGTTTTTTAAAAGATTCACAGCTTGTTGATTTGTAAGACATTCAACTAAAAGGGTCTGGTCTTTGAGTTTTTTAACAGATTTTGGAGTTCCAAGGATGCTGGTAATTTGTTTTTCTATTACGAAAGGAGATAGTTTGGTTATGGGTTTTGAAGGATCTTGGGACTGAATAACGATAAAACGCGGAGAGTGAAAAGAAGAAGTAGAAATTGAAGGTTCAGTTTCGGACTCGCTGTCTGATAAAGGGCGTTTGCTTTCATTGAGCTTGGCCTTTTTTTGTGACGCCATGTTTGTGTATAAAATTTCATCACCGATGCTCCCCACCCACCACGGAGTCCAACAAGGGGTCATGGTCTGGGGAAAGCCCATTCGCAGACCATGACAGGGATACATCAGTGGTATACTCGGTATGAAAGGGCTAGACTGGACAGATATATTCTCGCAGAAAGTCTTACCAAGCTTAGACGATCATTGAGAGGTTACAAATGTCAGCCAAACACCAAAAAACTTTCACCCGATTGACCCATGAGCCACCGCCTTCTAGGGCAAAAACAAGAAATCTGGAAAGAGTGTGGATTAAATATGGAGAAGATAGTAATTTTAATTGAGAGAAGGCTGCGAAAGAAAGAACATATTAGATGCCCTAGGGCAAGGCATGACCAGCCGATTGATCAGGACGGGCCTTCCTGACCTCTCGTTTAGTTCAGTTCAGGGCCAAAGTGGTGTGTTGTGAAAACAGAGCTATCAAAAGGCCGAGCCCCGAATCCACTCAACCACCAGGATCCCGTCATCAAACGACACGAGTTGCAGCCCACGGCAAACGGGCAGGCACAGTGGGGGGGTCTTACCCCTTCTGTAGTGCGACAGCTGGGCTATTTCTATCCCCCCGCCCAGCTGGGGGAAATAAAAAGAGGAAGACGGCCTCGAAGACCAAAGTCATGTAAGTCTTTAAGAATTCCGTATTTCCAAGTCGTATCATAAGCGCTTTCAAGGTCGAAAAAGACAGATACTACATGTTGTCTATTAATAAAGGCTTCTCTGACAAAGGTTTCAAAGTGGACAAGATGATCGATGGTACCACGCTGGCGGCGAAATCCACTCTGTACATCAACGATAAGGTTGTTTTTCTCTAAAAACCAGACAAGCCTGTCATTGACCATACGTTCTAGGGTCTTGCAGAGACAACTAGTAAGAGCTATGGGACGATAGTTGGCTGGGTCACTAGCATCCTTGCCAGGTTTTGGGATAGGAATGACTAGTGCCTCTCGCCAGGACGAAGGAAAATCACCGGACTGCCAGATATCATTAAAAATATCAAGTAAAACAGAGAGAGAAGTAAAAGGTAAGTGTTTTAAAAACTGGTAATGAACTTTATCTTGGCCAGGAGAAGAATCGTGAGCTTTATTCAGAGCAGATTTTAATTCTTTAAAGGTGAATAGTTTATTATAGTGCTCTGAATTAGAAGAATTGAAATTAAGTTTTTTCTTTTCTTCTCTGGCTTTATTCCTCTGAAACTTTTCAGAATAGTTTGCAGAGGAAGACTTTTTACAAAAGGTGTCAGCAAGAGCATCAGCTATATCCTGGGGGGTTTCCAACGAAGTATTGTTAACTTCAAGGTGACTGAGAGGGGGTTGGCCTTTGCCATTGATCTTTCTGATCATGTCCCAGGTTTTTTTAGTAGTAGTTCTACTATTTAATTTAGAAACATATTGTCTCCAAGCCTTGCGCTTACTTTCTCTAATGGTACGACGAGCCTCTGCCCTGGAAATACGGAATAGGTTATGATTTTCTTTGGTAGGTCTGAGGTTAAACTTTCTAAGGGCTTGTTTTCTGTCTCTGACAGCCTGTTTACAATCTTCATTGTACCAAGGTTTGTCAGGACGTTTTGGATTTGTCGAGGTCTGAGGGACAGACTGTTTAGCTGCATCAATTAACAGCGAAGTAAAAAGTTTTGCGGGATCATCGCAATCTCCAAACTTGTCATGTGTAATGGTCTGTTCACAGAGGGTTTCAAATCTGTTCCAATTGGCTTTGGAGAGCTTCCATTTCTGCGGTTTTATGCTGCTGGATGGTTGTGTAGATGAAAAGATAATAGGGAAGTGATCACTTCCACACAAATCCTCTTTCACTTTCCAACTGAAATTGAGAAGTAAGACTGGGCTGCATAAGGTTAAATCTATAGATGAGTAAGATCCGGTTGCTGGATGTAGGTAGGTTTTGGACTTGTTATCATTCATGAAAGACAAAGAGTTGTTCGAAATGAAGTTCTCCAACTGTAAACCTCTCTGGTTAGTGTCATCACAACCCCACATAACATTGTGACCATTAAAGTCCCCAGCAAGAATATAGGGGGATGGCAATTGGGAAATGAGATCATTCAGATTGGTCTCATTAATAGGTGTGCTCGGGGGGAGATATAAAGAACATAGTGTAACGGCACTGTGTAAAGATAATCTGATGGCAACAGCTTGCAAGTTTGTGTTAAGAGAGATAACTTTATGAGGTATGTTGTTATTAACAATAACAGAAACACCACCTCTAGCTTTCTCGCCTTCGGTAAAGACTTTATTGTAAATTGAATGGTATTTGATTGAGATATCATCCTCCCGTTTAAGGAAGGTTTCTTGAAGACAAACAGCAACTGGTTTGTGATCACTAATTAAAAGGGAAAGTTCGTCAAAGTTTGACTTCAGACCTCGACAATTCCACTGGATTATGGTATCCATTGTGCATGAAGAAAGTATAAAAGCTAAAGTAAAAAAAGAGGCCGTAAACCAATACATTTTAAAATAGATTAAGATTTAATTATAGATGTCTCGGGTTTGGACGTGTGCCAAGTGTCAGTGTCCTTGTTCCAAGTATCTTTAGAAATGGACCAGATAGAGGCTTCTGAATCTGAAGCCTCACCTTCCAGATTTTCAGTATCTGCATCCATGTCCTCTAACTCCGAAAATCTGTTGGAGGTAGGGACCGGATCATCTACTGTGACTGCTATTTCACAGGATTCATGTTTATCTCTAGACTGTGGTTTAGATTTTGAGGAAGATCTTTTTGGTGATCGGGGTACATGATACGATTTGTTGTCTTTAGGTGGAGCGTTAGATTTATTTGTAGACTGTGAAGGTTGAGGTTGGGGTTTCTTAGGAGGCTGTTTTGAAGGGGCAGATGGTTTTGAAGGTTTTTTTGAAGAAATATTTTGCGAAGAGGTAGACGGCTTTGAAGGTTTTTGTGTAGAAATACTTTGAGAGTCTGTGGGTTTTGAGGTTGCAGGAGGGGTTTTGTTTGTTTTTGACGCAGATGGAGAGTCAGGAATTAGTTTGGACAAGGTGGATGGAGGGAGAAGTTCTTTCAGCTCAGTAGCTACGTCAGGAAATTTTTGAAGAAGAACTTTCGCAAGAATTTTACAAGTGCTGCAGTCGTCCTTTTCAGTTGACGAGCCAACAACACCTGCATAGCTAGGACTAGAAGAGGTTTTTTTGCGCTGTTCAAATATTTTCCTTGCTTCTGGAAAGCTTACATTATTGTTGTATTTAATGGACAGTATTTCTTTTTCTTCTCTCCATACAGGACACTCTCTTGAAAAAGTAGAGTGTGGAGACTTACAATTAATGCAAAGAGGAGGATTTGAACATGTAGTACTGTCATGGTCAGGTCCTTGATGAGCACATTTAGAGCATGTTTCTTGGTTTGGACATTTACTGATGTGATGGCCGTACCGCTGGCATTTAAAACATCGCAAGGGATTTGGCACATACACATCTACTTTTACAATTTGAAAGCCTACCTTGATTGATGTTGGAAGAACAGGTGAAGAAAATGTTAAGATGTATGTATTTGTGAGTCTCTGTTCTCCATCTCTGCGTACAGAAATCCGTTGGACATCGGATACACCTTGTTGTTTCAGATTATCTTTAATTTCTTGCAAAGAGTTGCAGTAAGTAAGCTCTTTGCATCTAATTACTCCTTTGCAAGAATTTAGTGAAGGATGTGGGAAAATTCTAACATCTGTGTCAAAGAATTTTGTGTTTTTTAAAAGATTCACAGCTTGTTGATTTGTAAGACATTCAACTAAAAGGGTCTGGTCTTTGAGTTTTTTAACAGATTTTGGAGTTCCAAGGATGCTGGTAATTTGTTTTTCTATTACGAAAGGAGATAGTTTGGTTATGGGTTTTGAAGGATCTTGGGACTGAATAACGATAAAACGCGGAGAGTGAAAAGAAGAAGTAGAAATTGAAGGTTCAGTTTCGGACTCGCTGTCTGATAAAGGGCGTTTGCTTTCATTGAGCTTGGCCTTTTTTTGTGACGCCATGTTTGTGTATAAAATTTCATCACCGATGCTCCCCACCCACCACGGAGTCCAACAAGGGGTCATGGTCTGGGGAAAGCCCATTCGCAGACCATGACAGGGATACATCAGTGGTATACTCGGTATGAAAGGGCTAGACTGGACAGATATATTCTCGCAGAAAGTCTTACCAAGCTTAGACGATCATTGAGAGGTTACAAATGTCAGCCAAACACCAAAAAACTTTCACCCGATTGACCCATGAGCCACCGCCTTCTAGGGCAAAAACAAGAAATCTGGAAAGAGTGTGGATTAAATATGGAGAAGATAGTAATTTTAATTGAGAGAAGGCTGCGAAAGAAAGAACATATTAGATGCCCTAGGGCAAGGCATGACCAGCCGATTGATCAGGACGGGCCTTCCTGACCTCTCGTTTAGTTCAGTTCAGGGCCAAAGTGGTGTGTTGTGAAAACAGAGCTATCAAAAGGCCGAGCCCCGAATCCACTCAACCACCAGGATCCCGTCATCAAACGACACGAGTTGCAGCCCACGGCAAACGGGCAGGCACAGTGGGGGGGTCTTACCCCTTCTGTAGTGCGACAGCTGGGCAATTTCTATCCCCCCGCCCAGCTGGGGGAATAAAAGATATTGAAGCGATAGTTTTTCCCTCCTATAAGAAAGAGAAGGTTCATTAGCCTCAACATAGAGACTATTGACAGGAGAAGTTCTGAAAGCTCCAAGAACAAGACGCAGGCCTTCGTGGTGTATAGGATCGAGAATTTTAAGGCAAGATTTACGGGCTGATCCGTATACAATAGATCCATAGTCCAATTTGGAGCGAACTAAAGACCGATAAAGCCGCAAGAGGACTTTACGGTCTGCTCCCCATTCAGAATGGGCCACAACCTTTAAAAGATTAAGAGCCTTCTTGCATTTCTTTTTAAGTGCAGTGATGTGAGGAAGGAAGGAAAGCTTTCTGTCAAAGATGACTCCAAGAAATTTAAACTCAGCAACGACTTCAATTTTAGTTTTGTCCAAATACAGTTCAGGGTCTGGATGAACACCACGTAAATTACAAAGGTGCATGCATTTTGTTTTGGACTTGGAAAATTTGAAGCCATTTTCTTCAGACCACGTTTGGAGTTTGTTGAGACACTGTTGAAGTTGTCTCTCAATAATATTCATATTTCGAGATCTGAAGCATATAACAAAGTCATCAACATAAAGAGAACAGTCTACACCAGGACAGATAGCTTTAACTATACTGTTTATTTTTACACTAAAAAGTGTAACAGAGAGAATACATCCTTGGGGCACACCCATCTCCTGTTCACGGGCTCCCGAGACAGTATTATCAACTCGGACGCGGAAAAGACGTTCATCCAAGAAGGCTGAAATAAAAAGAGGAAGACGGCCTCGAAGACCAAAGTCATGTAAGTCTTTAAGAATTCCGTATTTCCAAGTCGTATCATAAGCGCTTTCAAGGTCGAAAAAGACAGATACTACATGTTGTCTATTAATAAAGGCTTCTCTGACAAAGGTTTCAAAGCGGACAAGATGATCGATGGTACCACGCTGGCGACGAAATCCACTCTGTACATCAACGATAAGGTTGTTTTTCTCTAAAAACCAGACAAGCCTGTCGTTGACCATACGTTCCAGAGTCTTGCAGAGACAACTAGTAAGAGCTATTGGACGATAGTTGGCTGGGTCACTAGCATCCTTGCCAGGTTTTGGGATAGGAATGACTAGTGCCTCTCGCCAGGACGAAGGAAAATCACCGGACTGCCAGATATCATTAAAAATATCAAGTAAAACAGAGAGAGAAGTAAAAGGTAAGTGTTTTAAAAACTGGTAATGAACTTTATCTTGGCCAGGGGAAGAATCGTGAGCTTTATTCAGAGCAGATTTTAATTCTTTAAAAGTGAAGAGTTTATTATAGTGCTCTGAATTAGAAGAATTGAAATTAAGTTTTTTCTTTTCTTCTCTGGCTTTATTCCTCTGAAACTTTTCAGAATAGTTTGCAGAGGAAGACTTTTTACAAAAGGTGTCAGCAAGAGCATCAGCTATATCCTGGGGGGTTTCCAACGAAGTATTGTTAACTTCAAGGTGACTGAGAGGGGGTTGGCCTTTGCCATTGATCTTTCTGATCATGTCCCAGGTTTTTTTAGTAGTAGTTCTACTATTTAATTTAGAAACATATTGCCTCCAAGCCTTGCGCTTACTTTCTCTAATGGTACGACGAGCCTTTGCCCTGGAAATACGGAATAGGTTATGATTTTCTTTGGTAGGTCTGAGGTTAAACTTTCTAAGGGCTTGTTTTCTGTCTCTGACAGCCTGTTTACAATCTTCATTGTACCAAGGCTTGTCAGGACGTTTTGGATTTGTCGAGGTCTGAGGGACAGACTGTTTAGCTGCATCAATTAACAGCGAAGTAAAAAGTTTTGCTGGATCATCGCAATCTCCAAACTTGTCATGTGTAATGGTCTGTTCACAGAGGGTTTCAAATCTGTTCCAATTGGCTTTGGAGAGCTTCCATTTCTGCGGTTTTATGCTGCTGGATGGTTGTGTAGATGAAAAGATAATAGGGAAGTGATCACTTCCACACAAATCCTCTTTCACTTTCCAACTGAAATTGGGAAGTAAGACTGGGCTGCATAAGGTTAAATCTATAGATGAGTAAGATCCGGTTGCTGGATGTAGGTAGGTTTTGGACTTGTTATCATTCATGAAAGACAAAGAGTTGTTCGAAATGAAGTTCTCCAACTGTAAACCTCTCTGGTTAGTGTCATCACAACCCCACATAACATTGTGACCATTAAAGTCCCCAGCAAGAATATAGGGGGATGGCAATTGGGAAATGAGATCATTCAGATTGGTCTCATTAATAGGTGTGCTCGGGGGAAGATATAAAGAACATAGTGTAACGGCACTGTGTAAAGATAATCTGATGGCAACAGCTTGCAAGTTTGTGTTAAGAGAGATAACTTTATGAGGTATGTTGTTATTAACAATAACAGAAACACCACCTCTAGCTTTCTCGCCTTCGGTAAAGACTTTATTGTAAATTGAATGGTATTTGATTGAGATATCATCCTCCCGTTTAAGGAAGGTTTCTTGAAGACAAACAGCAACTGGTTTGTGATCACTAATTAAAAGGGAAAGTTCGTCAAAGTTTGACTTCAGACCTCGACAATTCCACTGGATTATGGTATCCATTGTGCATGAAGAAAGTATAAAAGCTAAAGTAAAAAAAGAGGCCGTAAACCAATACATTTTAAAATAGATTAAGATTTAATTATAGATGTCTCGGGTTTGGACGTGTGCCAAGTGTCAGTGTCCTTGTTCCAAGTATCTTTAGAAGTGGACCAGATAGAGGCTTCTGAATCTGAAGCCTCACCTTCCAGATTTTCAGTATCTGCATCCATGTCCTCTAACTCCGAAAATCTGTTGGAGGTAGGGACCGGATCATCTACTGTGACTGCTATTTCACAGGATTCATGTTTATCTCTAGACTGTGGTTTAGATTTTGAGGAAGATCTTTTTGGTGATCGGGGTACATGATACGATTTGTTGTCTTTAGGTGGAGCGTTAGATTTATTTGTAGACTGTGAAGGTTGAGGTTGGGGTTTCTTAGGAGGCTGTTTTGAAGGGGCAGATGGTTTTGAAGGTTTTTTTGAAGAAATATTTTGCGAAGAGGTAGACGGCTTTGAAGGTTTTTGTGTAGAAATACTTTGAGAGTCTGTGGGTTTTGAGGTTGCAGGAGGGGTTTTGTTTGTTGTAGACGCAGATGGAGAGTCAGGAATTAGTTTGGACAAGGTGGATGGAGGGAGAAGTTCTTTCAGCTCAGTAGCTACGTCAGGAAATTTTTGAAGAAGAACTTTCGCAAGAATTTTACAAGTGCTGCAGTCGTCCTTTTCAGTTGACGAGCCAACAACACCTGCATAGCTAGGACTAGAAGAGGTTTTTTTGCGCTGTTCAAATATTTTCCTTGCTTCTGGAAAGCTTACATTATTGTTGTATTTAATGGACAGTATTTCTTTTTCTTCTCTCCATACAGGACACTCTCTTGAAAAAGTAGAGTGTGGAGACTTACAATTAATGCAAAGAGGAGGATTTGAACATGTAGTACTGTCATGGTCAGGTCCTTGATGAGCACATTTAGAGCATGTTTCTTGGTTTGGACATTTACTGATGTGATGGCCGTACCGCTGGCATTTCAAACATCGCAAGGGATTTGGCACATACACATCTACTTTTACAATTTGAAAGCCTACCTTGATTGATGTTGGAAGAACAGGTGAAGAAAATGTTAAGATGTATGTATTTGTGAGTCTCTGTTCTCCATCTCTGCGTACAGAAATCCGTTGGACATCGGATACACCTTGTTGTTTCAGATTATCTTTAATTTCTTGCAAAGAGTTGCAGTAAGTAAGCTCTTTGCATCTAATTACTCCTTTGCAAGAATTTAGTGAAGGATGTGGGAAAATTCTAACATCTGTGTCAAAGAATTTTGTGTTTTTTAAAAGATTCACAGCTTGTTGATTTGTAAGACATTCAACTAAAAGGGTCTGGTCTTTGAGTTTTTTAACAGATTTTGGAGTTCCAAGGATGCTGGTAATTTGTTTTTCTATTACGAAAGGAGATAGTTTGGTTATGGGTTTTGAAGGATCTTGGGACTGAATAACGATAAAACGCGGAGAGTGAAAAGAAGAAGTAGAAATTGAAGGTTCAGTTTCGGACTCGCTGTCTGATAAAGGGCGTTTGCTTTCATTGAGCTTGGCCTTTTTTTGTGACGCCATGTTTGTGTATAAAATTTCATCACCGATGCTCCCCACCCACCACGGAGTCCAACAAGGGGTCATGGTCTGGGGAAAGCCCATTCGCAGACCATGACAGGGATACATCAGTGGTATACTCGGTATGAAAGGGCTAGACTGGACAGATATATTCTCGCAGAAAGTCTTACCAAGCTTAGACGATCATTGAGAGGTTACAAATGTCAGCCAAACACCAAAAAACTTTCACCCGATTGACCCATGAGCCACCGCCTTCTAGGGCAAAAACAAGAAATCTGGAAAGAGTGTGGATTAAATATGGAGAAGATAGTAATTTTAATTGAGAGAAGGCTGCGAAAGAAAGAACATATTAGATGCCCTAGGGCAAGGCATGACCAGCCGATTGATCAGGACGGGCCTTCCTGACCTCTCGTTTAGTTCAGTTCAGGGCCAAAGTGGTGTGTTGTGAAAACAGAGCTATCAAAAGGCCGAGCCCCGAATCCACTCAACCACCAGGATCCCGTCATCAAACGACACGAGTTGCAGCCCACGGCAAACGGGCAGGCACAGTGGGGGGGTCTTACCCCTTCTGTAGTGCGACAGCTGGGCTATTTCTATCCCCCCGCCCAGCTGGGGGAAATAAAAAGAGGAAGACGGCCTCGAAGACCAAAGTCATGTAAGTCTTTAAGAATTCCGTATTTCCAAGTCGTATCATAAGCGCTTTCAAGGTCGAAAAAGACAGATACTACATGTTGTCTATTAATAAAGGCTTCTCTGACAAAGGTTTCAAAGTGGACAAGATGATCGATGGTACCACGCTGGCGGCGAAATCCACTCTGTACATCAACGATAAGGTTGTTTTTCTCTAAAAACCAGACAAGCCTGTCATTGACCATACGTTCTAGGGTCTTGCAGAGACAACTAGTAAGAGCTATGGGACGATAGTTGGCTGGGTCACTAGCATCCTTGCCAGGTTTTGGGATAGGAATGACTAGTGCCTCTCGCCAGGACGAAGGAAAATCACCGGACTGCCAGATATCATTAAAAATATCAAGTAAAACAGAGAGAGAAGTAAAAGGTAAGTGTTTTAAAAACTGGTAATGAACTTTATCTTGGCCAGGAGAAGAATCGTGAGCTTTATTCAGAGCAGATTTTAATTCTTTAAAGGTGAATAGTTTATTATAGTGCTCTGAATTAGAAGAATTGAAATTAAGTTTTTTCTTTTCTTCTCTGGCTTTATTCCTCTGAAACTTTTCAGAATAGTTTGCAGAGGAAGACTTTTTACAAAAGGTGTCAGCAAGAGCATCAGCTATATCCTGGGGGGTTTCCAACGAAGTATTGTTAACTTCAAGGTGACTGAGAGGGGGTTGGCCTTTGCCATTGATCTTTCTGATCATGTCCCAGGTTTTTTTAGTAGTAGTTCTACTATTTAATTTAGAAACATATTGTCTCCAAGCCTTGCGCTTACTTTCTCTAATGGTACGACGAGCCTCTGCCCTGGAAATACGGAATAGGTTATGATTTTCTTTGGTAGGTCTGAGGTTAAACTTTCTAAGGGCTTGTTTTCTGTCTCTGACAGCCTGTTTACAATCTTCATTGTACCAAGGTTTGTCAGGACGTTTTGGATTTGTCGAGGTCTGAGGGACAGACTGTTTAGCTGCATCAATTAACAGCGAAGTAAAAAGTTTTGCGGGATCATCGCAATCTCCAAACTTGTCATGTGTAATGGTCTGTTCACAGAGGGTTTCAAATCTGTTCCAATTGGCTTTGGAGAGCTTCCATTTCTGCGGTTTTATGCTGCTGGATGGTTGTGTAGATGAAAAGATAATAGGGAAGTGATCACTTCCACACAAATCCTCTTTCACTTTCCAACTGAAATTGGGAAGTAAGACTGGGCTGCATAAGGTTAAATCTATAGATGAGTAAGATCCGGTTGCTGGATGTAGGTAGGTTTTGGACTTGTTATCATTCATGAAAGACAAAGAGTTGTTCGAAATGAAGTTCTCCAACTGTAAACCTCTCTGGTTAGTGTCATCACAACCCCACATAACATTGTGACCATTAAAGTCCCCAGCAAGAATATAGGGGGATGGCAATTGGGAAATGAGATCATTCAGATTGGTCTCATTAATAGGTGTGCTCGGGGGGAGATATAAAGAACATAGTGTAACGGCACTGTGTAAAGATAATCTGATGGCAACAGCTTGCAAGTTTGTGTTAAGAGAGATAACTTTATGAGGTATGTTGTTATTAACAATAACAGAAACACCACCTCTAGCTTTCTCGCCTTCGGTAAAGACTTTATTGTAAATTGAATGGTATTTGATTGAGATATCATCCTCCCGTTTAAGGAAGGTTTCTTGAAGACAAACAGCAACTGGTTTGTGATCACTAATTAAAAGGGAAAGTTCGTCAAAGTTTGACTTCAGACCTCGACAATTCCACTGGATTATGGTATCCATTGTGCATGAAGAAAGTATAAAAGCTAAAGTAAAAAAAGAGGCCGTAAACCAATACATTTTAAAATAGATTAAGATTTAATTATAGATGTCTCGGGTTTGGACGTGTGCCAAGTGTCAGTGTCCTTGTTCCAAGTATCTTTAGAAATGGACCAGATAGAGGCTTCTGAATCTGAAGCCTCACCTTCCAGATTTTCAGTATCTGCATCCATGTCCTCTAACTCCGAAAATCTGTTGGAGGTAGGGACCGGATCATCTACTGTGACTGCTATTTCACAGGATTCATGTTTATCTCTAGACTGTGGTTTAGATTTTGAGGAAGATCTTTTTGGTGATCGGGGTACATGATACGATTTGTTGTCTTTAGGTGGAGCGTTAGATTTATTTGTAGACTGTGAAGGTTGAGGTTGGGGTTTCTTAGGAGGCTGTTTTGAAGGGGCAGATGGTTTTGAAGGTTTTTTTGAAGAAATATTTTGCGAAGAGGTAGACGGCTTTGAAGGTTTTTGTGTAGAAATACTTTGAGAGTCTGTGGGTTTTGAGGTTGCAGGAGGGGTTTTGTTTGTTTTTGACGCAGATGGAGAGTCAGGAATTAGTTTGGACAAGGTGGATGGAGGGAGAAGTTCTTTCAGCTCAGTAGCTACGTCAGGAAATTTTTGAAGAAGAACTTTCGCAAGAATTTTACAAGTGCTGCAGTCGTCCTTTTCAGTTGACGAGCCAACAACACCTGCATAGCTAGGACTAGAAGAGGTTTTTTTGCGCTGTTCAAATATTTTCCTTGCTTCTGGAAAGCTTACATTATTGTTGTATTTAATGGACAGTATTTCTTTTTCTTCTCTCCATACAGGACACTCTCTTGAAAAAGTAGAGTGTGGAGACTTACAATTAATGCAAAGAGGAGGATTTGAACATGTAGTACTGTCATGGTCAGGTCCTTGATGAGCACATTTAGAGCATGTTTCTTGGTTTGGACATTTACTGATGTGATGGCCGTACCGCTGGCATTTCAAACATCGCAAGGGATTTGGCACATACACATCTACTTTTACAATTTGAAAGCCTACCTTGATTGATGTTGGAAGAACAGGTGAAGAAAATGTTAAGATGTATGTATTTGTGAGTCTCTGTTCTCCATCTCTGCGTACAGAAATCCGTTGGACATCGGATACACCTTGTTGTTTCAGATTATCTTTAATTTCTTGCAAAGAGTTGCAGTAAGTAAGCTCTTTGCATCTAATTACTCCTTTGCAAGAATTTAGTGAAGGATGTGGGAAAATTCTAACATCTGTGTCAAAGAATTTTGTGTTTTTTAAAAGATTCACAGCTTGTTGATTTGTAAGACATTCAACTAAAAGGGTCTGGTCTTTGAGTTTTTTAACAGATTTTGGAGTTCCAAGGATGCTGGTAATTTGTTTTTCTATTACGAAAGGAGATAGTTTGGTTATGGGTTTTGAAGGATCTTGGGACTGAATAACGATAAAACGCGGAGAGTGAAAAGAAGAAGTAGAAATTGAAGGTTCAGTTTCGGACTCGCTGTCTGATAAAGGGCGTTTGCTTTCATTGAGCTTGGCCTTTTTTTGTGACGCCATGTTTGTGTATAAAATTTCATCACCGATGCTCCCCACCCACCACGGAGTCCAACAAGGGGTCATGGTCTGGGGAAAGCCCATTCGCAGACCATGACAGGGATACATCAGTGGTATACTCGGTATGAAAGGGCTAGACTGGACAGATATATTCTCGCAGAAAGTCTTACCAAGCTTAGACGATCATTGAGAGGTTACAAATGTCAGCCAAACACCAAAAAACTTTCACCCGATTGACCCATGAGCCACCGCCTTCTAGGGCAAAAACAAGAAATCTGGAAAGAGTGTGGATTAAATATGGAGAAGATAGTAATTTTAATTGAGAGAAGGCTGCGAAAGAAAGAACATATTAGATGCCCTAGGGCAAGGCATGACCAGCCGATTGATCAGGACGGGCCTTCCTGACCTCTCGTTTAGTTCAGTTCAGGGCCAAAGTGGTGTGTTGTGAAAACAGAGCTATCAAAAGGCCGAGCCCCGAATCCACTCAACCACCAGGATCCCGTCATCAAACGACACGAGTTGCAGCCCACGGCAAACGGGCAGGCACAGTGGGGGGGTCTTACCCCTTCTGTAGTGCGACAGCTGGGCAATTTCTATCCCCCCGCCCAGCTGGGGGAAAACTCAAAAAGGTTTTGAATAATGATGTTAAGACTGCGATAAAAAGACTTGAACAGTCTTAAATTGATAATAAAGGAGTCTTTACATGAAGAAAGGTTATGTGTAACTGATAATGTGCATAAAATATAATATTGAGTGGCTGGGCAATCCCTGCCTACTCAAAGTTTTAGATGAAAAAGTTAAGAATGTGAATAGAGAAAGGGTGGAGCCTCCAATGGGATCAAAATACTCCCATTAAAGAGGTCCCGTCTCCAATGAGATAAGATGCCCTCAAAAGAGGTAATCCTCCCATTAAGGAGATGCAAACTGGAGATAAAAAGGTTTAAGCAGTAGAAATATGAGTTTACACAACGGGTTAAAAAGTTAATTAAGAAAATGTCACAGCTTGTTGTATAGACCAATCTCTTTGATGAAGGTAATAATTGAATCAATGTTGACTGTTTCAAAGAGGTTGTGCATACTGTCAACATTGTAGTATTTCTCACGAATTGGTTGAAAGTCAATGCAATCTAATAAAATATGTTTTATTGTAAGGTGTTCGTTGCATTGAATACATTCTGGTGCATCTTCTCTGGTTAAAAGCCAGGAGTGTGTAAACCGAGAATGTCCGATTCGGAGCCTTGTGATTATCACCTCTTCTCGACGAACAGACCTGTAAGAGGGGTACCATTCGCTAAGGGTTGGTTTAACGGAATGAAGTTTGTTGAAGTGATCAGCATCCCACTGGGATTGCCAAAGAGATTGGATGAAAGGTAAAATGGACGCTTTAAAATCTGTGTAAGGTATTTTAAAATGAGATATGGGTAGAGACAATGCCGACTTGGCAAGTTCATCGGCCTTTTCATTGCCTCGAATACCCATGTGACTAGGAAGCCAGCAAAATACAAACTTGTTTGTATCGGAGAGAGAGGAAATTCTCTCAAGAACAGCACAAATAGATGGGTTATCAATTTTCTGATTGTAAAGAGCCTGGAGTGTAGAGAGAGAGTCTGAGAACAGAAGAAAGCGATTAGACCTACTTTCCTCTGCAAGACTCAGGGCAAGGTCGATTGCTTTCACTTCCGCAGAAAAAATTGAAGTATTGTCAGGAAGGCGACATTTTTTACTTTTGTTACCAAGTACTGCTGCTGCTGAAACAGCGTGCCCATCCTTAGATCCATCTGTATAAATGGTTTTATAGGAATTGTACTGTTCTTTTATTTCCTGGTACTGAGTTTGGAAAACAACTCTATCTGTGGTTGACTTCTTGTGGGCTAGAAGATCAAAACGAAATTCAGCAGTCTTTATCAACCATGGAGGGGTATCAGGAATTTTGTTTTCACAAATGGCATCCATGTCAACATGGAGATTGTCTAGATGAGGTTCCATGCGGATACCAAATGGAGTTATTGCATTTGGCTTCTTAGCAAATAAATTTTTGCAGCCAGGGTTAAAAACAATTTTGTGTGTAGGGTTGGATGGGTTTGCTTTCAGTTTTAACAGATATTGAAGGGATAGTTTGAGCCTTCTATGAGAGAGAGAAGGCTCATTGGCCTCTACATACAGGCTGTTAATAGGAGAAGTTCGAAAAGCCCCAAGGGCCAAACGTAAACCCTGATTGTGGATTGTGTCAAGGATCTTCAAGTATGATTTGCGGGCTGAACCATACACAATGGAGCCATAGTCTAACTTTGAGCGAATGAGGGAGCGATAGAGACGTAGAAGAACTTTCCTATCAGCTCCCCAGTCCGAATGAGCAACTGTTTTTAGAAGATTAAGTGCCTTATAGCATTTCTTTTTAAGTGCTTTAATGTGGGGCAGGAAGGACAATTTCTTGTCAAAGATGACACCTAAAAATTTAAACTCTGGTACAACTTCAATTCTTGTGTTGTCAAGATGTAGCTCTGGGTCTGGATGATGACCTCGTAATTGACAAAAGTGAACACATTTTGTTTTGGTCTTTGAAAACTTAAAACCGTTTTCATCAGACCATATTTGCAGTTTGTTTAAACACTGTTGAAGTTGTCTTTCAATAATGGCCATATGGCTTGATCTAAAGCATATGACGAAATCGTCCACATATAAACAACAATCCACACCAGGGTTGATAGCCTTTATTATACTGTTGATCTTGATACTAAAAAGTGTCACAGAGAGGATACATCCTTGTGGCACACCCATTTCTTGTTCCCTTGCATCTGACAAGGTTGTGCCAACCCTCACACGAAATAGGCGATTATTTAAAAAGGAAGATATAAAAAGAGGCAGGCGGCCTCTGAGACCGAAGTCATGCAAGTCCTTTAAAATTCCGTATTTCCAGGTAGTGTCATAAGCACTCTCCAGGTCAAAAAATACTGATACAACATGTTGTTTTTTTATGAAGGCTTCTCTAAGAAAAGTTTCAAAGCGTACAAGGTGGTCAACTGTACTGCGTTGACGTCTAAATCCACTTTGAACATCAACAATGAGGTTATGTTTTTCTAAAAACCAAACAAGGCGGGTGTTGACCATTCGCTCTAAAGTTTTACAGAGACAACTTGTGAGAGCTATGGGTCTGTAGCTGTTTGGGTCGGAAGTATCTTTCCCTGGTTTTGGAATTGGGATTACCAAAGCTTCTTTCCAGGAGGAAGGTAAATCACCTTTTTGCCAGATATCATTGAAAATATCAAGTAAGATTGATAGAGTGGTATCTGGTAAATGCTTTAGAAATTGATAATGTATTTTATCTTGACCTGGAGAGGAATCATGGGCTTTGTCTAAAGCAGACTTGAGTTCTTTGAAAGAGAACAGTTTATTGTAAAACTCAAGATTGTTGGATTTGAAATTCAGCCTTTTCTTTTCTTCTTTAACTTTATTCCTCTGGAACTTTTCAGAATAGTTCTCAGAGGAGGACTTCTTGGCAAAAGAATCGGCTAAAGTATTTGCAATATCTTTAGGGTTTTCAATATTTGTATTGTTTGTAGAAAGATGTTTAATAGGCGAAGAAGCATTGCCTTTAATCTTTCTGATCATGTCCCAGACTTTTTTTGTAGATGTTCTAGCATTAAGTCTGGAAACAAAATGCCTCCAAGACTTACGCTTACTACTTTTTATGGTTTGTCTGGCTTTTGCCCTGGAAATACGGAAGAGGTTATGGTTTTCCGGAGTGGGTCTCAGGTTAAATTTTCTGAGAGCTTCTTTCCGTTCTTTTATAGCCGACTTACATTCATCAGTGAACCACGGCTTATTTGGGCGTTTTGGCTTTGTCGAGGTCTGTGGGACTGACTGTTTTGCCACATCAATGAGCAGCCGGGAAAATAATTCTGCAGGGTCAGCACAATCTACAAGTTTATCTCTTGTAATATTTTGCTCACAGAGAACTTGAAAAAGGTCCCAGTTCGCTTTGGAGAGTTTCCATTTCTTTGGACGTTCATATGTAGATGGCTCAGAAGATGTAATAAAAATTGGAAAGTGATCGCTTCCACAAAGGTCGTCTCCCACTTTCCAGTTAAAATCCTGAAGCAAGGCTGGGCTACACAGAGAAAGATCAAGGGAAGAATAAGATCCAGTTGCTGGATGAAGATATGTTTTTGAATTATTGTCATTCATAATTGACAAAGAATTATTAGAGATAAAGTTCTCCAGTTGTAAGCCTCTTTGATTTGTATCACTGCTACCCCAGATAATATTATGACCATTAAAATCTCCTGCCAATATGAAAGGAGATGGTAGCTGTGAGATGAGGTCATTGAGCTTGTTTTCATTGATAGGAGAACTTGGGGGAAGGTAAACAGAGCACAGAGTAATGGTTTTATGAAGGGAAAGACGAACAGCAACAGCTTGTAGAGTGGAGTTTAACGGTATTTGTGTATGGGGGATGTTGTTATTTACAATAACAGACACGCCGCCCTGGGCCTTATCACCCTCTTTGTATATTTTATTATAAATTGAGTGATATCTGAAAGAGATAGTGTCAGATTCCTCCAGGAAAGTTTCCTGTAAACAAAGTGCAACAGGATTGTGGTCATTAATTAAAAGTGAAATTTCTTCATGATTTGACTTTAGACCTCGACAGTTCCATTGTATAATATTGTGAGCCATTATGCCCATTAAAAGAATGTAAACATGGGTTATGAAATGTTTCTGTAGGTATTTCATATACCCTATGTATTTATACGGACTATGACTTCAGTCTCAGGTTTTGAGGTTGACCAGGATTCTACATCCTTATCCCAGTCAGTTGGAGAAGGGGCGAGTTCAGAATCAGAGAGCTCTCCCTCCAATTCCTCCTCTTCCATGTTTTCTTCCTGGTCCTTCAGAGGTTCATACCTGTTTGAAACAGGTAATGAATCCTTCTGGACAGGCATCTTGTCTTTAGAGGAGGTGGAAGCTTTTGGCTTCTGTATTTCTGTTGACTTTTTCTTTGGTGATTTTGGTTGAGCTTGTGGTTTAGGAGTTTGTTGTTTTTGCTTCGTAGGGGCTGATGGTTGTTTGTGTGTTGAAGTAGGTTTTTTAGGCTCGGGGGTAGGTTTATCATTCTTTAGTACAGGTTTTTCTGTACCTTTAACAGAGGAGGCTTGTGTTTTGGGGGTAGAAGAGGAGGTATTGGGTTTTGTTGCAGGCTGTGTATGTATGGGGGATTTAGACAATTGAAGGTCTGGCACTATGCTTTTTAACTCATCGGCCATTTCTGGAAATTTTTCAAGAAGTTTTTTGGCCAAGAGTTCGCAAGTAGAGCAATGTTCCTGTGCAGACGTTGCAGTTGACACTTTTGCATATGTTGTTGAACTATTCAACAATGTTTGGTCATTTCTGCGTTTTTCAACTATCTTCCGTGCTTCAACAAAACTAACATTTTCTTTAAATTTTATAGACAGGATTTCTTTCTCATCCTTCCAGACTGAACAGTCTTTAGAAAAGGTTGGATGAGAACGCTTGCAATTGAAACAAAGCACAGGACTGTTACAAGTATTAGGGTCATGGTCTAAGCCCTCAAAAGCACATTTTGGACAGACTGGTGTGCTTTTACAATTACTTTCGTGATGGCCATACCTCTGGCATTTGTAGCAACGCAGAGGGTTTGGCACATACACGTCAACCTTTACTGATTGAAATCCTATTTTAATGGAAGTAGGAAGAATCGGAGTAGAAAATGTTAGGATGTAAGTATTTGTTTCCCTACGTACACCATTCCTGAACACGGAGATCCTTTTGACCTCAGACACTGCCTGAGATTTAAGATTACTTTTAATCTCTTCCAGTGAGTCACAGTAGGAGAGCTCCTTACACCTGATGACTCCTTTGCTGGTATTGAGAGTTTTATGAGGGTACACTTTAACATCTAGATTGAAAAACTTTTTATGAGACAAGAGATTTTTTGCCTGCTGTTGAGATAGACATTCAACAAGCAGAGTCTCATTTTTTAATTTTTTGACTGACTTTGGAGTACCCAAAATGGAAGAGATTGTCTTCTCTATTACAAAAGGAGAAAGTTTTGTGACTGGTTTAGAAGAGTCAGCTGCCTCAATAACAATGAAACGAGCAAATGTAGAATTTGAATTGTAAGAAATTTCAGATTCCGAGTCAGAATCGGAAAGAACACGCTTGGCTTTCTTTTGTGTTGCCATGTTTGTTTTATATTGTTCATCACCGATGCTCCCCACCCGCCTCGGAGTCCAACAAGGGGACATGATCTGGGGAAACCAATCGCAGATCATGACAAGGATACATCGGTGATATACTCGAAGTGAAAGGGCTAGACCGGACAAATGTAGGCCCGCAGAATGTCACACCAAGCATAGACTGTCTTTGGGCGGTTACAAGTGTCAATCAAATACCAACTTTCACCCGATTAGCCCATGAGCCACCGCCTTCTAGGGCATTTATTTATATCTATAACAGAGAGAGAGGGATGATTTTTCTTCTGTAAAGATTTTGTGTATGACGAAACGATACAAGGTAAGAGAAATGCCCTAGGGCTAGGCATGACCAGCCGATTGATCAGGACGGGCCCTCCTGACCTCTCGTTTAGTCCAATTCAAGGCCAAAGTGGTGTGTTGTGAAAGCAGAACAATTCAAGGGCCATATCCTGAATCCACTCAACCACCAGGATCCCGTCATCAGACGACACGAGTTGCAGCCCACGGCAAACGGGCAGGCACAGTGGGGGGGTCTTACCCCTTCTGTAGTGCGACAGCTGGGCAATTTCTATCCCCCCGCCCAGCTGGGGGACACGTTCTAGAGTCTTGCAGAGACAACTAGTAAGAGCTATTGGACGATAGTTGGCTGGGTCACTAGCATCCTTGCCAGGTTTTGGGATAGGAATGACTAGTGCCTCTCGCCAGGACGAAGGAAAATCACCGGACTGCCAGATATCATTAAAAATATCAAGTAAGACAGAGAGAGAAGTAAAAGGTAAGTGTTTTAAAAACTGGTAATGAACTTTATCTTGGCCAGGGGAAGAATCGTGAGCTTTATTCAGAGCAGATTTTAATTCTTTAAAAGTGAAGAGTTTATTATAGTGCTCTGAATTAGAAGAATTGAAATTAAGTTTTTTCTTTTCTTCTCTGGCTTTATTCCTCTGAAACTTTTCAGAATAGTTTGCAGAGGAAGACTTTTTACAAAAGGTGTCAGCAAGAGCATCAGCTATATCCTGGGGGGGTTCCAACGAAGTATTGTTAACAAACAGCAACTGGTTTGTGATCATTGATTAAAAGGGAAAGTTCGTCAAAGTTTGACTTCAGACCTCGACAATTCCACTGGATTATGGTATCCATTGTGCATGAAGAAAGTATAAAAGCTAAAGTAAAAAAAGAGGTTGTAAACCAATGCATTTTAAAATAGGTTGATTAAGACTTCATTACAGTTGTCTCGGGTTTGGACGTGTGCCAAGTGTCAGTGTCCTTGTTCCAAGTATCCTTAGAAATGGACCAGATAGAGGCTTCTGAATCTGAAGCCTCACCTTCCAGATTTTCTGCATCTGCATCTATGTCCTCTAGCTCCGAAAATCTGTTGGAGGTAGGGACAGGATCATTTACTCTGACTGTGATTTCACAAGATTCATGGGAATCTCTAGATTGTGGTTTAGGTTTGGAAGAAGACCTTTTAGGAGATCGAGGTGTATGATTAGGTTTGTTATCTTTAGATGAAACATTAGATTTTATTGTAGACTGTGAAGATGGAGGTTGGGGTTTCTTTGGAGGCTGTTGTGAAGGGGGAGATGGTTTTGAAGGTTTTTTTGAAGAGATATTTTGCGAAGAGGTAGACGGTTTTGAAGGTTTTTGTGTAGAAATACTTTGAGAGTTTGTGGGTTTTGAGGTTGCAGAAGGGGTTTTGTTTGTTTTAGACGCAGATGGAGAGTCAGGAATTAGTTTGGACAAGGTGGACGGAGGGAGAAGTTCTTTCAGCTCAGTAGCTACGTCAGGAAATTTTTGAAGGAGAACTTTCGCAAGAATTTTACAAGTGCTGCAGTCGTCCTTTTCAGTTGACGAGCCAACAACACCTGCATAGCTAGGACTAGAAGAGGTTTTCTTGCGCTGTTCAAATATTTTCCTTGCTTCTGGAAAGCTTACATTATTGTTGTATTTAATGGACAGTATTTCTTTTTCTTCTCTCCATACAGGACACTCTCTTGAAAAAGTAGAGTGTGGAGACTTACAATTAATGCAAAGAGGAGGATTTGAACATGTAGTACTGTCATGGTCAGGTTCTTGATGAGCACATTTAGAGCATGTTTCTTGGTTTGGACATTTACTGATGTGATGGCCGTACCGCTGGCATTTAAAACATCGCAAGGGATTTGGCACATACACATCTACTTTTACAATTTGAAAGCCTACCTTGATTGATGTTGGAAGAACAGGTGAAGAAAATGTTAAAATGTATGTATTTGTGAGTCTCTGTTCTCCATCTCTGCGTACAGAAATCCGTTGGACATCGGATACACCTTGTTGTTTCAGGTTATCTTTAATTTCTTGCAAAGAGTTGCAGTAAGTAAGCTCTTTGCATCTAATTACTCCTTTGCAAGAATTTAGTGAAGGATGTGGGAAAATTTTAACATCTGTGTCAAAGAATTTTGTGTTTTTTAAAAGATTCACAGCTTGTTGATTTGTAAGACATTCAACTAAAAGGGTCTGGGCTTTGAGTTTTTTAACAGATTTTGGAGTTCCAAGGATGCTGGTAATTTGTTTCTCTATTACGAAAGGAGATAGTTTTGTTATGGGTTTTAAAGGATCTTGGGATTGGATAACGATAAAACGCGGAGAGTGAAAAGAAGAAGTAGAAATTGAAGGTTCAGTTTCGGATTCACTGTCTGATAAAGGGCGTTTGCTTTCATTGAGCTTGGCCTTTTTTTGGGATGCCATGTTTGTGTGTAAAATTTCATCACCGATGCTCCCCACCCGCCATGGAGCCCAACAAGGGGACATGGTCTGGGGAAAGCCCATTCGCAGACCATGACAGGGATACATCAGTGGTATACTCGGTATGAAAGGGCTAGACTGGACAGATGCATTCTCGCAGAAAGTTCTACCAAGCTTAGACAATCATTGAGAGGTTACAAATGTCGGCCAAATACCAAAGAACTTTCACCCGATTGACCCATGAGCCACCGCCTTCTAGGGCAGAACAAGAAATATGAAATCTGGAAAGAGTGTGGATTACATATGGAGAGGACAGTAATTTTAATAGAGAGAAGGGTGTAACAGAAAGAACATATTAGATGCCCTAGGGCAAGGCATGACCAGCCGATTGATCAGGACGGGCCTTCCTGACCTCTCGTTTAGTTCAATTCAAGGCCAAAGTGGTGTGTTGCGAAAACAGAGCTATCAAACGGCCGAGCCCTGAATCCACTCAACCACCAGGATCCCGTCATCGAACGACACGAGTTGCAGCCCACGGCAAACGGGCAGGCACAGTGGGGGGGTCTTACCCCTGCTGTAGTGCGACAGCTGAGCTATTTCTATCCCCCCACCCAGCTGGGGGCCCGATTACCCATTAAAAAGTTGAATGAATGAATGAATGAATGTTGTTTTATGGCGCATCGACAGCTTTGGTCATTTAGCGCGCATATCTGTGTTGAAGGAACGATTAAGGCGGATTTTTTTCTAAAAAGATTTGAGACATGCTGACAGTAAAAGAGTTAAATTAAGAAGGATCATGTGAGATCTAAGTATGTATAAAAGATATAATTGAGCAACAGGGCTTCCCTATTAACTCAAAAAGGTTTTGAATAATGATGTTAAGACTGTGATAAAAAGATTTGAACGGTCTTAAATTGATAATAAAGGAGTCTTTAAATGAAGAATGAATGTCTCCAATGAGATAAGATGCCCTCAAAAGAGGTAATCCTCCCATTAAGGAGATGCAAACTTAAGATTGTGATAAAAAATTTGAACAGTCTTAAAATGATAAGAAAAAGTCTTTAAATGATGAAAGGTTATGTGTAACTGATAATGCGCATAAAATATAATATTGAGTGGCTGGGCAATCCCTGCCTACTCAAAGTAAAGAATGTAAAAAGGTGGATAAGAAACTAAAGAGTAAATATCACAGTTTATTGTAAATGCCAATCTCCTTTATGAAAGCGATAATAGATTCAACGCTGACAGAATCAAAGAGATTTTTTAAAATATCGACGTTGAAATATTTTGTACGAACTGGCTGAAAGTCAATGCAATCTAGTAGAATGTGTTTTATAGAGAAGGGTGCATTGCATGGAATACATTCAGGGGCATCATCTCTGGTCAAGAGCCAGGAATGTGTAATGCGTGAATGGCCAATTCGAAGTCGTGCAATTATCACTTCTTCTCGACGAACAGACCTGTAAACGGGGTACCATTCACCGAGGGAAGGTTTAACTGAATGTAGTTTATTGAAAACATCAGCATCCCACTGGGATTGCCAAGAAGATTGGATATGTGTTAAAACAGAGGATTTAAAATCAGTGTGTGGAACTTTAAAATCTGAAATGGGAAGGTTAAGTGCAGATTTGGCAGACCTATCGGCATTTTCATTGCCTTTGATGCCTACATGACTTGGAAGCCAGCAGAACACCAATCTATTCATAGAAGAAATTTGTGAGATCCTTTCAAGTAAAGTACAGATCAAGGGATTCTCAAGTCGTTGATTTGAAAGGGCCTGTAATGTTGACAAAGAGTCCGAAAAGATAATGAAACGGTTGGAATTAGAATGTTCAGCTAGATTAAGGGCAAGATCAATAGCTTTAATTTCTGCAGAGAAGATAGAGGAATTGTTTGGAAGGCGGCACTTTAAGCTCCTTTCTCCATAAATGGCGGCAGCTGCTACAGAATTTCCTTCTTTTGATCCATCTGTGTATATTGGTTTGAAGGAAAAATAATGCTCCTTTATCTCATTGTATCTAGCGTGAAACACAGTTCTATCCGTGACTGACTTTTTGTCGGATGCAAGGTCAAATCTGAATTCTGCACTGTTTAGTGTCCATGGAGGGATTTCAGAGATTTTATAATCGGCAATAGACTCAGTGTCTATGCCAAGGTTATCTACAATGGGCTCCATGCGGATACCAAATGGAGGAATAACATTTGGTTTCCTTTCAAACAGACGTTTATACTGAGGTTTAAAAACAACTTTATGAGTTGGATTAAAACGATTTGACTTCAGTTTTAAAAGATATTGAAGTGAGAGTTTTTCCCTCCTGTAAGAAAGAGAAGGTTCATTAGCCTCAACATAGAGACTATTGACGGGAGAAGTTCTGAAAGCTCCAAGTACAAGACGCAGGCCTTCGTGGTGTATAGGATCGAGAATTTTAAGACAAGATTTACGGGCTGATCCGTATACAATAGGTCCATAGTCTAATTTGGAGCGGACTAAAGACCGATAAAGCCGCAAGAGGACTTTACGGTCTGCTCCCCATTCAGAATGGGCCACAACCTTTAAAAGATTAAGAGCCTTCTTGCATTTCTTTTTAAGTGCAGTGATGTGAGGAAGGAAGGAAAGCTTTCTGTCAAAGATGACTCCAAGAAATTTAAACTCAGAAACGACTTCAATTTTAGTTTTG
The DNA here is from genome assembly GCA_945859785.2 of Tridacna gigas. Lineage (NCBI taxonomy): Eukaryota > Metazoa > Mollusca > Bivalvia > Cardiida > Cardiidae > Tridacna > Tridacna gigas. The sequence continues at coordinate 27,870,934 of OX244031.2, read as the reverse complement.
TCCAAATACAGTTCAGGGTCTGGATGAACACCACGTAAATTACAAAGGTGCATGCATTTTGTTTTGGACTTGGAAAATTTGAAGCCATTTTCTTCAGACCACGTTTGGAGTTTGTTGAGACACTGTTGAAGTTGTCTCTCAATAATATTCATATTTCGAGATCTGAAGCATATAACAAAGTCATCAACATAAAGAGAACAGTCTACACCAGGACAGATAGCTTTAACTATACTGTTTATTTTTACACTAAAAAGTGTAACAGAGAGAATACATCCTTGGGGCACACCCATCTCCTGTTCACGGGTTCCCGAGACAGTATTACCAACTCGGACGCGGAAAAGACGTTCATCCAAGAAGGCTGAGATAAAAAGAGGAAGACGGCCTCGAAGACCAAAGTCATGTAAGTCTTTAAGAATTCCGTATTTCCAAGTCGTATCATAAGCGCTTTCAAGGTCGAAAAAGACAGATACTACATGTTGTCTATTAATAAAGGCTTCTCTGACAAAGGTTTCAAAGCGGACAAGATGATCGATGGTACCACGCTGGCGACGAAATCCACTCTGTACATCAACGATAAGGTTGTTTTTCTCTAAAAACCAGACAAGCCTGTCGTTGACCATACGTTCCAGAGTCTTGCAGAGACAACTAGTAAGAGCTATTGGACGATAGTTGGCTGGGTCACTAGCATCCTTGCCAGGTTTTGGGATAGGAATGACTAGTGCCTCTCGCCAGGACGAAGGAAAATCACCGGACTGCCAGATATCATTAAAAATATCAAGTAAAACAGAGAGAGAAGTAAAAGGTAAGTGTTTTAAAAACTGGTAATGAACTTTATCTTGGCCAGGGGAAGAATCGTGAGCTTTATTCAGAGCAGATTTTAATTCTTTAAAAGTGAAGAGTTTATTATAGTGCTCTGAATTAGAAGAATTGAAATTAAGTTTTTTCTTTTCTTCTCTGGCTTTATTCCTCTGAAACTTTTCAGAATAGTTTGCAGAGGAAGACTTTTTACAAAAGGTGTCAGCAAGAGCATCAGCTATATCCTGGGGGGTTTCCAACGAAGTATTGTTAACTTCAAGGTGACTGAGAGGGGGTTGGCCTTTGCCATTGATCTTTCTGATCATGTCCCAGGTTTTTTTAGTAGTAGTTCTACTATTTAATTTAGAAACATATTGTCTCCAAGCCTTGCGCTTACTTTCTCTAATGGTACGACGAGCCTTTGCCCTGGAAATACGGAATAGGTTATGATTTTCTTTGGTAGGTCTGAGGGTAAACTTTCTAAGGGCTTGTTTTCTGTCTCTGACAGCCTGTTTACAATCTTCATTGTACCAAGGTTTGTCAGGACGTTTTGGATTTGTCGAGGTCTGAGGGACAGACTGTTTAGCTGCATCAATTAACAGCGAAGTAAAAAGTTTTGCGGGATCATCGCAATCTCCAAACTTGTCATGTGTAATGGTCTGTTCACAGAGGGTTTCAAATCTGTTCCAATTGGCTTTGGAGAGCTTCCATTTCTGCGGTTTTATGCTGCTGGATGGTTGTGTAGATGAAAAGATAATAGGGAAGTGATCACTTCCACACAAATCCTCTTTCACTTTCCAACTGAAATTGGGAAGTAAGACTGGGCTGCATAAGGTTAAATCTATAGATGAGTAAGATCCGGTTGCTGGATGTAGGTAGGTTTTGGACTTGTTATCATTCATGAAAGACAAAGAGTTGTTCGAAATGAAGTTCTCCAACTGTAAACCTCTCTGGTTAGTGTCATCACAACCCCACATAACATTGTGACCATTAAAGTCCCCAGCAAGAATATAGGGGGATGGCAATTGGGAAATGAGATCATTCAGATTGGTCTCATTAATAGGTGTGCTCGGGGGGAGATATAAAGAACATAGTGTAACGGCACTGTGTAAAGATAATCTGATGGCAACAGCTTGCAAGTTTGTGTTAAGAGAGATAACTTTATGAGGTATGTTGTTATTAACAATAACAGAAACACCACCTCTAGCTTTCTCGCCTTCGGTAAAGACTTTATTGTAAATTGAATGGTATTTGATTGAGATATCATCCTCCCGTTTAAGGAAGGTTTCTTGAAGACAAACAGCAACTGGTTTGTGATCACTAATTAAAAGGGAAAGTTCGTCAAAGTTTGACTTCAGACCTCGACAATTCCACTGGATTATGGTATCCATTGTGCATGAAGAAAGTATAAAAGCTAAAGTAAAAAAAGAGGCCGTAAACCAATACATTTTAAAATAGATTAAGATTTAATTATAGATGTCTCGGGTTTGGACGTGTGCCAAGTGTCAGTGTCCTTGTTCCAAGTATCTTTAGAAATGGACCAGATAGAGGCTTCTGAATCTGAAGCCTCACCTTCCAGATTTTCAGTATCTGCATCCATGTCCTCTAACTCCGAAAATCTGTTGGAGGTAGGGACCGGATCATCTACTGTGACTGCTATTTCACAGGATTCATGTTTATCTCTAGACTGTGGTTTAGATTTTGAGGAAGATCTTTTTGGTGATCGGGGTACATGATACGATTTGTTGTCTTTAGGTGGAGCGTTAGATTTATTTGTAGACTGTGAAGGTTGAGGTTGGGGTTTCTTAGGAGGCTGTTTTGAAGGGGCAGATGGTTTTGAAGGTTTTTTTGAAGAAATATTTTGCGAAGAGGTAGACGGCTTTGAAGGTTTTTGTGTAGAAATACTTTGAGAGTCTGTGGGTTTTGAGGTTGCAGGAGGGGTTTTGTTTGTTTTTGACGCAGATGGAGAGTCAGGAATTAGTTTGGACAAGGTGGATGGAGGGAGAAGTTCTTTCAGCTCAGTAGCTACGTCAGGAAATTTTTGAAGAAGAACTTTCGCAAGAATTTTACAAGTGCTGCAGTCGTCCTTTTCAGTTGACGAGCCAACAACACCTGCATAGCTAGGACTAGAAGAGGTTTTTTTGCGCTGTTCAAATATTTTCCTTGCTTCTGGAAAGCTTACATTATTGTTGTATTTAATGGACAGTATTTCTTTTTCTTCTCTCCATACAGGACACTCTCTTGAAAAAGTAGAGTGTGGAGACTTACAATTAATGCAAAGAGGAGGATTTGAACATGTAGTACTGTCATGGTCAGGTCCTTGATGAGCACATTTAGAGCATGTTTCTTGGTTTGGACATTTACTGATGTGATGGCCGTACCGCTGGCATTTAAAACATCGCAAGGGATTTGGCACATACACATCTACTTTTACAATTTGAAAGCCTACCTTGATTGATGTTGGAAGAACAGGTGAAGAAAATGTTAAGATGTATGTATTTGTGAGTCTCTGTTCTCCATCTCTGCGTACAGAAATCCGTTGGACATCGGATACACCTTGTTGTTTCAGATTATCTTTAATTTCTTGCAAAGAGTTGCAGTAAGTAAGCTCTTTGCATCTAATTACTCCTTTGCAAGAATTTAGTGAAGGATGTGGGAAAATTCTAACATCTGTGTCAAAGAATTTTGTGTTTTTTAAAAGATTCACAGCTTGTTGATTTGTAAGACATTCAACTAAAAGGGTCTGGTCTTTGAGTTTTTTAACAGATTTTGGAGTTCCAAGGATGCTGGTAATTTGTTTTTCTATTACGAAAGGAGATAGTTTGGTTATGGGTTTTGAAGGATCTTGGGACTGAATAACGATAAAACGCGGAGAGTGAAAAGAAGAAGTAGAAATTGAAGGTTCAGTTTCGGACTCGCTGTCTGATAAAGGGCGTTTGCTTTCATTGAGCTTGGCCTTTTTTTGTGACGCCATGTTTGTGTATAAAATTTCATCACCGATGCTCCCCACCCACCACGGAGTCCAACAAGGGGTCATGGTCTGGGGAAAGCCCATTCGCAGACCATGACAGGGATACATCAGTGGTATACTCGGTATGAAAGGGCTAGACTGGACAGATATATTCTCGCAGAAAGTCTTACCAAGCTTAGACGATCATTGAGAGGTTACAAATGTCAGTCAAACACCAAAAAACTTTCACCCGATTGACCCATGAGCCACCGCCTTCTAGGGCAAAAACAAGAAATCTGGAAAGAGTGTGGATTAAATATGGAGAAGATAGTAATTTTAATTGAGAGAAGGCTGCGAAAGAAAGAACATATTAGATGCCCTAGGGCAAGGCATGACCAGCCGATTGATCAGGACGGGCCTTCCTGACCTCTCGTTTAGTTCAGTTCAGGGCCAAAGTGGTGTGTTGTGAAAACAGAGCTATCAAAAGGCCGAGCCCCGAATCCACTCAACCACCAGGATCCCGTCATCAAACGACACGAGTTGCAGCCCACGGCAAACGGGCAGGCACAGTGGGGGGGTCTTACCCCTTCTGTAGTGCGACAGCTGGGCAATTTCTATCCCCCCGCCCAGCTGGGGGAATAAAAGATATTGAAGCGATAGTTTTTCCCTCCTATAAGAAAGAGAAGGTTCATTAGCCTCAACATAGAGACTATTGACAGGAGAAGTTCTGAAAGCTCCAAGAACAAGACGCAGGCCTTCGTGGTGTATAGGATCGAGAATTTTAAGGCAAGATTTACGGGCTGATCCGTATACAATAGATCCATAGTCCAATTTGGAGCGAACTAAAGACCGATAAAGCCGCAAGAGGACTTTACGGTCTGCTCCCCATTCAGAATGGGCCACAACCTTTAAAAGATTAAGAGCCTTCTTGCATTTCTTTTTAAGTGCAGTGATGTGAGGAAGGAAGGAAAGCTTTCTGTCAAAGATGACTCCAAGAAATTTAAACTCAGCAACGACTTCAATTTTAGTTTTGTCCAAATACAGTTCAGGGTCTGGATGAACACCACGTAAATTACAAAGGTGCATGCATTTTGTTTTGGACTTGGAAAATTTGAAGCCATTTTCTTCAGACCACGTTTGGAGTTTGTTGAGACACTGTTGAAGTTGTCTCTCAATAATATTCATATTTCGAGATCTGAAGCATATAACAAAGTCATCAACATAAAGAGAACAGTCTACACCAGGACAGATAGCTTTAACTATACTGTTTATTTTTACACTAAAAAGTGTAACAGAGAGAATACATCCTTGGGGCACACCCATCTCCTGTTCACGGGCTCCCGAGACAGTATTATCAACTCGGACGCGGAAAAGACGTTCATCCAAGAAGGCTGAAATAAAAAGAGGAAGACGGCCTCGAAGACCAAAGTCATGTAAGTCTTTAAGAATTCCGTATTTCCAAGTCGTATCATAAGCGCTTTCAAGGTCGAAAAAGACAGATACTACATGTTGTCTATTAATAAAGGCTTCTCTGACAAAGGTTTCAAAGCGGACAAGATGATCGATGGTACCACGCTGGCGACGAAATCCACTCTGTACATCAACGATAAGGTTGTTTTTCTCTAAAAACCAGACAAGCCTGTCGTTGACCATACGTTCCAGAGTCTTGCAGAGACAACTAGTAAGAGCTATTGGACGATAGTTGGCTGGGTCACTAGCATCCTTGCCAGGTTTTGGGATAGGAATGACTAGTGCCTCTCGCCAGGACGAAGGAAAATCACCGGACTGCCAGATATCATTAAAAATATCAAGTAAAACAGAGAGAGAAGTAAAAGGTAAGTGTTTTAAAAACTGGTAATGAACTTTATCTTGGCCAGGGGAAGAATCGTGAGCTTTATTCAGAGCAGATTTTAATTCTTTAAAAGTGAAGAGTTTATTATAGTGCTCTGAATTAGAAGAATTGAAATTAAGTTTTTTCTTTTCTTCTCTGGCTTTATTCCTCTGAAACTTTTCAGAATAGTTTGCAGAGGAAGACTTTTTACAAAAGGTGTCAGCAAGAGCATCAGCTATATCCTGGGGGGTTTCCAACGAAGTATTGTTAACTTCAAGGTGACTGAGAGGGGGTTGGCCTTTGCCATTGATCTTTCTGATCATGTCCCAGGTTTTTTTAGTAGTAGTTCTACTATTTAATTTAGAAACATATTGCCTCCAAGCCTTGCGCTTACTTTCTCTAATGGTACGACGAGCCTTTGCCCTGGAAATACGGAATAGGTTATGATTTTCTTTGGTAGGTCTGAGGTTAAACTTTCTAAGGGCTTGTTTTCTGTCTCTGACAGCCTGTTTACAATCTTCATTGTACCAAGGCTTGTCAGGACGTTTTGGATTTGTCGAGGTCTGAGGGACAGACTGTTTAGCTGCATCAATTAACAGCGAAGTAAAAAGTTTTGCTGGATCATCGCAATCTCCAAACTTGTCATGTGTAATGGTCTGTTCACAGAGGGTTTCAAATCTGTTCCAATTGGCTTTGGAGAGCTTCCATTTCTGCGGTTTTATGCTGCTGGATGGTTGTGTAGATGAAAAGATAATAGGGAAGTGATCACTTCCACACAAATCCTCTTTCACTTTCCAACTGAAATTGGGAAGTAAGACTGGGCTGCATAAGGTTAAATCTATAGATGAGTAAGATCCGGTTGCTGGATGTAGGTAGGTTTTGGACTTGTTATCATTCATGAAAGACAAAGAGTTGTTCGAAATGAAGTTCTCCAACTGTAAACCTCTCTGGTTAGTGTCATCACAACCCCACATAACATTGTGACCATTAAAGTCCCCAGCAAGAATATAGGGGGATGGCAATTGGGAAATGAGATCATTCAGATTGGTCTCATTAATAGGTGTGCTCGGGGGAAGATATAAAGAACATAGTGTAACGGCACTGTGTAAAGATAATCTGATGGCAACAGCTTGCAAGTTTGTGTTAAGAGAGATAACTTTATGAGGTATGTTGTTATTAACAATAACAGAAACACCACCTCTAGCTTTCTCGCCTTCGGTAAAGACTTTATTGTAAATTGAATGGTATTTGATTGAGATATCATCCTCCCGTTTAAGGAAGGTTTCTTGAAGACAAACAGCAACTGGTTTGTGATCACTAATTAAAAGGGAAAGTTCGTCAAAGTTTGACTTCAGACCTCGACAATTCCACTGGATTATGGTATCCATTGTGCATGAAGAAAGTATAAAAGCTAAAGTAAAAAAAGAGGCCGTAAACCAATACATTTTAAAATAGATTAAGATTTAATTATAGATGTCTCGGGTTTGGACGTGTGCCAAGTGTCAGTGTCCTTGTTCCAAGTATCTTTAGAAGTGGACCAGATAGAGGCTTCTGAATCTGAAGCCTCACCTTCCAGATTTTCAGTATCTGCATCCATGTCCTCTAACTCCGAAAATCTGTTGGAGGTAGGGACCGGATCATCTACTGTGACTGCTATTTCACAGGATTCATGTTTATCTCTAGACTGTGGTTTAGATTTTGAGGAAGATCTTTTTGGTGATCGGGGTACATGATACGATTTGTTGTCTTTAGGTGGAGCGTTAGATTTATTTGTAGACTGTGAAGGTTGAGGTTGGGGTTTCTTAGGAGGCTGTTTTGAAGGGGCAGATGGTTTTGAAGGTTTTTTTGAAGAAATATTTTGCGAAGAGGTAGACGGCTTTGAAGGTTTTTGTGTAGAAATACTTTGAGAGTCTGTGGGTTTTGAGGTTGCAGGAGGGGTTTTGTTTGTTTTTGACGCAGATGGAGAGTCAGGAATTAGTTTGGACAAGGTGGATGGAGGGAGAAGTTCTTTCAGCTCAGTAGCTACGTCAGGAAATTTTTGAAGAAGAACTTTCGCAAGAATTTTACAAGTGCTGCAGTCGTCCTTTTCAATGAATGAATGTTGTTTTATGGCGCATCGACAGCTTTGGTCATTTAGCGCGCATATCTGTGTTGAAGGAACGATTAAGGCGGATTTTTTTTTTTTTAAAAAGATTTGAGACATGCTGACAGTAAAAGAGTTAAATTAAGAAGGATCATGTGTGATCTAAGTATGTATAAAAGATATAATTGAGCAACAGGGCTTCCCTATTAACTCAAAAAGGTTTGGAATAATGATGTTAAGACCGTGATAAAAAGATTTGAACAGTCTTAAATTAATAATAAAGGAGTCTTTAAATGAAGAATGAATGTCTCCAATGAGATAAGATGCCCTCAAAAGAGGTAATCCTCCCATTAAGGAGATGCAAACTTAAGATTGTGATAAAAAATTTGAACAGTCTTAAAATGATAAGAAAAAGTCTTTAAATGATGAAAGGTTATGTGTAACTGATAATGTGCATAAAATATAATATTGAGTGGCTGGGCAATCCCTGCCTACTCAAAGTAAAGAATGTAAAAAGGTGGATAAGAAACTAAAGAGTAAATATCACAGTTTATTGTAAATGCCAATCTCCTTTATGAAAGTGATAATAGATTCAACGCTGACAGAATCAAAAAGATTTTTTAAACTATCGACGTTGAAATATTTTGTACGAACTGGCTGAAAGTCAATGCAATCTAGTAGAATGTGTTTTATAGAGAAGGGTGCATTGCATGGAATACATTCAGGGGCATCATCTCTGGTCAAGAGCCAGGAATGTGTCATGCGTGAATGGCCAATTCGAAGTCGTGCAATTATCACTTCTTCTCGACGAACAGACCTGTAAACGGGGTACCATTCACCAAGGGAAGGTTTAACTGAATGCAGTTTATTGAAAACATCAGCATCCCATTGGGATTGCCAAGAAGATTGGATATGTGTTAAAACTGAGGATTTAAAATCAGTGTGTGGAACTTTAAAATCTGAAATGGGAAGGTTAAGTGCAGATTTGGCAGACCTATCGGCATTTTCATTGCCTTTGATGCCTACATGACTTGGAAGCCAGCAGAACACCAATCTATTCATAGAAGAAATTTGTGAGATCCTTTCAAGTAAAGTACAGATCAAGGGATTCTCAAGTCGTTGATTTGAAAGGGCCTGTAATGTTGACAAAGAGTCCGAAAAGATAATGAAACGGTTGGAATTAGAATGTTCAGCTAGATTAAGGGCAAGATCAATAGCTTTAATTTCTGCTGAGAAGATAGAGGAATTGTTTGGAAGGCGGCACTTTAAGCTCCTTTCTCCATAAATAGCGGCAGCTGCTACAGAATTTCCCTCTTTTGATCCATCTGTATATATTGGTTTGAAGGAAAAATAATGCTCCTTTATCTCATTGTATCTAGCATGAAACACAGTTCTATCCGTGACTGACTTTTTGTCGGATGCAAGGTCAAATCTGAATTCTGCACTGTTTAGTGTCCATGGAGGGATTTCAGAGATTTTATAATCGGCAATAGACTCAGTGTCTATGCCAAGGTTATCTACAATGGGCTCCATGCGGATACCAAATGGAGGAATAACATTTGGTTTCCTTGCAAAAAGACGTTTATATTGAGGTTTAAAAACAACTTTATGAGTTGGGTTAAAACGATTCGACTTCAGTTTTAAAAGATATTGAAGCGATAGTTTTTCCCTCCTGTAAGAAAGAGAAGGTTCATTAGCCTCAACATAGAGACTATTGACGGGAGAAGTTCTGAAAGCGCCGAGTACAAGACGCAGGCCTTCGTGGTGTATAGGATCAAGAATTTTAAGGCAAGATTTACGGGCTGATCCGTATACGATAGATCCATAGTCTAATTTGGAGCGAACTAAAGACCGATAAAGCCGCAAGAGGACTTTACGGTCTGCTCCCCATTCAGAATGGGCCACAACCTTTAGAAGATTAAGAGCCTTCTTGCATTTCTTTTTAAGTGCAGTGATGTGAGGAAGGAAGGAAAGCTTTCTGTCAAAGATGACTCCGAGAAATTTAAATTCAGAAACGACTTCAATTTTAGTTTTGTCCAAATACAGTTCAGGGTCTGGATGAACACCACGTAGATTACATAGGTGCATGCACTTAGTTTTGGACTTTGAAAATTTGAAGCCATTTTCTTCAGACCACGTTTGGAGTTTGTTGAGACACTGTTGAAGTTGTCTCTCAATAATATTCATATTTCGAGATCTGAAGCATATAACAAAGTCATCAACATAAAGAGAACAGTCTACACCAGGACAGATAGCTTTAACTATACTGTTTATTTTTACACTAAAAAGTGTAACAGAGAGAATACATCCTTGGGGCACACCCATCTCCTGTTCACGGGCTCCCGAGACAGTATTGCCAACTCGGACGCGGAAAAGACGTTCATCCAAGAATGCTGAAATAAAAAGAGGAAGACGGCCTCGAAGACCAAAGTCATGTAAGTCTTTAAGAATTCCGTATTTCCAAGTCGTATCATAAGCGCTTTCAAGGTCGAAAAAGACAGATACTACATGTTGTCTATTAATAAAGGCTTCTCTAACAAAGGTTTCAAAGCGGACAAGATGATCGATGGTGCCACGTTGACGACGAAATCCACTCTGTACATCAACGATGAGGTTGTTTTTTTCTAAAAACCAGACGAGCCTGTCGTTGACCATACGTTCTAGAGTCTTGCAGAGACAACTAGTAAGAGCTATTGGACGATAGTTGGCTGGGTCACTAGCATCTTTGCCAGGTTTTGGGATAGGAATGACTAGTGCCTCTCGCCAGGACGAAGGAAAATCACCGGACTGCCAGATATCATTAAAAATATCAAGTAAAACAGAGAGAGAAGTAAAAGGTAAGTGTTTTAAAAACTGGTAATGAACTTTATCTTGGCCGGGAGAAGAATCGTGAGCTTTATTCAGAGCAGATTTTAATTCTTTAAAGGTGAAGAGTTTATTATAGTGCTCTGAATTAGAAGAATTGAAATTAAGTTTTTTCTTTTCTTCTCTGGTTTTATTCCTCTGAAACTTTTCAGAATAGTTTGCAGAGGAAGACTTTTTGCAAAAGGTGTCGGCAAGAGCATCAGCTATATCCTGGGGTGTTTCTAACGAAGTATTGTTAACTTCAAGGTGACTGAGAGGGGGTTGGCCTTTGCCATTGATCTTTCTAATCATGTCCCAGGTTTTTTTAGTAGTAGTTCTACTATTTAATTTAGAAACATATTGTCTCCAAGCCTTGCGCTTACTTTCTCTAATGGTACGACGAGCCTTTGCTCTGGAAATACGGAATAGGTTATGATTTTCTTTGGTAGGTCTGAGGTTAAACTTTCTAAGGGCTTGTTTTCTGTCTCTGACAGCCTGTTTACAATCTTCATTGTACCAAGGCTTGTCAGGACGTTTTGGATTTGTCGAGGTCTGAGGGACGGACTGTTTAGCTGCATCAATTAATAGGGAGGTGAAAAGTTTTGCGGGATCATCGCAATCTCTAAATTTGTCATGTGTAATGGTCTGTTCACAGATAGTTTCAAATCTATTCCAATTGGCTTTGGAGAGCTTCCATTTCTGTGGTTTTATGCTGCTGGATGGTTGTGTAGATGAAAAGATAATAGGGAAGTGATCACTTCCACACAAATCCTCTTTCACTTTCCAAGTGAAATTGGGAAGTAAGACTGGGCTGCATATGGTTAAATCAATAGAAGAGTAAGATCCCGTTGCTGGATACAAGTAGGTTTTGGATTTGTTATCATTCATGAAAGATAAAGAGTTATTCGAAATGAAGTTCTCCAACTGTAAACCTCTCTGGTTAGTGTCATTGCAACCCCACATAACATTGTGACCATTAAAGTCCCCAGCAAGAATATAGGGGGATGGCAATTGGGAAATGAGATCATTCAGATTGGTCTCATTAATAGGTGTGTTTGGGGGGAGATATAAAGAACATAGTGTAACGGCACTGTGTAAAGATAATCTGATGGCAACAGCTTGCAAGTTTGTGTTAAGAGAGATAACTTTATGAGGAATGCTGTTATTGACAATAATAGAAACACCACCTCTAGCTTTCTCGCCTTCGGTAAAGACTTTATTGTAAATGGAATGATATTTGACAGAAATATCATCCTCTCGCTTAAGGAAGGTTTCTTGCAGACAAACAGCAACTGGTTTGTGATCATTGATTAAAAGGGAAAGTTCGTCAAAGTTTGACTTTAGACCTCGACAATTCCACTGGATTATGCTATCCATAGTGCATGAAGAGAGTATAAAAGCTAAAGTAAAAAAAGAGGCCGTAAACCAATACATTTTAAAATAGATTAAGATTTAATTATAGATGTCTCGGGTTTGGACGTGTGCCAAGTGTCAGTGTCCTTGTTCCAAGTATCTTTAGAAGTGGACCAGATAGAGGCTTCTGAATCTGAAGCCTCACCTTCCAGATTTTCAGTATCTGCATCCATGTCCTCTAACTCCGAAAATCTGTTGGAGGTAGGGACCGGATCATCTACTGTGACTGCTATTTCACAGGATTCATGTTTATCTCTAGACTGTGGTTTAGATTTTGAGGAAGATCTTTTTGGTGATCGGGGTACATGATACGATTTGTTGTCTTTAGGTGGAGCGTTAGATTTATTTGTAGACTGTGAAGGTTGAGGTTGGGGTTTCTTAGGAGGCTGTTTTGAAGGGGCAGATGGTTTTGAAGGTTTTTTTGAAGAAATATTTTGCGAAGAGGTAGACGGCTTTGAAGGTTTTTGTGTAGAAATACTTTGAGAGTCTGTGGGTTTTGAGGTTGCAGGAGGGGTTTTGTTTGTTTCTGACGCAGATGGAGAGTCAGGAATTAGTTTGGACAAGGTGGATGGAGGGAGAAGTTCTTTCAGCTCAGTAGCTACGTCAGGAAATTTTTGAAGAAGAACTTTCGCAAGAATTTTACAAGTGCTGCAGTCGTCCTTTTCAGTTGACGAGCCAACAACACCTGCATAGCTAGGACTAGAAGAGGTTTTTTTGCGCTGTTCAAATATTTTCCTTGCTTCTGGAAAGCTTACATTATTGTTGTATTTAATGGACAGTATTTCTTTTTCTTCTCTCCATACAGGACACTCTCTTGAAAAAGTAGAGTGTGGAGACTTACAATTAATGCAAAGAGGAGGATTTGAACATGTAGTACTGTCATGGTCAGGTCCTTGATGAGCACATTTAGAGCATGTTTCTTGGTTTGGACATTTACTGATGTGATGGCCGTACCGCTGGCATTTCAAACATCGCAAGGGATTTGGCACATACACATCTACTTTTACAATTTGAAAGCCTACCTTGATTGATGTTGGAAGAACAGGTGAAGAAAATGTTAAGATGTATGTATTTGTGAGTCTCTGTTCTCCATCTCTGCGTACAGAAATCCGTTGGACATCGGATACACCTTGTTGTTTCAGATTATCTTTAATTTCTTGCAAAGAGTTGCAGTAAGTAAGCTCTTTGCATCTAATTACTCCTTTGCAAGAATTTAGTGAAGGATGTGGGAAAATTCTAACATCTGTGTCAAAGAATTTTGTGTTTTTTAAAAGATTCACAGCTTGTTGATTTGTAAGACATTCAACTAAAAGGGTCTGGTCTTTGAGTTTTTTAACAGATTTTGGAGTTCCAAGGATGCTGGTAATTTGTTTTTCTATTACGAAAGGAGATAGTTTGGTTATGGGTTTTGAAGGATCTTGGGACTGAATAACGATAAAACGCGGAGAGTGAAAAGAAGAAGTAGAAATTGAAGGTTCAGTTTCGGACTCGCTGTCTGATAAAGGGCGTTTGCTTTCATTGAGCTTGGCCTTTTTTTGTGACGCCATGTTTGTGTATAAAATTTCATCACCGATGCTCCCCACCCACCACGGAGTCCAACAAGGGGTCATGGTCTGGGGAAAGCCCATTCGCAGACCATGACAGGGATACATCAGTGGTATACTCGGTATGAAAGGGCTAGACTGGACAGATATATTCTCGCAGAAAGTCTTACCAAGCTTAGACGATCATTGAGAGGTTACAAATGTCAGCCAAACACCAAAAAACTTTCACCCGATTGACCCATGAGCCACCGCCTTCTAGGGCAAAAACAAGAAATCTGGAAAGAGTGTGGATTAAATATGGAGAAGATAGTAATTTTAATTGAGAGAAGGCTGCGAAAGAAAGAACATATTAGATGCCCTAGGGCAAGGCATGACCAGCCGATTGATCAGGACGGGCCTTCCTGACCTCTCGTTTAGTTCAGTTCAGGGCCAAAGTGGTGTGTTGTGAAAACAGAGCTATCAAAAGGCCGAGCCCCGAATCCACTCAACCACCAGGATCCCGTCATCAAACGACACGAGTTGCAGCCCACGGCAAACGGGCAGGCACAGTGGGGGGGTCTTACCCCTTCTGTAGTGCGACAGCTGGGCTATTTCTATCCCCCCGCCCAGCTGGGGGAAATAAAAAGAGGAAGACGGCCTCGAAGACCAAAGTCATGTAAGTCTTTAAGAATTCCGTATTTCCAAGTCGTATCATAAGCGCTTTCAAGGTCGAAAAAGACAGATACTACATGTTGTCTATTAATAAAGGCTTCTCTGACAAAGGTTTCAAAGTGGACAAGATGATCGATGGTACCACGCTGGCGGCGAAATCCACTCTGTACATCAACGATAAGGTTGTTTTTCTCTAAAAACCAGACAAGCCTGTCATTGACCATACGTTCTAGGGTCTTGCAGAGACAACTAGTAAGAGCTATGGGACGATAGTTGGCTGGGTCACTAGCATCCTTGCCAGGTTTTGGGATAGGAATGACTAGTGCCTCTCGCCAGGACGAAGGAAAATCACCGGACTGCCAGATATCATTAAAAATATCAAGTAAAACAGAGAGAGAAGTAAAAGGTAAGTGTTTTAAAAACTGGTAATGAACTTTATCTTGGCCAGGAGAAGAATCGTGAGCTTTATTCAGAGCAGATTTTAATTCTTTAAAGGTGAATAGTTTATTATAGTGCTCTGAATTAGAAGAATTGAAATTAAGTTTTTTCTTTTCTTCTCTGGCTTTATTCCTCTGAAACTTTTCAGAATAGTTTGCAGAGGAAGACTTTTTACAAAAGGTGTCAGCAAGAGCATCAGCTATATCCTGGGGGGTTTCCAACGAAGTATTGTTAACTTCAAGGTGACTGAGAGGGGGTTGGCCTTTGCCATTGATCTTTCTGATCATGTCCCAGGTTTTTTTAGTAGTAGTTCTACTATTTAATTTAGAAACATATTGTCTCCAAGCCTTGCGCTTACTTTCTCTAATGGTACGACGAGCCTCTGCCCTGGAAATACGGAATAGGTTATGATTTTCTTTGGTAGGTCTGAGGTTAAACTTTCTAAGGGCTTGTTTTCTGTCTCTGACAGCCTGTTTACAATCTTCATTGTACCAAGGTTTGTCAGGACGTTTTGGATTTGTCGAGGTCTGAGGGACAGACTGTTTAGCTGCATCAATTAACAGCGAAGTAAAAAGTTTTGCGGGATCATCGCAATCTCCAAACTTGTCATGTGTAATGGTCTGTTCACAGAGGGTTTCAAATCTGTTCCAATTGGCTTTGGAGAGCTTCCATTTCTGCGGTTTTATGCTGCTGGATGGTTGTGTAGATGAAAAGATAATAGGGAAGTGATCACTTCCACACAAATCCTCTTTCACTTTCCAACTGAAATTGGGAAGTAAGACTGGGCTGCATAAGGTTAAATCTATAGATGAGTAAGATCCGGTTGCTGGATGTAGGTAGGTTTTGGACTTGTTATCATTCATGAAAGACAAAGAGTTGTTCGAAATGAAGTTCTCCAACTGTAAACCTCTCTGGTTAGTGTCATCACAACCCCACATAACATTGTGACCATTAAAGTCCCCAGCAAGAATATAGGGGGATGGCAATTGGGAAATGAGATCATTCAGATTGGTCTCATTAATAGGTGTGCTCGGGGGGAGATATAAAGAACATAGTGTAACGGCACTGTGTAAAGATAATCTGATGGCAACAGCTTGCAAGTTTGTGTTAAGAGAGATAACTTTATGAGGTATGTTGTTATTAACAATAACAGAAACACCACCTCTAGCTTTCTCGCCTTCGGTAAAGACTTTATTGTAAATTGAATGGTATTTGATTGAGATATCATCCTCCCGTTTAAGGAAGGTTTCTTGAAGACAAACAGCAACTGGTTTGTGATCACTAATTAAAAGGGAAAGTTCGTCAAAGTTTGACTTCAGACCTCGACAATTCCACTGGATTATGGTATCCATTGTGCATGAAGAAAGTATAAAAGCTAAAGTAAAAAAAGAGGCCGTAAACCAATACATTTTAAAATAGATTAAGATTTAATTATAGATGTCTCGGGTTTGGACGTGTGCCAAGTGTCAGTGTCCTTGTTCCAAGTATCTTTAGAAATGGACCAGATAGAGGCTTCTGAATCTGAAGCCTCACCTTCCAGATTTTCAGTATCTGCATCCATGTCCTCTAACTCCGAAAATCTGTTGGAGGTAGGGACCGGATCATCTACTGTGACTGCTATTTCACAGGATTCATGTTTATCTCTAGACTGTGGTTTAGATTTTGAGGAAGATCTTTTTGGTGATCGGGGTACATGATACGATTTGTTGTCTTTAGGTGGAGCGTTAGATTTATTTGTAGACTGTGAAGGTTGAGGTTGGGGTTTCTTAGGAGGCTGTTTTGAAGGGGCAGATGGTTTTGAAGGTTTTTTTGAAGAAATATTTTGCGAAGAGGTAGACGGCTTTGAAGGTTTTTGTGTAGAAATACTTTGAGAGTCTGTGGGTTTTGAGGTTGCAGGAGGGGTTTTGTTTGTTTTTGACGCAGATGGAGAGTCAGGAATTAGTTTGGACAAGGTGGATGGAGGGAGAAGTTCTTTCAGCTCAGTAGCTACGTCAGGAAATTTTTGAAGAAGAACTTTCGCAAGAATTTTACAAGTGCTGCAGTCGTCCTTTTCAGTTGACGAGCCAACAACACCTGCATAGCTAGGACTAGAAGAGGTTTTTTTGCGCTGTTCAAATATTTTCCTTGCTTCTGGAAAGCTTACATTATTGTTGTATTTAATGGACAGTATTTCTTTTTCTTCTCTCCATACAGGACACTCTCTTGAAAAAGTAGAGTGTGGAGACTTACAATTAATGCAAAGAGGAGGATTTGAACATGTAGTACTGTCATGGTCAGGTCCTTGATGAGCACATTTAGAGCATGTTTCTTGGTTTGGACATTTACTGATGTGATGGCCGTACCGCTGGCATTTAAAACATCGCAAGGGATTTGGCACATACACATCTACTTTTACAATTTGAAAGCCTACCTTGATTGATGTTGGAAGAACAGGTGAAGAAAATGTTAAGATGTATGTATTTGTGAGTCTCTGTTCTCCATCTCTGCGTACAGAAATCCGTTGGACATCGGATACACCTTGTTGTTTCAGATTATCTTTAATTTCTTGCAAAGAGTTGCAGTAAGTAAGCTCTTTGCATCTAATTACTCCTTTGCAAGAATTTAGTGAAGGATGTGGGAAAATTCTAACATCTGTGTCAAAGAATTTTGTGTTTTTTAAAAGATTCACAGCTTGTTGATTTGTAAGACATTCAACTAAAAGGGTCTGGTCTTTGAGTTTTTTAACAGATTTTGGAGTTCCAAGGATGCTGGTAATTTGTTTTTCTATTACGAAAGGAGATAGTTTGGTTATGGGTTTTGAAGGATCTTGGGACTGAATAACGATAAAACGCGGAGAGTGAAAAGAAGAAGTAGAAATTGAAGGTTCAGTTTCGGACTCGCTGTCTGATAAAGGGCGTTTGCTTTCATTGAGCTTGGCCTTTTTTTGTGACGCCATGTTTGTGTATAAAATTTCATCACCGATGCTCCCCACCCACCACGGAGTCCAACAAGGGGTCATGGTCTGGGGAAAGCCCATTCGCAGACCATGACAGGGATACATCAGTGGTATACTCGGTATGAAAGGGCTAGACTGGACAGATATATTCTCGCAGAAAGTCTTACCAAGCTTAGACGATCATTGAGAGGTTACAAATGTCAGCCAAACACCAAAAAACTTTCACCCGATTGACCCATGAGCCACCGCCTTCTAGGGCAAAAACAAGAAATCTGGAAAGAGTGTGGATTAAATATGGAGAAGATAGTAATTTTAATTGAGAGAAGGCTGCGAAAGAAAGAACATATTAGATGCCCTAGGGCAAGGCATGACCAGCCGATTGATCAGGACGGGCCTTCCTGACCTCTCGTTTAGTTCAGTTCAGGGCCAAAGTGGTGTGTTGTGAAAACAGAGCTATCAAAAGGCCGAGCCCCGAATCCACTCAACCACCAGGATCCCGTCATCAAACGACACGAGTTGCAGCCCACGGCAAACGGGCAGGCACAGTGGGGGGGTCTTACCCCTTCTGTAGTGCGACAGCTGGGCAATTTCTATCCCCCCGCCCAGCTGGGGGAAAACTCAAAAAGGTTTTGAATAATGATGTTAAGACTGCGATAAAAGGACTTGAACAGTCTTAAATTGATAATAAAGGAGTCTTTACATGAAGAAAGGTTATGTGTAACTGATAATGTGCATAAAATATAATATTGAGTGGCTGGGCAATCCCTGCCTACTCAAAGTTTTAGATGAAAAAGTTAAGAATGTGAATAGAGAAAGGGTGGAGCCTCCAATGGGATCAAAATACTCCCATTAAAGAGGTCCCGTCTCCAATGAGATAAGATGCCCTCAAAAGAGGTAATCCTCCCATTAAGGAGATGCAAACTGGAATGAATGAATGAATGAATGTTGTTTTATGGCGCATCGACAGCTTTGGTCATTTAGCGCGCATATCTGTGTTGAAGGAACGATTAAGGCGGATTTTTTTTTAAAAAGATTTGAGACATGCTGACAGTAAAAGAGTTAAATTAAGAAGGATCATGTGTGATCTAAGTATGTATAAAAGATATAATTGAGCAACAGGGCTTCCCTATTAACTCAAAAAGGTTTGGAATAATGATGTTAAGACTGTGATAAAAAGATTTGAACAGTCTTAAATTAATAATAAAGGAGTCTTTAAATGAAGAATGAATGTCTCCAATGAGATAAGATGCCCTCAAAAGAGGTAATCCTCCCATTAAGGAGATGCAAACTTAAGATTGTGATAAAAAATTTGAACAGTCTTAAAATGATAAGAAAAAGTCTTTAAATGATGAAAGGTTATGTGTAACTGATAATGTGCATAAAATATAATATTGAGTGGCTGGGCAATCCCTGCCTACTCAAAGTAAAGAATGTAAAAAGGTGGATAAGAAACTAAAGAGTAAATATCACAGTTTATTGTAAATGCCAATCTCCTTTATGAAAGCGATAATAGATTCAACGCTGACAGAATCAAAAAGATTTTTTAAACTATCGACGTTGAAATATTTTGAACGAATTGGTTGAAAGTCAATGCAATCTAGTAGGATATGTTTTATAGTAAAGGATGCATTGCATGGAATACATTCAGGGGCATCATCTCTGGTCAAAAGCCAGGAATGTGTAATGCGTGAATGGCCAATTCGAAGTCGTGCAATTATCACTTCTTCTCGACGAACAGACCTGTAAACGGGGTACCATTCACCAAGGGAAGGTTTAACTGAATGTAGTTTATTGAAAACATCAGCATCCCACTGGGATTGCCAAGAAGATTGGATATGTGTTAAAACAGAGGATTTAAAATCAGTGTGTGGAACTTTAAAATCTGAAATGGGAAGGTTAAGTGCAGATTTGGCAGACCTATCGGCATTTTCATTGCCTTTGATGCCTACATGACTTGGAAGCCAGCAGAACACCAATCTATTCATAGAAGAAATTTGTGAGATCCTTTCAAGTAAAGTACAGATCAAAGGATTCTCAAGTCGTTGATTTGAAAGGGCCTGTAATGTAGACAAAGAGTCCGAAAAGATAATGAAACGGTTGGAATTAGAATGTTCAGCTAGATTAAGGGCAAGATCAATAGCTTTAATTTCTGCAGAGAAGATAGAGGAATTGTTTGGAAGGCGGCACTTTAAGCTCCTTTCTCCATAAATAGCGGCAGCTGCTACAGAATTTCCCTCTTTAGATCCATCTGTATAGATTGGTTTGAAGGAAAAATAATGCTCCTTTATCTCGTTGTATCTAGCATGAAACACAGTTCTATCCGTGACTGACTTTTTGTCGGATGCAAGGTCAAATCTGAATTCTGCACTGTTTAGTGTCCATGGAGGGATTTCAGAGATTTTATAGTCGGCAATAGACTCAATGTCTATGCCAAGGTTATCTACAATGGGCTTCATGCGGATACCAAATGAAGGAATAACATTTGGTTTCCTTTCAAAAAGACGTTTATACTGAGGTTTAAAAACAACTTTATGAGTTGGATTAAAACGATTTGATTTCAGTTTTAAAAGATATTGAAGCGATAGTTTTTCCCTCCTGTAAGAAAGAGAAGGTTCATTAGCCTCAACATAGAGACTATTGACGGGAGAAGTTCTGAAAGCGCCAAGTACAAGACGCAGGCCTTCGTGGTGTATAGGATCGAGAATTTTAAGACAAGATTTACGGGCTGATCCGTATACGATAGATCCATAGTCTAATTTGGAGCGAACTAAAGACCGATAAAGCCGCAAGAGGACTTTACGGTCTGCTCCCCATTCAGAATGGGCCACAACCTTTAGAAGATTAAGAGCCTTCTTGCATTTCTTTTTAAGTGCTGTGATGTGAGGAAGGAAGGAAAGCTTTCTGTCAAAGATGACTCCAAGAAATTTAAACTCAAAAACGACTTCAATTTTAGTTTTGTCCAAATACAGTTCAGGGTCTGGATGAACACCACGTAAATTACAAAGGTGCATGCATTTTGTTTTGGACTTGGAAAATTTGAAGCCATTTTCTTCAGACCACGTTTGGAGTTTGTTGAGACACTGTTGAAGTTGTCTCTCAATAATATTCATATTTCGAGATCTGAAGCATATAACAAAGTCATCAACATAAAGAGAACAGTCTACACCAGGACAGATAGCTTTAACTATACTGTTTATTTTTACACTAAAAAGTGTAACAGAGAGAATACATCCTTGGGGCACACCCATCTCCTGTTCACGGGCTCCCGAGACAGTATTGCCAACTCGGACACGGAAAAGACGTTCATCCAAGAAGGCTGAGATAAAAAGAGGAAGACGGCCTCGAAGACCAAAGTCATGTAAGTCTTTAAGAATTCCGTATTTCCAAGTCGTATCATAAGCGCTTTCAAGGTCGAAAAAGACAGATACTACATGTTGTCTATTAATAAAGGCTTCTCTAACAAAGGTTTCAAAGCGGACAAGATGATCGATGGTGCCACGTTGACGACGAAATCCACTCTGTACATCAACGATGAGGTTGTTTTTTTCTAAAAACCAGACAAGCCTGTCGTTGACCATACGTTCTAGAGTCTTGCAGAGACAACTAGTAAGAGCTATTGGACGATAGTTGGCTGGGTCACTAGCATCTTTGCCAGGTTTTGGGATAGGAATGACTAGTGCCTCTCGCCAGGACGAAGGAAAATCACCGGACTGCCAGATATCATTAAAAATATCAAGTAAAACAGAGAGAGAAGTAAAAGGTAAGTGTTTTAAAAACTGGTAATGAACTTTATCTTGGCCAGGAGAAGAATCGTGAGCTTTATTCAGAGCAGATTTTAATTCTTTAAAAGTGAAGAGTTTATTATAGTGCTCTGAATTAGAAGAATTGAAATTAAGTTTTTTCTTTTCTTCTCTGGCTTTATTCCTCTGAAACTTTTCAGAGTAGTTTGCAGAGGAGGACTTTTTGCAAAAGGTGTCGGCAAGAGCATCAGCTATATCCTGGGGTGATTCCAACGAAATATTGTTAACTTCAAGGTGACTAAGAGGGGGTTGGCCTTTGCCATTGATCTTTCTGATCATGTCCCAGGTTTTTTTAGTAGTAGTTCTACTGTTTAATTTAGAAACATATTGTCTCCAAGCCTTGCGCTTACTTTCTCTAATGGTACGACGAGCCTTTGCCCTGGAAATACGGAATAAGTTATGATTTTCTTTGGTAGGTCTGAGGTTAAAATTTCTAAGGGCTTGTTTTCTGTCTCTGACAGCCTGTTTACAATCATCATTGTACCAAGGCTTGTCAGGACGTTTTGGATTTGTCGAGGTCTGAGGGACGGACTGTTTAGCTGCATCAATTAATAGGGAAGTGAAAAGTTTTGCGGGATCATCGCAATCTCCAAATTTGTCATGTGTAATGGTCTGTTCGCAGAGGGTTTCAAATCTATTCCAATTGGCTTTGGAGAGCTTCCATTTCTGTGGTTTTATGCTGCTGGATGGTTGTGTAGATGAAAAGATAATAGGGAAGTGATCACTTCCACACAAATCCTCTTTCACTTTCCAGGTGAAATCGGGAAGTAAGACTGGACTGCATAAGGTTAAATCAATAGAAGAGTAAGATCCAGTTGCTGGATGCAAGTAGGTTTTGGATTTGTTATCATTCATGAAAGATAAAGAGTTATTCGAAATGAAGTTCTCCAACTGTAAACCTCTCTGGTTAGTGTCATTGCAACCCCACATAACATTGTGACCATTAAAGTCCCCAGCAAGAATATAGGGGGATGGCAATTGGGAAATGAGATCATTCAGATTGGTCTCATTAACAGGTGTGCTCGGGGGGAGATATAAAGAACATAGTGTAACGGCACTGTGTAAAGATAATCTGATGGCAACAGCTTGCAAGTTTGTGTTAAGAGAGATAACTTTATGAGGTATGTTGTTATTAACAATAACAGAAACACCACCTCTAGCTTTCTCGCCTTCGGTAAAGACTTTATTGTAAATAGAATGGTATTTGATTGAGATATCATCCTCCTGTTTAAGGAAGGTTTCTTGAAGACAAACAGCAACTGGTTTGTGATCACTAATTAAAAGGGAAAGTTC
Source organism: Tridacna gigas (assembly GCA_945859785.2). Taxonomy (NCBI): domain Eukaryota; kingdom Metazoa; phylum Mollusca; class Bivalvia; order Cardiida; family Cardiidae; genus Tridacna; species Tridacna gigas. The sequence continues at coordinate 27,848,357 of OX244031.2, read as the reverse complement.
GTCAAAGTTTGACTTTAGACCTCGACAATTCCACTGGATTATGGTATCCATTGTGCATGAAGAAAGTATAAAAGCTAAAGTAAAAAAAGAGGTTGTAAACCAATGCATTTTAAAATAGGTTGATTAAGACTTCATTACAGTTGTCTCGGGTTTGGACGTGTGCCAAGTGTCAGTGTCCTTGTTCCAAGTATCTTTAGAAATGGACCAGATAGAGGCTTCTGAATCTGAAGCCTCACCTTCCAGATTTTCAGCATCTGCATCCATGTCCTCTAGCTCCGAAAATCTGTTGGAGGTAGGGACAGGATCATTTACTCTGACTGTGATTTCACAAGATTCATGGGAATCTCTAGATTGTGATTTAGGTTTGGAAGAAGACCTTTTAGGAGATCGAGGTGTATGATTAGATTTGTTGTCTTTAGATGAAACATTAGATTTTATTGTAGACTGTGAAGATGGAGGTTGGGGTTTCTTTGGAAGCTGTTGTGAAGGGGGAGATGGTTTTGAAGGTTTTTTTGAAGAGATATTTTGCGAAGAGGTAGACGGCTTTGAAGTTTTTTGTGAAGAAATACTTTGAGAGTTTGTGGGTTTTGAGGTTGCAGAAGGGGTTTTGTTTGTTGTAGACGCAGATGGAGAGTCAGGAATTAGTTTGGACAAGGTGGATGGAGGGAGAAGTTCTTTCAGCTCAGTAGCTACATCAGGAAATTTTTGAAGGAGAACTTTTGCTAGAATCTTACAAGTGCTGCAGTCGTCCTTTTCAGTTGACGAGCCAACAACACCTGCATAGCTAGGACTAGAAGAGGTTCTTTTGCGCTGTTCAAATATTTTCCTTGCTTCTGGAAAGCTAACATTATTGTTGTATTTAATGGACAGCACTTCTTTTTCTTCTCTCCATACAGGACACTCTCTAGAAAAGGTAGAGTGTGGAGATTTGCAATTAATGCAGAGAGGGGGATTGGAACATGTAGTACTGTCATGGTCAGGTCCTTGATGAGCACATTTAGAGCATGTTTCCTGATTTTGACATTTACTGATGTGATGGCCGTATCGCTGGCATTTAAAACATCGCAAGGGATTTGGCACATACACATCTACTTTTACAATTTGGAAACCTATCTTGATAGATGTTGGGAGAACAGGTGAAGAAAATGTTAGAATGTATGTGTTTGTAAGTCTCTGTTCTCCATCTCTGCGTACAGAAATTCGCTGAACATCGGATACACCTTGTTGTTTTAGGTTGTCCTTAATTTCTTGCAAGGAGTTGCAGTAGGAAAGCTCCTTGCATCTAATTACTCCTTTACAAGAATTGAGTGAAGGGTGTGCGAAAATTTTAACGTCTGTGTCAAAGAATTTTTTGTGTTTTAAGAGATTCAGTGCCTGTTGATTTGTAATACATTCAACTAAAAGGGTCTGATCTTTGAGTTTTTTGACAGATTTTGGCGTTCCAAGGATGCTGGTAATCTGTTTTTCTATTATGAAAGGAGATAGTTTTGTTATGGGTTTTGAAGGATCTTGGGACTGAATGACGATAAAACGCGGAGAATGAAAAGAAGTAGAAATTGAAGCTTCCGTTTCAGATTCACTATCTGAAAGAGGGCGTTTGCTTTCAGTAAGCTTGGCCTTTTTTTGCGATGCCATGTTTGTGTATAAATTTTCACCACCGATGCTCCCCACCCACCACGGAGCCCAACAAGGGGTCATGGTCTGGGGAAAGCCCATTCGCAGACCATGACAGGGATACATCAGCGGTATACTCGGTATGAAAGGGCTAGACTGGACAGATGTATTCTCGCAGAAAGTCTTACCAAGCTTAGACGATCATTGAGAGGTCACAAATGTCAGCCAAACACCAAAAACTTTCACCCGATTGACCCATGAGCCACCGCCTTCTAGGGCAGGACAAGAAATATGAAAAGAGTGTGATAAATATGAAGAAGATAGTAATTTTGATTGAGAGAAGGCTACAAAAGAAAGAACATATTAGATGCCCTAGGGCAAGGCATGACCAGCCGATTGATCAGGACGGGCCTTCCTGACCTCTCGTTTAGTTCAATTCAAGGCCAAAGTGGTGTGTTGCGAAAACAGAGCTATCAAACGGCCGAGCCCTGAATCCACTCAACCACCAGGATCCCGTCATCGAACGACACGAGTTGCAGCCCACGGCAAACGGGCAGGCACAGTGGGGGGGTCTTACCCCTGCTGTAGTGCGACAGCTGAGCTATTTCTATCCCCCCACCCAGCTGGGGGCCTGCAAACTGGAGATAAAAAGGTTTAAGCAGTAGAAATATGAGTTTACACAACGGGTTAAAAAGTTAATTAAGAAAATATCACAGCTTGTTGTATAGACCAATCTCTTTGATGAAGGTAATAATTGAATCAATGTTGACTGTTTCAAAGAGGTTGTGCATACTGTCAACATTGTAGTATTTCTCACGAATTGGTTGAAAGTCAATGCAATCTAATAAAATATGTTTTATTGTAAGGTGTTCGTTGCATTGAATACATTCTGGTGCATCTTCTCTGGTTAAAAGCCAGGAGTGTGTAAACCGAGAATGTCCGATTCGGAGCCTTGTGATTATCACCTCTTCTCGACGAACAGACCTGTAAGAGGGGTACCATTCGCTAAGGGTTGGTTTAACGGAATGAAGTTTGTTGAAGTGATCAGCATCCCACTGGGATTGCCAAAGAGATTGGATGAAAGGTAAAATGGACGCTTTAAAATCTGTGTAAGGTATTTTAAAATGAGATATGGGTAGAGACAATGCCGACTTGGCAAGTTCATCGGCCTTTTCATTGCCTCGAATACCCATGTGACTAGGAAGCCAGCAAAATACAAACTTGTTTGTATCGGAGAGAGAGGAAATTCTCTCAAGAACAGCACAAATAGATGGGTTATCAATTTTCTGATTGTAAAGAGCCTGGAGTGTAGAGAGAGAGTCTGAGAACAGAAGAAAGCGATTAGACCTACTTTCCTCTGCAAGACTCAGGGCAAGGTCGATTGCTTTCACTTCCGCAGAAAAAATTGAAGTATTGTCAGGAAGGCGACATTTTTTACTTTTGTTACCAAGTACTGCTGCTGCTGAAACAGCGTGCCCATCCTTAGATCCATCTGTATAAATGGTTTTATAGGAATTGTACTGTTCTTTTATTTCCTGGTACTGAGTTTGGAAAACAACTCTATCTGTGGTTGACTTCTTGTGGGCTAGAAGATCAAAACGAAATTCAGCAGTCTTTATCAACCATGGAGGGGTATCAGGAATTTTGTTTTCACAAATGGCATCCATGTCAACATGGAGATTGTCTAGATGAGGTTCCATGCGGATACCAAATGGAGTTATTGCATTTGGCTTCTTAGCAAATAAATTTTTGCAGCCAGGGTTAAAAACAATTTTGTGTGTAGGGTTGGATGGGTTTGCTTTCAGTTTTAACAGATATTGAAGGGATAGTTTGAGCCTTCTATGAGAGAGAGAAGGCTCATTGGCCTCTACATACAGGCTGTTAATAGGAGAAGTTCGAAAAGCCCCAAGGGCCAAACGTAAACCCTGATTGTGGATTGTGTCAAGGATCTTCAAGTATGATTTGCGGGCTGAACCATACACAATGGAGCCATAGTCTAACTTTGAGCGAATGAGGGAGCGATAGAGACGTAGAAGAACTTTCCTATCAGCTCCCCAGTCCGAATGAGCAACTGTTTTTAGAAGATTAAGTGCCTTATAGCATTTCTTTTTAAGTGCTTTAATGTGGGGCAGGAAGGACAATTTCTTGTCAAAGATGACACCTAAAAATTTAAACTCTGGTACAACTTCAATTCTTGTGTTGTCAAGATGTAGCTCTGGGTCTGGATGATGACCTCGTAATTGACAAAAGTGAACACATTTTGTTTTGGTCTTTGAAAACTTAAAACCGTTTTCATCAGACCATATTTGCAGTTTGTTTAAACACTGTTGAAGTTGTCTTTCAATAATGGCCATATGGCTTGATCTAAAGCATATGACGAAATCGTCCACATATAAACAACAATCCACACCAGGGTTGATAGCCTTTATTATACTGTTGATCTTGATACTAAAAAGTGTCACAGAGAGGATACATCCTTGTGGCACACCCATTTCTTGTTCCCTTGCATCTGACAAGGTTGTGCCAACCCTCACACGAAATAGGCGATTATTTAAAAAGGAAGATATAAAAAGAGGCAGGCGGCCTCTGAGACCGAAGTCATGCAAGTCCTTTAAAATTCCGTATTTCCAGGTAGTGTCATAAGCACTCTCCAGGTCAAAAAATACTGATACAACATGTTGTTTTTTTATGAAGGCTTCTCTAAGAAAAGTTTCAAAGCGTACAAGGTGGTCAACTGTACTGCGTTGACGTCTAAATCCACTTTGAACATCAACAATGAGGTTATGTTTTTCTAAAAACCAAACAAGGCGGGTGTTGACCATTCGCTCTAAAGTTTTACAGAGACAACTTGTGAGAGCTATGGGTCTGTAGCTGTTTGGGTCGGAAGTATCTTTCCCTGGTTTTGGAATTGGGATTACCAAAGCTTCTTTCCAGGAGGAAGGTAAATCACCTTTTTGCCAGATATCATTGAAAATATCAAGTAAGATTGATAGAGTGGTATCTGGTAAATGCTTTAGAAATTGATAATGTATTTTATCTTGACCTGGAGAGGAATCATGGGCTTTGTCTAAAGCAGACTTGAGTTCTTTGAAAGAGAACAGTTTATTGTAAAACTCAAGATTGTTGGATTTGAAATTCAGCCTTTTCTTTTCTTCTTTAACTTTATTCCTCTGGAACTTTTCAGAATAGTTCTCAGAGGAGGACTTCTTGGCAAAAGAATCGGCTAAAGTATTTGCAATATCTTTAGGGTTTTCAATATTTGTATTGTTTGTAGAAAGATGTTTAATAGGCGAAGAAGCATTGCCTTTAATCTTTCTGATCATGTCCCAGACTTTTTTTGTAGATGTTCTAGCATTAAGTCTGGAAACAAAATGCCTCCAAGACTTACGCTTACTACTTTTTATGGTTTGTCTGGCTTTTGCCCTGGAAATACGGAAGAGGTTATGGTTTTCCGGAGTGGGTCTCAGGTTAAATTTTCTGAGAGCTTCTTTCCGTTCTTTTATAGCCGACTTACATTCATCAGTGAACCACGGCTTATTTGGGCGTTTTGGCTTTGTCGAGGTCTGTGGGACTGACTGTTTTGCCACATCAATGAGCAGCCGGGAAAATAATTCTGCAGGGTCAGCACAATCTACAAGTTTATCTCTTGTAATATTTTGCTCACAGAGAACTTGAAAAAGGTCCCAGTTCGCTTTGGAGAGTTTCCATTTCTTTGGACGTTCATATGTAGATGGCTCAGAAGATGTAATAAAAATTGGAAAGTGATCGCTTCCACAAAGGTCGTCTCCCACTTTCCAGTTAAAATCCTGAAGCAAGGCTGGGCTACACAGAGAAAGATCAAGGGAAGAATAAGATCCAGTTGCTGGATGAAGATATGTTTTTGAATTATTGTCATTCATAATTGACAAAGAATTATTAGAGATAAAGTTCTCCAGTTGTAAGCCTCTTTGATTTGTATCACTGCTACCCCAGATAATATTATGACCATTAAAATCTCCTGCCAATATGAAAGGAGATGGTAGCTGTGAGATGAGGTCATTGAGCTTGTTTTCATTGATAGGAGAACTTGGGGGAAGGTAAACAGAGCACAGAGTAATGGTTTTATGAAGGGAAAGACGAACAGCAACAGCTTGTAGAGTGGAGTTTAACGGTATTTGTGTATGGGGGATGTTGTTATTTACAATAACAGACACGCCGCCCTGGGCCTTATCACCCTCTTTGTATATTTTATTATAAATTGAGTGATATCTGAAAGAGATAGTGTCAGATTCCTCCAGGAAAGTTTCCTGTAAACAAAGTGCAACAGGATTGTGGTCATTAATTAAAAGTGAAATTTCTTCATGATTTGACTTTAGACCTCGACAGTTCCATTGTATAATATTGTGAGCCATTATGCCCATTAAAAGAATGTAAACATGGGTTATGAAATGTTTCTGTAGGTATTTCATATACCCTATGTATTTATACGGACTATGACTTCAGTCTCAGGTTTTGAGGTTGACCAGGATTCTACATCCTTATCCCAGTCAGTTGGAGAAGGGGCGAGTTCAGAATCAGAGAGCTCTCCCTCCAATTCCTCCTCTTCCATGTTTTCTTCCTGGTCCTTCAGAGGTTCATACCTGTTTGAAACAGGTAATGAATCCTTCTGGACAGGCATCTTGTCTTTAGAGGAGGTGGAAGCTTTTGGCTTCTGTATTTCTGTTGACTTTTTCTTTGGTGATTTTGGTTGAGCTTGTGGTTTAGGAGTTTGTTGTTTTTGCTTCGTAGGGGCTGATGGTTGTTTGTGTGTTGAAGTAGGTTTTTTAGGCTCGGGGGTAGGTTTATCATTCTTTAGTACAGGTTTTTCTGTACCTTTAACAGAGGAGGCTTGTGTTTTGGGGGTAGAAGAGGAGGTATTGGGTTTTGTTGCAGGCTGTGTATGTATGGGGGATTTAGACAATTGAAGGTCTGGCACTATGCTTTTTAACTCATCGGCCATTTCTGGAAATTTTTCAAGAAGTTTTTTGGCCAAGAGTTCGCAAGTAGAGCAATGTTCCTGTGCAGACGTTGCAGTTGACACTTTTGCATATGTTGTTGAACTATTCAACAATGTTTGGTCATTTCTGCGTTTTTCAACTATCTTCCGTGCTTCAACAAAACTAACATTTTCTTTAAATTTTATAGACAGGATTTCTTTCTCATCCTTCCAGACTGAACAGTCTTTAGAAAAGGTTGGATGAGAACGCTTGCAATTGAAACAAAGCACAGGACTGTTACAAGTATTAGGGTCATGGTCTAAGCCCTCAAAAGCACATTTTGGACAGACTGGTGTGCTTTTACAATTACTTTCGTGATGGCCATACCTCTGGCATTTGTAGCAACGCAGAGGGTTTGGCACATACACGTCAACCTTTACTGATTGAAATCCTATTTTAATGGAAGTAGGAAGAATCGGAGTAGAAAATGTTAGGATGTAAGTATTTGTTTCCCTACGTACACCATTCCTGAACACGGAGATCCTTTTGACCTCAGACACTGCCTGAGATTTAAGATTACTTTTAATCTCTTCCAGTGAGTCACAGTAGGAGAGCTCCTTACACCTGATGACTCCTTTGCTGGTATTGAGAGTTTTATGAGGGTACACTTTAACATCTAGATTGAAAAACTTTTTATGAGACAAGAGATTTTTTGCCTGCTGTTGAGATAGACATTCAACAAGCAGAGTCTCATTTTTTAATTTTTTGACTGACTTTGGAGTACCCAAAATGGAAGAGATTGTCTTCTCTATTACAAAAGGAGAAAGTTTTGTGACTGGTTTAGAAGAGTCAGCTGCCTCAATAACAATGAAACGAGCAAATGTAGAATTTGAATTGTAAGAAATTTCAGATTCCGAGTCAGAATCGGAAAGAACACGCTTGGCTTTCTTTTGTGTTGCCATGTTTGTTTTATATTGTTCATCACCGATGCTCCCCACCCGCCTCGGAGTCCAACAAGGGGACATGATCTGGGGAAACCAATCGCAGATCATGACAAGGATACATCGGTGATATACTCGAAGTGAAAGGGCTAGACCGGACAAATGTAGGCCCGCAGAATGTCACACCAAGCATAGACTGTCTTTGGGCGGTTACAAGTGTCAATCAAATACCAACTTTCACCCGATTAGCCCATGAGCCACCGCCTTCTAGGGCATTTATTTATATCTATAACAGAGAGAGAGGGATGATTTTTCTTCTGTAAAGATTTTGTGTATGACGAAACGATACAAGGTAAGAGAAATGCCCTAGGGCTAGGCATGACCAGCCGATTGATCAGGACGGGCCCTCCTGACCTCTCGTTTAGTCCAATTCAAGGCCAAAGTGGTGTGTTGTGAAAGCAGAACAATTCAAGGGCCATATCCTGAATCCACTCAACCACCAGGATCCCGTCATCAGACGACACGAGTTGCAGCCCACGGCAAACGGGCAGGCACAGTGGGGGGGTCTTACCCCTTCTGTAGTGCGACAGCTGGGCAATTTCTATCCCCCCGCCCAGCTGGGGGACACGTTCTAGAGTCTTGCAGAGACAACTAGTAAGAGCTATTGGACGATAGTTGGCTGGGTCACTAGCATCTTTGCCAGGTTTTGGGATAGGAATGACTAGTGCCTCTCGCCAGGACGAAGGAAAATCACCGGACTGCCAGATATCATTAAAAATATCAAGTAAGACAGAGAGAGAAGTAAAAGGTAAGTGTTTTAAAAACTGGTAATGAACTTTATCTTGGCCAGGGGAAGAATCGTGAGCTTTATTCAGAGCAGATTTTAATTCTTTAAAAGTGAAGAGTTTATTATAGTGCTCTGAATTAGAAGAATTGAAATTAAGTTTTTTCTTTTCTTCTCTGGCTTTATTCCTCTGAAACTTTTCAGAATAGTTTGCAGAGGAAGACTTTTTACAAAAGGTGTCAGCAAGAGCATCAGCTATATCCTGGGGGGGTTCCAACGAAGTATTGTTAACAAACAGCAACTGGTTTGTGATCATTGATTAAAAGGGAAAGTTCGTCAAAGTTTGACTTCAGACCTCGACAATTCCACTGGATTATGGTATCCATTGTGCATGAAGAAAGTATAAAAGCTAAAGTAAAAAAAGAGGTTGTAAACCAATGCATTTTAAAATAGGTTGATTAAGACTTCATTACAGTTGTCTCGGGTTTGGACGTGTGCCAAGTGTCAGTGTCCTTGTTCCAAGTATCCTTAGAAATGGACCAGATAGAGGCTTCTGAATCTGAAGCCTCACCTTCCAGATTTTCTGCATCTGCATCTATGTCCTCTAGCTCCGAAAATCTGTTGGAGGTAGGGACAGGATCATTTACTCTGACTGTGATTTCACAAGATTCATGGGAATCTCTAGATTGTGGTTTAGGTTTGGAAGAAGACCTTTTAGGAGATCGAGGTGTATGATTAGGTTTGTTATCTTTAGATGAAACATTAGATTTTATTGTAGACTGTGAAGATGGAGGTTGGGGTTTCTTTGGAGGCTGTTGTGAAGGGGGAGATGGTTTTGAAGGTTTTTTTGAAGAGATATTTTGCGAAGAGGTAGACGGTTTTGAAGGTTTTTGTGTAGAAATACTTTGAGAGTTTGTGGGTTTTGAGGTTGCAGAAGGGGTTTTGTTTGTTTTAGACGCAGATGGAGAGTCAGGAATTAGTTTGGACAAGGTGGACGGAGGGAGAAGTTCTTTCAGCTCAGTAGCTACGTCAGGAAATTTTTGAAGGAGAACTTTCGCAAGAATTTTACAAGTGCTGCAGTCGTCCTTTTCAGTTGACGAGCCAACAACACCTGCATAGCTAGGACTAGAAGAGGTTTTCTTGCGCTGTTCAAATATTTTCCTTGCTTCTGGAAAGCTTACATTATTGTTGTATTTAATGGACAGTATTTCTTTTTCTTCTCTCCATACAGGACACTCTCTTGAAAAAGTAGAGTGTGGAGACTTACAATTAATGCAAAGAGGAGGATTTGAACATGTAGTACTGTCATGGTCAGGTCCTTGATGAGCACATTTAGAGCATGTTTCTTGGTTTGGACATTTACTGATGTGATGGCCGTACCGCTGGCATTTAAAACATCGCAAGGGATTTGGCACATACACATCTACTTTTACAATTTGAAAGCCTACCTTGATTGATGTTGGAAGAACAGGTGAAGAAAATGTTAAAATGTATGTATTTGTGAGTCTCTGTTCTCCATCTCTGCGTACAGAAATCCGTTGGACATCGGATACACCTTGTTGTTTCAGGTTATCTTTAATTTCTTGCAAAGAGTTGCAGTAAGTAAGCTCTTTGCATCTAATTACTCCTTTGCAAGAATTTAGTGAAGGATGTGGGAAAATTTTAACATCTGTGTCAAAGAATTTTGTGTTTTTTAAAAGATTCACAGCTTGTTGATTTGTAAGACATTCAACTAAAAGGGTCTGGTCTTTGAGTTTTTTAACAGATTTTGGAGTTCCAAGGATGCTGGTAATTTGTTTCTCTATTACGAAAGGAGATAGTTTTGTTATGGGTTTTAAAGGATCTTGGGATTGGATAACGATAAAACGCGGAGAGTGAAAAGAAGAAGTAGAAATTGAAGGTTCAGTTTCGGATTCACTGTCTGATAAAGGGCGTTTGCTTTCATTGAGCTTGGCCTTTTTTTGGGATGCCATGTTTGTGTGTAAAATTTCATCACCGATGCTCCCCACCCGCCATGGAGCCCAACAAGGGGACATGGTCTGGGGAAAGCCCATTCGCAGACCATGACAGGGATACATCAGTGGTATACTCGGTATGAAAGAGCTAGACTGGACAGATGCATTCTCGCAGAAAGTTCTACCAAGCTTAGACAATCATTGAGAGGTTACAAATGTCGGCCAAATACCAAAGAACTTTCACCCGATTGACCCATGAGCCACCGCCTTCTAGGGCAGAACAAGAAATATGAAATCTGGAAAGAGTGTGGATTACATATGGAGAGGACAGTAATTTTAATAGAGAGAAGGGTGTAACAGAAAGAACATATTAGATGCCCTAGGGCAAGGCATGACCAGCCGATTGATCAGGACGGGCCTTCCTGACCTCTCGTTTAGTTCAATTCAAGGCCAAAGTGGTGTGTTGCGAAAACAGAGCTATCAAACGGCCGAGCCCTGAATCCACTCAACCACCAGGATCCCGTCATCGAACGACACGAGTTGCAGCCCACGGCAAACGGGCAGGCACAGTGGGGGGGTCTTACCCCTGCTGTAGTGCGACAGCTGAGCTATTTCTATCCCCCCACCCAGCTGGGGGCCCGATTACCCATTAAAAAGTTGATTTTGAAAAAGTGTTGCAAAAATGAAGATGGAATTTAGGAGATATTTATTGAAAAGTGCTTGAATTATGCTGTTTTTAAAGTTACTGACACAATTTAATGTGTAGTGTACTGGAGTCATCCAGGCTATGAGTTCATGTGAAATAAGCTAATGTTCCTAAGGTTAACAAATGTCTCTAGGCTTGCCAAAATTGTAGAAACCAAGACAATTGTCATTTCTCCTCATATTTGCATTTGAACTTTGAAATAGCACTTGAACTTTGAAATAATCAAGCAACACTTAAAAATTGTGATGTCTTTGTTTTCTAAATGACAATTTGATACATCACAGGAAAAAAACAATACATCTATGTGACAAGTTTCCTCAAACAATTAAGTCTGTAATATACAAACTTGGACCATGCTGGTAAACTGATGAAAGTATTATTGATTAAAGATCATGGGGATGATCTTGAAAGGTTGCACTATGTATACTTTAGTGTAAATAATCAGCATCTTGATTTTGATCAGTATTTCTACTAAAAACCTAAGCATTTAATGGGGAAATTCTTCTTTCTCAGACATTCCTTCAATGCCCATAGATACTTAAATAGTGAAGGTGACATTGTCAACCGTCTTCCCCTATTTCAAACAAACAACAGCAAAAATACTTAAATTCCTAGCAAATACCAAACAACTTCATAAAACAACTTCTGTAGATGAAAGTGTAAAGACCAAGCTTATGAATATGATAGTAATTGTCAGATTTAACCACAAATATAAATATCAGGGCTCTGCTGAAGTATTTGAAATCAGGCATACATTTTTTTATCTGAATTCCTGTATTTTTAAACAAGATATCTTTCTGTTCTGATTTAACAGGAAATAATATAATTAAAAAATCATTCAAATCATTTGTTGTGTTGGCTTTGTGGCTGGTTCCAGTATTCGAAAGTATTCCATATGCGGATTTGCATGCGTTCCCGAGTTGAAATCAAACAGTGTCAATATATAAATAGAGAGCCAACAGATGAATCTTTTAAAAGCACTAAGTCTTGGATTTCCTCAATATCTGTTTGATTTGTTTCCCCAATTAAATCTAAAGTCTTTTCACAGACCACATCTTTGAGATTTTTTTAAACCAACAGGGATTACATTCATGTGGAAAAAAAATGACTACTTCTCATCATGAAATACAGAATACAACCTAACTATGATAAACATTCTATATTAAAAGGTACATCATTTCTAAAATTGTGTACCTCCTTATATAAAAACAACAAGTGCATGGCATGCGGGTGGCAATGCTCTGCTGAAGTTGCTTGATTTTCAGTGAAAATTCGAAGTCGCAAAAAGGGCATACCTGTGTCAAAATATTCTAGTGATTTCCTGCCCTAGTTCTATGGGTTCCCCTTTTCATAGTCAACAATTTGTTCAAGTTTGAAGTAAATATCTTCAGTAATATCAGAGATATTATAAAATGTCAAAGTTTTTGCACGACATTGCAGACGGCGACAGGGCTATGACTATAACTCGACTTTTTTTTTTTTTAAACAGCCGAGTTAACAATAAATGAATATCTATTTTTGCTTGTGGAAATAAGATCCTTAGCCTACAACATTGTGCAAGGCTCTCAGCAACCTAAATGGAATATGAGGCATACCTAATTGTAGAGTGTGATCTGAAGTCTTACGTGAGTGGGAAAAAAGAGCAGGGTCCACTCTTCTATCAGCACTGGATTTAATTTTAAACTTAAAATTGCCCCAAAGCTGTTTTACAGTCAATGATCCTATTTAACCGGAGCACTTGCCTTGACAGGATTCATAAATAGACAGTCAGATCACACGAAAGCAAAAGCTTCCATACTGAGAAATAGCAAACTTGTTATTATAAATCAAAATGAATGAATGAATAAATGAATGAATGAATGAATGTAGTTTTATGATGCATCAACTGACGGCTTTGGTAATTAAGTGTGCATGTCTGTATTAAGAGATGATAAAGTAGAATGGTTGAACTTAAGAAGATTTGAACAAAATGATGAATTCATGGCAAAAGAATTAAATGAAGTAAGACTGTAAAATGCATAAAAGACATTACCGAGTGGCTGGGCAGTCCCTGCCTACTCAAAAAGTTTTCAATGAAAAAGTCAAAATTAAAATTAAAAACATTTGAACAAAGAAAATCTAAAAATAAAAGCAAAAAAATATCCATACACATGTTGCAATAACTACATAAACAAATGTACCATTAAGCCCTACATATCTATTGGATAAAACCCTTGAAGTGCCAAACAAAGTGAACAGGGACCAGATAAAATGTCATTATGAGACTGAATTTTGCAAGCCATGTCTATCCATAGTATGCTGTGTAGATCTAAGAGCAGGCTGCATTGTACTGTCTGATCTTGATCTGCACTAGCCAGGAAAAAAAAAAAACTATTGTTGTTAAGGCGCTTTGCAGGCTAAGATCTTTCTCATGAACCTTGCAGAGGTTGACACACAAAAAAACTGTTGTGTGGTCTTAACCCATTACCAAACAATCCTGATTTTTATTTTAACAACCTCTGGAAGGGAGGCTTTTGCAAACATTGTGGAAAAAGGAGAAAATGCTGGTTACCAGCATTTTCTCCTTTTTTCCTCAATGTTTTCCTACCTTTCAAGGACAAATCCTATCTTTGTGCCATATTTGGTATGTGGCCTGAAAATGCTTTCATCTTTGACTATAAAACTTTGTTGTTTGGTAAAAAGCTAAGTCTTTTTTGAGTGGACAAAAAAACAGTACCTTTCACAAATAAAAAGGTAAGATAAATGCATTCACATAACTTTTGAAAATGGTCTTAGGAACCGATTAATTATTTTTCAGTTACATGTACTTGGGTTTTGACAAAAAATGCTCAGAAGAGGTTAACTTTGCAGATGAAACACAGTTGCTGCCCCTGAATAGACCGACAAACCTTTCTGGATTGCCTTGATCCGTCATTGGTAACAGTTTAATCTCTATATTTTTTGTTTGTTCATGATTTAAAACTTTTGAACAAAAGACAAATCTTTCCTGGATCCCAACCAGTAATCAACTCTGTCTACATGTATCTTTCTGTGTTTCCTGGATACTAACCAGTCCAGTGCATGGATAACATCTCTGAGCAATGAATTATAAAATTAATTTTGTTTCATAAATGCAATATTTTTCACCTATATCTTTGCCAAAGTAATTAGTTTACTTTATTCAAGCCATTTTCAAAATTTATATGAACAGATTTAACTTACTAATCTAACCATAATTCAAATTCTGTTTTATTTAAGATCACTCTTATTATTTGCATGAGAAAATTAGTTTTTTCATTTTTTTAAATTACTTTTGAATTTAAGATCCTTAACATCAAACATTGCATGAGTTTTTCTTTTCTTTTGGATTTAAGATCCTTAACATCAAACATTACAATGAGATAATAAACTATTTCTTCTTTACTTTTGGATTTAAGATCCTTAACATCAAACGTTGCATGAGATAATAAATTATTTTCTTTCTTACTTTTGGATCAAAGATCCTTAACACCATAATAATTGCATAGGTTTTGGTTTAAAAAGAACTGCAGGGTCCATTTCTAATTGAATTTGTGTACAAAAAAAGATGCTTTCATAACAGTGCAACAAGAAAGTAACCCTTAAAGTGCCAAATAAACCCAATTGTCATTTTCATTCTAGAATAAACCAATATAATTGCAAATTCATGGCTACCTTTTGCCTGTTTTAACATAGCTGACAGTGTAGATCAAAGATCAGGCTGCATGTTTTGTGCAGCCTGATCTTGATCTACACTGGCTGCAAAGGCAACTATTTTAGTGAAAGAGTTAAAAAACTGAAATGAACCCTGAAAATTAACTCTTTACCAAGCAACAAATTTGGATTTGTCCAATTTGGAAATATTTGCAGCAGACACATTACATGTGACTCAATTAATGGTGCAAATTGTCTTTGTAGAAGGAAAACATTGTGGGAATATAAGAAAATGCTGATTCTCTTTTTCCCACAATGTTTTAAAGGCCTTTTTCCTCAGTGTTGCTACAATGCAGGATCATTTGGTAAAGGGCTAAATAAGGCAAACAGAATTTTTAATAACAGAACAGAAAAATATACGTAAGTAATAAGAAATTACATCCACTTTCGTTTTTTGTCTGATTTCCGTATAGGATTTAAGATTCTCAACATCACATAAGGTATGCTGACAATACTTTAGTCTCTATTACAACTCCATTTAGTTTACAAACCCTCAAACATGTTTAAGTTAATGTGTGTCTGATAGACACACATCATGTAAGGATACTTCAATATGTATCACACCTACCAATTTGATAGACATGGTGCTGATTTAAAGGATTCATCCATTGTTAACGTTATGCCATTCTGTACTTCTCAAGTAATACTTTGAATACACAGGCCACAAAACTAAAACTTAAGAAACTCCTATAAGACTTTTTTTTCTGCTCTACTCTGAAACTGAAGCCTTTGAGCAAAAATTTTCGGAAGTCAAATCTAATTAAGAGCTAGTCGGAATTACAATTTCAAGAGTAATACCCTATGCAAATTTTTGATATACTGGACCCCTTGTAATGTAGGTGTCAAACACTGAATGAAATTTGTTGTTGTTTCTGATGTTTTTTAATTCAGTTAAGGACAACAACTATGTAACTCATACTTTATATGATGCAGACTAGCACTGGGGCAACAAACATGTTCTTTACTGATCTGTTACTAGCAGGAAATCAAAGTTATATTTAAGTGTTTACCTGATTGGTCTATGATTGGTCTAATTCAAATATTTTGTAAAGTGACAATAAATTATTATGTGATTAAAAAAAAATTAACAAATTTCAGCCTCAATAACCGTTTAAAATCATAAGTGATATAGTTATTATATCATGTGTGACATAAAGAGAATGCTCAATTATTTCGACTGTCCCATCCACATAGCCCCACTTTAAGATGAATTCTTAGACATATACAGTGTGTAAGAACAAATACATTAAACCTATAGCAAACCACTTTTGAGTTGTTTTGTGAAAAATAATGTGACCTATAAATGAATGATGACCAACACCGACCTACAAGATCAATGTAAAGTGATTGATCCCTGATAATGTTAGATTATTGAAAGCTGAATGAATTAATAATTGTCATTTTATGGCACGATGACAGCTCAGGTAATTTAGCGCACATGTATGTAATAAAAGATAATAAAATGCAATTTTTGTGCTTAAAAAGATAAAAATAGTAGGAAAAAGTGTTAAATTAAGAAAGATTGTGTGTATTCCGTATTTGCATAAAAGACATTATTGATTGACTTATTGAAAGTTATTGTTCCTACCGTACTTCACTTAATTAATGCACTGGGGCACCATTCAAAACACCAACAGGGCACTCTTAGTCCATAGCCAATTTCCCGAAATTTTCACTGCCATCACTTAGAGTAAGTATGGTACTTTGATCGGAGTTTTAGTCAGAGCCCAGTGCAAAGTGATTGCCATTTTGAAAGACTTCCTGTAATGCAGTAATGCAGGATATTGATTTTACCGCCGATCACGATTCATTTAGACATTTAATAGCATTCACGATTAGTATGGGACACTGAAATTCAATACTTCACCTTTTTAATGTTCTTCCAAGTTAGTTGACAAATTTTGTTTTAGGGGAAGTTTATAATGTTATTGGAAGTGTATGTGTATTCAGACAGTCAGCTGTTAATGACATTGATTGCTGAAGTAATTAGGATTATGTCGACGCCGTACCTGTAAGTTTGTTTATAAATAATTGGTCATTAGTCATTTTCATCAGTCTGTGTTTGAAAAGTTTTAGTGAAGTTATCTTGCATTTGGATGTTTGTCACCCCAGTTGTCGATTTTAAGGTTAAGGTTGGGTATGGGTGGGGGTTGTCTGGAAGCGTTTGGAGTAAGAAATAATAGTGTGTGTGGGGGGGTGCTACTATTAGGGAGGAGCGTTAATTAGGTGAAATACGGTATTTTATCAAAGCATCGTTGCAAAATAGTACCGGTCATATTGACATAATAATGATAAAAATAAAGTATGCAGTGTGTTTTGTTGATGACTGGGGTGAACCAAGAAGGGGTTGGTCAAGGAGTATTACCAAGTTTTCACTTTATAGTCTTAAAACCACAAGAGATGTTACCGGATATCAGAGGCATTATGTAAAGATATGCATAAACTGATGTCATTGGGGTCAGAATATATTTGGAACTGCTTGAAGATGGTTTGTCTTGGAGACTGATAATGTATCACATGTTTCAACTCAGCAGTCTGAAGGTTTAGTAAGGCATTATTTGTTGGTAAATTTGGTTCTTTAGTACATGGGATTGGTCTGTATTGATTTATTTGGTATATTTGAAATTACTTTAAGAAATAAAACACATGGGTCTGGCAACAATGTAAGTTTAACATTCATGACACTATGCCCTTTTTTTTTTTTTTTTTATGAATGCAAACTTCATACTAATATCCATACTAGCTTATGTTTCTGTCAAACTTTGGACCTATATAGCGGATTCCAGGGTTTAGCCTCATAAAATGAGGCAGAATGCTGTACTTTGTGGGCAGTGTGCGCCATCTTAATAAAATGGCTTCATTTGTGTGTGGTTCATATTTTGAAATTACATACAAACTTTCTCAGTTTGCTACCTTTCAACACTTTACGGCAACCATAATATTATTGTCTTACACCTTTGACTTCATGGCAGACCATCAGTTTCTACCGTGTTATATTTGAAATATGACTTTTAAACAGGTAAAAAACATCAAATTCAAACCTCCATGTTTTGTAATAGACATATCACAATTTTTTACAAATTTTTATAACCTTGCCCATCATTAATCTGACAGACTTTGTATAATTTATCATGCACTTATTTAAACCCTTGATTACCCGATGTTAAGTGACTCTTACCTTAACAAAGTCCAAATCTGGTCATACTGTAAATCTACAAAGGTAAAGATAAGTTTATGTAGAAATATTAACAAGTAACATAAGCACCAAGTTGTTCCAGGTGAAAAAAATTATTTCTAAATAAATGTGTATATTTAATCCTTTCCCAAACAAGCCCTGGTTTTCACGTGTCTGCAGTACAAGTCTTTTGAAAACACTGTGGGAAAAGGAGAAATTGCTCGTAACGAGCAATTTCTCCTTTTCCCCACAGTGTTTTCTACCCATTGTGAGAACTTTCTGCCATTTTCATCAAATTTAAAATTGTCATATGCAAACTCTTTCAATTTGGACTAGTCCAAAATTTGTCGTTTGGGAAAGGGTTAATAGTGTTACCACACCATCCCAACTTTTAATGATCCTAAGGAAATAGTCATTTGAAAACATTGTTGGAAAAGGAGAAAATGCTGGTAACCAGTATTTTCTCCTTTTCCCACAACTTTTTCTATTCCTTAACAAATTACATCATACAAGTCACATTCAATTTGTTGTCTGCAAAGGCTAGCAATTTGGACCAGTAAAAAGTTTTGTGGTCTGGTATAGGGTGATTAAAACACTTATTATAATTATACTCTTTGGCTTGCCTCAGTATGCTGTAATGGCCTACAGGTGTTTTCCTACCCTAAAATATTTAATTCTGCGCTGAACATAAGCCCAAGAAATTCCCAGAAACATTCCAATGCTTATATGACCTTGAGTAGGATGGATATTGAAAACATTGTTGGATAAAAACAAGAAAAAACTCCTTTTCCCACAACATTTTCTACCTTACAAAAGATGAATACCACTATTCCAATCACAATTTGTCGTGTGCAAATATTTTCAATTTAGACAGGTTCAAAGTTTTATTGTCTGGTAAAGAATTAAAGCATAATCACCCACAGTTGACTTTGGCCTTGCTGTATACAACAATAAAAAAAATAATGTGGCAAAGGAGATATTGTTGGGAATGACCGAATTATATTGCATTTTGCCACAATATTTCCACTTGTATTTATGTCTCAAACATTATCATCCATATTTCAAGAGGGTATTTTTAAAATCCTCTGCCACAAATTTCACCCAAAGAGGTTAAGGTATGTTAGGTTTTCAGTCATCATGTAAGTTCTTGGTTTCTGGATTTTTTTTTTTTTTTTTTTATGGTTCAATCCCTTGATAATACAAAAGCGTTGGATAAAAAAAAAATGTTGATTTTATCCAATAAACACGATATGTAAATTTTCAACTTTAAATGGCTACTTTTCCCTTACTGATTGTCAGATTTTTTCAAAATCAATAGGGTTCAAGCTATTGATTAGATAAACGAACTGTGCAAGTTTCACGAAAATCCGACAAAAATGCAGAATTTATCATGTAAACAAGAAAAAGATGAACAGACAGAGTGATGGACTGATGGACGACGGAAACCTCGCCATGAAATAGGCTCTGCTGGCTTTCAGCCAGTAGAGTGAAAAACTGAAATGGGTAAAAATCTGGCTGAAAACAAGTAAAGATATATTGGGTTTAGACTATACCCAATATGTAGTCTGATCTGGGATTTACAATGTGTGCACTATATTTTGCAATACATCCTGACCAAGACTGTCTATAGATTTTTATCTTATAATGACTAATATTTTCAATTAAAAAAAAAAAGAGACCTAAATGCTGTATTCAAGGCTTCTTTTAAAAAATATTTCACAGAATAGCAAGTGGTTCAAATCATTATTGGATAAAAAAATTTTAGACTTGCCTAAATTGAAAGTGTTTGGAAAACTACAAATTAAATGTGGCTTAAATAATGTAATTTATCTTAAACTCTTTACCAAACGACTGGTCCAAATTAAAAGCATTGCAGATGACAAATCAAATGCAGCTCAAAAATTATTTTTTTTTTTTGTAAAGGGTAGAAAACATGGTGGGAAAAGGAGAAAATGCTAGATAGCAGCATTTTCTCTTTTTCCAACAATGTTTTCAAAAGGGTTTTTCTTCGGGGTCGATAATAGTTTGGACTGAGTGGTTAATAATAAAAGTGGTAGAAAACCTTGTGGAACAAGGAATAAAACGCTGGTAATCAACATTTTCTCCTTTTCACCACACTTCAGGCTTCTTTATTAGGGTCATTAAAACTTGGGATTGTATGGTAAAGGGTTAAATCCAAGATCATGTATTGCCAAAGATGTTTAACTCCTTACCAAACGACAATCTTTTGGACTTCAACTATATTGAAAGCATTTCACACATGACATAATAAAGGGGACACAAAAATTGAAAACTGTTTTTGGAATGATAGAAAACATTGTGGGGAAAGCAGAAAATGCTGGTTATCAGCATTTTCTCCTTTTTAGCACAATTTTTTTCAAAAGGCTTCTTCCAAAGGGTCATTAAAACCCAAGTGTGGTACAGGGTTTAGAGAGGGAAATAACGTCCTATGAACTAGAGCAAATACATGTTTTTTTGTTTTTAAATAAGCTAGACAAATGCAATCAATACTTATTCTGAAATCAAAAGAGGGAGAAATGCCAATCTGTGTGCCTTATGATGGGACATTATCGCAGAATACCTACCTTGATAAAACATTTAATCCTTTACTAAACGACAACATTTTAGACTGGTCCAAATTGAAAGCATTTGCAGATGACGATATAAATGTTACCAAAAAATTGAAGTTTGTTTTGGGAGGGTAGAAAACATTGCTGGAAAAGGAGAAAATGCTGGTTACCAGCATTTTCTCCTTTTCCCACAATGTTTTCAAAAGGCTTCTTTCTCAAGGTTGTTAAAAGTCGGGATTGTGTGATAAAGCGTTAAGATCACACTGCATGTTCTGTAGTCTGATATTGAATGAAACTTTTTGCCAAGACATGTAAAGCTGTCCTTAGTTCTTAAGGGGGACTATTCAGATTTTTAATAATTTCAACAAACTTAAAAAAACACTACATCTCTAAATTAACCAATGCAATAGCTGGCAAACCATCAGTTAAAAAAAGGATGTATGTAAGAAAAAACATTTTTCTATCTATTCCTTGATAGGCTATGTAGAAAAGAGTATTTTGTGGTACTTATCAGTGGTAAACAAAACAAGAAATAAATAATTTGCAGCAAAAACAACTTAAGAAGGCCTCTTTACCTTTTATCACGCAATCTTGACTTGGAGTGTACAGATCAAGATCGGACTGCATACAACAAACACACAGTCTGATTTTGGATCAAAACAGTCCAACATAGGGAGATTTTTCTGGCAAAGAGAACCTTGAAATCATGATAAATCTGTTGGATTTTTCTTTTGCTATCAACAGGAAATTTCTCCTTTATTTATTTAGCAGCTTAAGGATAAACATTCGATAAGAAATTCTGATCTTAATGGATTCACGGTATTGCTTAGCAAGGATCATACAGTATGTAGACATGTCTATGATCCCTACACTAAGCAATTTTTCTACTTTCCACAATGTTCCCCTAAGTAGTAAATGCCGGATGTATAAAACTATATCTCCATGCACTAAAGAATGAACCCATTACAACAAGATGCACATTTTTATGCTCCTTGTGCGAAAGGCTACGATTCCCGCCCACACCAGTGTTCCCATTTTTTTTTTTTTTTTTTATTTCTAAGATGTCTGCGATCTCCTAGTTATTCAAGGAAAACTTTGTTTAAAAACAAATTTCAAAAAGATATGCATATTAGAGCGACATTTTAAGAAGGAAATCGGGAGGCGGGTGCAAACATAGGCACAAAGACGCTGGCGTTTTACAAATGCGAGGGAAATTATACGAAAACAATCACAAATTTCAACTACAATGCCAGATCTAGATATACATACATGTACTTCACTTATTCATGGAAAAATACAAAGATTACGAAAGAAAGAGAGACTTACTTCATTTTTTACCAGGAACAACCTGCTTGGCTCTTTGTTTGAACCTCTATTTTGCCCGACTAAACGTTGACCGAGTCCACACTGAGTAACAATCACCTGGGTAGATTAGGAGTCACGTGATAGGGGTCAGCCTAAAATCCAAGTGACCAGTCGGAAACAGTAGCAACGATTGGCCCTTAGGCACTGTGACAATTATAGTTGCCAATGCGGCCGGAATAGGTCGAGATCAGACTGCATAAAATTGCAGTCTGATCTCGGATCTACACTGTCCGCTTGCGCAGATATTCTGTGTAGTAAGGCTCAAAATTGCAACCATTTAGGTCTTATTTCTAGAATGAATTAATTAAATGGACCCTTTCAGTTAGGAAAAACGTCCAAAATATTGTCATTTCAGAGTTGTTTTAGCAACAATATGTGACAAAGAAGCGAACAGTGTGGATCCAAGGTCAGACTGCACGACTGCCCCTTTCAACAGTTTACACTTATATCACGGTCACTCGTATTCATGTCTTTGCTGGGTTTCACCAGCACTAGTTCTACCCTGCCAGGGCACTGTGCATAGTGCGCCTTGTACCCTGCGTTTTCTCCTTTTCCCACAATATTTTAAACCTTTCAAAGCCAAATCTTATAATTTTAGGTTCATTTTATTCGCCGTCTGCAAATGCTTTGAATTTGGACGCTTCTTGTACCTTTGAGATTTTTTCCCGTTTTCAGTAGTATTTTAGTTGTTAGTTGTTATCAGGGCAACATTTTACTTTTCTGATAGTTCTATCAGTTGTAGGCTTGGATTCTGCTCCGCCCCTGCACTCAGATCATTTTGCCGCCATATTAATCAACTCATTTTCAGACACGATAAAAATAAATAGACTCGTCTAGATTTAGTTTAACCGGAAAAAAAAAAAAAAAAAAGGTGGAAAAGGACCAAATGCTGATTAGATCTACAAGAAGTCTCTAAATTTGGCACTTTTTTTTTCAAACGCATTGTCTGATAAAGGTAAAAGGAAGGTAAAATATGTAAATAACATCGATATTCATAAAATTAAGAATGGTAAAAACGCTGGATTAAATTAGCACTCTCATGGCCAAATGAAGCAGTTCGTGATTTTTTATGGGAGTGGAACGGCGGAGAGGGGAAATATACCGCGAGTGCCAATACAGAGACTAGGCTACAGAAGGGCTGAAAAAATACGTTTCCATAGCTAATGAAACTACTTTTTGATTAATGTTCAAAATACAATTCTAGTAAAAAAAAAAAACTTTTTGGTGTCTGAAAACAGGGCCTACACATTTCCAATGCAAAGGAAAAGACTTTTTTTAAGACTGAAGAAAATACATTTTCCATTCGAACGGCGAGGCAATTTTTTGGATTCGAAATAGACCTGCTTCCCATATAGAGAGGTATTTTAGAGACACACAATGCGATTTAATTGACTCTTTACCGCGCTTGAAAATTTTAGGGTCATTCAATATGCAAGCAGCTGCAGAGGACAAATTAAATCAGCCTAAAAATGAGGATTTCGTCTTTGAAAACTTAAAAGACAATGTAAGTAAAGTAGAAAATGCTGATCACCAGCATTCGTAAAGGGTTAAATCTAAAGAAGAGACTACTTGAGGACCGAAATACATTTCTAGCGCTGAGTTGGAGACCTTACGTAGACTGCAGACTAAATGATCTCCTGAGACTGAAGATGCACTTCCACTGCCAACAATGCGACTTCCTCAGGAATAAAAATACACTTCCATGGTAAAAGAAGGGACATTGTAAAATCTGAAAATACATCTCTACTGCAAACGAAGGGACTTTTAGGGCGTTATCTCCCGCTGGGTGGCATTTTTTAAATACATCATCTTCGAAGAATATGACATGCGCAGACAACGCTTTTAGGGACTCAAAATACATTCCGTCTGTCAGCAAGGAGACTTTTTGTGGACTACAAAAATACAATTTCAACCTCCAGTACTCGTACATCAAAAGAAGATACCTCTTTAGGGAGAAAAAAATGGTACCATACAACTGCCAACGAAGTGATTTGTTAAGGACTTGGAGTATATTTTTATGAATATGAACATTCCCCCTCCCCTCCACACACTTACGCAGATATTTTTTTTTACCAAGTAGATCTTTTCTTTTTTATTATTTCTGGGTTCCATTTAAGAAATTTCTGATTGTTTCCCTTCTTATTGTTAAGTGTTGTGGACAACTGCAATTGCTACCAATAAGTGTAATTTGCTTCTTTGAATAGATATCCTTTTCGTCATTTAAAGTTCATTTCCGTCATTAAATGCAGACGACATTATCGAACGCCATGTTGAAAAGCGTAAATTACACGTACCCAAAATCACTTTACAAAGTTACACATTGCTGCTTCTGGTAAAGACTTTTGTTTCATCGTCAGTGAACGAATTGCAGACTGCAAACCGAAAAGAACTTCTCAACAGACGCGAAAGACGAAATTTAAGAGAAGCAGTTTGTAACGACGGTCTTAACTTTGGCGGGAACAGAAATCTCGTGGTTAGTTGCATTGCCTTCATTTTCGTCATTTTTGCTGGGTCTCTCTGCGACACTTAGGTTTGGTTTGTACATGCTTTTCATTTTCTTCATTAGTTGACCCGTATATTAAACAAAATTTTTCTCTACAGTTGGCGTTTTGATAAATTGACCCGGTTCCTCACGGTCCAACAATGAGGGTACGCAGGGAATAAATTAATTTGTTTTACTTCATTAATCTAGTATCAAGCAAAACAAATAAATTTATTCTCTGTGGGGGGTGGTCCACAAAGTTCTTTTGGCGTGGTCAAAATGGGGTGGTTTTATGAAATTTGAATCCTTTTTCTATAGATCAAGATCTAGCTGGCAAAATGTGGTCTGATCTTGATCGTTACCGTCTGATTTAAAAATAAATGAGAAATGCTATAGATCTATTTAGATTTTTTGAGTCGCCTGGTTGCGTAGCAGCCAGGCTCTCATTGTTATCATCCTGATTCATGGGGTGACGTAAGCATGCCTCCGGCCTTGTACTGACTTCCGGTTTGCGAGACGTTGCGTAGTTCATTTGTAATGTTGCATTATCCTCAATGCTTCTATCGTACATAATTTTCAGTTGCTAAATTTTCAGATATATATCGAAGACGTCCCTTACATCTCAAGTATTCAAATGCGTAAATATTTGAAATAATTGTCTCCTGCTCTAGGATACACGAACACTGAACTTTCACATTGGCATCGAGAATAATCGGTCCGTGGAAAACCGGATTTCCCTTCGAACCGGAATTCACCAAATTTCACCTCTTGATGACCGCATTTCACCCAAGTATGACAAATTTTATTGCCATAGTGATAACTTTTGATCTGAAATGAAATATATTTATGAACAGCATAATTGTATGCTAAATTTTTGGAAAATATCTTATTCTAACAATAATTTGTTAGAGTTTTTTAGAAGAACATGTAACTCCTTTTGAAAAGATTTTTTTGACATGTGGATAAGCTATATTACATAATAAATTAGCTAAATGAGAAATCACCAAGGCGAAGAATTCATTATTTGATGTGAAATATGGTCATACGAGGTGAAATACGGTTATCAAGAAATGAATTTCGGTGAAATGCGGTTCGAAGTGAATTTCGGTTTTTCCATGCACCCGAGAATAATTTGGATATCTGGATGTCGTCTGGCGTGTGCTTTGGAAACCCCGCTATATATACGGCAACAGTTATTAATAAAACTATTCTTGTTTCATTGGCCAAATTACCCACTTAAAGTGCATTAATTTGGTTCCAGCCCTCATACCCCTCTCTGATTTAAAATCAGTCAATGACAGAAGGAAAACGGCAATGTCGAACGGCATTATATATTTTGAGGAACCTTAGATAGTACTTTTATGATGGGGTATAATTATTTCTTTCAGTTTCTATTTTACTTGATTTCTGACAACTCTTTAATTTGCAAGATTTCATATTTCAGTGATAGATTAACATGTTATTATAGCTCTGAAATGTCACGTATTTCCAGAAGCTCGAATCATTATATTTTAACGGTTTTGTGTGTGTTTGCCTGATGTAGTTTAGGATAAGACTGCCATCTACGGACGGTGCGGACGCCAACCAGATGATTTTGTTGCCAAATGTTTATAAGATATATAGAATAACAGGTACAAATTATCGAATCACAAAACATGTGTTATCAATAAATATCCTTAATTTTCAATGATTACCAACAGTAACTGTTAATGATAGTAAGTAATAGGTGCATGTAGTTTGACTTAGAACACAAGTGTTTGGGAACTGCCTCCAAAAAAAAAATTGTCGTCCAGGAACTGGCTTGTCAGCGAAAGTTCTATGTTTATTCCACCTTTCCACGCACTCGTCACAACTCAGCCGATTCCGTACCTAGTAACCTACATCTAACCTCATCTGTAACAAAGGGATTTCCATACTGAAATACTCCTTGTCACATGATCTTAAACAGTTGGTATAGTAGCTAACTATGGTTGAAGTTCACAGGAGGCATTTTATTTTTGCATTTTTTTCGTCCCTAAGAGTAAAAAGCCACGTCCTTTTGATTTTTTATTTACTAAAAATCAACCCCCTCCTCCGAAAAAGGGGGGGTGTCAAAATCTGGTTTAATGCCCCTTAAAATTTCAAACAACTAAGCAACAGGCGACTCTCAGGACTATCAGTCCTTTGATTTAACTATGTTTTCAAAAAACTTCTTTATAAGAGTGGTTAGAACACAGAATTAATCGGTAAAAGGTTTTAGGAACGTTTGTCTGCTAGATCTATAAAACGGGCATTTTCATTTTGAAAGAATGACCCAAACATCTTCATTGTCTGTGCTGTTATAGCCTAGACAGACATTACGGTAAATGATAAATGTTTCCCATTATTCTGTGTACAATACGAACCGTTTTTTACGGAGGTTCAGTTATTGTTAATACCTTTTAACCCTTATCCTGCTAAATAAGTTAACTAAAACTTTCAAGCCGATAGCAAAAAGCCGAATAATGTTATTTCAAAGTTATTTTTTGGAGAAAAATATCTTCATATCGGACAGAGTAGATACAAGATCAGACTGCACGTTCTGTGCAGTCTGATCTTGATCTACACAGTCCTCAAAAGGTCAGTGAATCGTGCTTAGCAGCTCAAGGGTTAAGTATTCTTATTTTTACTTCTAAATTGTTTTTAACCTTTTTCAGTGCCTTAGGCGAAAACAGGCGGACAGCTGAGATCAAGATCAGACTGTACTGGACGTTGAAGTGCACAGGAAGTGCAGTCTGATCTTGGATCTATGCCATTCGCTTGTTTTAGGCCAGCATGTAAGATGAAATTCTGCCTGACTATCTGTTCTTCGACAGACTTCGAGTTGGAATATTTTTTGTATCTGCATCAAGTATCGACCCAGGTCAGCGTGCGCAGTCCGCGCAGGCTGACCTGAGCCGAAACTTTTCGCTTTTTTTTTTTAATTAATTTCTGCTTGTCAAAAAAAAAACACACAGTTTACCTACCAATCCAGTCGGTTGTGATACAGAATGGATTTTAGGCATCCATAATCATACTTGGCGTGCAACACACGAAAAGGGGCCTTCGGACAATTGCGTAAATTGTTGTCCCGGATTAGCCTGCGTACCCCGCGCAGGCTATTCTGGGACAGCACTTTCCGATTACATAAGATTTTTTCATACAGTAGACTTTCAGGACATAGAAAATCGCACAAAAACGGGAAGTGTCTTCTCGGATTAGTCACAGACTGCACAGGAATATCTGGGACGACACACTTTTACGCATATGTCCGAAGGCCCCTTTTCGTGTGTTGCACGCCACTTATGATGACTTGCGTGGTAGTATGCATCACGGAGATGCATTAAGCTCCATTTTGCCAGAAAATGGTTCACATGTATTTGCCATCGCTGATATTTGATCCTGCGATCTTTAAACCCATGATCGACCCACACCAACTCTACCGACGGGGCTACATGTAAGTCTATCCTTATAATTTACTATTTTGTGAAATTAACATGATATTAATCAGTTCTTGAGCAAATACAGCGACCCCGTGACAAACGGGCAAAATTTTCACAGTAAAAAATAAGTAAAAAATATGGGACATTTTTCACGTTTTCTGCATCTATGTCTGTCGACGATTTGTTTTAAAAAATAACCTTTCCTGGCAAATACATATTACTAGTTTTAGTTTGTTTTTTTTTTTTTTTTTTAAGCTTTAAAAACTTGCAAAAAAGATTCTGGTTTTCTACCTCTTAAAAATTTCACACAGTCTGTAAGGTATTTATTATTTTTATTCCAAATGTTTTCCAATTAATTTTGCTTTCCTTATTCTGTATGTCTTTTTAAAGTTGTTTATTTTGTCGGTCTGTAAGATAAATGGCTGGAAGGAGAGTCTGCCTGTTTACGTCTAACAGTCTGATTTATTTGTTACACATATTTCCTCAGTGATATAAGTAAATAAATCTTACTGTGATATAAGCCTTAAACCGTTAGGCTGCTAAGCGTGACTCAAGCTTCTTTTGCGACCAGTGTAGATCAAGATCAGACTGCACAGAACGTGCAGTCTGATCTTTGATCTACACTGACTGATAAGGAGATATTTTTTTCCTCGAAAAATAACTTAAGATTGCACTGTTTGGGTTTTTTTCTTTTAATGTTAGCTGGCAAGTTTTATTTAACTGTTTATCACACAATCCCGACTTTTAACGACCCTGAGAAAGAAGTCTTTTCAAAACATCGTGGGAAAAGGAGAAAATGCTCGTAACCAGCATTTTCTACTTTTCTCACAATGTTTTCTTCCCTTCCCAAAACAAATTTCAATTTTTCAGTCACCTTTATTTTGTCGTCTGCAACTGCAGACTAATCTAAAATTTTGTCGTTTGGTAAAGAATTAACTTATTTAGCAGGTCAAGTGTTAATTTCTTTATCTTCCTCCGTTTTTCCATACCCACTCCTGGGTATATAGTTAAATCGTTACATCCCCATACTCGACCTTTGACATGAGCCATACTCTGTGAGAAAGGGGCTACATGCACCTGCAAAAACTATAGTCTCAGGTCAGCTTGCGCAATCTGGTCAGGCGGACATGGGTCGAAACTGTCAGCTATTTTTTTCTGCATTTCAAAGGACCATTCCACATCCAGATTCAGTCACTTGTTAGACAAAACGGATTGTAAGGATACATAATTATGTGATGAGTTGCTTGGTACAATGTATCGTGGCGACACATTTAACCCCCTTTTGCCAGGGTGTGCCTCAATATATCTTAAGAAAAGTGTAGAACAAAATCAGGCAGCGCGTATGTTTGCATTCTATTTACGGTATCAGTCATATAATCCGAAATTAATGTCAATAAAATAATGCGGTAAGCACATGCATCCTCTAATTCTAGATTTAACCAATCTGGGTCCGTATTCACCAACCATTCTTAAGAGCATTATAAGTCTTATTCTTCAAGATTTTCTAAATATGAAAGAAACACAACTTCTGACTGGCTAAACCAAATAGTTTAGCCAATCAGAAGTTGTGTTACTCTCAAATTTCGAAAACTCTGGAGTATAAGACTAAGAATGTTCTTTAAAATGGTCGGTGATTACGCACCAGGACAGTGTGTGTCTTTGAAATTCCTGAATCCGTCATTATACAGGCTATTAATAGTGTTCAATGGTACTAGGAGTATGCAAGTGACTGAACGGAGATATAATGATGAAAGAAAAAACGTCCTTTTTTAATGAAGAAAGAAAACATTGTTGAAAAAGGAAAAATTAATTGCAATGCACAGATGCTTCTTCCCACTACATGTATTTCTTTTATTGATATTATTCACAGACAGGCCGTACAAATAATTAATTTCTGTGGTAACTGTCAAGTTCGAGTGTCTGTTTTATGATTATTTAACACGGCTTCTAATTCCGAACTTGCGAAAGCTAATCAGTTTTAATAGAACAGTCCCTGAAAGCTGCCGAAACCTGAATAAGGCTTTTAATTTCCTCAGTTGCATCTTTTTGTATTGAAAATGTTCGCGTGTGAATTTCGATTAGCATATGCATGAGTGAAAGAAACAGCAGGAACGAAGACAAGCAGTAACAAACATCTAAACTGTCATGTTGGAATTAGAAATGAGCCATGCTCTGGCAAAAGGGGGCTTAACGCTTTACCAGACGACAAAATGTTAGCCTTGTCCAACTTGAAAGCATTTGCAGACGACAATTTCAATGTGGCTCAAATGGTGTAATTTTTCTTTGATAGGGCAGAAAACATTGTGGGAAAAGGAGAAAATGCTGGTTACCAGCATTTTCTCCTTTTCCCACAATGTTTTCAAAAGGCTTCTTTCCCAGGGGCGTCAAAAGGTGGCATTGTACGGTAAAGGGTTAATCCATCTCCGCAATGCACAATACCAAGCAAGCCATCACATGATCAATAACAGCCTCTGTTTTTAACAACCGATTTAATCATGCGATAGACTGGGCATACAAAAAATTTACCAATAGCGAAAAGTTTCGGCCCAGGTCAACCTGCGCGTACTGCGCAGGCTGACCTGGGTCGATACTTTTTCGCAGATCTATTATGCCCCCTTTTCACAGAGCGTGGCTCAAATGTATGATGTTGAGCTATTTTGGTATTGTTTCACATTACGCATAAAATTACGTAATAAACGCACAGTTTAGAATTGTTGATGAATACGGGTCCATGGTCTGTATTCATCAACAACTCTTAATATCATTCTAAGTGTAATTCCAGATTTAGAAAGTAACACAACTCCTGAGTGGCTAAACCATTTGGTTTAGCCAATCAGAAGTTGTGTTATTTTCAAATTAAGAAACGTCTTGAGAATAAGCCTAAGCATGTTCTGAAGGACGGCTGGTGAATCTGAGTTTCTTCCACAAGGGTATCGAAGATTTAAAAAGCTGTCTACATTTTGTCTGTAAAATGTCGTATACTCAGCTGTATGGTTAGATAGTTATGGCAGTATTGCGTGGAACGGTTTTAATTCTTATTGGAAACTTTGTCGGACCGCCCGAGCTTTAGCTTTATCTATTTTTGTTTCAAACGGCAGCACCGTAGACAGAGACCATTTATTTTTTCATAAACAGGCTTGGTTTTTTCATCCAATTTTCTTTCTCGGTTAAAGCCTACATAACAAGAGGGCCATGATGGCCCTGTATCGCTCCACTGGCTTATAAATATAAACCATAAATACTAAACATTTCAATTCTGAGCCAAATGGTTTCAAAATGAAGACTTACAAAGTTTTCTCTGTAAAAGCCCATGTGAAAGTTGAGACCCGCAGGGCAAAGCCATTTTTGATCCCAGAATCAACTTATAATTACTTGAACCCTGGTATAGTCCACAAGATTAAGCCACATGCCAAAATAATACAAGTCTATGCTGTATGGTTATAAATAAGGTGATTTTCAAATTTTGTACATATGAAGCCTTTGTAAAACATAAGACCCCTGATGCAAGGCTAATTTCAAAAAAAAAAAAAATCAAAACAGGAAGATTTCTTAAGTTGTCACTATGTAAGCCCATGTAAAACTTGTGATCCCTGCGGCGGGGCCAATTTTGACCCCAGGGCTAAAATTTTGGCCCACTTGGTAGAGGCCCACTAGATATAGCTACATGCAAAATTTGGTAGCTCTAGGCCTTATGGCTAGGTACAGGAAGATTTTTGAAGTTTTCTCTATATAAGCCTATGTAAAACTTGTGACCCCTGGGGCAGAGCCAATTTTGACCCCAGGGCTATAATTTGAAGAAATATGATATACATAAAGCTACATGCCAAATTTGGTAGCCCTATGCCTTATGGTTTCAGACAAGAAGATTTTTAAAGATTTCCAATATTTTTCAGTTTTGTTGCCATGGCAACCAGAGTTTTTGAAGGAATCAAATTCTTTCAAGAAATTCTGAAGAGGACCATGACAGGATCATTTCTGTGAAGTTTCATGAAAATTGGATGGGTAGTTTCAGAGGAAAAGATGTTTGAAATAAAAGTTAACGCACGGACGGACGGACGCACGGACGCACGACGGACACCGGGCCATGACATAAGCCCGCTGGCCTTCGGCCAGTGGAGCTAAAAATCTGTGTATGATCTTTCGTGGAATTCTGCGTGATACCATCAATAGACGGCATTCTTATTCAACATTCTGCATTATATAAAATGAGAAACTGTAACTTTACACGTGGTTTCCGTCTGGGTGATGTTGATTTCTATATATTTGTCTTGTACGTATCCGGTCACGTGGTTGATGTGACATTTTCTAGGTCTAAGTACCTGCTCTTGAAACGTGCTATACAGAGGGGTTGTATTTCAAGTGTTCCAAATGTTTTTGAGATGCACTATAGCTAGCTCTATAATTATCTAGTTGCACTGAAACAATCTTGTATTTACTCTGCCTATTAGAAGGGTACTTGAACATTCATTTCAAAAGCTGTTTGATCCAATTGTTTGAAAAAATAAACAATAATTTAGCCATGCCCTGTGAAAAAGGGGCTTAATGTATCTGCAAAAAGTATTGAATCAGGTCAGCCTGCGCAGTCCGCGCCGGCTGACCTGCGCCGAAACTTTTTGCTATCGGTCAATTTTCTGCATGTCCAAGGAAGAGTTTTCCCAATATTTCAGTCGGCTGTCAGACAATATGGACTTTATAGATCCATCATCATGTAATGACTTGCTAGGTATCGTGCATCACGGAGATGCATTAAGCCCCCTCTTGCCAGATATGGCTTAATTATCTTCCTGCAGTATCAGAAATCGTGTTACCTTCAACCCCATGTGATATGATCAAAAACAGATTACATTGCATTTATCCTCGTGCCCATTTTTATTACGCAACTTGACTGCTGTTATAGTGACCAGAGTAGTATGGGAAAAATAAGTACCGGTGAGAAGAGAAAGAGGGCTGCATTCGAAAGCGACACCAACTTACATGCACGGTCTACATCGATTTGCTCGTCCAAGAGCATTGGACACCTTTTAACACTGAGGTTGCTAAGCGCGACTCGTTGACCTTTTGCGGATGATGTAGATCAAGATCAGATTGCACAGAATACACAGTCTGATCTGTGATCTACTCTGTCCGATAAAGAGATAATTTTTTTCAAAAAATAAGTTTGAAAATGCATAAGTCGGGTTTTTACTATTGGATTGAAAAATTTATGTAACTTATTTAGCAGGTTAAGGGTTAAAATTTAGTAAAAAGGCAAGAACGACCAAACTTCATAAATGATGTTTATATAAACATTTTGTCAAAAAAGTTTTAAATAAGATCGAATGATTGATTGTATAGTGTTAAACATCGATTTCAACATTATAACAGTAATATCGCGGCAGCCAGTGTACCTATCTATTCTTTCTTGGAGTTACTTTTACCAGTGTTTTGCAAAATATTCTTCTCAAGGCACTGGCTGATTTTCCACATAACAATCGTGGAAACAATGATCAGGAGTTAGAGAAGAATGAATCCTGACGCAATGACTATCATCAGTTCTGGGAAAGAAATTGGCCAAGCTGGGGAATTCGAACCAGCGACCAACCAGTCTCAAGTCCTGTATGCTACCGATTGCGCTACTGGACTCTTAGACCAGCCGTCTAAAACCCACTGTGTCATGGAGGCAGCTTTGTAAATGAGAGTGCAGTATTTATTAAGAGAAGAAAAAATCCTAGATTCACTGGCCTTCAATGATAAAGACCTGTTAATTCGACATCATTGAAAGGACTATGGCAAAACGATATCCGTAAAAACCATACTGTAATCAGTTAGATTTATGGATATTTCACAAGACAAATAGCCAATGAGAGATCTAGAAGACTATCACAGCTACAGTGGGCTACAACTCTTGCGACATTGAAAACAAGTTGATTACGGATTTGTGTCCCTTCTAGTCAGGAGAGAAGTGCAATACAAGTTAAATATTCTTTTTTGACTAGCGAAGCTAGTCTATAGGCATCATGATTGACCTAGAGTCAATGTACAAAAAAAAAAAAAACCCACAGTTGCCAAATACTGCCTCACAGAAAATACTTCTTTCTTTTAGAAATCTTAATTCTGTTATACATGACACTTTTGACAAAAAACACTAAATCTCTACCACTCCAATTTGAACATGTCATCTTACAAATTAATAAACTGAACAAGATGTCATTTATAAGGTACAAGATCTTTGCTTATATGTAAAATTAAGTGACCTATGCAAAGCAGACAATCACTTATTCCTACACCACTCTAACATTATGAATGAATCTATTAATAGATACACCTAGGTAATTTGTTGCAAATCCCAGCTATATTAAATCCTCACTGGACAGGGAACCCTTGTCATTCCTTCAGTCATTCATTTAGATCATTGTGTACAGATAAACTGTTATGCTAAACTGTTATTCACGTTATGAATATTAACTCTTTACAAAACAATCCCAAGTTTTAACGATACTGGGGTTGAATCCTTTGAAAACATTGAGGGAAAAGGAGAAAATACTGGTAACCATCATTTTTCCTTTTCCCACATTGTTTTCTGCTCTTTTGGAATCAGGTTTCATCAGTTCAGCTACATCTGATTTGTAGTCTGCATCAGCTTTGAATTTGGACGAGTGTAATTTTTTTTCATTTTGTAAAGAGAGTTAAATAGTCACACATAACTACACCTTGTGCTATTGGATATTGAGTAATTAATCGCATAGTGTTTAACGCCGTTTTCAACGTTTCGGTGATATCGCGGCGGCCAGAGCACCTATCCATGCTTTCCTGCAGTTTCTTTTACCAGCACTACCGCGACTCAATGACCTTTTGAAGACAGCGTGGATTAAGATCACACTGCACAGAGTGCGCAGTCTGAGCTTTGATCTACATTGTCCGATAAGAGGATATATTTTCTCCAAAATGTAACTCTGAAATAGCAATCTTCAGGTGTTTACCATTGGCTTGGAAGTTTCATTTAACATTCTTAGCAAGTTAAGGGTTAAACTGGATTATAGTTAACCAATAGCAAACATAGCCCCGGCAGCTCAGTCGGTAGCGTACAGGACTTGAGAACAGGAGGTCGCTGCTTCGATCCCCGACTCGGCAAATTTCTCTCCGAGGATTGATGATAGTCATTGCGACAGGATACATGTCTCTCTCACGTTTCGACGATGATTATGTGGGAAAGCAGCCAGTGGCTTAGAAAGAATATTTTGGAGTACTGGTAAAAGAAACTCCAGGAAAGAATCGGTATGTGCACTGGCCACTGGTACATTACTGAAATAATGTTGAAAACAGGGTTAAACACCATACAAACAATCAATCAAATTCGCTAGTCTGTTCAGTACTTTGATTAAAGTTGTCGCTATCATGGCTAGAAATGTAGAAATGCCTCAGAACTTGTACAATGATTAATTGATTTATTATCTGCCAAATAAAAGTACCATTTTTCCCTACACATGTCTTAATGACTTCGGCGTGGACTCAGTTAAAGAAAAAGAATATATAGGACATGACAAGACAAGTCGATTAACTCAAAAGGTGCCTTAAACACAGTTTAGATCGGATCAGACGGAACAGAACGCACAGGCTGATCATTGATCTAATTTATTCCATATCTTGGAACGTAATCTGGTCAAAATAGCTTTGATAAGGGAGGTTTTTGTACACTGACTAAAACTATAATAACTGAGTCATGCTCTTTGAAATTGGGTTTTAAGGATCTGCAAAAAAGTATCGACCCATGTCGGCCTGCCCAGTCGAAAACTGGGTCGAAAACTTTTGGCAATTGTTAAATTTTCTGCATGCGAATGGACCGGTTTACCTCACGATTCAGTCGCTTGTTAGACAATGTGGATTTTATGGACCCATAACTATGTGATGTCTTGCTTGGTACAATCATCGAGGAAATGCATTTAATCCCCCATTT
Organism: Tridacna gigas; assembly: GCA_945859785.2. NCBI lineage: Eukaryota > Metazoa > Mollusca > Bivalvia > Cardiida > Cardiidae > Tridacna > Tridacna gigas. Next base: position 27,812,726 of record OX244031.2, on the reverse strand, counting down.
TCCAGAGCATGGCTCATATTATGTTTTATTTCATGCTTTCCGGTAGGATATCGAGAAATAGCGGTGAAAATATTTTTCGATATTACACCGGTACGACCAGTGAGAATACCGACCACGGGGAGTTTGTACTGATTTTTATGGAAGTCTCGACAAAAAAGGCGTTAGAAGCATGAAATAAATAGAACATTTGTTTTTTTCGGTGAAAGATCGAAATTTATTTCATCGAGTGAACATCATCGGTAATATTTTCACGAGTGGCTGCTTGTTTTTTTCGGTGAAAGATCGAAATTTATTTCATCGAGTGAACATCATCGGTAATATTTTCACGAGTGGCTGCTTGTTTTTTTCGGTGAAAGATCGAAATTTATTTCATCGAGTGAACATCATCGGTAATATTTTCACGAGTGGCGCAGCAGCCACTCGTGAAAATATTACCGATGATGTTCACTCGATGAAATAAATTTCGATCTTTCACCGAAAAAAACAAATATCCTCTATGTATTCACTTTACTGACAAGGAGTTACCCCATAAAAATAAATCTAGTCAGGGTCCACGTTTACAGCATTTGCAGACGACAAATTGCATCTGCCTCATACGATGACTATTGTCTTTGAAAGGGTATAGCAAATTGTGGGAAAAGGAGAAAATGCTGAATACCAGCATTTTCTCGTTTTTAACGTTGTTTTCAAAAGCCTTATTACTCATAAATATAAAAAGAATGGTCTTTTGTGAAAAAATTTCTTATAATTTCTGAGGACACCGGTGTTGCTTCTTCATCACCACAACCCTAAACTAGAGTCCCTCGACATTGCGCTCCTTGGCAGTCCCCGAAAGGGTAGGTGTCTGGAATGATCAATGTCTGGGTTGTGAATTCCAGGACAGAGTCTGCGAGGCCGGGAAATGTAACCTAGAAAATATTTGAGCCATATTCTGACAAAAAGGGGCTTAACGCGTTTCCGTGATACATTATGCGAAGCAAGTTATCAAATAATTATCCATCCATAAAATCCATTTTGCTTAACAACCCGGCTGAATCCCGGGGTAGACTGGTCCATTGACAAACAGAAAGGTGACCACTAGCAAAAAGTTTCGACCTATGTCAGCCTGCGCAAACTACGCAGGCTGGCATGGGTTGATACTTTTTGCAGATGCATTAAGCCTCTTTTTAACAAAGCATGGCTCATTTATAAGTAGAAAATAATCTTATTCGTTTGAATAGACAAATCAGTGTCTGCGTATTGCATTGTTTTACACTGAGTAAAACTTATAAACCTCCACTGCCCACTTTGAAGAATTACGGTAATACCGATATTAAGCAAAATCACCAAATTCTTATGAGATAGATTTCTCCATTCTATTCTCATTACCTGTGTAGAGCTTTAGAAATAAGTATTTGATAAATATGTGATATGACTTTTCAGCGTGGTTTAAGCAGATGCGGAGATATCATGTCTTACAGTGGCGATTTATAACTTTTATTTAGTGTATACGTACGCATATCCAATAAACAACTTATAAAGCTGAATTGTTTTGATAAGTATGTAAATGGTGTCCAAACAAACGTGTTTGGAGGTGGTTTAGAAGAATGTAAACCCGTTGCAGTGCACATTTGTGTATATATCTGTCCATTTGGTAGCTTTCAAAGTTTAACCTTTCCAGGCGTGTAACACCAGAACGGAATGCTTCCGGGTCGTAGTTTCCAAATGTAGTCTCACTTGAAAATCCGAAGACAAGCAACTTCTGCCACACTGTTTTAATCATGAGAGATAATAGGACAGGTCTAAATTGTGCTTATGAAATTGATTTTATTATTTCTTCAGAAAATGAATGCATTTTTTTTTTTTTCATTTCTTTCGGGACTATTTTTTGGGTGTGACTTGACAAAGAGACATAGTCTATCACCAGTATGGGCCTTGATGTAAATGAGCAGCATTCGTGTAAAGGGGGATTTAATGCATCTCCGCGATGCATTATATCATGCAAGTCATTACTTTCTTGATCCATAGTATCCATTTTGTCTAACAGTCAACTGAATCATGAGGTAAGCTGGTCATTCGACATGCAGAAAATGTACCAACAGCAAAATGGGTTCGATCCATGTCAGCTTGTGCAGGCTGACCTGAGTTGATATTCTTTAAAGCTGCATTAAACTCCATTCTCAAAGAGCATGGCTCAAATGTATTTCAATACAGTCTGTAAAGTATATCAAAGTTTACCGAAGTAATATCAAAATAAACTACCTGGATAAAAAATGCCGTCCAGCCAACATCCGGGTTATTCATTTCCGCTTCAAAGGAAGTCTCACTCTGTAAATAGGCCAAATGAAAAGATGCAGCAATAGATCGTACATACAGGTTCTGAACTGTTCATTTGACTTTCTGTCATGAAAAAATTTAAAAAAGCAAACGTGTTCTTGCTCAGACTTTCATATGGATCCTGCATTTTCTCTTGTTCCCTACAAAGTTTCTCAAAAGCTTTCTTTCCTCAAGGTCGTTGTAACACGAAATTGTTTGGTAAATGTTGGATTTGACCTTAGAGTCATGCGGTAAATTTTATGCAGTAGCTGCGGAGATCAGTAGCTCAGTTGATAACGTACAGAGCGTGAAACCGAGGGGTCACTGGTTCCAGTATAAGCTCCGCTAAATTCTTTCCGAGGACTGGTGATAGTAGTTGCTACAGGATTCATTCCTCTCTCACGGTTGAACAATCTTTTTAACGATTTTGACGATGTATAGGTGCTAAAAGTAGCCCGTGGCTTGAAAAGTATGTTGTGCGAAGTGATACAGGAAACTCCAGAAAAGCATGAATAGGTCCGCTGGTCGCCGCGATGTAGCTGAAACAATGTCGAAAACAGCGTTTAACACCAACTAAAATAATGCAGGTAGGTTTTCTTACCAAAGGCTTAACATATTTCTTGCGCCACAAGACTGGATGAACCTGAGGTTTGCTAGGATTTCCTGGCGTTGCTCTCAACAATCGAAAATCCTTTCTGCAACGAAATAAAAGTGTTCATTATCATCTTAATCCTTTAACAAGGAATTCTGGGACAGTTTTCACCAACCATTCCTAAGAACATACTTAACCCTTATCCTGCTAAATAAGTTAAATAAAACTTTCAAGCCGGTAGTTTAAAAACAAAAACAAAAAAACCACAGAATAATGTTATTTCAAACTTTTCTTTTGGAGTAAAATATCTCCTTATCGGACAGTGTAGATCCAAGATCAGACTGCACTGTCTTGATCTACACTGTCCGCAAAAGGTCAGTGAGTCGCGCTTAACAGGCTAAGGGTCTATCTTATTCTCAAGAATTTTCTGAATTGAAAGTAAGACAAGTTCTGATTCGCTAAAACATTTTGTTTAACCAATCGAAGTTTTTCAAATCTAGAATGAGACAAAGAATACTATGAAGAATGGTTGGTGACACCCTGCTGATCTTTATTGACCTTAAATCAAAAGACTTTCGAATATATTGTGGGAAAAGGAGAAAATGTTGCGAACCAGCATTTCCTTCTTTTCCAACGATGTTTTCTAACCATTCAAAACCAAATTTCACCATTTGAGCAACATGTTATTCGTCGTCTGCAAATGCTATCAATTTGGGCCTGTCTGAAATGATAAAATATGGTAAATGGTTAACTGTTGACTACGCATACAAATATGAAAGGATATTTTCGGACTTTTCCGGTGCGAATTTGACTAGTACTAAAACTGATTCAGAGGAAAACATGCATGATTGAGCTGGCACCGTGATCTGATTGAAAGACTATTGAAAGTGGCGTAAAGTAACATACAAACAAACAGCGGTTCGACAAGTAAATCTTATTTAAAATTGCTCCGAGAAAACGTATTTGAAATACAAAGAAATGTGATATCCAATTAACTTAGGACGAAAATCCTTAACCACCTGATATATCGTGGCTTTTTTTTTTAAATTGAAACCAACCATACTACAGCATTTTCTTCGTATGTTTCCATGAACACCCGTTTTGTGTGGTTTTACCAGGGTCAGATAGGATATTGTAACAGAAGGACTAAGTTCTAGTAAAGTAGTCAGTTTGGAAGACGAGTTTTACCGAAGTAGGGTTCACGGAATATGCAGATGACTCAGATGAACCTTGTCAACCAATATCTGGAATGGGAGTTTAATGTTTACCTTTTGCCATCGAGAGTCGTAGCATAAAAACAATACACTGTATCGGGAGGGATCTCGGTTTTCAACGTAATAATACCGCCGGTAGATGTCTGCAGACAATTAAAAGAATATATTATATATGAGCAATGGTAGATAAAAAGGGGGTTAAATGGATCTGCATAAAGTATCCACCCAGTTCAGCCTGCGAAGTCCGCAAAGGCTGACATGGGTCGAAAGTTTTTGCTATTCATCAATTTTCTGCATGTCAAAGGGCCGGTCTACCTCATTATTTGGGTGGTTGTATATCAAAGTCCTCATTTACATTCGTTGATAATAACCTTTTTAATTTAAAGATAAATCTTTACTAAACGACGAAATGTTTGACTTTTCCATTTTGGAAGCATTTGACGACAACCGATTAACTCTGTCTCAAGCCATGGGATTTCTCCTTCAAAGGGTAGACAATATTGTTGAAAAAGAAGAAAAAAGTTTAAATAATAGCTGTGAAAAAGGAAAAAAATGCTGGTAACCGGCATTTTCTCTTTCTCCCGCAACGATTTTAAGCGTTCTTACGCAAGGTCGTTAAATCTCTCGTTTGTGTGGTAAAGGGTGAAGACATACACCAAAAAGAAACGTAATGCTGATTTTGAAATTATTGATGTCAGCAGTTTTCTCGTTGTTGTACTATGTTTGCACTTCCCACAGAATAACATCACATATCCTCGGTCATATAGCAGTTAATTTCAGTACATACCGTATTCAGCGTCCAGTTTATCTTTGGTAACGGTTTACCCTGTGGAAGAAATGAGATGTACGGAAAAATTTTTAACCCTTTTACCGCATGACATTTTTTTAGACTTGTCCAAAGTGAAAGTGTATCCAGACAACAAATCTGATAGGACTCAAGTAATGAAATTTGCCTTTGAAAGGAAATAAAACATGGCGGGAAAAATAAAAAAAAAATGCTGGTTATCCTCTACCCACAATGTTGTCAAAAGGCTCTGTCCTCAGGATCGTTAAAAGCATAAACATTGTCCGTCTTATACACATCAGGTTTTTAGCCTTAAATTCCGTTCGGTTACACACTTGAAAACGACGGTAACGCGCAGCTTAAGAACACGACGACAGATTGAGGGCTAAAAACTTAATGTAAACGACAGACTTGAGCATCTGATTCTACAAAAGAACAACAGACAATCCGACCTAATATTCGCATCAATATGGTGTAACACCGCTGCGAACTCCTTCCGGTCGTAGTAGTCCCATTTTGAAAATTTTGACAGCAAGTATTTCTGCTTCACTGTTTTTTTTTTTTTTTTTGGGGGGGGGGGGTTCTGAGAAAATGGAAGGTCATATGTAAAATGTATTTCTGGTGTTGATTTGATGATTTCTGTTGAAACTGAGTGCAAGTTTGTTCCTGTAGGAACTATTGTGTGCCCCGGCCCCCGTAAAGGAACATAGTCTACCACCCGGAAGAGCCTTTTTTCGCTGTGAGTTTTGATGGGTAATTCTGTTTGAGGTAGAATAGAAAAAAACGCAGTCGTTTGAGGTGCCATTCTTTAGCTTCTTGTGTAGGCCAAACATTTGATAGAAAAGAAATCAGCAAAGCTATGGGTTTGCCAATTAAAGTACTGCGAATGGTCAAATATGGTGAATTTCTCCCTATTTTCAATGTAGCAAAACAAAAAGCTAGTGGTGTGACACCATAAAGTCCTGTGCTACACCATTTGAACTATTTGCACAACCTGTGGAAGACAGTGGTGCAGTGGTAGAGCGCCAGCCTCTCACATCAAATATTCTGGGTTCGAATCCCTTGATAAGAGGGGGTCAAACTTTTGAACTACACAAATTACTGCGCGATTACTGGATAAGATTTCCAGGAGGTAAACATCAAGAATGATTAATGAGTCTTAAGAATTTGTTTCAGAAATGATGTAAACTAAGTAGGTTGAAACTAGGCATACCTGCATTACGGAAAGGTAGAACGATCGAATTCCGAACAACAAACTTGTCTCGTGACCGGCCAGACCAATTAAAGTACCGCGAAGGATCAAATATGGAGAATTTCTCCCTATTTTCAATGTAGCAAAAAAAAAAAAGCTAGTGGTGTGACACCATAAAGTCCTGTGCTACACCATTTGAACTCTTTGCACAACATGTGGAAGACAGTGGTGCAGTGGTAGAGTACCGGCCTCTCACATCAAATATTCTGGGTTCGAATCCCTTGATAAGCGGGGGTCAAACTTTTGAACTACACAAATTACTGCGCGATTACTGGATAAGATTTCCAGGAGGCAAACATCAAGAATGATTAATGAGTTTTAAGAATTTGTTTCAGAATTGATGTAAACTAAGTAGGTTGAAACTAGGCATACCTGCATTACGGAAAGGTAGAACGATCGAATTCCGAACAACAAACTTGTCTCGTGACCGGCCAGACTGTGCTCAGCGTTGGGCACCATCCTGTAATATTTATATGATATTAATCAGTGTAAAAGTTGTCAAATCCTATAGTGCGCAAACAAGGTTTCTTAACCCTTTATCAAATAATCCAGTGTTATAACTACACTTGGGAAGAAGCTTTAAGAAAAAATTGTAGTAAAAGGAGAAAATGCTGATAAGCAGAATTATTTCAGGTGCTTTTTACGCCCATTTATACCTTTAACAATTCTTTATTCCATAGTTGGCTACTGCTGGGCGGTATGAAATCGTATTTATACAGTAATAGGTTGTAATATCCGAAGTGAAATTCCAATCTGCAAATCTCAACATTGCTCGTCGACTATCCTCGCCATATATCGTCTATATTGAGAGCGGGCAATGGAGACAGAAATCGGCAAGAAAAGTCAACCTATGAGTACATTCAGCAGCAGACTACTGAGTTAGACTGTTAGACTTTTAATGCATTCTGCATGATCGGCTACGAATAGAACATAAGAATAGTCCATTCATAAATGGAGAAAGCCAGATTTTCTTGATTTTTTCCCTTCTAGTGACCATACTGTGAATCCAGTTTGGACATATTAAGTCGCTAAATTTCAGATAAAACATGTTCCTGCCTGGTTGCAACTAACTTACAACTATCAGTGTCTCTATCTGTGTGTGTGTGTGTGTGTGTGTGTGTCTCTCTCTCTCTCTCTGCTCCTAAATTTTATACCTGAGATACGTAGGTCCTTGAATTTCATTATAATAATACTTGGCATCATCCACCATGAAGAATTCGTCCCCGCCTGTACTCGTGATGTATTTGGGTTTGTTGGCGTAACGGTCATTGTAAGCTTGAAAATATAAAGTCTTTTATTCTCTCAGTTCCGATAAGGGAAAACATGAGGATACGATAAACAAACATGTGGTCAGGAAAATACATGTACAACATATTTTTGGTTGTGAAGAATAATTCCCAATATGCTGGGAGATCAGCGTCGCATTTGAAATGTACGAATACACATTCTGTGCAGTCTGATCCTGATCAGCACTTTGCACAAAAGCGCATTGAGTCACGCTTTGACTCATTCTTTATAACGAATCAACACGATAAATGTGAAAACTATTTGATGATGGAGTATGCTTACAAAATATTTATTAAAATGAGCCATTCTCTGAGCAAAGGGAACTTAATGCAACTGGAAAAATAAGTACCGACTCGGTCCGTTCCGGCTGACCTGGATCCAAAACTTTTTGCTTTCGTTCAATTTTCTGCATGACCGAGCTTACCTTGATTTATTAGGTTGTTTATACAAAATGGATTTACTGAATCATATTACAGTGGTGACTTGCTGAAGTGATAATTTTTTGTCTGTTAGTGTTGTTTTCATCGTAGTCCAAACTTACATATCGGGTCTATAATATCCGCCATAGCTTTGATATACGGACTGTCTAGATCCGCTGTGAAGTTCAGGGCGTAGTAATCGTCGAAAGCGAAGGTCCATCCACCTAGTGACCGGTAATAATGGTGTAGATTCTGAAATACGACGATCGCGTGTTATAGTTATTTTTTCTGTCTCGAAATGTTTTGTTTCAATTGAAAATGTACTGGAACGAATACTGATAATGAATATCATAAAGGGGGTCAGACATGAGATGAATATAACAGGCGAAGTGTTTCCAAGAATGGGGATGAAGACGAATTTAAGGAAGAAGAAGATGATGATACTACCTAAGAAACACCCGGACGGGGCCATTTTTTTTTTTTTGTAATTAAAAATTTTTCATTTTCTCGAAAAAAAAATTTTTCATTTCTCGAAAAAAAAATTTTTCGTTTTCTCGAAAAAAAAATTTTTCATTTCTCGAAAAAAAAAATTTTCGTTTTCTCGAAAAAAAATTTTTTCATTTCTCGAAAAAAAAATTTTTCATTTTCTCGAAAAAAAAATCTTTTTTTTTTTTCATTTTCTCGAAAAAAAAAAAAATTTTTTTTTTTTCATTTTCTCGAAAAAAATTTTTTTCGTTTTCTCGAAAAAAATTTTTTTTCGTTTTCTCGAAAAAAAATTTTTTTTCATTTTCTCGAAAAAAATTTTTTTTTCATTTTCTCGAAAAAACTTTTTTTTTTTTTTTTTTTCATTTTCTCGGGAAAAAAAAAAAAAAAATCATTTTCTCGGAATTAAGAAATTTTCATTTTTTTACGTGGCGGGGGTCAGTGACATCTCAGGCTAACACGCCAGCAGCTTTTCCACGATAGCGATTTCCCAAACTGCCGCATTTCTCTCAGGTCGCGTTTTTTTGCCGCGCGCGAAAAAAGTTTATAATTTCGAAGAAATTATAAAAAAATTCTTTTTTTTTTTACAGGTCTAGTTCTATCAATATTGCTAAATAAGAGTATTTTGCTTCTGAATTGTTGGACCTCGTTATAAAGTTTATGACATCGCATTGTTTTACTTCTAGAGGTTGCGGGAAAACTACGCAACTACAACGTTCGTCTCTCTTTTTTATTAAGGAGTGGTCGATATTTTCGATACCGTTTACGACTATATTAATTTTTACCTCTTCTTCTAAAAGCTTATTTCCTTTTATAACCATTAAAGTACCTCTTATAATTCTACCTGAGGCTGGCATGCAATAACCACCTATTCCGTGATGTTTTCCGCTACAACCATTACCGAAAGAGAACTCGTAATTTCCATCTTGTAAACTTCCTTGTTCCTCCGCATGAACGCTTATAATGGGTGTTGACCTTTTATCCGCGTAAGATTTTGTTACTAAATCTCTTTCTTCTACCGGCGTCGCGGCGTTTTTTATAGAAAAACCTTTTAGATCCACATCGGATACCGCTTCAAAACTTCCGTCCGGTTTTTTTACGATAGCGCCGCCGTTATCGACGTAATTTTTATTAGCGGCGGCGTCACGATCTAGGGGATTTGGTAAACCAATGATTGAGTGACCACCCATAGAAATGTCGTCAACTGCCATATAACCATCAGGCTGATACACAAAAGCTCTATCACTATCATCCACATATTTTTTAGTGGCCGCTTCGTTAGGTTCCGTAGGATCGAACAAGTTTTTTATTTTATTAAATCCCATGTTTAAATATCCCGTCATGTGGTAACCCCCATTTTCGTCCAATAACCCCGAATTTGAGTCAACATAATCCTTTGTCGCAACATCTTGCGGATTTACCGGGTTGCTAACTCTCAACAACGTATTACCGTTCATATTTATCGAACCGGTAACTTCCGTCGTTCCGTCTTTGCGCAAAAAATTATTATTTACGTAAGAGAGCGACGCACCATCGCATTGCGTGTGTACCTCGTTGCTCATTCTTCCAAATTTATAGACAGGCATTTTTTTTTTTTTTTTTTTTTTTTATATACAATTTTTTTTTTTTTTTTTTTTTTTATATACAATTTTTTTTTTTTTTTTTTTTAAATGTCTAATTCTAACAATAGCGTAACAGCTACACTCGCGACTGATTCGACAGCTTTCTGTATCTGTGCATAAGATATATTACCATTAGACCCTTCTTCAAAAATATTAGTAAAATTAATTATTATTTGCAAGCACGGAGAAAATTCGATGGGCGGATTAATTTCTTGACAAGAAGTATAATTTGATGTTGGGGGGTAGAGCCACGGAACATTATAGAGATAGTTTTGTTCATCTGGCATTTTAATAGTAAATACCCACCCATTAAGTTTATTAATAATTTCGGGCAACGATCCTCTATCAACGTCGTGAGGAAACAATGTAACGGTGGCTTTTTTAATTCTTCCGGCAGTAGGGGTAACATAGTAATCGTGAGTTGACCTCGGTCCTTCATCAAAATTAAACAAGAGACTACTCGTTGTATTAAGTGACACCCTTTTCGACACGGCGCGTATTAAAACGTGTGGTTTTACGATATTTTTGTCTACGTAGATTTTATTCGCGGCATCTCGGCCATATACGGGATTACTAACTCTCGTTATTGTATTACCGTTCATATTTATCGAACCGGTAACTTCCGTCGTTCCGTCTTTACGCAAAAAATTATTATTCACGTAAGAGAGCGACGCGCCATCGCATTGCGTGTGTACCTCGGTACTCATTCTTCCAAATTTGTCGACAGGCATTTTTTTTATATAGCTAAAAAAGTTTATTTAAAACTCGTTGAAACTTATTTCCCGAGCTTAGTTCTTTAAGAACGAACAAGCATAAATGTCCTCAAAATACTTGCCCGTCTCGTTGTAATTGATCCGTATTGTGAAATATCGGTTGTTTCAGATAGTTTACTAGTTCGAGAGGCGGTTGCATGCCGTAACTGTCGAAATAATTTTTTAGTTTACCGTCTCTATACCAAGCGACCCAATGTGTACCAGGCCCACTCGTATCATCGAGATTTAATATACCGCATTCTTTTTTCTCGCACCTTTTCGGTAAAGTGTCTCGTAAAAATACTCCCCGAAAATAAGGAATTTTTAATTTTCTCGCGGCATCTTCTAGTTCGAAGTTGCTTAGCGGTTTGTTAGGTAAAATTACGTTTTTAATCGAGATCATTTTTTTTATAACTGAATATTTTTAATGTCTTTATTATCAACCCATGAAAGTGCATGGTCAGGGTAACCTAGCCATCTTACTAGAGATTTATTTTTTCTTCTCGCAACAATCTCTCTTATCCTGAACACATCTTGTCTAGTTTTTTGTAGTTCAGGTTCGTAAAAGCTGCCTTTTATTTCATTCCCGGCATAATCTTTGATTTTATACGTTACGGGCGATGTACATTTTAAATCGCTAATCGTAAAAATCTCTTCGGTCCATCTTGTGGTATATCCTTTTTCGAAGGTCTTTTTCTTTTTAGTTATTCTTATTTTATCGCCAAAGGAAAACTTAGGGTTTATATTTTTTACTTCGTGTTGATCGGGATAAAGCTCTCGGAAAACTTTGGTTTCATTTACCTTCTTACTAGCATTTACTGGCGACATATTAATGGAAGAATGTTTCGCGTTATTGTATTCTTTAACGAGATCCGGTAACGCGTCGATGTAAATCCTCGTGGATTTAGCGGTAAAATATTTCCACATTTTTTCTTTCATCGTCCTAATCCATCTCTCTGCGACGCTAGATTTTTCCTCATTTTCGGTGGAATATATCTCTATCAAACCTTTAACGTGTTTGTTATAAAACTCTTTACCCTTATCTACCCACATTTTCTCGGGTTTTCTTTCCTTAAAAATACTCTTTAATGCTTCGGCGACGGATTCACCCTTCTTATCTTTTAATGGAATCAACCAACCGTACTTGGAAAAGATATCAATGACAGCGAGAAGATATCTTGTGCCGCGATTGTCTTCCGAAAATTCTTGCATGTCTACTAAATCCGCGGCCCATATTTCATTAATACTGCTTACTTTGACCCTCCTTCTCCTAAATTTTCTTCTTACGGGTTTGTGCAAGTCTTCCGCTAAAGTTTCCATATCGAATTTGTTTGTTTGTTTTTTTTTTTTTCCAACCCCCATTCCAAATCTCTTCTTCGTTCCAATCAGATTACTAACGATGGTCCGTTCCATTTTTTCCCTGATTGTGGGATTATAGATTCCCTTTAGTTCCGTTAGCATATTTTTATCGCAAATAGCGTTTCTGCTAGCTGTATCGTCATATTTAAGATAACAAATATCGTGATGGTACGCCGCCTCATCAACACGGTTTATCGGTTTACTCCATTCCTTCGGCGTTAAATCGGGGTTGAGTCTTTTATTTAATTTAGTACCGGGCCCGGTAAAGTTATGACCGGGGAGATGCATTTCAACGGGTAAATTATTTATAATCTTATTTAGTATCGACGCGCCTTTTTTTTTACAAAGTTCGTTTTAGTCGTTCCGCACACAACGCATTTTCCGCGCGCCATAATCCTTCCATTTTTGCTAACAACGTGTTCTACGTTGCGGGTATTAGTATGTCTTCTACATTTTACGCAATACATTCTTTTTTTAATATATATATATATATATATATATATATATATATATATATATTTTTTTTTTTTTATTGTTATTAAAAAAATGGATGTTATAGATTTATCGTGGAACAAAGCGTTATCAAATAGGCTTAATAACCCCTTTTTACCTAAAAGCATTAGGGGGTTAATTATCGGTAAATCGGGATGCGGTAAGACAACGCTTTTACTGAACCTTTTGTTAAGATCGCAATGGCTCGATTATAATAATTTATGCGTTTTTGGAAAAAGTCTTTTTCAGCCCGAATATCGTATTCTTAAAAAAGCTTTCGAAGAAAAACTACCTAAAGAGTCAATTTTAAAGTTGTTCAACATTCGCGACGAAATACGGGGTTCTAATGTTTCCCCCGCAGCTTTGATCGAGGAATGGATTAAAACCCTTAAAAATAAATCGGATATAACGTGCAGTTTCTTCGAAACCGCCGAAGATGTGCCCGATCCGGGAGAATTGGAAGAGGGGAACAAAAATTTAATGATTTTCGACGATTTACTTTTAGAAAAACAAAATAAATGCGAATGTTACTATATTCGCGGAAGGCATAGTAATGTCGACTGTTTTTATCTCTCGCAAAACTATTTTAGGTTGCCTAGGCAAACTATTAGGGAAAACGCAAATTTTATCTGCCTTTTTAAACAAGACCTTAAGAACATTAATCATATTTATGGCGATCATGTCGGCGAAGATATGCCGAAAGAAGAGTTTAGAAAATTTTGTAAAAAGGTATGGGAAAAGCCGCACGGTTTTGTCGTTATCGACTTATCGAGCGAGAAAAATAACGGAAAGTATAGAGACGGTTTTGATAACTTTTATATCCCCAAAATAAAATAATTTTTTTACTATAAAAAAAATGGAAGATCTTTTAAAACGGATAGTCGAAAATACACTACAAAAAATGTCCGCGCAAATTATAGTAAGCGACAACAAAATGCGCTTTAGAAGTAGGTTTAATCCGCCGATTCAACTGGAAAAGGATAGAAAATATGAAGTAGCTTTGGTAAACCTCGAAACATACTACTCTTTTCCAAACATTGATGTAACGAACAACACGTTTATTTATTCCAACGATAACGGCGTTTCTTGGTTTAAAATAGAAATACCGGAAGGAAGTTACGACGTTATAGACATTAACGATACCATTCACCAGGAAATGAGAAAAAAAGGTCACTTCGATTTAGCTAATGAGGAATATCCTATTAACATTTCGGCGAACACGAATACGTTAAAATCTATTCTTACCCTCGAAGATGGTTATCAAGTAGATTTTAATCATCCGAACTCCATTTCTAAAGTACTAGGTTTTACTCGCGCGAAATACGAAGCGGGTTTTCACGAGTCGGAGAACGTAGTAAACATTCTTAATATAAATTCCTTACTCATTAACATCGATATTATCTCGGGAAGCTACGTTAATGGTTCAACACAAAACACAATTTACTCTTTTTTCCCGAATGTTGCGCCTGGTTATAAGATAATTGAATCGCCCGTTAATTTAGTATATTTACCGATAACATTGGATGAAATACACGGTATGGAGGTAAAAATTACGGACCAAGATGGAACTTTACTAAATCTTAGGGAAGAAAATGTAACGATTAGATTTCATATTAAAGAGACGTGAAAAATAAAAATATATATATAAAATGACGAGCTATATAAATGTTAGAGTAAATATATCGGTTGGGCAAAAGAAAAAAATCCTTTCCGCTATTAAAAAAGGAAACCAAAAAATAGCTATTTGTTTAGATCATGAAGATTTGCGGGGCAATGATGTTTTAGCGGTTACCCAGTAACAAGCGAAAAAAATAGCTAATGCCTTCGAAAATGGTACCGGCGTAACAATTAGATTGTCCGCTAGGCAACTTAAACATAATAAAGAAATAAAAGGCGGTTTTTTAGAAATGCTAGCTGGATTAGCCGCGAGAGCTTTGCCGATGCTAGCTAGATCCGTTTTACCCACATTAGCTCAAGGTGCTCTTTCGGGATTAGCGTCGTCGGGCGTACAAAAAGCGTTGGGTTCGCGTCTTTTCCTTAAAAAAGGCGGCCACATTTGTCGCGTAGAAACTGACGGAAAAGGTCTTTATTTAAGCCCCTATAAAGGTAAATGATTAAAGACTGTTGGTGACGGTTTATATTTAAAACAGGGTGGAAAGTTTTACGATGGAAGCGGACTTCTTTTCGGACCAAATAGTCCTTTCGCTAATATTCCCATTTTGGGCGCAATATTATAAATTATAATAGTTTTAGTTACGAAAGAGATTAAAAAACTGCGATAAAAACTGCGTTAAAAACTGCGATAAAAACTGCGTTAAAAACTGCGATAAAAACTGCATTTTTAAAAAAAATAATCCTAATAAAAAATGTCTTTTTTAAAAATCATAGACCCCGCAAAAAGGGACTTAATTGTAAAAGAGTATCTCGAGACAAAGAAGAATATTCAGAGAAACCAGATAGCGGAAAAAACGGGTGAAATAGAATTACAATCCGATCTTTCGAAGATTTTTAAACCTATTATGGAAACGCAAAAAGCCACAACGGAGGAAATTACGAAGGGTCTTAAGCCTTTTAAAGAGGGCATCAAAAAATTGCCGAATTACCCCTCAATAGAACTTTATACCACTGAAGAAGGTAAGGTAACTATGGGAGAAGGCGACGAAATACAAACTATCGGCCCAACCGCGTTAAAATATTTAATAAAATTTCTAGATAAATCTGCCGTTGATAAAACGTACGGATTATATTCTAAAAATGGTAAACTTTATATTGGTAATAAAATGGTTGAGATTAATAATAATGATATCTCGCTAGATGATGATGTTTATGAAGGAACTCCGGGTTTCTGGGAGTTAATTACTTCTAAAAACCCCGATCGGATTATTTTTTCGGTAAATGATTACGACAATTATAGAAAATTAGTCGTAAAAAGCAATACTCTTTATCGCAATAACAATCCGAGTAGTAATCACCCAAAATCTGGTAGAGGAAATAAATGGACATTACTTAAACCTATTTGGGAAACGATTAAACCGGGAAGAATAATTGGGGAAGGTATCGTTATCCCGTGCGATCCTAACGCATTACTGGAACGACTAGACTTACTTATAGCGAGTAAAGCGGCTGGCAACACGGGCGTGAGAAACGAGATTGTTAGCGTGTGCGACGAATTAAAAAGGCAAGGTTACTTAGATGAAAAAAGCTATAAAAAATTAATGTCTATATTATAAAAAAAAGATGATAACGTTTAAAAACAGAGGATTTAAAAAAAAGTTCGCTTACGGCGGTTCCGGAATTTTTGACAGTTTAGCTAACTTTTTTACGAGACTTTTTACTAGTAGCGCGGCCAAACAAATCGCTTCTTCCGCCCTCGACGAAGGAAAAAGTGTCACTAGGGAAGGAGCAAAAAAAGCTTTAGAGGCTGGAAAGAGTGCGGTAGTAGATGCGGGGACGAGATTAGTTAAAAAGGCTTTAACTCTGAAATCCGAGAAAATTTTAGAAAAGTATTCCGCTTTACCCGAAACGCAAGATATTAACGCGTTAATAGAAGGGAGTGGTAATGACGCAATCGCGATAGAAGAACTAATTAAAAAATTAAATAGCGGATCGGGCATTAAAAAATTATGAATTTTTCTTTTTATAATGTCCTAAAGCTAATGTATTTATTTTGTCATCTAACATACATCTTTTCGCATCTAAAGAAGATAAAGCTTTCTTATTAATTTCTTCGGTAAAAATTTCGTGTTTGTAGCTTCTCAGAATAGAAATAGTTCTATACTGCTCCTTGCCGCTTAATAAACACTCTTTATAGTCTTCGAAGTGTATACCCGAATCGACAATACACTTTTTAATACCTTTGCACCTTTTGTACTCTTTTCCATCAATACTTCTAAAAGCATAATTTTTCGCGCTTAACCCCGCAAACTCCGTCATAATTTCCCCACCAAGTTCATCTTTGTACTTTCCTATAACTCTTTTATTTTTATTATATTTTAGAAAATGATTATCAGAATAATTGCTCGTGTCAAATATTGTGACCTTGTCTGGCTCAATATCTTTATACAAATCATTGGTTTCTATTTCTAAAATAAAGCTATCTGTGTCGGTATAACACATTCTAACTTTTTCCCCGTATTTTTCTTTAAAATAATTATAATAAGTATTATACATATGATTTTTGCTTATATCTAAAATAGACATTCCCAAAAATATGGGTTTGTTATATTTTATATTAGTCTTTTTCATGTGTACAGCCACTAAGTTTTCGTCAAATATTACTGTATGGTCATAATTTGGTTTTGCTGTGAGCTTTTTAAATCTGTAGCTAACTTCGCTGGAGACTAATTGGATATTTACCCTATTTCTTAGGTTTTCTATCGTTTTACCAAAAACGGAATTCATCATTAATTTGAAAAACTCCTCTTCGAATTTATTTCTCGCATTTTTTCTTAACTCAACATTTAAATCGATAAATGTTTTCAAAAAAGGGCTTTCCTTAAATTTAATCGCTCTGTGTATTTCTTTAATTTTTAGCCCTAAATTTAAATAAGTTTTTAACATTTCGTGATGTATAATATAATTTTTCTTTTCATTAAAATTTGGTATTAACCTTTTTACCGTTTTAATTTCTAAATGTTCTGGAGCAAGGGGATAATCATTGTGCTTATCGTGTAATTCTTGAGGGTAATCTAAATCCACCTCAAGAATCATTCCTCGCCCCTCTACATTACAATATTCCTTCCATTCTTCCATTTCTTTTCCGCTCGCCCACACAAACTCACCAATGGGAAGAGGTTCGGACATAGCGCAAGGGTAAAGACTATTCGCATCTATATACATGTACATTAAATATTTTGAGGGTTTACTCGGGTCGTATAGTTCTTCCATATACATGTATTTATTATTTGCGGCGGAATATCTTTTGCTGCACATGCTAATACCGCCTCTGATGCCACTTTCTATCATTAGCAGCATGTCTTGATCCGTCAAAAGTTCGAGCTTTACCCTCGTTTTCTTGTACATCGCATCGTAAGCTAAACCCGGAGAGGTATAGTACCAACTAGGATCTAGCTCGTAATTTTCTGAGCAGGTGCGCCTAAAATTTTCGAAAATATCCGCTAAAAGTAAAACATCTATTTTATTGTATAACTCTAAATAATGCCTAAAGGTTTTCATATCGAAGGCGCGCCAAACGTTTCTCGTGTGCGCGTAATCCGCTTCGCTAATATCGGTTTTGTACAAATCCGAATAAAAATCTTCTCTCGTCGGTAATTGTTCTTCTTCTAGTTTACCGAAAGAATCTAAATACTCGTAGGGAAAAACTCCTTTCCTCCTAACGAGCGGCAATTGCTCTTTCGTAAAAAATTTAGAAGTGATTTTTAACTGCTCTACACTTAGATAGCTAGAAAGACTATCCAGGCTCGCCGCCATAAATCTAAAACTATCAAGAAACCTAATACTATGATGTTTATTTTTAAGGATTGGTTTCTTATTTTTCGCTAATACGGTATATTTATCTACGGGGATATGTTTGCTGAAACTGATATACCTTTCTTCATTATTAGGTATACAGTCAATATTTCCCTCGGTTTACCGAGGATTTTAATAAAAAGGTGCGCATCATAACCGGTCAGATTATGAAAATATACTGGCGTAAAGTTAGGGACTTTGGCCTTAATATTGCATAGATTATGTGCGGCGCCTCTATATTTACCCGTAAAATGACAATGACCCCTCACCTTATAATTTTCTTCGGTGAACTCGCCATCGCAAATCCAACATTTTTGTTCTTGTTGGAAGCTGGCCTCCACCTGCGCTGTTATTTTAATAGGAACTGGATTTTTATAATATTTATTATAAATTTCCATTATATCTTGGCTTAATAAATCGATAAATTTTTCTTCCGTATTTTCCCCGGTATATGTTTTTAATATAGGGGCGCATAAATTGTCATCGAAGCATTTTATAATGTAGCAAAAACCGCAAGGTATATGCTTCCGAGTTTTTAATGTATAGCTTTCTTCGGGATTCGGTTGGCACGTGTTTAAAGGCTCTAGTATACATTCAAAATCCGCATAAACGACAAAAGGTACTACCACTTTTCTTTCATGATTCTTGAAAACTATTGTTGTACCCTCTTTCGGCATTTCCAAAGTAATTGGCGCGTGTTCGTCGCAATAACTCATGTGCTTTTCCAAAAGTTTTTCATTACCAAAATGATTTAAACAGAGCATACAATATTCTAAGCTACCATTATCACTTATCTGCTCGCGCATTAGGCGTCTAAAATTTTTTATTAATGCGTAATGGCTTTTATCACCCTCTTTGATATAAAGAAGGTTTACGTGATTAGCAGCTAATTTTTTAATAGCCCTTATTCTAACGATTTTCTTATTTTTCGTGTATTCGAATACATTAATACTTATTTCTGGATTTTGTTTTCGAAGTTATCAATATCCCTACATGAGACCGGATATTTTATTCCAGACATATTTAAACTATTTTCTTTCGATTTTAAAACTTTATCAATTCTATATGCGTGATCTTTTACGGGATTCAACGCTCTTAAAATACACCACAAAAAGCATTTATTATCGTTATCATTCATATTAATAACGGCTTGTTTTCTTTCTAACCATAAGGGTAAAGGTAAGTGCCCCTCGGCTTTTAGAGGGTCATAAACAACCATTTGTAACACTATTTCGGTTACCTTACCAAAACTCCAGCCGCTTTGCTTCGCTAGAAAAGTGATGATTTTTTTCAAAATCCTTAAAGACATTGAACAGTATATTTCGTATACATTCATTTCCTTTAAATTAATTTCAGTATTGGAATAAAAACGAAACAACTTTCTCTCCTCAAAAGCAGTACGAGCAAACCTTACCATTAAGCACTCTATATTCATTATTACTTTTCTCCCACGATTAATTAATAAAACGTTTACCACACTAACTTGCGCGATTTCTAGGTATTCTTCCGCCGATGGAGTTTTTAAACCATTTCCTCTGTATTTTCTCACTTGTTGATCAAGCGATGATGATACGAGCTTGATATCTATTAAGTTTTGCCAGTCATGTATCTCTTTTATTTTTTCTTTAAGTTCCTTTAGCTTGGGCGAAATATTACTTTTAGCTCGCTCTTTCGTGTCTTCTAAACATTTTGATATTTCCTTAACTGAAGGCCCAGGAAGAGGAGCTGCGGGGGTTTTTTCGCGGACTGGGGAAACATAAGGTTTAGGGGTTAATATTGGGGCGCCGCTTATATTCGCGATATTCTCATTTAATATCGGCGGCCCCCGATTTCTTACGCGCTCAAACAATTGAGCTTTGCTAAT
The DNA here is from genome assembly GCA_945859785.2 of Tridacna gigas. Classification (NCBI taxonomy): domain Eukaryota; kingdom Metazoa; phylum Mollusca; class Bivalvia; order Cardiida; family Cardiidae; genus Tridacna; species Tridacna gigas. Next base: position 27,792,842 of record OX244031.2, on the reverse strand, counting down.
TCTAGAGTAATTTTTTAATCCTAAGCTCTTAGCTTCATTTATGAGACCTTTCATTCTCGATCTCGTGAAATCGTTTTCGCCACTCGTATTACCCTCAATGTCTAATAACGGAAGGCCTTGTAGGCGCTCGATTAATTGGGGTCGTCTAAGCTTGGAGTAACCTTTCATACCCTCATTCTTAGCAAAATTTTTTAACATTTTTACCGTAAAATTTGAGAAACGACTCATATTTTTATATAAGAAAAAAAAAATAAAAATGGGTATCCATGTGATGTTTAAAAATATTTTTATACCATAAAATCTTTAGAATTTTTTTATATAACAAAATTTCTTTAATTTATTATATAAATTCTTTTTTTCCCGCGACGTGTACCCCGTATTTATTTCCCCAAACTTTCCCATCCCAGTATACTATCGTACAGGGAGAATGATTAATAAATTTACCGGCTTTAAAAATTGAGGGGAAAGTATGTATTTCGCCCGTTTCAACATCCACTAATCTAACTTTTCTAGATTCTTCCTTAATAGTTTTTAATCTGTCGTACTTAGGATTAGTTATCTTTTCCGCAACGGGCTTTATTACTTTTTTCCCCGGTTTGGGTATTAATCAGTGTTCTTTTACTTTTTCGTCTAAAGCTTTCTTATCCCAAAAAGAGTAATAGCGTATATTGTGCTCTTTAAGAATTTTTTCTAAATCCTTTCTCGTTATCATTTTTTATATAAGGAGGATAAAAAAAAAAAGAAATCTGTATCCATAAGATCTTTAAATTAAATTACAACGCTCATTTTATTTCCGTCAGACTGAAAATTTATTAGACTATCGCTAATAATAACGGCATATGCCTCCGTGTCCGCGGGCACATTCGCGTTAAAAAATGTTTTAATTTGAATATCGGTAGTAGAATATTTTAACTTTTCACCTGCTTAGAAACATCGAACAAAAACAAAGGATAAAGGGTTTTGTACTCCGATGGGGTAAAGTTGGGATTAGATACTAACTCATCCATATTAAAAAACTTCGATCTAAATAAAGCCGCGTCACCGTAAGCTCTACTAAAATGTTGTTTATCGAACGAAAGATTGTAGTCCGCTAGCGGATATCTAGTAGAATTTAACATTACGTAAATATTTTTAACGTTCACGTTATCGAATATAGCAGGATTTTGCTCTTGATCGCCGATTTTATCGGTCTGAAAACCGACGATTATAAAACGCGGCACCTCGGGAGACGATTTAACGGAAAGTCTCCAGGAAAATGATGTTGACTGCGGAACGGTAATAGAGTCGCATTGCAGCATTCTATACCCAACCGGAAATTTTTCTTTTTTCTCGATAAGTTTATAAAGTTCCATCTTCTCCTTATCCGCCGGCATTACGTGCGGCATAAACCAAGATAATTTATCCAAAGTAATTTTGCCGGCATCGGCATTGTTATCTCTAAAAATCGCGTCATCATCGTCGTTTCTTTTAAAAGTAAGAACTTGTTTCATCCCGTACAAAACTTTATCGTAGTCTTCGCAAAAACCGAATATATGTTTTAATGGCACTCTAAAGCTAAATGTACCCTTTGGATCAGAATTATTAATAACGTATAATTTTCGTATATTCCAACCTAGATTTTGTGCATCTGCTCGGGTTAATGTATCCTTATACCACAATTGATTTAACCCTTACGATTTAGAAAAATCACCTGGATATTTTAGCAACCCGAGCATCGTACTAGCTTGACCTGGGTGCGTTATGGATTCGATCTCTTGACCGGAAAGTTGATACTTAATATTTTTAAAAAGATACATGAGACCGTTGTTCATTAGTGAAATGTTGCCAACATTCGCGTAAGCCATTCCATCAACCTTCATTAAACGACCTTCTATAAGTAAATAGCTTTCGCGAGGATGCGTAAAAAGATCTTGGGTTTCAATGTGTACCCTAATATCTCCTCCAGTGTTGTTAAGATTGGTGCCCGTAATTGGCTCATACTCGTAGTATTCGTACTCATCAATACTAGTATCTTTTAAAATTGGTTCCGTAATGTTTAGGATGCTCATTTTTTATATAATATTATAATAATTCATACTTTTTTTGCTTCGAGGCATCAAAAAGGTTTTAAAATATTTAACCTTTCAATTAGGTTAAATATTTATATTTTCCTCTTGATAGTATTAACAGTTTTGCACACTGGGCAATTGTTTGAATTTCTATTTAAATTGTCACACCCAGCACAAATTGGTATATGTCCACAATTACAAAACAATATGTTCGGTTTTTCATCCAAACAAATTACGCATTTTCTTGCGTAAAATGTTTCTTCCGCGTTTATAGACTCATGAGTAGGAGCATGTCCATGGGTAAGCTCTTGGTCAAACTCTTGGGCATGCTCACGAAGCGCTCGGGCATGCTCACGTTCAAACGCTTCGGCACACTCTCGGGCACGCTCACATTCAAGCATTAGGTTATACGCTTGGACACGATCTTGTTCACGCAAATTTCTAGCAGATTCAACAACAGAAAATTCTGGAAAACTAACGATTTCTTCTGAACTAGTAGTTTCAGGAAAAAGAATAATTTTAAAAAAAGATAAATAAGGTTTTTGCCAAAAAATGTGATTGGAAATAGATGTTCTTCCTACAAAACAGGGAAGTAGGATATCATATATAATTTCTAAAGAATAATCTGAAGTCAAATCATTTAACACACAAACCGTATCACCCATTATAGTTCTAAAACAAACATCAAAATGAAAAAAATTTTCAGTTTTTTTACTACTACACAAATAACATAAAAAAGGTTTCATTCTTGTTAAAATATCAAAAACTTCTATTTCTGTTCCGTCCACCCATTCTAAATTCAAAAAATCTATCCTACCATATTCTTCATCATATAAAGGTAAAAAATTTATCTTTTCAAGAAGAACTTTTGCAAGTCTGCTCCTAAATTCAACCAAAATTTTTAATTAGTTACTCATTTTTCTTATTAAAAAAAAAATTACTTAAGCCAAAAAATTTTTTATAATTTCCTTGAAATTATAAACTTTTTTCGCGTGTGGCAAAAAAACGCGACCTGAGAGAAATGCGGCAGTTTGGGAAATCGCTATCGTGGAAAAGCTGCTGGCGTGTTAGCCTGAGATGTCACTGACCCCCGCCACGTAAAAAAAATGAAAATTTCTTAATTCCGAGAAAATGAAAAAAAAAAATTTTTTTTTTTTTCGAGAAAAATGATTTTTTTTTTTTTTTTTTTTTTTTTTTTTTTCCGAGAAAATGAAAAAAAAATTTTTTTTCGAGAAAATGAAAAAAAAAAAAATTTTTTTTTTTTTTTTTTTTTGAGAAAAAGAAAAAAAAAATTTTTCGAGAAAATGAAAAAAAAAAATTTCTCCAAGAAAATGAAAAATTTTTTTTTTGAGAAATGAAAAAAATTTTTTCAAGAAAACGAAAATTTTTTTTTTCGAGAAATGAAAATTTTTTTTTCGAAAAAACGAAAATTTTTTTTTTTCGAGAAATGAAAAAATTTTTTTTTCGAGAAAATGAAAAATTTTTAATTACAAAAAATGAAAATCAACCAATCAAGAACAAGAATGGTCTCTGTTAAAACACACACATAAGAAGCACCATGACCTCCCGTCCTCAGTCACTCTAACTCATCGCCACCAGCAAGAGTTTAACCCATAGGCCACTAAGCGCGACTCAAAGACCTCAAACTACATTTTGTAATACATTTGAAAATCAAACTACATTTTAAAATACATTTTGGAATCAAATTACATTTCATAATACATTTGGGAATCAAACTACATTTTGTAATACATTTGGGAATCAAACTACATTAAATTATACATTTGAAAATCAAACTACAATTTGTAATACATTTGGAAAATCAAATTACATTTTGTAATACAATTGGGAAACAATTACATTTTGTAATACATTTGGGAATCAAACTACATTTTGTAATACAAATGGGAAATGAAACTGCATTTTGTAATACATTTAGGAATCAAACTATATTTTGTTATACATTTAAAAATCAAACTACATTTTATAATGCATTTGGGAGCTAAACTACATTTTGTTATAAATTTGGGAATTAAACTACATTTTGTAATACATTTGGAAATCAAACTTCATTTTGTAACACATTTTGAAAATCGAACTAAATTTTCCAATACAATTGGGAAATCAAGCTGCATTTTGTAATACATTTAGGAATCATACTAAATTTTGTAATACATTTGGGAATCAAGCTACATTTTATAATACATTTGGGAATCAAACTACATTTTATAACACAACTGGAAAATCAAACTACATTTTGTAATACTTTTGGAAATCAAACTACATTTTGTAATGTATTTGAAAACGAAACTACATTTTATAATATATTTGGGAATCAAACTACATTTTGTATTACATTTAGGAATCAAACTACTTTTTGTAATACATTTAGGAATCAAACTACTTTTTGTAATACATTTGGGAATCAAACTACATTTTGTAAAACATTTGGGAATCAAACTACATTTTGTAATACATTTGAAAAGCAAACTACATTTTATAATACATTTGAATATCAAACTACAATTTGTAATACATTTGGAAAATCAAACTATATTTTGTAATACAATTAAAAATCAAACTGCATTTTATAATACATTTGCGAATCAAACTACATTTTGTAATACATTTGGGAATCAAACTACATTCTGTAATACATTTGAAAAGCAAACTACAAACCGTCTGTATGTGTAACAGATCCATGACGATTGGGGCTATGGCTACCACTCGACTGTCAACGGCCCCAACAGTCCACGTTGTCCAACCACGCTATGTAAAAGAAATAACAGATTATTTACAAGGTCAGGTCGAAAAAGATTTTAAAAACTTCCCATATAAAACTTTGAGTAAATACTGCAAACTGTTAAGTGTAAATCTTAAAAAATTGCAGTGAGCAATATTAACCCTTTAAGCATAACAGGCGCATAAAAAGGGCATAGATCAAGATCAGACTGCACAGAACGGGTAGTCTGATCTTTATGATAAAAACCTTTCTTGAAGTCAGTGCAATATTTTACGTCGTTTTCAACTTTATTTCAGTGATACCTCGACCACCAGAGCACCTATCTGAAAATTGGAATTTTTCTTGCCAGTATTTCGCAACATTCTTTGCAAGCTACAACGCTATTTTCCTACATGATGTTTATCTGTGAGAGAGAAGTGAATACTGTCTGAATGACTACTATCCATTTTGGACAAAATTTGGCCGAGATGACAATGACACCAGCGATCCCCTCGTTTTAAAGCCTTGAACGTTACCGGCTGAACTATTAGGCTCGGCAGGTAACATTGTGGAAGTAAGGAAATAGAATTACATACTTTAGAAGCACCTGCAACAAGAAATTTATCCACAGTGTATCCTGCCTTTTTCTGTGTCACGTCGCTTATGGTATCTAATGCCCTGACACCGGCCTGGAAAATAATCAGAAAGAAGACTTATATTACAGCGACCAGTGCAACTATCCATTTAGTCCTGGTGATTCTTTATTGGTGTTGGCCAGACATTTTTTTAAAGTCACTTGGTGCTTTGCAACATTAACCGAGTCCACCATTTTAAGTGGCCAGTGCACCTCACAGTACATTTAACCCATAGGCTGCTAAGTGCGACTAACTGACCTTTTTGCGGACAGCGTAGAATCAAGATCAAGTTGCACAGAACGTGCAGTCCGATCTTGAATCTACACTGTCCGATAAGGAGATTTTTTTCCTCCCGAAAAATAAGGTTGAAACAGCTTTATTTGGATTTTTACTATCATTTTGAAAGTTTCATTTAATTTTTTTAGCAGGAGAAGTGTTAATGCTCTTCAAATGTTTCTGTTATCAACGATATGCGGTATGTACAGGCCGCTTTCCAATACCACTAGCTCCTTTTCCACGTAACTGAAGTTAAACAACATTAACCTTTTACCAGACGAGTCTATGTTTTGACGACCCTGAACTAAAAAGAATTTTGTAAAAGGTAGGAAATAAAAATAAAAAAAAAATAAAAAAAAAATTAAAAAAAAAATGCTGAAAGCCAGCTTTTTCCTCCTTTTTCCAACATGCTTTTAGCCTTTTAAACTCGAGTTCCAACTTTTGAGCCTCATTTAATTTATCGTCTGCAAGTGCTTTCAAATAGGAAAAGCAAAAATCTTTGTCGTCTGGTAAAGAGTTAAGAGTTAGAAAGTAACACTTCCTTTGGCAATGACCATCGACACACCTTGAAATTTTAATATAACTGGAAGTCATTACTCGATGGAAGTTTAGGTACCTTGGTCATTGGCATTCTCAACAAGATTTCTGGATCTGCTGCGGCTTGGTCCACAAACGTTTTCCACGTCCACGCAATGATGGCATCTTCAGTTCGTCTTTGTTGTATTGGATCTGCCTAACATTTAAATAAAGGTCATCAATGGTAGGTTGTAAAGCTGTTCCGACGATTAAGAAGCAGACGTCGTATTTTTCCTGTTTTCTCAGAACTACCGGTTTATTCTTTCTCTCTCTCTCTCAGACTGAAGATGTTCTATGATGAACTGGTCTCAATTCTACTAATTCTTTCAACGCCAAATTTAAAAAAATCGACCTGTTGAAAACACGATCCACTGAAACTCAGGTTTTCGTCATACAGACTTGACAAAACACGCTGTGCAGTCTGATCTTGGACCTATGCCGTCCGAAATGGTCCCTGTTTTCGACTGTTACGCTGAGAGTGTTACATAAAACAATAATAAACGTATACTCTGTTCAGCTTTTTCAACTTACCTTGAATACAATGGGTTGGTTGGGTATTTGTTTTAGACACGCTCCAACGGTATTCGTGGTCGCAGCAACGATGGTTGTCAACATAACGAACCTATCGGTTTCTGATGGTGGTCTGGTAATGCAAAATAGATCACAATAAAATCACGATAATGGCAGTAGCACCGGATTATAACATTAGATAATCGACAAACTTGATTGTATAGACCGAAAACCACAGGGCACCATAGTGTGTGCGCAAAGTGAATTACACATGAGCCATGCTCTGTGAAAAAGGGTATTTAATGTATCTGCAAAAAGTATCGGCCAAAATTTTTGCTTTTGGTAAATTCTCTGCATGTCAAAGAACCTGTGTACCACATGATTCAGTCGGTTGCTAGACAAAATGGATTTTATGGGTCCATGATTACGTGATGACTTGCTTGGTATCATGGATCACGGAGATACATTAAGCCCCTTTTTGCCAGAGCATGGCTCACATTTTTTCTTCTAGAATCGCATTTAGTTCGAATAAGAGAAGGTCCAAGATTTCATGTTTTGGGTCATCAGTCAATTCGATTTTACATACGAAACACATAAAGCTCGAATGTCCATGTAAAACTATTTCGTTATATTTCTGAAGTTCATAGGCTTCAGCCATCATTAAAGTGGTCTTTGTGGTCCTTGAAAAATAATGTCAACGGAGTTTTTGTTAACCGTGTGAAATGCGTGTTCCAGCTAATAGTTCTAATTACTCGATGATAAATAGTATTACCAATATCACATTAAACGAAAATATGACCAATGTAATGGAATGGTTAGTTTCATGCCGACTATCTAGCGCTGGAAGTCCTCATGGGCAAATCCGCCGGCGCTATTGAGTCGAAAAACTTAGCAGACTGTTTGTTTGTTCGTTCCTTCGTTCGTTCGTTTGGTCGGTTGTTGTTTTTCTTCTTCTTCTTCTTTTCATTTTATACATGTGGTTCTAAGATTAACCATAATAGTGCAGATAACATTGTATGAAGACAAAAACTTACGCGTCGTTGTTGGATCCTCCATCGATAAACAGAAATCCGGTATTTTTGATATCTATTTGATCTGGTACAGTGATATAGAGGTAATGCCACCATACTGGCTGGCTCTGTAAGTCTGGAATTTTTGGTAGTGATGATTAATATTAATTTAATAGACTTACATACTATTGCCTGGAGATGGCAATATTTTCGAACTAGTTGTTGGTAGAACAACACGTGGTGTTTTACGTATGAGTCATGCTTTGTGAAAACGAGGTTTACCGCGTCTGCAAAGAATATCCACCTAATCTGCCAAAACTGGCACTGACCGAAGCTTTATTGTTACAGGTAAATTTTCTGCGAGTCAAAGGACCATTCTACCTCATGATTCACCGGCTTTTTATAGACAAAACGTAGTATTCATATTATGCGACGGTTTGCTTGGTATAATGCATCACGGCGATGCATTAACCTCTTTTCCCAAAGCGCCATTCATATATCTACCGGTTTAGCACATTTATATGGGCCAGGCTCTAGCAAAAGGGGTCTAAATGCATCTCTGTACTGCATTGTACCAAGCAATGGATTCATAAAGCCCAGTTTAACAAACAACCGACAATCAACCGACCAATGCATGAGGTAGAATTTTTCTTTGACATGCAGAAAATTTAAAGATAGCGAAAAGTTCCGGCCCATGCCAGCCGGAGCAGGGTCTAAACTTTTTCTTTTTGCTATTTATACATTTTCTTCATGTCCAAGGACCATTCTACCTTATGATTTAGCCGGTTGTTCGACAAAGTGGATTTTATAGATCCATAAATTTTATGTGATGACAGGCTTGGTAGAATGCATCACTAAATCTCTTTTTCCAAGAGCGCCTCTCAGATGATACATGTATATGGGCCATGTTGTGTGAAAAGGGGGCTTAATGCATCTGCGAAAAGTATCGACCCAGGTCAGCCTGAGCAGTCCGCGCAAGCTGACCTGGGCCGAAACTTTGCGCTATTGGTCAATTTTCTGTATGTCCAAGGACCAGTTGATCGGTTGTTTAAAAAAGTGGCTATTAGAGATCCATAGTTACGTGATGGCTTGATTGGTATCATGGATCACGGAGATGTATTTAGTCCCCTTTTACCAGAGCATGACTCATATGGTCTTAACTTGTACAATTAGCCAGCGAGCATTAAGCAGAAATTCCAAAATATGCTCCTTTTTTTTAGCTTAATGAAGATGATTTACCCGTGGGGAAATCACATAATGGATATCAAGGCATCTAGTGCACCTATAAATGTATCCTTTGATTTTTCTGAACAAGTACTTCGCATGAAACTCTTTCCAAGTTAACGGTTACCAGTGAGCCCTGGTTCGATCCCCGCCAGCGGGCCTTGTAGCGCTGGGTTTACCTTGGGCGATGCACCCCCGAGTCCCGGATTATCATTGGTGAAACCCGTAGAAAAGATTCTGTAGCTGTCTTTAAATGTTGCTTGCATAAAGGAATTTAAGTTAAATAGGCTTTTAACAGCATTTACTCCTTTTCACAAAGTTTTTTTCCAGCAGGGTCGTCAAACACGGGATTGTTTAGTAAATGGTTTTAGCTACGGAAAGCATCGTTCACAAAAACAAATTTGGAAAACAAAGCATTTTACAATATAATAAGTTACATACCCGATTTCCACGTCTGTGAAGTCATATTGACCATATACAGTGTATAGGTCGGACCTCGCGCCGAGTTGAAGATCTCATACTTGTAGGTTGAGTCGAATTTCTTCACGTAGTCATCGAGGGGCGTGCCTGACCCCGGGGACACGAGAACCAGGGCACAGACGAAGCGAATAAGACTTGACATCTCTAACTGTTGTGACCCATTTAATTTTGTGTCGATACAGATCTGATAGAAATAAGCACGTGTACTCTATTTATCTTTATCATTGGATAATACAAACTATCTTTCATCGGGCATGGTGGACCATTCGAGCCATTAGATTTGTACATGCTGAGATATGTGAAGTCTGACCTTACTCAACATTGACCGCAAAAGCGCAGTAATCGTGCCTAGCAGCCTGGGGCTGATAAAGAACATCTTTGTTAAGCTATTAATCCTTAGGCTGCTAATCGCGACTCGAACACATTTTGCAGACAATGTAGATCAAAAGCAGACTGCACACACACAGAACGTGTAGTCTGATCTTGAATCCACGCTGCCCGATAAGGAGCAGGAGCTTTTTCTCTAAAAATGACTTTGAATTAGCAAAATTTGGGGTTTTACTATCGGTTTGAAAGTTTCATTTGACTTATTTAGCAGTTTAAGGGTTAAGAATACATAGGCGTGTTCTCGGACAGACCCTTATCTTGTGACTTTTTGTCGCATTAAATGCATATAGCACGGTGAATTAGTCCACCAAATACAAATGAGTCGTGCTCTGGCAAAAGGGGGCTGAATGCATCTCCGTGATGCATTATACCAGTCAATCCATCACATAGTTATGGATTCATAATAGCCATTTTTTAACAACCGACGGAATTAATGAAGTAGACAGGTTCTTGGACATACAGAAAATTGACCAATAGCGAAAAGGTTCTGCCCGCAGGCTGATCTGAATCGATATTTTTCACATACGCATTAATTCCCCTTTTCACAGTGGATGGTTCAAATACATCATCAAGATAGAGCACTCAACATCAGACTAAAGACTCGTACGTTTCAATAGAAAGGCTTAAAACAAAACCATATATCCACGACACAGTACTTCCCAACCTAGTACTGAAAGCCATGTATTATGCAAAAGGAGCCCCTGCGACGCATGCCTGAACAAACCGATCATTTCCTCCAGGGGGAGCTTCGATCCACAAGAACACTAATGAAAGGATGGGAGGGGAGGGGGGCTTTCCAACCCACCACTACCACGTAAAGACCGTTGGTGGATGATACATAATGTGGGTGATTAAGGAAAATAAAAAGACCCCCCCCCCCACAAAATGATGGCCCTTAGAATACACCATAAAATATCTATATCAAGTGAAACTGAACTCTGTTTTTGCACAGTTGTCCCACAAAGCTGTTTATAAATACTCTTAACCCTTAGGCTGCTAAGCGCGACTCACTGACCTTTTGCGGACGCTGTAGATCCAAGATCAGACTGCACAGAACGTGCAGTCTGATCTTGGATCTACACTGCCCGATAAGGAGGTATTTTTCTCCGAGGAAATAGTTTGAAATAGTATTACTCTGGTTTTTTACTATATAAGCTAGAAAGTTTCATTTAAGTTACTTAAAAGGATAGGGGTTAAAAACTGATAAAATTTGTTCGATTCGACCATTTTTTTGCACAGTATGATCGTACCGATAATGCAGCTGGTAAAAAAATTCACGATTAAAAAAAGAAAAACATTGTGGGGCAAAGAAGAAAAATGCAGGTAACGAGCACTTTCTACTTTTCTCACAATGTTCCCTTATCAAAGATAAATCTCGTCATTTGACCCATATTTTTTTGTTATATAGTTGTTTGTAACATTTTTTTTTTATAAAAAATTTAGTCGTCTGGTAGGTATAAATAGCTAGGTACAAATCTTTATCACACAATCTCGACTTTTAACGACCCCATGGATAAAAATAAACTTTTGAAAATATTGTGTGAAAAGGAGAAAATGCTTGGAACCTGCAATTTTCTCCTTTCCCCGCATTGTTTTTACCTTGGTTCAGACAAGCTCCATCGTTTCAGCCAAATTTAATTTGTCGTCTGTATAATTTTAATGCTTTGAAATTGGACGATTCTAAATTTTTGTCGTGTGGTAAATTAGTTAACTCTTATAGCCGGTTCGTTTGGGCTCTGCTAAGAAGAGAATGCTATTCACAGAAGCGATCAGAATAGAAAGCCAATCGAACGAATTTAGAATCATTCAACATGGCGGTTTTTTAAAACAAACTGCTGTTGTCTGTAGAAGAATGGCTATTTGACGAGGATGACGCTAGCTTGTTCTGTCTAAACAGACCTGGAACAATCCCCAAAATAGCAGCTTTGTATTCATCAGTGTAAGTCGAATCAATGATAAAAATATATATACTTTTTCTACCAATTCGAGAGATATTAGAACGTTTCGAACCCAAGACATTTCGCCCCTAAAAATTCAACGAGACATTTTATCTTCAAACTCTTACACATTGAAATATACATTATTATACCGTATATTTACCACCGCAAATTGGATACTGAGCAAGAGCAATCTTTTCAGCAAGTAAAAACACGAATATTTGCACATGGCAACAAAAAAAAAAAACCAAATGTCAACTGAAAAGAAACCATTCTTCAGCTCACGTTTCGTTGGCTGCTTCCGCCATTTTGTTTCGAAATCTCTGCCGGCTCTTCCAAATATCGAGTGGAAGAGACGGCAGAGCTTCTTAAAGCGGAAGACGCCCAATCGAACGCACCGGAATAGCTCCTCCAATTCTGGCAGCTCTACCGTTGGCCCAAACGAACCGACTATTAGAGTGCCTTGGAGTAAGCAGGCGTTTTCCGTGCGAAGTGGGATGATATGAAAAGGGCAATTAACTCTCGATTGACGATTTGTGAATTCTTTGCAAATTTCCTACATTTTTTTTTTGGGGGGGGGGGGAGGATTCGTGAATAAGTCTTATTATGATACAAAGAGGGATTGCACTCGTCACAACTCGGCCGATTCCGTACCTACATCTAACCTCGTCTGTGTAAGGGAAGCTTCCATTTTGAACTACCAATCACATGATCTTAAACATGGCGGCGCCCCTATAGATCGCTTAGCAACGACATGAACAGCCACTGTGAAGTTATTCACTTCTATCGATCTGTCGATGAAAGCTCTTAACGGAATTGATAAACCACGCTAAAAATTGAATGTACAAACTGTTTGCCGACTGAAATACTCTTAGAAAGATAACGTTAGAAAATTTACTCATGCGTTCTTTCTAAAGAGGAGCCTTACAATTTCAATAACGGTAAAGCGGTGTGCTTCCGGAGATGTGCGAAATGTACCGTGTAGGTGCATATCAAGCTACGTGATACAGCCGAGGGATTTGATCACCGGATCACCCGAGGTATGCCGAATGAGAGGGATTGGTAAGGAAAGAAAGTGCGCACGTAATCGCTCATCTAACGAGTACTTTGATTTTTTACTGTACTGTGTGGTACCCGTGTTTTAGTTAAAATCACCGTGCGCTGAAACCATGGTCGGTCACCAGCACATCGCCTATTTACTTCCTGGAAATTGTCAAAAATCGGCTTAGAATGGAATACCCGCTAATATCTCGCATACAAAAGCTCGTCTTGTACGAGACAAAAATGGTAAGAATTCCCTGTCTACTCACAAATCGGCCATATAAATTCTAATTGAAAACTGGTTTGTTAAAGGAAACTAATTTGCACTCAAATTTGTTCCCGCTGGGAATTTGCACTTTACGTCATATTAGCCACATCCAAGTTATCTGCATTCAAATTCATTGTGGATGTATCTAAAATTTTGCCCTCTAGAAAACTGGTGTCCCATTACCAAACAACCCTGAGTTATAACGACTAGTTACCAGCATTTTTTTCCCTTTTCCTGCAATGTGTTCTTAGATAAATCCTATCATTTGAGCCACATTTAATTTGTTGTCTGCAAATGCTCTCCTAGTAGAAAAGTCTAAAATTTTGTCATCATGTAAAAAATCAACTTTTTTCCAAACAACAAAATTCTACACTCATCCAAGTTAAAAGCATTAGCAGACAATGAATGTGACTAAATTGAGGGAATTTGTCTGTGATGGTATATAAAACATAGTGAGAAGTGGAGAAAATGCTGATTACTAGCATTTTTCTCCTTTTCCCACAATGCTTTCAAATGGCCTCTCTCAGGGTTTTTAAAACTCGGAATTATGTGATAAAGGGTTAATTAATGGACAGATTATCACACTCATTCAAAATTGCTAAATGCATCTCTGGTTTTAATTGTCAGATTTTCATATGCCCTTTTCTCATACCTTCGTGAACCTAGCTGGTATTTCCATGCCATCAAAGACACAAACAAGGCATAAATTTAATTTAGGCATACTAATAGACAGGGAAAGAGTCAGAAACCATTTTTGGACAAAGGAAAGTACAATTAACCTGTTTTTCATAGTGAAATTATCCTTCAAATGCATTTGATAACCACCAGAAATTGACCAGATGATTTCCCATAACTCCGTGAATCATTTTCAAAAAAATCGGAATCATTCCAAATGTAGTCAAATGACGGGTCACAGCCTCTACACTTATGACTGATGCATTTTCTGTTTCGAACTTAGAATTCATGAGCTTTCAGTTTAATTAAATGATGTGTTGTACAAACAAATGATGATTTATGGGTGGGGAAATATGATTTTTGATAAAATGTGACTTTTTTAAATGCAATTCTGTTTTTGACACATTTCTTTGGTGTAGAGAACTTTTCTGGAATGTTTACGTCTGTAAAGGTTTAACAGGAGCCACGAAAACAGAGTGAGCAACAAAATATTAATAGCAAACATAGATTCACGAAGATATGAGAATTCACGGAATAATGGGAATCAACGATAATCATAAAAGGGAATTTTTCTTTCAAACTTAACTCTTTATCAAACAACAAAATTTTGGACTTGTCATAATATAAAGTAATTGCAGATGACATAATAATGTGACTTAAATTGAAATTTGTCTTTGGAAGCTTGGGTAGAAAATACTATGGGAAGAAGGAGATAATGCTAGTTACCAGCAGTTTTGCCTTTTCTCACAATGTTTTCAATAGCTTTCTTCTGTTTGGTAATTGAAATATAGGATAATTTGGAAAAGGGTTATGTCAGAGTTTCTAGGTCTGAATCCTGCACTAGCCAGAATCTTTTCACTTGGAAATTATCGCGATGAAGCAGGGATATACCTGTCGGACTAAAGCTATGAGAGAACAATCCCATATAGATTTTTTTAATGAGATTTTTTCAAGAATTATGAAATAGTTTTTGTCAATGCCAAAGAAACCTTATTAAAAAGGATAAAAACTGGCCAAATAACTAAACAGAAAACAAAGTCATAACCCCATTCTGCCATAAAGTTTTCCATATTCATGATCTAGGATCGATCATAGCCTATGACGGCAGTTTCAAGATGTTTTTGAATTGCTGACCGATAGGGTCTTAGAACAGCGCAGTTTTTGCCAGAGAAACAGACGCAGCATGATCTCTTGATCGTACCAAAGCCATTTTTGCTGAAATTTAGGGCGATCTTAAAAATCTGACTTGGGAAGTGCAAGTGCATTGTTGCTCAGAGCCTTGGAGTTAGGACTAACCATTTGGGGAATGTTTTATTACTGTTTATAGGCTTTTTTTTTTTTTTTTTTTATGTGTGTGTCATTTTTCAATCGAAAACTCCATCTGTAAACTTGCGACACAAAAAACGCTTTACAGAATAAAAACAAGCAGTTATCCGAAAAAATTTTTAAAAGTGTATTATACAGTCTAGATTTGAGTGTCTGCAAGATAACGATTTATAAATACACGTAGACCAGTCTGAATGATTGTTGAACATGAAAATGAAAATGTCTTTTAGTGTCTGCAAATGCTATCAATGTGGATGAGTCTAAAATTTTGCGGCATAGTCAAAAATTAATTTTCATGTTTTATAATCATTGTTTTTTTTTTATTTTGGATGCAATTTTTCCGCACATTTGGAGATTTTTGATGAGAATTGATTTTTCTGCAATAGCATCATGCTGGCATATCCCTGATGGAGTCAAAAGTGGTTGTATGGTCTTAGGAAACAAGAGATTGAAATAAGAGAGGGAATGAGTGTATTGATAATATACTAACAATGGCATCAATAGTGTTCTGTCAAGGGGAAGATTCTATGACGTTTTCGATCAAATTTGAAATATGTCCCATCACAATGCACAAAGTTCAAACATTGATAATTATGATGGTTAGTCTTGAATGCATGTGTCTTGCTTATTTTGAAACTGACCCCAAATTCTGCTAATTTATCGCAAGTCCCTTCTGTTCAAGTGGATCAGTGGTTAGAGCAAGTTACAGTAAGACCAAAAGAAAGGAAATAGTTTAACATTTTACCAAACAACAAAATTTTTTGCTGATCCAAATTGAAAGCATTTGCAGATGACAAATCAGATGTGACTCAAAATTTGAATTTGTTTTGGGTTACCAGCATTTTCTCCTTTTCCCACAATGTTTTCCAAAGCCTTCTTCTTTAGGGTCGTTAAAACTGGAGATTGTGTGGGAAAGAGTTAAATAAAAATATTGATGTACTGCACTACGTACATTAGAGAAACACTTGTTTCTTCTCCAAACCTGTGAACTGCAGGGTTGTACTTGTGGTAACTTCTAGGGTTGACAGGAAGGTCATTACTTTTTAATCCTTTATAAAACAATCCCATTAATCCTGACTGTTAACAATCCTGAGTTCTGAAGAAGGCTTTGAAAGTATGAAAGGAAAAGGAGAAAGTGCTGGTAACCCTGAATTTCCCTTTTTCTTGGAATGTTTTCTACCTTTTCAGACACAAATTCTATCACCAGAGCCACATTTATGTGTTTCCTCCAAGTTCTTTCTGTTTGGACAAATCTTGTAAAGTTACATACTTTTATGTTTGTAGAGGTTCTACATAGTTGGTTCCAATCCAATGGAAACAGAGTTTCGAGTTCTCAAGATTGATAGAACAGAACACAAAGATCTGCATGTGCAAGATGAAAAGGTAAGAAATTTTTCATTGACAAATACTCGTATTATCCCAATTGGAAAACAATTTAAGGTTTTTACCTGTAAGATTTTTCAAATATTTCATTTGTTTCCAATATCATAAATGTTATTATTTTGTTCTTATATACTTTGAAGATCTTTGTTCACACTGATTTAATATGATGGATATTTTACAAGGGTTTTTATAAAATTGTCTGCTACAAGTTTATTTCAAAAGGTAATATGTTAAAAAAAATTCAGATACTTTCACAACAGACAGTGGAATATGTGTAATACATGTTCATGTGTATAGCATTGTGGCAAAAGGAGAAATTGCTTTACGTAAAAAATGAGAAAAGTTGTCTGCAAGAAGTAATTAGGGTGAGCCTTGAAGTGCCTTTCACAATGATAGTAGCCTTTATGGCCAACATAGAAGTCTGCTCTATGGTCTACACTGTCTGATTTGCTTAGAAATTCAGGGCAAAAGCAACAATGATAATGCAATTTTGTGGATCTCACTTCCAAGCTCAAAATGTCTGTTGGGTTTACTTGGAGCTCTAAGGGTTACTTTAATTCTTTACCACACAGCAACAATTTACACTTGTTGAAGTTGAAAGCATCTGCAGAAAACAACACTAACTTGGCTCAATTATTTAGTAGTGTAGAAAACATTGTGGGAAAGGAGAAAATGCTGGCATTTTCTCGTTTTCCCACAATGTTTTCAAAAGGCCTCTTTTCCAGGGGCATTAAAACTCAGGATAATGTGGTAAAGGGTTAAACCATGATTCGTTTCAGAGGGTTTATAACACAGTGGAGATTAGAAATTTACTAACAATGCTGGAGTCAGGTAACAGGGTGCCAACCAAACAAAAACCACAGACTGGCCTCACAAAAACTGTATCAGCCTACGGCATTGCAGGTGGGTTTAACTCTCTACCAAATGATAAAATTTTAGACTTTTCCTAATCGAAAGCATTTGCAGTTGAGAAGTTAACAGTTGCTCAAAAAAAGGGATTTGTCTTTGGAAGGAAAGAAAACAGTGTGGTAAAAAGGAGAAAATGCTATTTACTAGAATTTTTTTTCCTTTTCCCACAATGTTTTCAAAAGCCTTCTTCCTCAGGATCGTTAAAATTCGGGATTGGGTTGTAAACTTTTAAGAATTTGAAAGTGATCTATAGCACATTTTCACTCGCAAACAACATTTTGCCTCTGTCGGCAGATCAATTTTGAAATCATTGTTGTAAAAGGAAAAAAAAAAAAAAAAAAACGCCATATAATAAGCCATGGTGGGAGATAGTAGCTTGGAGCATCTCACATAAGAGGTTCAGAGTTTGAGCTTGGTCAGACTTTTGGACATCTAACATTATGATATTAGTATTTGTTTGCTTTTTTCCGGAAACAATCATGTGGAGTGACTGATATAAATTATAAAAATTGATTTAAAAAAAAAAATTGGGTTTCATAATCATCATGAAATAAATAGTTATAAACCAACAAAATGATTCAATCCGTAACCAGATGACACAACTTTTGTTTGGATTCATGTTTCAATGATTGTTATCGGGGAAGCAGCTAGTGGCTTGTGAAGAATATTGAACAAAGTACAGGTAAAAGCATGGATAGGTGCACAGGCCTATTGCAATATAACTGAAATAGTGTTGAAAGTGGTGTTAAATGCCATAAAAAAGAAACAAATTTGATATAGTAACCAGCACTTTTCCCACAATGTTTTTTATCTATTCGGGGGCATATCAGACAGCTTGAGCCACAATTTATTTGTCATCTGCAAATGCTTTGTTGTGTGATAAAAGTTTAAAAGATAAAATATGTCTTTGTAACAGTAAAAAACAGTGTGGGAAAAAGATGCTGGTTACCAGCATTTCCCCCTTTTTTAGCAGTGTTTTCAAAAGCCTTCTTTGCTCAGTTTCTTAAAACATGGAATGGAGTTGTAAAGTGTTATACCAAAAACAGTTATTTGAAGACAGTCAGGGTTAGCAAGGATGACCACTTTATTAGATCAATTTAGATTTTTTTTTTTCAGGGTTTGTAAAGTTTTTGGAGGGCTATTACATGATTCTGATCACCAAGAGAAGAAAGATTGCCCTCATTGGGGGACACACACTGTACAAGATAGAAGATACAAACATGATTTATATCCCAAACATCCCAGCATCCCATCCTGAAGAACACAGGTATCACCCTAACCCCTTACAATACAATCCCAAGTTTTAACGAACCCAAAGCAGAGGACTTTTGAAAAAATTGTGGGAAAAGGAGAAAATGCTGGTAACCAGCATTTTCTCCTTTTCCAACAATGTTTTCCACTCTTTGAAAGAAAAAAGACCCCAATTTGTGCAAAGTTTATTTTGTTGTCTGCAAATGCTTTCCATTTCGACCAGTCTAGAATTATTTGTCTCGTAACGGGTATAAAACATTGTGGGAAACGGAGAAAATATTGTTTATCAGCCTTCTCTACTTTTCCGACAGGGTTTTTCAAAAGCCTTTTTCCCGCGTTGATAAAACTTAGGATTGTGTGGTACAGGGTTTACCCTATACCAAACAATTCTCATGTTTTTAATAACCCTGCGTAAGTAGGCCTTTAAAAAACATTGTAGGAAAAAGAGAAGATACTTGTCCGATTTGTCTGACCCTTTTGAGTGACATTCAATTTGACATATGCAGACCCTTCCTGTATGGACAAGTCTAATATTTTGTCCACAGATAAAGACTAAATTTTTTGTAAATGACAAAATTTTGAACTCAACCAACTTGAAAGCATTTGCAGACGAGAAAATTAATGTAGCTCAAGTGATGATTTCTGTCTTTGATAGGTTAGAAAAAATTGTAGGAAAAGGAGAAAATGCTGGCTACCATGTTTTGAAAAGCCATCTTCTTCAGGATCTTTAAAACTCAGGATAGTGTGGTTGGGGAGTAAGCCAGTATTTCTCAAAAAACATCTTGCATGTAATTTACATTCCAGTATTAGACTTATTATTCTGTTTAGTCAGATCTTGATAAAAGATGACAACAAAAAATTTTAAATCACTATCTCATACAGAAAGCTTTCTTCAGTCTTGCAGTTGACGCCCTTTTCCTCATTTTTTTCCCACATAGTTTCAGAAGGCTTTTTGAAGACGTTGTGGGAAAATGATGGTAACCAGCATTTTTTCCTTTTACCACAGTGTTTTTACCCCTCCCCCCCTCAACAGGGATATACTGTCATTTGAACAACATAGATTTTGTTGTCTGCAATTGCTTCCATTATAGACCAGTCCAAAATCTTGTCATTTGATAAAGAATTAATTGTTGTTCCTTTAGAAGGATTTTTTTCAAAATTAGCCACTGTGAATTTGTTCCAGGAGGTGATATGTTAAGTTGCTAGGACTAAGAATTCAATAACAAATATCTTGTCAATATCTTTATTCTAAAATTATGAACATGGTGTTTCTTAATTTCAGATATGTTAAGATATTCCAGAGTGTCGACTTGTCCAGTAACTTCTACTTCAGGTATATTAATACTCCCTAAAATCCCTCAATGAATTGGATAAATAGTTATAAAACTTTATTGGAATTTTATTTTTTTAATTGGGGGAGAGGGAGTGTTCATGCATCAAGCTTACAATTTCTTCCGAAAGGTGACCAGAATCTGGTCTAGGCAGGTTTAGATTTCAGACATGGTTGACAGTATAAGATAGGACCACAGATTCAAATTTCTGCCAAAATGTGATCAAAATCTGGTCTAAATAGGTTTAGATTTAAGACTTGTTACAGTATAAGACAGCTCCGCTGAATCATGTACTGACATGCCCAATGTTCAGTGATTAATCCTAACTCCTTAAGAGTTAAGTTTAATGATAATTGCTGTTCAATGACAGTTTAAATCAAGATTAAACTGCATAAAACATGCAATCTGATCCTTGATCTACTATGCTATGTAGATATATTTTATCAACAAAAATGACTGAAAAAAATTCAGGATTTTCCCTGACCCCCTGTTTCTTTGAATTTGGACCCCCATATTTTCTAAATGGCCCTTAGAATTTAAATGTTTGCCTTCTCTTTTTGTCATTTGAAGGGAGTCCAATGATCCCAAATAGGAAAACCCAGGGAAAACCCCCAATTTAATATTTACCTTTTTACTAAATACGTCTAGTTTGGTTTATTTGGTACTCTTGGCATGAAATTCTATCTCTGTTCTTATTGAATGGCTACTTTTTAGAAATGTTTGGGCAGTTACATGTATATTTAACAGTTCAGACATAAACTCATTATCTTAGTATGGCAGATACTGTAGTTATATTGTAAGGGAAAATCAACACCAAAGGAATACTTTTAAATATAACTTTTTTTCCCTTTTTTTTTTATTTTGGAAATTTTTAAATTACAGTTACAGCTATGACCTAACCCACACTTTACAATACAACATGGCTGGAACAAGTGATGTAGGGACCATTACATTATCTGAGAAAGGTAAAGAAGATATCTGTTTGTTTTGATGCAAGATTGAGAACCAGTCAAAACTGACATATTTTTGCTTTTAATTTATATACATAGCATTTCTGTTTTTATATTTAAAATTACAAAAAGCATGGTTCTGCTTAGTTTATGATGGCAATAGTGTGATGTCATAAATGATGTCATCTAGACTTAGGTTTTGAATTTGAACATTATGTTCTAAACTGGATTTTTGTTGGAATCATTAAAATTCAAAAATTCAAAGATTTAACCCTTTATCACACAATTTCAAGTTTTGACGTCCAAGAAAAAGAAGGCAGGTAACCAGTATGTCTCCTTTTCCCAAAATGTTTTCTACAGAAATCATCAGAAATCATCTTTTGAGCTGCAGTTATTTTGTCATCTGCACATGCTTTCAATTTGGTTGAGTCCAGTTTTTTTTTTTTCATTTCGTAAAGAGTTAAATTAGAGTTATTAGAAAATGGCATCTGATGTAATGGGCCTACAAATCACAATGTATCTATCTGTAGAAGAAGTGGATAGCAGTAAAAATGATGACCACAGAGCAGGCACCATAAGCACAAAAATATCAGAGCCTGGAGTTTATGGTGTAAAGATGAAAGCAGCCAGAAAATATGTTTGGAATAATTACCTGCTGAAGAAGTTTGAGTCTGCGGTGCTAGAGGACTGGATCTTGTACATTATTTATGGGTTTATACAGCAGTCTAGTATCCTTTCAGATTGTGTTAAGACAAAGATATAGAATAAAGTTAGTTCAAGAAACACAAAACAGAAAAAAACTTGCAGAAAACAAAATTTACTCAACTCTATACCAGAGAACAAACTTTCACACTAATCCAACTTGAAAGCATTTGCAGGCAACAAACTAAATGTGGCTCAAAGGATGGAAGATGTCTATGAAAGGGCAGAAAGCATTGTGTGAAAAGGAGAAAATCCTCTGTTTCCTACAATGTTTTCAAAAGATGTTTGTTAAAACGGGGGATTTTGTGGTAAAGGGTTAACTCTCTACCAGACTGGAAAATTTCAGACGTGTCCAAAGTTAAGGTTTTTGTAGATGAAAAATGTGATTCAAATGATCAGATGTTTTGTGGAAGGGTAGAAGACATTGTGGTAAAGGGAAAAATTACTGCTGACCAGCATCTTTTCCTTTTCCCATGATGTCTTCAATAATCTCCTTTCTCAAGGTACTTAAAATATGTAATGGTGTGCTAAGGTGTTAAGCCATTATATCAGGTTATTTTTAAACATAGGATTGACTGGCACAAGTGCCACACAGGAAAATATGTAAAGAATAGGAAAAAATGACTATATACCAATCATTACAGAGATTTACCAGCCATTAAAAAGAAGACTTTTGAAAATATTGTGGGAAAAGAAGAAAATGCTGGTGACGGGCAGTTTTTCCTTTTCAGTTTAAGTAGAACACTAAAATGCTCATTTCTATCAGTTCATAGAGTGTAATAAAAAAGGAAAATTATTTGATTATTTAAGATCAAGATGTGGTTTTGATCATGAACACCAAAAGTAACCCTTTACCGCACAATGCCGCCTTTTGATGCCCCTGGGAAAGAAGCCTTTTGAAAACATTGTGGGAAAAGGGGAAAATACTTGTAACCAGCATTTTTTCCTTTTCCCACAATGTTTTCTACCCCATCACAGAAAAGTTGCACCATTTGAGCAACACTGAAATTGTCGTCTGCAAATGCTTTCAATTTGGACAAGGCTAAAATTTTATTGTTCGGTAAAGGGTTAAATATTTTCACCCCAGGCTTTGTCACCCATAGAAATATCAGTTTTGGTGTTACACCAAAAAAGAGAACGGTCTTGTATTTGTTTGATTCAATTTTACATATGACGTGCAACACACGAAAAGGGACATTCGGACATTTGCGTAAAGTGGCGTCTCGGATTAGCCTGTGCAGTCTGCGCAGGCTAATCCGAGACGCCACTTTACGACTACATAAGATTTTTTCATACAGTAGACTTTCGTGAAACAGAAAATCGCACAAAAAACAGGAAGCTTCGTCTCGGATTATTCATAGACTGCACAGGCTGATCTGGGACGACACATTTTTAGGCATATGTCTGAAGGCCCCTTTTCGTGTGTTGCACGCTATATAAAGTAATGCCACTAAATAAATAAAAATGACACATGAATATATTTTATACTTAACTATGTTAAAGATCTTTGTGTTTATGGGAAATCTATCTATATAACATTGATTGCCAGGAGATCTAATCAGTTTGCTGGGACAAGATTTTTGAAAAGAGGTGCCAATAGTGAAGTAAGCCTATCAATATGTTTTTTGTATTATTTTCTTAATTTTACACTCAAAGCATTTTCATTCATTGCAGTGCCAACACTTATCCATTTCCATGCAATCATATTATTCTGGAACAGGTTATTTTTCAGATATGCCATGAAAACCTATTGGAGTAGATTGACTGTATGGTGGTTAACCTACTTTTCAACATTGTTTCAGTTATATCCTGGCAGCCAGTGCACCTATCTATGCTTTCCTGGAGTTTCTTTTACTAGTACTCTGCACAATATTCTTTCCAAGCCACTGGCTGCTTTCCCACATAACCAAGGTCGAAACAATGGTCAGCAGTGAGAGAGGAATGAATCCTGTCGCAATGACTATCATCATTCCTTGGAAAGGAATTTGCCAAGCCGGGGATCAGCAACCCTCTGTTCTCAAGTCCTGCATGCTACCGACAGAGCTACCGGGGCAGTTGATCCAAAGGTGAGACGCTTGACGAAAAAAAGAAATTATTTTCAGGATGATATGGAAGACATTACAGTAATATATTAGTATTATCCAGATTGAAAGCATTTGCAGATGTCAAATTGTGATTCAAATGATGGGAAATTTATATTTGGAAGGCTAGAAAACATTGTGGGAAAAGGAGAAAATCCTGGTTTCTCCTATTCCTAAAGTTACTTTAGAAGGCTTCTTCCTCAGTGTCATTGATACAGAGGTTGGTTGGGTAAAAAGATGGATATTATAAACAATTGAGCCATGCTCTGGAAAAAGGGGACTTGATGCATCTCTGTGATGCATTATACCTAGAAAGTCACCATATAGCTATAGATCCATAAAATCCATTTTGTATAACAACCGGCTGAATCATGAGGTACACTGATCCTTTGACATGCAGAAAATTTACAAAAAGCAAAAAGTTTCGACTTAGGTCAGCCTGCACGGATTGCGCAGGCTGACCTGGGTCAATACTTTTTGCAGATGCATTAAGCCCCCTTTTCACAGAGCATGGCTCACATGTTTTTCAGGGAGCTGTAGCCAATGAGGTGGAGACAGAACAAATAGTCCATGATGCCTCCCTCACATGCCTGGAGAAAACCAAAGTATCATCCTTTGTACAGATGAGAGGATCTATCCCAGTATACTGGTCACAGGACATTTCTAAAATGGTGCCCAAACCACCTATTACAAGTCAGTTGTGTGGCTTTCTTGGATATATAGAGGATTGTGCATGAGTGTTCATGTATTATCATTTTCATCAAAAGAGTTAACTAAAATTGTATGACATGAGCCTTGGCAAGCATTGTATACATTTTAGGTAATGAGTTTGATAAAAATGATAATACGTAACCACGAATGTGAGACTCTATTTATCACATAAAATGAATGACAAAAAAACAGGTATTCTGCATCATCATCTTAAGCCTATTAACTGGCTATTTACATACCTACTGTTTTTAAATTTTTTTTTTTTTTCTTTTTCATTCAGCAATTAATCTCTTTACCTCTTAAAACAAATTTACAGACAATAATGTTGAAAAATTCCTTGTGAAATATGGATGGCCAGCATGAGTTAGTTACATATAGATCTAGGAACATTTCCACTGAAGGAGAATTTCAATCGCTAGGAACAATTAGTTTTTTTGCCACTATGTTTTCAAAGTAGTCTGCTACAATATATAAAAAGTTGTCTGCTGATGAAAATGTGATAACCCTTTACCAAACCACAAAATTTTAGACTTGCATAAATCAAAAGCATTTGCAGACAACCAAATAAACGTGACTCAAAAATTGTAAGCTGTTTTTGGAACGGTAGAAAACATCGTGGGAAAAGGAGAAATGCTGGTTACCAGCATTTTCTCATTTTCCCACAATGTTTTCCAAAGCCTTCTCCTTCAGGGTGGTTAAAGTGTGGTAAGGGGTGAAATTCACAATGTTTCAAAATTCTACTCTATTTCAGTTGATCAAAGGGATCCATACTTCCATACTGCGGGTGTTCACTTCAACCAGTGTTTGAGGAGATATGGTGCACCAGCGATTTTATTGAATTTAATCAAGGTATTGATAGAATACAGACTCTGAACATGATGGAAAAAAGTAGCTGCTAACCTCTGAGCCTGGCTTTACTTGCTTCAGGGATAGTGTGGATCAATATCAGACTGCACAGAACATGTGGTCTGAACTTCTATCAGTCACTTTTCCAGATAATCAGACGAAAACAGTCTTGAAATTACAATATCTGCAACTTTTGCTCTCGATGATGCTAAATTCATTTATTTAGTGCTGTAGTGGTATGGAGGTCATGTATAATGTCATCACATAATTATGCATCCATAAAATCTATTTTGCTCAACAATTGACTGAATCATGAGCTACACTGGTTCAATGACTTGAAGAAAATTTACAAATGGCAAAAAGTTTTGACTCTTGTCAGCCTGCGTGAATTTCATAGGCTGACAGTGGTCAGTATTGTTTGCAGATGCTTTAAGCCACTTTTCACAGACCATGGCTCATTTAGTTTTCTTGACTTGATTGGATCTAATGAAAACATTGTGACAACTGAAAAAAAATGTTCACTTTGAGCAATTTCTTCCTCTGTCACAGTGTTCTTTAATCCTTTACCAAACAGTCCCAACTTTTAATGACCCTTAGAAAGAAGCCTTTTCAAAACGTGGGAAAAGGAAAAAATGCTGGTAACCAGCATTTTCTCCTTTTCCCACAATGTTTTCTACTCTTTCCAAAACAAATTTCAATTTTTGATTCACATTTATTTTGTCATCTGCAAATGCTTTCAATTTGGACTGGTCTAAAATTTTGTCATTTGGTAAAGAGTTAACAGCATCCACAATTTATTTGAGCCATGCTCTGCGAAAAGTTTCAAACCAAGTCAGTCTGCACAGGCTGACCAGGGCCAAAACTTTTCGCTATTGGTCAATTTTCTGTGTGTCAAAGGATCATCTACCTTATGATACAGCTGGTTGTTAAATATAGTGGATTTTATGGATCCCTACTTCTTTGATTACTCATTTGCATCATTGCATCATGGAGATGCATTAAGCCCCCTTTTGCCAGAGCATGGCTCATTTATTTAATTATTTTGGTCAACACTAAGACTTCTTTTGTTATGATGAAAAAAAAAGGGGGTAGAGGATCAACATTTCTATGTTAAAAAGTAACCCCCAGGATACTGTAGACAACTTAAGATGCTTTTAATATTAAGGTAGAACAGATCAAGGTCAGATAGTTTGTTTTTGGCTGTCTGATTTTAACAGAATGAAAATTGAGCAGTGTGTAGGTTAATATTTGTGTTTTGATAAACATTGTCTCAGGGTTTTTATTTATCAATAATTATTCTGTCTAAACACTATTCTATTTCTAATTTCCATGGCTAGCCATCTGATTAGCGGAGATAGAACATCTCGACCAATCAGATAGTTAGTTTTAGAATTTTAAAATTAGAATGGTCTGTTGATAATGAGTCTTGATTTATCTCCAGAGAAGAGAAAAGCGGCCACATGAAAGTCTGTTGTGTGAAGAGTTCAAGAACTGTAAATCCTTCTTGAATCAATTTCTACCTCCAGACAAAAATATCTTATATATTGGGTTTGATATGGCTCACTATACAAAAAGGTACAATTATTTTCTCTGTCTCTGTCTGTCTGTTTGTCCACCCATTGATCTCTCTCTCTCTCTCTCTCTCTCTCTCAAAAGCCTCAAAAGCCTTTTTCCTCAGGGTGGTTAAATAATTGGTAAAGAGTTAAGCATGGATTAACGTTTAATACATGAATACACACTCTTACGTACATGAAAGTTCACAACAAATGCATAGCTCAAATATAAACTGCCCAGGCTAGGATTCGAACCTGTGCGGCAAGTATCCTAGTTTATTGAGGTTTAAAGGGCCAATATACTAACCACTGAGCTAAAGGGAACTCTCCTTAATGCATTTGTCAGGTATTGATCTTATACAGGAAGAAGCTATGCTGTAAGGAAGGAGTGATCCCCTGTAACACACCCCCTCTTAAGAGAAGTCATCATTTGAAGACAGAAAGCCTTTTTAGGCAGGAAGTCTATTATTTAGACATCAAATGGCTCAATGGCCAGTAAAGGGCAATTTTATAGACAACAAATGGCTCAAAGGCCAATCCTGGATGGGCCCCCATCTTACGAACATGAAAGTTCATAACAAATGCATAGCTCAAATACAAGCTGCCCTGGCTTGGATTCGAACCCATGCGGCAAATATCCTGGTTTATCGAGGTTTGAAAGACCAACACACTTACCCCTGAGCTAAAGAGAATTCTCTCTAACGCAGTTGTTGGGTATTGATTTTATACAGAAAGAAGCTATGCTGTAAGGAAGGAGTGATCTCAACGCAAAGGCCAAGTGATAAACAGAAAAATTCCTTTATACAAGCAATTGTATGACTTTCTACTTGTATTAAGATTGGTATGTTGCAAGCTAAAAAACAAGAAAATTGTTGTTTGCAGAAGAATTTGATTTATTAAAGAATCATCAGTAAAACATGTTTAGTTGTACTGGCCAAGATAACATGAATGAAGTACTGATAAAAACGGTGTTATCAACCAATTGAATAGCAGATCAATTACCTTTTAGTTAAATTTTCACCTTTCTGCATTTGCTTTTGTTTCACAGTAAAAGTAACAGTGTATTAGACCGACTAGCAAAGATCTCTAGGAACTGTGTGAAGCATACAGGGTTCTTCTTCCACTACTCAGGCTTAAAAGCAGATTTTTGGGAGCAAGAGCAGTAAGACTTCAGCTTCATAACAAATATTCTAGAAAGTTTCATACAGGAACAATGAAATTTGATATAGCAAGCAATGAATAAGGGAAATGGTGTAAGAATTGAAATTTTCTCTCACACAGATTTTGCAAATTCTTAGCTGCTTTTTTCTATATACTAGTTTCTGAATGGAATTATTTCAGTTTTGAATACAGGTTTACCTTTGGAGTCAGGTTTATTCTTGTTTTGTTTGTTCACAAGAAGCCTATACAAAAAAATGAGGTAACATCTAAGCATGAACACTTGCATTGTTTTTGTGTAGCATGTAGATCAGGGTCAGTCTGTTCAGATAATGAAGCATGAACCAGATTATTTGTATGATACTCAACTACGTCTAGTCTTACAAAAACATGCTTAAAGTTGAAATAATTCCATGTCACAACACAGTGCTTGAAGAGAAACAGCCCTGAAGGCTAATAATCTGTATTTTCACAAGTCACTGGCCTTTTCCCCACCTAAGAAAGTTGAAGAGAGAAGGAGAATGACTCTGATTGTTATGACTTTTGGAAAGACAACAAAACTTCAAACATATCCAGGTTGAAAGCACTTGCAGGCGACAAAATAAACATGGCTTTAACCCTTTACCAGATGGCAAAATTTTAGCCTTTTCACCCAATTCTGGAAATTTTACTTCTGGCCAAAAACCTATGCAGTGGGTACTCATTTGAACTGTCTCAATGAAACAATTCTGAGAACTCACAGCATAGGTTTAAGTGAATAAGTTAACCCTTAACCAGACGACAAAATTTTTTAGACTTTTCCAAATTGAAAGCATTGCAGACGACAATTTCATTGTGGCTCAAATGGTGCAATTTTCTCCTGATAGGGTAGAAAACATAGTGGGAAAAGGAGAAAATGCTGGTTACCAGCATTTTCTCCTTTTCTCACAATGTTTTCAAAAGGCTTCTTTTCCAGGGTCGTTAAAAGGCGGCATTGTGCGGTAAAGGGTTTATGTTGAAAGTAATCCATGAAAAGGGTAGAAAATATGGTTGGAAAAGGGGAAAACTCTAGTTACCGGCATTTTCACCCTTTTTGGCAATATTTTTGAAAGCTTTCTTCACAAAAATTGTTACCACATGGGGTTTTGTGGCAAGGATAGATGTGTTGCTCTTCAGATTTGAGGGTGTGTTAGGTCACAAGACCAGTACAGGGAGCAGACAGACAGGTGTGGTCAGAACAAACTGTGTGGACTGCCTGGACAGGACAAACACGGCTCAGTTTGCTGTCAGTAAATGTGCTTTGGCTTACCAGGTGGGTAAACACAACCCTTTACCAAACAAAACCAAAATTTAACGACCCTGAGGAAGAAGCCTTTAAAAGCATTTTGGGAAAAAAGAGAAAATACTGGTAACCAATTTGCTCTCAGTAAATGTTCTCTGGCTTATCAGATAGGTCAACTTAACTCTTTATCCAACAATCGTATGTTTTTGTGACTTTAAGGAAGACAGATTTTGAAAACATTGAGGGAAAATACTCTTTAACAAGCATTTAATCCTTTATCCACAATGTCTTCTACCCTTTCATAGACAAATTTTATGGTTTGAGCCACAACTTTTATTCCTGTCTGCAAATGGTTTTAATTTAGACAAGTCTAATCTTTTGCTGTCTGATAAAGCATTAGACTTTTCCACTGTTAATCTATTAGCAGCAAGGTTTTTTAGCTTGGCTGTTTTCGATAAAAACTGAGGTATTGCAGTAGCCCTGTCCTCATCTGTGTCTGCATCAGTGTGCAAAAAACTTTGACATATTTTAATTTCTCTATTATTACTGAGTATATTTACAGTAACTCAGACAAGTGTTAACTATCAAAAGGGGAACCTATAAAACCCTGAGGAAGAAGGCTTTTGAAAGCATTTTGAGAAAAGGACAAACACATCTCAGGGTCATTAAAACTTAGGATTGTTTGGTCTAAAACTTTGGTATGTGGTAGGAGGTTAATACTGAGTTTGAAAAAATTGTGATTAGAAAATAAATTGATTTCCTTGCTGGCTATAATATTTTATGATTTTTAGCTCTGTGCTTTGGGTGTATTGACCTCACCAGACTTGGATTTTGATACAGATTGTTTAAAGTAGGTATCTTACATACTTTGTGATGAATGTGTCTGTTGCCATCAATATATGAGCCATGCCCTGTGAAAAGGGGGCTTAATGCTTCTGCAAAAAGTATCGACCCAGGTCAGCCTGCGTAGTTCGCAAAGGCTGACCTGGGCAGATGCTTTTCACTACTGATCAATTTTGTGTATGCCAAAGGGCCATTCTACCTTATGAGACAGTCGGTTGTTAGACATAATGAATTTTACGGATCCCTAACTATGTGATGTCTTGCGTGAGATGCATTAAGCCCCCTTTTGCCAGAGCATGGCTCATATATATATATATATATATATATATATATATATATATATATATATATATATATATAGCTTATTTCAGTATTTGAAATGAGAAGGGTTTGAATAGCTTTTTGTTACAAGCTTTTTTCAAAAGGGATAAATGTTATGGTATGATCAATTGTTTGAACTTACTTACTGTGTGGAAAATAACCAGTTAAGCAGCACTTGTTTTTTCAAGTTGATTCTTTTCTGTTTTTCCCTTATGATATTTCATAATTTGAGTTTAGAAAGACTTTCAAATATATTAAAAAAAGTAAGAGATTGTACACATATTTTAACTCTTTACCAAATTACAAAATTTGAGACTGGATGCCAAATTAACCCTTAACCTGTTAATAAGTGCAATGAAACCCTCTAAGCTGTGTGTTCTGTGCAGTCTGATCTTGATCTTCACCATTGGCAAAAGGTCCTCGAGTCGAGCATCCAAATGGTTAAGTGTAGCCCAGGTTATGATAATTGTCTTTTTCTCCTTTTCCCATAATTTTTTCAAAAGCTGATTTAGAATCATTATAACTTACCAGACATGGTTGTCTACTAATTTAGACGATAGTCATTGTGACAGGATTCGTTGCTCTCTCACTGCTGATCATTGTTTCGATGATTGTTATGAGGGAATGCAGGCAATGGCTTCAAAAGAATGTTGTATGAAGTTTTGGTAAAAGAAACCAAAGAAAGAATGGAACATGCACTAGCCACTACAATATAAATCAAATAATGATAAAGTCGTGCATTTAGCACAAAATAAACAAACAAAACTTTAAATGTTCAGGGTCTTGGAGGAGCTTTATGAGGATCAAGGTGACACTATAGCTTTACAATATGGTGGATCACAGCTTGTACACAGAATTGAAGGTTATAGAAAAATAGCTCCTTGGAAATCCCATTCCAGAGATGTTCTGCAGACCCTGTCACGTTACTATAGCAACACATTCTCAGGTAATACTGCAGTAAAACTTTGACACCTATCATTACAATTAAAGCTTTAAGTTGAGCATGATCTTTTTTCTACACAACAAAATTTTAGGCCGGTCTAAATTGAAAGCGTTAGCAGATGACAAATTAAATGAGACACAAACGACAGTATCTGTCTTTGAGATTGTTGAAAACATTGTGGGAAAAGAAGAAAATGCTGGTTACCAGCATTTTCTTCTTTTCCCACAATGTTTTCGAAAGCCTTCTTCTTCAGGATTGAGATTGTGTGGTAAAGAGTTCACTTAGCATGTACTCAAGCTTTAAAGCACAAATCTGTTTGTAAATTAGAATATATCCAAGAGGAAGTACAGCAGCATTTCTGGGATCATGTTGATAAAACATAATTACAAGCTTAACTTTATTACACTAAACTTGTAAATGTAAGAAATGCTTCAGAAAGTAAAAATATTACAAATAAAGACTGAATTAATTAGAAAATGGAAATAAATCTCTCAAGGCCCCATACCCTTTTTCAATCAATTCAATGGCCATGAAAAATAGCATTGGTAGATAACAGGTTTCACACACGATACATGTGCTTTGTTAATATTTTCTTTGTTAGAACCCTAATTTTTAAGATAGTTATAGAAAACACTGGTTAAATATAATTTGAGGTAAGTTCTGAAATTTTGTATTTAAGTGGGTGGAAATTTGCTTACAAGCATCTGTATGAACTGCTGCAAGAAAAAAAGAAGTCATAATACTTTAACCCTTTACTACACAATCCCAAGCCATAGGCGCCCTCAGGAAAAAGGCTTTAGAAAACATTGTGGGAAAAGGAGAAAATGCTAGTATCTTTCAAAGACAAATTTCATACTCTGAGCCCCATCGAATCTGTCGTCTGGACATGCTCACAAGTTAGACAAGTCCTAATGTTGTCATCTGATAGAGGGTTAAATGTAAACTGTTTTGTTCCTTTCTAGACCTCGAGAAACAACAGGCCACAAATGTTTTCCTGGGACTTTACATTCCAAATGAATATGAACCCAATATTTGGGATTTACCCACAGATTTTTATCTTCACAATCAGAGAGCCATGGGAAAACCTGTACCAAGGAGAAGGTATTACATTTTATCATTTGTTACTATACATTAAAGCATTTGAAAACACTTTTGCAAGATGAGGACTTGTTTTTTTTTTTTTTTGAGTACTTCCTCTTCATGCAAAACTTTTGTTGAAAGTGCACTGCTTGAACTCTTGAACAAAGTTTTAGACTTATCCAAACAGAAAACATTTACAGACGAGAAGCTAAATGTTGAACAAATTGAGAATTCTTCTTTGAAAGAGTAGAAAACATGGTGGGAAAAGAAGAAAATGCTGGTCACCAGCATTTTCTCCTTTCCTACAGTGTTTTCAAAAGTCTTTTTCCATGGAATTCTTAAAACTCGGGATTGTATGGTAAAGAGTTAAGGAAAAGAGGTTATCTGCTAGCAGTAATATACATGTATAAAACACTGTTAAAATCAAATTAGTCATTCTATTCACAGCTACACAAACTGGTGTGAACCTTGTGTGTTTGATTGTCTCCCATTACCATATGAAGAAGGTAATATACCTTGCTTGTTTCAGTCATTGTAGTGAGTTTATTTAAAGGATTTTTTTTTGCAGAGAAGAAAACTGTCATAATTACACTTATTTCTCTGTTATCAAATGTCATTTAGTTTCTTGGAAGGCTGATGAAGTATATCATGCTTTTCGCCAGAGAACTTGAATGAATTTTTTGTCATTAACTCTTTACCAAACAGTTCCAAAATTTTAACAACCTTGACAGAAAGGTTTAAAAAAATTGTCGGAAAAGGAGAAAATGCTGGTAACCAGCATTTTCTCTTTTTCTAACAATGGTTTTACCCTTTCAAAGACAAATCCCATCATTTGAGTCACAGGTTATTGGTTGTCTGTAAATGCATTTAACCTGGACATGTCTGAAATTTTGTTGTAAAGAGTAAAATCTTTTATTGCAAATGAGAGCTGCTATAGCATTTGCAGATGACGTGGGTCAATACCAGATCATGGATCTAAACCATCGACTACCTGAAGCTAAACTGACCAAATCTATCTTTAATTGTGGTTGCACTCCATTTTGCAGCCATGAAAAAAAACAATTGAATATATTTTTGTTTCGCAGACCAAAGGTTTAGACCTGTGGCCACTGAAATTAGATGTATAAATTTAACTCTGTACCAAACAACAATATTGAAGACTTGTCCAAAATGAAAGCATTTGCAGCTGATAAACTCAGTATTGCTAACATCAAGGGATTTTGTCTTTTAATGGGTTGAAAACTTTGCGGGAAAAAGAGAAAATGCTGGCTACTAGATTTTCCTCCTTTTCCCACAATGTTTTCAGAATGCTTTTTCCTCAAGATCATTAAAACACAGGATTGTGTAGTAAAGAGCTAAGAAGAACGGAAATCGCAGAAAAATATGAATGTAAGCTGTTTCCATGACGTGACTTAAATATTGTTTGTAGCCACATAAAAACACAAAACATACAGAAATCCAGACACATGCAGTTCCAAGCCTGATTTAGCTAGGCCAGAGCTTGAAATCTGGGGATAGCTGCATTTTGAATGCTTTAGAGGACTGTGAATTATTAAGTCATTATATTTACTGAGACAGGTTGTTATTTTGCTAAAACCTGTTACACCACAAGCTTTTTTTAGACATACCTCTTCAGAGCACATGGGAGAAGTACAGGTACCTATAACTCTTTACCACACCATGACAAGTTTTAACACCTCTGGGAAATTACACTTTTGAAAACATTGTGGGAAAAGGAGAAAATGCTGGTAACCAGCATTTTTCCCTTTTCCCACGATGTTTTCTAACCTTTCAGACAGAAATCCAATCATTTGAGCCACATATAATTTGTCGTCTGCAAATACAGCACTTTGAATTTGGGACAGTGTAAAGAGTTAAATGAAGGGAGAATTTTGTGCAAAAAGGTGAAATTTCCTCCTCCCACAATGTATACAAATGCTGTTTACTGTTGATGGCTGAAAAGTGTGTAAAGTATTTGTTGGATAAAGACTTAAGTTAATTTTTCTGCTTACATTTAGAACACAAGAAAGATGACTGTACCACAAAGGTTAAAACGCATCCAGCTAGTGAGGAAGTGGACATGTTTTACGAGTATTATAAACCTTTTGAGTTGACAACACTGGATGATCTTTACTGTTCCACCATGGCTCATTCACATAGGTACAAGGACAAATTTTACATCTTTGAATTTCTTTGCTTTATACCAGATGACGAAATTGTAGACTTGCTCTAGATTGAAAGCATTTGCAAACCACAAATTAAATGTGACTCGAATGATGGCACTGATATCCAGCATTTTCTCCTTTTCTTGCAGTGTTTTTAAAAACATTCTCTCTTAGGCTCATTTACCCTTTACCCTACAATGCCGACTTTTAATGACCTTCAGAAAGAATGCTTTTGGAAACATTGTGGGAAAAGAAGATAATGCTGGTAACCAGCATTTTCTCCTTTTCCCACAATGTTTTCAACTCTATCAAAGTCAACTTCCCCAATTTGAGGCACATTTGATTTGTAGTCTACAAATGTATTTGAATTGGACAAGTCTAAAATTTTGTTGTGTGGTAAAACACAGAAGTGTTTAAAAAAGTTTAATTCTACTAATGCAGATTAAACAGAGACAAACTCTAATAATGCAATTTGTTGTAACTAAGGACGATAAACTGTTGGTACAAATGGGTTCTCATTTCTAAGTAGTCTGACAGTAAATATATTGGGGCAGTAGTTTTAGAAAATGCCTGTATTATTTCTTTCTCAGTTTTATACCAAAGAACAATCCAATACACAGTCCATTTAAAAGGAGAACTGCTGCTGAAGCTAGTAGAGAAAATAGGTGAGTGCAGGGATATAATATTGACAGATCTGTTGAATTATGGATGAAAATTTACATGCTTTTCAACGGATATTTTGACTTTGGATAAAGGGTATAGAAATAATAACTAGTTTGTGGCAGAAATTCTAGAACATTTAACAGTTTCTTTTTTTACCAGTCTATAAACAAATGAGAAAGAGGAAAAGGAGGAACATGAATTTAACAAAATGTATTTGTACTGTCTTAACTCTTTACCAAATGACAAAATTTTGGACTCGACCAAATTGAAAGCATTTGCAGACGATAAATTATATGCAGTTGAAGTTATGATTTCTGTCTTTGATTGGGTAGAAAACATTGTGGGAAAAGGAGAAAATGCTGGTTACAAGCATTTTCCCCTTTTTCAGACAATGTTTTCAAAAGCCATCATCCTCAGGGTCGTTGAACCCAAGGATTGTATGGAAAAGGGTTAAGCATAACTTTGAAACTCTTGTAAATGAGTCGATACTTTGGAACAAAGAGTAAATGATTTATTACTTTGAAACAAAGAGCAAATTATTTGTTAATTTGAAACAAAGAGTAAATGATTTTATACTTTGAAACAAAGAGTAAATGATTTTATACTTTGAAACATACTGAAAAGTCACAAGAAACTTTGGTCCATTGGCAGTGAGAAAATATTCGGCATATAAGTTTTATCTTTGGTATGCTTGATCCAGGCAAAACGAATCTTTTGTGGGATTTACGGATGTTTCAGTAACAGACGAATTCGGTAAATTGGACTTATAGAGTAAATCGATTGGATGTTTCGGTAACAAGGCAATAATATAGTGCCATGACGTTTTTTTCGTTTGTGCAAACGTTTTTTTTTTTTTTTTTTTTTTTTTTTTTTAATTTGCAATTGCCACTCGTTTTCTGACATAATTATATTTGTTATGTTGTTCCTTCCATGCTGTATACATAAATACCTGAAATTAGTAAGTTTTGATCACCATATCTTATTTATGTAATGAATGATATCCAACCCTAAGCTTGTACCCGTAGTACTTAGCCGTCCTGCAGATAACAGACTCCAACTTTAAGCCAATTCTCAAGTTTTATAAAAATGTTTCATCAAAAATGACACAACGTTTTCTGTGTGAAAATAATTTCTTTCGGGAACAAATTGGTCAACTTCCAAACCAGCCATTTACCCTCAGAGCACCTTTCACTCTTGTTGCCCTTGCGGCCGATTCAGACAAAGATCAAACTGCACAAGACACAGAGTCTAATCGTTGATTTACGCTGTCAACTTTTCTAAGACATTATGATGAAGGACAACCTTGAAATGGCTAATATTAGATCATGGATCGTATATATATTGAAATATACGATCCCTGATTAGACGTTCTGTTTCTAAAATGAAAATAGCCTTTAGTTTATTCGATGCTCTAAGGGTTAGAATTATGGATAATTAACTTGAATTCAGAAATAAAGATAATACATTTGAAACATTGTGGCAAATGAAGAGAGGGAGTGAGAGATAGAGAGAGAGGCCTTGACAATGCTTTGGTGCATACTTCTTCTGATTTTGATCATGTACATTTGTGCCCATCTAAAAAAAAAAAAAAAAAAAGATATCTGTTCTGTATTGTTCCTCTGCTTTTTCCACAGTGTTTTCAAATCTGGTCTGGTGCACAAAAATCGTCGTCTGCTGGTTTTAAAGTGCGTTCATCAATACAACACTGCATTAAAAATCATCTACATAGTATGTGAGAGCAAAGGGAGTACTGTATATTGTATATATACACGTTTTTACAGCCTGTTTTCACACCTCCCATTGCCAACATGATAAAAGAAGTTTCCCATAGATCTTAAAGATTAACCTCGGTTTATGAAAAACTTGAAACACTAATGGACAAGAAGAACCTCGCAGATCAGACTGCACACACAAAAGTTAAGGGGGTAGGGCATGTTTAGATCACACACTGCTTGTGCAGTTTGAAAAAAAAAAAAGTATTTGTCAAAAAAGTATTTGTTACTATCTATCTCTCGTGCTCACTCTCTTCTTTTTCCACAATATTTTTACCTGTATTACCTGTGTTTCTGAACTCAATTTAACTATCCGTAATTTTAAATCTTAAGAGCCTCGAATAAACCCAACGGTCATTTTCACTCTAGAAATAAAACCCTTATTTGAGCAATGTCAAGGTTTTTCTTGTTCAGAATGTCTTAAGAAAGTGACAAATGAAGATCAAAGATCAAACTCCGTGTTTGGTGTAGTCTTATCTGGATCTGCACCAGCCGCAATGGCAACAAGAGTAATGACTGACACTCTAAGGGTTAATGGCTGGTTTGGAAGTCTTTCAGTATGAAAATATTTTCACACTGAAATGTTTATAAAACATTGATTTAAAAGGAGATACAATGGGTTTCAAGTTTAGGATTGGGTGCTATTCATTACCTCAACTTTGGTTGAAGTGATTGAAAATTAGACAAAGTGATCTCAGGTATTATTTTACATACAGCATGACAGTAGCAACATAACAAAAATATTATGTCTTATAGTGTGTGGGGAAAGAAAGAAACATTGAACCAATCAGAACCAAGACTTTATTTGGTGTGAAAAACGTCAGGGTGCATTACCATTATTTAATTACCTTGTTACCAAAACATCCAATTGATTTACTCTATAAGTCCAATTTACCGAACTCGTCTGTTACCGAAACATCTGTCACCCTTTTGTGGATATACTAGCAGCTGTTGTCTTCGCATCATTGTTTGTATACATGGGTACCATATTTCACCTAATTAATGTTCCCTCCCTAATGGTAGCGCCCCACTATATTTCATACTCCAGAGGTCTCTGGACAACACCCGACCCACACCTGACGCACACCTTAAAATCGACGACTGGAGTGACAAACTTCCAAACACAAGATAACTTCAGTAAAACTTGTAAAACACAGACTTACAAAAATCACTAATGACCGATTTTTCATAAATAACTTACTGGTACAGTGTCGGCATAATCCTAATTACTTCACAAATTGGTGTCATTAACACCTGACTATCAGAATACACATACAGTTCCACTAACATTATAATCTTCTGGTAACACAAAATTTGTCGACTAACTTTGAAAAACTTTAAGAAAGCGAAGTATTGAATACCAGTGACCCACACTAATTGTGAATGATATTAATCATGATTGGCAGTAAAATCAATATTCTGCATTACTGCATTACAGCAAGTCTTTCAAAATGGCGGTCACTTTGCACTCAGCACTAACAAAAATTTGGATCAAAGTACTGTACTTACTCTAAGTGACGGCGTTTAAATTTCAGGAAATTGGCTATGAAATAGGAGCGCCCTGTCAGTGTTTTGCATGGCACCCTGGCACATTAATTAGGTGAAATATGGTATATTTTGTTGAAAACTTTTCCATGGTTTTGCTTACATTGTTTTGAAACTTTGTTCATTTACAACTATTAACAAGAATCTATTGATGAGCCAGACACAATTTTTTGATGTTGGCTATGAACATCAATGATTTGTCTCCCTTTTACCTAGACATTTTATATGAGTCATGTTCTGAGAAAAGGGGGTTTAATGCATCTGCACAGAGTATTGACCCATTTCATCCTGCACAGTCTGCACAGGCTGGTCTCGGTCAAAGTATGCTATTTGTAAATTTTCTGCATGTCAAAGGACCATTCTACCGCATGATTCAGTTGGTTGTTAGACAAAATGATCCATAATTATGTAATGA
Source organism: Tridacna gigas (assembly GCA_945859785.2). Lineage (NCBI taxonomy): Eukaryota > Metazoa > Mollusca > Bivalvia > Cardiida > Cardiidae > Tridacna > Tridacna gigas. The sequence goes on along the minus strand of OX244031.2, from coordinate 27,753,844 downwards.
CTTTCTTGGTATTATGCATCACAGATGTATTAAATTCCTTTTTCCCAGAATGCCACTTATGCGTGTGTTTTAGGGTTTGAACATCTTGTCTCTATCAAAGCTCTTGGTGGGGTTATTATATCATTTTTTGTGACAGTTCTTATGGTTAGTACTAAATGCTGAAAATAAGAATATTCAAGATGTGCGCTTTATCATAAAAGTTAAGTATATGAGCGTGGTAACTACATGTATATTGCAGATTTGCAGCATTTTCACGTTCTGGCACAGAGACCAGTATATTTTTGTTGAGGAGTAAGAGTTGGTCCAGGTTGGAAAATATCTAAATGCCCTAACCCTTCCCATTCCTTTTTTTTTTTGGTCAAGGAGAAAACAAATACAACTTTTAATGTCCTCATATTAGAGAGGTTATTAAAACACTTTATTTCAGACTGAAAAGGGACATTGCTTCTGAGAATCAAATGTTTTGTTGCCTTGAATGTTTTATACATTAGACATTGTCTTTAACATTTTACAAACTAGTATAAGTAACAGAAAAGAGAAGCATGTAATGGAAAAGAAAATGTCTTTTTAATGTTGTTAGAAAAAGGAGCCATTGCTTGTAACAGTTGATGGCTCCTTTTTCTTCAATATTTTCAGAGTTCTACATGCACTGTACCAGAGGCTTCAATAACCAGTTTCCTGATCTTCAAAATGTGGACTCTTTCATTTCCTTTATTTAAATAATCAATAATGGCCATTTCCTCAAGTGGCCATTCCCTCAAGAAGAGAGGGTTATGTGTATGCATAACTTTGCCAAATGAACATATTTGTGTCAAATGGACATATTTGTCTGATGAACATAAAATCATTTTCTCCTTTTGCACAAAATATCTTCACATTTATCTGTCTTTTATAATGTATTTCAATTTGAAAACTTGTCGCTAAGGAAAATGTTTTCTAAATCATTGCTGTATATTTGGTGCAGGAGATAATGAGAGAATGACTTTTTTGAGAGGATAGCTGCTTTATTCCTTCCCGCCAAAAACAGTCACACAAATGCACATCATAGCTTAACCCTCAGTTACCCTAGCCGGTTTTGCTTCCACTGAGAGTGTACATCAAGATCAGACTGTACAGAATGTTATATATTTTGGCCAAAAGAACAGTAACATGACAATATCACATCTTGGCTTGCCTGATTGAAAAACTCCATTTTACTTATTCAGTGCTCCAGGGGTTAAACTGCAGCTTAATAACATACCCTGTGATAAATATATAATAATGAAGTACAGGATCGGACATTAGTTGGCAGTTGAACGAGTCTACAAAAAATGTTATTAACTCTTTACCACAAAATCCCCAGTTTTAACGACTCTGAAGAAGAAGACTTTTGAAAACATTGTGTGAAAAGAAGAAATGCTGGTAACAAGCATTTTCTTCCTTTCCCACAATGTTTTCAATGATCTCAAAGACAGATACTGCCGTTTGTGCCACATTTTATTTGTGGTCTGCAAATGCTTCCAATTTGGACTGGTCTAAAATTTTGTTGTGTGGTAAAGAGTTAAGCAAGCCTTTTGCAACTTAATAACTAGGGATGGCAACGGTTAGTAAAGTTACTAACCCGTTAACCGGTAAATCTTTTGATCGGTTAGCCGAACGAAGAACTTTGTCAATTTATCTTTCATTGGAAATACTGTCAAGTTTATCTTTCATTGGAAATACCTTCATATGGGACGATGTTTTGCTCTCAGCAGGAAGGAGGAAGGGCGTATGATACACATACATGTGAAATACACTACAAGCTGAACGAGGCACTTTACGCAATGTCATAAATGGACAACTTTTCTCCCTATTCTCTCTCTTTCTCGGGAACAAGACAGTTCCCCAACAAGGCAGTTCCCCGACAAATTTGAAGACACTTTCCCGACACATTTGAAGACACTTCCCCGACACTTTTGTTCTATGTCAAATGACAAGAATCATGGTAAAGTTGGATGATGAGTGATTTTATGGATAAATGATTTATTGTGATTGATTGGAATGTTTGTACCTGTAATTGACGAGTACATTTGGGCACCGTGAGATTGTCGGTAATTTTCTATGATTGTAATTGTGGAATGGCTATAAATTTCTATAACTCAGCTTTGTTTGACGGGACAGTTTGACAACCTTTCAACGCAAAATGCCACACAACATCAAAATATACTACATTTTCCCCAATGGTATAGATCTATATAATATGCATGTATTTAAAAACATGGGATTATGGAGAGAGTCTACAAGGTAAACAAAAAAAAAATTTCACTCAGGTGAACCCCACCTCCCTCTCTCTCTCTCTGTCTTTCTGTAATGTAATTCGAAAACACATTATAGAAATATAGAAACTGCAAATACTACTCAAACATATGGTTTTAACTTTCATGCCGACGAAGTCTTCTTATAAAGTCACTTATTTTCATAATAATCATGAATCATTGTGAATTCACCCATGAGAGAAGTTTGATACATCAATTCTCCACAAATATTTCTAATTTGTCATGATTATCAATTATAATTATCAGTAACAGGTTGTTTGAAATAGAACAAAAGTGTCGGGGAATTGTCTTCAAATTTGTCGGGGAACTGTCCTGAAAACTTGTGTCGGGGAACTGTCTAGTCGGAGAACTGTCTTGATACCTCTCTCTCTCAAACCCTTGTACATGATAATAAAATCATGAGGAATCGTTTCTCCCACAATGCTTTCGTGTTTGTTAGATGATTTATATGACGGGTCGTTTAAGGCTGTACAGTAGATCTAGACGCCATGTCATAAACAGACAAGTTTTCTCTCTTTCTCACAAACACACACAAACTTCTGATTATTTAATCATGAGCACCGTGCATTTCACGGTGTTCTCTTGCAAACAGCTGACGTAGCTGGAGGTATTGTTGTTTATAATTTCAAATATTCTATAATAGATTTCGATGCTACTTGTCGTACAGATAGATTGATAATGAAAGAAGGTTAATCAATATACAATACATGTGTGTGACTGGTAATTCGTACATAATAAATTTCAATTAGTCTAATGTGATTGGTCCTTTTCGATTGAGTGTTAATTAATGAGGGTGGGTACACAAACCAATCATGACCAAACTGTAAAAGTTTATGCCTTTGATTACAACAGAATACCTGCAGTTGATAGTTTATTAATTGTCATTGGGTTGTCATCGGGGCCCACTAAGCAAACTGAAAAAAGACAAACAACTGTCATTCTCCATTGTTTGTTTCACAGACATGTCAAACTGTAAAAATATGTATCACACCTCCGCCAAGTCGGCTAGTGGCGATATGAGTGTGTGGATAATGCATTATATGAACAGCGGATGAGGATCCGTCAATTTTCAAAACTTTTTACAGTTCATTTTCATAATTTTGTTCTTTTTTTGCATTTTTTATTTCTCTAAACTGGTTACCGATTTTCTTACTGGGTAACCGATCATTCTATCGGTGAACCGGTCAAACATTGACATCCCTATTAATAACACTTTTTGATAAAATTTTATTGAACAAGTCTAGAAAAAATGTTATTAAGCAAGCCTTTTGCAACTTCATAACATTTTTCTGTCCACTAGTTAAGATTTTGCCTCAAAAGCCAATGAATGTCAGATTCTTTTTATTGCATAACTGTATCTCAAGAAGTAAAGTTCATGATGTGTTAAAATACAGGCCTGAATGTTTATATGGATTGAAATTTACATGAAGCCTGGTCACTTTCTTGACAGATGTGTATGTATATCACAGACCAAAAATAGTTCCAAAGAATCTAGCATATAGTTATAATGATTATATTTTGAATCTAAAAATGAAAGATGTTTTAGAATTGGTGTGTATGATTACAGAACTTTGACCAAATATGGCACTGTGTGCTCATCTGAAATGTGTGTGTAAATAAGAAAATTTGTAATGGCTGTATTACACTGAAAATATGGGAGGTTATGTGATAAACCCTTATCCCCCTGCTAAAAGATTTATAAAATTTACCAGATTCCTTTACTCTTGTATAACTCACCTTTAGGCTGCTTGATAAAATTAGAATTACTTTTCCATCCAGATATACTGAACAAAATTTGCAGTAATTATTTCTAAAAATTATGCCCAGAAGATTTCTTTCATAGAGGAAGTGTTTTTGGGCAAAGCATGTATCCCCTGGTCATAGTGCAGGTAGTCAACCCAGGTTGGTTGAATAAGTGTAATGTAAATACTGTTGAAAATGGCTTGAACTGTTTTACCAGACAACAAAATTTTAGAATTGAGAGCATTTGCAAACAACAACTTTGATTAGTTTCAGATGATGGGATTTGAAAGGGTTAAAAACATTGTAGTAAAAGGAGAAAGTGCAGGTTTAACAGCACTTTCTCTTTTTCCTACACTGTTTCCAATGCCTTCCTCTTGGAAAAGAGTAAAAAGAATTGGCAAACTCCAATCAGAAAGAATCTTGTTTTTTCACCTCATGCAGATTATACAGAACTATTATTCTGCTCATAGACTTTCCTCAAAGACATATGAATTTCAAATCGTCAGATGTTTACTCTTTTCCAAATCACAAATTTTAGACTCTTCTAAATTCAAAACATTTGCATGAAACAAATTCAAGATTACTGAAAATGAGCCAAGTTCTTTGATGGAGTTGAAAACTTTGTGGTAAAAGGCGGAAGTGGTATGTAACATTTTCTTTTATTTCCAAAATGTTTTTCAAAGGGTTTTCACCTGTGGTTATTTGGTAGAGGATTAAATCAGTATTAAATGTTAAGACAAACTTACTTCATTATATAGATTTTCATGAAAATCAAAGAATTTTGATGGAAGAATGTTTTTTTTAAATTAAAGAAAAGTAATTTGTCAAAGTATCACCTTGTTTATAAATATTTTCTGCTGAAGATGATTAAAAATGTTCCTGTATACAATTTGACCTTTTACCAGGTGACAAAATTACAGACTAGACAAAATTACAGACTAGTCCCAAGTTGAAAACATTTGTAGGTAACAAATTACCGGTATATGTATCTTAGATGATAGGATTTTTCTTTGAAAGGATGGTTACCAGCATGTTTTCTCTTGCCCACAATGTTTTCAAAAGGCTTTTTCCAGAGGTTCATTAAAACATGGTATTGTGTGGTAAAGGATTAAAAAGTTTATTGTACTTATGATTCTAATGTTCATTTTAGCCATGAATTAAATCCAAACATAAGTGGGAAAGATTCTACATCTTCTGTTCAGTCTAATACATCAGAAGAAGGCAGCACCAGTAGTGTAAGCAGTGTTGAAGGAGATATGGACGTCACATCGTCCACAGATGATTGTGATGATGACATGAACTACTTGAATGATAGTTGCCATGACGACCAGGAAAATCTATATAGCCTTGACCTTTCAAGGTTTGAGGATGATGAAAACACGCAAGAAGTTTATAAAAAGTGAGAGTTTAATTTTGTATCACTGCATTCTTTCATGTTTGTAAAGAAGTTGCTTTTTACAACTTAATTGATTTTTGTGATCTTTGTGACTGAAGATAAGCTGCACAAAAAACACAGTCTGATCTTTGATCTACACTGTTTGCTTTGTTGAGACACTCTGGACTAGAGCAAATCTTAAACTGCAATTTGTTGGGTCATGTTTCAGACTGTAAAATGTCTATTAGGTTTATTTTGCACTCTAAAAGTTAAAGAAAAGATTATGTCAGCCTTATTTCAATCACTCCGTTTGAGGTGTTGAAAACTTCACACTAAGAGTGTCTATCCCAGTCTAATCCTTGACCACTCAATCCTGAGTTTTATCGACCCTGACAAGGAAAGTTTTTGAAAACATTGTGGAAAAGGAAGAAAATGCTGCTAACCAGCATTTTCTCCATTTCCCACAATGTTTTCTATTCCATCATAGACAAATTCATTATCTAAGCCATGTTTGATGTGTTGTTGACAAATGCTTTCAATTTGGATAAGTTTAAAATTTTGTAATTTGGTAAAGACTTAACCCTTTACCAGGCAACAAAATATTAGCCTTGTCCAATCTGAAAGCATTTGCAGACGACAATTTCAGTGTAGCTCAAATGGTGCAATTTTTCTTTGATAGGGTAGAAAACATTGTGGGAAAAGGAGAAAATGCTGGTTACCAGCATTTTCTCCTTTTCCCACAATTTTTTCAAAAGGCTTCTTTCCCTAGGGCATTGAAAGGTGGCATTGTGCGGTAAAGGGTTAAGTGCCACTTGTTGACTGTGTAGATCAAGATTAGACTGCCCAAAATAAGCAGTGTTGAGATACCCTGGGCAAAACAGCCTTGATATTGTAGTACATACAGATCTTTTTCCTGATTAAAAATGTCTGTCATGTGAATGGGATGTGTTAATGGTCAACACCCATAGCTTAATAACTATCCCTACGGATGGCTTTCAGAGGAGAATAAAAAGGATATTACCCTATAAATCCTGAAATACTTATCTGTGTCTCTCATTTGGATTAAAGATTCCTTTTTATGGTGAAGAATTAACTCTTTCCCAAACGACAAAATTTTAGACTTGTCCAAACTGAAAGCATTTGCATACGACAAATTAGATGTTGCACACATTATGAAATATATCTTTAAAAGGGCAGAAAACATTGTGGGAAAAGGAGAAAATGCTGGCTTCTAGCATTTTCTCCTTTTTCTACAATGTTTTCAAAAGTCCTCTTCCTCGGAGCCATTAAAACTCAGGATTGTGTGGTATAGGGTTGATTCATTGTCATGATCTGTAACTTGACTGTTTTCAAAGTTTTGTCAAAGCCCTGTCATCCTCAATGTTATGATGATGGTGGCATTCTATGATACCATCTAGCATTATCAAAGACATGAACTTCAAATTGTGGCTAGTTGTACACTATCAAAAGCTCAACCCTTACCAGAAGGGCCTGTAACCCTTTTTTTCAACAGTTATGCCCCTTTTTTTGGCTTAGAACTGTATGAAAAATGCAACTTCAGCCATGTGTTGATACCCACATGCATGGTGTATTGTTCTTGTTTACAGGTATGTCAGTTTTGCAGTGCTGTGTGAGAAACCACCCAAAGTGAAAATAGGTCTGGATCTCGAGGATAATGTGTCACTGTACGTATTGGTTTTATGTACCTCATTTCTTCTTGACACAAATTAATTACATATGAGCCAGGCAGGGTAGCCGAGTGGTTAGCATAACTGACTCATGACCTTGTGGTTGTAGGTTTGATACCCAGTTGAGGCAAACTTTCTTCCCAATGATTTTCACCTCTTACCTCTAATGCATGTGAGAACAGTAGAATAATAGTCAGTGGCTTGGAAAGAATGATGTGTCAGTACTTGTATGAGAAAGCCAGGAAACACATGCCTAGGTGCACTGACCACAATGATAATTATGACGTAAGCTGTTGAAATGATGTAAAACTCTGACACAAAGTAACTGATGACTTTGTAAATATATTTAAATAAATATATTTAAATAAATATATTTCTAAAATATGGATGATGAACATGCATTTAGGTTATAAAAATGACTACGAAGTGTAAACAGTGTGGCAAAATGAGTTTTGCCACAATTTTTAACCCTTTACCATACGTCAAAATTCTAGACTGGTCCAATTTGAAAGCATTTGCAGACAACAACTTTAATGTTTCTAAAATGATGATTTCTGCCTTGAATAGGGTAGAAAACATTGTGGGAAAAGGAGAAAATGCTGGTTATCAGTATTTTCTCCTTTACCTACAATGTTTTCAAAAGGCTTCTTCATCAAGGGCGTCAAAAGGGTGTGGTAAAGGGTTAACAGTGATCTGCTTAAAGGCCTGAAAATGATCTGCAGGAGGTAACAATTATGAACCAACAGAAATATCTGTATAGGTATTTTTAGCCTGACGATTATTCTCAGTGACTATCACAGAGATTGCATTTAGCCCTTAACTAGTCTGATCTTAGTGTACACTGATGAACATATCTCCATCATTGTCTGCACTGTTCACTTCTCTTGTAAGAGTTTCTTTCATATTATCCCAATTAAATCTTTACCAAACAACAAAATTTTGGACTTGTCCATATTCAAAGCATTTGCAGACAATAAATCAAAGCAAAATTAAATTACGGGATTTGTCTGTGAAGGGTGGAAAACATTGTGGGAAAAGGAAAAAATGCTGGAAACCAGCATTTTCTCCTTTTCCCAAAAATTTTTCAAAGGCTTTCTCTGCCAGGACCCTTAAAAATCTGGACTGTGTGGAAAAGAGTTAACTGAACATAGATATAATGAAATCTTCAATTGTTAAAATTTGGAATTTCATTAAGGTATAGGTCTGAGTGCATCTTTGGATTGAATCAACAACCTGTCATGATATGTGATTAACCCTTAAATTGAAAGCATTTGTAGATGACGAAAAAAAGGTGACTCAAAAATTGGAATTTGTGTTTTGAAGGTTAAAAGACATCATGGGAAAAATAGAAAATGCTGGTTACCAGCATTTTCTCCTTTATCAACAATGTTTCTGAAAGCTTTCTTTCTCAGGGTCATTAAAAGTCGAGATTGTGTCATAAAGGATTGGATGCATGTAGCTCAGGAAAATTGTTTAAAATCATTAATTACAGCTATACCCAATGACATAGTATTCTTTCTTTCCAGAGGATCCAGTGATGAGTACAAGAATGACATTTACTGTGTAGAGCAGCCCACAGTCAGCTGTAGATCTCGAGAAATTTATCAGAAATATGTGAAATGTGGTCGAGAAGGTGCGTCAGAGCCTTTGGATGCAAACAAGGATATTTATAGGAACTATGTCAGGCAGCTTTACAGATAACGTTGAAGGTTGTGTAGGTTTATGAATCAAATATGTTTGGAAGAGAACATCTGCCAGAGCCCTTACTTAGGAACAAGGATATTTATTAAAACTGTTATTCAGCGCAATCAGTAATCTAAAAAGTTTTGTAGTTTTACCAGTCAAATAATTATATAAAATATGGCAGAGAAGATGGGTAGGAGCCATAAGGTAAGAACAAGTATATTTATATGTACTGATGCCTAACTATGTTAGGCATCAGTACATGTAACATCAAAGGATTTGTAAGTGCATAAGAGATGCTGTACATGTATTTGTGTACTGATGTGTTCCTCATTATTTACAGAATATGAATTTTGTAAAATATTCAGGCAAATACAGCCTCAAAAGTTGCAACAGATTGGTCTTTTTTCTTGACAATGAAACATTCTCTTAAACCTTTAACACACAATCCTGAGTTTTAAGGACCCTGAGAGAGAGGCGTTTTGAAAATATCGCGGAAAAAGTAGAAAATGCTGGTAACCAGCATTTTCCCCGTTTTCCACAATGTTTTATTTCCAAAAGCAAATTCCATAGTGTTACTGCCATCTCAATTGTCTCATCAAATGCTTTCAATATTGACAAGTCTATTATGTCATCTGGTAGTGTTAGTATAGCTGATACTCCAAGGTGCAAGATGGTAAAATGCGTACTGGTAGATGAAGTATATTTGAATTTTATTCTGAACTAGTGCAATATTTGTTAAGGTGCAATGACACAGCAATAAACTGTTGTAATCTATATATTTATGATGTTGACTGCAAATGTTTCATAAATACAAAGGCATTTTGAGCCTTTTGCAACTGGTCTTGTTGAGTTTTTACACAGCATTTTACAAAATGCAAATAAATCGAACGTAAGTAGAAATACTGCAATAGAAAGTTCTTTTGAGCCAAGAGCTAACATTGCTGCTATTCAAAAGATTGTGTTAGCCTTTGAAATTTAAGGAAACATTGTGGACATTGTGGGAAAAGGAAAACATACGGTTTCCAAACATTCTCTCTTTTTCTCACAATGTTTTCAAAAGCTCTGTGGGGTCATTGAAACAGGGGATTAGTTGGTAAAGGGTTGACTATTTCTCTTATGTGACAACTGTATTAATTAGGGGCTGTTTCTAGTATTGAATGCTGTCATTTGGACAGGGTTCAATCCTCTCTTACATCACTAACATTTTGCTTTGTTTATTTGGGAAAGCAATGTGAAAAGAACTGGGAAAAGAAATCCAGAAAGGAATGAATGGGTACACAGGCTGTCATTATGTGACTGAAATAATTTTGGAAACTTTGACAAGCACCACACAAACTACATACATGTAGTAAGAGGTATATCATAAAATAGCTTGCTGAATGGTAATGGGTAGAAGTACCAACAAGAGCACCGTTTGCAGGTGCAAATGTCCAAGTTTTCGCTAAACGATGCAGATGACTACGATGCCAGATCTACAATACCTGGACATTTGCCTTAAAAACAGCCAAGCTAAAAAGCATATATAACTGCACTGGCTGTCAAGATGTGACTGAAAATGTTGAAAAGTTTGTTAACCCTCTAGCACACAATCCTGACTTTTATCAACCCTGATTAAAAAAGCTTTTGAAAACATTGTGGGAACAGGAGAAAATGCTGATTATCAGCATTTCTATTTTCCCCAAAATGTTTTCAGCCCTATCAAGGACAAATTTGGTCATTTAGGCCACCTTAAAGTTGTCTTCTGCAAATGCTTTCAATTTAGGCTAGTGTAAGATTTTGTCGTTTGTTAAAGAGTTAAATACAAAACCAATTACATGTAGTGAGGGGTAAATCTTAAAACTGCCTCTTGTACGAGAACTGATCAGATTAAAGCGAAAATACCTGTTGGTATAAAAATTACAAAAACAAATTTGTCTATCTTAAATATACTCTTTTTATTTTCATTTAATAATCATAGTTAACAAACACCAATAATGACATTGGTACCAAATACATGATACTTTAAGAAAACGAAACTTAAATACCAAACCAATATTTAACTCTTTTTCATGATATGTTTACCTCATCATAATAGAAACATGTGACAAACATCTAGGGACAGGTGCAACATAGCCTACTCAAGACAGTTCCTTCGAAACTTGCTTTGAAAAAAAAAAAGCTCAATCCTGTAACATGGATGCACATCTTTTTAATTTTAGGTTTATGGCTAATAAAATATTCAAAATCTATCAATTACAACCTAACTCCTCTCTAAACAATCCTGTGTTTTCATGATACATAGAGTCATTTGGGGAAAAAGGGAGAAAATGCTCCTTTTTTTTCCAAAAGTTTTTCTATCCTTTCAAAGACGAATCCCTCCAACTGAGCCACATTTAATGTCTTTTGCAAATGCTTTAAGTCTTTACCAAACAAAAAATATTCAAGCAGGTCCAAATTAAAAGCATTTGCAGAGGACATATATGAATTGGCTAATATGATGGACTTTGTCTATAAAAAGAGTAGAAAACACTGAGGGAAAATGAGAAAATTATGGTTATCAGCATTTTCTCTTTTTCCCACATTGTTTACAAAAGCCTTCTTTGGCAGGGTTGATGAATCTCGGAATTATCTGCTAAAAGATTAAATTTGGAGGAGTCATAAGGTTTTGTTGTTCGTTAATAGTGTACGGTAACACTTTTGTACACAAAACAGGTATATACACATATGTAAGAACAGTATCAACAAAGTCCAATGGAATTAATTTAACAACTTAAGGTTTCAACAAAAAGACCATCAAATGGGAATGGAACACATGGAAAATTAAGTAAAAATCAAATATCTTGGAGAAATTTACAATTCAAACGAAAAAATGTGAAACTAACAGAACAACAAATAATGGAATGTGATCATTTAGAGGACATTTAAACAATTCATTTGCATTCAGAGGACTACTCGACTACCAAATACCGAAGCTAAAAATCGAATTGCAATCATTTACTAAAATGAGATGTGCTCATATAAAAGGGAATATTTCATCAACTTTTCTGTTTATCACAATGATACTCAAAACACCCTCCTCTGCTGAGGTCATCTTTTAACCCTTTACCGCACAATGCCGCCTTTTGACACCCCTGGGAAAGAAGCCTTTTGAAAACACTGTGGGAAAAGGAGAAAATGCTGGCAACCAGCATTTTCTCCTTTTCCCACAATGTTTTCTGCCCTGTCAAAGAAAAATTGCACCATTTGAGCCACATTGAAATTGTCATCTGCAAATGCTTTGAATTTGGACGAGGCTAAAATTTTGTCGTCTGGTAAAGGGTTAAAGGGTTAGAAGATACTTGTATTTAATGTTTCAACTTTTAGACCTGTCCATATTGCTAGCATTCATAGGCTCAAATGATGGCATTTTTCTATGAAAGGGTATAAAAACCTTGTGGTTACCAGCATCTTCTCCTTTTCCAACAAGGTTTGCAATAGCTTTCATTACTCAAATTTAATATTAGACAATGAAGTGCAATAGCTCTGATAAACAAAATCATGTTCAGTAATCATCAATAGGGCTTTACCCTTTTCCAAGATTTAACAACCCCCAGGAATGAAGCTCTTGAAAAACTGTGGAAAAAGAAAATGCATGTAACAAACATTTGCTCCTTTCTTTACTATGTTTTCTAGCCTTCAAACACAAATGCCAACATTTGAACAAAGTTTAACTAATTTTATCACAATCGGGAAAACACAGGATTGATTAGTAAAGGCATAACAAACTTCTCTTATATACATACCAATGTATGACAATTTGATGGCAGTTTAAACAGTACTACCTTTATCACTATTCCACGTTGTTTTTACAGTGAAATACTAATATAGAAGCAAGAATATTAAAGATACATATACATTCGTTTTCAGATAGTTTATGACCCATCTCATCTTTATTTCATGAAACTATACTCATTCTTGTATCTTCATGCAAAATGTTGCCCCGCAAGGCCTCAAGGTTGCAGAGATTACGACAGAAAATGCATATCAATTTTTGGCAGCCTTCAAACAAATCAGTTTTCATTTCCAGATTTACATGAGGACAAATCCTTTGAGTTTCTCCATCCCTTACACCATATGTATTGGTAATTTATCTACATGTATGTTTAAACAACTGACCTACTTCTGAGCCATTCTACATAATGTCAAGTTTTAACAGCCTTTTTTCTCTTTGTTGTAAGGATGTATCCTTAAGTTTTTACACAAACACTTATATATGGCATGCAACACACAAAAAGGGGCCTTCGGACATTTGTGTGCAGTGTTGTCTCTGATTAGCCTGCGCAGTCTGCGCAGGCTAATCCAAGGCAGCACTTTACGACTACATAAGATTTTTTCATACAGTAGACTTTCGTGAAACAGAGAATTGCACAAAAAATGGGAAGTGTCGTCTCGGATTAGTCACAGACTGCCCAGGCTCATCTGGGACGACACACTTTACGCATATGTCCGAAGGCCTCTTTTCGTGTGTTGCACGCCATATGAAATACCACCATACAGACATACGACATTATTTCTTACAGGTATTTGAACCTTGACAGTTGAAAACTGCTGATTGACCCCCCAACAGTAGGAAAGTGTTTCTTCAGCTGTTGATCATAAGTCACTCTGAGCAATTACTTCATTTGAGAATGTTGCAATATTTAACCAAAACAAGTTGATATTTAAAACAGCTTTACATACTACTAACCATTTATATCTGAGGAATATCCTATTATAATTAGTATTATATACATACGAAACATTTAGTTGCTATTAAATAATGTAGGAATGTTTACAGATAATCAAATATTAACTTTACATAAACTGGAACTGTCAAAGGCAAACAAATATCTCCAGCAATTGCCTTATCCCTGGATCAAGAAAAGAAAAGGAAAGGGCCATAACTCCTCCCAGAGTCAATCAATCATTATGAAAATTGCAGGTGATCAAGTTCCTATGATATGAAGGCTTCCAATTTTGCGGAGTGAAAACTATGGGAGGAGAAGAGGTCACAAAGTTGTGTCTACACACGGACAGATCAGAAAGACACCCAGATTCCAGGTGAACCCCCCCCCCATCTGGTTTGCAGAGGCGGGTACAAAAAGCAAAGTGAAATATCTGTATTATACAAAGTAGACATACAAATGCAAGCAAAAACACAATATTTCAAATGAAAGACAACCAACAAAACTTGAACACAGGCAATGAAAAAAAGTCAAATTATTCATATATGGAGTTACATAATACCATGCAACCTTTGCCTAAACAGCCTCTGGAAACATTATTCGAAAAACATCTACTGCTTGTCACCATACAAATTCAATAAAAACAATGATTATAGAGTCTTAAAAAAAGGACCAAAAAGACAAAATGCATGTTTGTAAGCAACTGCTCCTGTTCTGACATTTTATTACACATAAACTAAAAAAAGAAAAAATCTCTTTCCTTCCATTTATTTTCCTTTGCATTATTTGTCCGAGTGTTGGTTCATCTAAAAATATTCGTACATAGCAATGAGTTTCAAGCAAAGTATACAAAATGCCATAACAAATTTCAAAGTATACAAAATGCCACAACAAATTTCTAGTCTTCTATCACCCTATGTAACCTGACATCACATGTATCTTGATCTACCATTGTGATGGGAATATGTTTCAATAACTTGAGATTGTTTTCCATTTCAACCATCACTGAAAGAAGAGTTAAGATACTATAAGCATAATGTACCTATTATCTTGACAACTCTTAACACTTCATCAAACTATCTTGTGTTTTAATGACCCCAGCTAAAAATGGAGAAAATGCTGGCAGCCACATTTTCTCTTTCACATACGATGTTTTCTGGGGCGGGGGGGTGGGGTTGTGTTTTTTTTAAATAGATTTTATTTCAGCCATATTCAGTTTGTCATCTGCAACTGCTTTCAATTTAGACAAGCATCATCTTCTTTTCTAACCAAGATTTCTTCCCTTTCAAAATGAAATACTCTTACTTGAGCCACATATAAACTGTTGTCTGCTAATGCTTTGAATTTGAATAAGTCTAAACTTTTGTCGTTTGGCAGATTTAATTAACTGTTATCTAAATATCTCTACATAAATAAACAAAGAAGGTAAGAGCACCACACAAAATTTCAAGTAAAAGGGAAACAAATGTGTTTAAAATATTGTGAGGGTTACCTGCCCTGCTAGTATGGGCTCGGGTAACAAAAGTGCTATGATAATACCTCACCATTTTCTTCAAAAACAGCTGAGCTAAAAATCAGGGAATAATTGTCCTGCCTCTTTTAGTGTAAGTACAGTAATCCTATGGAATATTTTCAAACTTTCCAAAAGAGAAACCTGGGTCTGAGGAAAGCAAAAGAGATAGGAGGGCAAGCAGAATTGCTGCCATGCTGCCATCATCTAATATGTATAACATCCATTCAAATCCCTTTACTTCAACAAGAGGGCCATTGGCCCTAAAGTGCTCACCAGAGTAAAAGTCATCTTGAGAGTGAAACAGTTGAAAAAATCCTGATTGTGATGATGTAAAACATTTAAAATATACTTAGTGTGCATTACTGGAAGTAAGCTTTTTCTCAATTTAAAGTTTGTGTCTGTAACACTTACTGACATGAGTGAAACCTCAACTTTTATGAGAATTTGACTGAAAATGTGGCCAGGCCTGTACAGTATAGTTTCTTGTCACAGTGACCCAATGTAACCCACTTTCACTCTTCACCGTGATATCATTACAACAAAAATTTCTGCCAAATTTCATGAGTATCCCACTTAAAATATGGTCTCTATAGTGCACTCAAGGTTTCTCTTAAGATTTGTCCTGGTGACCTAATTCTTTACCCCACGTGACCCAATTTCAAACTTGTCCAAATCTAACCAAGACAAACATTCTAATTTTCATGAGAATTAGACTGAAAATGAGGCCTCTAGAGTGCAAACAAGGTTTTTCTAAGACCTACTTCTAGACCCAACAAGACCTAATTTTGAACATGTCCATAATATTATCTGGACAAACATTCTGACCAATTTTCTTGAGTATCAAACTTAAAATGTGGCCTTTAGAGTGTGTACAAGGTAATTTTGATAACTACATGACAGACAACACAAAATAGACACGACACAATCACCTGAAGCACCACGTCTTCAGGTGAGCTAAAACCCATATTCCCAAAAATTTTTCAAAATCTGAATGTCATGACAAAACAGTTAGCAAAAAAGCCTATTCTAAAACATACTTACACCTTTCCTGGTGGTATAGCACTGAAAAGAAACAAACACAAAAGTCAATATTGCTAAAACTAAAATGAAAACCAAAATTACAGTTAATTTTTTGGTGTTTAAAAGTTATCTATGAAACAAAATACCTCCCAAGTAGATTGTTTTTGTCTTGCATCACACCAGTTCTAAAAATAATGTAGCAAATGAAGAAATTACATAACTCTTTACCACACAATCCCTGCTTTTAACAACCCTGAGGAAAGGTCGATACTTTATGTAGATGCATTGAACCCCATTTTCATAAGGCATGGCTCTAATAAGATATATCGTAATTTTTTGAGAGTACTCTTCAAGTCTGGGCAAAATCCAACATAAATACATCTACTCTTACCTTGGTATGATCAGCCTTCTTTGTATTCTCTCCAAATAGCTGTTATTTCCTTGCCTCACTGAAGAAAAAAGAAAAAAAGAAATTAGCCATGCTCTGGCAAAAGGGGGCTTAATGCATCTCTGTGATGCATTATACCATGCAAGTCGTCATATAATTATGGTTCTATAAAATCCATTCAGTCTAATAATGGACTGAATTTCGAGGAAGATTGTTCCTTGAACATGCAGAATATTGACAAAAAGCAAAACATTTCTACCCATGTCAGTCTGCACGGAAAGCATAGGCTGACATGGGTCGATACTTTTGCAGATGCATTAAGCCCCCTTTTCATAAAGCATGGCTCATTTATCATTCAAAAATGAAAACAAACTAGAACTGTAGCAAGCCTATAATTACAAGGGTTACCTTGTCAATGCAATAGATCAACTTTGACCTTTTGGCCACAGGCATGGGTAGGGGTCAAGCTGAATGAAAATGGACCTATATCAACTAGAGCTATCACTAAACGTGATCATACCCCCCAACAGCTCCTTGTCACAAAACAGATTAATGTCACAGGAATGGAAAATAAGTGACTGGAGAGTCAATTATACCAGAGCTATCACTGAAGGTGATGAATATCCTGCAATGGCTTCTTGCCAAAGAATTACTCTTTGTTACAGACTAAAGACTTGGAGAGAATAAAACTTACTTGATACATTTTTTTTTACCAGCTGGACAAATTGAGATTGGTTTAAATGAAAAGGTTTTGCAGACAACAAATGTCTTTTCATGCAATGTTTTTGACCAGACTCTACATCTTATTTATACAGTACGGAAACTAACGAAAGCAACCTCCGAACCGAATCGGAACCGTAATAGTAACTGAACTGAACCGAAAGTAATAAACTTAAGAAAACATTGTGAATACAGAGGCCATTGCTCACGATGTTTACAATGTTTTCCTTTTTAGTCATATAATACGGAATGCACTGAAACCGCAGCGAAGCCGAAGCGGAACCGCAAAAAATGTTGCTTTCGTTAGTTTCC
The DNA here is from genome assembly GCA_945859785.2 of Tridacna gigas. Classification (NCBI taxonomy): domain Eukaryota; kingdom Metazoa; phylum Mollusca; class Bivalvia; order Cardiida; family Cardiidae; genus Tridacna; species Tridacna gigas. Next base: position 27,736,423 of record OX244031.2, on the reverse strand, counting down.
GTACGGTATTGGTATTTATTTTAACACATCACAAGTTGAAGACTTGGAATAGTTGTGGAGAACGTAGTAAATGCTTGTAATCATCATTTCATTTTTTTCCCAAGTAACTGCAAAGATTAATCTTTCCAATTTTGTGTAGAAAGTAATAAGTGCTGGTAATCAGCATTTTCTCCTTTTCCAAACATATGTGAAAGATTAATCTGTCTTATATTTGAGTAAACTTCCGATGAAAAGATGAAATTGACATGACATGACATAAGTGAAGTGACATGAAAACTTACTAGTGATGGTTAGTGATGGTAAGTCTACTGTTAACTATCTACAGGTGTAGGAATCTATCATAAGAGAACGACAAAAAAGGGCTTAGCTCTTGGAAATTTTATTTAATTAACTAAGAACAATTTATGATATGCACATCTTTGCTGAGTGCAAAGTCTATCCATGAAGTTTGAAAGAAATTTGTCCAGAATCATCAAAGGGCCATAACTCCATGAAACCTAAATAAACCATAACCAAAATAGGATATGCACATCTCTGCTTGATACTGAGTCTACTTGTGTAGTTTGAACCAAATCTGTGCAATAGTTGATGAGAAAAAGAGCGGACAAGAAATTTCATGAAAGGGCCGTAACTCAGTGAAAAATCAATGAACCATAACCAACATTTCATATGCACATCTCTGCTTGATACTGAGTCTACCTGTGAAGTTTGAATAAGATTCGTCCAGTAGTTTATGAGAAATAGAGCGGACAAAAAGCTACAGACCGACCAACGAACGGACAGCTGTGTTAAAAGTATTCTATCAAAAGTATAATTTATTTTCATCAATTCAGCAAGGGCACCGTCATAAAGAGAACGACAAAAAAGGGCTTAGCTTTTGGAAATTTTATTTAATTAACTAAGAACAATTTATGATATGCACATCTTTGCTGAGTGCAAAGTCTATCCATGAAGTTTGAAAGAAATTTGTCCAGAATCATCAAAGGGCCATAACTCCATGAAACCTGAATAAACCATAACCAAAATAAGATATGCACATCTCTGCTTGATACTGAGTCTATTTGTGTAGTTTGAACCAAATCTGTCCAATAGTTGATGAGGAAAAGAGCGGACAAGAAATTTCATGAAAGGGCCATAACTCAGTGAAAAATCAATGAACCATAACCTACATTTCATATGCACATCTCTGCTTGATACTGAGTCTACCTGTGAAGTTTGAATAAAATTCGTCCAGTAGTTTATGAGAAATAGAGCGGACAAAAAGCTACAGACCGACCGACGGTGTCCAGAATCATCAAAGGGCCATAACTCCATGAAACCTAAATAAACCATAACCAAAATAGGATATGCACATCTCTGCTTGATACTGAGTCTACTTGTGTAGTTTGAACCAAATCTGTGCAATAGTTGATGAGAAAAAGAGCGGACATGAAATTTCATGAAAGGGCCATAACTCAGTGAAAAATCAATGAACCATAACCAACATTTCATATGCACATCTCTGCTTGATACTGAGTGTACCTGTGAAGTTTGAATAAAATTCGTCCAGTAGTTTATGAGAAATAGAGCGGACAAAAAGCTACAGACCGACCGACCGACGGACGGATGGACCGACGGACCGACCGACAAGCTGACTCCTATATACCCCCCAAACAGAGTTTTGGGGGATATAATTATCATACCATATATAAAGCACACGAGGACACAAGATTGCATCTACAGACAGACACAAAACCTGGTTCAAGAATACCCACCCCACCCCCCTCCCCCCAAACTTTGTTGAGTATCACAAGCATGGCATGTAATTTTGTTTAACTCTTTACCACAGAATGCCCAGTTTACGTGACCCTAAAGAAGATAACTTGAAAACTTTGGAAAAAAGGAGAAAATGCTAGTCAACATCATTTTCTTCTTTTCCCACAATGTTTTCTGCCCTTCAAAAAACAAATTTCAGTTTTTGAGTCATGTTTACATGTTTTCAAAAGGCCTCTACCTCAAGGACTATAAAACCTGGGATTGTTTGGTAAAGGGTTACAGAAATTTCTTTTTCAATTTTCTTCCTATGATTCCCCTCTTAGTTACCGGTTCTTAGTGTTGGTTTGTTTTAAGTTTGCCAGAATAGTAATGGACTCAATCACTTACTCAGCTGAATTCCTTTAATTCGACTGGCAGCATCATCTGTATCTGCATCCCCTCCTCCAACTCCAAGTGCCTGAAAAAGATGCACATATTCAGCATAGCTCCAGATAAGGTGCTTTTATTATCTGAAAAGCACTGATATTTTACTTATTCCTGCACAAAAACATATGACGCCTTGTCGAGGCACTTCTAATGATTACCCACAAAGTACATTTAAGTGCAGAAATAAGAAAAACAATATGTGGATTTACCCCCCCACACACCCCTTTATCTGGGGCTATAATATTTAGGATCTGATATAAGCTGACTACTGATATAAACAAAAAAAAAATCAAGCCAGTAAAAAATATTATTAACTATTTACCAAACAACCCCAACCTTAATAATATTGAAGAAAAAAGGTTTTAGGAAAAAATGTGGGAATAGGAGAAAAAGCTGGATCAAGCATTTTCTCCTTTTCCTGCAATTTCTTGCTTCCTCTCAAAGGCTAATCCTATAAGTAAAGGCTCACATAATTTGTCTCCTGTAAATGCTTTAACAATGGACCCATCTGATGTTTTATTATATACCTGTAAGTTTTCCGGGTTAAATACATGCGTCGCACTCGGCTAAAATCACACACGACGGAAAAAAAATCCGTATTCCACTCAGTGGAATACGGTTCCAAATATGGTATGATGACGTCATTCTCGATTTGATTTTACGCAACGTAGTAAAATCAAGCATGATCTCAAGACGTGTTCAATCTATTTTTAGTAACACCAAATCCTATTTTTCTGTGTGTGAAGATCTGCCCCAAAATAAATTTAAAGCATTATTCCAAGTCTAAAACAAAACGTACGAATAATATTAATCAACTATTTGCCCTTTATTGAAAAAAGTACAATTGCAACGCAATATTAAACGAGATTATCGTGACATCAACTGTCGGCTGCTAGATCGAATATTATTGTTTTATATGTTAACACAATGGGCATGGTGGAAATAATACTAAATAAAATTCATCCGCCATTCATGAAAAAAAGATGTTAACGCCTACTAAACCAATTTTTCTTATAACTATGCTTCGTTTTCGAATAAAATTGTCACTAAATGCATATATTTTGGTTTTTGGTAGTTTAGGTATATAATAAATGGAATATTATCTTGTAGTATGTTTCCTGGGGCTTGTATTTACTTCTCGCTGTGTGGGAAAATTTTGATATCGCGCTCAACCTTCGGTCTCACGCGATATCAAATTTTCCCACGCAGCTCGAAGTAAATACAAGCCCCAGGAAACACACTACAACATAATATTCCGTATCTATCGTCAGGTAAAGATTTACGCTAGCTTTCTACAAGCTTAAAATATTTTCTTTAAACAGCTTTAACCTTTTAACACACTATTCTGAGTTTAAATGACACTATACGAGAAGACCTTTGATAACATTTGAAACATTGTGGAAAAGGAAAACTAAAAGTAAAAAGCATTTTCTCCTTTTCCTACAATGCTTTCTACCCTTCCAAAAACAAGTCTTAATTTTTGAGTCAAATTCATCTCAAGAGTTACAGTTCATACCGTTTGAAAACATGTATTTGAGCCATGCCCTGGCAAAGGGGGGCTTACTGCATCTCTGTGATGCATTGTACCAAGCAAATCATCACATAATTAGGGATCTATAAAATCAATTTAGTCTAATGATTGACTTAATATGGGGAAAGACTGGTCCTGAAACATGCAGAAAATTGATCAAAAGCAAAAAGTTTTGACCCATATCAGCCTGCACAGTCCATGCAGGCTGACATGGGTCAATACCTTTTGCCGATTTCACAGAGAATGGCTCATTTACAGTTACTTGTGGAAATCTCCATAAATGAGGCCAACTACAAACTTTGATAGCAATGTATAGAGAGGATGATAAAAAGTTTCATTTCACCTTAGATATTATTATATTATTTTAAATCTAAAAATGAAATACATCGTATCTTTGCCATGAAACTGGATATGTATTGTTAACCAGCATTTTCCCCTTCTCATGCAACAGTTCTCTAGTTTTGAAGGCAAATGTTATTATTTAACTCTTTACCAAACAACAAAATTTTATACTGATCCAAATTGAAAGCATTTGCAGACGACAAATTAAAAGTTGCACAAATTAAGAAATTTGTCCTTAAAAGGTTAGAAAACACTGTGGGAAAAGGAGAAAATGCTGGTTACCAGCATTTTCTCCTTTTCCCACGATGTTTTCAAAAGTCCATTTCCTTGGGGTAGTTAAAAGTCGGGATTGTGTGGTAAAGGGTTAAGCTGCATTAAATTTGTCATCTGCAACTGCTTTCAGTTTAGACAAGTCTACAATTTGGCCCTCCGGTAAAGAGATGAAGTTTCATGTAAGATAAATGGAATGGATAATGTACAGTAAAAAGTACCCACTTATAACAATGTTACCTTTTTATCAGACTACATAACACTAGACTCATCCAAGCATTAACAGATAACAAATTTACTGTTACTGAAATGATGGGATTTGTCGGGAGGAAACATTTTGGGAAAAAGAAAATACTGATCAAGGCACTCCCTCCTGTCCCATAAAGATTTCAAAAGTTCCATTTTTCAATACCGCTAACCCTTTACCACATTATCTCGAGTTTTAACGACCCTGAAAACGAAGCCTTTTGAAAACACTGTGGGAAAAGGAGAAAATGCTGGTAACCAGCATTTTCTCCTTTTTTCACAATGTTTTCTGTCCTTTTAAAGACAATTCTCACCATATGAGCCATATCTAATTTGGCGTCTGCAAATGATTTCAAGTTGGACAAGAGTAAAATTTTGTTGTGTGGTAAAGGGTTAATCAACATATCATTTGGTAAAGAGTTTAGGCTGTTTTTGGCCAAAACATTTCACAAGATACTAGGCAGTATAGGTACAAGATTAGGCTTGATCTAAACAGTTGCTGTGTACCAGGTTTTTGCTGGAAGACACAGACGCAGAGGCAAAGGACTACAGGCTTATGACAATACATACTTAATGCTTTCTTTGAAAAATTCCAAGCTAAATATTGTCTGCAGTTAAAACTGATTAAAACAAGAATGTGATACATAGCAGTTTACCTCTACTTCTCCTAATCGCTCTCGCAGTGAAATCTCCAAGGGTTCCATCATGATATTACTATGCATGTCCGAGTTAGAGCTTTCAGATGTTTTTCTCTCTATCCTTGAAATTTCCAAACTGAAAACGGATACATTCAAACAACAAATTAGCATATGAATACATGTACATTACTCTAGTAATACTGGGCACAAATATAAGCTGTTGGTTTTGCAGTCATTGTAGATCATGATCAGACTGCATAAAATGTCCAGTCTGACCTTGCAATCTACACTGTCTGCTTTTCTATGAAATGTTCTGCTTTGAAATACAAAATATGTCCGGTTTTTCCCCCCAAACTAAAAACTTCCTGTCATGTATTTAGTCCCCCAATGGTTCAAACTATTTTCACATCTCAAGGAGAAAGTTTTCCAAAACATTTCCTGATTTGAAAAACTCCTACAAAAGACATGTAGACAATTTTTGAGAACATTTGAAACTGGCCCATTTTTTCAACTAAGATATATTTGTCATAATAGACCCCGCACTTCTCATTTCAAAAAGATCTTGAATATATATACCAGTACAATTGTCTGAATGATAACTACCAAATATTTTTCACCAGTACTGTACTTGTTCTACCACTGTGTTTAGTTGCATTAAGTACTCACAAACAAATTACCACTGCATAACTTTTTGTATGAGGTTTAGCCATTCAGAAGTTGTGTTTCTTTCAAATTTAGAAAATCTTGTATGATAAAACAAAGAATGTTCTTTAGGATGGTTGGTGAATATGGACCCTGCTGATCAAAACTGTTTTAAGAAATCCAAAACAGGTCAACTACAGGATCAGTTTGGCCAGTTTGTAGAGAATTCCAAAATGCAACTGCATGAAGATTTTTAAAGGTTTCAGGAATTTTGTTTTGTTTCCATGGCAACCAGTTTTCAACATAATCAATTTCTTTGAAGAGGCAATGGCATGATTATTTCTGTAAAGTTTGGTCAAAATTGGATGGATAGCGTAGAGAAGATGTTTGAAATAAAACTGACATACAAAAGATGACAGTGGCACACACGACAGACACAGGCCATGAAATAAGCTAGCTTTCAACCAATGGAGCTAAAAATGGATAAAGGTAAAGGAAAAGGAACTTACTTCTGAAGATCGGCTGTCTTGGCTGAAATATGTCCCTCAACAGGGGTTACTGACCCTGATGAAGGGGCTGGGGATCTTTGAATAAGGTCCAGTACAGCTCTTTTCTCTTGTTCTGCAACCTAGAAAAATAATCATTGAAAATGGACAAATCAAAATGATATCATTCTTTAAAATTCGACAATTAAATCAGTTTTAAATCTATAAAAGCCATAGTCACATCAACTTGTTTAGCAACAATCACAATCTGACTTCCTTTTGTAAGCATTTTTGATAAACACCAACCTGCACAGATTATGCAATTTTTGATGAAATATCTTTGATATTGCAATTCTAAAATCCATTTTCTCTGACAGATATAAGCCCATTTCATTCAACTCTCTACGAATCCACTAAATTCTATTCATCCCAAGTTGAAAGCAGTTGCAGAAGACATAGTGGGAGTTAAAAATGAAAATAATCCTGTTTACCAGCATTTTTCCCTTTTCCCACTGTTTTGACTCTTTACCACACAATCCCGAGTTTTAACGACCCTGAAGAAGGATCCTTTTGAAAACATTGTGGGAAAAGGAGAAAATGCTGATAACCAGCATTTTCTCCTTTTCCCACAATGTTTTCTACTCTTTCAGACACAAATTCCATCATTGCAGCAGCCTTTGTCATCTACAAATGCTTTCAATTTGGACCAGTCTAAAATTTTTGTCATTTGGTAAAGAGTTCCTCAGGATCATTTATATACGGGATCATTTATATACCTCGTCATGTACAGGTTTAATCAAGGCTCTATGGCTAACTCTTTACCACACGACAAAATTCAAGTCTAGTCAAAATTGAAAGCATTTGCTGACAACATATTAAATGTTACTCTAAATGTGAAAATTATTCCTCAAAGGGTAGAAAACATTGTGAGAAAAGAATAAAATGCTAGTTACCAGCATTTTCTTCTATTCCTCCAATGTTTTCATAAGACCCCTTCCCCAGGGTCATTTAAACTCGGGATGCTGTGGTAAAGAGCTGCACTAGACTAGTTTTGCCCATCACTATTTCTGTTTCTACTTCTGCAACAATGTTTTCACAAAAAAGATATTGAATCCAATTGCATGCTGCTGGTCCATATTTTACTCCAATGTTTTTCACTCTTTACCAAACAACATTTTTTTGACTCGACCAAACTTAAAAAAATTTCAGATGACTAAATAAATGTAGCTCAAGTGGTAATTGATAGGGATAAAAAACATTATGGGAAAAGAAGAAAATGCTGGTTACCAGCATTTTCTCCTTTTCCCACCATGTTTTCAAAAGCATTCTTCTTCAGGGTCGTTAAAACTCGGGATTATGTGGTAAAGAGTTTATCATGTCAGCTGCATATATATTTTAGAAGGTTCTGGCATAAACTACATCTTTGCACCATCCAAACTCTACTTTTCTTACCTTTGCTTGTAAGGCTGTGTATGTCTGGTATAGATTTCTATATTGCTGTTGTAACTGGGGTATTTCCTGTTCCTTCTCCCTCAGAGACTTGGACAGAATACCTAGCTGTGTGTTTAGATAGCTGCGGTCCTGAGCCATCTGACTCACCTGTACAAAATAGACTTTCTTTACTGTTGACTCTTTACCAGACGACAAAATTTTAGACTCATCCAAATTGAAAGAATTCCCAGGTGACAATTTTTTTAAATGTGGTTGCAGTAAGGTGAATTGTTCAAAAGGGAAATCAAGATCAGCCATATTTTGTGGAATAAAGGGAGTAGGATGAGATTGAAAACATTGTGGGAAAAGGAGAAATGCTGGATACCAGCATTTTCTGCTTTTCCCATAATGTTTTCAATTTAAGGCAGTTAAAACTCACCCTTGTTTTCCTTGTTTTGTAAAGGGTAAAATCTGCGTATAATAAATGTCAACAAGATGTGACAAGAAAGGCAATCAGTCTCACCTGCATAGCCAACTGTTGACATCTTGCTTCCCTCTGAGCTGAACTTCTCTGTGCCATGTTCAGATCAGTCTGTAGTTTGTTTTTCTGCTGTATAGCTGTACTAAACTGTTTATGTAGTTTCTCTGAGTTTTCTTGATAATGAGCATATTTGTTCCCATCTGCTGTGGAACTAGTCTGGATTTGCACAGAGTCTCTGTCAAACTCAGCCTGCTGAAGACTTGTTTCTAGTTTTGATTTTTCCTGTGAAAGTTCAGCATTTCTGTTTCTAAGATTTAAATTTTCTTTTTCTAGCTCAGATATTCTATTTGATAATGTCTTCTTAGCTTCATCAAAGTGGTTCATATCTACTTCAGATATCTGATCCATGGCTGACAATTCTCTAAGCTTGAAATGAAGTTCTTCAGTCTGTTTAGCAAGGTTGCTCTTATCACTCAAAAGTTTATTGTTTTCCTCACTCAGTGCTTCAAACTCCTTTTTAAGGATATCAAATTTATGTAATTGTTTGTTGGCTTTGTCGAACTGTTTCTTCATAGATATATTTTCAGTTTTACATAACTCTATTCCTTGTTTTAGGGCTTCAACTTCTTCTTCCAATAGTTTTATTTTGCTCATGGCCGCTTCTTGCTGACTGTCCATCTGCTGACTTAACTCAACTATGATGTTTTCATTGGTCTCAATTGATTCTTTAAGCTTGTTGTCCACCTCATCAAATTCATTCAACTTTTTCTCCTGAGTCTCCATAATGAACTTTTGTTTTTCATTTTCATTCATCAGAGATTCCAAATTACTTCTATCTTTCACAAGTTCATTTTCAAGACCTTTTTTATCTTTTTCCAGTAAGTCTTTCTCCTTCCTAATCTCATTTAATTCCTCTTCAAGTCCTTCCACTTCATCAAGTCTCCACTTCAAGCTTTCAATTTCTTGACTCTTAGATGCCAGGTCCAGGGCAAGTTGTTGGACTTTTTCAGCATTTGCATTGTTCTCTGCCACTGATACTGATTTTTCTTTCTTCAGTTGAATAATATCTTCTCTTAGTCCATCCATCTCTTCTTCCAAATATTTCCTGTCATTGTTCACTTGCACAAGCTCATCTTCCAGCTCTTTAATCTTTGCATACTGAGTTTCTCCAGCATCAATCTTTGCCTGTAATTTTTCAAGTAACATCTTCTGTTTTATATTCTCATTTTTTAACTCAGTATGCTGAGCTGCTGACTTCGACATAACATCCTGGAATGTTTTATTATCCTGTTCAAGCATTTCATACTGGTCCTTCAAGTCTTTTAATTGCCTGTGAGCCATTTTTCCTTGATTCTCAATTTTGCTTTTAGCTGCATCACTCTCTACCAACTTCAATTTAAGGTCTTTAATTTTTTCTTCTCTTTCTACAGAAACAGCACTTTCACATTCTAATTTATTTTCAAGATGTGAAATTTGCTTCTGCAGAGTCTCATTCATTTGCTTGTCATTTTCAACACCAGATTCAGCTGAAATTAGTTTAGCCCTAAAACTGTCTATTTCTTCCAGCAGTTCCACATTTCTATTTTGACTTTCGGACAACTTATTACCTAGCAATGTATTTTCCTTACTGAACGTTTCGTTTTCACTTCTTAAAATTTCTAATGTTTTATTTTTATCTCTGTCTAAGTTTTCAGCCTTCTTTTCGAGTTCTAAATTCCTCACTCTCAGGTTAGACAGTTCATTCATCAAACTTGTATTCTCTGCCACCTTTTCTTGTAGAGATTTACATTCATTGAGAAATTTTTCCTCTGTGGCATCCAGATGAGACTGAAGTTCGCTACATTTATGTTCAAGATGTTCAATATTTGAATTTTCCACTCTTTCACTTGATATCAACTGCCGTTTCAGCTCTGAAACTTCTACTTGGTAATTATCATTTCTTTCTTTGAATGTCTTCAATTTGGCAAACATTTTGTCGAACTTTGCCGAGTCCACTTCACTTTTTTCTGTTAGTGAATGGTTTTCCTTTCTCAGTTCATTTATTTGTTCCTTTAACTTTTCAATTTCAGCTGTAGACTGCCCATTTTCAAAGTCAGTGCCATTATTCACACTAGCAACAATGTCCCCATCAATAACCTGCATACTTCCAGAGGTAGTATTTTCAAGTCTTGGGAGTTCAACTTTTTCTATTTGTTCCTCCTGAACAACATTTTGATCACACTCAGTTGATTTTTCTCCACGATACACAATACTTGAATTATATAATTCTCTCACTTTCTTGGAAAGTTCCTCTTTTTCAGTTTTAAGGATATCAATCAATTCAGTAAGTGTTTTATTCTCAGTTACTTTACTTTCATATTCAGACATTACTGTTTCATGGTCAGCCAACATCTTTTCATAATTTGATTTGAGCAATGCCATTTCAGCAGTAACTTTCTGAAATTCAACCTGTAGTGTAGTTACCTGATTATTTAATGCACTTTTCTCTTCTAGAGAATTATTAAGAACTAACTGCAGTTCATTTTTAAGAGATTCTGTGGCAATTATCTTATCAGAAACTTCAGCAAGCTGTGCTTTCACTTCATCTTGTGTATTTGTAAGGGCTTCCTTTTCTTCCTTCATCTTCATTAATTTCTCAGTATTTTCATCTAATTTGGATCTGTATGACTTACATTCATCAGAAACAATGTTAAGCTGCCTTTTTAACAACTCATTGTCCTGCTTAGCGTACTGCAGCATGGACCTAAGTTGGTCCTGCTGGTCATGGAGAGAGGCATTTTCCTGTTTCAGCGTGCCTAATTGAGTGGTCAATATTTCTATATCTTTTTCATGTTCAAATGACAGAGTTTCATTGTTTGATTCTATAATTCTGAGTTGAGACTGAAGCTGCTCTAGTTCTTGCACATGCTTGTTGACTTTCAACTGATTTTCTTTCAACTCAATTTCAAGATGTTCTTTCAGAATTCTATTTTCATTCAATTCAATCTGCTTTTCATTTGCTAATCTAAAATGATCTTCTTTTTCCTTTTCTGCAACTACCAGAGCTGCCCTTGCTGTTGCTTCTCTCACCAAAGCAGCAGCTAACTCTTCCTGTATATCATTTTTATCCCCACTTTCCCTCTCTTTCTCCTTTAATATTTCTGATAATTGTTCGTTTAAATGTTCAATTTCCTCTTTACTCTCAGAGCTTTGTGTCAACAATGATATTTCAGTTTTGAGGGCCGAGATTGTGTTTTCATATTCACTAGCCTGTGTGAGCAGAAAATCGACTTTTCCATGAAGTTCAAGCACGTCCTTATCATCTCCTTTAACTTTCAAAGACAACATTTGACAATTCTCTGTCTTTTCATTTAAATCTTTCTTTAGTATGTCCAGTTGTTCATTTAGTTCTCCATTCTCTAATGACAAATAGTTAAGTTTCTCACTTAGGTCATTCTCATTCTGTACTTTAGATCCGATCTCATTTTGTAATTTGGAAAGATTCTCTTCAAGCTTTGAAATTTGGTCAGTTGCGCTAGTCAATTTAGTTTCTCTTTCCTGTATGGCAGAACTCATTTCATTTAGATTTTCAGTGATACTACTTAATTTCATGTCCTTCTCACCTATCTGGACCTCAAGTTTTTCATTACTTTTCTTCAGTGATAAAATTTCATCCAAATGTTGCATTAATTCCACTTCTTTATTCCGTAAATCATTTTGTAAAGCAGACATATTTATCTCCATAGCTCCAAGTGTATCATTTAATGCACTATTCTCGCTGACCAACCTTGTGTTTTCTTTTTTGATATCTGCACAAATACCTTCTGTGCCGTCGAGTTGTTCATTCATGTCTTTCAAGACAATTTCAAGACGCTCCCTGGTCCCTGCTTCTTCATTTAACTTTTCTTTCAGCTTATCTATCTCACTTGTGCTGGTCCTTAATTCTGTTTGCAACATCTGTATGGTATTCATATAACCCTGGCATTGTTCTTCTAGTTCTGTATGCTTTTGCATCTGAGAAGACAAGTCTACAACACTTTTCTCCAATACTTCATTAATGTTCTCATATTTGTCTTTCCATTTTTTTACTTCTTTCATACTTTCTTGAATCCTTTCAGTATCAAGATTATCTGACTGAGACTGCATGTTTTGAAGTGAAACCATTACATGCTGAAGTTCCTGCTGCAACAATGAATTCATTTTCTCTTTTTCTTCCAACATACTTGTATAATGCTTCAAAGCTTCTTTATTCTCCTTAAGTTCCTGATTTATTTTTGATACCAAATTTTCTTTCTCTTGATTTAAACTTTCTAAATGTTCTTTTTCTTCTTTTAATGTTTCATTGTTATCTTCTAGGTTTTTGTGAATATTTTCTGAAACATGCATCCGGTCTGTTAACTCTTGCACTTGATCCTGCAACTGTTGAGAAAATTCTGTGTATGTCTGAAGCTGTGATTGGAGATCTTGAATAATTTCATTTGCATGAAGACTTGACACACTACTTTCTTCATTAACATCTTTTACTGTTTTGTTTGTTTCTGTATTTTGTTTTATTTCATCCATATCTTTTTTTACATTATTCAGCTCTTTCTCGATTTCTTCCTTTTCAAATTTTACATTTTCTAATTTAGAGTTTGATTCATTTAACTGTATCTTTATTTTCTTTGCAGTTGCAAGGGCTTTTGTAAATTTGAGCTCTTTTTCTTCAACTACTTTCTTTAAGCTTTCAATTTCCTTTTCCATATTCGTATTTTTCGCTTCAGAGTCCTCCTGTTTTTCAATGGTATCTGATAACTGAGACAAGCGCTCCTCCATTTCTTGCATATTCTCAACTAGGGACTTTATTTTTTCGTCTTTTTGTTGCAGCTTTGCCTCAAGTTTTGAAACAGTTGTATTTGCTATTTCCACTAATTTCTGGGCTTCTTTTAGTTGTGACTGTAGTTCTTCAATAACTTTTGTATCCCCTTCCACCTGAAATGTTAAGCAGCTTCATTATTTGTTTTATAAAAAACTATTTATCTTAAATCTTACTTAGCTCAGTAATAACTTTTGTATTTGCAATTTTTAGTCTTTGCTAAATCAAAAGAATAACTGGTTGGATGGGTTATGCATACAAAAATCACTGGAATTTCAGGATATTACGACGCCCTAAAGCTGAAAGCAGAGCTTTTGCAATTCACAAACAAGACTTCATAATTATAGGAATTCTGGTAGCTTTTCCAAAAAAAAAACCTACTGCTTTTTCATTCATTACAATATATATACATACAGGCATAATTATCTGATCAAGAAGCACAATGTATTCTTCATACATTTCTTTCTATCTTTCTTTTATTGTTTATTTTCTATAGGAAACCAGATTCTTCCCATTGTAGTTTGGTTTAGATTTATTTTTCCATCATACCCAAATATTTCAGTCACTTATTCATGGAGAGATTTTACACATTTACATTCTCCTTTCAGTTTTTTTCAAAACATTTATGGCAAACAGCAAGTTTGATCAACAACATAATACTAGAAGGCCATGCCTTCAATATGTAGAGAGGTCTATGATTACATAATAATATGGTTCAATGCCATAAATTTATGGTAGTTGTGTCATAACACATCTAAGTTGTGAGAATCACTTAACACTTTACCATGCCAAGTTTTAATGAGCAAAAAAGACAATGTCACCTGCACAGTCTGCCAAGGCAGCCAATATGGGTCAAAGTTTTCTGTCACTTGTAAATTTTCTACATGTCCAAGGGCCACTCTATCTCCAGATTCAGTTGGTTGTTACATTAACTCTTTACCAAATGACAAAATTTTAGACAAGCCCAAATTGAAAGCATTTGCAGACAACAAAATAAATGTGACTGAAAAAATGAAATTTGTTTTGGGAGAGTAGAAAACATTGTGAGAAAAGGAGAAAATGCTGGTTACCAGCATTTTCTCCTTTTCCCACAATGTTTTCAAAAGGCTTCTTTCTCAGGGTTGTTAAAACCCGGGATTGTGTGGTAAAGAGTTAAATGGATTTTATGGATCCATAGAGATGGCTTGCTTGGTATAAATGATCAAGCAGATGCAATAAAAATCCACCTTTTGCCAGATTGCCACTTATAAAAATGAATACAGAATATACATCAATGAGCATTGGTGTATATGATTCAACTACAGGGAAATTAAAAAAAAATAAATATAACAAGCATTCTGATAGTATTGCATAGCAATACACAGTCCCCTACCGGCCGTATGTATCGCTGGCATGTCAGTGAAATTTTTAAAGTCCAAGGCCCATAAATGCGTCAAAAAGCAGTGGAGTGGGACAAAACTCGAACTTGATGTGTAAGTCATGGTGGTTGATGTACACACCAAAAATCAGCTCTACATATAGCAGCGTTTAGAAAAAAAGTGCGGAAAAATGTTTTATCAGTGAAATTTTGTAAGTCCAAGGCCCGTAAATGCGTCAAAAAACAGTGGAGTGGGACGAAACTCGAACTTGATGTGTAAGTCATGGTGGTTGATGTACACACCAAAAATCAGCTCTATATGTAGCAGCGTTTAGAAAAAAAGTGCTGAAAAATGTTCTATCGGTGAAATTTTGTAAGTCCAAGGCCCGTAAATGTGTGAAAAAGCAGTGGAGCGGGACGAAACTCGAACTTGATCTGTAAGTAATGTCGGTTGACTTACACAGCAAAAGTCAGGTGAATATCTACCAGCATTTAGAAAAAAAAGTCCGGAAAACTGATTTATCAGTGAAATTTTGTAAGTCCAAGGCCTGTAAATCCGTGAAAAACCAGTGGACCGGAACGAAAGTCGAACCTGATCTGTAAGTCATGATGGTTGAGTTATACAGCAAATCTGAGATCAATACCTACCAGCCTTTAGGAAAAAAGTCCAGAAAACTGATTTATCAGTGAAATTTTGTAAGTCCAAGGCCCGTAAATCCATGAAAAACCAGTGGACTGGAACGAAAGTCGAACTTGATCTGTAAGTGATGGTGGTTGAGTTACACAGCAAATCTGAGATCAATACCTACCAGCGTTTAGGAAAAAAAGTCCGGAAAACTGATTTATCAGTGAAATTTTGTAAGTCCAAGGCCCGTAAATCCTTGAAAAACCAGTGGACCGGAACAAAAGTCAAACTTGATCTGTAAGTGATGGTGGTTGAGTTACACAGCAAATCTGAGATCAATACCTACCAGCGTTTAGGAAAAAAAGTCCGGAAAACTGATTTATCAGTGAAATTTTGTAAGTCCAAGGCCCGTAAATCCTTGAAAAACCAGTGGACCGGAACGAAAGTTGAACTTGATCTGTAAGTGATGGTGGGTGACTTACACACCAAAACTCAGCTCAATATGTACCAGCGTTTAGAAAAAAAGTCCGGAAAACTGAATTGCCGGACTGACTGACAGACGGACAGATGGACAGACAGATGGACGGACAGACGGACTGACGGAGTGCAAACCTAAAGTCCCCTTCGGCTTCGCCGGTAGGGGACTAATAAATATGACTATATATCAACCCTTTACTAGGAGACAAAATTTTGCAAAATGAATACATTTGCAGACAACAAATACAATTTGGCAAAAATGATGATATTTATCTCTGAAAGAGTACACAACATTGTGCGAAAAGCATCTTCTCCTTTTCCCAGAATGTTTACCAAAACCTTTCTCTGCCAGACACTAAACAACTTAGAAGTGTATGGTAAAAGGTTAATGTGACAATGATAAGGTTAAATGTAAATAATCATATGATCTTTAAAACCCCACACACCAAAGATTCCACAACCACCTGTTAAAATGCCAGTTAGACTAAGATTCTCATTACTCCTGTGTTCTCTTTATTCACCTAGTCTTGTTTGATTGCCTAATATTTTGTTCTTTACTGAATGACTAAAATATTAAAATGTCAAGGGTGTTGAACACATAGAATGCCTCAACAAGGAGACTATTGTAGACGCAAGATCAGACAACACATTCTCTTTTGCTTGATTTTAACAAAAATAGAAATACAGTTGAATTTAGACCATTGAAGGTTAACTCAAGTCTCTTTTTCAAACAACAAAACTTTTGGGCCCATCCATATTGGAAGCACATGCAGACTAGAATCCAAATATGTCTCAAATTATGGGAGATGTTTTGGGAAAAAAAAAAATTTTTTTTATTAAACATTGTGAACAAAAAAAAGGGGAAATGCTAGTAAACAGCATTTTCTCCTAATCCTAAACTGTTTTCAACAACACTTTGTCCCTCAAGGAATTGTTTGGTAAAGGGGTAAAGGAGGAAATGACTTTTAGTATCTAATATATATATATATACATATATATATACAGTATATTTCAGTATGTCAATCACACCTTAAAATATACACACACACATACACAAGCACACACACATATGTATATGATGAGCCATGCTCTGGTAAAAGGGGCTTAATGCATCACCTTGATCCATGATACCTAGCAGACCATCACATAATTATGGATCCATAATAGGCACTTTTTTAAGAACCAACTTAATCATGAGGTAGACTGGTCCTTGGATATTTGAAAACTGACCAACAGTGAAAAGTTTCGGCCCAGGTCAGCCTGCGCACTCTGCGCAGGCTGACCTCGGTCAATACTTTTCGCAGATGCATTAAGCCCCCTTTTCACAGAGCATAGCTCACACACACACACACACACACACACACACACACACACATATATATATATATATATATATATTGTAGTATGTTAGTCACATCTTGACTTCTTTACTGTAAATTGCTTGAAAGTTAAATTATGATGTATCCTTTAGATACTGACATCACTATTTTATGATAATAGCTCTATGCAAATATTTAAATGTAAATGAGCCATGTTCTTTGAAATGGGGGCCTAATGCATCAGTGAAAAGTATTGACCTAGATCAGCCTGCGCAGTCCACGCAGGCTGACCTGGGCCGAAACTTTTCCCTATTGGTCAATTTTCTTTGTGTCAAAGGACCAGTTTACCTTATGATAGACAAAATGGATTTTATGGATCCCTGACTATGTAATGTCTTACTTGGTATGATGCTGCACGGAGATGCATTAAGCTTCCTTTTGCCAAAGCATAGCTAAAATGTTTGCATGATGATGTCAGAAAAAAATGTTCATTTTGAATGTTAGTATTAGCTATACTGTAACTAATGAAGTTAAGAAAATGGTCAGTACTAATGTTTGCAATGAAATAAATTGCACTGTTTAAACTTATATCTCCAGAGTTAGTCTGAGTGAATACTTCTTTTCCAGCATACAAAATCTGAGCTACAAATCATGCATACTACCATATACCAAGAGTACATTTCAGCAGCTATTTGACTGCTAAGCAATAAATGAAATAGTTTCAGTGAATAAAAAAAAAACATGATTGTTAAACTTTAAAGCTACTCAGCCAAATATTGATATGTTGGACAGAGTACACTAAAGATGAGACTGCAAATGTTGTGCAGTCTGATCTGAGTCTACACTTGTTGCAGAAATACACGAATCTTCCAAGAGATTCATGAAACAAATTCTACATACAGATTTAATGCAGCAAGCATAACTTGGGCTCTTTAAAGGCCCACTGAACCCTTTACCACATGTTCCCAAGCTTTAACAACCTTGAAAAAAAGGGCTTTTGAAAACATTGTGGGAAAAGGAGAAAATGCTGGTAACCAGCATTTTCTCCTTTTCCCACAATGTTTTCTATCCTATAAAAGACAAATCTCCCCATTTGAGGAATATTTAATTTGTCGTCTGCTTTTGCTTTCAATTTGGACCAGTCTAAAACTTTGTCATTTGGAAATGAGTTAGGTATGGACATTGTCACGATTTGTTTGTTTGCGTTAGAGTTTTACGCCATTTTAACAGCTCGGGTAATATCATGGCAGCCAGTAATGCACCCATGTGTTTCCAGGCTTTCTCTTACCAAAGTCTTTCTTTCCAAAGTCACTGACTACTTTTCTCACATGCCTCAGAGTTGAGAGGCTAAAAATTGCAGGAAAGAAAGTTTGCCTCGACCGGGTATCGAACTAGCAACCACTAGGTGACAACTCAAATACGCTAACCACTGAGCTACCCGAATCTCATTGTGGAATCTATCAAAGTTCCAGTTGCTTGAAAGAAAATGTAATTAAAAAACAAAAGTTGCCAACTTTTGTTCTAGTTTTAGAATACATTTCTGTGTCAGCGACTGGAACTTTGAAAAATTGCAATGTTACACATTATCAGACTCATAGTATTATCCACTTGTTGGTATGAATTAAAGTCTACTTTTGGCTGCTAGCATGCCTTTAAATTTCAACTCTTTGCCAGATGATACAATTTTGGACTCATCCATACTGAGTACATTGGCAGACACCAGAGTTCCTGTGGCTCAAATAATGGTATTCATCTTTATAAGAGTAAACCACATCATTGGAAATGGAGAAATGCTTCTCATCAACATTTTCTCCTTATCCCACAATGATTTTACAGCCCTTCCTTTCCAAGGTTGTTAAAACATAGGATTGTTTGGTACAGAGTTCAAGAGTATCTCTAGGAGTAAGGGATGTCTGCATCTTGAATGAAGAAACAGTTCTGACCACACTGTGGCAAATGTAAAAATGCCGATTATTTCTAATTTTTTACTGTCCAACAATGTTTTCTGAAGGAACCACCACCAGTATCATCACAATGTAATGATATTTAGTGAAAGCATTAGTATGTATCAGTGCTATGTATGATGCAGTGTTATTTATGAATACCTTAAATTCCTTCCCAGGATAACCTGAATCACGAAATTCATTCTCCTGTTTTGTTGAATTTGATCGCACCACAGGTGGTCCCATAGCTGTTAAAGGAACAGTTGTCAACTGCTGTATTGTATCTTGCATAATTTCTGACTCAAGAGATTTCCATTGGCTACCACTATCACCATCAATGCTCACAGTATTATCAGTAGTCCCTGCAGTTTTATCAATACTGGCTCTTGAGATGTTTAGTAGTCTAGTAAGATTGTCATTTTCAGCTTTAAGCACAGCAATCTCTTTGCTCATATTTTCACACTGAAGTTGAAAAGTCTGTAACTCATTCTGGTGCATGGTTTGCATCTGAAGTTGCTCCTTATACAAATCAATTTCTTCTTGCAGATTTGATATTTGATGCATATTATGTTCTGCAACAGATGAACTACTTTCTATGTTTTCCTTCAAGGATTTAATAAGAGCATCTCTTTCTTCACACATATCTTTCAGCTTTGTGCAAGCACTTTTTTTAGAATTCAGTTCTGACAAGACTACATCAAGGTTCTCTTCAAGTGCCTTTTCTTTCTCACTGGAAGACCTGTATGCATGATCAATCTGTTGTTTCATTTCAATTAATAACTGATTTTCCTCTTGAACCTGATTTATTTGATAATCCTTCTCTTCAATTGTTCTATGCACATTTTCAATGTCCTTGTCCTTCTGTGTCAGTCTATTTCTTAACTCATTCACATCTCTAGTCAGAGTATCACACTCAAGTTGCAGTTCATCTTTCTTTTCTATTAACTCATCTAAATTATCCCTGTCTGTGGCATATTGTTTTAGCTCTTCAGCTGCTGTCCTTAAATCTCTGTCCTTCTGTTCTAAACTACATTCTAAATCTAATTTCTCTGAGACAAGTTGACTCATTTGCTCATAAAGAGATTGTATTTCCTCTTTTTCACTCTTCAGTAAAGTCTCAAATCTCTGTTTCTCAGATTCAAGTCCTTCTCCTGATTGACTGAGAGCGTCATTTGTTTTCTTCAAGTCTTCCAATTCACTGATTTTCTCTTTCATCATAGTTTTAAGTTCTTGCAGTTCTTGGTCTTTTAATGTTAGGAGACTTTCACTCTCTGAATATTGTTTTAAAGTCACCTGATACTTTTCATCAGCACTATTAAGTTCTGACTTTAAGGACTCTACCTCTTTATTCAACCTACTGATATCAGAAATCTGGAAGTCATTGATGTCTTTTGTCTTCAACTTGAATTCATCAAATTGACTCTCAACTACATCCAGCATACGTTTTGTTGTTTCAAATGAAGCTCTATTGTTATCAAGCTCCATCTGCAAAGCCTTACATACTGACTTCATTTGTTCATGCTCTGTCTCATTATCACTAGTCTTAGCTTCTATTTCTCTTTCTAATGTCTGAATATTTTCCTTTAATGAATCAACAGTTCTCTGAAGGTGTTCAATCTGTAAAAGATACTTGTCTCTATCCTCCTGAGTATGCAAAAGGACAGATTCAAGCTTATGGATTTTCTGGGTTTCCATATTTTCAGTCTCAGTGTCTGACCTGACAGACTGCTCTAACAGTTTTTGTTCAAGTTTTTTTATTTTAGCATCTTTTCCTTTGCTTAGTTGCTTTAACTTCTTTAATTCTGCCTTTAATGTAAACAGTGGCTGTTCACTTTCACTAGCCTGAACCAATGAGGTCTTACTTTCAGCTGTTTCAAGTGAGGTGGGATTCATTATTTGCTCTTCAATACTGCTCAATCCTATAGCTGAGGTTTCATTTACTTGATTACCAACAATAGGCTTAGTTTCACTCAGTTGGTGAATAACTCTTTCTTGCTTTATTTCTTCAAAAACCATGCTACCTGGTGCTTTACTTTCTTTTAATTCTGGATTGGTTTCTGCATTAAATAGGACATTGGGCTGCTGCACGGAGAGATCATTTTCAAGTCTGGCAATTTGATCTAGCAAATCTTCTTTTTGGTTCTGTAGCCTAAAAATCTCTTTACTCTTACTCTCACCGACACTGTCTAATGAGTATTCAAGATCTTTCAGTTTTGAATCTTTTTCAGCAATTTCATTTCTCTGCTTCTCAATATACTCTGTCTTTTCGCTTATGATACTATTCTGCTCTTTTATGGACTTTAACAACTCATTATATTTTTCATTGCTGATGTCAATCAATTTTCTTGCATTAAGTAACTCTTCTCTGTCAGACATTACAATTGCCTCTTTTTCTGCTATGACTCTCTTGTATTCTTCAAGAACTCTTTCACATTCAACTATGCGAGTTGATAGGTCACTGCAATACTGTTCATACCAGATCAGTTTTTCATCTATTGTCTTCTTTTCCTCCTTAAGTGATGATATGGTTACTTTCAGCCGACATGTTTCATTCTCCTTGTCTTTATGCAACACTGCCAAGTCACACTTTAAATTTTCTATTGACTCTTCATGTGATGAAATTTCCAGCTGTTTTTTCTCCAGTTCATTATTTAAACTCTTGATCTTGTTTTCAACATCAAACTTATAAATTTCTGCATCTCTTAGCTTTCCTGTCATAAGATTTGAAGACATTTCATTTTCATGTAGAATATTGTAAAGCTCAGTTATTTTATCCTCACTTTCAATGACTTTCCTTCTTAAAGTGGCAATATCTTTATCTTTCTGCTGCATTGCTTCTAGATTGTGATCAAATTCTTTTTCTAAAGCAGTACATCTTTGCTTTAATGTTTTTATGGCCTCAGTACTTTCTTCCATTTTTTCTCTACCTACATGCTGTTCTTCAGAGTATAACTTTAACTTTCTTTCTAAATCAAGTCTATATGAAAGTTCTTCATTATACTTAAGATTTAAGTCTACTACCTTATTTTCATTTTCTTGATTCTGTTCTGTAAGAGCTTTGATGACTTTATCTTTTTCCATCGCAGTTTTTTCTAACTCTTGGCAGAGTCTCTCTTGTTTCTGAATTTCATTATAGTTACTATTTATTTCCATATCCATTTCTTTCTCTTTGGCTTCCATAGTCTGACAAAGGTCTGTCAAACTTTCAATTTTCTGTGCTTCATCATGGTTTAATTGAGTGAGATGTTCATTAGTGTCTGTTAAAGAATTCACTCTTTCATGTTGTTCCTTTAATTGCTTTTCTGTAACAGCAAGCTGATTCTTGAGATCATTTATATAGCTTTCTCGAGCACAGCTAGTTTGTTCAAACATCATTCTGTCACTTTCAAACTGTTTTATTTGTTCTTCATTGCTAAACAACATCTCATCCTTTTGTCTAACTGTTTCTTTAATTTGATCAATTTCATGAAGTACTCCTTTGTATTGATTGTCAACAGCAATTTGTTGCTGTGTAAGATCACTACAATATTGTTGCAAAGCATTAAGAGCAGTTTCAGTTTCACGCAGTTTTGAGACAGTTTCAGCAAGATTTGATTCTAGGGTGCTTACATCAGACAATTTAAAGTCTAGATCGCTTTGTACCTCATGCTGATGTTTTTCCATTTTCTTGATTTTAGCGTCTTTTCCTTTCACTAACAAATGTAACTTTTTAACTTCAGCTTCTATACTCTCTCTCTCTTTTTCTACTTTTTCTATTTCTCCCCTCAATGTCCTTACCTCGTCTTCCTTATCTGTGATTAGCTGTTCATAATTTTCAAGCTCTGACAACAAATGTTGATGCTCTTTCATAAGATCATCTTTATCTAAGAGTACATGATCAATTTTTTCTCTAGCTACTGACAAGTCTTCCTCCATATTCTGAATTTCCTCATTTTTCCTGTCTATTGCTTCATGTGCATCATCAATCTGATCTTCCAAATCATGACAATGAGCTTTCCATTCATCTAAGTCTGCTAATGCATTATCAAGACGGTATCTTAAATCACTGTCTACGTCCTCTAAAACCTCTAACTTGCTATTCATATCTTTAATGTTTTCCTGCATAATCAAAATATCAGTGTCTTTCTCTGACAGTATTTTTTGTTGTTCTTGTATGAAATTCTCCATATGCTTCACCTTTGCTTCTTTACCTTTACTTAGTTTGACAAGTTTACCCTTTTCCTGTTGCAACTTTTTATTATCAGACAATAAACCTGCTATCTTTGACTTCAGTTCTTCAAACGACATTCTAGACGTGTCTAAATTCTCATGACTTTCATCTTTATTATCTACCACACTGGTTGATAGATCATGCAGACTTTCTCTTATTACATTACCTTCTGCAATAACTTCATCTCTCTCCTTTATAACATCACTAACATTTGAGCTGATTTCCTGTATTCTAAGTTCTTCACTTTCAAGGCTTAATCTCATTTGCTCAAGTTCTTGCTTTGCACAATCTAACTCAAACTCAAGAATTATTTTTTCCTCTGTCAATTTTTTCATAAGTTTTTTATTGTCATTTAAATTACTTATTTCATCCTCTTTTTTCAATAATGTTTTCTCCATCTCTAAAATCTTTTCATTCAATTCTTGGCATTTCCTTTCTAAGTCCTTACTTTTGTCATATGAAAGCTGCAGCTGATCTTGCAGATTTTTCTCTTTTTCACTCAAGGCATTCAAATCAGAGTTCAATGCATCCAACTGCTCATGAAGTCTAGCATTATCATCTTTTGTCTGATTTATCTCTTTTTCCTTTTCTGAAATGACTTCCCCCATTTTCTTTACCTTAGCATCCTTCCCTTTATTAACCTTTTGTATTTTTGTGTAATCTGCTTTCATCTTAATCATTTCTTGATGTAAAGATTCAACATCATTTCGAGCAACAACCAAGAGAGATTCCAATTCATCTATCTGGGTCATTTTTTCTTCAATTTCTGATTCTTTTTCCTTCAAAGACTTATCAAACTCCTGATTAATTTTCATAATTGTAGCTGTTTTGCCCTTACCAATTTTTCCTAGCCTTGTTGCTTCCATTTTGAGTTTTTCATTTTCCCTACTTAGAACACTAATCTCAGAAACCTGTTTATCATCAAGGTCAGAAAAAGTAACTCTTCTTTGCAGGCTTTTGAGTTCCTCTATCTCTTTATCTTTAGCATCACATTTAACTTTCAGTTGTTCATATGCAGCCATATAGTCATCTGCATTCTTCTTTTCAAACTGACCTATGAAACTTGAGCTTAAATCCTGAACCTTATTTTCCAAACTATCCCTGTCTGCCAACAATTCATCCCTTTCTTTTCTCAACTTTTCAAAGTTTTCTGTCATAATTCGCAGTTTTGTGTCTTTTCCTTTCCCAAGTTTAATCAACTTTTTGTTGTCAGATTTAAACTTGTTTCTGTCTTCAGTTACATTTCTAAGTTGATCTTTTAATTCTTTCAAACTTGTCTCATTATCAGCATGATCTGTGAAATCTTTCTCTGACGAAATGGATGAGAAGGAAGAGTTGAGACTCGATGAGACTGTAGATTCTACAGTTGCAATGATCAATTTGTCTACTAAGTGTACATCTTTCTGAATATCACTTGTATTTTGATCTGAAGATTTAGCAACAAAATCAACTCCAGCGTCATTTTTATTGCCTTTAATGGGACTTGGACTTTTGGATAGATTTTCCTTCAGTTTCTCTATTTCCTTTATCAGTGAATTAATTCTTCCTTCCTTCTCCTTCAACATTAACTGATGACTAGTCAGCTGTGCCTTCAAGCTGTCTTTTTCAACTTGCAACTGATCACAAAAGTCTTTAAAATCACTTTCAGGGTCGTATGAGGACTTCACTTCTTTTTGCAATTCTTCAATCAGTCTATCTTTTTCTTCAAGCATTTCATTTAATTCAGTTACTTGTGCCTGTAATACTCCATTCAAATTTTCTGTGTCAGGTGTAAATGAATCTACTTCTTGCGTATTAGATCTAACATTCACAGGTAATGATTCTTGGCTCTGTTCTACTATTACTCCCAAGCAACTAGAAAGCTCTTTGTTTTCCTTGGTCAACAGCTTAATTTCATTTTCCCGGTCTTCCAGAACCAATGTTATATCTACTATTTGGGTTTGCATCTCTTCCAGTTGATTTCTGAGCTCATCTACACATTGTGTATTTCCTGATCCTTCATTGAACTCATCCTGCAAATTTTTAGGTTAATCATCATAAGCTTTTTTTTTTCTAAATTGGGAACTGTTAAAGCATGACTTTTGATTCAATGTCAATTATTTAATAGTGCATTCTATAACAAACAAAATCTCAGACATGCTGAATCCAATACTAAATCCAATACTGGCTAATAATAGAAAAATCACTGATTGCAGCAATTGACACAATGTTTACTTCATAACAGAATTGCAGTTATATCATGGGGGCCAGGTCACTTATTCATGTGAATCCTGGTTTTCTGCAGTGCTTTCCCAACTGACACTCTGAACAACAACAGCTGAAATCAAGCTCTTTTTCTCAGGGATAGTCCCTGGAAAGCAATGCTCTAACACTAGAAACAACAGTATGGCAGTGACAGCATACACTTTCATATGTTTCCAGTTTTTCAACGGTGCTTGGCTGGGCATTAAACTATGAAAGTATTCAACCTTTATCTTGAGAAGTTAGTGGATCATACCTTGTATCAAGTGGCCCCCATAAATGAAAAATAATCAAATAATAAAATAACTAGGAAAAATTCCAGTCACTGACACACAAGAGGGAAATAATGGCCCTGCATCGCCCAACTTTCTAAGAAATACAAACCATACATACCAAACATTACAATTCTAGGCCAAATGGTTTCGAACAGGACACTTTTTAAAGTTTTCTTAATAAAAACCCTTGAAAGTTGTAGTGAGGCCATATCTGACCAAAGAGCTATAATTACTTGAATCCTGGTAGAGGTCTACAACATCAAGCTACATATAAAATAACACAGGTCTAAGCCATATGGTTATAAAGAAGAATATTTTTAAAGTTACCTCAGCATAATGCCTCTGTAAAACATAAGAATTCCAAGATGGGGCTAAATTTTTAGTAAGTCAGAAGTGGTCAAGTACATGGAGCCATATACCAAATTTGAAAGCCCTAAATTTAATGGTTAGCAGCAAGAAGATTTTTAAAGTTTTCACTATATCAAACATTTTTTTATGACCCATGGGGTGGAGCTAATTCTGACAACAGGGCTTTAATTTGAACAACTTTGGAAGAGTTCTACTAGATGATAACACTCATAATATATTACAGCTGCTCACAGTCAGGAACAAGAAGATTTTTTTAGTTTTCACCGTATAAGCCCATGTAAAACTAGTGTTTTGTGGGGCAGGGCCACAATTTTAACAATCTATGTTGAGGTTCACAAGATAAATACATGCAAAATTTGGTAGCCCAAGGTCTTATAATTAAGAAGATGATTTTTAAAATTTCCACTATATGTAAGCCCATGGCTAAATTTAACCCTGGGCCATAATTTGAACAATCTTTGTAGAGATCCAGTATATAAAGCTACATACAAATTTGGTAGCCCTAGGCCTTATGGTGAGGAACAAGAAGATATTTAAAGTTTTCACTATAAAAGCCCATGTTAAACTTGACCTCAGGGTCGGGCCAATTTTGACCCAAGGGCTATAATTTGAAGAATCTTTTTAGAGGTCCATCAGATGAAACAACATGCCAAATTTGGTAGCCCTTAGCCTGACAGTTTCAAACAAAAATGTTTTGAAAGATTTTCAATATTTTTCAGTATTATTGCCATGGCAACCAATTTTAACTGGAACAAGAGGGCCATGATGGCCCTGTATCGCTCCACTGGCTTATAAATATAAACCATGAAGAGAAGTCTTCACTATATAAACCCTTATAAAACTTTGACCCCAGGCCTACAGTCGGACTAAATGGGGAATATGTGTATTAGAAGAATAACATGCTAAATTTGGGAGTTCTTGGCCTTATGGCTAGTAAAAAGACGGTTTCTTAACTTTTCACTCCATAAACCCATGTAAAACTTGTGATCCCTGGTGCAGGGCCAAACTTGATCCTAGGGCTGTAACTTGGGCCCTCTTTGTAGTTGTCCACTAGATAATGCTATAATTATGCAAAATTTGGTAGCCTAAGCCTTATGGCTATGTACACTAAGATTTAGAAGTTTTCCCTATGTAAGCCTATGTAAATCTTGTGACCCCCCCCCCACCCAGCATGAGGTCAAATTGACCCCAGGACTATAATTTGGGCACTTTTGGTAGACCCCAACTAGATCAAGCTGAA
This sequence comes from Tridacna gigas, assembly GCA_945859785.2. Lineage (NCBI taxonomy): Eukaryota > Metazoa > Mollusca > Bivalvia > Cardiida > Cardiidae > Tridacna > Tridacna gigas. The sequence goes on along the minus strand of OX244031.2, from coordinate 27,709,286 downwards.
TGCAAAATTTGGTAGCTCTAGGCCTTATGGCAAGGTACAGGTAGATTTTTAAAGTTTTCTCTATATAAGCCTATGTAAAACTTGTGACCCCTGGGGCAGAGCCAATTTTGACCCCAGGGCTATAATTTCAAGAAACATGATAGAGGTTTACTACATAAAGCTACATGCCAAGTTTGGTAGCCCTATGCCTTATGGTTTCAGACAAGAAGATTTTTAAAGATTTCCAACATTTTTCAGTTTTGTTGCCATGGCAACCAGAGTTTTTGAAGGAATCAAATTCTTTCAAGAAATTCTGAAGAGGACCATGGCAGGATCATTTCTGTGAAGTTTCATGAAAACTGGATGGGTAGTTTCAGAGAAGAAGATGTTTGAAATAAAAGTTAACGCATGGACGGACGGACGGACCGACGGATGGACGGACGTCCGCACGCACGCACGCACGCACGCACGCACGCACGGACGCACGACGGACACCGGGCCATGACATAAGCCCGCTGGCCTTCAGCCAGTGGAGCTAAAAATCAAGAAACTGTCAAGTTTCACTAACATCCGACCACAAATGTAGACTTTATCGCATAAACAACAAAAAGACTAAAAGACAGATGATGGAAACTATGCTATAAAATAATCTCTGCTGACCTTAGGCCAGTACAGTTAAAAAGTGCTTTTCTGCCAGCTTTGAGACAAACTACCATTGATTCAGCCACTTGTAACATGTGGTCTAAAGATGCTTTCAATATAAACAAGTTTAAAAATTTGTTATATAGTGAAAGAAGTATGAAATATTCAATTCTTTATGACAATATAAGAGAACACTACCTCAAACTTTACCACAATTGCAAACAATTACAGATAACAAGTTATAAAGTACGACTTAAAAGATGGTATATGCCTTGGAAAAGGTTGACAACATCATGGAGAAGAAAAGAAATGTCAGTCACTGTCATTTTTTCCTTTTGTAGAGACTATTTCAAAAGCCTTCTTTCAAAGAGTTTGTGAAAATTTGGGATTGTTTCATAAGGGTTTGAGAATTCAAGCAGAATGGTCACGCTTTAACCCTTAGCTACACAACAGTATCTTAGGCTGGTCCAAATTGAAAGCATTTAGCAAAAACAAATTAAATGTGGGTCGAATAATTTTAGCTTTTTTTCCGAAAGGTTAGAAAACATCATGGGGAAAGGTGAAAATGCTGGTTATCCACATTTTCTCATATTCCCACTGTGTTTTCAAAAATCTAATCTCCCAGGGTCGTTAAAACTTGGAATTGTGTTGTAATGGGTTAAGCCATAAACTAGACATGCACAAATAGAATGTAATAAAAAAAAAAAAATGCATTAGCCAATGAAATCTATGTATTTCTCTCTCTCCCCCCCCCCCACAAAAAAAATTATTCCAATCATGTATGCCACATACATAATCATGCATAATGAAATTCATCACAATTGTGCAAGAAAAACAAGATGCCGTTCTCTTTGTTTGTAGTAAAAAACTTAACAAAGGAAGCCTTGAAAATGTGGAGACTTTGACATAGAGAGGAGTTTATTTTACCTCATTTTCAACAGTATTTAACTCTTTACCAATACCAGATGACAATATTTTGTATTTGTAATGATAGCACTTGCAGAAGACAAATGTCAATCAAATGTTTGAACTTTTCTTAGAAATGATAGTAAACATTGTGGGAAAAGGTAGAAAATACTCATTACCAGCATTTCTCCTTTCTCTAACAATGTTTTCTAACAATGCCCTCATCCACAGGATTGTTACATGGGATCAGTTAGCACAAAGTTAAGCCATATCACCAGAAATGGAAGGATTAAAACCAAAACCTGTCTTGTCCCAAAAATTAATTTAATCATGTAGCATAATGTCCTGAGCAATGCTCTGTGAAAAGGGAGCTTAATGCATCTGCAAAAAGTACTGACCAAGGTCAGCCTGCGTGGACGCACAGGCTTAACCTAGATCACTATTGGTCAATTTTCTGAATGCCAAAGGACCAGTCTAACTCATAACTCTGTTGTTTAAAAAAAGTGGCAATTTTGGATCCATAATGGTATGTGATGACTTGCGTGATATCATGTATCACAGCTACATTAAGCCCCCTTTTGACAGAGTAGTATGGCTCAATCACTTTATCTTGCAGTGGATCATTTTTGAAAATATAGTATCCAAAGGAACAATTACTAAAAAATGATTAATTTGTCCTTTTACAACAATTTTTCAGCATGTATTGAGCCTTCACCAAACAAGGATGGCCTTTATAAACACTGTTTGAAAAGGAGAAGATTCAGGTAACCATCATTTTATCCTTTTCCTTAAATGTTTTCTACCCCTATCTCAGATTTTAAGTTCATTAGTATCACCTTTGAATGTGCTGTCTGCAGATGTTTTCAATGCAGGAGAATTTAAAATGAGTTGCTCAGGGAAGAGTTGAACTTTCATTCATGTTGTTTGGCAGTTATATCAACAGACGTTTTTAAAAATATGAACAATGCTCTGTGAAATGGGGGCTTAATGAATCTGCAAAAAGTATTGACCTGGGCCAATACTTTTCACTATTGGCCAATTTTCTGTATGACCAAGGACCAGTCTACCTCATGGTTCAGTAGGTTGTTTGACAAAGAGCATTTTATGAATCACAAATTATGTGATGTCCGCATTGGTACAATGCATCACGATGATGGATTAAGCCCCCTTTTAACAGAGCATGGCTCATACATTGCAGTAAACTTATTTCAGGTGACAAGTTAACCACAAAAGGTACACTTACATCTAACCTGCTGCCCTCATTCTGTGAATGCAATACTTGTAACATGTCCACTTTCTCTGACCTGTCTTGAACCTGCAAGCAATAATGTCCACAAGGTTTAAGCTTCACTACAAAATCCGGTGTTTCCTAGTCCATAATAAAGAAGTCTTTTGAAACCTTTGTGAAAAATGTTTCTACCTTTCCATTCCCAAATCAAACAAATTAATCATTTACCAAACAATTGTAAGTTTTAAACAGACTATCAATTTCTTTGACAAAAAATTTCAAATTTTTGTAATTTTTGCCTTTTTTCATCAACAATTAAACCATGTGCCAGTATCTAAAAACAGTAGGAAAAAAGTTTTTGAGAGTGAAACAAACACTTTTGTCCTATGTCAAAGCCAGTCGTGCACTAACAACAGAAAGTGTGTTCCATTGTAAGCACCTGTATATGTCACATGTTCATACTTCCGTCATTGGCATTTGTCACATGCTCCTCCTGCTAAAACAACTTGCTGTCTTACTTAACATGTCGCTAAATCAACAGCAACAGTGTATCAATGTGTCAAGTTTTTAAATCATTTGGCCTAATATTAAGTCTGAATACAAAAGACTTTAACAAATCTTACAAAACATTTAAATTCGCAAATATCATATTGTTTAAAGAATAAAGCACTGGCTTTGAGGTGCAGATGTACTTTAAAACTTGTCCAGATTTATAGGGTGTAAAGCATATAGCGGGTTAAAAATTTGTGGGTTCTTTTCTTATCATATAATCCAGAAGCAAATTCTTAGCATAATAATATGGTCGATAAACTAGCATGAATGGATGACACATTCAACATCATAGAATATAGCTCAATTCCTGCATAGGTAATTTAACGAATACAATCATGTCCTACCGATGTTCTCGTACCCAGTGTCTATTTTTAGCAATGGCATAAACCATGTAGCTTTACACAGCCTTTTCACACAGCCTTTTTACATGAACACAGCAACAAATGTATGCTGTTTGGCTAGTTGTAGGTTGACATTTACCCATTCAATGTTTTATGGAATTTATACACTTGTGCACATTAGATAATATGATTCTCATTGTTGAGTAGCATTTTCTGCGCTAAAAGATTTCTTCCGTCATAATTTTGTTTACGCGTGCTTGAAAAATCATGTGAGTGACCTTAAATTAGATTTATATTGTTACTAGCTGGATAGAAAAATAGAAGGAACTTCTTGTAGAAATGACAAATTCTTCTTGCTTTCAAGCCTTATTCTTCACAGACTCATCTCATGATACCCCTTATCAAAACAAAATACATTATTTTGTCAATTTCAAAAATTAACTTTCATTTTGCATTTTCACTGTGTGGCTATCAGTCCCTTTAACTCTTTACCAAACAACAATATTTTGGAATCAACAGCATTGAAAGCATATGCAGACAACAAATAAATTGAAGTTCAAATGATGACTTCTGTCTTTAATTGGATAGGAAACATGGTGGGAAAAGGAGAAAACACTTTCACAAGTGCTCTCCCTCAAGGTCATTAAACGTCAGGCACCTATGGTGCAGGGTTAACAACCCTGACAAAGAAGGCTAGTGGAAACATAGTGGGGAAGGAGAAAACACTGGTAACCAACATTTTCTCCTTTTCCAACCATGATTTCTTTTCTTTCAAAAGCAAATCCTATTATCTGGATCAAATCTAATTTGTTGTCTGCAAAGGCTTACAATTCTGATGAAATAAATTATTCTTCCGTTTTGTGAAGAGGTATGAAACAGTCATGTTCTGTGTAGTCTGCAAATTTGGACAAGTCTCAAAAATATTTTTGTTTTGTATAGAGTTAACAAAATGTGTCACTGAGAAGTGACTGTTGCCCCTGAAAATAATATAACATTTTCCTGTGAGCTATGAACATGAACACTGACTATAGACACAACTTTTACAAACACTCCTGACCGTGCCATGACCTTGACCTTTGACCAATGACATGCAACACATTGTTTATATATGGTTTACAATTCTGCCAAGTTATACTAAATTCATGGTGCACTGAACGAAATGTGACCTTGTTGTGACCTTGACCTTTAACCTACAGACATCATTCTTGTGCATGACACATGTCTGACATCTCTATGTGGTTAACATTTGTGCAAAGTTATTCTGAAATTAAGTGATAGAGAAAAAATTATGGCCCAGGCACAACAATGAATGGACAGAAGGACTGACTAAACAAAAGCTATATGCCCACGAAAAATTAAGGAGGGGGGGGGACATAAAAAGCAGTCACAAACAAACTGTTATATTATGTTTTGATTGTTGAACATCTTTTACTATGTTTTAATGACTCTTTAGAAAAACGCCTATGAAAACATTGTAAAAAAAGACAAAATGCTGGTAATCCGCATTTTCTTCATTTCTCACGAGCTTTCATATCTTATTATAGAACTTAAACTAATTTATATCAATTTCTCAACTGTCATTGTCTGAGGATTACTTCAACCTATGATTTGTAATTTGGGAATGGGTTAAGAGCTGATCTAAATCTACAAACTCAACATGAGTGCTTCATGCCAATCTCTGCATCTGTGGTATTAAAAACATTCTGGTCTATTTAATTTCACTAATTTTTGATACATATAGTAATGTTCTGTTCATGGCACTTTTCATTTCTTATACAGTATTATACAATGATCTACTTATTTTGTGTATCTCTTTCCAGTACTGTATCAGAAAGTAATTCTGCCACTTAAAACTTTATCCCAATTTTCCACTTTTACTATGTTATGTTTGTGATACTGTACTTACAGGTGGTAATTCTTCCAAAATCATCAACTCTTTATGTACAAAAAAACAGTCCTCTTGTAAAACATCAGCTTTCTTAAGCATATTAGTCATTTCAAATGTCTTCTCTCTTTCTATGCTGAGATCCTCAGCAGTATGGTCAGGCTGGGATTTCAATTCTTCACAGTGCACTTTTAGTTCTTCAATATCTTCATATTGACCATGAAGTCTATTTAGCAGTTCAGATTTCTCCTCTGAAAGTGTACATTTTTCCTGTTCTATCTGCTCCTTTTCCTTCACTTCCTCACCATATTCTCGTGATTTTTCTAAATCTTCTTTCAGTGTTCTAATCTCAAGTTCTTTTTCTTCCATGCACTGAGATAATTCTATGTTATGCTGAATAAATTCTTTTTCAATCATTTCCTTTTCAGACATTAGCTTAGAATAATTAGCTCCTAATACATCTGCTAATTCCTTTGTGTTATCTAATTCCATTTTCAATTTCTCTAATGATTCTTTCATGGTTGCAGTGACTTTTTCATTTTCAACCAACTCTAATTTCTGAGATTCATACTGTATACTCAATTTCCCATATTTTTCATCCAACATTTCAAAATTTGCAGTTTTTTCTACAAGAATTACCTGCAGTTGTTTCTTTTGTTCAGCAATATCTTCAAGACAAGATTTCAATTTCTGTATAGTTTCTTGACTTTCAAGATTTTCTTTTTCCTTCACAGTTGTCTTCTCTATCAAGTCCGACAGGGTCTTTTTGAAATTCTGAACCTGAAGTAACAGCTGGGATAATACTGCCTTTTCTGACACAGATTGATCCTGAATGTCTGTAAATGCAGACTGCAGAATCCCTACCTCTTGTTTTTTTGCAGCTATCTCCTCTTGGAACTCCTCATGCACCAACTGAAGCTCTTTCAGGCAAGTTAATAATCTATTTATTTCTTCATTTTTTTCCAAAATATTTTGTGATAATCTTTTTGTTGATTGCAAATGTGTTTCTATACTATTATCACAATTCAGAATGTACCCTTTCATTTTTTCTAATTCCCTTAATTGGTGTTCTTCTTTTTCAGCCATTTCTCTTTTTGACAGCTCAAGAACTTCATGTAATCCATCATTTACAAGCTGTAATTCTCTGAGACTCTCTGTGCACATCTCAAGAGATTTTTCTTTTTCAGTCAATTTTTCATGAAGATCCTTTGAATCTGTATTAACAGTGTCAAATTTTGATTCCATGGAGATTAACATTTTTGTTATCAATTGATTTTCCTCCTCTCTCCTGTCAACTTCATTTAGTAACTGTTCAATTTCTTCTTCAAGTGCATCAGTATGAGAAGATGATACAGACTGACTTTCAAATAGTGTATTTTCCAATTTGAGATGTGAGTGTTTATAAATTTCTAATTGTGTTACTTCACTTTGCAATTCTTCAATCTGAGAATTCAAAGCATCTTTTTCTGTTTCCAAAGCAACAACTTTCTCCAAGGATTTCAATTCTGCATTTTCAAGTTGCACTTGGAGTATCTGACATTCTTTTCTTCTAGCTTCTATTTCTTCATTCAAAGATTCATTTTCCTTAGTTGCCACCTCTAATTTCATTGCACAATTCTCAAAGATTTCCAACTGCTGTTTAAATTTTACCTGTAATTCTTCCTGCTCTTTTTTACATGCATCTTCACTAGTCTGCTTCTCTACGAGGGTGCTTTCCAATTTTTCAAGTGTATTTCTGTACTCTTCTTGAACTGTTCTATAATTATCATTCAGCATGACATTTTGTTTATCAAGATCAAATAATTTTTTATCCTTCTCTTGCAACATTTTGTCACACTGCTTATTGTATCTTTCTTTCTCTTCACATTTGACTTTGAATTCATTCACCCATTGAAATTGCTCTAGAAGCTGTTTTTCTATTTCAGCTTTCTCACCTGATATACTGACAATGTCCTGTAACAATATATCTCTTTTTCTGTATTCTGATAATAACTTATCATTTAAATAAACATTTTCACTTCTTATGCTATCAGTCTCTTTTGTATAATCAGTAATTTGTTGTTCTAACATTGCTATCTGTGTTTTAAATGTCAAATTCACTTCCCCATTTTCTATTTCCTTTTGCATGAACGAGTCTTTCATTTCTGTATGTTCTTTTACTGCTTCAATTAACTCAAGTTGTACCTTTTCCAAATGTGCTTCTCTATTATCTAGTTCTGTTTTGAGCACAGCATTTTCTTTCTTTAGGGATTCTATATCATTTGCATATCTATCTAAAATTTGTTTCAAATCTGTCTCTTTGACTTCTGCTTCATCAAGTCGCTCTTCCAATCTTGTTACTGTTCCTTCACAAGCACTTGCATCTACTTTCATTTTCTGAATTACTTCAGAAAATGAGTATTTCTCTTCTAGCAATTTATCTATTTCATCTTTCAGAAGGTGTAATTGCAGATCTTTTTCTTTAATTTGATTGTACAAGTCTTTACTTATGCATTTTGAGTTAGACAAACCTTCTTGTAAATCAGAAACCTGCATACTTGAAACTTCAGCTTCACTTTCCAACTGTTTTATTTTAGCACTTCTCAATTCAAGCTTTTCTCTCAATTCAGATTCTATTTCTTGTGCAACCAAGAGATTTCTGTCTAGTGTTTCTTTATCCAAAGTAACGGTAGTCAATTCAGAATCTTTTAATTCTACTTTTGCTTGTAGCTGTGACAATTTTTCTTCGCACAGATGTAATGCATTTAAACTTTTCTCCAATTCCTGATCACTTTTTGAGCATCTAAGTAACAAGTCTTGTTTTTCTAATGAAAGGGATTCAAGCTGGCAATTCTTATCACTTAAAGTCTTCTCAAGGTCTGTAGAAGAGATCTGTAATTCATCATAATCATTACTGAGAATCCTGTATCTTTCCTGCTCAGATGTAAGTCTGTCAGATGTTTCATCTAAATTTTGATTTAATGAACTCACTCTGTTTTCTAACTCATCCCTTGAAGCTTCTGTGTTCCTCAAATTTGATAAAGCATCTGCTAACTTTGACTGAAGCGTGTTTTTTTGAGTATTACACACTTCCATCTGACTAACTAGTTCGTTGACATTTTCAGACAGCAGCTCAATTTTCAAATCTCTCTGCTCCTTCACTTTACTCAGATTACTGTCTAACTCTTGCACATTATTGATAAGATTGCTGATTTCATTATCTTTTTCCACAATAATTTGATTCAAACCTTTTATCATCTCATTTTGTTTCTCAAATTCAAGTAATCCATTACTTTTTTCATCTTCCATCCTTTCAATATCCTGCTCTTTAGATGACAATTCTGCAGTGAGAGCATTGATCTTTGCTGTAACGTTTTCAATACACACTTTTAAATTCTTATTTTCCTCGTCTAAACCATACTTCTGATTCTGTAGTTCACTAATAGTAAGGCTAAAGTCTTTACATTGTTTAGCTGTAACTTCACCTGTATCTTTCAAATCGTCTATATCCTCCAGCTGTTTCTCTATCTGCAGTTCATTTTCAGCAACTTCGTTTTCAAGCTCTAATTTAATGCTAAGCACAGAGTTATAATCTGATATCTTTTGTTGAAGCTCCAAATTAACTAAAGACAGTTCTCTCTTACATGTGCTCAACTCTAAATCAAGTTTCTGCTTTCCCATTTTCAATTCTTCTAACTTTCCCAATGCTTCCTCAACTTCTAATTCAAGACTTCTCTTAATTTCTTTCAGAGAATCTATCTCAACAAGAGCATTATCATAGTTTTCCTCAGCAACTCCTAACTTCTTCTTAAAGTCTTCTTTCTCAGACACTTCTTTCTTCAATTGTTCTTCCTTTTCAGCAAAACAAACTTCTTTACTACTCTTCAAGGCAATTACATCTGTGAGTTCTTTCTTTGTTACCAATAAAGTCTGCTTGTATGATTCAATTTCGGCATTTTTGTATCCTAATTCATTTTCAGCCCGTTGTAGTAATCTTTGCTTCAGCTCAAATTCAAGACAGAGTGATTGGTGGCCAATTTCTAAATCTGACAAAGTCTTTTTAAGTTCAGATATTTGATTCTCTTTCATTTCTACATCAAAAAGAGCCTTTTCATAGCATGTCTTGATATAATCCAATTCAGATGAAACATTTTCCGCCTTTTTTTCTAAACTCTCAATAACATTACTTGCAGATTCCAGACGATGTTGTAATTCATCTACATGACCATTTATTTCATCATTGTTTTCATAAAGTTTTGAATTCTCATCTCTTAACTCATGGGCAACTTCTGCTATTTCTGTATACATAAGCTTATTCTGTTTGATTTCATCCTCTAAATCATCCTTTTCATGCCGAAGTTGCTTACAATCAAACTGTAGCTGCCCCATTTCAGCTTTTAATGAATAAATTTGTTCCTCTTTTGTTAACATATGTGCATCTAATATTTCTAGTTTTACCAAAACTAGCTGCATGTCTTTATCTTTCTGTAAACATTCACTCTCTCTTGCAATTTTCTCTTGACGGGTGTTTTCCAGATCTTTTCTTAATTCCCTTTCAAAAACTACAAAATCTTTTTCTACAATATTTTTCTCTGTAACTCTCATTTCTGCAGTCTTTTCTGTTTCTTGCAATTCTGCTTTCACTGCTAAGAGTAATTTCTCTAACTTGACTGTAAAATCATCCTTTTCTTCACTTACTTTCTCAATTGCCTCACATTTTTCTGTCAAAACAGTTAGTTTTTCTTCTAGGTTGTGTTTCTGTTGTTCAACCTCAGCTAAAGAGGATTGCATCTTAGAAACTATGGCTTGCAGTTTGTTGCAATTCTGAACACTTGCTTTCTTTTCATCTGAAATTAAAGCTATTTCTTTTCGAATTGTTTCACTTTCATCCTCAAGATTACGAAGATGTGCTTGCAAGATTTCATTTTTTTCTGTCATGGTTTTCAAACTCTCCTTGGTACTAGTCAAATTACAATGTAATGTATCCACTTCAAGTTTAAGATTCTTGCATATTTTCTCTTTCGCTTCACTCTGTGTTTCAAGCTCGAATAGCCTATGATTTAAACAGGTTTCCTTAAAGAGTAATTCTGAACTCTGCTGGGTTAACTTATGAACTTCTTCATTTAACCTGCTATTCTCTTCTCTCATTGATTTAACCTGATTCTCAAACTGACAAACTGCTGTTGCAAGTTTTTTGTTTTCTTTTAGTAAAGATTGTTCCCTTTCCTTCAAAATCTCATGCTCGTGCTTTAGCAAATCATACTGCTGTACACATCTTGTTCCGTTTTCCTTCTCCGCTGACATTCCTTGGGATAATTCAGCTATCTGTTGTTTCATACGGCACATCTCTTCATTCTGCTCTGTGACTCTATTCATCAGAAGTTTAATTTCATTTTCCAATACAAATATTTTTTTATTTGCTTGGTCATAGTCTTGATTCATTTTATCTATCATTTTGGTATATCTTTCTTTAATATCTACAATTCCCTTTTTATTCTCCTCATGGTCTAACTCTGATGCTTTCAAGGCAACTTCAAACTTATTCTTCTCCTCAACGAGACTTTTCTGCAACTCCAGAATTTGGGTTTCCTTTTCTTCTGCTAAACAATAATAATTTTCTAAGTCTGCTGTAACTGAGCTTACTTTTTCATTCAACTTAATAATCTCTTGACATTTATCTTCCAAACTAGTTTCAATTGAAAGTGTCTTTTCTTTGTAAAACACTTCAAGCTCATTCAAATTATTCTTTTGATCAGATAATGTTTTCAAAAGCTGTGATTTCTCATCAACAAATGCTTTTATCTGTGTTTCATATTCCTTTGAACCTAGTTCAAGCTTCGCTATATCACATCCTAATTTATTGATGGTTGTATTTTTGTTATCAATTTCTTTACTTAGTTCTTCCACTTTTGTCTTAAAAAAAGCACTATCCTGCTTTTGAAGTATCTTGATTTTGTTCAATGCCGATTCACAAGATGTAAATTTTTCTACCATATTTTCAATGTTCTCTTCAAGCTGTAGTATTTGACAGACAAATTTTTCAATTTCTATACTTTTACAGCTAATGTCAGATTCATATGCCTTTATCTGCAGTGCATGGTTTATCTTCAACGTGTCATTTTCACTTTCAATAATTACAATGTTTTCTGTTTTTTCTAGCACTAAATCTTCCAAATCAACAATCTTTTGTTTCGCATCTTCTAATTCTCTATTCAATCCATCCACTGTGCCTGCCAGGCAATCCAAGTCTGTATCTTTTATTTTCAACTGTTCTAAAGTAGAAGCTAATTCACCTTGTGCAAGCTCTAATCTGACACTTTCTTTTTCTAATTTTTCTTGAAGCTTGTGCATCTTTTCCTTGGCCAATGTTTTTTCTTTTTCAAGTCTCATTTGTAGGTTTTTACATTCTGTGATTGACTCTTCAACCTGAGTCTCAAACTTGTAAATTCTTTTATTGCAGTCAGCATGGCCTTCTTGAAAAGATGCCAATTCATATTTTAAAGATCCCATGGAATCTTCAAATCGTGACTTCTCTATATCAAAACTACTTTTGAGACATTTATTTTCTAACCTACATTTTGAAAGTTCAGTTTCTAAAGAAGCTATTTTAGTATCTGATTCTAAACAGTGTTTCCTAATTGAGTTACACTCATCAACAACACTTTCCAGTTTCCATGTGGTGTCACCATATTGTTTCAATATGTCTCTCTGTAATTCCTCTATAGCTGCCTTTTCATGATGCAAAGAGTCACATTCTATTTGAAATGACATCAACCTTTGAAAGAGATTGTCATATTTCAGTTTGAGATCAACATTTTCTTGACTAGTTAAACTTAATACATTTTCAAATTGAGACACTTGGTCCTTCAGGCATTTAGTTTCATTCCTGAGTGATTTTTCATCATTTAATACTTTTTCAATCAATTGCTTTAAGCTAGTAAAATCACTTTCAAAATCAAATATCTCTGATGACCACTCCATGCTTATCTTCCTTAATTCTATAGACTTCAAGCCTAATTCTGAGACAGAATCACTATTCCTGGAAAAAAATTCATCAGTCAATCTAGTGCTGCTTTCAATATCATTTCTCAAAGATCTTATCATTTCCTTTATACCATTTTTCACAGTATTATATTTTTCATCATTGTTATCAATTGTTTCTGTAAGAGTAGCAATCTCTTGAACCTTTGCATGTATTTCTTCTGCATGGTAATCTTCACACTTTTTAATTAAAATTTCTTTTTGATCCAAGCTATTTTCTAATTCTTTTCTCAAGTACACTTCACAAGATAGGGCTTTTTTCAACTCTTGTATCTCTTGACACTTGCTTTCTAGATTTGTTGTATGGCAAACATTACTTTGCTCAAGCGATGCTTTGAGATTTGAAACTTGATTCACTAGCTGACTCTTCTCTGTCTCTAATAAACTTGTTTTAGAGTTTTGGCAAGAAAGTGAGTTTTCTAGAACTCTAATTCTGTCTGTCAATTTGATATTTTCGTTGTCCTTGGAGTCAATGTCTTTTTTAAACATATCCTTATCTGCTTTAACTGTCATCAACTCAGATTGTACTTCAGTAAGTGAGTTTGCATAATGCTCAATTTTTTGTTTCAGTTGACTTGATTCACTCTCATGCAAATCTAGTACTTCAATTTTTTCATGTGTTACAGTCTCAATTTCTCTTTCTAGCTTTGTAATGGACCCAAGCATTACTTCTTTTTCCTTGACAGAATATTTAATTTTGTCTTCAAGAGAAGAATTCAGTTCACCCATATCTTTAATTTCAGCATCATATTTCTCAATCAATTGATTCAGTTCATATTTCAGCCTGTTAATTTCTTTTGTCTTTTCATCCACAAACAGAGAATGCTGTCTTTGTAATTGTTCATGCGAATCACTTATCACCTTGAACTCTTGTTCTTTACTATGCAAAGTGCTTTTTATCTCAGTTGATATATTTCTTTCCTCTAATACCAATGTGTTAAGTAAACAAATTTCTTCGTCTTTTGATCCTGAAAGTTCCTTTTCATCTCTCAAACATATTTCATAATGACTTAATTTTTCAGACAATGAATGTAATTTCAATTCCAGTTCTTCCACCAGAGTAGCTTTCCTGTGAATATCTTTATCCACAGATTCAATGGAATGTTTTTGCTTAGCATTTTCCTCTAATATTTCATCCAACCTTGTGTATAATCTTTCCTTTTCATTTTCAAGTTCAGATATCTTAGTCAAACATTCTTCTTTTCTAGCCTCTAAAGAGTCAATGTACTGTTGCTGTTCCAATGCCTTTGATTCAAAAATTTCCCTCTCATTATACAAAACATTTAACTTTTCTTTTATGTTGTCTAGACCAGAAGTAAGATTACTTTTATCTTCCTTAAGTCTAGCATTACATTCTGAAAGCTTAAGTATCTGTTCACTGAATTTTCTTTCATTTTCACTTTTTTCCTTAGACAATTCATCCACCATGTCGATATAATTACTAATTTCATCATTTTTTCCTTTTAACACTTCCTCGGTTTCTAGGATATGTTCATGCTGTTCTTTGATTTCTCTTTCCAAGTCTTTCTTCATTCTGGCATACTTATGTTCACTCCTCTGAAATATGTCAATTCTAGATTCCAGACCACTAATGATGTTTTCTAGTTTTTGAAGATCCTGTGACAAGACACTTCCCTCATTCTCAGATTGAGTGAGTTTTCCTTCTACCTTAACCTTTTCCTCTTTTACTTTCTCATATTTACATTGAATTTCTGATACAGTACTTTGAAAAGAAATATTTTTTTCATGCATAATATCACATTCATGCTGCTTTTCAGACATTTGCTCATGCATCAAATTACATTCATGTTGAATATCACTAACCTGTAAAGTGAGGGTGTCTTTCTCCTCTTCCAACTGTTTGTTATGTCGTTGTAATTCAGCAAGTTGTACATCAATATTTGACTTCATTTCTTTCCTCTGAACTAATTCTTCCAGAGCATTATTCAGTTCAACCTGAACATCATACAATGCTGATTTATGAATCTTTTCAAGAGAGCTAATGTCATCAGTTAGCTGTTGATGAGCAATTTCCTTTTCCTGTAAACTTTGCAAGTGAATACTACACTGTTCCTCTAAACCATCTTTCACATTCTGTAGTGTGCTCAACTGTTTTTCTAAATTTCTACATGAGTCATGTAAGCGCTGAACGTCCTCCGATTTTTCTATCAGAGAATTATTTAGGGTATCAACCTCCTGAGAAAGTGTTTTAACAGTATGTTGTTGCTGATCATGTTCATGGCACTTTTGATCAAATTTAATCTGAAGTTGATTCACTTCGTCCTCCTTGGTAAATGCAGAATTTTCCAATGTCTTAAACCGTTCATTTAACATTTCTTTGTCACTTCTTTCTTCATCCAACTCAGATTTTAAACGTTGTATTTCTAACTCGTATTCATCTATTCTAGATTCTGACTTAGTTAATTCATTTCTAATTGATTCAATATTTTCTGTCAATGTAGTCAACAAACTCTCCTTTTCGTCAATGATTCTCTGTAGTTCAACCTGAATTGTACTTATTTCAGTATCTTTTTCTTTCATTGCTGAACCATTTCTTTCTTTTACTTCAGATATTTGAAGGTGTAAATCTTGAATAATATTCTCAAGGTCTGCACATTTCTCATCCTTCAGTTTCAGTTCAGCAATGAGCTTCTCTCTCTCCAATTTCATGTCAGAGCACTGATGTTCAAGATTTAAAATTTCATCCAACAAAGACTTCATTTTAGACTCAAACTCTTCTCCTTTAACTGTTTGCCCTTTGTGTAAAATTTCTATTTCACAAGTTTGTTGTTTGCACTGCAAATCCCTCTGTTCTAATGATGACCTTAACTCAGTTATGTCTGATGATAATTTCTCAACTTCCTGTTCATATCTACTTATTTCTTCTCCCTGTGTCACAGTGACATTCTTATATGACAGCAACAATCCTTTCATTTCTTTGAAGTCAAGTTTAAAATCAGAAACTTCTTTTACGTAACACTGTTTGATATGTACTAATGCTGACTTTAACTCTTTTGTGCACTTTTTCATATCACTGGTCTTACTCAGGTAGTCTCCAATTGAAGCTTTTAAATCAGCATTGCATGAATTGAGTTCACTGATGTATGTCTTTGCATAAGAGAGATCACAGCTATCTTGAATATCACAGTTCTCAAAGAGGAATGCACTTATATCACATTCTAACTTTTTAACATTTTTACTTAAAGACTCATTTTCACAAGTTAATTCTTTTAATTTATACTGCATGCCATCGTGTTGCCCTGTTATTTGTAATATTTCTGATTTGAAAGACTCAATCTCTTGATTTTTTGACTCAACTTCCTCAGACAATTCTACAACCTTGACTTGTAGCTTGGAAGTATCATCAAACAGTTTGTTTGAATCCTCTCCTGCCTGCCTTAAAGACTCTTTTTGTACATCCGATTCACTTTTTAATACTGAAAGTTCTTGTTTCAATTCACCTATGGATACTGTCTGTTCATCCTGAAATGAAATTGTTAACATATATCTATGGGTTTGCAAGGGAACAAATTCCAGTTAAAATAATCTGATCAGATTCAAAGCACTAATACCATGATGACTGAAACTGAAACCCAGAGAAAAAGATGTATATTTTTATCAATAAAAAGGCCATTGGCCCTAAAGCACTCACCTGAGTAAAGTTATCTATGGGTGAAAAAGGTGAAGAGATCCTGGTTTTAATGATGTAAGACACATAAGTGTTCGTAACCTACTTTTGACATGGCCAAATTTTGAACTTGTCCAAGACATATGGTAATCAAGGCAAACATCGGACCCAGTTTCAAGAGTATCTGGCTGAAGATTTGGCCCAGTGACCTACTTTCTTGCCCAATGTGACCCAATTTCAACTTGCCCAAGATCTCATGAAGACAATTATTCTGACCAAGTTTCACGAGCATCAGGCTGAAAATGTGGCTTCTAGGGTGTACACAAGGTTTTTCTAAGATTTGGCCCTGTGACCTAGTTTTTGACTGGACATGACCAAATTTCAATTCTGTCCCAGATACCATGAAGACAAACATTCTGACCAAGTTTCTTAAGTAGCCTGCTGAAAATGTGGTCTCTAGAGTGCATACAAGGTTTTTCTAAGATTTGACCCTGTGACCTACTTTTTGACCCAACATGACCCAATTTCAAACCTGTCTAAGATATCATCAAGACAAACATTCTGATCAACCTTCATCACCATCAGGCTTAAAATGTGCCCTTTTTACTGTGCACGCAAGGTTTTTCTAAAATTTGGCCCAGTGACCTACTTTTGACCCATCATGACCCTATTTTGAAAGTGTCTGAGATATCATCAAGACAAATTATCTGACCTAATTTCATGAGTATCAGGCTGAAAATCTGGCTTCTAGAGTGCACACAAGTTTTTCTAAGATTCGGCCCAGTGACCCACTTTTTGACCCAACATGACACAATTTCAGACTTGTCTGAGATATTATCAAAACACATATTCTGACCAAGTTTATGAGTATCAGGCTGACAATGTGGCCCCTGGGGTGCACACAAGGTTTTTCCAAGATTTAGCACAGTGACCTAGTTTTTTACCAATGTGACCCAATTTTAAACTTGTCCAAGAAAAACATTCTGACCAAGTTTCATGATTATCTGATTGAAAATGTGGCCTCTAGAGTGCACACAAGGTAAATGTTGATGATGACGGCTGACGGACATCGCACTATCACAAAAACTCACCTTGAGCACTTCATACTCAGGTAAGCTAAAAAGAGTACACTCTCTTCTTTATAATATAAAACATGCAACAATGGAAAACAATAAAGGTGACCATTTTCACACTTATTCTTTCTGTAATTTCCAAAGGCTTTCTATATTCAGGAAAAAAATAAACATCGAAAATACATTCATGTTCATGCAGGTCCTTTGCCCAAAATGATTTGCAGTGTGCTCATTTCAGGCTTGCCCATATAATGCCTACCACAACTAAAGTATGTCTATAGATAATGACAATCAAGATCAGTATAAAAAGGACATGCTGTCTGATCTAAGACCTATTCTGTTCTATACTTTATGATATAATGCAACAAAGAAGCTGTCACACTACTATATGTGGGTCTTTTTATCTAGTAAAAATATATCCTTTTCATTCAAATAACACTCTATAGGTGATGGTAAAGTAAGTTTCAGCTGTAACAATTTCAGTCTGTGAAAAGTATCTGATAGTTTTAAAGAAAAACAGTCCTTGCCTGCTTAATCAATACTAAAGCATCAAAATGTCTTTTGCATAAGCCTACACTAGTACATGTATATGCCTCGGCTATTCCATTTGATTTTTAAAGTACATAATATATGGGTCATGAAAAATTAGAAAAGCAAACTTGAAAGAAAAAAAATACTAGCATTGCAATGTAAATTATTTGCAAGCTTACTAATATGCAGTCTTGCAGATAATCAATCTAAAGTTATTAATTCATCAAACTTTAAGTTTTACTTATTTTACAAATAGGCATTTGAATAGGAATAATATATCAAGACACTCTACTGAAAGTAGTCTGATCTTGTGGCTTCAATGTCGTATATACCATATGTATTTTTTTGCCAAAAAAAAAAGTCTCAAAATTGTATCAGTTGGGTTGTTTGAGTGTCTTATCTATTGATTCTTCACTATTAAGTGTTAAGTCAGGACTTTATTATTAAAACATTGTATCATTTGGGTTGTTTGAGTGTCTTATCTATTTATTCTTCACTATTAAGTGTTAAGTCAGAACTCTTATTATTAAAACTTGGGCTACATTCCTTTAATCCTTCAAAAAACAATCCTCTGTTTTAAAGATCCTGACAAGGAAAGCTTTTGAAAGCATTGTGGAAAAAGAAGAAAATGGACGTAACCAGCATTTTTACCTTTTCCCACAATTTTGGGTGCAGACAAACTTTCGTTACATATCAGTCATTTTTTAATTTGTCTTCTGCAAATGTTTTCAATTCGGACAAGTCTAAAATTATGTTGTCTGGTACTGAATTAACCAGTCCTTTGCACTGATACAGTTTAATATATTTGTGTGCTGATACAGTTTGATTTATTTGCAGCATATCAAAACATGATGAACAGAGAACTTTTACTGATATTTTCTCTTGAAAGATTTTGAAATATCATGAGCAATGTTCTGTTAGATATTGTATGGAATTCTTTTCGAAACTGTATGTGAGAAAATGGCAGAAAAATCTCTGTGACTTGAAAATTATACATTAATGAATGTACTTTGGAGAGAAAATGAAAACAAGAAAGAAGGATGGGTGAGGGAAGAAATTAAATACATTTGGTTTAGGAAAGAGCAAAAAAAAAGCAAAATACCCCTTTTAGTATAACACTTTCATAAACTGCAACAATGGCAAATACAAATCATATGCAGAGTTGACTGACTGTATGGTGTTTAATGCCATTTTCAACATTGTTTCAGTTATATCCTGGCAGGCTATACAAAGTCCTTCAAGCAATTTATACATTGCTTCTCCAGGCTATACAAAGTCCTACAAGCAATTTATACAATGCTTCTCCACAATGTATTAACCCTTTACTGAAAGACGAAATCTCAATTTTAAAATGAGAGGATTTGCAGACAACAAAGAAGTTGATGTGTCTCAGTTGATTGGATTCATTTTTGAAGGGTTAAAAAACATTGTGAGAAAATAGTTTCAAGAATTTTCTCCTTTTTCAACAGTATTTTCAAATGCCATATGCCTCATGGTTACTAAAACATGGGATTGTTTATTAGAGGGTTTTTGCCGTTTCTATGACAATACTGAAACAACTATTCTGATTTCTATTTAGCATTTGGACAAGCAATCAAAACTGCTGTTACACCTTTTACTTCTTTTAATAGCAGTTAGTACATGCACCTCAAATTAACTCTTTCATTACCAACGATGACTTAAGTAGCTTTTGCGGATGGTGTAGATCAAGATCAGACTGCACAAAATGTGCAGTCTGATCTTTGATCTACACCATCCGCTATGTAGTACTTTCCTATGACAATAGCCATCTTCAATAGCACTGGAAATCATACTTTCATAAGCGAGAAAAAGTGGAATTTCTGGAGTGTGTAGTGAAGGTGTTAATTAATATAACTGAATTAATCTATATTTGGAAAATGCAGACTTCACTGTGAATATACCACTGTAATTCTTTGATTAAAAAGTATTGTATTGCCATACACAGTATGAAGTGTTTCCATACAGAACCAGAAGCAATCAGTTTCTCCATGCTGTACATTTATTTATTCAGAATTATATTTTTTCCTGCCTGAGAAATGATGCCTCTTGTTTACCCTTGTACCTTAACGCTTACAACTAAACAGAAAAAAATAAACAGACATTTTAAGAAATAAGATCCAAAATAATTACAATTTCAAGGTTACTTTTGTCCAGAATATCTCTGCAAAGCAAACAGTGCAAATCAAAGATCAGACTTCAAATTTTGTGCAGTCTGATCTTGATCGAAAATGGCCGCAAGCTGACATTAGTTGTGAAAGGCCATTTATATGTAGGATAAGTCATTGGTAATGGAGATTTTAAGTCTGTTATAATGACACCCTAAAGAATCTGATTTCAGTAAAATTTGGCACAATTTCTGCTTTCTTTAAATTATCGTTTATGATTTAATAATCCCTCTCTTTTCATTAAAAAATATTTAATGAGTTACCTCCCTCTAGTCAGAATTTACTTAATAGAATAATTAGTTACAGACCACTTTAAAAAATAACTTTCATCCAGTGAAAAGAATTTGAAATAATGCAATTCTTCAAACTACTTTTTTTTGTTTCTTATCTTTTTTGCTAAAATATCCTTATCCTAGCATACCAAACAGTGTAGATTCGTCATTCTGCCAGAGTCAACTTGTAAAATACGAAACTAAAGAGTATGCCTATGACAAAATAAAAGTGCAGTCAGCATTTCAGAGAACTCTTCATAAGATTTTCCTCAATGTACAGCATATAAAAACTTTGATTAATCCAAATGTTTTGACAGAACATACATTTATTTACCTTTAGTGATTGTAATTCTTGAATTTCTTTCAGGTGTTCAGCAAGTTTGTTATTCATGGTCGAAATATCAGATTCCAGAGTTGACTTCTCTTCCTTGATATGTGACAAGTTGCTCAATAGTTCATTTATTTCTTCTTTCTGCTTCTTGCTTACCTCACAACTCTCAATAAGTTCCTCTTCAAGTTGGCTTACCTACGTAAATCAAATTGATTTCACTCAAAACCAACAGTTCACAACAATGCCTTTTTAACTCCCCCACATCGGGGACTCTTTGAAAACAATGTAACAACAAACAGTTTCTTCTTTCCCAATTATTCCAGTACCATCCTACAGTGATATTACAGTTTCCTTTTAATGTCTCTTGTTTGTATGGCTAGTTTCTGGTATGTCTTAACCCTTTACCACACAATCACAACTTTTAACGACCCAGTGAAAGAAGCCTATGGAAAACATTGTAGGAAAAGGAGAAAATGCTGGTAACCAGCATTTTCTGCTTTTCCCACAATGTTTTCTACCCTTTCCAAAACAAATTTCAATTTTAAAGTCTCATTTAGTTTGTCATCTGCAAATGCTTTGAACTTGGGAACAGTGTACATTTTTGTCGTGTGGTGAGATTTAAAGCCTGTCTGGTCATAGGATGACCATTTTCAAATAAGTCCTGTGTTTTAACAACCTTCAGGAAGAAGACTTTTACAAACATTGTTGAGGCAGGAGAAAATGCTGGCGACTAGTATTTTCTATTCCCACATTTTTTACCTTATCACAGACACTATCATTTACGCCACATCTAGTTTGTCAACTAAAACTTCTTGGAATTTGGACAAGTCTAAAATTTTATCATCTGCCAAAGAGTTAAAGTAATTTTCAGATAATTTATAATGAAAATTATAATGATCAGAAAGACAATATCAATAAAAGTAATAATTTAACATGACCAGTTAATTGTTGGAACAGCTGTACAATTGTTTGTTTGTTTAAATTGGAGTTTAATGCTGTTTTATCGGCTTTAGTAATATCAAGGCAGTCAGTGTAACTATCCATGTTTTTCCTGGCTTTCTCTCACCAGTACTGATTGAATTTTCTTTCCAAGGCACTACTTTTCTCACTTGCATCAGAGGTGAGAGGTGAAAAATTACCCAAAAGTAAGTTTGCCTCAACCAGGTATCGAACCCATAACCACCAGGTCACAAGTCAGATACGCCAATGCTAACTGGTAGCAAGCCAGCCAACTGTACATACCATTGATGAAAGGACAATCTTAAAGGCACAAATTTGGTTTATGTTTGTAGTTGGATATCAGTTATAAACTTGATTCTTTCCCAAAGCAACTGATTTACCAAATTGTTGAAAATGCTCTTTTATTCTACTGAAAATGCGGCTAACATGACTTGATTTGTTACTGAAAGGCATAGAAAACATAGGAAAAGGAGATAATGCTGGTTAATAGCATTTTCTCCTTTTCCAACAATATTTTCAAAAGCTTTCTTGAGGTTGTTAAAACTCAGGATTGCTAAAATGTAAAGGGCTAGCCCAATACTGTACATGCAGTTCTAAGACTACAACACGTTATCATAAATTATCGTGAGAAAGGGGAGGAAAAGTATTTAACAGGATTAAAACATACTGGAAATGGAGTAGCTGCTTAACCCTTTACCACACAATCCCATCTTTTAACCACCCTGAAAGAAAAGGCTTTGGAAAACAATTTGGGCAAAGGAGAAAATGCTGGTTACCAGCATTCCCCCCCCCCCCCCACAATGTTTTCTACCCTAACAGAAAGAGAAATCATCATTTTAGCAACATTCACTTTGTCAACTGCAGATGTTTTCAGTGGGCCATTCCAAAATTTTGTCGCTTGGTAAAAAGTTAAAAACTACTACTGCTCCTCCTTCCCCAATGATTTCAAAGGCATAATCACTAGAATCATCATTTGGGTCGCCAAGCCCCAGTAGCCCAGTCGGAAGCATACAGGACTTAAGAACGGGGTCACTGGTTCAAACACCCAGTTTGGCCAACTTCTTTCCAAGGATTGATGATAGTCACAGCAACAGGATTCATTCCTCTCTCACTGCTGATCACTGCTTTGATGATGGTTAAATTGGAAAGCAGCCAGTGGCTTGGGAAGAATAGTATTGGAAGTACTAGTAACAGAAACTCTAAAAAAGCATAGATAGTTGCACTGGCTACTGCAATATAAATGAGAGAATATCGAAAACAGCCATAAACAGCATATGCTGGTTCAGTCAGTAGAAACTGGAGGTTGCTTGTTCGATCCCCAGCTCAGCCAATTTTTTTCTGAAAATTGATGATAGTCATTCCGACAGGATTAATTCTTCTCTCACTGCTGACCATTGTTTCAACGATGGTTATGTGGGAAAGCAGCCAGTGGCTTAGATAGAATATTGTTCGAGGTACTGGTGACAGAAGTTCCAAGAAAGCATGGAGAGGTGCACTGGCCACCATGATATAACTGAAAAAATGTTGAAAACGGTGATCAATATCAAAAACAACATACAATCAATCATTGAGTTGCAACTGTTTCTGAAGCTGTCTGCTGTAGATTCATCAAAGTGAGTCTAAACCCTTGACAAAATGATCATCTGTTTTAATGCCCTTGAAGAAAACAGGTTTTGAAAACTTTGTGGGAAAAGGGTAACCACCAATTTCTCCAAACATTGCTTTCTACGCTTTCAAAGACAAATTCCATCACACAACAAAATTTAATACTTTTTCAACTTGAAAGCATTGGCAGAAAACTAAACATGCAAAATTTACCCAAGTGGTCAAATTTGTGTTTGAAATGGAAAAAACACTGTGGGGTAAACTGAAAAATGCTAGTTACCACCATTTTCTTCTTCCACAATGTTTTCTAGAGGCATTTTCCCAATAAGTGTCTGTCATAAGATTATTTCATAAAGGGTTTGATTGTCATCTGTAAATGCTTTCAATTTGGACAGGTTTAAAAGTCTTGTTGTTGATTGATTGATTGTATGGTGTTTAACGCTGTTTTCAACATAAAACAGCCATAAGCATCTATACCTTTCCAGTAAGCTGTTCGATTTCCTTCTGATATGACAGCAATTTCTCATCTGCTCCAGTTGCAGTCTCCAACAAAAGGTTAACTTTCAATACAAGCTTTTCTTTCTCTTGCAGTAAACCTGGAGATAAAAAGTTTGTATGTTAAACTTTGATTGTTTGGTGCTAACAGCAATTTTCTAATGAACTTCAGGTTTTTTATTTTCCCAACTCTTTATCACACAATACCAAGTTTTAACCACCCTAAGAAATATGGCATTTGAAAAAATTGTAAATAATTTTCCCACAATGTTTCACACCCTTTCAAAGACAACTTTTCCCATTTAAATCACATTTTATTTGCTGTCTGAAAGAGGTAACTCTTCACCAAACAACAAAATTTTAGACTGGTCGAAATTAAAAGCATTTGCAGAAGACATATTAAAGTTTACCCAAATGACAAAATTTGTCCTTCATAGGGTAGAAAACATTTCTCCTTTTCCCACAATGTTTTCAAAAGCCATCTTCCTCAGGGTCAAGTGGTAAAGGATTCAGCATTGTTCTCTGACTACTTTTCCAATTTTCTAGCAACCACTTTTAAAAACATTGTGGCAAAGAGCAAAACCACACATCCTCTTGCAACAATGATGGAAAATTCTGACGCCCCAAACAAACTTTAACCTGAGAATACCTGCAGGGACTATAGTTATACGGCTTTTCCTCATAATGTTGTAAATTCTCATTTATAGGTCTTAGACTTGCTTTTTAATGTTGATTTATTACTATTTTATTAATTGTATTGTGTTTAATGCTGTTTTCAACATTATTTCAGTTATATCACGGCAGCCAGTGCACCTATCCATGCTTTCCTGGAATTTCTTTTACCAGTACCCCGCACAATATTCTTTCCAAGCCACTGGCTGCTTTCCCACATAACCATCATTGAAACAATGGTAAGCAGTGAGAGAGGAATGAATCCTGTCACAATGACTATCATCAATCCTCGGAAAGAAATTGACCAAGCCTGGGATCGAACCAGCAACCTCTTGTTCTCAAGTCCTGTATGCTACCACATTAGCCACGGGGGCTTGGCTGATTTATTACTGAACAAGAAAGACCAAGAAATAACTCATAACAAGCAGTATATCCTTCTCAAACAATGTTTTGAAAATTGGTCAGTTGCAAAATGAAGGAAGTTGTCTTGAAGTAATTTGTTGCATGCTTAAGATGTACATGTAGTAACTCCTCAGGGAAAGCGTATTATCTGTATTTCACACCCTAGCATCAAACCCTTTACCACACAATCCTGAATTTCAACAACCTCAAGAGAAAGGATGTTTGAAAATGTTGTGGGAAAAGGAGAAAATGCTGGTAACCAGCATTTTCTCCTTTTCCCACAATGTTTTCTATCGAAGACAAATTTCATAATTTGTGTTAAACTTGATTCATCCTCCAGAAATGCCTTCAATTTTTTTGTCCTTTGGTAAAAGAGTTAATGCTGAAATCGCAAAATTCTGCTTGCTCTTCATTAACCAAAATTCTACAAAACTACACACAAAAAAAAAATACACAACTGAAACAGGAGACAAAGCTGGATCAAATGAATCATTATTTTTTGTATAAAATTTTTTATAAATACCAAGTATGACATACTTTCAATTTGACAGTTGGACTCTTTAATTTTACTATCCAACACATCTTTTTCTGAAGTTAACTTTTCCATGAGCGCCCTCTCATTTTCAAGTGACTCTTTTGTAGCTTTCAGTTGGTCTTGCACGCCAATAATTACAGATTTCTGATCGTCAATTTGTTTTTCCTGTTCTTTGATTTTCTCCTCCACTTCTCCATTGATATTTTCTTTCTGTAAAATAAAGATTTTATTTTATTTTGTGTTCAACACTATTTTCAACAGTATTTAGACTTATCCCAATTGATAGCATTTGCAGACGACAAATTAACTATTGTTAAAATGATATGATTTCTCTTAGAAAGAAAGGTAAACATGGTGGGAAAAAGAGAGATGCTGGTTACCAACATTTTCTCCTTTTCCCATAATGTTTTCAAAAGCCTCAGGGTCATAAAAAAAACACAGGTTTGTTTTGTAAAGGGTTAAGTTCTGTTGGCAGCAGCCAGTGCACCTAGCAATTCCTTCTTACTGATTCTTTACCAGCACTATTTGCAACACCCTTTCTAAGCCACTGGCTGATTTCCTTCCTGATAAAAGTAAAGACGGTGTTCAACTTGGTAAGGAAAATAAACCCTGTTGCAAAGAGGATATGATAAAACCTTAGAAAGTATTCTGCCTGAATATAGATACTAAACAACTGAAAAAATTCAGAAAATAAATCCGATTAAATTGGATTATCCTAACATGCAACAATTTCTATCTATATATCTTTTATTTCAAAGTACTGATGTGAATAAATTTGGCTGTGGACAGAATGTCAATTAGCGGTTCCTTTTTCTCCATATTTCTCTTACTGTTTCTTATATGTTTTATTTGGACTGGTAAATGATATATCTATTTGCTGGTATACTAATGGGTCAGTCACATTACACTTGTATCTGTCATACGTTGTTTAAGCTATTTTCAACATTATTTCAATTATATTGCGGCAGCTATTGCACCTATTCAAGCTTTTCTGGCATTTCTCTTACCAGTACTTTGCACATTATTCTTCCAAAGCCATCAGTTCCTTTCCCGCATACCTATCATTAAAATGATAATCAGCAGTGAAAGAGGAATGACAGTTGCAATGACTATCATTAACCATTGGAAACTGGCTGAGCGTGGGACTCAAACCAGCAACCCAAGTTACAAGTACTGTAAATTAACAACCATGTAACCAGCCTCAGTTTATCACACTACTGTTTAAAAAAACACATGCAGTTGCTTTCTCAGTGAAAATTCTGCTTTTGCAATGAAAATTCTAAGTGGAAAAAAGGGGCATGACTGTGTCACCTGCCCTTCTCGCATGAGTATGGGTTCCCCTTTTGATAGTTAGCAAGTAGTCCAAGTCTGAAATGAAAACCATCAAGAATGGCACAGAAATTGGAAAATGCTCAAATTTTAGCAGAAGGACATCAACAACATGACTATTACCTCTATGATTTTCTTCCAAAACAGCAAAGCTGAAAATGAATTCAAGAAAAACGGATCTTTACTACAAACCTGATCTAGAGAGCTTTGCAAATCTTTTATTGTTTCCAGTAGAGCGTTTTTCTCTGACACAACTGATTCCTTTTCACTCTCAAGACCTTTCTTTTCAGTTTCTAGCCCTGTACACATATCTTCAAGTTCGGTCAACTTCTTTGAGGTAGATTCTGAAAACAAACCGAAAATTGAAATACATTTAGAATCTGACATAAGTTGTGTTTCAGATGAAGTTTTATCAATTTTTTAACAGACAACAAAATTTTAGACTCGTCTAAATTCAAGGCAGTTGCAGACAACATAATAAATGTAGTTCAAATAATATGATTTATTTTTGAAATACTATAAACATTCAGGGAAAGGAGAAATGCTGGCTACCAGCATTTTCTCATTTTTCAAAAATGTGTTCAAAAGGCCTCTTTTTCAGGGTCAATAAAAGTCAGGATTCAATGGTAAAAGGGTTAAACAAGAGGATAATCCTTATTTTTACACAAGATTGTTCAAGCTAGCTTGATGCAGGCTCTACTAGTATGAACTGATGGTTTGCTTGACAATATTTTTCAGACCTGCCTTAATTTCAAATCCTGCAATCCTTTAGACTTTAGTAAAAAAACTAATACCCTACTGTATCTTATTTTTTGTAAAAAACTGTACATGTAATTGTGTTCAGGGTTTAAATACAGGTCAAAACTTTACTTATTCTTTCAATGATCAAAAAAAAAAAAAATGAGCTATGCTCTGTGCAGGCTAACAAGGGTCGAAACTTTTTTGCTACTTGTAAATTTTCTGCATGTCAAAGGACCATGCTACCTCATGATCCTAATGGTTGTTAGAGAAAATGGACTTCATATATCCATAATTATGCAATGATTTGTTTGGTATAATGCATCATGGGGATGCATTAAACCCCCTTTTCCCAGAGTGCCACACATTGGTTTTAACTGAGATTTTGACTGTTTTTCAAATGTAACAGGGTACAGTCTGAATCTTTCATTTGTAGAAAATATAATGTTTATGTCTAGAAATATCAATGCTATCAATCAAGCCTTGGAGAATATGAGGCATACAGCCACAGGCCTATTAAAACATACAGAACAAGGATATATGCCTTGTCACAAGAATTTAGTTATTTCTATATTGATAACTGTATAACCTTGAAATCCTTTTACAGAACTTTAGAGAAAATATATGGTGTAGCAGTACATGTTAGAGGAACACATTTTGGTAAGTTTCAATGTACTCACATGAAAACTGTGAGAGATAGCTACCCCAGATATTGAAAACAATTGGACAACAAGAGCTTCGCAAAGCGGCGCATATACGCCCGAAGGGGCTTGTCAGTGAAACGAGTTGAAATGAAGGATGGAAAGAAGAGTAGTTATTCTCCATGATAAAGAAAGTAAGTCTTGACTGTCTGTAATAGTTTATGGCCCGGACCAAACTTAAAATTAACAAAAGGCAATAACTCAAAAAATAAGAATGGCACAGTTATGGTTCTTGTAAACCGCACTTCTTCATAATGAGTTCTATCAGTGTATGAAGGTTCGAGTTGATAGCTTCTATTGTATGGAAGTGATGGCCTGAACAAAATTTCAAAGTGAAAAGTTGACTATTTCAGAAATCAAGGGCAGATAATTTTAGAATGCAAACACCTATCCAAATTTTAACAGTCACATGCACAACTAGACATCATACAGATTCATTCTGGCAAGTTTCAAATAATTCCGATGGAAACTGTAGGAGGAGTTGCGCACAGATGAAACTGCTAACAGACGGACGACTGGAGGTATAACATAATACGACCCTTCGAGCGTATAAAAAGGGAAATGCTCCACATATGAAAGAAAGGCCCTACCTGTAAATAATATCGAAGTGAAATTACTCAGAAAATAATGGCAATAAATCAGGAAAGAAGAGTGGCCAAGTTATGGTTCTTGTGCACTGCACTTCTCCACGGTGTGTGCTATCAGTGTTTGAAGTTTCAAGTTGAGAGCTTTTATAGTTTGGAAGATCTGGCCCAAACAAAAATCTAATGTGAAAAATATTAAAGGGCAATAACTAAAAAAATAAGGGTGGCACAGTTACAATTTTTGTGAATTGCTCTTCTCCACAAGGTGTTCTATCAGTCTTTGAAGGTTCAAGATCATAGCTTTTACAATTTAGAAATTATGGCCCAGACAAAAATTCAAAGTGAAAACTAACAAAGGGCAATAACTCAAAAAGAAGGATGGCAGAGTTATGGTTCTTGTGCAATGCACTTCTTCATAATGTGTTCTATTAGTCTTTGAAGTTTCAAGATGATGGATTTTAAAGTTTGGAAGTTATAGCCTGGACAAAAATTCAAACTGAAAATTAACAAAGGGCAATAACTCAAAAAATAAAGGTGGCAGAGTTATGGTTCATGTGCACTGCACTTCTCCATAATGTGTTCTATCAGTGTATGAAGTTCCAAGTTAATAGCTTTTATAGTTTGGAAGTTATGGCCTGGACAAAAATTCAAACTGAAAATCAACAAAGGGCAATAACTCAAAAAACAAGAACAGCAGAGTTATGGTTCTTGTGCACTGCTTTTCTCCATAATGTGTTCTATCAGTGTACGTAGTTTCAAGTTGATACCTTTTATGGTATGGAAGTGATGGCCTGAACAAAAATTCAAAGTGAAAAGTTGGTTATTTCAGAAATCAAGGGCAGATAATTTTAGAACGCAAACAGCGATCCAAATTCTAAGAGTCAGGTGCACAACTAGACATCATGGAGATTCATTGTGGCAAGTTTCAAATAATTCCAATGGAAACTGTAGGAGGAGTTGTCCACACAAGAAATTGCTAACGGACGGACGGACGGACAGACAGACGGACGGACGGATGGACGGACGGACAACCGGGGGTATAACATAATACGACCCTTCCGGCGTTATAAAAAGAGGACCAGGGACACAACATACTGACATCACAGCCCATATCAAAATACAAAATAAGTCTGACTGTTCACAAAGTTTGTATCAAGTTTGAATTAAATGTATGTAAAAAAGACTGAATAAATACCATAGAGGTTCTGAAGTTCATCCATCCTTTCAACTTTCAGTTTCATTTCATCTCTTTCAACAAGTATGGTTTCAATTTCTTGCCTGAGTGCCTCAATTTCCTCTGATTTGTTGCCCTTATAAAAACATAGACAGTGATGTACACAAATCATTACAAGTATTTTGAAGCATAATATAAGCAATACATGTACTTCCTTTCAAAAAGTACAACCACTCTGTCAAAACCCATCGCATGTAAAGTACCAGTGCATAATTATGTGTTATCTTGCATTATTATATACCTATAAGTTTTCCGGGTTAAATACATGCGTCGCACGCGGCTAAAATCACACACGACGGAAAAAAAATCCGTATTCCACTCAGTGGAATACGGTTCCAAATATGGCATGATGACGTCATTCTCGATTTGATTTTACGCAACTTAGTAAAATCAAGCATGATCTCAAGACGTGTTCCATCTATTTTTAGTAATGCCAAATCTTATTTTTCTGTGTGTGAAGATCTGCCCCAAAATAAATTTAAAGCATTATTCCAAGTCTAAAACAAAACATACGAATACTATTAATCAACTATTTGCCCTTTATTGAAAAAAGTACAATTGCAACGCAATATTAAACGAGATTATCGTGACATCAACTGTCGGCTGCTAGGTCGAATATTATTGTTTTATATGTTAACACAATGGGCGTGGTGGAAATAATACTAAATAAAATTCATCCGCCATTCATGAAAAAAAGATGTTAACGCCTACTAAACCAATTTTTCTTATAACTATGCTTTGTTTTCGAATAAAATTGTCACTAAATGCATATATTTTGGTTTTTGGTAGTTTAGGTATATAATAAATGGAATATTATGTTGTAGTGTGTTTCCTGGGGCTTGTATTTACTTCTCGCTGCGTGGGAAAATTTTGATATCACGCTCGACCTTCGGTCTCGCGCGATATCAAATTTTCCCATGCAGCTCGAAGTAAATACAAGCCCCAGGAAACACACTACAACATAATATTCCGTATTTATTTTACAACTCGATAAATAAAATGCACCATTTACAAATGCGTAACAGCTTTCTTCACATCTTCAATTTGAATTCAATTATCCCACAAAGCACCTTAAGTCTAGGGCTTAGTTATGCAAAGAGTGGTCAAATCAAATCAAAGTGAAATAAGCATTCAAAAGCGCAAACATTTTCAACAATTATGGTATCAATGGATTAGTTTTAATATTTAAATGCACGCAAATACAAGTTACATTTTGTATAAGCAACTTCTTATTCACATTTATGATCACGGGACTGAACATCTTTAATAAATAATTATCTTATTATCTATAGTTATGTATAGCAAGAATTTTTAGCAGATTCGTAAGATAGTTGCATGTATGTTACTGATATTCACTTCCTTTTTACAGGTAATTAGAAAAGCTAAACAACAAAGGGTACTCTTTTGCTGGAAACATCTGTAAGCTAGGTTGAAGCAAAAAATTAAATACCTAAATGTAATTGAAATAATTACCTTTTTCAATTCAGCAACTTCTTTCTCCAGGCTCTTAACTTTTGCAGTTAGCTGGGCTTTCATTTTTAACATTTTGGCATCACCTTTGGGTGGTTCTGCTGAACTTTCCTCTGATTTTTTCTTTGCATGGGCCATTTCTTCTTCTTTAGTGTTAAGCAGCTGTTGTAATCTCTGGTTCTCTTTCTCCATTTCTATCAACATTGAATTCAAACTGTCTGACTTCTGCTTAAGACATTCTAGCTCTTCAATTTCTCTTTCCTTTTCCCTCAGAGCAATTTGCAATGTTTCCATCTTACTTTTGAGATCAGCTATTATGTCTTGTCTTTCGCCTAATTCAACAGCATCAGATGGTTCTGATTCTGACTTACTAGAAGGTATGACACTTCCTGGTTTTGAAATCTGTTGATATCTCTCTTGTAGAACACTGTACTGTGATAGAGACTGATTGTAGGCAGTCTCCATTTGTGTAACACTGGACTTCAGGTTCTGAATTTCAACTTCTTTCTCAGTCAATTCTGTTTCATGTTTTTCAACTAAGTCTCTTATTCTCTCTTCATATTTTCTCCTTGATTCAAGCCACTGTGTTTCCAAATCTACCTGGTTAGCTTGAAACAACATCATCTGTTCCGACATTTCTTGTAACTTATCTTTAAAGCTCTTCTGAATCTCCCTACTTTCACTGACTTCTTTCTCTTTCTGACTGGACTCCTTTTGAAGTACTTCTATCACTTTGATCTTTCCCTCTAACACTTCATTAGTATCCTTCAATTTCTGCTCTAGCATCTGTATAACTGGATCTTGTAAATTCACTTCACCTTTAGACATAATTTTTTGTATGTCTCTCTCATGGCGCTGAATCAATTCTCTTAAGTCATTTTCTGACACTAATAACTCACTTTCTTTGTCTGCTAGGGCTTTTTGAAGTTTAGACACAGTCTGCTCTTGTTCCTGGAGTGATTCCTCAAAATATTTCTGAGATTCAGTAAGGCGTAGATTAAACCTGTCTCTTTCCAGTTTGAGTTCATGTTCAGCCTTTTCAACCCCCTCTCTCAGATGACCTAGAGTCTCATCATTAGATTCTACTTTACTGGTAAGTTTTGAAATAAGCAAGGCTTGATCAGTGACATTTTGGTCTTTCTCTCGGATGTTGGACTGCAACAACTGAAACACACAAAAGTAAACTACCATCGCTAACTATCCTCACATAACTCTAGCTCTGTCTCTACCAAGTAAATAAATGTACAATGTGGTCTTTCAAATCGCTTTCATCATTATTCAGTCATGTAATTTTGCAGCTTACTTATTCATGTGTATCCTGTGTTTCATAAGTACTAGGTAAGAGCTCTGAAGTGTCTCACCTAAAGACACTTGCAAAAATATCCCAACATGTTGAATAAGGATCAAAACAGAGGCCCTCATGTTACAACTTCATTACTGAGCCATGCAGGACCCCTGAGTCAAATTCAATTCCCATACTTGAATAAAAACACGAGCTGCATTCTGGCAAAAGGGGGATTCAGGGTTTTCCTTGACGCATGATTTTGTGCGTTTTGACGCATTTTTAAGGAAAATGACCCGTGTTTTTTTCAGTAGTGTGTCACTGTGGACGCACAAATACAATAAAGTTACTTACGATCGTCTTAGCTACCGACAATGTTACATCGGGAGTATATGCCAGTTTAATCGCGAGTACATAAGAAATCTTAAGTACGAGAAGAAAATGGGACGAAACACTAGACTGTGTATCGATTTTACGAGAATACCGTCAGTCTCTAAACTCGTCTTAAACTAAACCAGTCGATCTCTAATGAAAACAATATCGCTCAGTCAAAATTGGCGTCAATTCTTGCTGTCTGCAAGGAAAAGAGACCTTGAACAATGGTCGGATGATGATCTCCTGGTTCGAGTAACGAGAAAACATTACACGGCCCTGAGGGTTTACTGAAAATTGGCTAGAGACATAGATCTATGCTTAATTGTTCGTCAAATACTGCAACATAAATGTGACCCGCATATCAAAACACAGGAATCGGCCGTTTAATTGCTAAAAAATGTTTGTTGTCGGATGGATACTCTCCATTAAAAAAAAAAATAGAGGTTATCAAATCCGGCCAACAACAAGCTCTTTGTATCAGTTAAACGGTTGATTCCTGTGACAAAAACAAAACACAATAACCCTTTTACCACAGAGAGTGGCTGCACAAACTTGCGCAATTCAACTCTAATATGCGTCACCAAAACACTATGGTCACATTGATGCCCTTGAAAGATTGAAATTACATAAATGAATGACAGCTTGTCTGCAGCTAGAGCATTTTTGCCTGTTGAGACCAGGCTTTTAATGAAGCATACTCAAGTTACTCTATGAAAAAGATGTCATCTAAACTGTAAGCCCCTCTATACAGAGAATCCTTACTATTACAATGTATCTTACATCATTCAATAATTCATGAATAATTTATATAAAGCTCTGGGATGAATAAGAAACACAAAAACACACATTGTTTCATACATAGTAGTCTTAAATGTTTAACCTAATTACATTTTTGTGACCCCCTCAAAGTCCAGAATGACCTCCATTATTTATGACTAGGGGGTCACAATGACCCTCTATTTTTGTTGTCGAGGGAAAACCCTGGGGATTAATGCAACTAAGTATGCATTATACCAACAAGTCATCACATAATTATGAATCCCTAAAATCCATTTTGTATGACTACAGACTGAATTATGAGATAGACTGGTCCTTCGACATGCAGAAAATTGACCAACTGATAGCAAAAAGTTTTGACTCAGGTCAGCCTGCACGGACTACACAGGCTAACCTGGGTCGACACTATCTGCAGATGCATTCAACCCCTCTTTTACAGGGTAAAACCCATATATACTCATACCTTAAGAAACTCATTGCCTCATTTAGATAATGTTTCATCTTGCAGCAGTCAACTTCAAAAATATAGCAACAAAGGGAGAAGTCGCAAGCGAATACTTCTTTTGTCACAGTGTTTTCACATGTCTAAAGCCTCTTTCATTAGGGTCATAAAAGCACCAGATTGTTTGATAAATGATTAAGCAACAACTAAAGGACACCCGACCTTTTAATAGCTGGTGGTTGTCTAATAAAGATACATTTGTACTCACTTGTCTAAATTGAAAGCATTTACAGATGACATTATCAAATGCAGCTTGAATACAGAGTTTGTTTCAGAAAGACTAGAAAACAACATAGGAAAAGGAGAAAATGCTGGTTACCATTATTTTCTCCTTTGCCTACAATTTCTCAAAAGAATTTTTCTCTGGGATGCTAAAACTTGGGATTGTTAGGTGAAGGATTAATAAACTTTGTTGTCCTACCTCAATTACTTTATCTCTTCCTCGAATAACCTCATTCTTCTCTCCAATAAATTCCTGTAAATCTATCAAGTTTCTCTCCAGTTCAAGAATTTTGTTGTTCAGCTCAAGAAGATTCTTGTCTTTATAAACTATCTGGGCATACATCTGGCGGACTCTAGCCTGTTTAAATACATGGAGGATAATTTTTTTTTGTGGGGGGGGGACGGGGGGGGTGAAAGATCAAAATTTATTTCATCGAGTGAACATCATTGGTAATATTTTCATGAGTGGTGCAGCCACGACTGAACATATTGTCATAGGATGTTTACAAGCTTCTGACTCCTTTTTTGTTAGGACCTGCAAAGTACAGGTGATCTCTCAGTATTCTGTAGCAGTGACTTGATCAGTTGGTAAATTCTCTGGTCAAAATGGTGAAATTATCAAACCATAGTTCATCATTATTTCCTGATAAACTACCAAAATGCATGAAATAAGGAATGATCATATCTTTCTAAAATATATCTTTGCCCATGGGAGCAATCAGAACTGCCACAGCACAATTTTACAAGTTGCTCCATTCAATCAATCTGTCATTTACTTCACAGCATTGACTGGTACAAATGAAAAGTCAGATTGATAGAAGTGTCCAAAAATCCCAAAATGTTTACACGAAAGTGAGGGCACAAACAACAACTGTATCTTAACCCTTAAGCTACCAAGTGCAACTACTCAAGGACCTTTTGCAGACTGTATAGATCAAGATCAGACTGCACAGAACATGCAGTCTGATCTTGGATCTACACTGTCCAATCAGGAGATGCTTTTCCCCCCAAAAAATAACTCTGAAATAACACCATTTGGAATTCTACTATCGGTTTGAAAGTATTTAATTTACTTAGTAGGTTAACCCTTTACCACACAATCCCAACTTTTGAGACCTTGAGTGAGAAGGCTTTTGAAAACATTGTGGAAAGAGGAGAAAATGCTGGTTAATATGGATGAATCTAAATTTTTGCCATGTGGCAAAGGGCTAAGGGTTTTACCTCTGCGTCTGTGGCCTCCTCAACTGAACTGTTAGCGTGGAGTTCCTCCATCAGTTTGTATTTATCCTCCAACTGCCTGGTCAAGGTCTGGATCACCTCCTCTCTCTCTGCTATTATCTTCTCCTTCACCTCTATTTGCTGATCTTTCAGCGTGATTGTCTCATCTTTTTCTCTCACAAGGCGGTCAGACTCCTCCAATTTCTTCTTCAGTAACACTGTTTTGGCTCTGACAACCTTGCCCTGGTTCTCTTCCTCTCCCTCATTCTGAAGGTAAAGTTTTGTAAATATAGTGGCTATTACAATGAATATTCACAACATAGGTTTTGGTGAATAAACCATGTTTTTAGACCTTGGTAACTCCCTCCTATCTAGTCGAATGATAGATTAAATAATGTTTTACCCTGCTTTCAACATTATTTCAGGTATTTTACAGCAACAGCTTTCTAAGTCATGTGCATCCCCAGTATATGTCAGGGCTCTGAAGTGTCTTGCCAAAGGGCATTCCAACAAGAAAGTCAGCAACTTGACCAAAGACTGAACTGAGGACCTCAAGGTGCTAATGCTACACCTTTATCTGGACCTCTGCTTCTATCATTTGGGTCTGTATTCATCAACTATTCTTAAGATTAGTCTTGCACATATTCTAAATTCAGAAAGTACCATAACTCCTGATTGCCTAAAGCAAATGGTTTAGACAATCAGAAGTTGTATTACTTTCAAATTTAGAACATTCTTCAGAATAAGACTAAGAATGTTCTTAACTCTTTACCACACAATCACGGGCTTTAACAACCCTTAAGAGGTAACCAGCATTTTCTCCTTTTCCCACAATGTTTTCTGACCTTCCCAAAACAAATTTCAGTTTTTGAGTCACATTTATTTTGTCATCTGCAAATGCTTTCAATTTGGGCAAGTCTAAAATTTTGTCGTTTGGTAAAGGGATAGTTGGTAAATACAGACCCTGGTCGAATTTCTGATTCCAAGCACAAGCCATTGAATGCTTAGCAAAGTTATAATTACTTTGATCAATATCATACTGCATGAGATGTTGAAACTCTATTAGCCTTTTACCACACAACCCTGAGAAAGAAGCCTTTTGGAAATATTGTGGAATAGGAGAAAATACTTGTAACCAGCATTTTCTCCTTTTCCAAGAATATTTTTTACCCTTTCAAGGATAAATTCCATTATTTTACCCAAGTTGTCACATGCAAATGCTTTCAATTTGGACAAGTCTAAAAGTATGTTGTTTGGTTATGAGTTAATCAGCAGCTAGTTGGCTTAACTATCTACCAGACAACGAAAATTTAAACTTTTTCAAATTGAAATCATTTTGCAGACAGCAAATTTGGCGTGGCTCAAAAGATGATTTCTGTTTACAGTAAATGCTTGAAAACATTGTAGGAAATTGAGAAAATTCTGGTACCAGCATTTTCTCCATTTCCCATACTGTTTTCAAAAGCTTTCTTTTCCAGGATTGTTAAACAAAGGCCTATTTGGTGAAGGTCAAGGTTCCAAGAACTGAAATTCATGTTTATCTATAATCAAATCTAATAAGCATGACAAACTTCATTAAAAGAAAGGTTTTGTCAATAACTGAAACCACCATTGCTAGAACAGTTAGACTGACAACAAAGGTTTTTGTTGACAACCAAATTGTGTCCATATCTTCTGTTTATAGTGGTTTCATATTGGTAGAAAATATTCCAACAAGAGATACAATTGCTCAGGATCCACTTTTGTCATATTTTCTTAATCTATCTGCTACCAAAACTGTGCTGGAAATGAAAGAAGAAAAAAATGCAACTGAATTTCTATTGGTGCATGAATTTTCCTCTCTAATTAGTGTTGTCTGAAGTGGTTTGGTAATATGGTATAGTACCTTATCTGTAGCTGTAGGCTCCTCCTTTTCCTTTTGCTCCTTGCCTGTAGATTTAGCTCCTTTGTTCTCCTTTGCCTCTTTAGCTTCCTTAGCTAGTTTGGCTTTGGCTTGAAGCTTCATCTTTGACAGTTTGGCATTCACATCCTACATGCAAAATAACATGCATAATGCACAGACAAACACATGCAAATCAAGCAGGTTGGAAATATTACAGTATTATATTGTGCAATTATTTGTAAAGCCTTGTATTTTACTATTAATTCAATACAAGTTGAGAGCTCAACAAAAAGTTGTTATAAATGAGTCCTAAGCTTTAAGCCATATCTAATTTGTCATCTGCAAGGGTTTTCAATTTGAACAAATCTAAAATTTTATTAACTCTTTACCAAACAACAAAATTTTAGACTGGTCAAAATTGAAAGCATTTGCAGACGACAAAATAAATGTGACTGAAAAATTGAAATTTGTTTTGGGAAGGGTAGAAAACATTGTGGGAAAAGGAGAAAATGCTGGTAACCAGCATTTTCTCCTTTTCCCACAATGTTTTCAAAAGGCTTCTTTCACAGGGTCGTTAAAAGTCAGGATTGTGTGGTTAAGAGTTAACTCATAAATTGTTAGGTCATGCTTTGAAAACTAAGGGTTAATTACATTCTCCCGAATCTTTTTGTTATTGCAACTGCAACATAGTGGTTCAATCCTTACAGCTCTAAGGACAATATATGTTGTTTTACAGACAGTGTAGACTAACATCAGAATGCATAGAATCAAATCTAAGAAACATGCGCAAAGAAGCGTTAACATCTATATACGAGTCATGCTCCGTCAAAAATGGGGTTTAATGCATCTGAAAAAAGTATCAACCCAGGTCAGCCTGCACAGTCCACTTTTGTGGACAGTGTATATCAAAATGAGACTGCACAGAATTTACAAGCCAGATCCTGGATCTGCACTGTTCATGATAAAACTTTTGCTATTGTTAAATTTTCTGCATGTTCAAAGATGATTCTACAACATAATTCAGTCAGTTGTTGTCAGACAAAACAGACTGTATGGATCCATAATTATGTGTTGTCTTGCTTGGTATAATGCACAAACCCCCATTTGCAACAAAGCCACTCATAAAATGCAGACTTCTTAATAATTCAATTGTCTCTACATGCAGTTGGATAATATAGACAACAGTAAACCATAACTCTTAACCCTTTCCCAAACAATAAAATTTAGACTGGTCCAAATTGAAAGAGTTTGCTTGCTCATTACGAGCAATTTCTCCTTTTCCCACGGTGTTTTCAAAAGACTTGTACTGCAGACACGTGAAAACCAGGGCTTGTTTGGGACAGGGTTAAAGTACCTTCCATGACTACAGTTGCCTTTGCAGCCAGATCACGATCAGACTGCACAAAAGGTGCAGTCTGGGCTTTGATCTTCCCTGTCCGCTTTGCTGAATTTTTAAAGTCAAAAGCAACCATAAAATCACAATTATTTGGGTTTTATTTTTCATCTGAAAATATCTTGGGTTTATTCAGCTCTTTAAAGGTTAATTTTTGCAGACCTTGATATGAGAATCAAACAAACCTGGAGTTCTTTCTCTTTCTGCTGGAAAGCCTCATCCCTTTCTCTGATCATTGACTTGAGCTGCTCTATAAGCTTCTGCTGCTCTAACATCTGTATCTCAACATCCGCCATGTTGAGGTTGATGGCCCCAAAAGCCTTTTTAATAAAATAAAGTTCTGGGAAAATGGGGCTTAATACATCTCTCTGATGCATTGTACCAAGCAAGCCATCTTTTAATAATGGATCAATAATAACCATTTCTTTAACCCTTTACCGCACAATACCGCCTTGTGACGCCCCTGAAGAAGAAGCCTTTAGAAAACATTGTGGGAAAAGGAGAAAATGCTGGTAACCAGCATTTTCTCCTTTTCCCACAATGTTTTCTGCCCTATCAAAGAAAAATTGCACCATTTGAGTCACATTGAAATTGTTGTCTGCAAATGCTTTCACTTTGGACAAGGCTACAAGTTTGTTGTCTGGTAAAGGATTAAACAACCGACTAAATTATGAAGTAGAATGATCCTTCACCTTACACATACAGATAATTGACCAAGAGCAAAAAGTTTTGACCCAGGTCAGCATGATTGGACTGTGCAGGTTGACCTGGGTCCATACTTTTCGCAGACGTGTTAAGCCCCCTTTTCACAGAGCTCTGATTTAACGTAACATTGCCACATGCTCGTGATTTATACAAGTGATCACATTATTTCCTGTTAGCAAATTTATAGCAAGCAATTTTTAACCCTTTCCCAAACAACAAATTTTGGACTAGTCCAAACTGAAAGAAATTTCAGACGACAATTTTAAATTTTATGAAAATGGCAGAAAGGTCTCAAAACGGGTAGAAAACACTGTGGGAAAAGGAGAAATTGCTCGTTACGAGCAATTTCTCCTTTTCCTACAGTGTTTTCAAAAGACTTGTACTGCAGACACGTGAAAACCAGGGCTTGTTTGGGAAAGGGTTAAAACATGGTTCCTGCAAATTTAAACATAAAATTTCATGTTAGAGTTTTTCCAAGTTTTTTTTAATTTTAAAGACTTCCAAGTTCATTTCATTTTAAAGGCCAGGAAAAAAAAAACTCAACCCTTTACCACAAAATCCCAGGTTCTCACGATCCTGGGAAAGAAGGCTTCTGAAAACATAGTGGGAAAAAGAGAAAATGCTGGTAACCAGCAATTTCTCCATTTCCAAGAATGTTTTCTACCCTATCATAGAACTCCCACTCATTTGTACATATTTTTACCTTTCTTGTTTGTAGATGTTTTGATTTTAAAAGAGTCTAAAATTTGTTGTTTGGGAAAGGGTTAACATAGTCCATGAGATATATACATAGCTTGGTTTTCATCAACTGTGTAACATAATTACATCATCATGTAAATTTGAAGAAACAGACACAAATCTATATCCCTAACCACATTGTCTGCCACTCTGTGCATCATAGACTGGCATCCCATAACTCTGTACCAAACAACCAATTTTTATACTGGTCCAAATTAAAAGCACTTGCAGATAACTGATCAAATATAGCTAAAAAATTTCAATTTACTTTGTGAAGGGTAGAAAACATTAAGGAAAAATTGGGAAGAGGAGTAGCTGCAAACATAAACATTTGGTTTGTTTATAATTGAGCTCTGCTCTGGCAAAAGGGGGATTAATGCATCACTGTAATCAATGCAGGGTTCCCCCTTGCCATTTTTTTTTTTTCTTGCACCACCACTTTCGCCAAATGAGAAAAGTTTGCACCACATTAAAATAATTAGAGCCAGTTGGTACCATTTTTAAAATGAAAGTACATGGGGTCTGCCATGATAAAAATTGGTTAATAAAATGTCTTCTCCTTGTTGTGTCATGAGCAATAAAATAAACTAGAAAACAATCTGGTCTTTTTTATCTCTTTTGTTTAACTTAATTAGTTCTTTATCCATATCTATATTTATTGTGTGAATATAGTTTCAGTAGCAGGTGATTGATTTTCAGTGAAAATCCCAAGTCGAAAAAGGGGCATAGCTGGGTCAAAAATACTTTGATTGTTACCGGCCCTTGTAGAGGTTCCCTTTTGATAGTTACTAACTTGTCCAGATTTAAAGTAAATATCTTCAGTCATAACAGAGATATTCAAAACTTTCAAACTTGTTGCACAACGATGCAGACGATGACAGGGCTACTGCAATAACTTGATGTATTCTTTGAAAACAGCCAAGCTAAAAATGTTGACTCGTCCTTATTGAAAGCTCTGGAAGAAGAGAAAATTACTAAGTGATTCATGGCTCCAGTGATAAATCTTGTTTTTTGAAGGGTAGAAAACATTAATGGGTAATAAGATCATAATCGTGATCTACAGATCGCTGCTTACATAAAAACAAGAGGGCCATGATGGCCCTGGACGCTCACCTGAGTCAACAGGCGAAATTCACTCAACGTGCATAATTCAATTTCTGACCAATTGTCAGGTCAATTGAGCTTAAAATGTGGCCTCTAGAGTGTCCACAAGGAATTTCCGTAAGCTGACCTAGTGACCTAATTTATCACCCCACATGACCCAATTTAGAACTCATCAAAAAATTTATCAAGACAAACATTCTGAACAGTTTTCAAGTTAATTGAGCAATAAATGTGGCCTCCAGAGTACCCACAAGGTGTTTCTTAAATTTGACCCAGTAACCTAGTTTATGACCCCAGCTAACCCGATTTCAAACTCACCCAATATTTCATCAAGACAAACATTCTGACCAACTTTCAAGTCAATTGAGCAAGAAATGTGACCTCTATAGTGCCCTAAAGGTATTTCTTTAATTAGACCTAGTGACCTAGATTATGAGCCCAGGTGACCCAATTTTAAAGTCATCCTAGATTTCATCAAGACAAACATTTTGACCAATTTTCAAATCAATTGAACAATAAATGTGGCCTCTAGAGTGCACACAAGGTATTTCTTTAATTTGACCTAATGACCTAATTTAAGACCCCACATGACCCAAATTCGGACTCATGTGAGATTTTATCAAGACAAACATTCTGACCAATTTTCAAGTCAATTGAGCCAAAAATGTGGCCTCTAGAGTGCCCACAAGGTATTACTTTAATTTGAACTAGTGACCTAGTTTATGATCCCAGGTGACCCAAATCCAAACTCATCTAAGATTTTATCAAGACAAACATTCTGACCAATTTTCAGGTCATTTGAGCAATGAATGTGGCCTCTAGAGTGCCCACAAGGTATTTCTTTAATTTGACCTAGTGACCTAGTTTATGACCCCAGGTGACCCAATTTCGATCTGACTGAACATGTTGTGCTCAGGTGGGCTAACAAACTTGGAACAGGTTCACTACATACCAAATAACAAAGCTCTATGCCTTCAAGGTTCAGAAAAGAAGAATTTTAAAGTTTTCTTTCTTTGTTCCTATGTTCGACACTTGTGACCCCCGGGGCGGGGCCAGTTTTGACCCGAGGGGGATCATATGAACAAACTTGGTAGAGGTCGACTAGAAGATGCTAGATGCCAAATATCAAAGCTCCACGCCTTCCAGTTTCAGAGAAGAAGAATTTTAAAGTTTTCCTTCTTTGTTCCTATGTTCGCAACTTGTGATCCCCCGGGCGGGGCCAGTTTTGACCCCAGGGGCATCGTATGAACAAAGTAGGTAGAGGTCTGCTAGGACATGCTACATACCAAATATCAAAGCTCTACGCCTACCAGTTTCAGAGAAGAAGAATTTTAAAGTTTTCCTTCTTTGTTCCTATGTTCGAACTTGTGACCCCGGGGCGGGGCTAGCTTTGACCCCAGGGACATCATATGAACAAACTTGGTAGAGGTCCACTAGGAGATGCTACATACCAAATATCAAAGCTCTACGCCTTCTAGAATCACAGAAGAAGATTTTTTAAGTTTTCCTTCTTTGCTCCTATGTTCAAAAATTGTGACCCCCTGGGGCGGGGCCTGTTTTGACCCCAGGGGCATCGTATGAACAAACTTGGTAGAGGTCTGCTAGGACATGCTACATACCAAATATCAAAGCTCTACGCCTACCAGTTTCAGAGAAGAAGAATTTTAAAGTTTTCCTTCTTTGTTCCTATGTTCGAACTTGTGACCCCGGGGCGGGGCCAGTTTTGACCCCAGGGGCATCATATGAACAAACTTGGTAGAGGTCCACTAGGGAGATGCTAGATGCCAAATATCAAAGCTCCATGCCTTCCAGTTTTAAAGAAGAAGAATTTTGAAGTTTTCCTTCTTTGTTCCTATGTTCGAACTTGTGACCCCCGGGGCGGGGCCAGTTTTGACCCCAGGGGCATCATATGAACACACTTGGTAGAGGTCCACTAGGAGATGCTACATACCAAATATCAAAGCTCTACACCTTCTAGAATCAGAGGAGAAGATTTTTAAAGTTTTCCTTCTTTGTTCCTATGTTCGACACTTGTGACCCCTGGGGCGGGGCCTGTTTTGACCCCAGGGGCATCGTATGAACAAAGTAGGTAGAGGTCTGCTAGGACATGCTACATACCAAATATCAAAGCTCTACGCCTACCAGTTTCAGAGAAGAAGAATTTTAAAGTTTTCCTTCTTTGTTCCTATGTTCGAACTTGTGACCCCGGGGCGGGGCTAGCTTTGACCCCAGGGACATCATATGAACAAACTTGGTAGAGGTCCACT
Organism: Tridacna gigas; assembly: GCA_945859785.2. Taxonomy (NCBI): domain Eukaryota; kingdom Metazoa; phylum Mollusca; class Bivalvia; order Cardiida; family Cardiidae; genus Tridacna; species Tridacna gigas. The sequence continues at coordinate 27,665,522 of OX244031.2, read as the reverse complement.
AGGAGATGCTACATACCAAATATCAAAGCTCTACGCCTTCTAGAATCAGAGAAGAAGATTTTTTAAGTTTTCCTTCTTTGCTCCTATGTTCAAAACTTGTGACCCCCCGGGGCGGGGCCTGTTTTGACCCCAGGGGCATCATATAAACAAAAATAGTAGAGGTCCACTAGGAGATGCTAGATGCCAAATATCAAAGCTCCACGCCTTCCAGTTTCAAAGAAGAAGAATTTTAAAGTTTTCCTTCTTTGTTCCTATGTTCGAACTTGTGACCCCCGGGGCGGGGTCAGTTTTGACCCCAGGGGCATCATATGAACACACTTGGTAGAGGTCCACTAGGAGATGCTACATACCAAATATCAAAGCTCTACACCTTCTAGAATCAGAGAAGAAGATTTTTAAAGTTTTCCTTCTTTGTTCCTATGTTCGACACTTGTGACCCCCGGGGCGGGGCCAGTTTTGACAACAGGGGCATCATATGAACAAAATTGGTAGAGGTCCACTAGGAGATGCTAAATGCCAAATATCAAAGCTCCACGCCTACCAGTTTCAGTGAAGAAGAATTTTAAAGTTTTCCTTCTTTGTTCCTATGTTCGAACTTGTGACCCCGGGGCGGGGCCAGTTTTGACCCCAGGGGCATCATATGAACAAACTTGGTAGAGGTCCACTAGGAGATGCTACATACCAAATATCAAAGCTCTACGCCTTCTAGAATCAGAGAAGAAGATTTTTTAAGTTTTCTTTCTTTGTTCCTATGTTCAAAATTTGTGACCCCCGGGGCGGGGCCAGTTTTGACCCCAGGGGCATCATATGAACAAACTAGGTAGAGGTCCACTAGGAGATGCTAGATGCCAAATATCAAAGCTCCACACCTTCCAGTTTCAGAGAAGGATAATTTTAAAGTTTTCTTTCTTTGTTCCTATGTTCGAACTTGTGACCCCCGGGGCAGGGCCAGTTTTGACCCCAGGGGCATCATATGAACAAACTTGGTAGAGGTCCACTAGGAGATGCTACATACCAAATATCAAAGCTCTACGCCTTCTAGAATCAGAGAAGATTTTCAAAGATTTTCCTATTTTTTGCCTTTCTGTTGCCATGGCAACCAGAGTTTTGGGTGGAATTCAATCTCTTGAACAACTTTGGTAGAGCTTCACCCAAGGAACATCCCTGCCAAGTTTCATCAAGATTGGCCCAGTGTTTTAGGAGGAGAAGATGTTTAAAGGAATTGTGGACAGACGGACAGATGGACGCCGGACAATGACCCATCACAATACCTCACCATAGCACTTCGTGCTCAGGTGAGCTAAAAATAGCGACCGACTTCTTTAATTGTGAAAGGAGTAATGGATCGCAAAAATTACAGTTTGCAAACATAAGTAGCGAGCCGATATATCAGTTATCCTGAGGTCTAATCTTCTTTAATTGACATGTTGATTATCGAATTTAATCCACCCGAACATAATGTGGTCATCACTAAATACACACTTTAATGCCTGTCACAGATTCAGGACTGAATGTACATAACGCAGAATCAAGGCGTGACTTTAGAAATTAAGGGCGACAACTGAATCTTGTATGTGATTTCTGATTGGTTTGCAGAACTGCATATTGTGTAAAAATTCTGTGTTCACATTATGGAATGCCGATGGGGCGTGGCGAAATTGACATTTGATTGATTAGCATTGCATGGTGTATGTGCGTGTATTGTGTGTAACCAGACAAACCCTATGTAATATACAGTCTGTTATTTTGATCATCTGCCGTGAGGGGTAGTTTGGCAACATTAGAACCTGGTTATCAATTATTTGGTTATAGATACACTTTCATGCATTGCTGTGACGGGGACCAGTATCAAAATGTACAGCACCACGATGTGTAAAAAATCAGTGCCAGTCATTTTCGCCATTTGGCATTTTCTTGCGCCACATTACAAAACCTATCACAAATGGCGCCAAATGTGAAGCCCTGCGGGAACCCTGCAATGATGCCAAGCAAGTCAATATACAGTTATGGATCCATAAAATCCATTTTGTATAATGACTGAATTATGCGGCAAACTGGTCCTTTGACATACAGAAAATTTACCAACAGCAAAAAGTTTCAGCCTAGGTCAGCCTGCGCCGACTGCGCAGGCCGACCTGAATCAATACATTTTTGCAGATGCGTTAGCACCCTTTTCACACAGCAAGGCTCAAATGTATTTGCTTTGATTAGATTTATAATGTTATAATGTCAAAGATAGCTTTGATTAACTCTTTACCAAACGATAAAATTTTATACTTGTCCAAACTGAAAGCATTTGCAGACAGCAAAATAGATGTGACTGAAAAATTAAAATTTGTTTTGGGAAGGGTAGAAAACACTAAGGGGAAAATGCTGGTTACCACCATTTTCTCCGTTACCCACAATGTTTTCAAAAGGCTTCTTTTTCAGGGAAATTAAAAGTCAGGATTGTGTGGTAAAGAGATAAATCAATGAATCCAAGATTTGTTAGTAACAGGAGATCTTTGTAATGTAATTCCTACCTGAAATCTACTGTAAACTAAAACTTAGAGGTAGTGAGAAGACATTCTTCCATCAGTTTGCCACCTATCACCCCCATTCTGCTTATGCTGTACACGTCTTTTCCTGTAAAAAGAATTTTTAACAGTCCTTGAAAGACCCTGTAAAAATTTACAAGGATTTGTGAGGTGCTAATTTCCAAAGGAAGTGTCTAGGGGTACGGATCCATACCTCTAGCCTCAGAGGCTAGAGATACGGATCCGTATCCCTAGCCTGTCGGGCTTGGGGTACAGATCCGTATCTCTAGCATTTCCAATTGGGCCAGGCTAGAGGTACATTTATAACAAGGTTTGGCCGAATCTTGATTTAATCATTCTGATTATTATCTATAAATACAAAACAGAAATTTTTGTTGTACAAAATTGAGACCTGTCATGTATTTCACGGGATTTGCAAAGTGGAATTTAACTCTACATGTCTATCAAGGAAAGAAGTCACTAAAGCAAATATGAATTCTAATAGATGGGAATGGACAGCATTATGTTATTTGGTTAATATATGAGTCAAGCTGTGGGAAAAAGGGGGTTTAATCTATCTCCGCAATGCATTGTAACAAGATGCAGTATTCATGCACTTGACAATTTAACACCAAATACCTGGCTTTCATTTGCGTCTCTATTTGAACGGTGGCTCTTATCTTTGTTATTGTTTCTCCGCAGTGGAGACTCACAATTACTAAAAAGACATCAGCTGTGCCAGCCTCCCAAATGGAGACAGAATAGTTTTATTATAACTTTTGTATAGCGTGTCTCATCCCTATTAGAAATGAGCCGTTCTCTGTCAAAAGGGGATTTAATGCATCTCCGTGGTGCATTATAACTGTTATCCGGCTGAAACCAGTAACACATTCAAAAGATCAGGCTTTTGGTTAAAATGTCCCCAATTTCCATTCCGAATTGGTCAAAACCTCCACCCAAAATGTTTCCGTATATTTTATTCAAATTAATTGTTCGGTCTTGTATGTTTTTTCCCTAACTTTTAGATATTTTTCTTCAGAAAACCTTCATAGTTAATCTTATACCGGGTCAATGATGACCAGCATAAGAGGGATTTTCGTTAAAGTTTACGTCATTTTCCTTAAATAGTATGACTTAAAGCATCAGTATAATTGCAACAGTGTATTTCAAGATTAGACTACTCCTTTGTGCATACTGATCTTTTATTAACCTTTCCGCTAAGTAGATTCACGATCGCATAATACAAGCAAAGGGTTAAGGTTTATATTGTCGCCCTACTTGATAATTTATTTGACTCGCCCAAATCCCTCCCTGTGTCATCTGAATAAACAACCCTAATGAATTTGGATCTTGTGGAAACACTGTAATAATATTATACGTAAAATTGCTAGCAACAAGAATTTTCCTACAAGACAAAACAAGACTAACAAGACAAAACCAATAATTCTACCAATCTCGAGTCCAAACGATTTTACATGGCTTAGGGAAATATTGTGGTAAGAGGTAATTTTAAGTGCTGGTAACATGCATTGATTTTCTTTTTCCTGCACCGTTTTCTACCCTGTCAAAGACAAAATCCATCATTTTGTAGAAAATTTTATTGTTAGTCCGCAAATGTTTCCGAAATGGACCAGTCTTAAATTTTGTATTCTGGCAAGTGTTTACCTACAAAAAAATGCATCTTTCTTTCATAAGAATATGGAATTGGATGATAAACTAGCACTGAATTAAGGGGTTGAATTAAACAAAGACTCTACATTGATTGTATGTATACATTATGAAGGAAAAGAATTATTTGAGAAACATTCAGATGAAGGCAGAGATTATTTATCACATGCATCAGCCTCTTTTCTAGCAACCCTTTCAGAGACTCCACATTAACCTAAAAGGGAGCACTGGTTGACCATGTACCGAAACGGGATACTCGAACACACATTTCATGCACTTAAAAAATTACCAGTGTTACATGTATGATGCTGCCATGGGTAACACAGCATAACTTGCTGTCCTTTCCTTACCTCTTTGTCACACATGTTGTAACACGCAAATATTTCATGTCAATAATCAATTTGTTACATGTCACAAAATTCAGAAATGGTAAGACCGACATATACTTTACAATGCACAGTCTTAAGAATACAGTTCATTTACAAGATGCTTCAAAGTTTTCATTTAAAATTCAAATTTTTGAAAGTTTCGTGCTCGATTTTTTTTTTTTTTTCCCCGGATTATATGTTTGTGCAGAAAATGTTGTTCAAGATTTTTCTTATTGCTGAAAAAATCAGTAATTTAAACTTCTCTTTTTAACATATTTTGGCTGAAAAACATCACACATGCGCAACTGATGTTGCTTTCTGTCTTTTCATAAAGACGTGTCTTCTGTTGGCGGAATCGAGAATCTTTCCAATACAATACCATGGCCAAAGTCCAGATATATGTCGTAGTTTGTTTTTATTTACCTGTTTATGACTTGATCAAATTTGCAGGAGAAACAAAAGTGGCGGTTTAGAAATCTGCGAAGTGTATATTGTTCGCCGTAAGCAGCTTCTCCATTAGCAACAATTCTGTTTCATTCACGATGATTGTATTATATACGGATAGTTTAAAGGCGAATGCTTCAAATTTTGTTTAAAATGCATCCCATATGTATTGTTCACCAATTCAGATTCACATTTTAATATACGTATTGTTCCAAAGCCGTCTGCCGCATATTCATTTATGTTGACTTTGCAATTTACACGGATAAGTTTCTAAGTCGTCTGCTGCGTTGGCATGAAATTCCCAAATCTTCCCAAGTGTACGCAAATCTTTCCCAAATCTACCCAAACCTCTCCAAAATCTTTCCCAAATTCACTCAGTTCTTCCCAAATCTACCCAAATCTCTGCCAAATCTACCCAAATATATCCCAAGTCTTACCCATCTATCCGAGATGATACCTTTTCGTGTGAGTCTGTGACTGTTCACAGTTGTTTTTTAAATAACGATTGTTTTAAACTTAACCCTTACAACGCCTTTCACAACTATGGTTGACTTTACGACAGCTTAGATCAAGATCGGAAAAAACTTGCAGTCTGATCTTTGATGTACATCGTCCGCTTACTGAGACATTCTGTACTTGTACCAGTATCCTTGAGCCTGCAATTATTTAGGTCTCTAATTCTAGACTGAAAATGTTCGCTGGGTTTATTCAGCGCTCTAAGGGTTAAACTCACGGGTTTCAGCACAGAAAATTGTATGGGTTGATGGCCGCTCATAGCAATCGAACACAGAAAGTCTTGATTGCAAGACCGACGATCTGAGTTAAGACCACAGACACCAGCAAACTTTTCACCAGTTTTTAACAAACAATATATAAGCTTTGATCGACCGCTTTATTTAACATGAAATTTGTGAAAAATCTCCTCTACTTATATGCACCAAAATGATGTTAAAACTTCTGAAAATAGGGAGACTCTAACTTGCCTAAGAAACAGGAAAATAAATCAATTTATATCTTTGAATCAGATAACTTAGTTCGAAATTTATTTACTTTAACCCATTTTGTAATGGTATTGGTTACATTAGAGGAGATTACTAATACCAGCTGCTTTGTGGTTCACAAAGGGGGAGGGGGTAGCCCTGATGTCATTTTTGTGATATTGGTCTCTACAATGGAGAAACAATTACAAAAATAAGGCTGGAATTACCGTTCAAATAGAGATGCAAATGAAAGCCAGGTATTTGGTGTAAAAATTGTCAAGTGCATGAATACTGCATCTTGTTACAATGCATTACGGAGATAGATTAAACCCCCTTTTTCCCATAGTTTGACTCATATATTAACCATATAACATAATGCTGTCCATTCCCATCTATTAGAATTCATATTTGCTTTAGTGACTACTTTCCTCGATAGACATGTAGAGTTAAATTCCACTTTGCAAATTGTGCGGAATACATGACAGGTCTCAATTTTGTACAACAATAATTTCTGTTTTGTATTTATAGATAATAATCAGAATGATTAAATCAAGATTCAGCAAAACCTTGTTATAAATGTACCTCTAGCCTGGCCCAATTGGAAATGCTAGAGATACGGATCCGTACCCCAAGCCTGATAGGCTAGGGGTATGGTTCCGTATCTCTAGCCTCCGAGACTAGAGGTACGGATCCGTATCCCTAGACACTTGCATTTCCAAACATATCCATCTCTTCCATAATGGTTATAATTTTCTTGCCAGAACTCAAATTAAAGTGACTTAGACATTTAATGTGTGGAACCTGTCTATAGCTTGACATATTATTATGCAGAATGACAGTCATTTCGACACCCGGTCATTTCGACACCCGGTCATTTCGACACTTTTTGGTCGTTTCGACCCCCAGTAAAAATTTTTTTGCAAAATTTGGTCAGTTCGACACCCATGTTTTTCCGAGCATTTTTATTTGAGTTCATAGAATTAAATTACTCTAAATGTTTACTTTGTAATTTTGTTTTAAGTGCGTGTTCAAAATATGCGTTTTTTGTTCTATATGAAGATTCAAATAATGGGCATAATTAATCGGCAGTGTCAATAATGATAGCGGGTGTCGAAACGACCAAAGTGTTGCTTTTATTGCCTAATTTTCTAGACAATTAAAATTACTTATGTCTATCAATGTTCTGCTTTTGTACTGATCAGTTATTTCGCGCCGACCACTGCAACTATCCATGCTTTCCTTGAATTTCTTTTAACAGTTATCGTTGTTGTTGAATTGGAGTTTAATGCCGTTTTAACAGCCTAGGTCATATCACGGTGGTCAGTGCACCGATACTGACGCAACTTTCTTTCCAAGTCACTGACTACTTTTCTCACATGCATCAGAGGTGAGAGGCGTAAAATCGCCCGAAAGAAAGTTTGCCTAAACCAGGTATCTAACACACAACCCCCAGGTCCAAGTCAGATACGCCGAGCTACCCGACCGGGTACAGTATCCCGCACATTATTCTTTCCAAGCATAAGTTTCATAGATATAATTCGCAGTGGTCAGAGTCTCGCAAAGACTTAATGGAATGATACATGAGTTAAATGCCGTATTCAACATTCTTTCGATTATTTTGCGGCAACCATTACATCTATCCATGATTTCCTGTAGTTTCTTTTACCCGTATTTCGATACATGAGCAAAATCGGGCGTAATCCTCTGCTTAGGGGCAGTTCGATCCTGATTTACGCCGGCAATAACTACATGTACAGTAATATGAAATTTTCCATTGAAATAGGTCTCATAAATAATTGCCTTGTGAAGCTTATTTTAGTCAGCAAAATTCAACCCGTGGAACAGTGTAGAGTCAAGACAAGACCGCAGTTTTCTGCAGTTCGATCTCGCCCCACACTGCCCGCAAAATATGCTCGTAAAATCATTAACAGAGAGTCATGTTCGTTAAATCAAATCTTCTGACAAAGAAGAAAATCATAAGGGTGCTTTTTGAAGGCTGTGCAGAATCTAGATCGACCGCACCTTCATGCAGTCCGTTCTCAACTCGCATCTCTTGTATCTAAGAGTTTAGCATGTCTCCTTTAACGATTATGAAGTTAATGAAGCAGAAATCATTATAATATTTGCATTGTTTTGAGCGGTGTGTGACCGGTTGTTTTCACACCTTGGCCAGGTCTATTGATAGCACGAGCTCCTCCCGACTACACTTAACACAGTTATCTGCCGTTGCAGAACAATAAAACACTGAACCACTACCTTTACAAACTCCCGTTTATTTACAAAGCTTCAATAGTAAACAAACGCAAAACAACGTTAACAAATTTAACGTTACTTTTTATCTTTTAATAATCAATTACATTAAAGACATTTCATTAACAAAATATTGACTACAACATTCAAAATAAAGCGAAAAAGCAATGAGGGGGTATAATTTGTGAAAAACAATCAACACATTCAATTAAATCAAACAAAACAATTAATCCAACTTAACCGACAGTTTGTGTCATAATTATCATTTATGAAAGCAGCATAAAAGAACACAAGGTAGATACAGATATTCGATTATTAGCTAATAATACATTATGTCTTCTGCTTTTAACAACCTTCCCATATAGAATTCTACTGATGTATCAATCAAGATAGTTGCCCAGATGCAACAGAATAACAAAAGTAGTAAACACAAAGATCGGAAAAGAGGCGACTTTCGCTGTATATACTGCAAAAATACACCATAATTTTAAAATCAGTGCATATTACTGCGAAAAAAGAAAATCTTTTCTTTGTTAATGGGGGGGGGGAATCAGCAGGTGTCGAAACGACCATTTTTTGCAAAAAAATTATTTTGGATGTCGAAATGACCAAAATAGGGGTCGAAACGACCAAAAAGTGTCGAAATGACCGGGTGTCGAAATGACCTGGTGTCGAAATGACTGGATACCATTATGCAGGATAATTCTAAATCAAGCAATTCTAATATACATGACTTTCTCTCCCAGCAGGTAACCACTAAACCAGCTATTTTAACATCCAGTCATTTTGACACCCTGTCACTTTGACACTATTTTGTCGTTTTAACCCATATCTTTGATACAGGATTTCATCAACCCAAACTTCTTCTGTCTCAACTTCTGTCAGGTTAAGTTCACAACTCTCTAAAGTGGGGATGGTCTCCTGTGGCCCATAAACTTTTCTGCTTGTAAATGTTTGAAGAGAGACTCACATTTTAAAAACATAAAATTGAACAAGGATAATGGAGTGAACATGATATTTGTACAGGTGATCTTTGAAACCTTGCTTAATCCTACTGCAATAAAATTTCATAGAGAAAATAAGCTCAGCCCTTAATGTCAAACTCCACCTGTGTCACACGTTATTAAGGCACTGCAAGGGTTCGCGTCAACAGGTGTTCTATGGGTTTTTCTTTCGTAAAAAATGCACTGATTCTCTCCTGCTCAGACTGGGTTAAAACTAGACAAATGAGTGTGTTTCGATTAAAACTTGAGCTATTAACATGGAAATAAATGCAGCCGAACCATTACTTCACTGAATAGCTGAAATGCCTGCGTGTCCAATAGCACCGTCCACCATCTTGAAATTTTATTGTCACGTGATGTTCTAGACTGGATCTAGTGTATAAAATAATTTTAAAGAAAAGGACTACCAGTATGCATCACACAAGCAAATTTATTTACTGACAACCTCATTAATATCTGAACCATGGATTTTCATTTTAATGCTCTTGGGCATGAAGATGACGTTGTGCAGAATCGTCCAGCTCATCTAACAAAAAAAAAACAGACACACACTTTCTTGTGATCATAGAGGTCCCCCACCCAGGGATCCCTGTCCAAAGGGAAGCAGACGAACATGTAAATCTAGCAGAGCGGTATGTTTTGTGATATGCTGATACAACAGATTGTTTTTCAAGGTTTTCCTCACTTTACTTCGTTGTCAAGAGTACATCTCTCTGCTGAACTTCATGGGACAAGTCTCCAAGGTCCAGTTGTTCAGTTATAACAAGAACATGCACTCTTAAAACATTCTTCAACATTTCAAAATTAGTTATCTCCCTTATGCGTAGTCTTGACTCCTTTTCCTCACGGCCATCAGCGCCTATTTTTGACTAGCGCAGCTAGTCTATAGGCATCAAGATTGACCTAGATTCAAAACCCCACAGTTGCCAAATACTGCCACACAGAAAATACTTCTTTCTGTCAGAAATCTTAATTCTGTTATACATGACAATTTAGACATAAACCACTAAATCTCTACCTCTCCGATTTGAACATGTCTTACAAAGTATTAAACTGAACAAGATGTCATTTATAAGGTACAAGATCTTTGCTTATATGTAAATTGAGTGACCTATGCAAAGCAGAGAATCACTTATTCCTACACAACTGTAACATTATCAATTTATGAATGAATCTATTAATAGATACACCTAGGTTAACTTGTAGCAAATCCCAGCTATATCAACCCCCACTAGCACAGTGTAGGACCGGAAGTATGCATTGTATGTGACTTGGGATTCTGTACAGTGACGATCTGTCACTTGGTGTTAAAAATTGTGTTCACACGGTGAGTCAAGCTGGTGATTTCTCATTTATTTTGATAGTTATTGTAAACTATTCATATCTATTTATTTGCTTGTTTTGTGTAGATCATATCAGAAACGCGAATGTGCATTGTAAACTTTCCGTATAGCAAAAGCGATGCCGTAATCAGTTGACCGTTCTAAAAATACAGATGATTTTGTCCCAAAAAGACGCCGTTTTTATTCGATTACTCAACGTTAAAACCCCGTGTCTCAACGGAAAATGTATAAACAGTCTTTTTATTCATATCTTTGAGAAAATATGTCAAGGTTTGGTAACAAAGTCGACTACAATTTTCATTATCCTCTGTTTAAAATGGCACGTTGAGAAATTTTCGGCTGTACAGTCACCTGAGATCTATTAACAGCTTGCAAGTGACTGTACAAATTGCTTTTCTCAACATGTCGTTTTAAAAGATGGATAAGGAATATTGCAATCGACTTTGTGACCAAACTTTGACATGTTTTAACAAAAATATAAACAAAGAAACTCTTTATACGTTTTTCGTTGAGAAAACGGGTTTTTAACGCTGAGTAATCGAGAAAAAACGGCGATGTTTTGGGATAAAATCATCTGTATTTCTAGCATGGTCAATGATCAAGGCATACCCATTGCTCGAAGGAAGGTTCTCAGCGCACTTACGTGTTCCTGACATGGTCTATACATAACAGACTTATAACTGGATATGAATATTTTATAATAACTATCAAAATAAATGAAAAATCACCAGCTTTACTCACCTTGTGAACACAATTTTTACTACCAAGTGACTGATCGTCACTGTACAGAATCCCAAGTCACATACAATGCATACTTCCGGTCCTACACTGTGACTAGACAGAGAACCCTTGTCATTCCTTCAGTCATTCATTATTTAGATCATTGTGCACAGTTGAACTGTTATGTTAAACTGTTATTCTATTAACCTTTTACCAAACAATCCCAAATTTTAATGATACTGGGGAAGGGTCCCTTTGTAAATATTTTGGGAAAAGGAAAAAATGCTGGTAACTATCATTTTCTCCTTTTCCCACATTGTTTTCTGCCCTTCTGGAATCATGTTTAATCAGTTCAGCCACATTTAATTCATGGTCTGCAACAGCTTTGAATTTGGACGGATGTAAAATTTTTCGTTTTGTAAGGAGAGTTAAATACTTAACTACATCTTGTGCTATTAGATATTGACTAATTGACTGCATGGTGTTTAAGGCCGTTTTCAACATTATTTCAGTGATATTGCACCTGTCCATGCTTTCCTCGAGTTTCTTTTACCAGCACTACCGCGACTCAATGACCTTTTGCAGACAGTGTGTGCGGTCTGATCTTGGATCTAAATTGTCCGATAAGAGGATAGATTTTCTCCAAAGTGTAACTGTAATATTCAGGTGTTTACCATCAGCTTGAAAGTTTCACTTAACATTTTTTTTATCAGTTTAAGGGTTAAAGTTAAACTGGATTATAGTTAACCAATAGCACATATAACGCCGGCAGTTCAGTCGGTAGCACTCAGGACTTGAGAACAGGAGGTCGCTGGTTTGATCCTCAACAAATTTCTTTCCGAGGATTGATGATAGTCATTGCGATAGGATTCATTTCTCGTTCACGTTTCGACGATGGTTATGCGGGAAAGGAGCCAATGGCTTGGAAAGAATATTGTGCGGAGTACTGGTAAAAGAAACTCCAGGAAAGCATGGATATGTGCACTGGCCACCGCTACATAACTGAAATAATGTTGAAAACAGGGCTAATAAACACCATACAACCAATCAATCAATCAAACAATCAAATTCGCTAGTCTGTCAGTACTTTCAGTACTTTGATTTAGTTTAAAAAAAAAAATGGTTAATAAAAATGATCAGACATTCGTCAACAGTGGAGAACAGTGAGAAATCACGATCAGATTTTTCTCCGTTTTCTTTCCACGTAATGTTCTATAGTTTTCAAGACAAATTTTACGATTTGAGCTATACTTATTTGTCGTCTGCAAATGTAGATCTATGTCATTTAAAGATAAAGGGAGCTAGATTTCTATTTACATTTTTTTTTAAAGCTAACCAAACTTCAGAAATATTTTACCAGCCGACATTTGAACGCCGAATGTTGACCTTTTAACTATATATACCAAGTGGTGAAATTTTAGACTGGTCTAAACTGAAAGCATTTGCAGACGACAAAGTAAATTTGACTCAAAACTGAAATTTCTCTTCGGAAGTGTAGAAAACATTGTGGGAAAAGGAGAAAATGCTGGTTACCGGCATTTTCTCCTTTTCTCACAAATTTTCAAAAGGCTTCTTTCACAGGACCGTTTAAAGTCTGGATTATGTGGTGAATGATTAATTCTATACTCTATAAATGTTAAAATTTTAGACTGGTTCAAATTCAAGGCATTTGTAGACGACATATCAAATCTGGGACACATAACTGCTTTTGTCCTTGAAAGGATTAAAAAAAAAAAAGTGTGGGAAAGAAAACAGTGTGGGAAAAGAAGGAAATGTTGATTACCAGCATTTTCTTCTTTTTCCAATGTTTTCGAAGGCCTTCTTTGTCAGGGTCGTTAAAACATGGGGTTGTATGGTAAAGGGTTAAACTCCATCTAACCGTTCAGTTTCTTTATGTTCGCAGGAAACGTATATTTTGTAATATCTATCAATGTTTAACAAAAGATTTAATTCGAAGCAACTAAAACTAAAGATACCCCTTTAAATTTATACAGGGCTAAAATGTGGTTGTCTGAATACGACATATTGAATCAAGTTGACTTTTATCTGTCAAGAAAAAAAAAAGACAAAAAAGAGAGACGGCGTAAGTGGTACTGCAATATGAATAATCTGAGTCATACTCTGTGAAAAGGGGGTTTTAATGCATCTTCCTGATGCAGTATACCAAGCCAATCTCCGAGCAGAGTTGTCGTTCGTTACTCTTACCATACATCTCTGCAACGGGCTAAATGACAAGAATCTTGTCAAACCGAGGAAAACATGTTTTGTTACTGTTTAACTGTTTCATGTGTAACATAATAAAGTATACAAAGGAAATATGATTCCAGATACATTATAGGTGCATTCAAATTGATGCATTTACCTGTATACAATGGAACTATTTTTTCAAGCTTCTTTACTGATCAGAATCTTACGCCAATTGTAAAAAAAAAAAAAATGGCTGCGCCCATAGGGTATGAACGATGACAATTTAAACAAAATTAAAAAACAAGTTATCGTCCTTTAAAAGACATTTAAGCTTTTCAGAAAATCCCTCTTTTTCACATTTCCTACCACTAAGTCTGATTGGCTGTATGCTGTTTGAACAGCACACAAAACAATCGATTGGTCTTTCTTTCACCGGCGTTTGTGTCGCCATTTTGAGTTATGGTCATGTGACGAAAATATCACGTGATGACGGACTACTTTCTGAGCCAACTACAGATGTGAATGGGAATGATCCGTAGTGCAAGAGAGTGATACCAAGCAAGTCATCGCGCAATTATAAAATCTATATTGGCTAACAACCGGCCAAATATTAAGGTAGAATCGTCCTTAGACATGAAGATGATTTACAAAAAAAGCAAAAAGGTTTCGACCTAGGTCAGGCTGCGAGGTACCACTTACGTCGTTTTCTTTTTAATTAAAACTTTTGTGGTTCAGTATGAAAAGATAAGATGGTTTCCAGTAGTTACCTCGTTTTTTTTTTTTTTTTTTCTTCGAAAAAGGAAATTTTCAAATAGATATCTAATTTAGCCAACCGATCTTTTGGTAAAGAGCAGTTTCAATATGAAAAACAATGAGGGCAAAAAACGAGCAATCGTTATGGCTGGCATGATGCTTTTCATTAAATTTCTCTTCGTAGGTGGACCACAAAAAAGTTTCAATATCCATATTCCTGTACCTCTTGCTCCGTCCATTTTTTTTAGCACTTTACTGAACATCCCGAATGTTAATTAACCTCCCGAAAGAACTCGGAGGACTTTTGAAAACATTTTGGGAGAAGGAGAAAATGCTGGTTATCAGCATTTTCTCCTTTTCCCACAATTTATTCTACTCTTCCAAAAGCATAATTTTTGAATCGCAGAAGGGATCGTATGATGTAATTTACGATCCCTGATCGAAGTTATTTTTTCATCTTCAAATCTTGTCACTTTGGACAAGTCTAAAATTTTGTCGTTTGGTAAAGTGTTGATCTTTCTTGTGTTAGTCTTGGAAGCAGTTTAAAATTTGAGCAAAATGCTTGTCAGGAGTTCTGGTCGCATACGCGGGAAACAACCTGTAATCGATTTTTAATCGGGCGGTAGACCGATTAGAGAGATGGAAAACTTCGGAAACCCGTCTACTCAGGGCAAACTGGTGTAACTGCAACTCGGAACAGCTTTTACCTACAGCGTTTTAACGCTTATACCTGTTGTGATGACCTTATTACAAAAACTACTTTTGACCCAGATAACCGCACTTTTGACCTAGATAAGCGCAGGAATAGTAATTAGGGGTAAACAGGCGTTACGTAATGTCAAGTAATCCCATAATAACTTTTCAATTATGTAATAAACGGCGGTTACAATTCGTTTAGTATTGAAGTATGTCATAATTACAGTATTATCAAAATCTCTGGCCAGCAAAAACTGGAGCAGTTTACTTTCAACACGATTAGAAGAAATATGGTCAGTAATTAGCAGCAACTTTATGAATGAAACGAGTGCGAATCAAGTGTATTGGGTGATGTGAACACATCTTGTATGTCGTCTGCTGTCCATGTTATTCGGCAAATTTCGAGTGATCCGTTGATAGTTATACGTAGTTACGGGATCGGCCGAGGTGTGACGAGTGCTCTCCGTATATGTAGCAGGTGTTGAAAAGATAATAGGTCATTTTGGTCTTGAGAGGAATAAAATCGCAACAGAAAACATTGCTTGAAAAGAATTTGAAAATTTAGATCGCTCTGCCTAAGAGAAAACTGATGTAAATGCAACTCGTAACAGCCGTAAGTTTAAAATAGTTACCGGCTAGTCGTTTAATGTTAGCGAGGCGAAGCGTGTGAAGCTGTGGGGACAAAGGGTATAGAGTTGTTTAAAGGTTATGGCCCTCGCGGAGAGGCCATTACGTACACATTTTCAGAATGGACTGGCGATTCATCGCTTGCAACCTTAGTACCCAGACTGTCCATTCGCAATACTGACTGAATACGCATCTTTCAGCGTATGATGTATTAACCCCTAGGCTGCTAAGTGCGACTCACTGACCTATTTTGCGGATAGTATAGATCAAGATCAGACTGCACAGAACGTGCAGTCTGATTTTGGATGTATACTGTCCGATAAGGAGATATTTCTTTTTCCAAAAAAGAATAAGTTTGACATAAAATTATTCGGGTTTTACCACCGGTTTGAAATTTCATTTCAATGTTTTAGCGATAAGGGTTGAATTGTTTTCACAGTCCCTTTTCCTCTCCTTCCAGCCATGGCACTACCATTTTACACTCACTTACGTGTTTCTTCTTGGTGAGTTTCTACAGACTGGACCAAACAATCCTGTGTGGCTTTGAAAATATAGTTGGAAAAACTGTATGTATTTAGCATGTTCCTTTTTTCCACAGCGTTTTTCACCCATTTAAAAGATTTTCGAAATTATGTCAAATAGAACATTTTCATCGAGGATAAAAAAAACCCTGAAACGGTCACACAAATAAGCTCACTTACTGTTATATTCTCCATATCTGAATCAACGGACCAGGGAAAAAGTCTTTGCAGAGAGTGCAGATTCAGACCAGACTGCTCAGAACATGCAGTCAGATCTTGGATCATGCCAGTTTTCCGAGTTATTCTACTCAAGACAGCAATGGGCCTGCAAGATTTAGGCTGCTTTTCTAAGCTTAACATGTCTATTTTAACAATTTAGAGCTCTAAGCGTGCAAATGTCAGCAACATGTTTGTCTCATCAGCTATTCCACATTGGTCGATTCTCATCCTTTCCACATTTCAGATAAAGAGATCAAGGCTACCGCAGTTATGCTCTTGCTGACTAGAATGACTCAAATACAATTACTTGTGTTGGCTATGGACAAGTAAAGTCGCTTTTGAAGACAATAAAAGATAAAGATCAGACTGTCCTTTGAACGCAATGTAGTTTAATATCACAGACGTTAGTAGTTGATAACATGTATGTTGTGCGCTTTTAGGTCACGCACGACCAACGAATTTACATTTTTCCCCAACCATCTCGAACCATGCGGGAAAAAATTTGCATGGTGTTTTTTTTAACCATTTAATATGAACCATCTCCAAATAAAACTTGTATGGTGTTTTTTAACCATTTAATATTCATGTTCTGGGACTTCTATCTTTAAAAATTAATGATTTTTGTCTTTCTAACCTTAACATGCCTAGAAAATACTATGGCACTCTCGCGAAATTTAACGACTTCTATCTTTAAGTAACCAAAATTAATGATTTTGTCTTTCTAACCTTAACATGGCTAGAAAATACTATGGCAAAATGGCGCTATATAAAATTATAAACTACGACGACCCTCGATACTAACAAGGCTACGACTCTAAGAAGGCTTCTACTACGAAAAGCATTAAAGCCTCGACACTAAGAAGGCTTCTACTACGAAAAGCATTAAAGCCGCGACACTAAGAAGGCTTCTACTACGAAAAGCATTAAAGCCTCGACACTAAGAAGGCTTCTACTACGAAAAGCATTAAAGCCTCGACACTAAGAAGGCTTCTACTACGAAAAGCATTAAAGCCTCGATACTAAGAAGGCTTCTACCACGAAAAGCATTAAAGCCTCGATACTAAGAAGGCTTCTACTACAAAAAAAGCATTAAAGCCTCGATACTAACAAGGCTTCTACTACAAAAAAGCATTAAAGCCTCGACACTAACAAGGCTTCTACTACAAAAAAGCATTAAAGCCTCGATACTAAGAAGACTTCTACTACAAAAAAGCATTAAAGCCTCGATACTAACAAGGCTTCTACTACAAAAAAAACTTGTATAAAATTTTTATCAACGCGGGTTGATAAAAATTCTCGTTTTCGCGCGTCTAATAAATTTATAACTTAAAAAAAAGTTATAAATCTAGTTCTATCAATATTGACGAGTAAGAGTGTTTTGCTTCGGAATTGTTAGACCTCGTTATAAAGTTTATGACGTCGCATTGTTTTACTTCTAGAGGTTGAGGAAAAACTACCCAACTGCAACGTTCGTCTTTCTTTTTTATTAAGGAGTGGTTGATTTTTTCGATACCGTTTACGAATATATTAAT
Source organism: Tridacna gigas (assembly GCA_945859785.2). Classification (NCBI taxonomy): domain Eukaryota; kingdom Metazoa; phylum Mollusca; class Bivalvia; order Cardiida; family Cardiidae; genus Tridacna; species Tridacna gigas. The sequence continues at coordinate 27,647,694 of OX244031.2, read as the reverse complement.
TTTCGCCTCTTCTTCCAAAAAACCATTTCCTTTTATAACCATTAAAGAACCTCTTATAATTCTACCTGGAGCTGGCCAGCAATAACCGCCTAATCCATGCGATTTTCCGCTGCAACCATTACCGAAGAAAACTCGTAATTTCCATCTTCTAGACTTCCTTGTTCCTCCGCATGAACGCTTATAATGGTCCTTTTATCCACATAGGATTTTGTCGCTAAATCTTTTTCTTCTATCGGTTCCGCGGCGTTTTTTATAGAAAAACCTTTAAGATTCACATCAGATATCGCTTTAAAACTTCCATCCGGATTTTTTACGATAGCGTCGCCATTATCGACATAATTTTTATTAGCGGCAGCGTCACGACTTATGGGATTTGGTAAACCGATGATCGAGCGACCATTCACGGAAATAGAACCGTCAGGGTTTCTCGTTAAACCCGCGGTAGCGGTATCTACGTAAAATTTATTCGCAACTTGCCGGTTTTCTAAAGGAGTTCCAACGTCGGTAATTCTTCGTCCACCCATAGAAACGTCACCAACTGCTATATAACCATCAGGACCGTAAACAAAAGCTCTATCACTATCATCCACATATCTTTTAGTAGCGGCTTCATTCGGTTCCATAGGATCGAATAAGTTTCTTATTTTATTAAATCCCATGTTTAAATATCCCCTCATAATATAACCCCCATTTTCGTCCATTAACCCCGAATTAGAGTCAACTTAATCCTTAGTCGCAACATCGTGAGGATTTACTGGGCTGCTAACCCCCGTTAATGTATTACCATTCATATTTATAGAACCGGTAACGTCCGTCGTTCCGTCTTTACGCAAAAAATTATTATTTACGTAAGCAAGTGACGCTCCATCAACAGTCGATTGAACATCATCCATTCCTCCAAATTTATCAACAGGCATTTTTATTAAGAGTATTTTTTTTTAAATGTCTAATTCTAACAATAGTACGATAGCTACACTCGCGACCTTTTCCATAGCTTTTTTTCTCGAGTCATCGGCAGTTTCTTGTATAATTTTTCCATTTCTCGCAAAATCAAACAAAGGAGTAGATACAATTTCTATTAGCGTGCACGGAGAAAATTCGATGGACGTTTCTTGACAAGTAGTATAATTTGTTGTTGTTGGGGAGTAGAGCCACGTAAAACTAAAGGTATCTTCAAAGTTGTTAGACGCTCTTTTAACCCAAAAATTCCACCCACTAAGTTCATAAGCAATTTTGCGCAAAAATCCGTTAGCGTAAGGAAACAATGTAATGGCGATTTTTTTAATTCTTCCGGCAGTAGGGGTAACATAGTAATCGTCAGTAGGCCTTGGTCCTTCATCGAAATTAAACAAGAAAGTGTATTGTGTATCAGGACTAATTTTTTTTGACACAGCGCGTATTAAAACGTGCGGTTTTATGATACTCCCGTCTACGTAGCTTTTAGTCGCAACATCACCTTCTTCTACCGGTGGAAATAGATTGATGATATGGTGATATTTCTCATATTAAGATTAGTTGTGGTTGATACGGTCCCATCCGGATTTCTTCTCAAAAGCAGATTGCGATCCACATAATCTTTGTTTACAGCATCACCCATTTCTTTAGGAGGCGGAAGATTCAATATCGATTGAAAATCCGTAGTGATAGGAGCCGTAGCGATGTAGTTTCCATTTTCTTTCATGAAACTAATATTTTCTAGTTTCTTCAAAAGCTCGTCATTCACAATTTCCAACACGAATGCTTTGTCTTTTTGATACAATTCTTTAACTTTTACGTCGATAGAGGTATCAACGTACAATTTAGTAGTAGAATCTTGCGGTTGTTCCGGATCTTTTAAATTTGTGATCTTGTAATTCTTCATATCGATATCATTTTTAACTATACTATTCTCAGCTATTCTTTCTTCGAAAAAAGTTCTCATTCTATCGACATATTCCTTCAAAGCAGCTTCATGATTTTTTTCTGGCATTCGTAATCCCGTTAGTTTTTTTCCTCCTAAATACAAATGATCTTTAGCGATGTAACTGCGATTTTTCGGTTCGAAAACATTTTCCGAATCGACGTATTCTTTAGTAGCAACATCATGAGGATTTACTGGGTTGCTAACTCTCGTCAGAGTATTACCATTCATATTTATAGAACCGGTAACTTCTGTTGTTCCGTCTTTACGCAAAAAATTATTATTCGCGTAAGAAAGTGACGCTCCATCAACAATTGATTGAACATCATCCATTCCTCCAAATTTATCGACAGGCATTTTATAGTTAAAAAAGTTTATTTAAAACTAGTTGAAATTTAGTTCCCGAGCTTAACTCTTTAAGAACGTACAAGCATAAATGTCCTCAAAATACTTGTCCGGCTCGTTGTAATTGGACGCTGTTGTAATGTATCGGACTTTTTAAATAATCTATAACTTCGAGAGGCGGCCGTATACCGTAACTATCGAAATAAATTTTAGTTTTACCGTTTTTATACCAGGCAACCCAATGTGAACCGGGTCCACTCGTGCTATCAAGATTTAATATACCGCATTCCTTTTTTCCGCAATTTTTCGGTAAACTGTTTCGTAAAAATACTCCCCTAAAAGAAGGAATTTTTAATTTTCTCGAGGAATCTTCTAGTTCAAAGTTGCTTAGCGGTTTGTTCGGTAAAATTACGTTTTTAATAGAGATCATTTTTTATATATTTTTAATTTCCTTATTATCAACCCACGAATTAAACTCGTCGGAATAACCTTTCCATTTTACCAGAGATTTCTTTTTACCTTTTTTAATAACCTTTTCTATCCTATACACCTCCTGACTAGTTTTTTGTAGTTCGGGTTTGTAAAAGGTACCTATTATTTCTTCTCCATTAAGATCCTCAATTTTATACGTTATGGGCGACGTATGTTTTACCTCGGAAACCGTAAAAACCTCTTCAGTCCATCTTGTGGTATATCCCTTTTCGAAGGTCTTTTTCTTTTTAGATATCCTTACTTTATCGCCGACGGAAAACTTAGGATCTATACCCCTTACTTCGAGATGATCGGGGTAAAGAGTTTTCCAAACTTTCGTTTCATTTACCTTCTTACTAGCGGATACCGGCGTCATCTTAATAGAAGAATGTTTCGCGTTATTATATTCTTTAACGAGATCCGGTAACGCGTTAATGTAAACGTTAGTGGAATTAGAGGTAAAATATTTCCACATTTTTTCTTTCATCGTTCTAATCCATCTCTCAACGACGCTAGATTTTTCCTCATTTTCGGTGAAATACAATTCTATAGTGTCTTTAATATACTCGTTATAAAACTCTTTACCCTTATCAACCCACATTTTCTCGGGCTTTCTTTCCTTAAAAATACTTTTAATGCTGCGGCGACAGATTTTCCAGTTTTATCTTTAAATGGAATCAGCCAACCGTATTTGGAAAAAATATCAATGACAGCGAGAAGATATTTTATACCGTGATTAAATTTAGAAAATGCTTGCATGTCTACTAAATCCGCGGCCCATATCCTATCAATACCGTTTACTGTGACCCTCCTTTTCTTAAATTTTCTTTTTACGGGTTTATGTAGCTCTTCAGCTAAACTTTTTCTTTACCCATTCCAAATCTTTTCTTTGTTCCAATCAGATTACTAACGATGGACCGTTCCATTTTTTCCCTAATTGTCGGATTATAGATTCCCTTTAGCTCCGTTAACATATTTTTGTCGCAAATAGCATTTCTGGTAGCCGTGTCATCATGTTTAAGATAGCAAATATCGTGATGGTATGCCGCCTTATCAACACGGTTTATCGGTTTACTCCAGTCCTTCGGCGTTAAATCTGGGTTGAGTCTTTTATTTAATTTAGTACTGGGTCCAGTAAAGTTATGACCGAGGAGATGCATTTCAATGGGTAAGTTATTTATAATCTTATTTAGTATTGACGTGCCTTTTTTTTTTAACGAAGTTCGTTTTAGTTGTTCCGCACACAACGCATTTTCCACTCGCCATATTTCTTCCATTTTTAGTAACAACGTATTTAATGTTGCTGGTATCAGTATGTCTTCTACATTTAACGCAATACATCTTTTTTAATATATATTAATTTCTTTTAAAATATATTAAAAAATGAATGTTATAGATTTATCGTGGAACGAATTAGTATCAAAAAGGTTTAATAACCTTTTTTTACCTAAAAGTGTTAGAGGGTTAATCGTGGGTAAATCGGGATGTGGTAAGACAACGCTTTTACTAAACCTTTTGCTAAGACCAGGATGGCTTGACTACGATAATTTATGCGTTTTTGGAAGAAGTCTTTTTCAACCCGAATATCGCATACTTAAAAAAGCTTTCGAAGAAAAACTACCGAAAGAGGCAATTTTAAGGTTGTTTGACATGTGAAACGAAATTCAGGATGAAAATGTTTCTCCTACAGCTTTGATGGAAGAATGGGTCAAAACTCTAAAAAATAAATCGGATATAAAGTGTAGTTTCTTTGAAACTGCTAAGGGTGTGCCTGATCCGAGAGAGTTAAAACCCAAAGACAAAAATTTAATGATCTTCGATGATTTACTTTTAGAAAAGCAAAATAAGTGCGAGTGTTACTATATTCGCGGAAGGCATAGTAATGTTGACTGTTTCTACCTCTCACGAAACTATTTTGGGTTACCGAGGCGTACCATTAGAGAAAACGCGAATTTTATTTGTTTATTCCGTCAAGATCTTAAAAACATGAATCATATCTACAGCGATCATGTGGGTGATGATATACCTATAGAAGAGTTTCGCAAATTTTGTAAAAAATGTTGGGAAAGCCCTCATGGTTTTGTCGTAATTGATTTAACGAGTAAAAGAGATAGCGGAAAGTATAGGGAAGGATTTGACAACTTTTATATACCGAGAAATTGAAAAAAATAATTTTACGACTAATAATTGTAGAATGGCGTCAGGTATTGGTAAATTAGTAAGTTTTAAAGAAGATTTATGTGGGTATAGCATAAAAGATACTTTGCTGTATATTGATCATTTGGTAGATAATTTACGAGAAAGTTTTGAAGATACTACAGTAAGATGTTTTAAAAAAACATTTAGAGCGTTAAAACTAAACAATGAGTTTGATGAAAAAGAGCTATACGTTTCTTTTTTAATAGACCATGTTTCAAAACTACATTCAAAGTTGAATAAGCGTGCAAAGATTTTTAAAACTCAAGAGGAAGATAAAACTAACACAATACATAGAAAACGTATAAGAGAAATGTTGCCGTATATAAACGAAATAATTACGATTAGTTCACTTTTTAACAAGAACATAAAAGGTAAAGTTAATTCAGCTAGAATTCAATCTATTAATCTTAGGCGCGAAGAAATAATTAAGCAATTTCTTTCCGAAACGTTATAAATATTTTTTTTTACAAAAAAAATATATTATAAATAAAAAATGGAAGATCTTTTAAAATGGATAGAAAAAAATACGCGACACAAAATGTCGTCACAAATCATAGTAAGTAACAACGAGACACTCTTTACAACGGGGTTTAATCCGCCAATTCGACTGGAAAATGATAGAAAATACGAAATAGCTTTGGTAAACCTCGAAACATACTACTCTTTTCCAAACATTGATGCGACAAACAACGCGTTTATTTATTCTATCGATAATGGCGTTTCTTGGTTTAAAATAGAAATACCGGAAGGAAGTTATGACCTTAGAGACATTGATGATACCATTCACCAGGAAATGAGAAAAAAAGGTCATTTTGATTTAGCCAATGAAGAATATCCTATTAACATTTCAGCGAACACGAATACGTTAAAATCTATTCTTACCATTGAAGATGGTTATCAGGTAGATTTTAATCATCCAAACTCCATTTCTAAAGTATTAGGTTTTACTCGCGCGAAATACGAAAGGGGATTTCATGAGTCAGAGAATGTAGTAAACATTCTAAGTATAAATTCCATACTCATTAACATCGATATTATCTCAGGAAGCTACGTTAATGGTTCAACACAAAACACAATTTACTCTTTTTTCCCCAATGTTTCGCCGGGATATAAGATAATCGAGTCGCCGGTTAATTTAGTATATTTACCAGTAACGAGGAGCGACATACACTATTTAGGGGTAAAAATTACAGACCAAAATGGAACTTTACTAAATCTTAGAGGCGAAAATCTAACTATTAGATTTCATCTTAGAGAGGCATAAAAGAAATAAAACCTATAAAAAATGTAGGTGAAAATTAAAGTTAATATAACGGATGGGCAAAAACAAAAACTCCAATCCGCTATTAAAAAAGGTTGTCAAACGAGTATTCTGTTAAAGCATGAAGATTTAAAAGGTGATGATATTTTAGCTGTTACCCATTCACAAGCAAAAAAAATAGCTAAAGCCTACGAAAATGGTAAAGGCATAACAATTAGAATGAGCGCTAATCAACTTAAAAATAACGTGAAAATAGAGGGAGGTTTTCTCGGAATGTTAGCGGGATTAGCCGCGAGCGCTTTGCCGGCGATAGCCAGAACCGTTTTACCCGCGTTAGGTGTTGGCGCTCTTTCGGGATTAGCATCATCGGGTGTACAAAAGGCGATGGGATCGGGTCTTTACCTTAAAAAAGGAGGTTGCGTTTGCAAGGTAGAAACTGATGGAAAGGGTCTTTATTTAAGTCCTTATAAAGGTAAAGGATTGGAGCCCATTGGTAATGGCTTATTTTTAAAAAAGGGTGGAAAGTTTTATGATGGTAAAGGTCTTATTTTAGGGCCTAATAGTCCTTTCGCTAATATTCCTATTTTAGGAGCAATATTATAATAAAAAATGCATAAATTTAACGTAAAACCGAGAATTTCTCAACCAAAAACGATCTATTGGAGACCAGTTTCTAATTTAAAACATCCTCCGATAAAAGTAAATCCGTTAACTTGGAAAATCTTTAGTCAAGAAGAAATTACATTAACTCCGAGACAAGTACTTCCGATGGAATTAGGTTTAGGCTTTATGTCAACTAAAGGCGTAATTTTATCCTCATTAGCATATTCTTTAAGATTTAAAAAATGTAGCTTGCAAAATGAGATTAGCCTCGAAGATACTGAGAATATTCTAATTACTATTACTAATAATTCGAAGGATACGGTAAAAATAAAAGAAAACGAGCTTTTATGTCACGTTTATTATCATCTTTAAAAAAAATATTACGCTAATAAAAAAAATGGAGATGAAAGAATATCCCGTATTACCCACGGCTCCTCCGGATCAGGATTATCACTTGCATAAAATTAACGAAATACAAAACTTTTTAGAAGCCGAGATATTAAAGAGAGTATCTTTAAGTAAGAAATATTTTAGAGCCGCGAGAATAGTAGATAATATAGATGCTGTTTTAGTTGTGACTACCACAGTTGGGGGGATAGGTGGTATAGGTTTGTTAACAACGGTAATTGCACTACCCGCGGTTATAGCGTTAGAAAGTGTCACTGGTTTTTGCGGTTTTTTAAGTTTAGTCGGAAAATATGCCTCTAGAAATTCTACGGCTAAAGCGAAAAAACATGAGAAGATTAAAATCATTGCTGATACTAAATTAAATACTATATCTTCCCACGTCTCGAAAGCTTTATCGGATAATAAAGTCTCGGATGAAGAATTTCAAATGATTATGGAGGAATTAGAGAAATATAAAAAGATGAAGGAAGAAATTAGATCAAAATTTAAGAAAACGAGTGAAACGGAAGAATCGTTAATAGAAAGAGGGAGAAGAGAACAGCGTGAGTCCTTTTGGAAGTTGGTTGAAAAACATCATGGTAAGGCATTGTAATATTAAGAAACCAAAAATTAAGTTTTAGTTACGAAACGGGTTAAATAACTGCGTTAAAAACTACGTTAAAAACTATGTTAAAAACTGTTTTAAAAAATATAACCCCAATAAAAAAAAATGTCTTTTTTAAAAATCGCCGATCCGACGAGAAGAATTTCTCGCGATAAAAAAGAATATTCACGACAACGAACTAGCGGAGAAAACGGGAAAAATAGAAGTACAAACGGACCTTTCAGAGTTTTTTAAAACTATCACCGAAACACAAAAAGCTACAACGGAGGAGATTACGAGAGGACTTAAACCTATTAAAGAGGGTATTGAACAGTTGCCCCAAAGGTTGCCCCAAAGGTTGCCCCCAAGAAGAGAAGCTGTGGTACCTCTTAGTCCTCCTCCTGCTTATGCTTCACCAGAGGAAATAAGAGGAGTTTTTCCTGGCTCTGATATCAAATTTGGACTTTATGACAAAGGTGGTGAGTTTTTTATAGGTGATAAATTAGCTGAGGTAAGTGAAGACCAAAAATATATTATTATTGCCGGAAAAAAACGTTTATTAACGGAAAGGTTGTGGGAACTTCTTACATCAAGAGAATACGATCCGAATGTTAAAGCTAGCGATATTTTGACGTACCGCGCGATCTTAGAGGAAACTAACACTATGTACGTTAACAATGATCCAAAAAGTGGTGAATTAAAACCTATAAACGACCCTAAACTCAAAGATAAATGGGAAATTATTATTGTACCCGCTTGGAAAAGGTTACAGTTTAAAAAGAAACAAAAAGAAAAAACGGGTAAAGGCCATGTTGTTATCCCCTGTGACCATAACGCATTAATAGAAAGACTTGACTTGTTGATGGAGAGTAAAGCATCGGGTAACACTGGTGTGAGAAATGAGATTGTTAGCGTGTGTGACGAATTAAAAAGGCAAGGTATTTTCGATAATAAAAGCTATAAAAAAATAATGTCCGTATTATAAAATATGATTATCTACAATAAACGCAGATTTGTAAGAAGGAATAGATACGGTGGAGCCGGAATTTATGACAGCTTAGCTAACTTTTTCGCTAGACTTTTAGGCAGTAATGTGGCTAAACAAATTGCAACCTCTGCCGTTGATGTGGGAAAGAGTGTCGCTAAGGAAGGGGCAAAAAAAGCTTTAGAGGCTGGAAAAAGTGCCGCTGCTGATGCTGGGAAAAGGTTAGTCGAAAAGGTTTTAACGCCAAAATCTGAGAAAATTTTTCGAAAGTATGATGCTTCGCGAGACATAAACGCTTTAATAGATGGAAGCGGTAACGACGCAATTGCTATACAAGAATTAGTTAAAAAATTAAATAGTGGGTCTGGTATTAAAGTATTATAATAATTTAAAAAATTATTATAATATAATAAAAAAAAATGAGCATTTTAAACATTACCGAAACATGATAGTATCGAAGAGTACGAATACTTCGAGTATTTACCGATTGTAGGTGACGTTAACAATTTTAACAATCCCGGAGGATATATTACGATTAATATTGAAACTCAAGATATTTTTACGCATCCTAGCGAAAGTTATTTACTTATACTAGGCGAATTAATAAAAAATGATGACACAAGATACACAGATGCTGATAACGTTGCTTTAACGAACAACGGTCTAATGTATCTTTTTAATACTATTAGGTATGAACTTTTGGGTAGAGAGATTGAACGAATAAATCATCCAGGGTGGGCCACCACTATGCTGGGATTGTTAAAATATGATGATGATTTTTCTAAATCGTGGGGGTTAAACCAATTGTGGTATAAGGATACGGAAGCCCTATTAGCGGGCAATGCGGGCTTTACTATAAGACAAGAACTCATTATTAGAAAGCCGTTTGATAAGGGAACATTTGGCTTTAGAGTGCCGTTAAAACATATTTTCGGTTTTTGCGAAGATTACGATAAAGTCTTATACGGAATGAAGCAAACTCTTTACCTTTCAAGAGCTGGCGATAATGACGCTATTTTTAGAGATAACGCTGCTGCAGTTGGCAAAGTTAAGCTGACTAAAATAGCGTGGTATATGCCTCATGTGTTACCCACGGATAAGTATAAAATGGAACTTTATAAACGCATCCAGAATAAAGAAAGTTTTCTGGTTAATTATAGAATGATACAATGCGATACTGCCGATGTTCCTCAAACAAGATCATTTACTTGGAGACTCGCCGTTAAAACAGCGCCAGAGTTTCCGCGTTACATTATTATCGGTTTCCAGCATAACAAACGAAACCAGCAGGAACAAAATCCAGCCGTATTTAACCACGTTCAAGTTACAGATATTCACGTTACGTTAAATTCTTTTAAATATCCTAGAGTCGACTACACACTTTCATTTTCCAATCAACAATTTAGTAGAGCATATGGCGACGCTGCCATGTTTAGATCTCTAGTTTTTTCTCATGGATGATTTAGCGTCAAATCCTAACTTTACCCCGTTAGAATACAAAGATCTTTATCCATTGTTTTTGTTCGATGTTAGCAAACAGAGTGAAAGGATAAAATATTCCGTAACCGATATTCATGTTAAGGCAAATTTTAGAACTAATGTAGATGCAAACACACACGCATATGCCATTATTATTAGTGATAGGCGAATAAACTTCCAGTCTGACGGAAATAAAATGAGTGTATTGTATTAAGATTCCCAGAAAAACCGAAAGTGGTCTTAGTAAAATTGATTAGTAACTTAAATTATTATATATAAAAAACAAATGTTTTCTGCAGTGAAACGTATTTACTCAGCGGTAATCCCCGAAAGCGTTCAAAGAAGGATAAGCAATTTTACCAATTGGTTAACCGGTAATGTGGAAGCGGAGCAGATTCTGCGAGTGTTGGGACAAATTGCCGCGAATCTTAGAGAACATTATCCTCCTTATCCGCCTGAAGCACCCGACTTACCCCCACCCCCGCTTAGAATTATAACCGATCGTTCTGCATTTTTAAATTATGTTACGGAACATATTGTAGATGTAACGGGCAGAGAACGTTGCCTACCCGATAAATTTTTACGAGTAGCGGAGGGTCACATTATAAGAACTCTTAAAAACAATTTAGGAAAAAAGGTAAAACTCGTATTAAGGGCTAGATTTTATAAAGAACGAGACCCCGGAAATATAAGAGAATTTGCTTTTCACTCGAGTAATTTAGTAAACCCAAATAGAATCGGAACGCTCCAATTATATAATGATATGGTAGAAGAAATTTTGGAAAAGATAGCCGATTTCCAAAGAGAAGGCAGTGGCTGGGTTTTTTCGTCTATGGTAAGTTTAGAACTACACACAGGTATTTATGTCCCTTTACGAAGTAGAGGTTACTTACCTTTGCCAAAATGGATTAGCGATAAAAAAGCGTGTATTAATATGAAAAATAATGACGAAAAATGTTTTATGTGGTGTATTTCAAGAAAATTAAACCCGAAAGAAGAACATCTGGAAATACTCGATAAAGATTTAAAAGCGAAAGAACCCGATTTAAACTTGACAGAAATAGAATACCCCGTTACGCTTAAAGATATAGGTAAGTTTGAAAAACAAAACCCCGAAATTAGCGTAAACGTTTTTAGTTACAAAGAAAAAAAAATTTATCCTCTTAGGGTTACAAAAGACGAAAAAGTTAATCACGTAGACCTGCTTTATATTAAAAGTAAGGAAAATACGCACTACGCTCTCATAAAAAATTTTGGGCGTTTAGTGAATAGTCAAATATCGAAAAATTGTGGTAAAAAGTATTATTGCAAAAGATGTTTAAATCATTTTGGAAGGGAAGACCTTTTAGAAAAACACAAAAGATATTGTAACGAAAATGAGCCCGTTTGTTTAGAAATGCCTAAAAAGGGAACCGCGCTAAAATTTAAAAATTATGATAGAAAATTCACAGTCCCTTTCGCTGTATATGCCGATTTTGAATGTATTTTAAAACCGGTATACGAAAAAGTAACGGAAAACGTTAATAAAACGCAAAAACACGTTCCGTCTAGTTTTTACTACATTATAAAATGTTTTGATGACGATGTTTGCGCTCCTATAGAAAGGTACCACGTTGGGGAAGATGCGTCGGAAAAGTTTATAGAAACCTTAAGGAAAGATATAGAAAATATTTATGGCGAGTACTATCAAAACCCGGTGCCTATTAAAATAACGAAAGAGGAAAAAGCGAAACACAATACAGAAAAACATTGTTGGATTTGTAATAAAAAATTTACTAACGATAAAGTAAGAGATCACTGTCATTTTACAGGTAAATATAGGGGTGCCGCCCATAATGAATGTAATCTAAAGGCAAAAATCCCCAACTTTACGCCCGTTTACTTTCACAATTTGAGCGGGTATGATTCTCATCTTTTTATTAAATATTTAGGTAAATCCGTCGGAAAGATTAATTGTATTCCTAATAAGTTTTACTAAAGACGTTCGGGTCGGAGAAAATATATATCATAAAATTAGATTTCTTGATAGCTTTAAGTTTATGAGCGCGAGCTTAGATAGTCTTTGGAGTAACTTGAAAGAAAACCAGTTAAAAATTTTATCGAAATTTTTTTCTCATTTACCGTTAGTTAGAAGAAAAGGAGTTTTTCCTTACGATTACTTAGATTCTTTTGAAAGATTAAAAGAAACTCGGTTACCGCCTAAAGAATCATTTTATTCCAGTTTAAACAAAGAGCACATTAGCGATGAGGACTATGCCCACGCATTAAATGTTTGGAAAACTTTTGGCGCGAAAACGTTCGAAGACTACTTAAAACTTTACAATAAAATAGATGTGTTGCTTTTAGCCGATGTATTCGAAAACTTTAGGGATATTTGCCGTAAACACTACGATTTAGATCTCACTTGGTATTATACTGCTCCCGGCTTAGCTTGGGATGCCGCATTAAAAACAACGAACGTAGAATTAGAACTTTTATCAGACCCTGACATGCTTTTAATGGTAGAGCGGGGTATCAAAGGCGGTGTTAGCATGTGTGCAAAAAGATATTCTAAGGCGAATAATAAATACATGGGTAAATCTTACGATCCGGACTAGCCATCGAATTATTTACTGTACATTGACGCGAACAGTCTTTACCCTTGGGGAATGAGCCAACCTCTTCCCACTCATGGTTTTAATTGGATGGATGATAGAGAACTTGGTAAATGGAAAAAATATCCTTGTATATTAGAAGTAGATTTAGAATATCCTAAGGAGTTGCACGATTTACACAATGACTTTCCTTTAGCCCCTGAAAGGTTAAAAGCCGGAAAAGTAGAAAAATTAATACCGAATTTAGGAGACAAGAAAAATTACGTAATACATCGCGAAACATTAAAAACGTATCTTTCTTTAGGGTTAAAATTAACGAAAATTAACCGCGGAATTAAATTTAAAGAAAGTTCTTGGTTGAAACCTTATATCGATTTAAACATTATCCTGAGAAAATAAGCGAAAAATGATTTCGAAAAAGATTTTTTTAAGTTGATGTGTAATTCCGTTTTTGGTATGACCATGGAGAACTTGAGGAATAGAGTAGACATACGTTTAGTTTCTGATGCTGACCAGTGTAGAAAACTAATAGCAAAACCGAACTATAGGCACTCGACGATATTTGACGAAAACCTAATAGCAGTGCATATGAAAAAGACCGCTATAAAATACGACAAACCCGTTTATCTAGGGTTAAGCATTTTAGATATTAGTAAAACGCGCATGTATGACAGTTACTATAATCACTTTAAAGCGAAATACGGAGAAAAAGTAAAACTGTGTTATATGGATACGGATAGTCTTATTCTCGAAATAAAAACTAACGATTTGTACGAGGATATTGCTCCGGATATTTCTACAACGTTTGACACGAGTGGTTACCCTAAAGAGCACTCATTATATAGCCTAGAGAACAAAAAAGTAATTGGCATGTTTAAAGACGAATTAAATGGAGAAATAATGACGGAGTTTGTCGGTTTAAGAGCTAAAATGTACGCGTATAAAACATTAACTGGAGATGAAGACCGAAGATGTAAAGGAATTAAAAAGTCAGTAGTTAAAAATGAACTGCATTTTAGCGATTATAAAAAATGTTTGGACACGGGCGAAAAACAACATAGAAGGATGTGCGTATTTAGAACCCGTGCGCACGAATTGTGCACTGAAGAAGTTAATAAAATAGCATTAAGTTTTGATGATGATAAAAGGTATATATTGGAGGATAATATAAACACCTTAGCTTGGGGACATCATAGGATCTAAAAAAAAAAATATTTAACCCTCGGTTAAATATTTATAGTTTACGTTTATTATTACATTTTGTTTTACAAACGGGACATTTATCGAGGGAGACATCGCATTCGGCGCATATCGGGATGTGCCCGCAGTTACAGAATATAACATTAGGCTCGGCCGAAAAGCATATCACGCATTGGTTTTCTCTAAATGTTGATCCATCGTTTATGCAAACCTGTTCTTCGACCTCATTTTGGTCATAGAGCTCGCTTAAATCTTCGTATTTACCGCCAAATTCTACGCAAGGAAATACGTCCCCTTGCAACCACGGTGCGTCCGGTTGAAAGGCCATATCCGAGTTATATAAACTTTCTATTTCTACCTCGTAATCCACCAAATATCGCTCGTTTTCCGGCGCGATATTCATCCAATAATAACCCGTTCTATTTAAACTAAACTCGTAATATTTGCCTAACCCTATCCACATAAAACCTACTAGGTTTTCCGATAGTCTTTTACTAAATTGGTAATAAATCGCCGCTTTAGCGCGATACAGAGCGTCCACGTATTTCATCGACGCTAACCTAGGGAAAAAGACCTTATTGAGAACCACGACAGGTTCGCAAGTGATCTTGTTTTTCAAAACTTCGACGATTTTATCGCACATTTTATAGAATATATAGAATTACGAAAGAAGTCAAATTCTTTTACAAAATACTCGACAGGTCCCTTTTTATATCGCATTTTAACCTACAAACTGGGCAATTTTCGAAAGCGTTGATTTTGGCACATTCCCCGCAAATAGTCAGATGCCCGCAATTGCAAAAAAGTATTGTTGGGGGGCACGTAAGACAAATTACGCATTTGTCGTTATTAAACACAGTTTCTTCATTGTATGTGTCAGGTTTAGTAGTATGTATATTTCTACTATATCCTATTGGGGTATCCCGAAATTCTTCGAATCCTAATTCATCAACCTGATACCCCTGAGTCGAATCTTCACGTTGCCCCCATATAGTATCAAACCAAAAGAATCCTTCTTCCAAACAGTGATCCCTTACCCCATCACAGTACCTAGCATTGTCACGAAATGCTATGTTTAAATATAGTATATCCTCCTTTAATCGCATTGGTTTAAATGGGGGGGCCCTCTAACATTCTTCTATAGTTACTTAGTAAAAATTCTGGAATAGTTGTTTCATTGATTGAGCCTCGAAACAAATCTCCACCCGTAGGACTATATAAAAATATATCCATTTTCCAAGAATCCACCCCATCATTAAATGCTTGTAGCAAACTATACTCATAATATATTGCAGGCCATGACCTCACCATACCAAATTTGATGCACGAGGCATCTATCAGTGGAAATACAATACTACTATTATGTCGGTATTTTTTATTCGAAAAAACTGGTTTATTACATAAGACTCATTCTAGTTTCGATTTAAATAACGGTTCCATATCTAAAAATATTTTAAAAAACGAAAATTTTCAAAAAATGATGGTTGATGGAGCGTCACTTCCTTACGTAAATAATAATTTTTTGCGTAAAGACGGAACGACGGACGTTACCGGTTCTATAAATATGAATGGTAATACATTAACAGGGGTTAGCAGCCCAGTAAATCCTCACGATGTTGACTCTAATTCGGGGTTATTGGACGAAAATGGGGGTTATATTATGAGGGGATATTTAAACATGGGATTTAATAAAATAAGAAACTTATTCGATCCTACGGAACCGAATGAAGCCGCTACTAAAAGATATGTGGATGATAGTGATAGAGCTTTTGTTTACGGTCCTGATGGTTATATAGCAGTTGGTGACGTTTCTATGGGTGGACGAAGAATTACCGACGTTGGAACTCCTTTAGAAAACCGGCAAGTTGCGAATAAATTTTATGTAGATACCGCTACCACGGGTTTAACGAGAAACCCTGACGGTTCTATTTCCATGAATGGTCGCTCGATCATCGGTTTACCAAATCCCATAAGTCGTGACGCTGCCGCTAATAAAAATTATGTCGATAATGGGGGCGCTATCGTAAAAAATCCGGATGGAAGTTTTAAAGCGATATCTGATGTGAATCTTAAAGGTTTTTCTATAAAAAACGCCGCGGAACCGATAGAAGAAAAAGATTTAGCGACAAAATCCTATGTGGATAAAAGGACCATTATAAGCGTTCATGCGGAGGAATAAGGAAGTCTAGAAGATGGAAATTACGAGTTTTCTTTCGGTAATGGTTGCAGCGGAAAATCGCATGGATTAGGCGGTTATTGCTTGCCAGCTCCGGGTAGAATTATATAAGAGGTTCTTTAATGGTTATAAAAGGAAATGGTTTTTTGGAAGAAGAGGTGAAAATTAATGTAGTCGTAAACGGTATCGAAAAAATCAACCACTCCTTAATAAAAAAGAAAGACGAACGTTGCAGTTGCGCAGTTTTTCCTCAACCTCTAGAAGTAAAACAATACGACGTCATAAACTTTATAACGAGGTCTAACAATTCCGAAGCAAAACAATCTTACTCGTCAATATAGATAGAACTAGATTTATAACTTTTTTTTAAGTTATAAATTTATTAGATGCGCGAAAACGAGAATTTTTATGAACCCGCGTTGATAAAAATTTTATACAAGTTTTTTTTGTAGTAGAAGCCTTGTTAATATCGAGGCTTTAATGCTTTTTTGTAGTAGAAGCCTTGTTAGTATCGAGGCTTTAATGCTTTTTTGTCGTAGAAGCCTTCTTAGTGTCGAGGCTTTAATGCTTTTTTGTAGTAGAAGCCTTGTTAGTATCGAGGCTTTAACGCTTTTTTTGTAGTAGAAGCCTTGTTAGTATCGAGGCTTTAATGCTTTTCGTAGTAGAAGCCTTGTTAGTATCGAGGCTTTAATGCTTTTCGTAGTAGAAGCCTTCTTAATATCGAGGCTTTAATGCTTTTCGTAGTAGAAGCCTTCTTAATATCGAGGCTTTAATGTTTTTCGTAGTAGAAGCCTTCTTAGTGTCGCGGCTTTAATGCTTTTCGTAGTAGAAGCCTTCTTAGTGTCGAGGCTTTAATGCTTTTCGTAGTAGAAGCCTTCTTAGTGTCGCGGCTTTAATGCTTTTCGTAGTAGAAGCCTTCTTAGTGTCGAGGCTTTAATGCTTTTCGTAGTAGAAGCCTTCTTAGAGTCGTAGCCTTGTTAGTATCGAGGGTCGTCGTAGTTTATAATTTTATATAGCGCCATTTTGCCGTAGTATTTTCTAGCCATGTTAAGGTTAGAAAGACAAAATCATTAATTTTGGTTACTTAAATATAGAAGTCGTTAAATTTCGCGGGAGTGCCATAGTATTTTCTAGGCATGTTGAGGTTAGAAAGACAAAAATCATTAATTTTTAAAGATAGAAGTCCCAGAACATGTATATTAAATGGTTAAAAAACACCATACAAGTTTTATTTGGAGATGGTTCATATTAAATGGTTAAAAAAAAAACACCATGCAAATTTTTTCCCGCATGGTTCGAGATGGTTGGGGAAAAATGTAAATTCGTTGGTCGTGCGTGACCTAAAAGCGCACAACATACATGTTATCAACTACTGACGTTCATATCTTAGATCTAATTGTCTGTTTATTTGGGATGTATGTGGGGGGGGGGGGGGGGAACGACCATGAAATTGAAGCCTAATGTTTGATATTGTTTTCCTGACTGTAAAAGGCTAGTCGATTAAATGAGTGTTTTAACTCTTAACGAAACTATCCTTTGTTAATGCCCATTAGAAAGAAGTTGAAAACATCGTGAGAAAAGGGGAAAATGCAGGTTACCATTTTCTCCTTTTCCCATGTTTTTTTTACCCTTTTAACGATTCATATCATCATTTGGTCTACATTTAATCGTCATGTGCAGATGCTTTTGATTTGGACAAGTCTAAAATTTTATCATTTGGTAAAGAGTTGACGGTTAGGGAGCTATTGGGTATCTACATTCTTTGAAAGTATAATGTAGGAGAAATTTGCCAGCAGACGTTTGGACTGGGCGATTTGGCCTGCTAAAAAATAAGTAGGACAGTTTGTCAAGATGAATACGATGTCTTGTTCAAAATGGAAAAATAAAAGGCCTACAAGCAGCCAAAAGTAAACAGTTCCAAAGTTATAATGCAGACATATGTTATACGGCTTTTATATGTTACAATACAGTTACCAAAGTTGCCAAAGTTACAGAAAAGAATATATGTATTTTTTCACTCTTTTAAAGGGTTGGTAGGTTCTGCTGTTCATGATGAGTGATATCTAAAACTTGATAATGGGTATTGCTGATCAGAATTGTCACATATCTTTTACGTTCTATTGCTGTCTGCTGGCAAACATAACTTATATTTTAACCAATCGTTAAACTACTAATTTCTAAAAGACAGTTTAAAAAAGTAGCTCATTTGTAACGGTGTAGGATATTTTGTCCAATACATAGTTCAAACATCTACCATCTGATTTGTGATTTCAAACCACTGTAATTATTCAGTGTCGACCGATTATAGTGCTTACAGCACTTTGATTAGACTAGCGAAGCTAGTCTATGGGCATCATGATTGACCCAGAGTCAAAGTAAACAAAAAAAACCCACAGTTGCCAAATACTGCCTCACAGTAAAATACATGTACTTCTTTCTATTAGAAATCTTAATTCTGTTATATATGACAATTTTGACAAAAACCACTAAATCTCTACCACTCCAATTTGAATAGGTCTTGCTTCAAAGTAATAGACTGAACAGGATGTCATTTATAAGGTACAAGATCTTTGCTTATATGTAAATTAAGTGACCTATACAAAGCAGGCTATTATCAGTTATTCCTACACCACAATAACATTATGAATGAATCTAACAATAGATACACCTAGGTAACTTGTAGCAAATCCCAGCTGCATTAACTCTCACTGGACAGGGAAACCTTATCGTTCCATCAGTCATTCATTATTTAGATCATTGTGTACAGTTAAACTGTTATTTTACGTCTTGAATATTAACCCTTTACCACACAATCCAGAGTTTTAATGACACTGGGGAAGAATCCCTGGTAACCAGCATTTTCTCCTTTTCCCACATTGTTTTCTGCCCTTTTGGAATCAGGATTCATCAACTCAGCCACATTAAATTTGTGGTCTGTAACAGCTTTGAATTTCGTTTCGTAAAGAGTTAAATAGTTCACTACATCTTGCACTATTGGATATTGACTTATTGACTGTATGGTGTTTAACGCCGTTTTCAACATTATTTCGGTGATATCATGAAGGCCAGTGCACTTATTCATGCTTTCCTGGAGCTTCTTTTACCAGCACCACCGCGACTCCGTGACCTTTTGTGGACAGTGTGTATTAATCAGACTGCACAGAACAGCAGTCTTTTCTTGGATCTACACTGTCCGATAAGAGGATATATTTTCTCCAAAATGTAATTTCGAAATAGCAATAATATTTAAGTGTTTACCATTGGCTTGAAACTTTCATTTAATTTTTCTAGCATGTTAAGGGTTAAACTTAAACTGGATGATAGTCAACCAATAGCATGCATAGCCCCGGTATCTCAGTCGGTAGCATACAGGACATGAGAACAGGAGGTCGCTGGTTCGATCCCCGGCTCGGCCAATTTCTTTCCGAGGATTGATGATAGTCATTGCGACAGGATTCATTCCTCTCTCAAGTTTCGATGATGGTTATGTGGGAAAGCAGCCAGTGG
Source organism: Tridacna gigas (assembly GCA_945859785.2). Lineage (NCBI taxonomy): Eukaryota > Metazoa > Mollusca > Bivalvia > Cardiida > Cardiidae > Tridacna > Tridacna gigas. The sequence goes on along the minus strand of OX244031.2, from coordinate 27,627,983 downwards.
CTTGGAAAGAATTTTGTTCGAAGTACTGGTAAAAGATGCTCCAGGCAAGCATAAATATGTGCACTGGCCGCCGCTATATAACTGAAATAATGTTGAAAATAGGGTTAAACACCATACAATCAGTCAATCAATCAAATTCGCTAGTCTCTCAGTACTTTGATTATTATCACGCCAGGAAACATGAAAGAACCGCGTGAGTTCAAAGCCGACGAAAACATTTATGTCACGTTTGAATACAGTTGGCACAAGCTTGCGAACGAAGATATTATATAAATTTTTAATCTCTATTTCGAGATAAAAATGGAAAAGCACCATGGACGAGAAGACTATTTCTTTAGCCATCAAATCAGTTTTTTTTTTTATCTTCATCTAAGCATTCAGTGAGCTTCTGTTTTTTCACAATAGACATCTACTTAAATGCCTGTACTCGGTCTAGGCCTATCTACATGTATCTTGTGCTATCGACAAAACTGTTTTAAAAACAGAAATGGAAAAAAAAAACCCAGCCAACTTCAACTGAACAGTAGAATATCGACCGACAGAATAACTTCACGCAATCCTTGCCTGTCTTTTCGATTTCATAGAGAAGATTTAGCGGTAGTCAGTAATATTCAATAAACCATTCTACCACTCGATACAGCGCGCGAGCGTTTTCCCGAGATCTGTCAAAAGACGTCGTCTGCACTAAACAATCCGCTTCTAGAGCGGCCAGAAACGTGTTTTATCGGAGAGGTTTAGTGCTAACTAATACCGTTTTCGATAGGAAAATGTGATTTTTGTTGCAATTGAAGGATAGATTTCATGTTGATAATGCCTGGAATTGTAGTGTTTGGCCGGCGGTGGTCGGCCGGCTCCGACGATATGGTCGTGCCAGCTCTTTCGCTCGTGTTCGCTCATGCTGTTTGGTGAGTATGATATGAAACTGATGTTGTTATTGTACCTAAATATCGATCTTTATTCCTTGCCAGCAGCCGCACATTCGCTCATTACTCTGAAACATGTTCAATTTCACCTTTAGAGCACGAAATTAACTCAGTAGACATTTTCTGTAAGGAAAAAAACAACCAAATATTGCATCTTCGAGGCTGATTTTGGCCGGATTGTGTCACTAAATAGCAGACCGTGTAGATCAAAGATTAGATCGTACATATTGTGAAAGCAATCTTGATATACATTGTCAGCTGAAAGTAAGATTGGTACAGTGATAGCTGCTCAAAGGGTTAAATACTACATAATCGTTAAGCTGTTGCCTTTCAAAGAATATTTCTCGAACATTACCTCCTGTTAACTCTTCACCAAACGACAAAAATGTAGACTTGTTCAAATTCAAAGCATTTGCAGACGACAATTTAAATGTGGCTTGAATGATGAAATTTGTCTTTGGCAGATTAGAAAACATTGTGGGAAAAGGAGAAAATGCTGTTTACCAGCATTTTCTCCTTTTCCTACAATGTTTTCAAAAGGCTTCTTCCTCAGGGTCGTTAAAAGTTGGGATTGTGTGGTAAAGGGTTAAAATAGCTGCTGATAAAATTAAAAGGTAACTCTTTACAATACAACCCCAAGTTTTTACAACCCTAAAGAAGAAGGCTTTTGGAAACTTTGCTGGAAAAAGAGAAAATGCTGGTGACTTTTCCAACAATGTTTTCTATGAAAAACAAATTATATCATGAGGGTCACCTTTAATATGCTGTCTGCAAATGCTTTGAATTTGGACAAGTGTGTAACATTTTGTCATCTGGTAAAGAGCTAACCCTTTACCACACAATGCCAACTTTTAAGGACCCTGAGGAAGATGCCTTTTGAAAACATTGTGGGAAAAAGAGAAAATGCTGGTAACCAGCATTTTCTCCTTTTCCTACAATGTTTTCTACCCTATCAAAAAAATAGCATCATTTTAGCCACATTGAAATTGTCATCTGCAAATGCTTTCAATTTGGACAAGTGTAACATTTTTTCATTTGGTAAAGACTTTCCTGCTTACCAGACAACAAAATTTTTTAAATGTGTAAATTGAAAGCAATGGCAGACTGTAAATTTAGTGTTGCTCACATGATTGGATTTGTCTATAAAAGGTTAGGAAACATTGGGAGAATAGGAGAAAATGCTAATAACCAGCATTTTCTCCTTTTTCCATGATGTTGCCAAAAGCTGTCTTTGAAAGGGACCATTTACTATAACATGTAGTCACATTGTAAGTGTATTTGCTTTCAGAGGATTTGTATCATATCTAGATCATTAACTCTTTACCAATAAATTCGTAATTTGAACACCTCCCTATGAGAAGTCTTTTGAAAACATTGTGGGAAAAGGACAAAATGCTGGTAGCCACATTTTTTATCTTTTCAAAGACATGTCACATCATTTGAGCTATACCTAATTAGTTGTTTGTAAATACTTTCAATTTAAATTAGTCTAAATTTTGTTATCAGGTAAAAAAGTCAAGGATAATGAGCTAAGAAATATATGTAGGATTGATAGAATGGTGTTTTATACTTTTTCAGTGTTATTTCGCAGCAACAGCTCACTTATTCAAGTAAATCCTGGGTTTCACCAGTACTAGGCTAGGGCTCTGAAGTGCCTCAGCAAAGGACACTTCAAAGGAAAACCTGTTGCTTTGAGTTCAAACACTTGGCAGGATAGTAAACAGGAATCATGTTTTCAAGAATATCTAGGAAACAGTGGTTTGTTCCTCGAGGGAAAAACAATGGGAAAAATTTTCTATGGTATACTTAAACATCGATATTGTATTACTTGTCATGTATATAAGCAAACAATCCAAAAAAAGGATCAATGCAGAATTGATACCATGAATTTCGGAAATAGCATATACAATGTATGCATTTTTAGGAATGAAGTTTATTGTTTATAACATTTATTTAAGTAATAAGTACTGTTTGATTTTTTTATTATTGAAAATCATAAATTTGTTTAACATATATCAAGGGACAGACCATTGCTGTTATACTACAGATAAATATCAGTAATTGTAAACAGAAGGAAGATGCCTCATCAATGTAAATAGAAACAGCTTCAAAATCTGTATACACTTCAACCCTTTATCTGACTACAAAATTTCAGCCTTTTCCAAATTCAAGGCATCTGTAGATGACAAATGTTGCTGGTTTGACAATAATCGACTGGGAAAGAGTAGAAAACCTTGTGGGAAAAGGAGAAAATGCTGGTTTCCAGCATTTTCTCCTTTACCCACAATGTTTTAAAAAGCCTTTCTCCTGGGGGTTGTTAAGACATGGCATTGTTTGGTAAAGGGTTAACCAAGTAGCAGATGAGCTACTTGAGTTAACCCTTTACCAAACAACTACCCTTTTGAAACTTGAACCACATAAATAAAATTATATCTTGTCATCTGTAATGGCTTTCAATACAATTATCAATAGGTTTGTCTGGTTTTTTTTTTCGTATAAGTAAGTAATCACTTACACTGAAATTCCACATAATTGAAGCGATCAGTTTGGATCTAAGATTATACTGCAGTCTGATCTTGATACATGCTATTTTCAAAAACAGAGCAAGTTTTCTTTTGCATGTAAAGAGTTGAAAGATGAACTCTTTACCAGAAAACAAAATTATAGACTCATCAAAATTTAAAGGGGGTTTGGTGCATGTGCAGAAAGCATTAACTCGGGTCACCTGACATGGTTGAAACATTTTGCTTTGGGTCTACCTGTCAAAGGACCAGTATACCTCATAACATGATTACACTGCTTGTTAGACAAAATGGATTTTATGAAATCATAATTTTCTGATGATGTGCTTGGTACACAGAGATGCATTAAACCCCCGGTTTGCCAGAGCATGGCTCATTATGTCTGAAAATATCTTGGAAAAAGGACAAAAATCCTTGTTACCAGCATTTCTCCTTTTCCCACAAAGCTTTCAAAGGCTTTATACCATGGGTCTTTGAAACTCGGGATTATTTGGTAAAGGGTTAAGTTGTTGACATCCTGTTCAAAATGAACCCTTAAATTTAGATGAGATGAATAACAACATACTGTTATGAGCCACATCAGGTCAAGATCAGCTTGCAAAGAACCTGCAGCATGATCTTTGCAATCAATTACACAGTCAAATACATTACTTCATATATACAAGCCAAAAGGAATGTACCAGCCAAAACATTAATCCTACAGCTGCTATATAAATGAAACAAACTTTCAGGTCGATTATAAAAACCCAATTTTTGCTATTTCATAGATATTTTAATTTTGAAAATATCATCATATTGGACAGCGTAGATCAAGATCAGACTGCACATTCTGTGCAGTCTGATCTTGATCTACTCTGTCCGCAAAACTGTGTGGACACTGTGTTAGCAACATGGAACCCTGAAAGCACCTTTTGGCATCTCTATGGCATTTGACATTTGAGTACATTGTGAAAGATGGAACCAAAGAGAAGTTTCAACTGCAGCCATACTGAATTTCTTAGACTTTGATAAAAAGAAGAATTGTTAATATAGCAGTATAAGAATATCAGACCAAAATGTTTGAAATTCAAAGCTATTTTGATCAGAAAACAGGTTTATGTATCACTAGATAAAGGACACCAAATGCAGACAGAACATCAGACATCAGTCTGATCTTGCTCTGCATAGTCTTCCAAAGCCTGTAAACTTGTTTATAGATAAATGGGGAAAAACTGGCCCCTTGGAGAGTTAACCTTTGATGACACAATCCCAAGTTTTCAACTCTTTACCAAACAACAAAATTTAAGACTAGTCCAAATTGAAAGCATTTGCATACGACAAAATAAACGTGATTTAAGAATTGAAGTATGCTGTTGGAAGGGTAGAAAACATTGTGGGAAAAGGATTCTTTCTCAGGGTCGTTAAAAGTCGGGATCGTCTGGTAAAGGGTTAACAACCTTGAGAAAGGTGGCTTTTTTAAAAGATTGTGGGGAAAAAGGAGAAAATATTGGTAACCAGGATTTACCCCCTTTCCCACATTGTTTTCTACCTTTTCAAAAAAGGTAATCATTTTTAAGTTATATTTTGTGATCTGCAAATGTTTCCAATTTAGACAAGTCTGAAATTTTGTAATATTGGTAAAGAAGTAACCCTGTACCACACAATCCTGGCTTTTAACAACCCTTAAAGAAAAGGATTATGAAAACATTGTGGGAAAAGGAGAAAATGCTGGTAACCAGCATTTTCTCCTTTACCCACAATGTTTTCTTACCCTATCAAAAACATAAATCATCGTTTTAGCAACATTAAATAATTTGTCATCTGCAAATGCTTTCAATTTGGTCCATACCAAAACTTTGTTATTTGGTAAAGAGTTAACCACAGGTAAATTCCTTCTCTAATTCATCAATTATTATAATCATGCTGGTATTTTTATTGTTATGTACTTCATCTGTAGCATAACTGAACTCTTCCAGATAAAAAAATTTAAGACTTGGTCATAGACCAGATGAAAATATAGAAAACATTATGGAAGAGAATATGCTGGGTAACCAGCATTTTCTCCTTATTCCACAATGTTTTCAAAAGCCCTGTTGTCAGGGTCATGAAAACAATGGATTGTTTTGGTGAACTGCAGTCTTAGAGTGCTGAACTTTGGAGATAGATAATTTCCAGCTGCCATTGAAAATCATGATTTTGCAATTTCTTTGATACCATGTTAAGAAGATCTCAACCTTTAGAGCACTAAAAAAAAAAAAAAATACCCACCAGTCACTTTCAGTATAGAAATAACACCCATATTTAGTAAAATTGAATGTGTTCTTCAGTGTTTGGGAAAAAAGTTATACCTCACACAAAAAAAGTTGCCATCACATAGGATCAAACTTATGACCCTTAAAACCACAGGATGATGTCTCAACTGACATAACAGCTATTGCATGTGTTCAACTTGAAACAATACAGGTAATAATAGCAGCCATTAGACTAAATCGGTAAGAAATTTCTCAGAAAAAATAGGAAAAAATTGGAATATCCATTCAGTTGGAGTTTTAGTCCAGCTGTTTTTGAAGAAAACTAGAGATATTGTCCAATGATAGCCCTGTTGTTGTCGGTGTCACATTGACATGAAACATATCTCTTTCACTAGAGAAAATAAATTATTAACTTCAAACTTGGGCTGGTTGTTAAGTATCATTAGGAGGACCCACTCAAAAAGGGCAGTTAAATAAAATCTTTTCGACACAGTTTTGCCCCCTTTTTTGCCATAAAATTTTCTGTGTACAAGAAACTGCAGCTGAGCATTTTGGACCTGCATGCCAATCTCTTGTTTCATTTTTCAGAAGGTAATGCCATAACATATCTTTTTAACATTTTCAGGTTAATAGCTCTATCAATCATCTTTGCCAGAGTTGAGTTTGACTTGTCCAGAAAATGTTCAGAGGAATTAAAGGAGTTAGTGCTTGGAAATATTGTGATTTTAAGCATATGTATAGTGCTAGAAACAATTATAATGTGGGTTTCACAAAGGGGAAGTATACTGGAAACAAAGCCAAGAACAAGCATGCAATACCTGCTTTACATTCGGCTTGGTGAGTATCATCTTCAGCAATTGATGCATTTGTCACAACTTGGCTGATTCCATAAATGCATCTAGTATATCAAATGATTGTGGACATTTGTAGAGTGCTATTTAAAATTCAAGATCAGACTGCTCATTTCACAGAGTCTTATCTTGATCTCACAGCATCTACGAATGAATCCTGAAGCCATTTCTTAACCCTTAGGCTGTTAAGCGGGACTCAGTGACCTTTTGCGGACAGTGTAGATCACGATCAGACTGCACAGAAAGTGCAGTCTAATCTTGGATCTACAATGTCCAATAAGAGATAATTTTTCCCTGAAAAATAACTTGGAAATAGCAACATTTGGGGTTTTTACTATCTGCCTCAAAGTATCATTTAATTATTTAGCAAGATAAGGGTTAATTTAACAGGTGGATAGATGTAATACGCGTAGATGTAGTATCAGCAATTACAAATTATGAAAGACAATATAGATCACTACATGCCAGTATGTTTTTCAATGGAATTGAAAATACAGCTAGATTACAGTATGAAAGAGATTGTTGGGGAAAAGAGAAATTCCTCCTGTCAAGCAACTGCCCATGATTTTATGGACTTCAGTAGAAGGCTGTTAAAACATTGTGGAAAAAAGGAGAAAATGCTGGTAATCTGTGATAAATCTCGTCAGTTAAGCCACATTTTTTTTCGTATGGAAATGCAGGTCGAGTCTGAATTTTTGACGTCTTGGAAAAAGTTAATAACATTGCTCAATTTACTTGTGGGTTTCACAACTAAAACGGCAAGGCAAGGCATCCTTTCTGTGTAAAGTTGATTGATTGACTCATTGAGTGGTGTTCTACGCTGCTTTCAACATTATTGTAGTCATGTCGCAGCAACAATGTATTTATTTTCAGATGTCCTGGCTTTCCCTGATACTAGGCTAGGGCTCTGAATTGTCTTGGTCAAGGACACTCCTGCAAAAATTCTAGGATGTCGAATGAGGATTGAACCACGGGCCATTTAAGACTGCTATGCAAAGTTGATGATTCTGTGCGATATAATGATTCGACTTTTCCATATTTCTCTTTTTCAGTTGTGTTTTTGGGAGAGGTGACATGGCTTGTACTGTGTATGAAATGGATTATCCAATATTATATGCAGGGCTGTAAACCTGATGCTGCACGCAGGACCATTCTTGGTATGTATTGAAGGAAATCCTGATAGTTTGAATGGGATTTTACAATGTTTTCCATACATCACATTCACAACTCACTTAACCCTTAGAGTGCTAAATAAAACCATCAGACATTTTCATTCTAGAAATACAAACCAAATAATTGCTGTTTCATGGTTGCTTTTGTGTGCAATGTTTCAGCAAAGCTGACAGTGCAGATCAAAGACCAGGCTGCATGTTTTGTGCAGCCTGATCTTGATCTACACTGGCCGCAAAGGCAACTATAGTTGTGATAGGTGCTTTAAGGGTCAATATCCTACCTGGGTTTAACTGGGTTTGGTTTCTGCAGTCCTTTCCCTTAGGACACTGTCATGAGCATAGCTGCTTATATCTAAGCACAGGGCTGAATCTACATGATTCTGACCAAGAAAGAAATAGATGCCAGATGAAGGGCTTATTTTGTTGCTTTAACCCTGTATAAAAAATTCCATGGTTTAACAACCCTGAGGAAGGATGCTTTTGAAAACATTGTGGGAAAAGGAGAAAATGCTGGTACATATTTTCTCCTTTTCCTATAAATGTTTTCTCCCCTTTCAAAAATGTTGTCTACGAATCTTTTCAGTTTGGACAAGTCTAAAATTTTGTCATATTTTCATGTGGTGAGGGTAAAGTTCCTTCACTGTCAGTTTTCAGTTCTAAATACCACACATCAGAATGCCCAGAACATACAGGATTGCACCATTGCTTTCAAATATTTCCAAGGGATGTGACACCCCCCTTTACATTACTGTTGGGCTTTGATTGATTGAATGGTGTTTAATGCGGCCTTCAACATTTTTTCAGTCATGTCACAGCAACAACTTCCTTATTTATGTGTGTCCTGGGTTTCACCAGCTGTAGGCTCTGAAGTGTCTTGCCAAAGAAAATTCTCATGAAGAACAGCCAGTGTCTCTAGTAAGGATCAAATCCATATGCAGTGCCTCCATGCAAGGAACCCTGCACCTTCACCACTGATCCAAACAAGCCCCTTTTTGGGCTTTGAAAGGGTTTAAAACATTTTGGAAAAATTAGAGAATGCTGGTTACCAAATGATTTCTTCACTTGCCTTGAAAGCACATCAGTAGATGAGTTTATTTATTTGGGTGTCAATTTATCTGGGCGGAAAAAGAGTTATTAAGTAGGCTGGAGCAATTTTTTCTCGGCATAAAACTATTTACTTCCACTTGAACCCACCCATCATAATATGACAAGGTGCCTTTGCCAGTGTAATTGTTTCTGCTAGAATTATCAGAGAAAAAAATGATTAGGTTAAACTCATTCCTTCATGAGCTATGCATTTAAACTTTTGCCACAGAATTCCAGGTTTTAATGATCTTGAGGAACTAGGCTTTAGAAAACAATGAGGGAAAAGATGGTGACCAGGAATTGTTTCTGTCCTATCATAGAACTTTAGTTCATATGTATCAATTTTGAATTTGCTAATGTTTTTAATATTTATAACTCTTTACCAAACGACAAAATTTTTGACATGTTCAAATTGAAAGCATTTGCAGACGACAAAATAAATGTAACTGAAAAATAGAAAATTGTTTTTGGAAGGCTAGAAAACATTGTGGGAAAAGGAGAAAATGCTGGCTACCAGCATTTTCTCCTTTTCCCACAATGTTTTCAAAAGGCTCCTTTCTCAGGGTTGTTAAAAGTCGGGATTGTGTGGTAAAGAGTTAAAAGAGTCCAAAATTTGTCGTGTGGGAAAGGGTTAACCCCTTTATCAAACAATCCAATGTTTAATAATTAAGAGCAAAAAAGGTTTTGCATACTGTGCTGGAAATGGAGAAAATGCCGGTACCAAACAAATAATTCCACTATTTCATCCAGTGACTACAAATACAGTCCCGTTGCAAGATGAAGGGAGGGTTTGGTCATTATCTAGAATAGAGTAGTGATCAGTGCAGATCGGAGAGAATGTGCAGTCTGATCTTGATCTTTACTGTATACAAAAGCCTCTTGTGTTGTGTGTTCATAGGAAGGAGTTATTTAAAAGACAAAGCTCATCATTTGGTTATGACTTAACAATTCAGATAGTATTACAGGACATTTATAGTCATTATTTCTTTTTTCAGTATGAAGTCTATAAAAATGGAAGGCTTCATGTTGCCATGTTTTTTTTAAAGATATTTCTTAATCATGTAAGAAATGTTTAAATATGTCACCAGTTAAACCTTGAAGAGCTAAACCTAGCTTTAGTTGCCGTTGCAGAAAGTGTTGTGGATCAGGATCAGACCGAGTGGAACATGCAGTGTAATCTTGCACTTACACTGTCAGCTACTTTGTTACATATTATGACAAAAACAACACTGAAATAGCTATATTACGGCCTTTTTTCCTGATTGAAGGGTTATTTTCATCAAGTGAGAACTGTAGAGGTGAATGACATGGATCTGTTCTTATTAGTATGCAAGAAACAGCTGTTACAGCTTTCCTTACTTTGTTTATAAAACCCTTTGAATACTGAGGGCATGTGATGGAGCATCTATTTGAACTAAATATGGATGGAATAGAACTAGATCTGGGTCTGTATTAACCAACCATTCTTAAGAACATTCTTAGTCTTACTGTATTCTCCAGAATTTTGTGAATTTGAAATTAGATACCTGATTAGCTGAACCAAATGGTTTAGCCAATCAGAAGTTTTTATTTTAAAAATCCATAATTAGACCAATAATGTTCTAAAATCTTTATCACACAATGACAAGTTTTAATAGACTTTTTAAAACATCATTGGAAAAGGAGAAAATGCTGGTTACCCAGCATATTCTCCTTTTCCCACCATGTTTTCTAACCCTTCAGAAACAAATCCAATTATTTGAGCCACATTTAATTTGTCGTCTGCAAATGCTTTGAATCTGGGCCTAAAATGTTTTTGTCTGGTAAAGAGTTAAGAATGGTGGTGAATAGGTCCCAGGATACAATGAATGTGGATTCTGACCTTAGATTTACAATGCCCAGCAAATCCTTGAATTTATTTGCCAAAACTGTGAAATTACATCCTAGCTGAGTTGTTTCTGCTGATTGAAATATCCATTTCGTATATACTTCATTTCATTAATAGTTACTAATAAGTAATTTTCAACTTTATTGAGTTTCTAGATTCTTCTAATTCTGACTCCAGCCAGCCAAACTTTAAGAAATTTGTTGAAAATTTCCTAAAACTACTCTTATCATGTAATCATCAAAGATGGCAAATTGTGTCAAATCATGCACAATTTCTTTGTTTTTCATTGGTAAATTAAATCATCAAGATCACTTGTTTTCCCATGCCAAGTCAAAAAAGGACATCATATGACTTGCTGCACATATAATTATGTTTTACCATTGGACTGACTAAATTCACTAGAATTGAATCAGCTAGTTATTTTGCAAAGACAGCTGAAAATGGATCATTCAGGAATATTACACTTGTTGACTAGCGACTTTTTTCCTGCAGTTGTGTTAACTTTTATTATAATATTTTGACGGAAAAGAAAGATGATAAACTATAAAGTTTATGTGAATTATGCACCAGTAAATTCTTGTCCTTACTGTTGTTGTAAGGTTGAAATTTTAGTGAAAAAAAAATTTAAATAAGTTGATAAATCTGAAATGCAAAGCCTTGTATTTGAAAAAAATAGTATTCTTAAAACAAAATTGTTCATTATTTCTGAGATAAAGATAATGTTTTCTTTTAAAGCCCCAAGATTAAGGCAGCCTGATATTTTTCTTGATGAAAAGCCCTGACATTTTCAGCGAAATCCCTTCTTACTGAGTCATGATTTATTTCCTGTTTGAATGCTCGAGTATTGATTATTGTATTTTACAGCAGCTTACAGACATTGAAATTCCTTTTAGCTGTAAAATTTTCTCACCACTGTACAGAACAACTTAATACTCCTATTAAAGAACAAAATTATGTCCAACTTGAAAGCGTTAAAAAAATTTGCAGACCTAATATTAAAATGTCACTCAAACCATTGGATTTATCTTTGCAGAGCTAGAAAGCTTTGTTGGAAAGAGAAAATGCTGGTTATAAGCATGTTCTACTTTTTCCACTAGGTTTACAAGAACCTACTGTCTAAGGGTCGTTTAACCCATTACCACACGACAAAATTTTACTCTTATCCAAATTGAAAGCATCTGCAGATGACAAATTCGATATGGCTCTATGGTGAGACTTGTCTGTAAAAGGACAGAAAAAATTGTGGAAAAAGGAGAAAATGCTGGTTACCAGCATTTTCTCCTTTTCACACAATGTTTTCAAAAGGCCTCATTCTCAGGGTCGTTAAAACACGGGATTGTGTGGTAAAGGGTTAAGCATAGGATTGATAGGCAAAGGACTATGTAATCTCTTGTACTTCAATAAAACTGTAATTTAGGCTCCAATTTATGTCTAGAAGAAGTGCTGTTTATCAAGCAGTGCTGTTACTTTATAAACCAATTACTTTTTGTGGGAAACAATTATTATCCTTTTTGCTACTTTCAGTTCTCTTAGCAATCACAATTGATTTTGAAAAGTTTTTAAACCTTTTTCACATAAAACATCCAGCAGTGCATCGAAATCATGACTTATTTTTGATAACACACTAATGTATTGGTGTTTTTTGGGTCCTGCAACCACAGCATCAGTGGGTAACATTTTGTTAGCTCACCTGAGCCACGGCGGGGAATCACGTGACACAACAACAACAACAATGGCGGACATTTGAAGAAATTCCCCCGCTTCAGGTAAGAAAATCTTCAATAATTCTGTCAATACGTGACCGATTTGAACTTCTAAACAACACCTGATAAAAAAGTTATTGACGAGCTAACAAATTTTTACCCTGGATAACGTTCACGTCGAAAATAAATAAAACACACAAATAGGCCACATTTCTTCTTTTAGTGCATTTATTGTGTTCCCGTATGCATAAAATGTGGAGAGCATGAATAAAAAGTCTTGTCACTATCAATACTTTTTTATTTGAATACGATTTTCTAGGTAAACAACGTTATTTTCTAAAATGATATAGTTCACGTCAGGAAATTTTTATGATAACGTTCACGTCATAAGTAGAATATAGAATATACATATTTCATCATCTATATATATCGACACTCACCTTTAAAGAAAAGGAGCAAGAAAAACTCTACGAGGTCTTTATTTGGCTCTGATGATTCAGATATTTTAACATGTACTCCTATTCTTGAAGAAACTGACCAAAGCCATGATGGTTTTTTTACAGATCTCGAAGCTGCAGATAACTCACTTCTCCCTGAATCCACAAATGGGTGTCACAATATGTCGGATCAAAGTCAACAAAGTCTTCAATTGTGTAAGACATCTTAAGCTGAACAAAAGACAGATAAACCATCAGAGGATTTAATACTTCAGCATATGCTTGAACTTACACCTGCTGTCATTGATAAATTAAAAGAACACAACATAGGTGGTATAGGTGCCGGACTTGTGTCGTAAAAGATGTCTGCGCTAAAAAATACTTATTCCACGTTCAACGCCAGGAATGTCATTGAATGTATCATTTCAGAGCCCAAGCCTTGTATTCTTGATAACAAGGATATATACGAATAGGCTAAATTTGTTGTAATTACACTGAACAAATGTGTTTAAAACAAACAATTTAAATACCATGCAACAAAATACATAATAAAAAAGAGCATATTTCTTCATCTTACTGAATAAAAGCTCTTTCACACATCGAACAGCGCATAATCAGTACTAAATAAGAATACATTTTGTACATACTTTAAACAGCTACATACGACACGTAACACATTTAAATATGGCTAAAATCAAGACAATTTCATAATTTTAAGTATGCATTAACATGATATCCAAGACAACATGACGCAACTAAGATGATGAAATATGTATATTCTATATTCTACTTATGACGTGAACGTTATCATAAAAATTTCCTGACGTGAACTGTATCATTTTAGAAAATAACGTTGTTTACCTAGAAAATCGTATTCAAATAAAAAAGTATTGATAGTGACAAGACTTTTTATTCATGCTCTCCACATTTTATGCATACGGGAACACAATAAATGCACTAAAAGAAGAAATGCGGCCTGTTTGTGTGTTTCATTTATTTTCGACGTGAACGTTATCCAGGGTAAAAATTTGTTTGCTCGTCAATAACTTTTTTATCAGGTGTTGTTTAAAAGATCTACCACATCCAGCAAATCCCTGGCGTTTTTCCACCTTCTCTGCTTCAAACCAAATTCAAATCCGTCACGTATTGACAGAATTATTGAAGATTTTCTTACCTGAAGCGGGGGAATTTCTTCAAATGTCCGCCATTGTTGTTGTTGTTGTGTCACGTGATTCCCCGCCGTGTGAGCACAAAGTGCTCATGGTGAGCTATTGTGATCGTGCTGTGTCCGTCGTGCGGTGTGCGTCGTGCGTCATCCGTCGTCAACTTTTTACCTTGTGTACGCTCTAGAGGCCACATTTTCAGTCCAATCCTCATGAAACTTGGTCAGAATGTTTGTCTTGATACAATCTCGGACGAGTTCGAAATTGGGTCATATGGGGTCAAAAACTAGGTCACTAGGTCAAATCTTAGAAAAACCTTGTGTATGCTCTAGAGGCCACATTTTCAGTCCGATCCTCATGAAATTTGGTCAGACTGTTTGTCTTGATAAAATCTCGGACGAGTTTGAAATTGGGTTATGTGGGGTCAAAAACTAGGTCACTAGGTCAAATCTTAGAAAAACCTTGTGTACGCTCAAGAGGCCACATTTTCAGTCCAATCCTCATGAAACTTGGTCAGAATGTTTGTCTTGATAAAATCTCGGACGAGTTCGAAATTGGGTCGTGTGGGGTCAAAAACTAGGTCACTAGGTCAAATCTTAGAAAAACCTTGTGTACGCTCTAGAGGCCACATTGTCGGTAAGACACTTGTGAAATTTGGTCAGAATGTTTGTCTTGATAAAATCTCAGACAAGTTTGAAATTGGGTCATGTGGGGTCAAAAACTAGGTCACTAGGTCAAATATTAGAAAAACCTTGTGTACACTCTAGAGGCCAGATTTTCAGTCCGATCCTCATGAAACTTGGTCAGGATGTTTGTCTTGATAAAATCTTGGACGAGTTCGAAATTAGGTCATGTGGGGTCAAAAACTAGGTCACTAGGTCAAATCTTAGTAAAACCTTGTGTACGCTCTAGAGGCCACATTTTCGAACAGATACTTGTGAAACTTGGTCAGAATGTTTGTCTTGATAAAATCTCGGACGAGTTCGAAATTAGGTCATGTGGGGTCAAAAACTAGGTCACTAGGTCAAATCTTAGAAAAACCTTGTGTACGCTCTAGATGCCACATTTTCAGTCAGATACTTGTGAAATTTGGTCAGAATGTTTGTCTTGATAAAATCTCGGACAAGTTTGAAATTGGGTCGTGTGGGGTCAAAAACTAGGTCACTAAGTCAAATCTCAGAAAGACCTTTTGTACACTATAGAGGCCACATTTTTAGTCCAATACTCTTGAAAAATGATCAGAATGTTTGTCTTGATTATATCTTGAAATAGTACGAAAATGTGCCATGTTGGGTCAAAAACTAGGTCACCAGGTCAAATCTAAGAAAAACGTTGTGTATGCTCTAGAGGCCATATTTTCTGTCCAGTACTCTTGAAAGTTGGTCAGAATGTTTGCCTTGATAATATCTCTGACTAGTTTGAAAATGGGTCATGTCGGGTGAAAAACTAAAAACTGCCTTTAATTTGTTGATTGTAAAATGCTTTCAGCATAAAATTTATAGGTTTAAATTTACATAATCTGGTGTTTTTCAAAGCATACAGTATTTTTTTTAAGCTGAAAGAGCAAAACACAACATTAGTAGGTGTTGTGGAGAGTATATATGATAATCACATTGCATGGAATGGGCAGTCTGATCTTTGGTCTTTGCTAGCCTTCTAGGGTAGCCTCTTAACTCTTTACCAGATGATAAAATGTTTGATTCATCCAAGTTAAAATCATTTTGTAGATGATGAATTCATAGTGACTCATAATATGATAAAATTTGTCTTTGAAGGGATAGAAAACATTGTGGGAAAAGGAGAAAATGCTGGTTACCAGCATTTTCTCCTTTTCCCACAATGTATTTAGAAGCCTTCCTCTTCAAGGTCATTAAAAGTTGGGATTGTGTGGTAAAGGGTTTCAGTATTTTTAAATTTATGCCAGAATTGAAATTTTAGCAAAGGTTTGTTCGAATGTCACATGATCAATAACATGCATCAATTATATGGGATCATACTCATATAAGTACGATGATCATACATGTATATGATCTCATGAAAATAGATGGAGGTATTAACAACAATTTAGCAGCCAACCAATTATTTGAACTCCAAATTTGTACCTTTTTAGGGCATGCCTATCCAGCTAATATATGTCTTCAGGGAAAAGCACAATTATCTTGTAGTATTTATCAGTGTTTAACAAAAACATTTAATTCACAGCAATGCAACCTAGGAAAGCCCCATTAAAATATATTTCGAGTTTATTTCAAAAAACTTGTTATCTCAATATCTGGATATTAGTATGATATGGTATCAGTCTACAAGACTTAGTAGGTACATAGCAGGGACATAGCTGCCTATACACAAAAACGCATTTTGCCAAAAAAAAAAAAAAAAAAAGAAATGCCAAATATAGTTACCAGAGGCTACCAAATAGCTTCTACAGTTTAAAATTTTTCAGGGGGGAAGGAAAGATCCCGAAGACCCTCCTGAGAAATGCCCCTCACCTCTTTCAGCATTTCGGTAATACCGTTTTACTTTGGTGCATGACATTTCATCGAAAGTGTGTTTTGTCGAAATCCATGTATGTTTTGAAATACCTATTGCTTAATTCCTACATGTATTTCATGAAAAGCTCTGATTAGGAGGAAGATTTGAGCCACAATTTGTCTGGGTTAGGGTAAGGGTTAGGGCTAGGGATCATTTTCGACGAACATGGTTTTCGATGAAATGTCGCACACCCGGTTTTTGACAAAATGTCACACACCCATTTTACTTTTGCATACACTTTATTTTGGGCTAGCCCCTCCCCTGCATAGCATTTCCAGTGATGCATTATTGCAGCCTCACACCACTTGAAAACAAATTACCTTTCCATTTGGCAATAATGGAGATAACACTCTACAGCAACAAAATACTGATGATCTATATATTTCTATGTGAAAAAGATTACAGTAGAACAGTATAATCAATGCAATAGCTGTGAAAGCCTGGAGCTTATTTATGAGCATTATGCTTTTGTTTAACTCTTTACCACCGGACAAAAACATAGATGTCCAAGTTGAAAGGTTTTGCAGACGACAATTTAAATGTGGCTCGAATGATGGAATTTTTCTTTGCTAGAATAGAAAACATTTTGGGAAAAGAAGAAAATACTGCTTACCAGCATTTTCTCCTTTTCCCACGATGTTTTCAAAAGGCTTCTTCTTTCTATGGGTCATTAACCCTTACCACACAATCCCAGGTTTTAACGACCCCGAAAGAAAAGGCTATTGAAAACATAGTGGGAAAAGGAGAAAATACTGGTAACCAGCATTTTCTCCTTTTCCCACAATGTTTTCTATCCTATCAAAGACATAAATCACAATTTGAGTTACATTTAATATGTCGTCTGCATATGCTTTCAATTTGGTTAAGGCCAAAATTTTGTCGTTTGGTAAAGAGTTAAAACGTGTGTGGTAAAGTGCAGACTTTACCACACAACTAAATTTCAGACTACTAAATTGGAAGCATTTGTAGCTTAAAAGATGATTTCTGTCATTGAAATGGAAGAAAACATTGTGGGAAAAGGAGAAAATGCTGAAAATGGAACAAAACTGTTGGAAAAGGAGAAAATGCAGTGTACCAGCAAAGATTATTTCTGGCATTAAAATGGAAGAAAGCATTGTGGGAAAAGGAGAAAATGCTGAAAATGGAAGAAAACATTGTGGGAAAAAAAGAAAATGCTGGTTGCCAGCATTTTTCCTTTTCCCACAATGTTTTCAAGTCTTCCTTAAAATGTTGAACTTGGGAAGGGGGGATTGTTTCTTTCGTAAAGAAATAAAACCGCAGTCACACTAGGCCAAACAAACTTATACAAAGTAGAATGCACTTGGCAGACACCCATAAGGATGTCTTTAATACTAACTGTATGGTCTTGGCTGATGTGGATGGTTTTTAGCATGTTTAAAGATAAATTAGCAAGGAAATAATGAATCAGGATGCAGTAAGGGCTCATTTAAGATGTCCAATGGGGTATGGGCATATTGTGGTCTACAGTGAAGATGGACAGACTTGGTAAAGAAGAAGAAAGTTTAAAGTACTGAAATCTACCCTTGAAAATTTGTAAATTTGTATGATGCATGGGTGTTGACTCTGTAAGGTAATGTTGGGCACAGTGAGGAGGTGATAAATGTGCAGTAAGAGCATGGTGCAATGTACAAGGTTTAAATTTAGAATGAACAAAGCAAAAGCGCGAAGCATGTGGCGTATGCCTGACTAAGCCCAAGACAAACTTAGCTGGCAGATCTGGCAGTGGATGTATTGACATTCTCAGGTAGGAACATTGTAAAGACTGAGAACAAACTTGATTTTTTTTTCATCCATTTCCCCCTATTTTTGTTCAGTTTTAAGTACCATCTTTTTGCTTTTTTAGTATGATTGGGGAATTATAAACAAAAGATGGCTAAGCGATAATCTGATAATCCATTTCTTTACAGAATATTACTATACACACCTCCAGTACAATAAGCAGGGAATAACTCCTCACCAATGTTAGGTCAATGTAAACAGAAAGTAAGGAAAAAATAGTAGACAGAATTCCTCACAGATAAACAATCTGTTGGATGCCGAGAGCATTACTGTTACGCAGTAATCAGTTAACCTTCTCAGGAAGGTAGGATTCTCAAAATGTTGTTCACATGATCTATATCCATGTTGATGATACTAGTGACAATACATCATTGCAGACAAAGAAAATCCTGAAAAAAAGCATTTTTTAACCCTTAGTGCGCCGAATAAACCCAACAGACATTTACAGTCCACAGCTTAGACCCAAATAATTGCAATATCATCATGGTTTTTGTCTGAAGAGTTTCAATAAAGCAGACGGTGTAGATCAAAGATCAGACTGCATGTTTTGTGCAGTCTGATCGTGATCTACACTGGCTGCAAAGGCAACTGTAGTTGTGAAAGGCACTTCTAGGGTTAAAATGAAAATAGCTGCATGCTCTCTAGTGTCTCAATTTGTATCACTATTAGTCTGTTATTGAACAACTCAATTTTCCAAACATTTCTTGGGGTATACAGACAGGATAAGTGGGTAAGGGGAACACTTTAACCCATAGGCTGCTATAGGTGCCTCAATCTGCTTTTGCAGACCATTTTATTACTTGATGTGTATGCGTTTAACAGCCTTTTCAACATTAATTCAGTTAGATCCTGCAGACAAGTGCACATATATTGCTTTCCTTGAGTTTCTATTACTGGCTGCTTTCCACCATAACCATTGTCGAAACAGTGATCAACAGTGAGAAAGGCTGAATCCTGTAGCATTGACTATCAACAGTCCTCAGAAAGAAATTGGTTGAGCTGAGGATTTAAACCAGCAATCCCCTAGTTTTCATAACCTCACACACATTAAAAGCTGTCAACACTTTCATGTAAACTACAGCAAATAGCAACATGGAAATTAAAGGACAAAAACTGCAGGAAAGGAAAATTCCTAGCTTTTTTTCTGCATGAAATCGTTATAGATTGACAAAAATTTGTGTCTATTTAACTCTTTACCAAACGACAAAATGTAAGACTGGTCTAAATTGAAAGCATTTCAAAACAACAAATTAAATGTTGCCCAAATGATGAAATTTGCCTTGGAAAAAGAGAATTACCAGCATTTTCTCTTTTTCCCAAGATGTTTTCAAAAGCCTTTGACCTCAGGGGCCAAGCCCCCGTAGCTCAGTCGGTAGCATACAGGACTTAATAACAGGAGGTCGCTGGTTCGATCCCCGCTGGTTCGATCCCCGGCTTGGCCAATTTCTTTCCGAGGACTGATGATATAGTCATTGCGACAGGATTCATTCCTCTCTCACTGCTGACCATTGTTTCGACGATGGTTATGTGAGAAAGCAGCCAGTGGCTTGGAAAGAATATTGTGTGGAGTACTGGTAAAAGAAACTCCAGGAAAGCATGGATAGGTGCACTGGCCGATATAACTGAAATAATGTTGAAAACGGCGTTAAACACCATACAATCAATCAATTAATTGACCTCAGGGTCATTAAAACTTGGGATTGTGTGGTAATATGTATATTGTTATCACTGTGGAGAATGCTCAAATCTCAATTGTATGGAAATATACTACTCACACTTTGATAGGGATCATTTAGATATTTCAGTATAGGTATATATTAACCCTTAGAGTGCCAAATAAACCTTTCAGATTTTTTCATGCTAGAAATATGACCCAAATGATTGCAATTTCATTGTTGCTTTTGTCTACAGTGATTCAGCAAAGCAGACAGTGTAGATCAAAGATCAGGCTGCACCTTTTGTGCAGCCTAATCTTGATCTACACTGACCACAAACGCAACTATACATAGTTGTGAAAGGCGCTTTAAGGGTTAAAACAATACACTTTTATATACAAAACATCCATTTCCACAGATGGTTTATTTCATTAGTGTGGAAATATAACATATTGAAAAACCATACCTGATACATGCCACACATATATATTGGCTGAAACTAATATGGTGGTCCTTAGCAAAATTTGAGTGGTATAATTATATTGATCATAGTGTAAATAACAGGTCAGTTAACTCTTCTCATGACCACATAAGTTTCAGACTCATCCAAATTCATAGCAGATGCAGATAATAAGTCA
Organism: Tridacna gigas; assembly: GCA_945859785.2. NCBI lineage: Eukaryota > Metazoa > Mollusca > Bivalvia > Cardiida > Cardiidae > Tridacna > Tridacna gigas. The sequence continues at coordinate 27,607,403 of OX244031.2, read as the reverse complement.
AATAATGCTCAGATGATAGAATTTGTCTATGACAATATAGAAAACATTCTGGGAGAAGGAGAAAATGCTGGAAAATGCTGGTGACCAGCATTTTCTCCTTTTCCCATAATGTGCTCAAAAGCCTTTCTCTTCAGTGTAGTTTAGACAGGAGATTATTTGGTTAAGGATGAACTGCCTTTGGAAGCTATTTCAATCCATATTTTTTCTTGTTAGCACAAGATTAACAGCACATGTAATTGGCCATGATTGTCATTTTTGGACTAATGATGATGTGTAACAACCCGTTTTATGGTACAAGCATTATCACAAGCTAATTATGTAGTCCACCCAGAATATCAGTGTAACGCTTTACCAAATGCTGAAACGACAACAATTCTGACTTGTCCAAATGAAAAGCATTTTGCTTAAAGAATGGGATTTGTCAATGAAAGGGTAGAAAACATTGTGGGAAAAGGAGAAAATGCTGATCACCAGGATTTTCTCCTTTTCCAACAAAATGTTCCTTTGTCATGGTCATTAAAACACAGGATTGTGTTATAAAGAGTTAACCCTTTGAATGTTGTATTTTTTGGTTACTAGCATTTTCTTCCGTATCCACGATGTCTTTTAAAAAACCTCTTTGAGGTGGGGTGCAAAGCATCCCGACTCAGATTTACCATACAAGAAATTGAACCTAAAAAATCTGATTCTGGGGTACCTAACAATTTGCAAAATCATTACTTGGAAGTACTATTAAGAAGACATTTTATTCACTTTGGCATCAAGGCAAGACTAAAACATTGACAAAAGGGGAACGTACACGACTTGGTTGATAAATATGTAAACAAATACACCATTATCATCATACAATTTAAAAAAAGAGTGTTAAAATAGACTACCATGAGGCATGAGTAGGTATATGCATTTATGTATCAGTTCCACCAAATAGCTTCAAGAAGCGTCGAGTGCCATGGAAAGCTTAGAGGCATCATGAGAACTCTTGTGCTAATTTCTTTGAATAGGGTTGCTTTATTTGTCCAGATATTACTTAATAATACTTATTACATCGTTTTATTTTGACATTCTATTGAACCATCCTCCCCACAAAGAAAAGGAAGAAATTTGTCAATTTGCTATGAGATTTATTGGAGAGATACATCTCAGCTCCTTAAATGTCTGCTTACTTTTACTCAACTCTCTCCAGCAGCACTACATACTCGTTATGTGGTACAACAGTTGGATTTCAACTTGAGCAGGATTAAACACACCCCACCACAGCAGCGCTTTCACCGCTTTGGTTCCTTTGGGTTGTTTAAACACTGGATTGTTTGCTTGTGCATCATTCCAAAATTTGCCCTCATTTAAGTTAGGCCAAGGTTCAGATAAATTGGCATATTTGGTCTGTATATATTACAAATACAATGCACAATTATTCCAAGAACATGGTCTGTAGATGATAGACAGTGGATTGGGCTGTCTATGTGATATAGACACAAGCATTAGTGAAAATCCTACGAGCTTTTGTCTATCCGACTTAGACCACATGGAATGACAAAACATTGAGTGATTACACAGACCAAATACTGAGTGCTGAATGGCTAATTTATCGGAACCTTGGCCTTAGAGTGGGATAGACAAAGCTTGTGAGATTGTCTTTGTGATATAGACATTTGCTAATGCATGTGTTTATGTCATGCAGACAACCCCACAATCCTATGCATTAAGTGCTTATTGTGCTTAAAGGCCCAGTTGTGGCCAAAATATACAACACACAGTGGCTAGCAAAAAAAAAAACCAATTTTAAAACTATGTTAAAAGTCACTCTATCTTTTGTTTACTTTTTACATGGTTTTAAAATTCATCTTTCAGCCAGCTACTAACACCTGGACAGATTGTCATCGTCATAATAATATTTGAATGGTATATGATTTTACCAGTAATTCAAATGCATTTTATACCTGCATTGTTTATTTTTGAGGCTACTGGAGGTCTTTAATGTATTAAGATTTTTTTAAACATATATGTGTAGTCTGATCATGATCTACACTGATTGGAACACAACACATATTGTTGATAGTGCTTGAAGGGTCAACCGGGGTGAAAGAATGAGTTATATGAGAAAGACAAATAATCCACTCAGCTGTCATATTCATTATTCCCAGTAATCAAGATTTCTACTGACAGCCTATATCAAACTTCAACAGCTACATTGATTAAACTCTTTACCACACAATCCCGACTTTTAACGACCCTAAAAAAAGAAGCCTTTTGAAAACATTGTGGAAAAAGGAGAAAATGCAAGTAACCAGCATTTTCTCCTTTTCCCACAATGGTTCGTACATGTCCCATAACATATTGTAATTTTTAAGTCACATTTAATTTGTCGTCTGCAAATGCTTTCAGTTTTGACCAGTCTAAAGTTTTGTTGTTTTGTAAAGAGTTAACTCTTAATTGGTATGCAAGCGTAGCATGAAGTACTTTTGCAAAGAGTGTAGATCAAGCTCGGGCTACATTGAACGTTTATTTTGATCAATGATCTGCTCTGTCCAATATTTAGAAAGATATTCTTGACGAAACAGCCTAAATATTGCTACCTTGTTGTAGTTTGAACATATTTAACCCTTTACCAAACAATCCCAGGTTTTCACGACCCTAGGAAAGAAGGCTTTTGAAAACATTGTGGGAAAAGGAGAAAATGCTGGTAACCAGCATTTTCTCCTTTTTCCACAATGTTTTCTGCTCTATCAGAGAGCTTAAGCCTGTTTGTTCCAAAGCTGAATTTGGCGTCTGCAAATGCCTTGAAATTGGACTAGTGTAAAATGTTGTCGTGTGGTAAAGAGTTAAAGAGCCTTACTTTGTGGTAAGGTTTTTTTTTTTTGCTCCTGCAAAAAGTATGGATCCAGGTTGCAGTCCACGTAGTTTGACCTCGATCGAAACTTAATGCTTATAGTCAATTTTCTGCTTGTCAAAGGACCAGTCTACTGTATGATACAGTTGGATTTTACGGACCCCTAATGATATAAGCAACACTGTTGCACAGGAGGGTATAATGCATCTCAATGATGCAGTATACCAAGCAAGTCATCTTATAATTAATCCTTATTCTGCCAAATAAAAGAAATGAAACTTTTAAGTCAACAGTAAAACCCGAAATATTCCTATTTCAAAGGTGTTTTTGGAGGAGAGATCATCTTATTGGCCAGTGTAGATCCAAGATCAGACTGCACGTTTGTGTAGTCCGATCTTGATCTACACTGTCTACAAAGGTCAGACAGTTGCGCTTAGCAGCTTGAGGGTTAAAGACCTGTGAAATCAGTGGCAGGGATCCTACAAAAGAACTTAGCTCAAGAGACACTAAGTGCCAAGCCCTGGTAGCACAGGTTGTAGTGTACAGGACTTTAGAGAATGGGGTAGCTGGTTTGAATCCCCAGCTGGGCTGATTTCTTTCCAAGGATTGATGATGGGCTAAGACATTGCAAAAGGATTCATTCTTCCCTCACCGCTGATCATTGCTTCGACTATGTGGAAAAACAGCCAGTGGCTTGGAAAGAATATTCTGCAAAGTACTGGTAAAAAAACACTCCAGGAAAGCATGGATAGGTACACTGGCTGCTATGATATATTTGAAATAATGTTGCAAAGGTGTCAACATCATATCAATCAAGGGACAGTGAAGTAAAGCTGATTTTCTTTGCACAGATTGAAGGAAAGCTAAGGGTATCCCATAAAAAATACACAGAAATCTATAAAGAATTCCCCAGAGAGCGAGGATAAATGAAACCAAATATCAAGCATTGAATGGTTTATTGCAGTTTCTGTATTGTTTGTACATGAATAATCAGGCCTGGTAAATTAATTTGTTGACAAGATCTTCAATCTATGGAAAAAATTAACTCTTGGGCTTCTAAGCGTCACTCAAAGACCTTTTTAGGACAGGGTAGATCAAGATCAGACTGTACAGAATGTGCAGTCTGATCTTAAATCTACACTGTCCAACAAGAAAATATTTTCCTTCCAAAATATAACTTTGAAATAGTAAATTTTGGCTTCTTACTATCAGCTTGAAAGTTTTATTTCGCTAATTTAGCAGGTTAAAGGTTAATTATACTTTCCCTGGAAACTCCAACTCAATACCAAAGGACAGAATTTTAGACTTGTTCCAATTAATCCATTACAGAACAATCCTGGGTTTGAATGACCCTAAGGAAGAGGCTTTTTGAAAATATTGTGAGAAAAGGAGAAAATGCTAACGGGTGGCCAGCATGTCCTACAATGTTTCTTACTTTTTAACAAACAAGAACTTGCATTTGTGTAGCACTGTATTTGTCTTCTGCAAATGCTTCCATTTTTGACTTGTCAAAAACTTTGTTGTCAAAAACTTTGTTGTTTGGTCACCTCATGCACCTTACGCTATCCCTAAAATGCTTAGACTTAACCCTTTACCAGAGGAGATAAATTTTGACTCTATCAGTATTGGCAGCATTTGGTGATGACTAAATGTGACTGAAATGATATAATTTAGTATTTAAACAGGCAGGAAACATGGTAGGAAAAGGATACAATGCTTGCTACTGGCATTTTCTCCCATCCCACAGTGTTTTCAAAAGCTTTGTTGAAAAGGGTAGAAAAAATTGTGGGATAGGGAGAAATTGCAGGTTACTCCATTTTCTCTTCTTTCTACAAATGTCTTCAAGTCTTCTTCCCCGAGGTCATTAAAATAATTATGTGGTTATTTGGTAAAGGGTTAAATGAGATATTTGGGCCATATTCAATACCCTCTATTGATTTATCATTGCTCAAGAAATGAAGGACAATGGCTTCTGTTGACCCTTGCTCACGACAGCTAATTTCCCTCTTTGAAGCAATTGACCTCTTTGAACAAACTTAGTTGATTTCACCTTTACCAAACAATCCTGAGATTTAAGTTGGGGGTGAGGGCTTCTAAAGATAATGTGGGAAAAGGAAAAAATGCTGGTAGGGTGCATTTTCTCATTTTTCTACAATGTTTTCTGCTCTTTCAATGGAAAATTCTAATGTTTGAGTGACAGTCTAATTTGTAGCCAGCAAAGGCTTTCAGTTCAGCCAAGTCTAAATTTTGTTGTTTTAGTAAAGTGGTTACAGTGTTTTAATTCCTAGCTCGGCCATATTCTTTCCAAGGATGGTGATGATCACCATGGTGACAGGATTCATTCCTCTTTCACAGCTGAACAGTGACCAGTAGCTTGCCAAAAAGTTGGAATTTTGACAAAATATCTGGTAATGAAGTACATACTGTAGATCCAAGATGAGACAGCACTATGATTTTGTGCAGTCTGATCTTCATCTACAAGGACACTGTCCTCATGAACAGGTTAATCTATGTTCTGCATATCCATGACTGCAGGGTTTAACAGTTCACATCAAAAGATAAAATTTATGGCACCATATACCATCAGAAACAAGTGCCAAACCAATTCCCTAGAATATTTTCTATAGACTTTATGTCCAAATAGCCTTCCAGTACATTGAATATCCGCTTTCTGGCAGTCTTATCAGATGGAGAAAAGACTCTGACAAATAGGAATTCTCGGCCAAATACATTTCTGTCTTTAATAGGGCATTGAACTGATTCTGTGGTACTCTGATACTTGAGTAACCTTGTTTTATGTAGATGGAGTGTTTTCTTCCTGATTTTCAGGGACTTTCTGCTCCGAATTTAATTTTAACAAGTAATTTCTTCTCTTATATAAATGTTTTTCTAAAAGGGCTTGCAGTAAGATTGAAAAAGATTGTATGTGTTGCACTGGAACGAAATGGTTAAAAACTGATTGGTCTGAAATCATCCTGAAAATGTTGTAGAATGAGTAAAAGATACAAATTACTTGAATAATTGTCCTAGAACAGATTGAGAACAACTTTAGTACAATAATTTTTTTAGATAAAATTTCCAGAGCATTACTTTTTGTTTGAGATGTATGCCAGAACTGTTCTTGATATCCTTGTCTCCCTTAAGAATTCCAAATGAGCCAAGAACTACATTTTACAACTTTGAAAATGGAAGAACATCTCTAAATGTGTTCCTGGGGAACCTTTCACTAAACTGCAAAGATTTACACAAATTTTTGGGGATTGACTATACACATATACGATCCCTGCTTTACCCAAAGGTATGAGCTAGCCTTAAACTATGCTAATGCTTATTCAAATCTTGAATGCAGTTTAGTGAAACACTTGTTTTCAGGCTTAATGCTTGCTCACATGAACTGCATATGCACATTTTGTGTGTACACAGTTTAGAGAATGGTACCCCTGGTGTTGATTTGATGATTTCTGTGGAAACGGAGAGTAAGTTTGTAATTTCTTGGGGAACTTCTTTGTGCCTATGCCTACAAAAAACAAACCGAGGGTTAATTGCCAGAAGGTCGTAAGTACATATTTTAAGAAACTGAGAAAATCGCAAAAGAAGATTTTCAATGCGTACCGTAACTGACTCGTAGATGCTACTAAAGTAAAAATCAGTCTGATTGTAGATCATATGTCCAGAAACAACATTTTACATTGTGAGTTTTCTATATGTTATAATTACAGAGAAAAATTCTTAAAATACACATACTTCATTTTGGCTTAACATAGTGGTCATGTTTATGAAGGAGTCAAAATGTTGCAAGTGCACTTGATGCACTGAAAAAAATGACAAATCCAAAGGAATTAAGGTAGAAATTGTCTTGGGTGCACAAACAATTTTTTGGTTTGAAAGCTTTATAAGTTTGACTTCACATTTAACACACACACTTACTACATTGTCTTATTACAAATAGCACAGAATATGTAACTGCTTATGTTTCGTTGATATTATTGTAATTTGTACAGTGAAAAGGATAAAAACACACTTTTGTCATCAAACAATTTCATTATTTGAAGATTAAATGAAGAAGTGCACAAAAATATTGCACATAATTTACACAATTGGTAATGTTTTGGCAGGGGGCCCCAGAATAATAAATTATATACAAATTAGAGTCTTCATTGTCTTCAATCAAATCTGGATCTGGTAAACAGTCCTTTGTTTTTTGTTGGCAGACAACAATGTGAAATATGAATAAAACTCAGAAATGTTCTATCCTTACACTGTGATGCAAATCAACCTTCTTAGCACTAGATATTGGAGTTTTGTAGTATTAAGACTTAATACTACAAAACTCCAATATCTAGTGCTAAGAAGGTTAAAGTTGTGATAGAGGAGCAGTTATAGATATCTTCTTTCAGGACATTGTAATGTTGACTGAGTGAATATCCCCAATCAAAGTGATATTTGTAGTATACCAATTCAGGATCTGTTTTTCTAAGCTGCAACCACTTGATTTTCATCCATTGAACCTTTCCACTATTCAAGTCCATAATATTTTGTGGCAAAACTGAATTAGCTAGGAGTTTCAAGATGAGAAAATTAAAAAAAAAACTTTATTGGTACAACTGTGTGTGTTTTTTTCCTTCATGCAAGCCTTACAACAGTATCCAACTGACTTGGGACATAAATATATGCACAATTCTTTGCACTTTCAATTGCTGCATGAACAGAGTGGCTCTCCATCTAAGGATGTCCAGATTCAAGGAATTTATGGTAAATAATTGAGACACTATTCACTGAATTAAGTCCATAAAGTAAAAGTGATGCAGTGAATTTATTAAGACTTTGACCAGAACAGCAATCCTAGTAAAATGTCAAATGCTCAATATTTGAGGGCAGCAATTTGATATAGGTCAGTAAACAAGTCATGTTCCTATTTCACAGGAACTTTGGCCTTCACTTTCATTCAAAATGTAACATGTTACTTGAGAACCTCAAGTGAGTGAAGTGAACTGTTATAACAGCTGAGTTTCCTTCTGTAACAAGGAATGGGCAAAACGGCCTGCAAATTGAAGATAGGAACATGATAATTTGTGACAGAATATAAATTTTGTCTATATTTTTTTTTTATTGGAGACACATTTCCTGTTTTGGGTCTTGGTAAAGTATTTATAAAGCAGATGCATTTCTCCGATTTTTAAATCCTGTCCAAGAAACCTGTGAAGTATGTCCTGCCACATATAATATTCATCAAGTACTGGAAATGATTCAGTGTTTTCTAACCTCATCCTGCATGTAGGTTGGTGTTTTGTTATGTGGTGAATGCTTTCAATGTCTCTCTCTAGATGAACATGTCCCAAAATTCTTGCTCTTAAAGTGCACTTTCAACAACTTGTTAACCATTGTCCAGAGTTTTAAAGAAAAACCATTTACACATTTTTTTATTTTTTTCAAAGGAGTAAGCCCTTGATGTAGCTCTCCTTCATTTTGCTGCAGAACGTAGCCTTTCTGGAGATTTTAAATTGGTATTAGCACTGATGAAATCTCTCTGGCATTCATATGAATCAAGTTTCCAATAGGATGAGAAGTATTCTTGTCTTTTGGCGACTGGTAGTTTATCAGTGTATTTAAAACAACAGATGCATGTTGCAGTTTTAAGCCCTTTTTGAACAATTTCCTTTCTAGTAGCACTGATGTAAGAAAGTCCATGCACTCTTCTTTGTTTTTTTACATTCTTTTTCCATTTTTCTGGATTTGCCTTTCTCTTTCTGGTACTTGTGGACTTCCTTGGGCTTGTTGCTTGTTTTCGGGGTGCAATATTAGTAGTACTTTCAGAAGTTGTCAAATTGGTCAGTTGACATGTTGCTATGTCTGATTTTTTATGATAATTGTCTCTCAGTGTCTCTTCTTGTCCATTAGGTATACATGCCTTCTGGTGTTCATGCCCAGGAATTTGCAATATGCTAACTGCTATACTCTGTCAAAGTTCTCAGCAGAAACTGGTGGTTGTATTCCATAAACTGGACATGATGGATTACTGCAATATATTTTTACTGCTGAGTGTGTTACTGACAGCTAAGGGTAGGCAGTCAGGAGGCTCTTCTCACCAATGTCCTTCTTGCTATAAAAAATACCTTTTTAGTAAAGGAAACTGCCCTATCTGCACTTGTCATAGAACAGCCAAAGGTGAGAAAAGCTTTGTCTCGTTTGAAGTTTTTGGCCAAATGTTTACAGACTTTTAACGGTACATTTAATATAACATTTAATATAACAACACAAAGTCAAGACACTGGTAACTTGTTGCTTTGTTGCTAGTTAAGATATTTTTTTCAGGTTGAAATACAATCTTTTTATTGACTTTATTGCTCTAGGAGATGAAAATAGTAATCGAAGTGACAGGGCTTATCGTGGTAAAGATTTTACCTTTCCTCTTTGTCATGTACAACAGACAATCTGTTCCAAATTTACATTTCTGTAATGAACTATGTAAACTTACGACATTGTTATGGTTGGTATTCTCTATGCTCTGACTTATACCAGTTGAAATACGTACACTTATGGCTTTAAAACCTTACACAACAACCTAAACATGTCGGTTCTAAATTGTTGTAAAGGCACTTACAACATTTTTACTCTGAATTATTGTTCTAAAACTTATCCGGGGATGACAAGCCAAGATGCAGTATGTGCACTTAAGACAGTTTGGCAGTTCATTCATATGACTTACGACTTTTTGGCACTAAGTGTACAACTAGAATACAAGATACTGCAATCGGTCATTTTGTGATACGACCAGTAAAAATGATGATAACTTAACCAGCATCGGGGCAAAAGTTAGAACTTTAAAAGATAAGTTATTTTCTGTAAAAAAGTCATTTTAGCCATATTTTGGACTTACGACCTTCTGGCACTAACCCCTCGAAACATGGTCTACCACCCAGACAGGCCTTTTTTCACTGATTTTTCAAGGTTAGTTGTGTTTGAGGTGGAATGGCAAAAACTAAATCGATTGAAGTGCCAATTATTTTAGCTTCATCATTAGGCCACTGGACATATATTTGGTAGAAAAAAAAAAACAGCAAAGCTGTTGGTTTGCCTTAAAAAGTAAAGAAGAGGGTCAAAGTTAGTGAATTTCACTCTATTTTCAATGTAGCAAAAATCAGTGGTGTGATGCCTGAAACATTCATAGAGCTGGACCGGTATAACATGAATATATGGAACCTTTCTTGTGCTGAGCTTGATATTTTAGAATGAACAATTTTAGAGGTATTCCAATATCCAGAGCATATTTTCATGGCCCTTTGTTTTACTAGCCCTGCACTATACAGTTGATTAGCTCTTTACCAGACGATAAAATTTTACATGTGTCAGAAATGAAAGCATTTGCAGACAACTTAACAAATGTGAATCAAAAAATGAAATTTCTTATGGATAGGGTAGAAACATTGTGGGAAAAGGAGAAAATGCTGACTGCCAGCATTTTCTTCTTTTCCCACAATGTTTTCAAAAGTTTTCTTTCTCTGGGTCGTTAAAAGTCGGCATTATATTGTAAAGGGTTATGTTTAACCCCACTTTCAACAGTATTTTGGTCATATTTCCGTGACATTGGTGGAGGTCCTCACTTTCCTTGACACTCGCCTAGGACTCTGTAATATGTCTTGCCAAAGGACATGAAAAAGCTAGTGTCTGGAGAAGGGATTGAACCCAGGCCTTGGAATTGTGAATTCTACTCCTTCAGTACTTAGCAACAGAGGACCTTAGACTGGTATCAGTCTGTTGAATAGAGCATTTTCATAAAATAAAACAAAAAATAAGACTGCAAAGCAAATACACTCATAGAATGTTCTCATGGTCTGATTTAACCTTTGTTTCAGATAAAGAGCAAGTAACAACACATATTCCTGAGGGTTTACAATAGTTGTGTACCTTGTTTATTAGAATGACTCAAATGCAGGGCCTGAATGCCAGTCTACAGAGGACCCCTGTAGCTTAGAAACTGAGCTAACAGGCCCATGTGGCTCATAATGAAAAACTCCTGCCTAATATTATTGTCCAAGTAATCAGTTGGTTGTATTGATTATGTGATAGCTGTAAAGAGTCTGCAAATAACACCTGAATCAATACATGTAGGAGACAATTAACCTCTGTTTACATTACTCAGACGGCTGATTTTTTTCCACCATCGTACATCTCATTATCTGTATCTCCATTTTCTCATCATAAAATATCAGGTATAGTAAGTCTATTAACTCTTTACCAGACAACAAAATATTAGACTTGTCCAAACTGAGAGCAATTGCAGGTGAGTTAAATGTAGCTCAAAGGTTGGAATTTCTCTTTAACTCCTTCCCTCACAATGCTGGCAATTAATGACCCCGAGAAAGAAAGCTTTTGAAAATATTGTTGGTAAACCAAAAGAAAAAAATGCTGACTTACCAGCATTCTGTCCTTGCCCCACATTGTTTTCTACCCTTTCTAAGAAAAAATTCATCTTTTGCATCACATTTTTTGTCTGCAAATGCTTTCAATTTGGATAAGTCCAACATCTTGTCATGTGGTAAAGGGCTAACAGGGTAAAGAACATGTAGGAAAAGGAGAAAATGGCGCTTACCAGCATTTTTACCTTTTCCCACCATGTTTTCTATCATTCTACAGACAAATTCCATTCAAACCACATCTATTTTGTCGTCAGCAAATAATTTAAAAATTTAGAATTTTTTTCATCTGGCAGAGTTCTGATACTTTAAATAAAATGCCTTGTCACAGAATATATTAAAGCAACAGCTTGCAAATCATCATGAAATATTAAGAAAGAAAAAGTGCAAGACAAAAAAGAACATCAGAGATATTACTTAAAAGTGATACATTAGCCTCTTAAGGTATTTTTACATTTCATGCAAGAATTTCGCAATGGCTTGTGGGACTTTCACATGTTTAGTAACTTATTTTGTCAGTTGTATTAGAGCGTAATCAAATAAGTATGATAATTTCATACCCAATATTGTAAAAATAGGGAGAGTTACTAATTGTGAACCAATCATCCCGTTTTTTGAACACCAAAATTTAACCTTTTTACCGAATGTAACAATCAAGTTTCTTTATGCTTGCGAAGAAAAATATCTTTAGTAGTATTGATGAGGTTTTTTTACAATAAATTTTTATTCATGGCAAAAGATCTAAACAGGCCCCTTTAATATTGATTGTTTGATTGAATGGTGTTTATGCCGCTTTCAACATTATTTCAGTCATATCACAGCCACAGCTCACATATTCATTGTATTTTCTGGGTTTCACCAGTACAAGGCTAGGGTTCTGAAATATCTTGCCCAAGGACACTCCCACAAAAATCCCAGTGGATCAAGTGAGGCTCGAACCCAGGGCCTTCAGGTCACGAGTCGTACACTTTACCACTGAGCCAGGCAGGACCCCTGCCCCTTTAATATCATAATTTTTCTACAAGAAGGGACCCAGATCAATCTGTCTACATTCTGTTAAATAAGAATAGAGCCCTTAAGTGCTTTAAGCCAAAAAAGTAATATATCGGTATGTGTATCTTTATGGTGATAGAGAGCCGCAGGCCATTATGCCAATATATTACATACTTGTATGGGGCTTGGCAACATTAAAATCTTTTTTACAGACACATTTCCAGCACCATTAAAGTAGTGCCATTTTTGCTATGAATTGTAATAGTTTGGACACTCTGAAATGGTAGTGTGAATTTAACTCTGTACTAGAAGTGATGACAAAATTTAAGACTTGCCCCAACCAAAAATACATACAGACAACAATTTACTGAATGGGGCACTCAGATGATGGATATTAGCTTTGATAGGGTAGAAAAACATTGTCATAGAAGGAATGCATTACTTTCTGGTGTGGGGCTCAGCAAAATTAACGTCTGTTTTACAGACACATTTTTAGTACCATAAGCAAAGCACGCTTTTTGATGTAAATCATTCTTTTTCAACACTTCTGAAAAGTAGGTATCAAGGTATCCCTTTGAAAAAGAATTTGGATATGTTTAACCTTTTACTGAACAACAAAATATTAGACTTGTCCTAATTAAATATATTTGTAGACAAAAAAAAAATATCTGCGGCACATAATTATGATATGAATGTCTTTGAAACCAGTATTCATTTTCTGGAGGCCATTAAAGAATTAGCTAGGTGTTGTCATTTCCAATTTGCCAGTATTCATTTTCTGGGGGCCATTAAAGAATTAGCTAGGTGTTCTCTTTTCCGATTTTGAATGAAAGATTTTCGATATGTCATTAATACTCGTAGGATATGGCATGGTAACTACGTAGTTAGTATCACTGACTATATTTGACCTCCGCCGTGTGTGTAATGAGGTAAACAAAGAAAATTGGTACCAACAAACATGGAAGAACAAAATTGTATGAAAATAATATCTTATCCGACTCTTGCCGGAATTATGCTATAAATTTCCATGACACCATGTTATGGTCAAGTTTAGAATATTGTCTTCTGGTGCAGAGGAGGTAATGTTTGTAAGACAAGTAATGTTAAATTTGAAGTGTTTTTACTTAACTCTTTACCACACGACAAAATTTTAGACGGGTCCAAATTGAAAGCAGTTGCAGACAACAAATTAAATGTGACTCAAAAATTGAAATTTGTTTTGGAAAAGGTAGAAAACATTGTGGGAAAAGGAGAAAATGCTGGTTACCAGCATTTTCTTCATTTTCCCACAATGTTTTCAAAAGGCTTCTTTCTCAGGGTCATTAAAAGTCGGGATTGTGTGGTAAAGAGTTAATCCTTTACCACACAAACCCAATTTTTGATGTAAAGCTTATGAAACTATCCTGATAAAAGCAAAAAATGCTGGTTACCAGCATTTTCTCCTTTCCCATCATTGTTTGTTTTCTGCCCAAGTAAAGATAAATTTTATCATTTCAGCAGCATATAATTTGTCATCTGCAAAGCTTTGATTTTGTGATTTTCGAAAATTTTATCATTTGATAAAGACTCAATGCCCCCATAATGTTAAACTTTTGAAAGCTTCTACTTTGAATTTGTCTTAACCCTTAGAGTGCCAAATAAACCCAGCTGACATATTCTGACAAGGAATAAGACCCAGCTGATTGCAATTTGATAGTTGATTTTTGGGATAGTGTTAAACCCTTTACCACACAATCCCGACTTTGAACGACCCTGTGGAAGAAGCCTTTTGAAAATACTGTGGGAAAAGGAGAAAATGCTGGTAACAAGCATTTCCTCCTTTTCCCACATTGTTTTCTACCCTTGCCAAAACAAATTTTCAGTTTTTGAGTTGTGTTTATTTTGTCACAAATGCTTTTAATTTTGAGAATTCCAAAATTTTGTCGTTTGGTTAAGAGTTAAGCTAAGCGGACAGTGTTGGTCAAAGATCAGACTGCATATTTTGTGCAGTCTGATCTTGAACTACACTGGCTGCAAAAGCAAATATAGTTGTGAAAGGCACTCTAAGAATTAAATGATAAGTAGGTTTTAGTGCTTGAGAAAAGAAAAAGACGATGAAATTTGCTATCACCGAAATCTTTCAATTGAAACAGTAGGTCCTGAACCTTATTGTTAAACAGATACCATTCAAAACATTAGAATCCTAAAAGAGACACCGTTCAAATTAATTAAAATGTCTTTTGAATGACAGGTTTAATTTTGAGCTTGTTTTGATTAGTTGTGCATTTTCATTTATCATTAGCATACATGACAAAGTGATTGACAATGAATGCTAATATGTAACAGCTTGTTTGTGGTTATCTGTTGATTGACAGCATAAGATCCATGTTAAGATTAAATCCTTTTTTATACTAAAGAGTAGTTTATTGTACCTTTGCAGACAGTATAGATAAAGATCCCTTTGATGTAGATTAAAAGGCTTTTTTAATGGCATGATTATAAAGTATATCTTACTCTTTGCCACCCAATCCCAAGTTTTAATGACCTTGGGAAAAAAAACTTTCTAAAATACAATGTATGGTCAGAAACAGAGAAATGCTGGTAACCAGCATTTTCTCCTTTTTCCTCAAAATATTTTCTAACCTTTCATAGAAAAATCCAATAATTTTAGCTACATAATTTTGTTGTGTGCAAGTAGATCTATTATCAAATTGGATCAGCCTAAAATTTTTTGTTTCAAACCATTATCCTTGTAAACATAGGGAAAGAATTATAATGTCAAGTAGGGGTTTGTATCTGGCAAATGGTCACAGGACCAGGGTCAGTATTAACCAACCATTCCTAAGAACGTTCATGATCTTGTTTGCCAAGATTTTCTAAATTTGAAAGTAACACAGCTTCTGATTGGCTATACCAATGGTTTAGCCTATCAGAAATTGTGTTTAACTTTCAAATTTAGAAAATTCTGGAGAACAAGACTTCAAGAACATTCCTAAGAATGGTTAGTGAATATGGACCCCAGGGCTCTAAACTTCTATAGCAGATGTTCTGCACACAGGCATTTGTCTTTTTTACAAATTTAAATGCTCTATAACCTAATAAATAAGTCCTTTACATTGAGCTTGGGGGCAAAGTTTGTCAAAAAATACAATTCCTGTGATCCTGCATGACGCCATGGTTTAGCAAAATTAGGTGTACCTCACTCGGTAAAATTGTGACTGTGTCACTTGAAAATATAGATTTCATCAGGGTATTGTATCACAATACTCCTGAAGAGGGGTGGAAAAACTATGTTACTGACCACTGAAAACATGGGTAGAATATTATCTATGATTTTTTGAGCCCTGATAATATGGGTTCAGATGTTAATTATGATGAATGCCCCCTCTGAAAATATGGATCAAATGTTTTCTAGGATTTGTGACCCCTGAAAATATCCATGGATTGAAGTATTACTCATAATATTCAACCCCTGAAATTACAGGTTAAGATATTATCTATGGTGTTTGCCCCTGAAAATATGGGTCAGAATATTATCTATGATGTGGGCCCCTGAAAATATGGGTCAGAATATTATCTTTGATGTTGCTTTTAATACTTGGCACGATCTGTCTTGAGAATGGCAGATATGTGTGTAAGATGGCAGATGGAATGATGATTATTCCCTCTAGATGACATCGGTTCAGAAGAGAATGATACAGTCTGCATATAATCAAATGCCTTGTTCACAGAGAATTTGACAAGTAGTGTTTTATGCCATTTTCAGCATTATTTCAGTCTGAAAATATGGGTCAAAATATTATCTATGATGTGGGCCCCTGAAAATATGGGTCAGAATATTATCTTTGATGTTGCTTTTAATACTTGGCACGATCTGTCTTGAGAATGGCAGATGTGTGTGTAAGATGGCAGATGGAATGATGATTATTCCCTCTAGATGACATCGGTTCAGAAGAGAATGATACAGTCTGCATATAATCAAATGCCTTGTTCACAGAGAATTTGACAAGTAGTGTTTTATGCCATTTTCAGCATTATTTCAGTCATATCATGGCAATAACTTACTGATTAACATGTGCCTGTGTTTCGTCAATATTGGACCAGAGGTCTAAATTATCCTGCCTCAGCACACCCCAGTGAGAAGCCCAGTGCCAGGTTAAAGGATCAAACAAGGGGCCTCCAGGTTGCAATTCCTATACCTGTGCTATTCAGCCATACAGTATCCGATAGAATTACCATTCATGTTAACTTAACCCTTTACCACACGATCCTGGGTTTTAACGACCTTGGAGAAGAAGCCTTTTGAAAACATTGTGGGAAAAGGAGAAAATGCTGGTAACCAGCATTTTCTCCTTTTCCCACAATGTTTTCTACCCAATCAAAGACAGAAATCATCATTTGAGTTACATGTAAATTGTCGCCTGCCAATGTTTTCAATTTGGTCAAGTCCAGAGTTTGGTAAAGAGGTAATGAAATGGGCCTTTTCAATTGTGGGAAAAAAACACAGCAAAATATTGCAGTTTAAAGGGTATTTTGGTTAGCATATTACATAGTGGTGGATGCTGTAGATCCAAGATCAGACAGCACAAAATGTGCTGTCTAATCTTGATCTACACCATCCAGAATACAAATTCATGTTTGGGGCTGTAATGGTTATAGAGTCTGCATACATAATTGTATTGTTTATTTGTTTTCCATCATAACTGATTTCCAGAGGGATTGAAAAGTTATCTATGATGTTGCTTACAACTTCAGAAAGGACCTCCCAAGGGAATTGTGGGTATTTCTGTAAGAGGACAGGTGGAATAACAATTATATTTCCTTGAGGTGATGCCATGTTCCAAGGAAATAATACAGTCTACTGATAATCAAATGAATTACGTTTTTGTTTGGTTTAATTTTAACACAGGTTTGAGAATTATTTCCGTTTTATCACAGCATGCTAAAACTAGGAATGGGTTAAAAACCGTAAGTAGAAGGCTGTTTGTAACAATATTTCAGTTATATTCAGGTCGCTGGTGCACTTCTCTGTGCTATCCTGGCATTTCTTTTGTAAGTACCTCTTACAACATTCTTTCATTGGCCACAGGCTACTTTCGTATAATAAATGCCATGTGGAAACAATATTCAGCAGTGGAAGAGAGCAATGAATTCTATTGCAATGTCAGTCATCAGTCCTCAGGAAGAATTTAGCTTAGCTAGGAATAAAAGTAGCAACACATTGGTTTTAAGCCCCGTATGTTGCAGACTTAGTTACTGGACACAAAATAAGTCCATATGAACATGCATGCATAATTGCTCTATAATTTTTATGGTTTATTAAATTTTGTTTGTGATCTTGAGTTACAGTGAGCATCACTGCCTGGAACTGTCACAAACATAACTCGACATTGAGCTGATCCACTCTTTGAATGTATCTTAACTCTTTACCAGACGACAAATTGTCCAAATTGAAAGCATTTGCAGCCAACAATTTCAGTGTGATTCAAATGGCGCAATCTTTCTTTGATAAGGTAGAAAACATTATGGGAAAAGGAGAAAATGCTGGTTACCAGCATTTTCTCCTTTTCCCGCCATGTTTTCAAAAGACCTCTTTCCCAGTGTCGTTTAAAGGCGTCATTGTGCGGTAAAGGGTTTAGATATTCTCTTGACTAATGATTAAGTTTCTGTTGTCAAATTTAATGATGTCATGAAATGATTACCTGTGTTAGAAACTTTTCAAATAAAAAATTGATGTTGGTTGACAGACAGTGTGACACAGAACATCAAGAACAATGCAAGAAAAAAAAAAATAATAGTGGTACTTTGTATTATTTGGGTCACAAAATTTATAGATATAAAGTATCAATTTCCCTCATATGGCCCACACATTGAAACGTTAAAGAGTGCTAAAAATACCCTTCACCAAACAATTTTGTGTTTCTATGATTCTGAGGAAACATTCTGAAAACATGGTTAGATAAGGAGGAAATTCAGTAACCAGCTTTTTTTTCATCCCACATTGTGCAGTCTGATCATTTGATTAACATTTCTGCAACATGTTTAGATTGGACAAATCTGTAACTTTTGTCCAAATGTCTGATGCAAATTAATGGATGGTAAATATTTGTGATCAGATGTCACATGTTGTGCAGTCTGATCTTTAACAACATTGTACTTTTTTAATGTAAATTGTAATAGTATTCAGTAATTCCATGCATATTTTTATGATTAAAAAGTAATAAATGAACATTTTTCTATTCTCCCAGGTAACAGCATTTTCAACATTCTCATGATACTGATACTGGTTATGTGTCTATGGTGTACGTTCGACACGGCAGGCAGAAAATGGGTCAAGATGAAACGCTACCAAGAGAGTATGAAGGAGAAAACACGCAGATCTCGACGTTCTGGAAGTGCCAGGAGGAACTGGAGACAAAGGCAAGTGAACTTCTCTTTTATTTTCGAGCTGTTACACCATGTTTGATAACACAATACCTCCAGTAGACAATTTTTTTGTATAGTAGGAAACTTTTTTTGAAAACACTGTAGCAAAAGGACAAACATTTGCCAGGTCTTAAGCATCCCCACACATAGGTTGTGGTGATACTGCTACTTTAGCCTGGCAAACAAAAACTACAGATCTATATTATAGATTTTCGTCATTTTGAGCTGAGCAAGCTCAGCCAGCAAGTCTTTACATGGACCCTGTAGGCATCATGCCTACATATCTTTGAGTGCATCTGTGTGTTAACTGTTGTTTCAAACATCTATGAAACTGCTGAACCAAATTTGACCAAACTTTGAAGAAATGATCTTACCATGGTCTTCCTCTGAATTTTCTCAAAGAATTTGATTCCAGAAAAAAAAAGGTATGGTTGCCATGGCAACAAAACTGAACAATGTTGAGAAATGTCAAAGAATCTCTTTTCTCCAAAACCCCAGATTGGAATTCTCAGCAAATTGGCCTTAATGATCTTTCTATGGATCTCTAACAGAATTCTTGGTATGAATTTGATTTCTTGAAGAATATTGCTGCTGTGTGCCTGGCTTATTTTCACTTCATTACAATCTTTAGTGGAGCTTAAACTGATCAAGGGAAGTAACACCTGTTTTCATGACAAATATTTGTTCCCATTTATCTCCCATGATTATCATTGACATTTAGTATGAATGATCCTTGAGTAGACCTCCTGTGTATTCAGTGCCATCTTTTTGGCAAAAAGAAACCACATCACATTTTTTTGGCTTGGCTTACTTCCTGTAAAATTTTATTGCCACACAGGCTATATAAAGATGTTTTTGTCTATGCCAACAATGGTTCATTTTTCAGTAACACAGTCAAGCAATGCAGGGCTATAATGACCCACTTGTTCTTGTAACTGAGGCCGTAATTTCACCAACTGTTCTCTTTTGTTATCACATTAAATTTCCAATGCAATATTGGCTTAGACATGATTTCTAGGGCAATCAGATGGTTATTTTTGGACTTAAGTGTTAGACCTGATTCTAGAGTTGTCTATAAGTACATTGCACCTGATATATTGGGTATAGAATTATTCTAGAATCACACATACATGTACTTAGGTATTGTTAAGGCGGAATGATGAAGCTAAACTTGCAGCCTCAAGAACCTTTTTCTATTCATGAAAGGCTTCCCATTTATTTCATTTATGATCAAAGAATGCAAATGTAATTGTCTGGTTACACTGAAGGATGTGCAATTTGCATATCTACAGCATTGAACCTATTGATTTCTGCCCAGAGCAGCATGTTATTGTCTCCCAAATTTTTTATTGGGTATTTAAGAGCTTTAGGATTCTTTATTTGAAATGGTATTAACTTGTTCAAATCCTGTCAAAAAAGAATTGGGAAATAAACCGTCCAAACACAACATAAGTTTCTTCTGTAGACAGTGCATGTCAAGATCAAATTGCAGAAAGAGTGTGTTGTGGTCTTGCATCTGCAAACACCCGCTGACTACAAATTCTTACCTTTTTTCACTGGCTGACAGTGCCCAATTCAATTAATTTGGTGTTCTACAATTTGCATAGTTTAGATTGTTATAAATTATATATACCTTATAGGGTACTGATTGTTTGAGACCATACCCATTCCTCAAAATGTCCATGTGTGGTTTCTTAGTGGTTGGATGAGACTGTTTGCTTCCAGAGTTTTGGAATATTTGTATATGGATATGACCACACATACAGGATCTGACATAAGTTGGCATTCTAGATGAAATTTTATGAAACAAATTTTGAAAAATGTTAATAAGTGAGCTGTATAACATTTTTATAGATGAGGTTGATAAAATTTTATCAGAAAACACAAAAAATAAGCAGAATATTTCTTTTTCATAATATATAGATGAGGTTGATAAAATTTTATCAGAAAACACCCCAAAAAAGCAGTTAATTTCTTTTTCATAATATTTCTCATGAATTATAAGTTAGAATATGCAAAACAAAATATGAACCCACGCATCAAAATATCTATGAGTACCTCTGAAAGTAGTATAAAATGACTGTATAAGGTCACATCATGCTTATCTCAAACTAGTGTAAGACACGAAAGTTTGTAATGGCAGTATTACCCAGAAAACAATGGAGGTTACATGTATGTGATAAAGATGCCTCAGTCTCTTATTTGCTTAGATGAAATAGAATTTTCCTGGTTGCTTTTTTTTCCCAGCTATATGTTTGTTGTGACTGATGTTTGTTTATAGGACTGACAAGGCCTGTTTTCTTTCAGATAAAGAAGAACTATCTTTGTATACCATTGTTTTATTTTGTTTACCAGTTTATAAATAAATGTCAATAGCTGCAAAATTTCATCATTGAAAGTTTTATGATGAAAGGAATATTATGATGTAGTAACTTTCCTGATGCTTGTATTTATCTCTTGCTTCCTGAAAAATTTTGACATCTTGCTGGACCTTTCTCCAACAATGTTTCCAAAAGTCCCTTCGACGGAGTTGTTAAAACATGTGATTATGTTATAGAACTTACCAAATATAGGTTTTAGAACTAGGTTATAATGTGACTTGTTCCAAGAAACCAATATTTCATCAAGTGTGTAAGCAAGAGTTTCATCAGAGGTACTGTGATCAGTGGGATTTGTTTGCGTTTGTTTTCTGTTGACTCCTTTTTCTACATTATTTTAGTTATGTGACGAGTGCATTTACCAATGCCTTTCACAGGTTTCTTGTACCAGTACCTTGCACAATAGTCTTTCAAATCCACTGGCTGCTTTCCCACATAGGCTTTGTAGGAAAAGAGTGCACCAAAATTTGAGGAATGAATTATGTCTGAATGACCATTTTCAAGCCTTGGAAAGAATTTGGCTGTGCTTGGATACAAAAATATGACCCCTGTATTACTCGCCCTGTATATTAATGACTAGGCTATTAACCCTTTACAAAACCATTTCAAGTTGTAATGATCCAGAGACAGAAGACTTTTGAAAACATCACAAGAAAAGGAGAAAATGGTGTTAGCAACATGTTCTTCTTTTCCTGCATTGTTTTCAACCCTTTCAATGACAAATCTCATTATAGAGCCACTTTATCGTGTTGAAACACTTTCAATTTGGAGATGTCTAAAGTTTTGTCATATGGTAAAGAGATAATGTTTTTGGCATGTGATCAGTGTGAACAATTGCCAATATTTAACTTATTACTGAAATGCAGTTTCTTCCTTCATTTCCAACTGCATTAACCCTTTATCCCATAATATAGAGTTTTCAAGACCCTGACAGAGAGAGCTTTTGAAAACATTGTAGGAAAAAAGAGAAATTGCAGGTTACCAACATTTTATCTTTTTCCAACAACATTTATGACCTTTTCACAGACAAACACCATGATGTGAGCTAAATTTGTTATCTGCCAAAGCTTTCATTTCAGGTAATTTCAATTTTGTCATCATAGTAAAAAGTTGTATTTGCATGGTAAGGAGCTGACTTGACATTAAACATTTGCTCAGTTGCGAAGTTTCAGACTTATTCAGATTCAAAGCATTTGCAGACTACAAGATAAATGTTGCACAAAGGATATAATTTCATCTATGAAAGGGAAGAAATCAATGTGGGAGAAGGAGAAAATGCTGATTTCCAGTATTATTCCATTTCCCTCCATGTTTTCAAAAGTGTTCTTTCTGTCGGTTGTTAAAACACAGGATTATTTGGTAAAGAGTCAACCCATAAATGCACAGGCCTTTTATAGAGAAAAATTCATAGCCATTTCTTGGTGGCTAAAAAAGATCAAGAGAATAGATCTCAGCTTATTATTGATTTCTGGCATCTTTGTTAATACAAGCTGTGGTCATATTGACATTAGTGTTCACTCGTTATCAAGTTAATGACCTTTGTGGTGACAAGGATAATTTGTGACTCAACCTCACACAACCTCACAGTGTTGATTAACAATTTGTGATTCAACCTCACAAAACTTCACAGTGATTGATTTTCAATGTGTGATTCAACCTTTCACAACCTCACAGCGATTGATTCACAATTTGTGATTCAATCTCACAAAACTTCACAGTGATTTATTTTCAATGTGTGATTCAGCCTCACACAACCTCACAGTGATTGATTTACAATTTGTGATTCAAATTCACAAAAATTCACAGTGATTGATTTTCAGTGTATGATTCAACCTCACACAACCTCGCAGCAATTGATTTACAATTTTTGATTCAACCTCATGCAGCCTCACAGTGATTGAATTCCAATTTTTTGTATCTAGATCCAGGACTGAACTCATTCAATCCTGGATCTATACACCAAAAATTGTAATTCAGTATTCAATTTATGATTCAACCTCACACAACCTCACCGTCAACCTCACAGTGAGTGAATTACAAACTTTGGTGTATGGATCCAGGATTGAACTTGATGCCAGGTCATAGCCAGTCCAACAGGTCTGACAGTATTCTATTGCAATGCCATGATTTGAATGAGTCCCAGGACTAGTGTTGATACATAAACTTTGTGAGCCAAAGTTCAGAGAAAATCTGATTGGTTGACATTATTGGTTACCAGCATTTTCTCCTTTTACTAAAATTTTTTAAGAAGCCTTTGTCCTCAGGGTTGTTATAACACTGGATTGTTTTGTAAAGTATTAAGTATAATTCTTACTGGACTTTTAGGATGCTGGATGCCAGGTATGAAGTTGAGTATAGACCTTGTAAGTTCATTGCCTACCATACCAGGTACAGTTTATATGGTGACTTCTATACAGTAAGAGACATATAGAAACCTTATTTGAATACTGGAGAGTATAGTACAAAGATTAAATTGAAATTGAACACTTTAGGGTCAGTATTTACAAACTATCCTTAACTCTTTACTACACAATCCCGACTTTTAACGACTCTGAGAAAGAAGCCTTTTGAAAACATTGTGGGAAAAGGAGAAAATGCTGGTAACCAGCATTTTCTCCATTTCCCACAATGTTTTCTACCTTTCCAATACACATTTCAATTTTTGAGTTACATTGAATTTGTTGTCTGCAATTGCTTTCTATTTGGATGACTCTTTGGTAAAGACTTAAGAACAATCTCTGTTTTATTCTTAATAATTTTCTGAATTTCAAACTAACACAATTACTGATAGGCTACACTGAATGGGTTTAGCCAGTCAGACGATACAGTACTCTCTAAATCTAGATGAAGACTTACAGAGTGTAAATAAGAATGGTTGGTGAATGCAGGCCCAGGTTTGCAAAAGAAATCGCAGTTTTTTCAGGAGAAAAAATCTAGAGTTTTGCATTTTCAAGGCTCTTAAGTCCAAAATATTTGACAATATATCTGACTGTAATTGCTTTTTTGTTTCGTTTATGAGTTTGTATTGGAGTTTAACGCTGTTGTAAGGCTGCTCAGGTCATATCATGGTGGTCAGTGCACCTATGTATTTATTTCCTGGCTTTCTCACACCAGTACTGACACAACTTTCTTTCCAAGTCACTAAAAACTTTTCTTACATGCATCAGAGGGGAGAGGTGAAAAATCTCCAGAAAGAAAGTTTGCCTCAGCTAGGTATTGAACCAGCATCTGACAGGTCAGGAGTCAGATAGGCTAACCACAAAGCTACCTAACCAACGGGGCTCTGAGTATAAAGATACAAGATAACATTTTATGTTTTGTGCAGTCTTTATTTAATCTATACCCTCTGCAAAAACAACTGAAGCCAACTGAAGCAGAAGACGCTGGTTACCAGGATTTTCTACTTTTCCTACAAAGTTTTTAAAAGTTAGTAAAATCCTGGTTCCAAGTATCTGCTCCCCTTTTCCCAAAATGTTTTCTAAATTATTCTTCTTAGTGTTCTTGGATTGTTTAGTAAAGTGTTAAAATGTTCTGGGACTGATAAATTTGAAGAACTGTTATGACAGAAACAGTTTTTATCCCTATAAAAGTATGTAACCCATGACAGTGTGGGCAAGTTTTAGACACACTGCTATCCAGTGGAAATGGCACAACGGAAGGGAAAAAATAAAAAATCTGAAAGATGTAGAAAACATGTAGAAAAGGAGCAATGGCTTGCAACTATAATTTTTTCTAGTGTTTAACTACATTGAAGGATTTGTTTGTACTGAAGATGAACAGATCTATCTTTTTTTTGTGAAACTTGTTATACTTCTGTATGCTGCAGACATGTGATTTTTACACATTTCAAAATAACCTGGCTTTTTTTTTTTTTCATTAAAATCATATTTGTCTATTTTAGTTTTTTCTGGCACTCACTTAATTTCATATTTTCATTTACCAGGAAGTGCCCTAAAATGCTTTATTATAAAATGATCCTCATCCCCCGCTCTCACTAGGTAAACTAATGGCCCATTGAAAAGAACTGAAGAATTGAAAGGAAAATTTTTTATCTTATGGTATAGAAACCTCTGTCGGAAAATAAGTTAATTCTGTTCTCACAATACATTTAAAAAGTTACCTTCTGCAGTGAATTAAAACCATCTACATGTATGTTATCTGTAGGGTTTTGTCGCAGCAGACAACCAAAGAAGCACAGTGTGTGTTAACTTGTGATAATTTGGAAAATAAAAGACATATACATGTAATTTAACTTTCTTTGGCTCTATACACAGATGGATTTTTTTGAGAACATAAATGAAGCTTTGATAAATTAATTCATTTGAAAACTTTGTGGCAAAGGGAGTACTTACTTAGTCATTAGGAGCAAAATCTCCCTACAGTTTTCAAAGGCAGCTTGTGGAAATTGTAAAGTCTGTAAATTCTGCGGATAGTCACATGCTAAATGAATTCACCTAGGATGCTAGTTTGATCTAAATTCCAAATTTTGTAGAATTGAAAAAAATATTCATCTCTTTCCCAGAAGGAAACTTTTATGATCCATCCATATAGAAAGCATGTGCAGACAAGAACTTAAGTCTTATCCTGTTAAATAACTGAAATAAAAGTTTCAAGACGATAATAAAAACCGGAATTATCATATTTCAAACTTACTTCTTTGGAGAACAATATCTCCTTATCGGACGGTGTAAGTTCTGTGCAGTCTTATCTTGATCTACTCTGTCCACAAAAGGTCAGTGAGTTGGGCTTAGCAGCTTATGGTTTAAATGACTCAGAAGTGGAAGGATTTGTTTTTCAAAAGTTAGGAGAGTTTGTTGGAATAGAAGAATATGCATTTCCCCTTTGCCCTTGATGTTTAAAAAGGTTTCTCTTTCAATGTTGTTTGGTAAAGGAACCCTTGTCTTTTGGTTTGCGACCTTTTCTGTATTCTGTGGAGAGTGTTAAAGCAAGATCAGACTGCACATATCTGCCACTACTCTGTCAGTAGTTTCAGTCATGTAATCCCTGTTCCATTCCAATAAATTTTATGGAGTATATTTTTTTTATTCATCAACAATTAAGTTTTTGATGGGATGAGGGTTGATAGTTGTTTCAGGTCTAGTTCCTGTTCCTTGAATGTATTAGTCTCTTACTGTTTAGAATTCACAGTATTGTGAACCTTTTGTCACATGGTATTTATTTCCTTCTTACCCTGAATCTGTGATTGTATTCACTGTATTGATGGAATATCTGTTTTCTGAGTAGTTTCACACTAGTTTCAACTAACAGCACCACGAAAAAGTCCAAGAAAACGTCTACATGTGCTCAAAAAATAGGGACATTCTTTATGTCTGAGCCTACAAGTATGACAAATGCCAGAAGTCTAGACAGTTTTATCTCATACGAGTTCTGGTAGCCAGTGGAGCAACACAGGGCCTTTATGGACCTCTTGTGCTTTTGGATTGTGCCCTACAATCAAACTAGATTTAAGAATGGGATGCAAGTCTTCTAGAAGGAATCAGTGAGCTGTCTGGGATCCACACAGTCTTTCTTTACTCAAATGGGTAGGATTTGAACACAGATCTCTCCCTTTAGTACAACTATTTTAAAAAATACTTAATGCTATTTGAAATTTGGGTCTTCTTTTCTCATTAAAGATTTTGGGCTGAGCTAATTTTTCTCTATAAAATATTATTTTAATACTGACTTTTACAGACCAATGTCATTTTTCATGTCAGTTATGGATCTATGAGGCAGCGGAGTAATACAGGGCCACTATTGCCCTTTTAAATGTATGTCATAATGGCATAGACTAAGAAGTACACATAATTATCTTTATAATGCATTCCTGGATGTTCTTCTCTATCATTATGCATGCAGACAGGCAGACAGACAGGTCTGTCAGACAGACAGACAGACAGGTGCTGACAGGTGCAGACAGACAGGCGGGGGGACGGGCAGGCAGAGATTATGTTGACTTTCAAAACTCACAACTTTTAGCAGTGCATGTTAAATTTTAGTATTTATTTAACATATGTTGTGCCTTTTTAGCTCACCTGAGCACATAGTGCTCAGGGTGAGCTATTGTGATCGATTGTTGTCCGGCGTCCGTCCGTCCGTCCGTGTGTCCGTCCGTCTGTGAACAATTACTTAAAAAATCTTCTCCTCTGAAACCGCCAAACAGATTTAAGTGAAACTTCACAGAAATGATCCTTAGGTGATGCACTTTCAGAACACTTCAAAGATTTGAATTCCATGAGGAACTCTGGTTGCCATGGCAACCGAGAGAAAAAACTTTAAAAGTCTTCTTGTCCCAAACTGTAAGGGCTAGAGCTCTCATATTTGGCATGTAGCATCATCTAGTGGCCCTCTACCAAAATACTTCAAATTATGGCCCTAGTGTTGAAAATGGCCCTACGTTGTGGGTTCTCGGATTTCACATAGAGATAAAGAAGGAAATCTTTAAAAATCTTCTTGTCCCAAACTGTAAGGGCTAGAGCTCTCATATTTGGCATGTAGCATCATCTAGTGGCCCTCTACCAAAATACTTCAAATTATGGCCCTAGTGTTGAAAATGGCCCTATGTTGTGGGTTCTCGGATTTAACATAGAGATAAAGAAGGAAATCTTTAAAAATCTTCTTGTCCCAAACCATAAGGGCTAGAGCTCTCATATATGGCATGTAGTATCATCTAGTGGCCCTCTACCAAAATACTTCAAATTATGGCCCTAGTGTTGAAATTGGCCCTATGTTGTGGGTTCTCGGATTTCACATAGAGATAAAGAAGGAAATCTTTAAAAATCTTCTTGTCCCAAACCTTAAGGGCTAGAGCTTTCATATTTGGCATGTAGCATCATCTAGTGACCCTTTACCAAAATACTTCAAATTATGGCCCTAATCTTGAAAATGGCCCTATGTTGTGGGTACTCGGATTTCACATAGAGATAAAGAAGGAAATCTTTAAAAATCTTCTTGTCCCAAACCATAATGGCTAGAGCTCTCATATATGGCATGTAGTATCATCTAGTGGCCCTCTACCAAAGTACTTCAAATAATGGCCCTAGTTTGGAAATTAACCCTATGTTGTGGGTTCTCGGTTTTCACATAGAGATAAAGAAGGAAATCTTTAAAAATCTTCTTGTCCCAAACTGTAAGGGCTAGAGCTTTCATATTTGACATGTAGCATCATCTAGTGGCCCTCTACCAAAATACTTCAAATTATGGCCCTAGTTTGAAAATGGCCCTATGTTGTGGGTTCTCGGATTTCACATAGAGATAAAGAAGGAAATCTTTAAAAATCTTCTTGTCCCAAACCATAAGGGCTAGAGCTCTCATATATGGCATGTAGTATCATCTAGTGGCCCTCTACCAAAATACTTCAAATTATGGCCCTAGTGTTGAAATTGGCCCTATGTTGTGGGTTCTCGGATTTCACATAGAGATAAAGAAGGAAATCTTTAAAAATCTTCTTGTCCCAAACCTTAAGGGCTAGAGCTTTCATATTTGGCATGTAGCATCATCTAGTGACCCTTTACCAAAATACTTCAAATTATGGCCCTAATCTTGAAAATGGCCCTATGTTGTGGGTACTCGGATTTCACATAGAGATAAAGAAGGAAATCTTTAAAAATCTTCTTGTCCCAAACCATAATGGCTAGAGCTCTCATATATGGCATGTAGTATCATCTAGTGGCCCTCTACCAAAGTACTTCAAATAATGGCCCTAGTTTGGAAATTAACCCTATGTTGTGGGTTCTCGGTTTTCACATAGAGATAAAGAAGGAAATCTTTAAAAATCTTCTTGTCCCAAACTGTAAGGGCTAGAGCTTTCATATTTGACATGTAGCATCATCTAGTGGCCCTCTACCAAAATACTTCAAATTATGGCCCTAGTTTGAAAATGGCCCTATGTTGTGGGTTCTCGGATTTCACATAGAGATAAAGAAGGAAATCTTTAAAAATCTTCTTGTCCCAAACCATAAGGGCTAGAGCTCTCATATATGGCATGTAGTATCATCTAGTGGCCCTCTACCAAAATACTTCAAATAATGGCCCTAGTGTGGAAATTGGCCGTATATTGTGGGTTCTCGGATTTCACATAGAGATAAAGAAGGAAATCTGTAAAAATCTTCTTGTCCCAAACCGTAAGGGCTAGAGCTTTCATATTTGGCATGTAGCATCATCTAGTGGCCCTCTACCAAAATACTTCAAATTATGGCCCTAGTTTTGAAAATGGCCCTATGTTGTGGGTTCTCAGATTTCAAATAGAGATAAAGAAGGAAATCTGTAAAAATCTTCTTGTCCCAAACCATAAGGGCTAGAGCTCTCATATATGGCATGTAGTATCATCTAGTGGCCCTCTACCAAAATACTTCAAGTAATGGCCCTAGTGTGGAAATTGGCCCTATGTTGTGGGTTCTCGGATTTCACATAGAGATAAAGAAGGAAATCTGTAAAAATCTTCTTGTCCCAAATCATAAGGGCTAGAGCTCTCATATATGGCATGTAGTATCATCTAGTGGCCCTCTACCAAAATACTTCAAATTATGGCCCTAGTGTTGAAAATGGCCCTATGTTGTGGGTTCTCGGATTTCACATAGAGATAAAGAAGGAAATCTTTAAAAATCTTCTTGTCCCAAACCTTAAGGGCTAGAGCTTTCATATTTGGCATGTAGCATCATCTAGTGGCCCTCTACCAAAATACTTCAAATTATGGCCCTAGTTTGAAAATGGCCCTATGTTGTGGGTTCTCGGATTTCACATTGAGATAAAGAAGGAAATCTTTAAAAATCTTCTTGTCCCAAACCATAAGGGCTAGAGCTCTCATATATGGCTTGTAGTATCATCTAGTGGCCCTCTACCAAAATACTTCAAATAATGGCCCTAGTGTGGAAATTGGCACTATGTTGTGGGTTCTCGGATTTCACATAGAGATAAAGAAGGAAATCTTTAAAAATCTTCTTGTCCCAAACCGTAAGGGCTAGAGCTTTCATATTTGGCATGTAGCATCATCTAGTGGCCCTCTACCAAAAGACTTCAAATTATGGCCATAGTGTGGAAATTGGCCCTATGTTGTGGGTTCTCGGATTTCACATAGAGATAAAGAAGGAAATCTGTAAAAATCTTCTTGTCCCAAACCATAAGGGCTAGAGCTTTCATATTTGGCATGTAGCATTATCTAGTGGCCCTCTACCAAAATACTTCAAATTATGGCCCTAGTGTTGAAAATGGCCCTATGTTGTGGGTTCTCGGATTTCACATAGAGATAAAGAAGGAAATCTTTAAAAATCTTCTTGTCCCAAACCATAAGGGCTAGAGCTCTCATATATGGCATGTAGTATCATCTAGTGGCCCTCTACCAAAATACTTCAAATAATGGCCCTAGTGTGGAAATTGACCCTATGTTGTGGGTTCTCGGATTTCACATAGAGATAAAGAAGGAAATCTTTAAAAATCTTCTTGTCCCAAACCGTAAGGGCTAGAGCTTTCATATATGGCATGTAGCATCATCTAGTGACCCTCTACCAAAATGCTTCAAATTATGGCCCTGGTGTTAAAAATTGACCCTATGTTGTGGGTTCTTGGATTTCACATAGAGATAAAGAAGGAAATCTTTAAAAATCTTCTTGTCCCAAACCGTAAGGGCTAGAGCTTTCATATTTGGCATGTAGCATTATGGTGTTGAGCTGAGTGGCATTTCAGGTGAGCGATTTAGGACCATCATGGTCCTCTTGTTATTATTGAAACTTAGATATTGCTATCTCCTATTTTTAGCTCCACTGGCCAAAGGCCAGTGGGCTTATGTCATGGCCCGGTGTCCATCGTGCGTCCGTGCGTGCGTGCGTGTGTCCGTCCATCCGTCCGTGCGTTAACTTTTATTTCAAACATCTTCTCTGAAACTACCCATCCGATTTTCACAAAACTTCACAGAAATGATCCTGCCATGGACCTCTTCAGAATATCTTGAAAGAATTTGATTCCTTCAAAAACTCTGGTTGCCATGGCAACAAAACTGAAAAATATTTGAAATCTTTAAAAATCTTCTTGTCTGAAACCATAAGGCATAGGGCTACCAAATTTGGCATGTAGCTTTATGTAGTAGACCTGTATCAAGTTTCTTCAAATTATAGCCCTGGGGTCAAAATTGGCTCTGCCCCAGGGGTCACAAGTTTTACATAGGCTTATATAGAGAAAACTTTAAAAATCTTCCTGTACCTAGCCATTAGGCCTAGAGCTACCAAATTTTGCATGTTGCTATATCTAGTGGGCCTCTACCAAGCCGGCCAAAATTTTAGCCCTGGGGTCAAAATTGGCCCCGCCGCAGAGGTCACAAGTTTTACATGGGCTTACATAGTGACAACTGAAGAAATCTTCCCGTTTTTTTTTTTTTTTTTTTAAATTAGCCTTGCATTAGGGGTCTTATGTTTTACAGAGGCTTCATATGGACAAAACTTGAAAATCACCTTATTTATAACCATACAGCATAGACTTGTATTATTTTGGCATGTGGCTTTATCTTGTGGACCTCTACCAGGGTTCAAGTAATTATAGCTCTGGGATCAAAAATGGCTTTGCCTTGCGGATCTCAACTTTCACATGGGCTTTTACAGAGAAAACTTTGTAAGTCTTCATTTTGAAACCATTTGGCTCAGAATTGAAATGTTTAGTATTTATGGTTTATATTTATAAGCCAGTGGAGCGATACAGGGCCATCATGGCCCTGTTGTTTTCTTTTTTCAACTGTAAGAATTTTGCATTTATTTCTTACATGTTCTGAATGTATCTTGTTGTGTAAAGTCCTCAACTAGTCTCAGTCTTGGTTGGTCTTTGAATTAAGTTTAATTTTGTTTTTTGATGCCCTGAATAATGTAAACTGAGATTTAGATGGTTTATTTTATTTGTTCTATTGGAAAAAGGAATACATTATTCAATAATAAGATGAGATTGTTCACACTTTAAGTGCCAAATAAAATGAATGCAAATTCTCAGTCAAGACCCCAGTAAAGTTAAACCTGCATTAAGGAAGCACCAAAGGGACACTCAAAATGTGCTTGGTTAGGATGGCTACTTGCTTAATTCAGGTACATGTACATTTCAACATTCTTTTGGAAATACATATATGCTTGTTTATACGCTAAAAGTAAATCTTGGGCTTTAACATCAATTTTACAAGTGATGCTTTTTTTCACTGCACAAAATTTCGTCGAAAAACATTTTCCTCATTGATCCATCTTGCAACGTTTTGCCAAATGCAACATTTCATTGAAAATGACGAAAAGTTGATCTTAAGTACTGGTATGACATTTGGTAAAAAAATATTTTTTACAACCAAACGTTTTGCCAAATGCAACATTTCATTGAAAATAACAAAAACTTGATCTGAAGTACCAGTATGACATTTGGTAAAATAATATTTTTTACAACCAAACTCTTGATTTTTCTTTGTTTAATCATTAGGGACTGCCGACCATGTTTACTGTTATTTATCACGTGCATTTGTTCATGTAGGGATCACTCATAATATTTGCTACTAGACTGAAAAAAATGTACTTTTTCATGTAGAGCAAAGAATGATCAGACGGAATTCAACTACATATTGCTTAACCCTTTACCACATAGTCCTGTATTTTAACAGTCCTAAAGAAGATGACTTTGAAAACATTGTGTCAAATGAAAAAATGCAGGCAACCAGCATTTTCTCCATTTCCCACAATGTTTTCTACCATTTCAAAGGCAGAAATTGTCTTTTTAGCTACTTTGTGGTGAAGAATTAATGGACTATGAACTGAATAAATTTGTAGCTTCATCCTGTTGCTTGGCTGATTATTGTTTTCTTCTGTATAACCCATATAAATCAAACCTAACCTAACCATTTATAGACAGTCGGCTCAAACGAAAATGTTACATTTATGGTGAAATTTTGTGCAAGTGATTCTGTCATCTGTCATAATTCTGGGCATTTCTTCTCATCAAAATTCAACAAAGATTAGCAAAGTGCCACTTTGACAAAATGTCGTATTTGGTGAAACACTGCCTTGGCAAAATTGGTATTTGAAGAACATTTTTTTTTGACAAAATGGCATTCAATGAAATGTAATGTTGCATTTGGCAAAATGTTGCTTTGGCAACATGGATCTCCTATGTAAATAATGTCATGCAGCGAAAAAAAGTATCACTTGCAAAATTGATGTTGAAACCCAAGCTTTGTTTAACCCTTTACCACATGACAAAATTTTGGACACCTCCAAATTGGAAGCATTTGCAGATGTTATTTAAATAGCGTTTTCTGTATTTAACAGAGTAGAAAACATTGTGGGAAAAGGAGAAAATGCTGGTAACCAGCATTTTCTCCTTTTCCCACAATGTTTTCAAAAGCCTTCCTCCTTAGGGTCGTTAAAACTCGGGATTGCATGATAAAGAGTTAAGGGTTCAACTCAATGGCTCATAATGTGCTTGATGAATTAGTTTTCATTAATTCTCCTTTTCCCAAGTCATCTCTTAATCATGTGACAAAATTTTAGACTTGTCCAAAATGAAAGTATTTGCTGGTGACGACTTTAATGTGACTTACATGTTGATAGTTGTCTTGGAAAGAGTGGAAAACAATTTGGAAAAGGATAAAAGCTGGCTTACCAGCATTTTCTTCTTTCCCAAAATGTTTATAAAAGTCAGTTGTTTAGTGACGGGTTAAGAGAAAATTAAAGCTTGACAATTATTATCCTCTACAATCATAGACATTGTGTAAACTACATTACTGGCTAATTGTCCCTGATCTGAATGTATAGACAATCTTATGTTTTCTTGAATGTCTGTTGCCGATTCATTTGAATGTGACTATTTTCTGACATGCAGTTGGTTGTTGTTGTTTCTTTCTGTATCTTTACTTTTCTTCAGGAGTATGCAGTCTCATTACTTCCTTTCCAAAATGCAAAGGTAATTATTGTGTTTAGTTGCTCTCCTTAGTTCTGCATGCTTATGTTTTATTTTGCTTATGTTTGTGTGATACATGGTCATCTTACTGTGAGACCAAGGTACATGTATTATTGCTCTGAGTTTGCACCAAAAGTATAATTTTTACTAGTTAGTCACATTGCGTTTTTTCCATATCACATAATGTTTCTCTTTCCCAAACAGCAAATTGCGAAAGCTTCCACATGTGACAAATTCAAAATTAGTACAAATAAGTGAAGTTCCCAAAAGGGTAGAAAACATTGTTGGAAATGGAAAAAAATGCTGTTTACTAGCATTTCTTCTTTGTTTTGCAAAGGCTTCTTTCAAAGGGTCATAGACATAAGATTGTTTAATTAAATTTGATTAAATATATCTTTCTTTAACCCTTTACCGCACAATCCCGACGTTTAACGACCCTGAAAAAGAAGAATTTGGAAAAGATTGTGGGAAAAGGAGAAAATACTGGTAACCAGCATTTTCTCCTTTTCCCACGATGTTTTCTACTCTTCCCAAAACATATTTGAATTTTTGAGTCACATTTATCTTGTCGTTTGCACATGCTTTCAATTTAGACCAGTCTAAAACTTTGTCGTTTGGTAAAGAGTTAAAAAGACAATGTTTTTAAAAGCCTTCTTCTTCAGGGTCGATTGTGTGGTAAAGAGTTGACTACCCAGCAGATTTAGCTTTTGGTATAGAGCTTTGACATTGTGAATTTACAGTGATGTTGAAGGATTAGCTATCGGTGTAATCTAAATAGCTTGTTAAAAATTTTGACCGATAGCGTCAACAATTTTCCGTGTAAGCAGTTGTCCTTTCTATCAATATTTTCTTATCCACTCAGGTTTGTGATATAGGACCTTCATGGCTCTCTTGTAAATCATTCTCTCCAATTCTGGGAACAACTTGCATGATTCTCTTGCGTTCATGAGATAGAATCATGGTATTATCATGAGCCAATCATCAAAGGAAAGCAAATTTCACTTAAAGTTTCATTTTTATTGGATTGTCCAATAACATCTCAACAAGTGTATTATAGCTATGAGAATATTAGCTCATATTCTCATAGCTATAAGATGATTCAATGCTGTGTTTAAGTGATAGTTCTCTTGTGACCATGAGATAATATCCCAGGACCACAGGATCACAGGTAGGAAACTTCATATTCGGAGCCAATGGCTCTGAGGAGAAAATGTTGCGTTGGTCTTCGGGTATAGCTAAACAGCGAAAGGAACTTCCTTTCGCGAAAGGAGGATAGTGTCCACGAAAGGAAGATTATTTACTAGGAAATATAGGTTTAATACTTAAAAGAAAGGTTTCTTTGTCACATTTAATATATTTTCTTGTATATGGATAAAATTTACAAATTGAATTCAAGTATTTTAAACTAAATCGCCATGTATTTGCATCGCCCGAAGCCTTTACACAGCTTTGTAATTAGAGCGTTCGATTAGATATCGTGAAAGGAAGTTTCTTTAAAAAGTAAAAGGTTTTTTTTTTTTTGGTTCGGAAACATATAAACTTAAAAAAACTATGCCTATTATACTACACATTTACTGATGATGTATTTGAATACTGAGGGTTGTTTTGTTACTGTTCGTGTTGTTTACTCATGTGGGTGGGTTTCGTCCCTATTTTTTTCGTCACTTTAGATGTTTCGTCCAGTTTTATAATTGTAATATGTACTATGTGTCCCACATATTTTGTGGAAATGGAAAAAATAATTATTCTAGGTGTATTTCAGTTCCAAAGAGAAACCCTTTACCAAAAGACGATTTTATAGGCTTGTCCAAATTCAAAGTATACATTTGCAGACGACAAATAAAAGTGGCTCAAATAATGAGATTTAGCTTTGAAATATGAGGAATCATAGTAGAAAAAGGAGAAATGTCTTTCACCAGCAATGTTTTCCAGAGCCCTCTCATTCGGAATTTTGTATGAAAGGGTTAAATAGTCAAAGAATTTCGGGCAGATCGAAAGGAACCTTTCCTAAATTTTCTTCTCTTCCTACAGATCCTATAAACAGAACTTTCAGGGAGAAAAGCACACTTCAAGATTGGTTTGGAAAAAAGCACACTTCAGGATTGGTTGAAGAAAAGTGGACATCTCTCCTTAGCGAGTCTGTCTCTCTATCTGTCCCTCCTGTCAGTGTCTCTACCATATACGTCAGTTTTTAGCTAAATAAGATTAATCACTTTCTCAATACCCACGATCTAAATTGCAAGAAAGGAACAAACAAACAAACAAACTTTCTCTCTCTCATGACAAACTTCGTAGCACTGCCTGGTGCTAGCCCACACAATTTACAGTATTTTTAGTTTTTGCACCTGAATATCGTGAGGGAATGTTATGTGACCAATAACATAGGACGTGGGATCTTTATCAAATGAATTATACAATGACATATTCGATTTCACACACACCAAAAAACAGCAACAAACCTGTTATTCGAAAGCCAGTCTCTGTCCTTTTTACTGCGTATGTCCAAAAGTATATTTTGTTGTATTCATCAATGTTAAATACATGACGAAATACGCTATGTATCCATCTTTAGTGATTACTTTAATTGTATTTTGGCAACTTTAATTCATTCTAGTTTTACAATAGTTTCTCTGCCAGCTACTCGAACTTTGACAGACTGCATTGTAAACTTTAAATCATTAACAAAGTTTCATGGGTTCGAGATTAACAATATTAAAAAATGTAAAACGTGTGATAATTAATGCCTTACCACAAGTATTTCACGGTGACAACTCAGATATTCATGTTTCCTGACTTCTTTTAGACCAGTTCTTAACCAATCACCAGAAACTTGCGTGGCAGTTGTTTCGTTACGCTGTCATCGCGACCGAAACTCCCGAGAAAGCACAAAGCAAGCCCTTGCAAACTCGTAAGGCATGTTGGTCTAAGTCGACACTTCTCACGAGCAAAGAAAATGATTACCTACTTTTTCGAGACGATGATAATGATAGTAATTAACAACAGTAATGACAGAAAAAGTAAATATTGAGAATATTTATATACGTAGATTTATATATTGCTTGAACTATGCCACCCTTTAAAACATCGTGGGAAAAGGTAGCATTTGGTTCCATTGGGCGTTAATCGTCTGTAAAATGTTTCTTTCATTTACGAGTAATTTACTAAAGTAACAGTGGTTATAGCAACAAACCAGTCTTAGATACTATGGTTTTCATTACCGGGTTTGAGATTGCTGTGTGGGGAAATCGCCAATTTAAAAATATCAACAGCACGAATATAACGACCCTGAAGTTGATTTCTTTTGAAAACATAAGCGAGTAATTACTTGTAACAGATCCCGAAATTCGTCCTTTCCGCTCAATGTTTTAAATATCACCAATATCACCTAGCAGTGACCCCTTTCTTTCAAATGTTTTCCCATGTATTAATTGTTCAATGATCTAAAATTAGTCTGTGCAGAAATGGGTTAATTTGAAGTTTCGTCCAAATTTAAAACAAAGTAACCTGCAAAAAAGTGGTAATTGCAAAAAGAATGACTACTTATAGCTTGAAATTTACACAGACTCTGAACAAAGCGGAGGAAAAGGGGGTGGTACAAGCGATTTTATCTTTACCAGTGACTTCGAGAGTTGGCTACTGCATAATATATGTAAGCTTAAAGAGCGATATCATGAGCAGGCTATGAGGTTTGTAGTCCTGAAACTCTAATTCTGACTTTTAACTCTACTCATGTGGTTGGCAGTGAAACATAGATAGGCGAATTGTATGGCGAATTCCTGTTTAGAATCGTTTAAAAGAAGGCAAACTTTGAAACAAGTGAAAATCACGAATGCGTATTGTAGCTACATGTATTTCGATGTTGTTAAGCAATCCACGTATGGTTACCTGAATTGACACCGTCTGCATCATACATAGATTTTGGAGGAAGGATTACTTAGTATCTTTTTCATCCCTATAGATGGCGAGATTCAGTTTGCACTGATCGAGCAGCATAAGGGTTGATAGAATAATAGAAACATACCTGCTAGTAATAATGGTAAATTCTCCGGGACAGCAGTAGAAATTGTGGGTTCCAGAAGGGAAATCGCTCGTCCACCAGTAGCGTGAACGAAAAGAAATCGACACCACATAGTCAATGCATTATTCAGAACCAAACAAAAATCTCAACAAAACCAACGTTAGATAAATATCCGAACTGGCGGACGGACGTTTTGGCCATGGATGTTTTGGCCAACTGAAAGTACAAAAAAGGACGTTTTGGCCAGATGCTGTTTTAGAACTGAGAAATGCAATAAGTGAATTGTTTATGCTCTTTAGTACATGAATACATTTTTAGAAAAAGAAAAGCGCTGGAAGTTCATTTATTACATTTTTCTGCTTTTAAATAACATTTGGCCAGAACATAAATAATTATAAATTATACTTTATTAGAAAAGAAACGTAACAAGAACTTCTCTTCATTTCAATATTACCCGATACCATATCATTATTATCATATTAAATCCAATAAATCCTAATTTTCCAAGGATATATAAATGTGATGACATAGAAATCATTGTGAGAAAAGGTGTAAATGCTTGTAAATTTTACCTTTTCCCATAATGACTTTTAATTTCTTAAGCTGCAGAAGAAAAAAAGAATTTGCACATCCCAAGATTTTTTTTTTTTTTTTTTTTTTTTTTATTTCCACCGATATTTTCAAATAATCTATACTTTAACAGACGATTTCTCCAATTTTTTCAAAAGACACCCACGGCAGACACGTTGACATAACGTTTGGACCAAACGTCCTACTTTTTGCTTTCGGCTGGCCAAAACGTTCGTTGACAAAACGTCATGGCCCAAATGTCCTTACCAAAATATCCTTGGCCAAAACGTCATATATTCTCTGAATCTGTACCTTTTCGTGTGTATAAAATCATGTCCTTTAAACATTCTGTGCAGTATTCGAAATTAACATGTGTTATACATGAAAATTGTTTTCTTCTCTCGTCCTTTTGCTAATGATGGGAAACTGTAAACGCTGTTTGAACAAATTAAATTGGTCAGCCTCTCTCGCAAGAACAGTACTCTCTAGATCCACGTGTACATAAATACATTTTTGAAATTCTGACTAAATTATCCTAGAATTTTTCAAAATGAAAACAATTACAGAGGACAAATTAAATGTGTCGTATAGATCTAGTATTTGTTTTTGAAACGGGATGAACACGTTGGAAAATAGCAGATTGCCGATAACAAGCTTTCTCTCCTTTTTCCACGGTGTTTACAAAAGCCTGCTTCCTCAGGGTCATAAAACAGAGGCTGCTTACTAAAGGATTAAACTGCTACATAAATAAACATTTACAGCCAATAATTTCAACCAAAATATTACGATATCACGTAGATCAACATGTATTTGTTTTTTACCGAAAAAATACCGATCTATAGGACCGAGGGGGGTCAAAGATCAGACTGCTCTTATTTTTGTACAGTCTTTTAGTGATCTATACTGTCGGCAAAGTGCAATTTAATCGCATTGATCAGCCTAAGCAGGGATCGTAAATTACATCCCTGGCCTAAGGGTCAAACCACGGGGGTCAGTTAATGTATCAAATAATGAAAATCTAACCCTTAAACAGAAGAATAATTTGAATTCAACATTTCAAACCGGCAATTTCAATTTTCTTTCGCAAAAAAAATTCACCGTATCTAAAAGTGTAAATCATAGATAAGTAAGCTCGTTCTTTGTAGTCTGATGTTAATCTACACTGTTTTTAAAGTCATCCTGAGTCGCGTTTAGTGGACTAAGGGATGTGGCTAAAATACGAATAATCTGATTAGTGCCAGATATACAGTCTATATATAAAAAGATGGTCATTATACATGTGATGGAAGCTGGGCTACTGATTGTTACGTAATGTTACATTTATCTTATCTTTCTTAGCCACGGGATATCGATTACACACGGTTTAGGTTCGCCAAACTCCGGAAACTGCCGAACCTGTACGAATGATAACGATAATTTTTATTGATTTGTTGATACGTGAGGCTGCAGATAAGGCATGGCCGTAAAACTTGGCTATGCTTCTAAGTACTGATTAAAGCTCACGGAAAGTATAGACAGGTGCTCTGGCCGCCGCGACGATTTCAATAGTTTAATGTCAGTGTAACACCCCGATTTGTAATTAATATTCAGCTGGTTGCAGAGAATTTTTTATTATTATTATCATTATTATTGAACGGACATTTTTTTAGGGTCCTGCATGCTTGTTTCTGTCTGAAGTCATTCAAAAACATTGCAGCAGCAGTTCTACTTCCTACACAGTCACAAGTGTTGTTAGACTGCAATATTTTAAAGGTACATTTCAAAGCAATTATAGTCAGTATGCAAATTGACACCACTGGCGCTTCAGTTCGATTTATTAGTTTGTTCAAATTAATGAAAATCACTGTCCGGCGAATCTTAACCGATCATGAGAGGATAAAAGTACATTCGTATAAAATCATTTATTAAGATCCCATTTGTAACATGAATTCTTTCTCAATGAAAAGTGGTTCAGAAGCATTTCTGACTGAACTTATGTCACGCTATTTTCAAAAGACTCGTACCAGTACATATTATTGCTGTGAAGACTTAATTACACACGCACATACCCCTTAAACGCATGCAGAAACTCCAAACGAGAGAATCCTTCTCAGCGATAGATAACTGGGTTTGAAAGTTTGAGAAAGAAGTTAGTCCTATTTTGCTGAAAATACTTACATTGTAGCGACACAGACAGGTGGAGGGACAACCGGAGAAAAAGACTGCAAAGAGAGAGGTCCCAGTTTCTTTAACCAGTCCTTAAGCCCCAGTTATCTTGGGTGGGAGGAGAACATCTTCGGAAAGGTTCCTTTCGTTCAATACGAGTGAAATTCACACACTTCGGAACTGAAATATATCTGGATTTTTTTTTTTTCCCACGGAATATTAATTAGGCATGAACAAGACTTGTAACAGGAATCAATCCGGACAGAAACGTCTATACGGAAAAATGAAGGACGAAGAAAAACCCACCCCTTGAAAGCTAACGTAGAAAAAGAAGATATCAAATGAATATCAAAACTCGCCATTAAATGTTTTTTTTTTTTTTCAAAATTAGATCTACTCGTTTCGGAAACTAACAAGCTTTTTGTTATGAAATTCTTGAACTTTCTTTTACTAAAAGAAAACTATAAATAGCAACATCATGTACCTTCGTAGCAAAAAACTTCCTTTTGTGGAAGGAATTTACCTTTACGGAAATGTCGCAATGAATCTAGCGTTCAACACAATACTGTACAATTACTTATGTATATTAATACGCAGTGCTAAAATACATTTTTTGGTCTAAAACATTTCAACTCAACATTCAATTTTTATTCATAACGAGAAGATTTAGCCTACTAAGTTTGGCAAGGAAACTTCCTTCCGTTAGGAAAACACTTCTTATATAGCAAAACAATCTTCCTTTCGTAGACGAAATCTTTCTTTCGAGAAAGGAAGTTTCTTTCTTTCCTTTT
This sequence comes from Tridacna gigas, assembly GCA_945859785.2. Classification (NCBI taxonomy): domain Eukaryota; kingdom Metazoa; phylum Mollusca; class Bivalvia; order Cardiida; family Cardiidae; genus Tridacna; species Tridacna gigas. The sequence continues at coordinate 27,565,953 of OX244031.2, read as the reverse complement.
TGTAAAGGAACGCTTCACCATTCACAGCAAATACTTCTTCACACAGTTTCATTTAACCCTTAGGCTGCTAAGCGCGACTCAAGGACCTTTTGCAGACAGCGTAGATCAAGATCAGACCACACAGAACATGCAGCCTGATCTTGAATGTACACTGTCCGATAAGTGGATATCCTTCCCCAAAAAATACCTTTGAAAAGCAAAATTTGGGTTTTTACTGTAGGCTTGAAAGAGTCATTTCACTTATTTAGCAGGATAAATAAATAACTCGTAATTTAAAGTAAAATGTATTCATATCAAAAAGATAACCCTAGATTTAAAAAAAAAAAAAATCCTTTCGTAAACTAAACACTACTTTCGTAGCAAAAGTCTTCCTTTCGTGAAAACAAATTACCTAACGCTATTTATAGTAACCCTTTACCGTGATATATGAAAACACGAGTTTTTCGGTCTAAAACACTTAAATTCAGCATTTAAATGTCATATACATCGAGAAGATGTACTAAGATGAACACGCAAACCTTCTTTTCGTAAGAAAAACACCTCTTTCATAGCAAAAAATCCTCCTTTCGTGGACGGAATCTTCCTTTCGCGAAAGGAAGTTCCTTTCGCTGTTTAGCTATACAGTACCGTTGGTCTTCCGGTTCCGAAATTGTCGGCTCATAAACAATTGAAAAACAGGTAAACTTGTCATTCTTTGTAATTCTGTGTTCTTATGTCTTTGAAATTCAAAAAAAAAGGAGAATGTCATGCAATGCTCAAGTCTTTCAACGTGTTTTCTACACTGCAGAAAGCCGTGGAATGTGTACAGTGTTGTCAGAATAATTTGTGCCGTGGGTTGACCGTAGCCGAAATAATACGTCGAGAACCTATATTCAGTCTGTTATTGCTATCAAATTGGCAAATAAGAGAAAGATTTGCTGTCCTAAAAGCATGACTTAGTATTTTGAACTGTTATAAATGCTGCTGGTAAGGAATTGCAAAGAAATAATGTAAAAATGATATAAATAATGAAGGGCTCCGATTATGTCAACCGGCTCTGAATATGTAAGTCGGCACCGACTGATAAGGGCTTCCTTTTCCAAGATTAGTGTTTTTTGTTAGAAATTACTTAATTCATAAGCTCTATTTTCCTAGAAATACTCTTCAGTCCAAACTTGATTACATTTGTTCGATGGAACATGTCCGAACATATGAAAATACAAAAAGGACTGATATCAGGGTTCCCCCTGGCCATTTTTTTTCTTGCGCCACCACTTTCGCCAAATGAGAAAAGTTTGCGCCACATTAAAATAATTGGAGCCAGTTGGTGCCATTTTTTAAAATGAAAGTACATGGGGTCGGCCAGGATAAAAAATTGGTTAATGAAATATCTTTTCTTTGTTTGTATCATGAGCAATGAAACACATGAGAAAACATTTTTCCATTTGATTAGTTTTTTTAACCCATATCTATATTCATTGCGTGAATATAGTTCGGCAGCAGGTGCTTGATTTTCAGGGAAAATCCCAAGGTGAAAAACGGGCATGGCTGTGCTTCAGATTGCTTTGATTGTTACCTGCTTGTTGTATAGGTTCCCCTTTGATAGTTACTAACTTGCCCATGTTTTAAGTAAATATCTTAACTCTTTCCCAAACGACAAAATTTTAGATCGGTTGAAATTGAAAGCACTTGCAGACGAAAAAATAAATGCGACTTAAGATTGAAATTTGTTTTGGGAGGGGTAGAAAACATTGTGGGTAAAGGATTGGTTTGGTTTGTATTGTAGTTTAACACCATTTTAACAGCTTAGGTCATATCATGGCAGTCAGGATTGTATGGTAAAGAGTTAAGTAATAACAGAGGTATTAAAAAAATTCAAACTTGTTGTACCACAACGACAGGGCTACGGCAATATCACTCGACGATGTATTCTTCAAAAACAGCCGAGCTAAAAATGTTGACTTGTCCGTATTCAAAGCTCTGGCAGACAAAAAATTACTGAGTTATTCATAGATCAAGTGATAATCTTGTCTTTTGAAAGGTAGAAAACATTAATGGGCAGTAAGATCATAATCGTAATCTACCGATCACTGTTTACATAAAAAAAATAGCGACCGACTTCTTTAGCTGAGAAAGGAATAATCAATCGCAAAAATTCCAGTTTGCAAACATAAACGGCGAGCGATAAATCAGTTATCCCGAGGTCCAATCTTCTTTCATTGATGTGTTAATTACCGAATTTAATCCACCTAAAGATGGTGTGGTCGTCGCTAAATACGAACCATAACGCCCCGCATGTACCATGCATACAACACAGAATCAAGGCATGGCTTTAAAAATTATGGGCGGCGACTAAATCTCGTATGTGATTCCTGATTGGTTCGCAGTGCTTCACGTTGTGTAAAAATTCTGTTTTCATACCCTTGGATGCAGATGGGGCGTGGGGACATTGATATTTGATTGATTATTAGCATTGCATGGTGTATATGCGTGTATTGTGTGTAACTAGACAAATCCCATGTAATATACAGACTGTTATTTAGATCACCTGCCGTGACGGGGTGTATTGGAGACAATTTACAAATTGCTTATCGATTTTTCGGTCATAGATACGCTTTCGCGCGTTGAGGGGACGGGACTAGTATCAAAATGTACGGCAACCCGATGTGAAAAATATCGACGCCAGTCATTTTCGCCATTTGGCCTTTTCTTGCGCCACATTACAAAATCTATCGCAAATGGCGCCAAATGCGAAGCCCAGCGGGAACCCTGGATATCGTCACAAGTGAAAAAGTCTGTCTAACATTAGTCTGTCTAAATTTTGAAAATACTTTTGTGTAGCTTTTGATTAACCGAATGGTCTATATGTTACGTTTGTAATGCTTATGTCATAAGTGCCTCCAACACATAAACATATATAATGAAAAATATTTTGCATCTTCGGAACACTGTGTGGTATTCAAATAGTAATTCAAAATCTAAATAGAATATACCTATCATAGCAGAGATACTGAATTAAAGAATTGAGTCTGCAAAGAATTTTTTTTTTTTTTTTTTTTTAATCAAAAATTTTATCTAGCTACACATGCGTATTAGAGAAGCCCGATTACTATAGGATTAAATACCCTTCTTTTACAAGTAAGAGAAGAGAAGAAAATTATACACGCAACACATTTGAATGGTATACATACCTACACGAATTTACATTATACAATTTATAATGCATTAATCAACATAAAAAATCTAAAATGAAAAGAGATTAAGTGAAACAATTATGTATTAAATTTAAGTTATCACAATCAATTAATTAATTAATTAATTAATTTTAATTCATTCATTCATTCATTCAAGCGTCCGTGCATTCATCCAGTCGTTAGTTCATTGCCCATTTGTATATCTTCTGTTGTCTATCTATCTTACCTTGAAAATGGACAGAGTGAGTGAGTGATCTCTTAATATATAATGGGAACAGGCTGATGTGGTAAAACTCATCCACTCACTCACTTGACCACGCCCACGCACGCAAGAGATAGAGAACAAAAGATATACAAATGGACAATGAACTAATGACTGAATGAATGCATGGATGTTTGAATGAATGAATTAATTAATTAATAGTTACAACGTAAGTTTCATACGTATTGTTACACTTACTCTCTTTTCATGTTACATTATCAAGTGTAAAGAATCATGTTGATGAATGCATAATAAATTGAATAATGCAAATATATGTATGTAGACCATTCAATCATATCTTGCGTGTATCATTTTGTTCTCTTCTCTAACTTGTAAAGGAACAGTGCTTATTGCCAGAGTAATCAGGCTTCTGTAATATGCATGTGTAGTTTGGCAAAGAAATAAAATATTCTATGCAAATCAAATATTCTATTACTCATTTTTTTTTTTTTTTTTAATTCAATATCTCTGCTACGATAGGTGCATTACATTTTCTATTTAGCTTTTGAATGACTATTTGAAGACCACACAGCATTCCGAAGATGCCAAATATTTTTCATTATAAGTGTTTATGTGTTGGCTGCACTTACGACGAAAGCATTACAAAGTAACATATATACCATTCGGTTAATCAAAAGCTACACAAAAATATTTTCAAAATTTAGACAGACTAATGTTATACAGAATTTTTCAATTGTGAAAATATCAGTCCTTTGTATTGTCATATATTCGGTCACCTTCCATCGAACAAATGTAATAAAGTTTGGAATAAGGTATTTCCGGGAAAACAGCTTATGGATTAAGTGATTTCTAACAGAAAACTACTTTTGTAGAAAGGAAGCCCTCATCAGTCAGTGCCGACTTACATATTCAGAGCCTGTTCACATAATCGGAGCCCTTCTTTGTTCACATCATTTTTATGCTATTTCTTTTCAATTCCCTACCAGCAGCGATTACAACAGTTCAAAATACTAATTCACGCTTTTAGGACAGCAAATCTTTCTCTCATTTGCTAATTTAATGGCAATAACAGACTGAATATAGGTTCTTGATGTATTATTTCGGCTACGGTCAACCCACTGCACAAATGATTCAGACAATACTGTACACATTCTACGGCTTTCCTAGTGTAGAAAACGCGTTGAAAGAATTGAGCATTGCATGACATTCTCCTTTTTTGGAATTTCAAAGACATAAGAACACAGAATTACAAAGAATGACAAGTTTACCTGTTTTTCAATTGTTTTTGAGCCAACAATTTCGGAACCGGAAGACCAACACAACATTTTCTCCTCGGAGCCATTGGCTCCGAATATGAAGTTTCCTACCCGTGAAAATAGTTCAATCATGGCCATGAAATAGTTAAATCATTGACACAAGTATCTAGTGATCACAACATAATTTTTATTTTTTGCATGTCCCCTGTCTGTTACCATCATTAAGTAACTGTCTAGACACTCTCTGTAATAAATCTCAGAGGTTGATAGGGTTTTTACAGGTTTCCATTTGTATTTCTCTATTTGTGTAGGGCCACAAGATTGCAGGCCATTTATGTTAGACTATAAACAATACTGGCTTGGAAGAGACAGTGCTATTGCATTTCAGATAGGAATTACCATAATCAAGTTACGGATTAATCCTATGAACTACTTGCCATAACCTGTCACTCATGCATATAATTTTTTCTATACTTTAGCAGTGAACCACAGCAGCTAAAAAAATGATATCAGAAAAGGAGTGACTGTTTGTTGCTAACCAGAATATTTTCAGTTTCATAATATAATTAAAATCACCTTGTCTTAGCCTTTACAGTTATGTTTCTCTCTCATAAATGTCTCTTGTCTCTTAAAAGTGGTGTGTTTTATCCCCGTCACAAAAAGAAACATGGGCTTTTAAACTGTTGTAAATTGTCTTCTGCAGAGGATTTCTTTTTTGAGGCATCTAAAATTTGTGATATAGCAGAGAGTGAAAAGTTAATCAGTGGTCAACTTGGTTATTTATTATCTAATTTTTGATGGCTTAAGTAATCTCTAGCACCTCCTCTTTAACATGTGATCAGTTAACCCTTTCCCAAACAAGCCCTGGTTTTCATGTGTCTCACTGCAGCAGTACAAGTCTTTTGAAAACATTGTGGGAAAAGGAGAAATTGTTTGTAACAAGCAATTTCTCCTTTTCCCACAGTGTTTTCTACCCTTTTTGATAACTTTCTGCCATTTTCATCAAATTTAAAATTGTCGTCTGCAAACTCTTCAATTTTGACCAGTCCAAAATTTGTCGTTTGGGAAAGTTAATGCAGAGACAAATCATAAATCAAAGTGGTGGTGGTTAGACATGTGACATGATGTTCCAGTTACTTCTTTTTTTATCTTAACTCTTTAACAAATAACTATGTTGTAATGTCTAACCAAATTGACAACATTTGCAGATGACAAATTATATGTATTGAAAATGGCATTTAAAAACCAAACAAATATACTCAGATATTAATTGCAAAAGGATTTTCTCTGATTAAAATGGAGCAAAACCATTATAATCACAGTGGTGGTGGTTAGATATATGACATAGGATTCCAGTTACTTCTCTGTTTGTCTTAACTCTTTATCTAACAACTTTCTAGGTCTAACCAGAATGAAAGCATAATTTGCAGATGACAAATGTGGCTCGTATGATGGGATTTACGTATCTTTGATCGGGTAGAAGACATTGTGGGAAAAGGCGAAAATGCTGTTTACCAGCATTTTCTCCTTTTTCGCACAATATTTTCAAAAGGCTTCTTCTTCAGGGTCATTCAAACACAGAATTGTTTGGGGAAGGGTTAACTGACTGCCAAACTTCAGCCAATCTATTTGTGACTAGAAACAATATGACAGTCTCAGGTACTTTATTTTTGAGAGAAGATTTACTTAGATCTAGTTCAGTTAGTTTAAAGCTACATGTATTTATTTCACATTGTTTGCAACACACTTTTTTACAGCTTGATACCATAGATTAGTCAATCTCAATGATTGCTTCCTGGAAACCTTATTCAGCACTAGCAGCAAGCTAGTCATGATGTAAGAAGCTATTTGACTTGCTCTAGGATGTCACTTGTATTTCTGGAAATAGAGGAGCCCATCACCCTCTACTACAAAATCTCGAGTTTTAAAACTACAATGTTTTCAACCCTTTCAAAAACAAATACCATCATTTGAGTTATATTTCATTTGTTGCCAATTACTTCCAAGTTGGACAAGTCTAAAAATGTGTCATTTCGGAAAGGGATGAAAATTACTTAGCAAACTTAAGTCTATTTTCAAAGGGGTAAGATCAAGGTGTTACAGCCAAGAACCACAGGTGAATGGTGAGCGACAGTATCGGTGAGCGACAGTATAGCAAATTATGTATTACACAGTATATTAGTGTGTAATATATGATTTATACTGTAGCTCGCCGTTCATCTGTGCAAAGAACAGCTGCTGTCTGATCTTGTGTCTACACTGTCTGGTGTTTATTAGAAATTATGACCATTGCACAGTTGTAAGATTGCTAGACCTGCAGGGCCCGTATTCACCATCCATTGTTAAGAATATTCTTAGTCTAATAATAGCTAGATTTAGAAAGTAACACAACTTCTGCTTGGCTAAACCTCTTGGTTCAGCCAATCAGAAGTTGAGTTACTTTCCAATTCACAAAAATTCTAGAGAATAAGACTAAGAATGTTCTTAAGAATGGTTGGTGAATACAAATTCTGATCATGAATGTTCCTGTGATTTGTTTGGCATTGTGATAGTTACTATTATCATTTTTACCTGTTGACAATGTTAGGTTTTTGCTTCACTCATAATGAAAGCACTTTTTCCCAAGTGACAAATTTTAAGCCCGTTCCAAATTGAAAGCATCTGCAGACAACAAATTTGAAAGTGGTACAAATGAACTTAAGGTTTTTTGACAGGGTAGAAATCATTGTGGGAAACGGAGAAAATTCTGGTTACCAGCATTTTCTCCTTTTCTCAAAATGTTTTCAAAAGGCCTCTTCCTCAAGGACATGAAAACATGGGATTGTTTGGTAAAGGGTTAAGTGACTTGATTTGATTTTGATAGGGTGGGAAATATTGTTGGAAAGGAGAAAATGCTGTTAGCAGTATTTTCTCTTTTTTCCACAATGGTTTCAAAAGCCTTTTTTCTCAAGGTAATTTAAACCTTGGATCGTTGGGTAAAGTGTAATGAGTTTGCTTTGTGTTCATATTTTTTATTGAAAAGATAACACTTTTGAAATTCATCTGGAAATTACATACATAACCATCGATTCTGTCTGTAACAGTAACAAGGATTTTTTTGTCTGGGAAGTTAGCCATTAATCACAGTGTTTGAGGTAATACAGATTGACAACTTGATTCCCACTTGTATTTTTCTGCTTAGTCTTGAAGGACCTCTAAATTGCTTACCATTTATGTTTGAGACCATATAAAAGGTAATGGAGTCTGAGATATAGTGTAACATTATTAACTCTTTACAAAACCAGAAAATTTTAGACTTGGCCAAATAGAAAGCATTTGCAGATGACAAAATTAAAGTGTCTCAAAATTTGAAATTTGTTTTTTGGAAGGGAAGAGAACATAGTGGGAGAAGGAGAAAATGCTGTTTACCAGCATTTTCTCCTTTTCTCACAATGTTTTCAAAAGACTTCTTCCTCAGGATTGTTAAAAGTTGGGATTGTGTCAGGTGAAGGGTTAAAATAAGACAAGTAATACTGGCACAGTCTTCATCCATTCCCTGAAAATCCATTTTATATGAGATCTCTAGAAAAAGGGGGGGGGGGGGGGGTTTAAACCGTTACCACACAATCCCGAGTTTTAACGACCATGAAGAAAAAAGCTTTTGAAAACATTATTGGTAAAGAAGAAAATGCTGGTGACCAGCATTTTCTTCTTTTCCTATGATGTTTTCTGTTCTGTCAGAGATCTTTGGCTAATTTGTAACAATTTTGAATTTGTTTTCTGTCAATTCTCTCAATTTCATTGAGTCTAAAATCTTGACATTTGGTTAAGGGTTAACTGACTTTACCACACAATCCAAGTTTTAATGACCTTGAAGAAGAATGCTTTTGAAACAGTGTGGGAAAAGGAGAAATGCTGGTTACCAGCATTTTCTCCTTTTCCCACAATGCCTTATACCCTATCAAAGATTAAAAAAAATCATTTCAGGTACATTATAAATTTGTCATCTGCAAATGCTTTCAATTTGGTTCAGCATCCAGAACTTTGGTAAAGAGTTAATGCATCTCTGTGATTCATTATACCAAGCAATTTATCACATATTTATCACATAAGTCCATAAAATCCTTTTGGTCTAGCAACTGACTGAATCATGAGGTAGACTGGTCTTGTCACTAAAGTAGACTGGTTAGTTGAGAAGAGGTCGGCCTTACAGAAGTGTGCAATATTACCAATACGCCAATATGTTAGTTAAACTTTGTTGACCAAATTAATGGCGCATTTCAGCACTTGTTTACTTTATGGTATTATGCCACTTTCAACAGTATTTCAGTTATACCAAGGTAACAGTTCACTTCTCCATGGATTTCTGCAAAAAAAAAAGATTTATGTGACTGTGTATAAAATAGATGTTGTTTGGTTTGAGGGGATTTTTTATTCTATGTATTTGAGCCATGCTCTGGCAAAAGGAGGCTTGATGCATCTGCAAAAAGTATCAACCCAGGTCAGCCTGACTTGGGCTGAAACTTTTGGCTTTTGGTCAATTTTCTGCATGTCCAAGGACCATTCTACCTCATGATTCAGTCAACTGTTGGAGAAAATCGTTATAATGGAAGAATTATATAAATTACGTAATGACTTGCCTGGTATAATGCATCACCGAAATGCATTAAGCCCCCTTTGGCCAGAGCATGCCTCATTTATTCTCTACAGTGAGTTCAAGCCATATGGCCTAAACCTATTTCTCTAAACAACAAATTTTAGACTCTTCCAAATTGAGAGGGTCTGAAGTTGACAAACCTGAAATTGGTTCTAATGAACTAATGTTCTTTGATAGGTAGGGTAGAAAACATTCTGGAAAAAGGAGAAAATGCTGGTTACCAGCATTTTCTCCTTTTCCCACAATGTTTTCAAAAGCCTGCTTCCTCAGGGTTGTTGAAACTCTAGATTGTGTGGTTAAATGTTACTCTTTTAGTGTCAATGTAATAAGTTCAACTTTTTTGAGATCTGAAAGTATAGTTTGACTGCAACTTGGAAATAACTTTGGACATGGTTTAGTAACTGTGGTAGCAGAAGATGTAAATCCAGCTGGGATCAGACTGTCCATATCTTGTAGTCTGATCTTGATCTATGCTGTGTGCAAAATGCTATTCCAGTTGCTATCAGTTGTGCGAAAGTTAAAACCCCTCCCTATTCAGCATTAGGTTCTGTTGCCAGGGCAACCTCTAATAAATCACAGAGTTGTTGGTTATTTAGTGTGTCAATTACCTCCCATAGGTATTTTCCAGTTGTACAGTGTGACAAATTTTTCCTATGTGTCATTTTCTCTATTAAATGTCCACAAGACCAATCTGGACTGTTGACCAGTTTGCCTATATTTGAGCCATTCTTTGGTAAAAGGGGGTTTAATGCATCTCAGTGATGTGTTATTCCAAGTGAGTCATCACATAATTATGGGTAGATAAAATCCATTAATTCTAGTAATCAGCTGGGTCTGGGGATAAAATAGTCCTTTGACATTCAGAAAAAATTACAAACAGCAAAAAGTTTCGACCCATGTTAGCCTGCACAGGCTGAGTTGGGTCGATTTTTTATATGTATATATTGCATTGAGCCCCCCCCCTTACTCATAGTATATATATATTATTATACATATTACTGGAGTTTGAGATTTCGCAGTACTAAAAAAATTTATAACATGTCTTTGGCATGGAAGATTACTGTTTGGTATGAGCAGATTCATTTCAGATCTATATTTCTTATTTTGTTTCTGCAGGAACTTCGTAAACAAGATCACACAACCTTCAACTTTTCGCAAATTGCATTAGTTTACGGTATTTTGTCTTGGTAACCACCAGTATATCAGAGTGTTATTGGTTCTACATTGTAACAATTGAATCCCATTAGTATTTCTGTGATAAAAGTCTGGAAAACATAGTGGGAAAAGGAGTGATTGCTTGTTACAAGCAATCACTCCATTTCCCACTATGTTTTCCAGATGGTAAATCTTCTCCCTACCTGCATTAGTATTTGTTGTCTGGACAATTACTGATAACGAAATGTCACCAAGTTTTTGGAATAATACAGTGTGACAGTTGTTTCCATGATATTTTCTGTATTGGTCACAGGGGACCCATAGATTGCCTGACATTTTCTGTTAAGCTATGAACAATTTTGAAGAGTCTTGCAGTATCACTTGTTTCCAATGGGTAATCCTGCCAAACCAGTCGTTATAAGGAATTACTTCTTTTCCCAGAATGTTTTCCAGAGCACTTCTCCCCAACTGAAATACATGTAGGTCTTATTCTCTGGACATGACAGTAAATCCCTTGTGTTTGTTGATAATACAAGGTGACAAATGTTCCCCATTGATATTTTCTCTATTTGTCATAGAAGACCTCTAGATTGACTGACAATTTCTGTTAAGCTATAAAGCATAGGCAAGAGTCTTGCGGTATATCCCATTCAGGGAGACATTATCCCGCGATAATTTTTCTTTTTGTTTTAGTTAATCACAATTAATTATAGGAAAGAAATGTATAGAATACAATATTTTTTTTCTTTTATATTTTTAGGAAAGCCTTCAGGGCTTATGAAGAAAGCTGGGACAGAAGACTTGGCCTCATGTGTTGTTGTGTGGAGAGAAAAGGAAGGAACAAGGTTTGTCTGTTTTTTTTGTGTGTATGTATTAGCCTATTACTTCTTGAAACAAATTTGCAGCCTCGGGTAAAGGAAAAAAATGTAAAAGTATGACTGTTCAACATAAATGTAGAAATGAATATACATGAAAATATTGTGGCTAAAGGAGAAGTATTTGAGCCATGTTCTGTGAACAGGATTCTTAATGCATCTGCGACAAGTATCTACCCAGGTCGGCCTGCGCAGTCCACACAGGCTGACCTGGGCCGAAACTGGCAAGTTATTTGGCAAGTTTCTGTATGCCAAAGGACCAGTCTACCTCATGATTCAGTCAGTTGTTAGACAAAGTGGATTTTATGTATCCCTAATTACTTGAGGATGTGTTTGGTATAGAGCATTATGGAGATGCATTAAGCTCCCTTTTGCCAGAGCATGGCTCATTTCTTATTATCAATTTGTGTCTTTATTTTAATGTTCTCAAAGATCAACCGATACAATGTAAGACTAACATAGTTGTCTGGAGGGGGTAAAGCATTGATTAATTCTTCACTAAACTTAAAAATTTAGACTTGTCCAAATCAAAAGCATTTGAAGACAACAAATTCAGTGTGGCAGAAATCATTTGATTTGTCTTTGTAGGGCTAGAAAACATTGTGTGAAAAGGAGAAAATGCTGCTCCATTGTTTTCAAAAGCCTTCTTTCTCAGGGTCATAAAAAATTGTTGTGTAGTAAGTGAGAGAGAAAGTCACTAGAAATTTCAATGCTATTTTTAACAGTCATTGAATGGCTCTCAGCATATAACTTGCTCTTTCTCTCTTAACTTTTTACCACACAATGCCAAGTTTAACAACTCTAACATATAAGGCTTTTGAAAACATTGTGGGCAAAGGAGAAAATGCTGGTAACCACTATGTTTTCTACCCCATTCCATCATTCAATTGAGCCACATTGAAATTGTCGTCTGTAAATGCTTTCAATTTGAAGCAGTCTAAAATTTTGTTTTTTGGTAAAGAGTTAACCAGATGATAAAATTGTAGACCTTTCCACGATTAACCCTATACAACACAATCCCAAATTTTAATGACCTTAAAGAAGAAAACTTCAGAAAACATTGTGGAAAATGGAGAAAATGCTGGTAACCAGCATTTTCTCCTTTGCCCTGAATGTTTTCTACCCTATGAAAGACAATTTTCAGACAGCAAACTCAGAGGGTTTCAATTATTGGGAGTTATAGAGGGTAGAAAATGTTGGCAAATGAGAAAATGATGGTTATTGTACCAGCATCTCCTCCTTTTACCTCAATGATTTCAAAAGCATTCTTCCTGAAGCTTGGTAATAATAAGGACTGTTTGGTAAAGGTTTCATTTGGAGAGATGCGATATCTACGGAACTTTCATTTGTATTTCCTAAGTGATTATTTAACAAAAGACAGTCATTCTGAAAAATTCATAGCTCAGCAAATTGGCTGGCAGAACCTTTTACCATTAAGAGACAGATTTCAGGTTTCTGTACAAAAAAGAAGACTGCAATTGCATTGCCATGAAATAATTAATATCCAATGGTAATTTCATCCATTAGCGTACAGATAAGCCTATTTAATGCAAGTGATGTGGATAGCTTTAAAAAACAGTTGGAACAGGGACAAATCGTCAGAAAACTGTGTCAGATTGGCAGATCAAATTACTACTCCTTAAAAAGGCTTAAAAAAATAGTTAGTGCTCGGCCAGCTTGGCAGAACCACTTCCACTTTCATTGCCCTTTATACAAACTCCCCTAATTAATTACATTATTGTGCATGTATTAAATATGATGGAATTTTATATTACACTAGAATTATTATAGCTTAATACTGTTCCGCAGATCAGCTTTTCTGGACTTTGAGTCCACTGATTAGACTTAGAATTTTCACTGAAAAAGAGGCTGAGAATTGGCAATCACCATACAGTGCTCTAGCCTGGGTTCCAGTCTTACCATATTTTCCTCTTTTATATTCGGATGTTACCTTGTCAAAAATGACATTTTTGACTAAGTAACGTCCGCATATAAAAAAGGAAAAAATGATCAGACTGGAACCCAGGATGTAATTGTTGACAAAGTAATGTCCAAATATAAAAAAGGAAAAAATGATTGGACTGGAACCCAGACTAACAGTTCCCTTATATTACTGTCATTCTAGCTGCCTTAATGTTTTAAGCCTTTGCAAAAATATCCCATTTTTATGACCCTGAGCATTCTTTCTATGACCCTTTAAAACTTGGGATAGTGTGGTGATTAGCTTTTTTCACAATGTTTTCTTCCCTTTCAGAGACATCCCCCATGATTGGAACCACATTCAGTTTGTTGTCTGTAAATTCTTTCAACTTGGACAAGCTGAAATTTTGCTGTCTAGTAAAGTCAGTCAATGGATTGTTCTTTTGTACCAACAGGAAAATGCTGGTAGATCAATGTCATGAACTAAGCAGGTGAAATGTTATTAGAATTGAAATTATATTGGCTCTGATGGAAAGCAGATCATATGGGACATATCCACATATTCACCAGATGACAAATTTTTAGACTACCGGTAGTTGAAATTGAAAGCATTTGCAGATGACAAAATAAATGTGACTTTAGAATTGAAATTTGTTTTGGGAAGGGTAGAAAACATTGTGGGAAAAGGAGAAAATGCTGATTGCCAGCATTTTCTCCTTTTCTTACCATGTTTTCAAAAGGCTCCTTTCTCAGGATCGTTAAAAGTCGGGATTGTATAGTAAAGGGTTAACTCTTCACCAGATGATACCATTCTAGTCCTGTTCATATCGAAAGCATTTGCAGACTATAAATTAATTATGGCTCAAATGGTGGGAATGGCCTTTGAAAGGGTAGAAGACATTGTGGGGAAAAGGATTACCAGATTATCTTGATTTCCAACAATATTTTCAAAAGCCTTCTTCCCCTAGTGTTGTAAAAACTTGGCATCATTTGTTAAAGGGTTAACTCATACCACACAACAAACTTGTAGACTCACCTAAATTCAAAGTATTTGCAACAAATTAAATATGATATAAATGACAAAATTTGTCTCTGATCAAGTAGAAAACATTGTGGGAAAAGGAGAAAATGATGGTACCCAGCATTTTCTTCCTTTTCCCACAATGTCTTCAAAAGCCTCTCTCCCCAGGGTCATTAAAACTTGGGATTGTGTGGTAAAGGGTTAAGGGTTAAAAGAGAATTGGTGTTATGTTGGTTCTTATGGAAATAAGCCAACACAGGAGACCTTGACATAGTTAATTGAATTTCCACAATCAATTTAGAAGCATTTTCTGTTGCCTGTGCAAAATACTCCAGAAGATAGTGGTCGCCTAACAGGGCACTTCTCACACAAAGGATACTGGTGCTTATCTGACATTCATGAAAAGTAACCTCCGTCCTCTAGCCCACTCAAGTTTAAGTTTAACTTTTTACAAGAAAAATGAAATGTTAGATTTGTCCAAATTGAAAGCTTTTGTAGACAACAATTTAATTATGGATTGAATGGTAGAGTTTGTCTTTGAAAAGGTTATAAGGTTATTAAAAACCCTTTAACCTTTTAGCACACTATCCCAAGTTTTAAAAGGTCATAGAAAGAATGCTTTTGAAAATGTTGTGGGAAATATTGTCGTTACCAGCATTTCCTCCTTTTCCCACAGTGCTTTCTACCATTCCAAAGGCAAATCACATCATTTGAAGCAAATTTGTTATCCCCAAATATTCTCAATCTAGACAAGTCTAAAATTTTGTCATTTGGTAGTTAACTAACTCTTTACCGCACAATGCCACCTTTTAACGACCCTGGGAAAGAAGCCTTTTGAAAACATTGAGGGAAAAGGAGAAAATGCTGGTAACCAGCATTTTTTTCTTTTTCCACAATGTTTTCTGCCCAATCAAAGAAAAACTGCACCATTTGAGCCACATTGAAATTGTTGTCTGCAAAAGTTTTCAATTTGGACAAAGCTAAAATTCTGTCGTCTGGTAAAGAGTTGATATTATGTCAAATGACAATGATGTTGAATATCATCTACTCCAACATGTCACATAACAAACTGTGTGGCTACTACATCTTGCAAATTTTCCAACTCTTCAGTCCGCTTAGTTTGACAAGAAACATCATGTTGGCTACAGAATGAATTGCGGTGTGCCTGATGGCGTCTGCATATTATGATATGGAGTCAGAGAGGATGATTACTTTTTAATCTGATTGTCTGGGAAAAGGAAAAAATTAAATGAATCAAATTTCTCTTGTAAAATCTTCAATTTGTCTTTCCTGGAAAGCTATATATATAGCTGAAAGGGATCAGATTTCTGTTAATAACAGGAAAAATTCAGGAGGATTGTCATAGTGGAATTCTACATTGTTTATAGAAAATGCTATGGAGACAAGTTTAGTTATCATCTGCAAGTCTATTTTGAGCACTTTTACACCATAGAGCACTTTAATAAGGAAATGGCATCCATGATATTACTGAAATAATAATAAATGTTGAAAACTGTGAAAAACCATACAAACAAATCAGTAAATCTGACTGAAAACTTTTGTATTTAAACTTCAAGAACTTGTAAATCTTTATTACCATAAAGCATTCTTTTGAAGAAATTTTTACTAAATATGAAATTGAGGGGGGTAAGTTTAAGAAATTAAATTTACATGAATTTTTCACTACAGTGTCTATTTCTATGTTTTATGAAATAGAGTTAGTACTTAACTCTTTTCTCACCGCTGACCATTGTTTCAACGATGGTTATGTGGGAAAGCAGCCAGTGGCTTGGAAAGAATATTGTGCGGAGTACTGGTAAAAGAAACTCCAGGAAAGCATGGATAGATGCACTGGCCGCCGTGATATAACTGAAATAATGTTGAAAAAGGCATTAAACACCATACAATCAGTCATACAATCAATACTTAACTCTTTACCAAACGACAAAATTTAAGACTTCCAAATTGAAAGCATTTGCTGATGACAAAATAGATGTCATTCAAAAATTGAAATTTGTTTTAGGAACGGTTGAAAACATTGTGGGAAAAGGAGAAAATGCTGGTTGCCAGCATTTTCTCCTTTTCCCACAATGTTTTCAAAAGGCTTCTTTCTCAGGGTTGTTAAAAGTTGGGATTGTGTGGTAAAGGTTTAAGTCGGCCATCTTGCATGGCAAAGAGTGATGACAACATAGATAAAAAGATTTATTTCCTCCAAGTAAGTCTTTCAAAATTGAGCGAAAATGATATTGGCAGTTTTAGAAGATGTTGTCTGTGAGATCAGACAAAATTTGTCTGCTCTGTATTTTAATTAATTCATGTTTGTTCTGAAAAAGTACAGCTGTCTGAGTGATCCTATTTTGAATGTTTGGCTTGTCATAGGGTGAATTGCCAGTGGTAAAAATCAAGAGCATGCCAACTTGTTTTTGGTGTTCTTTGTTTATCATTTAACCCTTTACCACACAATCCCGAGTTTTAACCACCCTGGGCAAATGGCCTTTTGAAAACATTTTGGGAAAACAAGAAAATGCTGGTAACCAGCATTTTATCCTTTTCCCAAAATGTTTTCTACCCTTCCAAAGGTAAATTTCTATTTTTGAGTCGCAATTATTTTGTCATCTGCAAAAGCTTTCAATTTTTACAAGTCCAAAATTTGCTACGTGGTAAAGAGTAAAATGATGAAATATGATTGTGTTCTATTCAGAATATGTATGTAGAAAATTTACTATTTTGATCTTGTGTTGAAGACAATACTTAGGTCCAATTTTTAAACCATTTACCACACAATACTGTATTTTGAGAAAATGTTGGTAACCAGCATTTTCTCTTTTTCCAACAATGTACTGTACACTTTCAAAGAGAAATCTGATCATTTGAGCCATGTTTAATTTGTTGTCTACATTGAACTTAATATTTTCAGTTTGGAAAAGTCCAAAATTTCGACATTTTGTTAAGATTTAAGCAACTTAAAAGTCACCACTCATGACATAATTACTCTTGGATACTGTGCATTAACCCTTTTCCAGATGACAAAATTTTAGCCTTGTCCAAATTGAAAGTATTTGCAGACAACAATTTCAATGTGGCTCAAATGGTGCAATTTTTCTTTGATAGGGTAGAAAACATTGTGGGAAAAGGAGAAAATGCTGGTTACCAGCATTTTCTTCTTTTCCCACAGTGTTTTCAAAAGGCTTCTTTCCCAGGGGCGTCAAAAGGCGGCATTGTACGGTAAAGGGTTAAGAGGAAAAAAAGATATGCACAAGTGATATCTATGTAGATGAAAAGAATGCAAAAAGTACTAAGAAACCAATGATTACTTTGTTCTATGATATGTTTCATTGGTTATGCATAGAGCCAGCAGTTCCAACTCATTTGTTATTTTTGTTTGAATGGTTATAACTGTTACAACCAGTTGATATACCTCAACACATGAACTCCAAAACTTTGCCCAGTCTATCTCGTTTGCAGATATTACAGGGAAACAGTTATGCTAGCCAAAAAAGACACTGTCATATTTTCATAATGCCATTTCAGTAATCAAGTAATACCAAGTAATACCTCAGTGATTACTCAAACAACAAAATTTTGAACTTGTCCAAAATGATAGTGTTTGCAAATTAAATGTAGCCCATATCTTTAAAATGGTAGAAAACATTGTTGGAAAATGGAGAAAATGCTAGTTTGAAGCATTTTATCCTTTTTCCACAAAAGGCTTCTTTCTCATGGTCATTAAAATTCTGAATTGTATAGTAAAGCATTAAACCTGCTTAACTCTTTACCACACAATCCCGACTTTTAACACCAACCCTGAGAAAGATACCTTATGAAAACATTGTGGGAAAAGGAGAAAATTCTGGTTACCAGCATTTTCTCATTTTCCCACAGTGTACTCTATACTTAAGAAATCAATTTCAATTTTTGAGTTGCATATATTTTGTTGTCTGCCAAATTTTTCCAATTCGGACTTGACTAAAATTTTCTTGTTTGGTAAAGAGTTAAAACAAGATTTTGACCCCCCTTTTTTTTTTCAAAACAAAAGTTGGTATTTTGTTTGAATGCAACTGTTTACTCATAGTTGCATGCTATAGAGAAAAAAAAGTACATACATACCACAGAAGCCATTTGCTGAGGACGGGATTTGAAACCAGTGTCTGTATTCACCAACCATTCTCAGAATATTCTTCATCAGATTCTGAAGAATTTTCTAGACCTGAAAGAAAGAGAACTTCTGATAGGCTATACCAAATGGTTTAGCCAATCAGAAGTTGTGTTACTTTCAAAGTGAGAAAAATCTTCATAATAAGACTAAGAATGTTCATAAGAATGGTTGGTGAATGGTCCCGGGCCTGCAACAATGGCTACCCTGTGACTTTAGCTTGATACGAAATTTTACAGAAAAATTTAAAAAATTGGAACATTTCCCATGTTTTCCACATGTATTTCAGTTTATTTCTAAGATTGAAAGCAAACTTCACAGAAGAATGAAATGATTGGTTTTTGCTTTAGATGACAACACTCAGTGAAAAAATGGTAAAATTAAATACAAAACATCAACATATTTGAGTTTTAATAGTGCCTAAGAATGTCTGCTAAAAATAACTGCTTGTTTCACAGTGTGAAAATATTGTTGGAAATGGAGAAAAGCTACAAGAATGCTGCCAGACATAAAACCTCTTCTGCAGCTGCTTATTGAGTTAGCTGGGAGAATAATCTGTCGAATTGTGATTTTTTTCATCGCAAGCAATTTTGGGTCTGTCACATATCTTATAAAACTTGAATGCTCCAGACTCTGTAACCCTTATTGTGCTTAGCACAGCTTCATCCTGTACCAAAATGAAAAACAAAAAGTTAGACTTTTCAATTTTGAAAGTATTTGCAGACAACAAATTAAATCTGGCTCAACTGAAAGTGATTACCTTTGAATGGGATGAAGACATTGTTGGAAAAGAAAAAAAATGCTGGTTACTCTCATTTTTTTTATTTTTTTTTTGCACAATGATTTCATAGTCTACTTCATCAGGGTCATAAAAAGACAGGATTGTTTGTTAAAGAGTTCAAGAATGAAAAACAAACCACATGAAGGATTGAGATTATTTTTCAAGCTTTTGTGGCTCAGCCATCTGCAACATCTTGTCACGCAGCAGGGATTTAGCTGCAAATTTGCAACTTCATTGGCTGTCTCAGGAAATTTAGGAACATGTGGATGCAAGGTTATGTTGTATTGTCTAATCTTGATCTAGACTGGCTGCTAAAGCATTACCAAACAACAAAATTTCTTCTTTGTTCAAATTGAAAGCATCTTCAGAAGACAATTTGAAAATGAGTAAAATGCTGGAAATTGTCTTTGATAGGGGAGAAAACATTGTTGGAAAAGGAGAAAATGCTGGTTACCGGCATTTTCTCCTTTTCCCACATTGTTTTTGACAGGCTTCTTCCTCAGGGTTGTTAAAACTCGGGATTGTGTGGTAAAGGGTTAAGCATGTGTACAGTTACTATCCCATACATTTCTCAAGAATGTCTGATGACTTGAATAATTGTTGAGATACCATCTGAGTTCTAAACATCAGTGATCAGGCAGACTGCTCTATGAATATTTAAAAGACTATACCACATACACTGTTTCATACTCAAAAGATGCTAGACTTTCCTCTTGTATATGAAAATTTTATAACCTTTTTTGCATATACATCAATGGGTCTTGGCATTCGATGTGCTTGGCTCTTGGGAACTTTGTACTCTGTAGGGCTAAAATAAAGCCCCAAATGATGTAAGTAAAGGCAAACAAAGGAAAATGTAGTATTGCTCGAGAAAAGTATGCATGATTTTGCATTCTCCATTAGTGACTGTGCTGTCATTAGATCAACTCTATCAGATAAGTAGAAGGAATACATATGTAGATATTGTTGTAAAAGGAGAAATTGCTTGTTTGGGATATTTCTCTTATGAACTACACTTTATTCTACAAAAGTGATTTGCTAGAAATTGAGAAATGCAGTTTGCAGGATAAAGTTAACACCAAGGAAACCACACAATGTGTATAATATGCTGTATCTGTAGATCAGAATCAGCCTATGCAAGAGAACTTGTGATCCCAAATCTGCTTTGATCTAATATTCTGGACAAAGATAGCTTAGAAATTCTAATGTTTCCATAATTTTCCCTGACTAAAAAGATCCTGTATTTGGCACACTAAATGTTAAAGTTTTCTGCCAAATAAGAGTTAAGCAATATTAGATAAAATCATTACTGCTCCATCACAATTAATGTTGGAGACTGCCCTGAGTTACTGTATTTCATAGATACTAAAACCTTCAGAGGTCCCTGGCACTTTTTGCATAATGGCATTTCTTGGAACACTAAGAATCTTGAATTAAAACAGCATAGACAAGCAAGCTACTTTAAGGGTAAAAAGGTTTATTCGGATCGTTATGATAACTGTTTATATAGACAGGTTAGTCACTCATCAATTGATATTTGGATCTGACTCTAACTATTACAAGACAATAATCAGTATTCCTATGTGCATCGTTTTTCTGCAGAATTCGCATCGGTGCACATAATCTTTTGGATCAAAATTTAGAATTTGGAACTTGATTTCAGGGAAAATAACTCCCATGAAACTGAAAAAAACACTGCCTTTCGGCAAATCTAAATTTCATTTTGACGGAATGATGGGTTGCATCCTGGGGTCCGAACCAAATATGCCTAGGGCATGGAGGGGCCTAATAAAATTACAAATCAATCAATCAATCAATCCACTTTTTATATTAAACTGCATCAAATTTTATTGTTGTTCCATTATTAGAGAACTTCATATTAGAGATTGCCCAGTTATTAATGGAGTACTCCAGAGATTTAGATGTTCCATCAGATGTTATAGCAGGCTTTGTACTGTAGAGAGGATTATGGAAACTTCAATGAAGCTAATTTCTGGTGCTTCATTTACCTTTTTCCATACAATATTGAGTTTTATCGACTCTGAAGGAGTGGGCTTTTGAAAACATTGTGGAAAAAGGAGAAAATGCTGGTAACCAGCATTTTCTGGTTTTCTCACAATATTTTCTACCCTGTCATAGAAAATTCTGTTCATTTCTATCACTTTTGAATTTATTGTCTGCAGAAGCTTTCAATTTAGAGGAGTCTAGAATTTGTCGTTTGATAAAGAGTTAAATGTTACACTATACTAAACTTAATTGTGGTTTCTCTATTGCAGAATTCCATGTCAGAGATTGCCCAGTTGTTTACTGAGTTCTTCAGAGATTTAGATGTTGTACCCTCAGATGTTATAGCTGGCCTTGTACTCTTGAGGAGATTCCAGAAACTTAGAATGATGAACACCATAGAGCAGGTATAAATCAGTTTTATTTTTAGCTCACCTTAGCACAACGTGCTAAAGGTGAGCTATTGTGATCGCCCTATGTCCGGCGTCCGTCGTCCGTCGTCCTGTCGTCCGTCGTCCATCGTCCGTCGTCAATTTCTTTAAACATCTTCTTCTCCTAAACCACTGGGCCAATCTTGATGAAACTTGGCAGGGATGTTCCTTGGGTGAAGCACTACCAAAATTGTTCAAAGAATTGAATTCCACCTACAACTCTGGTTGCCATGGCAACAAAAAGGAAAATAAAGCAAAATCTTTGAAAATCTTCTTCTCTGAAACTAGAAGGCACAGAGCTTTGATATTTGGTATGTAGCATCTCCTAGTGGACCTCTACCAAGTTTGTTCATTTGATGCCCCTGGGGTCAAAACTGGCCCCGCCCCGGGGGTCACAAGTTTGAGCATAGTAACAAAGAAGGAAAACTTTAAAAATCTTCTTCTCTGAATCTTGAAGGCGTAGAGCTTTGATATTTGGCATGTAGCATCTCCTAGTGGACCTCTACCAAGTTTGTTCATATGATGCCCCTGGGGTCAAAACTGGCCCCGCCCCAGGGGTCACAAGTTCGAACATAGGAACAAAGAAGGAAAACTTTAAAAATCTTCTTCTCTAAAACTAGAAGGCATAGAGCTTTGATATTTGGTATGTAGCATCGCCTAGTAGACCTCTACTAAGTTTGTTCATATGATGCCTTTGGGGTCAAAATTGGGCCTGCCCCGGGAGTCACAAGTTCAAACATAGGAACAAAGAAGGAAAACTTAAATTTTTTTTTTCTCTTAAATGGGAAGGCATAGAGCTTTGATATTTGGTATGTAGCATCTCCTAGTGAACTTCCACCAAGTTTGTTCCAAGGATGCTGCTTGGGTCAAAACTGGCCCATCCCCTGGGGTCACAAGTTCGAACATAGGAACAAAGAAGGAAAACTTTAAAATTCTTCTTTTTTGAAACCGAAAGGTGTGGAGCTTTGATATTTGGTATGTTGCATCTCAGAGTGGACCTCTACCAAGTTTGTTCATATGATGCCCCTGGGTCAAAACTGGCCCCGCCCCGGGGGTCACAAGTTCGAACGTAGGAACAAAGAAGGAAAACTTTAAAATTCTTCTTTAAAACTGGAAGGCGTAGAGCTTTGATATTTGGTATGTAGTGATTCTCTTCTAAGTTTGCTTGCTCATCTAAGCGCAACAAGTTCATTGAGTTCAAAATTGGGTCATCTTGGGTCATAAACTAGGTCACTAGGTCAAATTAAAGAAATACCTTGTTGGCACTCTCGAGGCCACATTATTTGCTCAATTGCCTTGAAAATTAGCTGGAAAGTTTGTCTTTATAAAGTCTCACATAAGATTAATTTGGGTCAACTTGGGTCTTAAACTAGTTCACTGGGTCAAATTAAAGAAATACCCTGTTTGCACCCTGGAGGCCACATTTATTGCTCAAATGACCTGAAATTTGGCCAGAATGTTTGTCTTGATGAAATACCAGATGAGTTTGGATTTGGGTCACCTGGAACCATAAACTAGGTCACTAGGTCAAAATAAAGAAATACCTTGTGGGCTCTCTAGAGGCCACATTCTTTGCTTAATTGCCTTGAAAATTGGTCAGAATGTTTGTTTTTGTAAAATCTCACATGAGTCTGAATTTGGGTCAACTGGGGTCATAAACTAGGTCACTTGGTCAAATTAAAGAAATAGCTAGTGGGCACTCTAGAGGCCACATTTATTATTCATATGATTTGAAAATTGGTTAAAATGTTTCTTTTGATATAGTCAAAGACCAGTTCAAATTTGATTCATCTGGAGTCATAATCTAAATCACTAGGTCAAATTAAAGAAATATCTTTAGGGCACTCGAGGGCACTCGAGGCCACATTTTTTGCTCAATTGACTTGAAAATTGGTCAGAATGTTTGTCTTCATGAAATATGAGTTTGAAATTGGGTCACCTGCGGTCAAAAACTAGGTCACATGGTCAAATTAAAGAAAAACCTTAAAGGCACTCTACTAAGGTGAGCGACCCAGGGCCATCATGGCCCTCTTGTTTTTAGCTCACCTTAGCACAACGTGCTAAAGGTGAGCTATTGTGATCGCCCTATGTCCGGCGTCCGTCGTCTGTCGTCCGTCGTCCGTCAACAATTTCTTTAAACATCTTCTTCTCCTAAACCATTGGGCCAATCTTGATGAAACTTGGCAGGGATGTTCCTTGGGTGAAGCTCTACCAAAATTGTTCAAAAAATTAAATTCCACCCACAACTCTGGTTGCCATGGCAACAAAAAGGAAAAAAAAGCAAAATCTTTGAAAATCTTCTTCTCTGAAACTAGAAGGCGCAGAGCTTTGATATTTGGTATGTAGCATCTCCTAGTGGACCTCTACCAAGTTTGTTCATTTGATGCCCCTGGGGTCAAAACTGGCCCCGCCCCAGGGGTCACAAGTTTGAGCATAGTAATAAAGAAGGAAAACTTTAAAAATCTTCTTCTCTGAAACTTGAAGGCATAGAGCTTTGATATTTGGCATGTTGCATCTCCTAGTGGACCTCTACCAAGTTTGTTCATATGATGTCTCTGGGGTCAAAACTGGCCCCGCCCCGGGGGTCACAATTTCCAACATAGGAACAAAGAAGGAAAACTTTAAAAATCTTCTTCTGTAAAACTAGAAGGCATAGAGCTTTGATATTTGGCATGAAGCATCTCCTAGTGGACCTCTACCAAGTTTGTTCATATGATGCCCTTGGGGTCAAAACTGGCCCTGCCCCGGGGGTCACAAGTTTGAACATAGGAACAAAGAGGGGAAACTTTAAAAATGTTCTTCTCTGAAACTGGAAGGTGTAGAGCTTTGATATTTGGTATGTAACATTGCCTAGTGGACCTCTACCAAGTTTGTTCATATGATGCCCCTGGGGTCAAAACTGGCCCCGACCCGGGGGTCACAAGTTTGAGCATATTAACAAAGAAGAAAAACTTTAAAAATGTTCTTCTCTGAAACTTGAAGGCGTAGAGCTTTGATATTTGGCATGTAGCATCTCCTAGTGGACCTCTACCAAGTTTGTTCATATGATGTCCCTGGGGTCAAAACTGGCCCCGCCCCGGGGGGGTCACAATTTCCAACATGGGAACAAAGAAGGAAAACTTTAAAAATCTTCTTCTGTAAAACTAGAAGGCATAGAGCTTTGATATTTGGTATGTAGCATCGCCTAGTAGACCTCTATTAAGTTTGTTCATATGATGCCCTTGGGGTCAAAATTGGCCCTGCCGCGGGGGTCACAAGTTCAAACATAGGAACAAAGAAGGAAAACTTTAATTTTTTTTTCTCTTAAATGGGAAGGCATAGAGCTTAGATATTTGGTATGTAGCATCTCCTAGTGGACTTCTACCAAGTTTGTTCCAAGGATGCTGCTTGGGTCAAAACTGGCCCATCCCCTGGGGTCACAAGTTCGAACATAGGAACAAAGAAGGAAAACTTTAAAATTCTTCTTTTCTGAAACCGAAAGGTGTGGCACTTTGATATTTGGTATGTTGCATC
This sequence comes from Tridacna gigas, assembly GCA_945859785.2. Taxonomy (NCBI): domain Eukaryota; kingdom Metazoa; phylum Mollusca; class Bivalvia; order Cardiida; family Cardiidae; genus Tridacna; species Tridacna gigas. Next base: position 27,540,812 of record OX244031.2, on the reverse strand, counting down.
TCAGAGTGGACCTCTACCAATTTTTTGCTCCACTGGCCGAAGGCCAGCGGGCTTATGTCATGGCCCGGTGTCTGTCTTGCGTGCGTCCGTGCGTGCGTCCGTCCGTCCGTGCATTAACTTTTATTTCAAACATCTTCTTCTCTGAAACTACCCATCCAATTTTCATGAAACTTCACAGAAATGATCCTGCCATGGTCCTCTTCAGAATTTCTTGAAAGAATTTGATTCCTTCAAAAACTCTGGTTGCCATGGCAACAAAACTGAAAAATATTGGAAATCTTTAAAAATCTTCTTGTCTGAAACCATAAGGCATAGGGCTACCAAATTTGGCATGTAGCTTTATGTAGTAGACCTGTATCAAGTTTCTTCAAATTATAGCCCTGGGGTCAAAATTGGCTCTGCCCCAGGGGTCACAAGTTTTACATAGGCTTATATAGAGAAAACTTTAAAAATCTTCCTGTACCAAGCCATAAGGCCTAGAGCTACCAAATTTTGCATGTAACTATATCTAGTGGGCCTCTACCAAGCAGGCCAAAATTTTAGCCCTGGGGTCAAAATTGGCCCCGCTGCAGGGGTAACAAGTTTTACATGGGCGTACATAGTGAGACAACTTAAGAAATCTTCCAGTACCTAGCCATAAGGCCTAAAGCTACCAAATTTTGCATTTAGCTTGATCTGGTGGGGGTCTACCAAAAGTGCCCAAATTACAGTCCTGGGGTCAATTTGGCCTCATGCTGGAGGGGGGGGGGAGGGGCGAAGGTGCACAAGATTAATATGGGCTTATATAGGGAAAACTTTTAAATCTTGGTGTACATAGCCATAAGGCTTAGGGCTACCAAATTTTGCATAATTATAGCTCTGTCTAGTGGACAACTACAAAGAGGGCCCAAGTTACAGCCCTAGGATCAAGTTTGGCCCTGCACCAGGGGTCACAAGTTTTACATGGGTTTATGGAGTGAAAACTTCAGAAACCGTCTTGTTACTAGCCATAAGGCAAGAACTCCCAAATTTGGTCGTAAACATGTGCTTATAGGGTGAAAATTCAAAAAATCCTTTTGCTCCTAACCGCAAACCCAAGGGCGAATCTGGAGCACTTTTGATTTTTTTTTTTGAAATTAGCCTTGCATTAGGGGTCTTATGTTTTACAGAGGCTTCATATGGACGAAACTTGAAAATCACTGTATTTATAACCATATAGCATAGACCTGTATTATTTTGGCATGTGGCTTTATCTTGTGGACCTCTACCAGGGTTCAAGTGATTATCGCTCTGGGATCAAAAATGGCTTTTCCCTGCGGGTCTCAACTTTAACATGGGCTTTTACAAAGAAAACTTTGTAAGTCTTCATTTTGAAACCATTTGGCTCAGAATTGAAATGTTTAGTATTTATGGTTTATATTTATAAGCCAGTGGAGCGATACAGGGCCATCATGGCCCTCTTGTTCTTTTCACATGATGCCCCTGGGTCAAAACTGGCGCCGCCCTGGGGGTCACAAGTTTGAAGATAGGAACAAAGAAGGAAAACTTTAAATTTCTTTTTCTCTTAAATGGGAAGGTGTAGAGCTTTGATATTTGGTATGTAGCATCTCCTAGTGGACTTCTACCAAGTTTGTTCCAAGGATGCTGCTTGGGGGTCACAAGTTCAAACATAGGAACAAAGAAGGAAAACTTTAAATTTCTTTTTCTCTTAAACGGGAAGGTTTAGAGCTTTGATATTTGATATATAGCATTTCCTAGTGGACCTCTACCAAGTTTGTTCATATGATGCCCCTGGGTCAAAACTGGCCCAGCCCCGGGGGTCACAAGTTCGAACATAGGAACAAAGAAGGAAAACTTTAAAATTCTTCTTTAAAACTGGAAGGCATAGAGCTTTGATATTTGGTATGTAGTGATTCTCTTCTAAGTTTGTTTGCCCATCTAAGCGCAACAAGTTCATTGAGTTCAAAATTGGGTCATCTTGGGTCATAAACTAGGTCACTAGGTCAAATTAAAGAAATATCTTGTTGGCACTCTCAAGGCCACATTATTTGCTAAATTGCCTTGAAAATTAGTTAGAAAGTTTGTCTTTATAAAGTCCCACATAAGATTAATTTGGGTCAACTTGGGTCATAAACTAGTTCACTGGGTCAAATTAAAGAAATACTTTGTTTGCACTCTGGAGGCCACATTTATTGCTCAGATGACCTGAAATTTGGCCAGAATGTTTGTCTTGATGAAATACCAGATGAGTTTGGATTTGGGTCACCTGGAACCATAAACTAGGTCACTAGGTCAAAATAAAGAAATACCTTGTGGGCACTCTAGAGGCCACATTCTTTGCTTAATTGCCTTGAAAATTGGTCAGAATGTTTGTCTTTGTAAAATCTCAAATGAGTCTGAATTTGGGTCAACTGGGGTCATAAACTAGGTCACTTGGTCAAATTATAGAAATAGCTAGTGGGCACTCTAGAGGCCACATTTATTATTCATATGATTTGAAAATTGGTTAAAATGTTTCTTTTGATATAGTCAAAGACCAGTTCAAATTTGGGTCACCTGGGGTCATAATCTAGGTCACTAGGTCAATTAAAGAAATATCTTTAGGGCACTCAAGGCCACATTTTTTGCTCAATTGACTTGAAAATTGGTCAGAATGTTTGTCTTCATGAAATATGAGTTTGAAATTGGGTCACCTGCGGTCAAAAACTAGGTCACATGGTCAAATTAAAGAAAAACCTTGAAGGCACTCTACTAAGGTGAGCGACCCAGGGCCATGATGGCCCTCTTGTTTATTTATCCTACACTTTTTAGATGTAGAAACTCTAGGCTACAGTTCTAAGGAAAACAAGTAAGAATTACGACAATGACAAGTTTTGTGAGTAAACCCCTCCCCCCACTACACTGGGTGTAATATAAGCCAAGGGGTCATTCTCATATATTCAAATGCCAGTAGTGTTGTTTAGGGAATAAAGCTTATGAAAACATGGTGCAAAAAGGAGAAAATGCTTGCAACAAGCATTTTCCCCTTTTCTTACAATATTTTCTACCCTTTTGAGAGCAAATCCCATTATTTCAGCAACATTTTAATTTGTTGTCTGCAAATGCTCAAAACAAGACCAAAATTTTATCTTTTGGTAATGGGTTAAAGCAATGAATGATGAAAGCATATCTTTTGGGTCTTATTCTTTTCAATTTACCAGGATTCAACTTTATATTACATTTATATATCAGCCATGCTCTGTGAAAAGGGGGCTATATGCATTTGCAAAAAGTATCAACCCAGGTCAGCCTGTGCATTTCGCGCAGGCTGACCTGGGCCCAAACTTTTCGCTATTGGTCAATTTTCTGTGTGTCAAAGGACCAGTCTACCTTATGATACAGTCGATTATTAGACATAATGAATTTTATGGATCCCTAATTATGTGAAGACTTGGTTGGTATCATGCATTACGGAGATGCAATAAGCCCCCTTTTCACAGAGCATGGCTCATACATACATATGTATCTTTATGATTCACAGCATAGCAATGATGTTTATCGCTACCTTTCTGGTATACCAGTCACACCAAGAACACAATTTGTCCAGTTGAGTCAACCAGAAGATCTGCACCAATACACACTGGTTGTGCACTATATGAAGTTTGCCATGGCAGCCTATGGGTGGCCCATCTTCATGATGATGAACACAGGGACAGGCCTATGTAAAATGTTACCCTATCTCAGGTAAGTGTTCTTCTGTAAAGTGCTTCTTCATACCTCAGGTGGCTGTTTTATGTAAGTTTTACATTATCTCAGGTAGGTACATTGTAAATAGAAAAAGGTTTTTACCCAACAAGAAATTTGCAGTGGTAGCCTTGACATGGCCTATCTTCCTGATTATAAACGCAAGGAAAGGTCTTTGTAAAATGTTGCCATTATTATCTAAAGTAGGTCCTTATTATAGGTAGGAGTTTTTCAGTAAATCACCTTTGTATCTCAGGTCGGTCAGTACAAAATGTTTGTGAACACAAGATTGTATAAAACATGCAGTTTTATTTAGAATCAAGAGGAAATATCCAAATTATGCTGACGGTCTAATGTAAAGTGCCATATTGTGTGAAATTCACCAAACAGTCATGCTGGCAATTTCCCTCATCTTAGGTTTTTCAAACCATTTAGATCTACCATCTTACAGAGGGGACTCACAGCATGGTATTGTGTCATAATCAGTGACACTTACTGTTACTTCAAATACATTTACCTCTGTTTTTAACTCACTCTTAACCACACAATCCTTGAGTTTTAACGACCGTAGGGGAGGGGCCTTTTGAAAACATTGTGGAAAATGAAGAAAATGCTGGTAACCAGCATTTTCTTCTTTTTCCACAATGTTTTCTACCATTTGAACAATAAATTTTATGTTTTGAGTAATATTTAATATGTTGTTTGCAAACACTTTCAGTTTGGACCAGGCTTAAATTTTGTTGTGTGGCAAAGAGTTAAGTATGATCACAGAACATGCCCATGTACTGAAAAACAGCCACAAAGTTTTGGTATTGGGCATGCAGGGTAGCAAACACTAAAATTTTCTACTCTTTTACATGTAATCTAGGATTAACTCTTTTTACCAAACGACAAAATTTTAGACCTGTCCAAATTGAAAGCATTTGCAGACGACAAAATATAATGTGGCCAAAAAATTGAAGTCCATTTTTGGAGGGGAGGAAAACATTGTGGGAAAAGGAGAAAATGCTGGTTACCAGCATTTTCTCCTTTTCCCACTATGTTTTCCGAAGTTTTTTTCTCAGGGTTGTGTGGTAAAGGGTTAACAAGGCCAACATGAAAGACATCGTGCCTAAGTGAAAGGTTTGATCATTATCCCCACAGGAAGGGCATAATTTACAGGAACAGGGGGTTAACTGAAGACATGTTTGTCATGAGAACTATTGGACTTAACTCTTTACCAAACAACAACATTGCAGACCAGTCCAGGGTCAAAGCATCTGCAGATGACAAAATAAATGTGACTCAAAAATTGAAATTTGTTTAGAGAAGGGTCGAAAACATGGTGGGAAAAGGAGAAAATGCTGGTTTCCTGCATTTTCTCCTTTTTCCTCCATGTTATTGAAAATCCCTTTCCTATGGGTCATTAAAGCTAGTGATTGTGTGGTAAAGGGTTAACTCTTTCAGTGCTATGGAACAAATAAGGTAGCTTTTGTGGATGGAAGAGATTAAGATCAAACAGCACAGGAGGTGCAGTCTGATCTAAGATCAGTACTATCTGATTGTTGATCTTAAACTATGATTTAAGAATATGTTCATTAACTTTGTAATAGACACACATTTTAGACTTTTAGACCAAGAATTACATGAATTCATTTATTTGGGGATGAAAGGGTCACTGGCAAAAAATCAAGGCATGACATCCTCTCTTTTGGGGAAGAATTTATTCTAGGGAATTCAAGATAATTTCTGTACCAATGGCAGGCTTACAAGTAGTCCTACTTTTTTAGAAGAATACTCATACTATTGCTACTTTGTGAATAAAAATGAAAATAAATCAAAGCATTGAAAGCACTGGTGTGGCATTTGTCAAGGGAGCCATTGTGTGGAATTAATGATTTGAAAAATAAACCATAGAAATAGATTCAAAATATTCGCTTGAAAGTCAACCTACTATACAGTCATGCACAATCCAATAGTGTAGCTTGTGCAATCTTGTGGAACGAACAAGCCCTGGGACGGATAAGCCCAGGAACGAACTGGTTTGGGACGATCAAGCATGGAATCGGGCGGTCAGGAAGCAAAGATTGTCTGTATCATTACGCCAACAGAAGACCATAGCGGATCATGCTATTTTGGATAATAAAAGAAGTATTTTGATGATCGATGGCCTGATCCAATTTTTTTTTTATACCCCATTTTCATATCTGAGTGCAATCAAAACACTTATTTGTCTTAGAAAAATTGAATTTGGTTTTGCACGAAATACAGTACATGATTTTCAAAATGCCGTATCGAACACATGGTGGCATTGTCTTCGACAAACGTTACAAAATATATATCTTTCAAAAAAATTTAGTTTGTTTGCAGAATGAGAAATGCTACATGGTAATAAGAACTTTTCAAACAATGTACTGCTGATAAGGTTCATACAGAGTCTTTGAACATGCTACTGTTGACCTCTGATGCAAGCAGCATGGTGCCTTCTCGGAAATATGTCTAGACATCTAGCCATTCAGATGGAGTTTTTATGCCCCTGGTGGGGTTGGTATAAAGCACTTGCACTGTATTTCTATCTGTCAGTTCTTCACCTTGTCTTGGTAACTCCATCTACAATTCTTGTGTGATTTTTACCAAAGTTTCACAGAATCATCAATATCAAGATATCTAGGACATATTATTGGGTCAAATTTTGAAGATAAATTGGCCTTATTTAATTTTACCCCTCCTTAATGCTCTTGTTCTTGCAACTCCACCTGGAATTTTTATGCACATTTCACTGAACCTTCACAGAATGATCAGTATCTGGTGCTGTGGTGCATAATTATATTTCATGGTTTTTGAATTGGTCATACCTTTAGGTGGGTATTGCCCTATTAATTTTACAACTGAACCCTTTACTGCGGAATGCAGCCTTTTAATGACTCTGAGAAAGAAGCCTTTTGAAAACATAGTGGGAAAAGGAGAAAATGCTGGTAACCAGCATTTTCTCCTTTTGGCACAATGTTTTCTTCCCTATTGAAGAAAAATTTCATCATTTGAGCCACATTGAAATTGTCATCTGCAAATGCTTTCAATATGGACAACGTTAAAATTTTGTTGTCTGGTAAAGACTTAACGTGTCTGTCCTTGCAACTCCTTCTACAGTACTTATGTAGTGTTTCACTATACTTTCACAGAACGATTGGTATCATATTGCTATGTCTATTATCAGACTTCCATAGGCAACAACTCCTACATTTTAATGCTTTTTTCATGTAAGTGTCAAACTATGATAATTTTGATCAAGTGCTGTATCATTTACTCTCCAGCTTTTGATCATTTTTTAACCCCTAGGCAGCTATGCACGACTCACTGACCTTTTGCAGACAATGTAGATCAAGATCAGACTGCACAGAAGATACAGTCTGATCTTGGATCTACACTGACCAATAAGGAGATATCTTTCCGCCAAAAAATACCTTTGAAATAGCAAAATTTTGGGGTTTTACCACCAGCTTGAAAAATTCTTTTCACTTATTTAGAAGGATAAGGATTACATAGATATTTTTCCTATGTTTGATTTTACCTTACAATTTTTCTGTCTGTAATTGCTCTCTTATTTTTCATGGAGTTTGCTTTTCAAAGTTTCCTGTAGTATGTATAATTGACTGGTGCAGTGGATATTCTCATTTTCTTTGTATTTTATTATTTTTGAAGCATTTTTAGCTCACCTGAGCACGAAGTGCTCATGGTGAGCTATTGTGATCGTGCTGTGTCCGTCGTCAACTTTTTACCTTGTGTACGCTCTAGAGGCCACATTTTCAGTCCGATCCTCATGAAACTTAGTCAGAATGTTTGTCTTGATAAAATCTCAGACAAGTTCAAAATTGGGTCATGTGGGGTCAAAAACTAGGTCACTAGGTCAAATCTTAGAAAAACTTTGTGTGAGCTGTAGAGGCCACATTTTCAGTCAGATACTTGTGAAACTTGGTCAGAATGTTTGTCTTGATAAAATCTGAGATGAGTTCGAACTTGGGTCATGTGGGGTCAAAAACTAGGTCACTAGGTCACTAGGTCAAATCTTCGAAAAACCTTGTGTACGCTCTAGAGGCCACATTTTCAGTCAGATACTTGTGAAATTTGGTCAGAATGTTTGTCTTGATAAAATCTCGGACAAGTCCAAAATTGGGTCATGTGGGGTCAAAAACTAGGTCACTAGGTCAAATCTTCGAAAAACCTTCTGTATGCTCTAGAGGCCACATTTTCAGTCAGATACTTGTGAAATTTGGTCAAAATGTTTGTCTTGATAAAATCTGAGATGAGTTTGAAATTGGATCATGTGGGGTCAAAAACTATGTCACTAGGTCAAATCTTAGAAAAACCTTGTGTACGCTCTAGAGGCCACATTTTCAGTTTGATCCTCATGAAACTTGGTCAGAATGTTTGTCTTGATAAAATCTGGGAGAAGTTCGAAATTGGGTCATGTGGGGTCAAAAACTAGGTCATTAGGTTAAATCTTCGAAAAACCTTGTGTGTGCTCTAGAGGCCACATTTTTAGTCAGATACTTGTGAAATTTGGTCAGAATGTTTGTCTTGATAAAATCTCGGACAAGTTCGAAATTGGGTCATGTGGGGTCAAAAACTAGGTAACTAGGTCAAATCTTCGAAAAAGCTTGTGTATGTATAGAGGCCACATTTTCAGTCAGATACTTGTGAAATTTGGTCAAAATGTTTGGCCTATTGACTCAGGTGAGCGATCCAGGGCCATCATGGCCCTCTTGTTTTCTTTTAACAAAGTCGGTATCTCTCAGCAGATCTTGACTTTATGTTATACAAAGCTTTGTTTTTCCAAATCTTGAATCTGATTGTAGTCTTGATTGGTAGAAACTACATGTATAGTGGTTTTTAGGGCCTTGAAATTGTGAGAATCAAGGGAATCTTTGTTTCCATTAAATAATTGCTCATAAACAGTTTAAAACCATATTTTGTATATGGCGCATTATCACTGAGATACATTATGATATATCCGTTAGTGAAGATCTATAGATACAGTAAAACCTCGATAATTCGAAGTCCCACGGGGACAAGCAAATTGCTCGAATTATCGCAGTTCTCGAATTATCCAAAATATCAGTGAAAACAAAGTTGCATTCCGTTTAAGATCGGCAATCAAAGTATACTTCCCCGAGCAATACAACCGAATTTTTGTTCTTTTTTTTTTTCATAACATTCAAAGAATATCACATCGAGTGATTATTTTTGTTAATTCATGTGTTTTGATTGTCTGAGTTCTTGGAAATTAATCACTCTAAGTCACTTTTTTTCCAGGAAGATCGGTACTGTAGTTTTTACGAAATCGTAAAATTTCGCCTGTTGCATTCGCCCCCAATAACTGTCACCCCACAGGAAAGTATGCAAACTTTTATTTGTTTACTGAGAAAACGTCAGAAGGTAATATTGATATGGTGGTTGCACTATTCTAGAAAATAAAAATTCGAAAATTTACACTTATGTCTTCCTCCAACACTGGTGTTTCCCTGAAATATATTTGAATACGGCGACATGCAACTAGAAATGAGTTGAAAACGATCGAAGAATGAAAGCGGGCAAGATGTCAAAAAATTTAAAAAAAGAGAGAATGTGCGATTTACTTCTCGCTAAAACTCAAGAATGTAAGGAAAAGTTATTTTGGTGTCGATATATGTAAACGTTTACAAGCAGTTCTGTGTTCCACGGTGCTTTTCAATGTCCATGAAAGAAGAACGCACCATGATATCTACACACCCGTGAAAAATAACATTAACCTGTCAGTGTCAAAGTCAGGAAAATTTCTGTAACATGTAAATAAACCAATGGTATTCACACAGACTTGAAACACGATGTCATCGTAACAAGATGGGGAAAATGTGATCAGACTTTTTTTTTTATTTTGTGACGAAGCAACTTGGGAAAACCCTGATGCTATAAATAGATAGACATGAAAACGGGTAAGAAATTAAACATCGTCCGATCACAAACACTTCAAACTGTCTTTTTAGCGTCAACAATGACTTTGAACCGTTGATGTACGAACATACTACAGAAAATTGTAGTCGGGAGATAAAATCACCTGTTTAATCAGGAATAAAATACTTTTGTGAATTTTATGAGACGAATTATATCAGACAACCTAAATGAGATGGGGAGGTCGTCACAACTTGTCATCATTAATCTCTCATCATCAAATCAATGTCAATTTCTTCCCAAATTATTGGGTAATGTGAATCCCCAGTAGTAACTGTCATGGATTGTAAAACTTACACCACACCGTACACGGGCCGACTCGCCAAATCCTTTGAGCAGAGAAGGTGTGGAAACAATTACTCGAGAGGTGAGAAAGTATTGTGTTCGAATTAACAATCAATTTAAAGAAGCAAAATGATGACAGGGACCAACATACGTGTTCGAATTTTCAGATTATCGAGAATCGAAATTACCGATCTGCTTTTGGTGCAATATAGTGGAGTTTTTGCGAGGACTATGGAAATTCCTCGAATAATGCGGGGTTCTCGAATGTTCGAGACTGGAAATATCGAGGTTTTACTGTATTTACTATAGTACTTGACCTTTGAAAATGTGATGATTAGGAGTTCTGTTGCTTTTGTCAAAGTACTCTAGTGCTTACCTGCAACTTGAAAACCAAGTTTTTGATACTGCTTTAACTCTTTACCAAACGACAAAATTTCAGATTGGTGGAAATTGAAAGAACTTGCAGATGAAAAAATAAATGTGACTTTAAGTTTGAAATTTGTTTTGGAAAGGTAGTGAACATTGTGGGAAAAGGAGAAAATGCTGGTTACTAGCATTTTCTCCCTTTCCCACAATGTTTTCAAAAGACCTTTTTCTCAGGTTCGTTAAAAGTTGGGATTGTGTGGTAAAGGGTTAAGTCAAATGATTGTAGAAAGTATTTTAAACTTTTAGGATATTATGTTTATGCCCCTCTTCAACGAAGTGGGGGTATATTGCTTTGCACATGTCGGTCGGTCGGATGGTCCTTCGGTCGGTCCTTGTCCGGATAATAACTAGACACAGAATTTACCTAGGTTCGTCAAATTTGGTAAGGATGTGCATCTTGGAGTGTAAATGATCCTTATTGATTTTTAGGTCAATCGGTCAAATGTCAAGGTCACAGTGACCGTCAACATGTTGATAAATAGACCAAACCTTGTCCGGATGATAACTAGACACAGAATTGACCTAAGTTCGCTATATTTGGCACAGACATTTGTCTTGGAGTGTAGATGATCCCTATTGATTTTGAGGTCAATCGGTCAAATGTCAAGGTCACAGTGACTGTCAATATGTTGATATATAGACCAAACCTTGTACGGATGATAACTAGACACAGAATTGACCTAGGTTCGTCAAATTTGGCACAGACATTTGTCTTGGAGTGTAGATGATCCCTATTGATTTTGAGATTAATCCATAAAAGGTCAAGGTCACAGTGGCCTTCAACGTAATGATATATAGACCAAACCTTGTCCAGATGATAACTAGACACAGAATTGAAATAGGTTCTTCAAATTCTGTACAGATATTCATCTTAGAGTGTAAATGATCCCTATCGATTTTGAGATTAATCCATCAAAGGTCAAGGTCACAGTGGCCTTCAACTTAATGATATATAGACCAAACCTTGTCCAGATGATAACTACACACAGAATTGACCTAGGTCCTTCAAATTCTGTACAGATATTCATGTTGGAGTGTAAATGATCCCTATTGATTTTAAGTGCCATTCGCCACTTGAGCCATTTGCTTAAAAAAAATTAAAGTGTCTCAAAAATCATCATATGTGGCTCCAACATTTTATTCGCGTATTATTGGGGATGTAGTAAACATCGAAGTCGACTGGGGAAAAAGGTGGAAAATCAAACACGCGTACTCAGAAGAAAATCGATAACCCAGTCTGTATATCGGCGACTGTTTACAATCTTGTATGTATACACACAGCGGTGTGGCAGCTTCCTGTATTAATGTGGCAGTAGTGGGGCATGACTGTTTTACAAACAGACATCTTGTTTGATTATGTTTTGTCTTGCATTTATGATTGGCAGCCGTCAGGGGGCATAATATTTCTTCAAACACCTTTTGTTCTTAGTGTCCTGCAATGTTAAAATTACTTGATATATATGAGATTTATTCGTAAAATTGTTTTATTAATCCTTGCTTTTTATCATAAGATTCTTACTTTTTTCCTACCTTTTGCTGAAATTGATTCCTACTCTTTCATGAAAAGCCACTTGTGATCCTGCAAAGGCACTTTAATTTTGACAAACTTTGCCTTCTTATAATAGCCTTCTATATGAGACAAAGTCTCTAATTGTAGAGCCTGCTGAACATGACCCCCTATCACTCTAAAGAACTTTGACCAATCAGTTTTGTCTTATATGGCATATTGGATGAATGTTATTGGTCAGAACTATTTTAAGCATTACACCATTATTTCAAAGCTGATTTTCAAATTTCATTGACCAATCAGATTCATTCAATAGAATCACTGCAGTATTAAAATTTCCATCTCATGGTGGGAAGGAAAAACTTTTCCACTTTCAAAATTTAAACCTTCATTACTGCCTTAATACTAATCCACTTAGTTTGTTCTATGCACAAGATAGAAGATAAATTACCACAGATAACAATAATAGTTATGACTGTTTCCATTCCATTTAGAAGTATGTGAAAAACCATTGTACTTTTTTTTTATTTATTGCCTTGTCATGAAAAAATGCTGTTTTTTTTTTTCTGCGGGAGATACCATGTCAACTAACAGCCTGTCTAGAATTACATAATTACATTATGATGCTTTACTCTTTGAAATCCATGAAATGAGACCAGGAGGTATCTTGAAAAACACAGAGGTACATGACAAAAACCATCTATGAGACTTGAAGAAGGCACTGGTACTAGACGCACTATTAGATTGCAAAAATCATTTGTCTGCTACCAGCATACCTAACAAGGTTATCCAAATGTAATTATGGTGTCTTGGGGCAGAACAAGATTTTATCCTTCTACACAAAAGTTTTAGAGGAAAAGAAATCAAATCTTTTCTTTTACATTTTACTGCTCCAAGCACTTTAGGACTTTGCACATAGAAAAGCAACAAATAAAAGTAAGAAATGGAAAGAAAGACACATGAAATGGAAAGTGACATTTTAGCTTGGTAGAGAAAGCATTGTGTGAAAAGGAGCAATTGCAGTAACAATCAAAGATTGCATCTTTATCAGGTCTGACTTAGCTTTGCCATGCAAATCTGATGGAAAATAAAATTTGCAGTTTTTAGCTCCGCTGGCCGAAGGCCATCAAGCTTATGTCATTGCCCTGTGTCCATTGTACATGTGTGCATGCATGTGTCTATGTGTGTGTGCATGCTTTAACTTTTATTTCAAACATCTTCTCTGAAACTACCCATTCAATTGTGACAAAAGTTCACAGAAATGATCCTGCCATGGCCCTCATAAATATTTTTCAAAGAATATGATTCCACAGAAAACTCTTGTTACAAAATTGAGAAATATTGAAAATCTTTTAAAATCTTCTTGTCCAAAACCATAAGGCCTAGGGCTACAAAATTTGGCTTGCAGGTTCATTTAATGGACATCTACTAAGTTTCTCCAAATTATAGCCCTGGGGTCACAAGTTTTACATAGGCTTATAATTATAGTGAAATCTTTTGGTTCTAAATCATAAGGCCTAGGACTACCAAATTTGGCATGTAGCTTCATCTAGTGGACCCCTACCAAGATTCTTCAACTTTTAGCCCCGGGGTCAAAATTGGTCTTGCCCCAGGGGTTACAATTTTTACATGACTTATGTAGAGAAAACTTAAAGAAAATATTCTTGTATCTTAGCATAAGGCCTAGGGCTACCAAATTTTACATAAAGCTTTATCTAGTGGTCTTCTACTGAGATCATCCAAGTTATAGCCCTGGGGTCAATTTAGCCCCACCCTGGCAGTCACAATTTTTACATTGGATTATATGTGAAAACTTAAAAAATCGTCTGGTTCTAAACTGTAAGACCTGAGCTACCAAATTTGCATAAATGTTAACTAATGGACCTCTACCAAGACTGTTCAAATTATAGCCCTAGGGTCTAAAATGGCCCTGCCCTACAGGTCACAAGTTTTAAATAGGCTTATATCGTGAAAACTTTAAAGACCCTCTTTTTCCTGACCTTGAGATACAGCTGTAACATTTTGTGAGTGTTATCATATAGCGGACATCTTCCAAAATTGTTCAAATTAAAGCCCTTGTGTCAAAATTTGCCCCATCTCATGGTTCATAAATTAAACATATGCTTGAAAAGTGAAAATTCTGACAATCTTCTTGCTCCTAATCATAAATCCTAGGGCAGTCAGAATTGGAGCACTTCTGAATTTGTTCAAAATCTAGCCCTGGGTTTGAAATTAGCCCGCCTCAGGGATCTCATGTTGTACAGGGGTTTTATATTGAGGAAACTTTGAAAATCGTCTTGTTTTTAAACATACTGCCTAGACCTATATTATTTGGGATGTGACTTTGTCTTGTGAATCTCTATCAGGATTGAAATAATTATAGCTCTTTGGTCAAAAATGGCTTTGCCCTGGGGTCGCAACTTTCACATGGGCTTTTGTAGAGAAAACTTAGTAAGTCTTCTTCTTCGAAACCATGTGGCCTGGAATTGTAATGTTTGGTATGTATGGATTGGACTTATTAGCCAGTGGAGTGATACAGGGCCATTATGGCCCTCTATTTCTAACACTATCAGAGATCTCAGTTAGATGTAGTTGATAAGTGTTTTCTTGCAAAAGTCCTACATTTAACAGAACATGTATATTAAATGTCAAATTAATTTTGATACAGCTTTGTTTGAATGGTTATTTGAAATTCTAAACCTCTCAGATATAAGTTGTTTATGAAATGTCATATAATGTTCACGTTTTTCTAAAGTGGTCTACAAAAAATGCTGATTAACCCTTTACCACACAATCCCGACTTTTAACTACCCTGCAAAAGAAGCCTTTTGAAAACATCGAGGGAAAAGGAGAAAATGCTGGTAACCAGCATTTTCTCCTTTTCCCACAATCTTTTCCACCCTCCCCAGAACAAAATTCAATTTTTTAGTGACATTTATTCTGTCATCTGCAAATACTTTGAATTTGGACCAGTCTAGAATTTTGTCATGTGGTAAAGACTTTAAGATACCAAGATTTCATCAGCAGCAACTGTAGAATAAGGTGATGAAAATGCTCTAATATGATTGCAGACTTTCTGTTGTTTCCCTGATGCCTTAGAATCTGTGGGTCCAATGTATTAAGCCTTAAGCATGTATGACAACAAAAGTTGTCTCTGAGGCCACTGTAGATCATGATTAGACTGCACAAGATGTGACATTCGATCTACACTAATCTATACTGGCTTTTTTCAGAAACATTCTGGATGCTAGAGAAGAGCAACAAAGAATCTGCAGTTATTTAGATCTCAATTCCAGCACTTAAAATGTTCAGTACATTTGATGCTCTGAGGGTTGGACTTTCATGTGCAAACACAATAGGATGTGGAAAAAGTACACTTATCAGACCAATATAAGCATGCGATAGAAAACAGCACTGCAAAGGGAGAAAATGATTTTTACCAGCATTTCTCCTTTTCCCACACTGTTTTTTAGCTCTACTGGCTGTAAGGCAGCAGAGCTTATGTCATGGTGTGGTTTCCGTCATCCCCCCATCTGTCCGTCTGTCCGTCCATCCGTCAGTCTTTTTCTTGTTTACGTGATAAAGTCTGCATTTGAGGTTGGATTTTTACGAAACTTGTACATTTTGTTTATCTCATCAATAGTTTGAACCCTATTGATTTTGAGAAAAATCTGACAATCAGTGTGGGAAAAGTAACCATTTACAGTTCAAAATTTCAATGTCTTGTTTATGCGATAAAGTCTGCATTTTTGGTCTGATTTTAGTGAAACTTGCACTGTTTGTTTATCTCATCAATAATTTGAACCCTATTGATTTTGAAAAAAATCTGACAATCAGTGTGGGAAAAGCAGCCATTTAAAGTAAAAAAATATCAATTTCTTGTTTACACGATAAAGTCTGCATTTGTGGTTGACCTTTTTTGAAACTTGCACAATTTGTTTATCTCATGAATAGCTTGAGCCCTATTGATATTGAAAAAAATCTGACTATCAGTGTGGGAAAGTAGCCATTTAAAGTTTAAAATTTCAATTTGTTGTTTATGCGATAAAGTCTGCATTTGTAATCGGATTTTCACGAAACTTGCACAGTTGCTTTGTATCATCAACAGTTTTAATGGTATTAAATTTGAAAAAAATTCACTGATTGATATGGGAAAAGTAGCCAATTAAATTTGAAAATTTAAAATTCTTGTTTACGTGATAACGTCGGCAATTGTGGTTGAATTTTCATGAAACTTGCACAGTTGCTTTATACGGGCGAAAAGGCCGCGAAGTGGCCTTGGAGCCCGTCTATAGGTAACACGTACGAGCGCCAGTCTACAAATCAGCCCAAGACCATAAAGAAAAAAAAACAAAAAAAAATAACGTCCGAGATGTTGTGGAAACAACGTAATGTTAAACGATGATAACATTAACCGGAAGAAGCAAACCGAAGTCGTTTTTTTTAAGGGGGGGGACTGTTTACATTTGTCACGTGACACGCCCTCTACGGAAAAATGGTTTCCTCGCTAAACCTAATACTGATGCATTTGTAAGGCATTGAAACGTATGCATGAAGAGATTATTGTATTTAGATGTCTTAATTCTACCGACAGTACATCTGATCCTATTCAGAGGTGAGTTTGGAGAAGTAATGCGTTCGATTGTAAACACAATGACGTCACGGCATTCTAAATCGAAAATTATCTCGCTCTTATTGTTGATAATTGTTGGTTTCCTTTCGGCTCTATGGTAATCTTACGACAGAGTATGTCCCCTGAACCAGGAAATTTAGGTAAAGAATGCACAAAATCTTTTTTTCATTTCAAATTGGAAGGCAATGGTCACATGACGCATCATGTGATTTTTGTTTACATCGTCTGCTATTCCGGCTGTCAAAACCCTGTTGTGACGGATGTCTAGCTAATATTCTTACTGTCTTCATTGAATATGGGGCTGAACCACTTTATTTACAATATTTCTGACATCTCACTCTTTCCTCATAGTTGGCTTGGTTAGTTTTGATCGATTTTAAAGCCAAATTTGTTAGCATTGTGGACATTTTCCTTTGCAGTTTAGCCTGTGATGCCATAGCCAGACAATCTCTTGATTTTGTTGCAGAAAAGGGTCCAACCATTGAAATTTTTTTTTATTTACACATTTAAATCTCCTTTTTTCTCAGTTTTCAAATCTTGAAAACCAGTTTTCACTGTTTGTTTTTAAAGAAAAGCTAAGGCAAATTTTATCTTCTGCTGCCTAATTTGTTGTTAACAGGATTCATGCAAAATTACAGATTTTTAATGTCCCCACATTGAAAGATCGGGGGCATATTGTTTTACCTTTGTCCCTCTGTCTGTCCGTCCATCTGTTGGTCTGTCCTTCCATCCGGCTGTTTGAAAACTTAACATTTTCCTGTTACTGCTAAAGTCTTTAAGTCACAAGGCTCATATTTGGTACGTAGGTACATCTCATCGATACGCATCTTTCGGTACTAAGGTCAAGGTCATCCACCAAGGTCAAAGTCAAATATAAAGGTCGCGTTTTAGAAAAAATAGCCATTACGGGGATATTAGTGCTTCACAAACACATCTTGTTTCAATCTTGATCACATGCAGATCTAGATATATCTATTTTTGTGTTTGTCAAACCGTGTAAGAAAGTAATGTTATTACAAAGTCCTAGAAAATGGTTATTATCATACAACATGTAAATAATATCTTCATTTAATGCTACCATCAAATGATAATAGCAATAATGAGAAATATATATTCTTTACGCTATTTATAAGGAGAAAAAATAATCAGCAATTGTCATAGTCCTGCCGTCATCTGCGTCGGTGTGCAAAAAAATTGTTTACATCATTATGTAGTTAGTTCATAGGCCATACTCAGTGCAAGTCTATAGTTTGATAGCTCACATATATATGAGTTGTATTTATGTATCATCTTTATTCATTATAAAATATTTTGTCAGATATTTTCATTTTTTGCCATACATCAATATATACTGGCAAGGGGAGGCACTGTTAAACCACAAACAGTCTTGTTGTAATTTCAATTCAATTTGAAGAGACAGGTAGCTTAAAATGTTGCCTTTGATATTCACTTTTATTTACACATGTATCTCTTGATTTTCATTTCCTATTCATAATGTGTTGATGCAAAGTATATCAACTCGGCACCATGCAGACATTTTTGTCCATTAAGGAATTTCTAATTAATAGTTGCCTAGCCTCAATATCTCACTTGGTGATGCCATGGACTATAAATCCAGGGTCGCCATTTCAAGCTAATTTGAAGCCTTGCTCTGCTAACATTATTTCGGACATTGACAAAAGTCAATAATCGCACTCATAAAAATTCAAGACATTTCATTGGTTCAAAATGCATCAATTGGTCAAATCAATTGCATTTTATACAAGTATAAACGCAATTGGAATTATTTTTGGAAAATTCCAGAGCTATCTTTTGTTCTAATTAAGAGGTAATGCAATTGTAAGGGTTGAAATATATCATTGCCAGCGTTCATTGAAGTATAAACTGAAATAGCCAAGAACATGGCAAACATAATGCCCTATGGGCATTATTTGCTATGTTTTAGGCTATTTCAGTTCATACTTCAATGAACGCAGTCAAAGATACATTCAACCCTATTGACGCAAGAGTCATTATCTCTCATCAATAGGTAAATGATAGTTTTTCATCTACATTGGATGAGCAGCTGGTAAATTACAGACACACATTGTTAGGTGGATCAGCTATCCCAGTACAACTGAAAAAATATTGAAAGGGATGTTAATCCCTTCTATCCTAGCGTCTACGTAAGAGTCATGCCATATACATGTTTATCAGCTTAGTATCGTTCTGTGAAAAGGGGTGTAATGTATCAAAGAAAGCTGTCAATTATGAAAAGAATGAATCATGTAGGCTTACAGTTCACCTGTCTATTACAGGTGGCTAGGATTGTATGTTGTGTTTGTACTGAAAGGTTTGACAGAGAGAGATCTATGTGTCCAATATAACTGAAAAAATGTTGAAGCAGTGTTATATCTTACATAACCTTTAGCAATTAAATGAAACTAAAAATTAAACAAATTTGTACCAAACCCCCTTTTCACAGAGATCTGTCTATGACTTATTTTTCAGATTTAGGATGCACCATGTTTGTTTTTCATTTCATTTTCAGATGGAACAATACATTTTTGCAACTGATTCAAGGAGGACAAACTTTGATAAATTTTTGAAAGATGTACCTTCATTTCATAGGTCAAATACCCACTTGATAATTGTTCCTGGTGCCAAAATATCAACCCTTAAAACTTTAGTTGATAAAAAAATTTTCTCTCTAAAACAATCTTTTCATGATGATCAAACTTTCTATGTTACAATAGCAGCTGGAATTTGTGACCTCACTAAACAAATGTATCACTCTGGAGGAAGTGAACTTGTATACAATGAAGATAACATCAATAATGTCAAATCTCTGCTTAAATATCATTATTCATTAAATTCAGCAAAATATAAGATAAAGCATGTGCATATTGCGCCTGTAAACATTTCCAAGTACAATGACTTTAACATGACAAGAGGTAGGCTCAACTATATGTGCCATTCATCAAATGTTCAAGACCAACAGCTGCTTCTTGAACAAGACATTTCTTCCTTAAATACGTATATATCTTTTCTTAATGATGAGTATGATAAACATTCTGTACGATGGGATAGGGATTTGTTGTTATGTAAAACTAAAAAATGAGGTAGAAATGGATCAAGTAAAGTAATGACAAAAAGAATTTCTTATGACTGTTTGTATGATGGAGTGCATCCATCACCAGAGTTATATAGAAAATGGTACAATTACCTTTGTAACTCATTCTTTAAAGACTTGGAAAATGACAGAATAAATACAGAAAGTAATCACAATTTTGACAATTCATGGGACTTTAAACGACACAATTTCAGCTATGAATAATTTACTCATTGCCAGACGACAAAAATTTTACACTGGTTCAAATTGAAAGAAGTTGCAGACGACAAAATAATTTACATTACTTTTTTTCTTTAACATATTAGTAAACGACTAAATTCTAGACAGGTTGAAATTGAAAGCTGTTGCAGATGACAACTTAAATATGGCCCAGTCTGTGAAATTTGAGTCAAGAGAGATTAAAAAATATTGTGGGAAAAGAAAAAAATTCTGATTACTAGCATTTGCTTCTTTTTCCACATTGTTTTCCAAAGCTGTCTTTCTCAGGGGTGTTAAAATTAGTGATAGTGTGGTAATGGGTTAATACAGTAGAAAACATTAAAGGAAAAGGATAAAATGCTGGTTACCAGCGTATGTTTTACACAGTATCTTATTTGTCATCAAAAAGCATAAACATGATGAATGAATGCAATGTAAACCATTAAATTTTCTGTATAAATTATCACTATAATAATTTTAATCAATATTTGTGGGTGACATGTAAGTCACTAACAATACCATGCTTTTGTGGTAACTTACTGTAAAGTTTAAATTATAATTACTATACACTGTATATAGTTTGTTTGATTTTCTGGTTGTTTTGTATCAATTATCAAAAAAATTGTATAGATGATTATAATATAAAGACAAATCTGTAAGTTAGTCACTAACAGAATTCTGATCTACACTTCATTCTGTCTTCACATGTAATTTGTTGGGATTTGTTTAACTCTTTACCAAATGACAAAATTTTAGACTGGTCCAAATTGAAAGCATTGGCAGACGACAAATTAAATGTAGCTCAAATGATAGAATTTGTGTCCGAAAGAGTAGAAAACATTGTGGGAAAAAGAGAAAATGCTGGTTACCAGCATTTTCTCCTTTTCCCACAATGTTTTCAAAAGCATTCTTTCTACAAGGTCGTTAAAAGTGGGGATTGTGTGGTAAAGGGTTAATGCTACTAAATGGCATAATCATAAAAGACTATACATTTGCTAACAAGATTCTTCAGCAATAATCAGTTGACTGTGGGTGACATGTAAGTCACTAACAGAATATCTGAATTCAAGTTCATAAGTTTGTGTCTTCCAATGTAAAATTGTCACAAATAATTCTTAACACTATTTAATGGAATCCTTACCTCTATTTAATGGCATTATTAAGATATAATCATAATTTAATAAAAAGATGATATGAAGAAGGTTTGGCCCCCCCCCCCCCCCACCCCCAAGTGAGAGAATGCTTTGCCTGTGAATAAGGTAATATTATTATCAATAGCTTGAATTCTATTGACTTTGAAAAAAACAACTGACAGTCAGTATGGGAAAGGGAGCCATTTACAGCTGAAAATTTACATTTCTTGATTACGCAATTAAATCACATTTTTAGCTCACCTGAGCACATAGTGCTCAGGGTGAGCTATTGTGATCGGTCAATGTCCGTCGTCCGTCTGTCTGTCTGTCTGTCCATCCGTAAACAATTACTTAAAAATCTTCTCCTCTGAAATCACCAATCAGATTTCAATGAAACTTCACAGAAATTATCCTTAGGTGATGCACTTTCAGAATACTTCAAAGATTTGAATTCCATGAAGAACTCTGGTTGCCATGGCAACCGAAAGAAAAAACTTTAAAAATCTTCTTGTCCCAAACTGTAAGGGCTAGAGCTTTCATATATGGCATGTAGCATCATCTAGTGGCCTTCTACCAAAGTACTTCAAATTATGGCCCTGGTATTAAAAATTGGCCCTATGTTGTGGGGTCTCAAATTTCACATAGAGATAAAGAAGGAAATCTTTAAAAATCTTCTTGTCCCAAACCGTAAGGGCTAGAGCTTTCATATTTGGCATGTAGCATCATCTAGTGACCCTCTACCAAAATACCTCAAATTATGGTCCTGGTGTTAAAAATTGGCCCTATGTTGTGGGGTCTCAGATTTCACATAGAGATAAAGAAGGAAATCTTTAAAAATCTTCTTGTCCCAAACCGTAAGGGCTAGAGCTTTTATATATGGCATGTAGCATCATCTAGTGACCCTCTACCAAAAGACTTCAAATTATGGCCCTGGTGTTAAAAATTGGCCCTATGTTGTGGGGTCTCAGATTTCACATAGAGATAAAGAAGGAAATCTTTAAAAATCTTCTTGTCCCAAACCGTAAGGGCTAGAGCTTTCATATTTGGCATGTAGCATCATCTAGTGCCCTCTACCAAAATACTTCAAATTATGGCCCTAGTGTTGAAATTGGCCTATGTTGTGGGTTCTCGGATTTCACATAGAGATAAAGAAGGAAATCTTTAAAAATCTTCTTGTCCCAAACCGTAAGGGCTAGAGCTTTCATATATGGCATGTAGTATCATCTAGTGACCCTCTACCAAAATACTTCAAATAATGGCCCTAGTATTGAAATTGGCCCTATGTTGTTGGTTCTTAGATTTCACATAAAGATAAAGAAGGAAATCTTTAAAAATCTTCTTGTCCCAAACCGTAAGGGCTAGAGCTTTCATATATGGCATGTAGCATCATCTAGTGACCCTCTACCAAAATACTCCAAATTATTGCCCTGGTGTTAAAAATTGGCCCAATGTTGTGGGGTCTCGGATTTCACATAGAGATAAAGAAGGAAATCTTTAAAAATCTTCTTGTCCCAAACCGTAAGGGCTAGAGCTTTCATATTTGGCATGTAGCATTATGGTGTTGAGTCTTCTTGCAAGTGGTTGTCCCATTTCATTGTCCAAGAGAATGGAAAGAGGAATTGAGTACAATGATATAAATGCCCACAAAGTTCTAATAAATTGCTTGGACTATTACCAGACAAAAACATTTAGACTATGCTCGTAATTACCGAATTATAAAACACTGTAAATGCCGCTTATAACAATATCACTTTATACGTTATACTGCTTATAACGAAGTTGGTTTGAGTTCCCAATGGAGTAATTTTCTTAGAATAAGCATTATTACGATATTTGGATATAACGATATATCTGCTTCGGTCTGTTGTGTATTGTTATAACCGGAGTTTACTGTATTTCCATTTCCTATCAAATGGAGACTTTCTGATTCAGTTGTTTCAAAAAAAGCTTATATTTATAAAACACACAGAAAAGTTGATTCTTTTTTGACCATCGTTGACTCAAACACCGCATCATGGAACTCCTTTAAACCATGCACAAATGTTAATACCTTTGTAAAACATTGCAGTATACAAGAAACATAACTACTTTCACTACCTATGAGAAAACATGGGTAGTGGGTAGTACATGCATTGTGTTATCTAGGCTTGAAAGACTCAACTTAAGGATGAGGTGAACTTATGTGATCAATGACTGTCCGTCATACATTGTCTTGGAGGTTTGGAAACAAATGTATGCTAACCAACACATTCTGACCATAATTAAGAGATATAGTAAAACATCTATTAACCCTTTCCCAAACAAGCCCTGGTTTTCACATGTCTGCAGTACAAGTCTTTTGAAAACACTGTGGGAAAAGGAGAAATTGCTCGTAACGAGCAATTTCTCCTTTTCCCACAGTGTTTTCTACCCTTTTTGATAACTTTCTGCCATTTTCATCAAATTTAAAATTGTCGTCTGCAAACTCTTTCAATTTGGACCAGTCCAAAATTTGTCGTTTGGGAAAGGGTTAAGCGACCACTCAAGGGACTGCCAAAATTGGTCACTTTAGAAACTTGTCTCTTAATGCAACAAAAACTTATTCAGATTACATGGAGTGGCAACATTTCTTGCACTCAAATAATACCTTACTTTCAAGAAAAACCTTTGTTGGTGATACTCATTACAATACTCTCACTAAGACGATTGTAATAAGTACTAACAACATAGGATTTAGCTCAGCATAAAGGCTTTAATCCACGGGGCATTCAATTCCAGCTAGTCTTATATATTTCAACAGAGACATTGGAATTCCTATCGCTTAATAAAAGTGTTGGCTTAATAAACGTAGTCACTCAGCTAAGCAAGATCAACTGTATTGCCCTTTGACAAATTGGAATTCATGAACAACTCTGGTTTCCATGTCAACTGCTGAAAAAAAAAAATCAACCCAAACACAAAGCCTACAACTTAATTGGCAACAGTAGCACTCTACCAAAGTACATCGAATTGTGACCTTAGGAAAAAAAATAAGTGCTTTGTTGTTGGATCCCAGTTTCCACATCCAAATAAAAGATCTTTTAAAATCTTCTTTTGTCCAAACATTAACCCTAGCACTTTCATATTCAGCATGGACTGGTGGATAGTTATGCTCCCGTAAGGGCGAGCATATAGTCGCCACTTTGTCTGTCTGTCTGTCTGTCCGTCCGAAGCGATTTCTCAACAACCACTAGACGGCTCTTGTTTGCTAATAGCATTTACCAAATTTCTTCCTTGGAATCACAAAAAGTCCTTTGTAGTCACAATGTGGGATCAAATATGTAAAGAGAGTATTCTTGGAATCCTCCTGTTCCATATTGTATGGCCCACAACATACATTTGGCATGTGATTCTGTCTGAAAATCCATTATCAGCTCACCTGAGCATAACATACTTACGGTTAGCTTTTATCTATCCTTGAATATGTGTCGCCAAACTTCCACTGTTCATTATATAAGTATCATAATTCGAGCATAATCTTGATCCATCACCCAGAATGTTTGTAAGGTTGTGAACATGAACGTGAACACACTCAGCAACCACAATTCTGGCTCAGTCATACTCAAAATTTCCCTGGATGTTCATAATGACCTAAGGACAAATCTGATCAAAATGGGACAGGCTAAAAGCATCAAAATAGGGGATCTTGATGACAATTCCATTGTTTACACTCTAGGGCCTATAATTTCGACTATCATTTTCTTACCTGCTCTGATTGTTGGTATTGTCATATGGATGAATCATTTTCAAAACTAAAACATTCCAGCAAAAAACAAGAGGCAAGTGGCCATAACAATGACAGCTGAGTTGCATTTCAGGTGAGCGATTTAGGACCATCATGGTCCTCTTGTTTATTAAATTCTTTTGAAACTTGCAAAGATTACTTGTATCATCAAAGGATTGAACTCTATTAAGAATGTAGAAAATCTAGCAATTAATTTAGGAAAAGCAGCCATTTGATGACTTAGTATTGTTTACATAACACAGTCCACATTATTAGTCACATTTCTTTGAAACTTGCATGGATTGTTTAAAACAATGAGTACTGATACCCTATAAAATTTGGCTGGATTCCAAACAATTGGTTTTGAGAACACTGTTCATTCGATTCACCATGCCTACTTATGCTGTCTTAGTTGATACAAGCCCAGTTGCAACAACACCCACCCTCCCATTTTTTGTGTGTATGCTTTTTTAGCTCACCTGAGCACAACATGCTCAAGGGGAGCTATTAGGATCACCCAGTGTCCGTCGTCCATCATGCGTCGTGCGTCTGTGCGTCATGCGTCGTTCGTCGTGCGTCGTCAACAATTCTTTAAACATCATCTCCTCCTAAACCACGAGGCCAATTTGGACCAAACTTGGCAGAAATGTTCCTTGGGAGGTCTTCTTTAAAAATTGTTCACAAAATTTGATTCCATCAAAAACTCTGGTTGCCATGGCAACGAAATGGAATTTTCTAAGAAATTCTTTAAAAATCTTCTCCTCTGAAACCGCTGGTCAGATTTTGAAATAATTTCACAAGAATGTTCCTTGGGTGACCCTTTTCAAAAACTGTTTGCAAAATTTTGATCTGTCAAAAAACATGGCTCTGGTGAATGGGGGCTACTTGCACTATACAGATATGAAGAAATTCTTAAAAATTCTTCTTCTCTGAAACTGCTAGTCAGATTTTAAAATAATTTCACAGAGATGTTCCTTGGGTGACCCTTTTCAAAAGTTATTCGCGAAATTTTGATACGTCAAGAAACATGGCTCTGGTGAATGGGGGCTACTTGCACTATACAGAAATGAAGAAATTCTTAAAAATTCTTCTTTTTTGAAATGGCTGGTCAGATTTTGAAATAATTTCACAGAGATGTTCCTTGGGTGAACCTTTCGAAAATTGTTCGCGAAATTTTGATCCTTCAAGAAACATGGCTCTGGTGAATGGGGGCTACTTGCACTATACGGCCATGAAGAAATTCTTAAAAATTCTTCTTCTCTGGAACCGCTGGTCAGATTTTGAAATAATTTCACAGGAATGTTCCTTGGGTGACCCTTTTCAAAAAAGTGTTCGCGAAATTTTGATTTGTCAAAAAACATGGCTCTGGTGACTGGGGGCTACTTGCACTATACGGATATGAAGAAATTCTTAAAAATTCTTCTTCTCTGAAACAGCTGGTCAGATTTTGAAATAATTTCACAGAGATGTTCCTTGGGCAACCCTTTTCAAAAAGCGTTCGCGAAATTTTGATCTGTCAAGAAACATGGCTTTGGTGAGTGGGGGCTACTTGCACTATATGGCCATGAAGAAATTCTTAAAAGTTCTTTTTCTCTGAAACCGCTGGTCAGATTTTGAAATAATTTCACAGAAATGTTCCTTTGGTGACCCTTTTCAAAAATTGTTTGCAAAATTTTGATCTGTCAAGAAGCATGTCTCTGGTGGTGGGGGCTATTTGCACCATAGGGACATGAAGAGGAATTTCTTAATTCTTCTTCTCTGGAATGGCTGGTCAGATTTTGAAATAATTTCACAGAAATGTTTCTAGGGTGACCTTTTTAAAAAATTGTTAGGGTAATTTTGATCAGTCGAAAAACAACAGCCAATTGTTGGCACCTGCATGTGGTGCTCTTTTTTGACTTATGTTTTTTAGCTCACTGGAGCACAAAGTGCTCATGGTGAACTATTGTGATCGTGCTGTGTCCGGCGTCCGTTGTGCGGTGTGCGTCATCTGTCGTCAACTTTTTACCTTGTGTACGCTCTAGAGGCCACATTTTCGGTCCGATCCTCATGAAACTTGGTCAGAATGTTTGTCTTGATAAAATCTGGGACGAGTTTGAAATTGGGTCATGTTGGGTCAAAAACTAGGTCACTAGGTCAAATCTTAGAAAAACCTTGTGTGTGCTCTAGAGTGACCCTGGAGTGAAATTTTGCCTATTGACTCAGGTGAGCGATCCAGGGCCATCATGGCCCTCTTGTTTCCTTTTTGCATCTGGAATTCATAACATGTGCTAGAAAAAAAAGCAAAATCAATGCCAGTTGAGTAATTCAGGCGCTCAAGGGCCTCTAGTGTTGGGTAATGTGTCAGTCGTGTCCAGTAATAATGATAGCATAATGTTATTGGGGTAATGTCTCCAGGGCATGCAAATATATACCAAAATGACAATTTAACCCTTAAAGCCCTGGAACTGACTCAAGTTGCTTCAGTGGACAGTGTAGACCAAGATCTGACTGCACAACATAATTATGCAGTCTAATCTTGGATCTACTCTGACCCCTTCTTTGTGACATATCCTGATGAATAAAAAATGTTGAAAAAGCAGTATTTCAGCTGTTTTTCCTCATTGAAAAGGGCCATTTCATTAATTTAGTGCTCTGAAGGTAAACCTTTTACCCAACAACAAAACTGTAGACTTGCCCGAATCGAAAGCTTTTACAGGAGACAAAATAATTGACTCAAAAATAGAAATTCGCCCTTGGAAGGGTAAGAAATTTTGTGGGAAAAGGAGAAAATGCTAGAAACCAGCATTTTCCCCTTTTCCCACAGTGTTTTCAAAAGGCATCTTTCTTAGGGTCTTCCATATTGAAAGCATTTGCATACAAAAAATGTATGTGACTGATACTTGGAGATTGTTGAAAGATTGGACAATGTTGTTGGAAAAGAAGAAAATCATTAAAGCCTTCAGCCTCAAGGTTGTGAAAACACAGGTCACAATGACTATCATCAAACTTTTGAAGGAACTTGACAGAGCTGGAACTGAAGTTGCAACCCCTTTTATGCTACTGGCTGAGTTACAGAGTTCAGCAAAATTAATGGTAGCATTGATGTTACTGTAGTTGTCTCCAAAGGGAATACTCATGTATCAAGATGACATTTTCCAACAGAGACATTATATCCTGAAGGCTTGAATATCAGGAACAGACTGGGAATAAATATACAACCTACTTTATGTCAGATTATCCAGATATTTTTGTCACAAAGATTTTTCTAGAAATAGACAATGTAATTTGGAATTGGGTAAAAAGTTACGCACACTGATGTTATTTGCAGTAAAGGGACATTCTCTAGATAACTCTGACATTTTAGATACCTGTAGATATAGTAACGCATCTTTGATTTATGTATTCCAATTTCTTCATTTGTTTTTTTCTTCATAGAGGAACTACAAAAATAATTGAGCCATTGTCTGGGTAAGGGGGGCTTAATGCATCTCCTTGGTGCTTTATACCAAGCAAGTCAGCACATAATTATTAATCTGTAAAAGCCAATTTTTTGATAATTGACTTAAACATGAGGTAAACTGGTCCTTGGACAGTTGAAAATTGACCAGTACCAACATGTTTTGGCCCAGGTCAGCCTATGGGAACTGCGCAGGCTGACCTGGATGGATGCTTTTTGCAGATGCATTAATCTCCCTTTTCACAGAGCATGGCTCTATTATCTTTTCATCTATTAACACTTTACCACAAAATCCAGCGTTTTAATGATCCCTAGGAAGAAGACTTGAAAATATTGTGGGTATAGGAGAAAAATGTAGCAGCTGGTAACCAAGCATGTTCTCCATATTATACAATTTTTTCTCTCCTAAGATAAACCTCAACATTTCAGTCACAGTACATTTGTCATTTGCAAATGCATGCAACTTGTACAAAAGTTGTGGGTTTGAGTGGTGGCAATTCTTTTTTCAGCATCTTTGTGTTGTTGTTTTTCACCAACTAAAAGTAAACAGTCACATCTTTATGATTTCTCCTCGCAAAAAAACTTTAGGTAAAAATATGGTTGAATCCTTTACCACACAATCCTGAGTTTTAACAGCCCTAAGAAAATGGCTTTTGAAAACATTGATCAAGATGCACAGAATTTATGGTCTGATCCTGGATCTGGATCATGGATCTGCACTTTCATTCTATTGAATATATTGTACTGGCAAAAAATCCTTGGATTCCATTTATTTACTGCAGGCTTTAAACTTTTACCAAACAATCTCAGGTTTTAACAACAATGAGGAAAAATTCTTTTGAAAACACTGCAGAAAGAGGAGAAATTGCTGGTAACAAGCATTTTATCCTTTTTCTTACAATGTTTTCTACCATTTTGAAGACGGATCCCAGCATTTTAGCCAAGTTTAATTTGTCATCTGGAAATGCTATCAATGTGGATACATCAAAAAATTTGTTATGTCGTAAAGATTTAACCCTTAAAGTGCTGAATAAATGATTTGGCCCTCTTTAATCAGGAAAAACAGCCAGAAATATTGTTATTTCTAGGTTGTTTCCATTAGAATAAGTACCATAGAAGCAGACAGTGTAGATCAAAGATCAGACTGCACGTTTTGTGCAGTTTGATCTTGATCTGCACTGTCTGCAAAAACAACTTAAGTCGGTTCCAAGGCTTTAAGGGTTAAGGTCACATATTACTCTAACTTCAGGATGCATGAATAATTGAGCCATGCTCTGTGAAAAGATGGCTTGATATATCTTCAAAGAGTAGTGATCCAGGTCAGCCTGCACAGTTGGCGCAGGCTGACCTGGGCCAAAACCTTTTGATTGCGGTAAATTTTCTGCATATCAAAGAATAAGTGTATGTCATGATTCAGCTGGGTTTTAGAGAAAATGGATTTTATTGATCCATATTTATATGATGACTGCTTTATATTATGGATCATGGAGATGCATTAAATCACCATTTGCCAGAGCAGTTGGCTCAATTCTGAAACCCTGGTTAATATCCCATTGCATCCAACATACATAAGCAAAACTTCACAATAGACTGTAATTTTGGCATACTATATTGTCGAGCTCACAAAGGCAATATCCCACAGATATACAAAATTGTAAAGGAATGAATATTTAGAGAAGCTAACCACAGCATATTTTATTGATATGACCTATTTTTACAGGAGATTACAGATTTCATCAGGGGAAAAAAAACATTCACAATTATGCAGTGTTTTGTAAAAGTCCCAAAGGGACTCTTGATTTATATTTTTTGTCCTGGTGAAGGATCAGTATTACAGAGAGATTCTCATAAATATTGATGGAAAAATGTTTCATGAATATATTTCCCTAGAGCAACAACCAAACAGGAAACCAGTCTGGTACTTCTTTGCCCTTTAACCCTTTACCAGACGAGAAAATTTTAGACATGTTCATATTTGTAGCGTTTGCAGACAACAAATTTACCCATAGAGCGACTATCAGGCATTTTCAGCCTAGAAATATGACCCAAATGATATTAGTTTCATGGTTGTTTTTGTCTACATTGTTTCAGCAAAGAGGACAGTGTAGATCAAAGGTTGGGCTACATGTTTTGTGCAGCCTGATCTTGATCTATGCTGGCCACCAAGGCAACTATAGTAGTGAAAGGCCCTTTAATGGTAAAGTATGACTAGGTTGATGAAATTTGTCTTTGAAAAGGTAGAAAAAATTGTGGAGAAAGGAGAAAATGCTGGTTTTCAGCATTTTCTCCTTTTCTTACATTGTTTTCAAAAGTTTTCTTCTTCCGAGTTGGTAAAAACATGGTACTGTTTGTTAAAATAATAAAGATTTGTGAATAGGCTATTCAGTTTTATGTGAATCATGCTTTCATCCTCACAGCTGTCCATGAATTGAATGAGAAAGAAAAGTAAGACATTTAACCCTTAGGCTACAAAGCGCAACTCACTGAGATTTGTATTTAAAAAGGTATAGAAAACATTGTGGAAAAGGCAGAAAATGCTGGTAACCAGTATTTTCCCCATTTTCCACAATGTTTTCCAAAGAAATTCTCCTCTGGATAATTAAAACATGAGATTGTTTGATAAATGATTAATTCTGAATTTCAAGAGTTAAGATCCAGTTAGCACAGCCAAATAGATGGCTGGTCTTGAAATTTAGAGTTTAATTGAGAATGTTGCAGGGTTAAATGAAAATGAAATGCCCTACAACTTTCAGCAAGCAGTTTTTAATTCTAGCTGAGACCGAATGTCTTATCCAATCAGATGGCGACTCTTAGAATTTAGAAATTAGAATTAAGAATGGGTGATGCTCTGAGACTTTTCAGCCACTGGTCTCTAATTTCAGGTGCTGCTGTTGCAAGCCATGCTGCAAGGGAAGTAACTCTGACTATGTAAGGGATGATAACTGTTGTGAATGTAATCTGGTGGCTCTAAAGAGGATAAGCGGATTACCCGATGCAGATTTAGTATATGTAACATACCATGTAGATGTAAGTACAATTGTAGCAGTTAAATAATTGAGCCATTCTCTGTGAAAAGGAGGCTTGATGCATCTGCAAAAAGCATCGACCCAGGTCAGCCTGCGGACTTACCTGGGCTGAAACTTTTTGCTTTTAGTCAATTGTGTGTATGTCCAAGGACCATTCTACCTCGTGATTCAGTCATTTGTTGGAGAAAATTGATAATAATGGATCCATAACCCTTTACCGCACAATGCCGCCTTTTGACGCCCCTGGGAAAGAAGCCTTTTGTAAACATTGTAGGAAAAGGAGAAAATGCTGGTAACCAGCATTTTCTCCTTTTCCCATGTTTTCAACCCTATCAAACAAAAGTTGCACCATTTGAGCCACACTGGAATTGTCGTCTGCAAATGCTTTGAATTTGGACAAGGCTACAATTTTGTCGTGTGGTAAAGGGTTAATTATGTGATGAATTGCATGGTGTATTGCATTTCACAGATGCATTAAACTCCCTTTTCGCAAAGCATTGCTCAATTATATTATTTTCATGGGAATTTGATAGGCAAATCTGCTAACTGCAGGATTGTCTATATGACCCAAACCAACCAATATGGACATGTTTGAGGTTTACTTGTTCATCTTTCAGAATTTGCGAAAACTATCCAGCCTTGCTATAGTTGCCACTGTTTATACATGCATGTTTATAGCCTTACATCTAATTCAAGCAGAAACCACATCGGAAAAATGTGCTGGGTTGTCAGCATGCTGGATCTGTTAGTCTTTTTCTTGTTTACGTGATAAAGTCTTCATTTGTGGTTGGATTTTTGTGAAACTTGCACAATTTGTTTATCTCATCAATAGCTTGAACCCTATTGATTTTGAAAATAATCTGACAATCAGTGTGGGAAAAGTAGCCATTTAAAGTTCAAAATTTCAATTTCTTGTTTACGCGATAAAGTCTGCATTTGTGGTTGGATTTTTGTGAAACTTGCATAGTTTGTTTATCTAATCAATAGTTGAATCCTATTGATTTCAAAAAAAAATCTGACTGTGTGGGAAAAGTAGCCATTTGAAGTTCAAAATTTCAATTTCTTGTTTACGTGATAGTCTGCATTTGTGGTTGGATTTTCGTGAAACTTGCACAGTTTGTTTATCTAATCAATAGCTTGAATCCTATTGATTTCGAAAAATATCTGACAGTGTGGGAAAAGTAGTCATTTGAAGTTCAAAATTTCAATTTCTTGTGTACGTGATAAAGTCTTCATTTGTGGTTGGATTTTTGTGAAACTTGCACACTTTGTTTATCTCATCAATAGCTTGAACCATATTGTTTTTGAAAAAAATCTGACAATCAGTGTGGGAAAAGTAGCCACTTAAAGTTAAAAATGTCAATTTCTTGTTCACACGATAGTCTTTATTTGCGGTCAGATTTTCAAGAAACATGCACAATTTGTTCATCTGATCAATAGCTTGAATCCTATTGATTTTGAAAAAAAATCTGACTGTCAGTGTAGGAAAAGTAGTCATTTAAAGTTCAAAATATCAATTTCTTGATTACATAATAAAGTCTGCTTTGTGGTCGGTTTTTCTTGAAACTTGCACAGTTTGTTTATCTGATCAGTACCTAGAACCCTATTGATTTTCAAAAAAATCTGATATTCAGTGCAGGAAAAGTAGCCATGTAAAGTTCAAAATTTCAATTTCTTGTTTACACAATTTAGTCTGCATTTGTGGTCAGCTTTTCTTGAAACTGGCACAGTTTGTTTATCTCATCAATAGTTTGAACCCTATTTATTTTGAAAAAAATCAGACAATCAGTGTGGGAAAAGTATCCAATTGAAGTTCAAAATTTTGATTTCTTGTTTACGCAATAAGGGCTGCATTTGTAGTCAGATTTTCATGAAACTTGCACAGTTGCTTTGTATCATCCACAGCTTTAGCCCTATTGATTTTGAAAAAAAATCAATAATCAGTATGGGAAAACTAGCCAATTACATTTGAAAATTTACAATTCTTGATTACGCGATAACATTGGCAGTTGTGGTTGAATTTTCATGAAATGTGCACAATTGCTTTATATTATCAATAGCTTGAATTATATTGATTTTGGAAAAAAAAAAATGCCAGTCAGTATGGGGAAAGGAGCCACTTAATTTGATAATTTACATTTCTTGTTTAAACAATTAAGTCACATTTTTTATTAAATTCTTTTGAAACTTGCAAAAATTAGTTGTATCATCATGGGATTGAACTCTATTAAAAATGAAGAAAATCTAGCTATTAATTTAGGAAAAGCAGCCATTTGATGACTTAGTAATGTTTACACAATACAGTCCGCATTATTAGTCACATTTCTTTGAAACTTGCAGGGATTGTTTAAAACAATGAGTACTGATACCCTATAAAATTTGGCTGGATTCCAAACAATTGGTTTTGAGAAATTGTACTTCAATTTTTTTTTTCACTATTTGTTTGATTCACCATGCCTACTTATGCTGTCTTATTGGGTTCAAGCCCAGTTGCAACAACACCTCCCCCCTCCTTTTTTTTGTGTGTTTCCTTTTTTCCTTTTAGCATCATGAATTCATTATGTATGCTAGAAAAAAGCAAAATCAATGCCAGTAGAGCAATTCAGGCCCTCAAGGGCCTCTAGTTATTGAATAAAATTACACAGCCTGCTTGGCTGACCAGGTCTGACTCTTCTTACCAATGCTTGTTCCATACAGTATTTTCATAACATGCTTTTTAAGCTCACCTTAGCACAACGTGCTAAAGGTGAGCTATTGTGATCGCCCTATGTCCGGCGTCCGGCGTCTGTCGTCCGTCGTTCGTCAACAATTTCTTTAAACATCTTCTCCTAAACCACTGGGCCAATCTTGATGAAACTTGGCAGGGATGTTCCTTGGGTGAAGCTCTACCAAAATTGTTCAAAGAATTGAATTCCACCCACAACTCTGGTTGCCATGGCAACAAAAAGGAAAAAAAAGCAAAATCTTTGAAAATCTTCTTCTCTGAAACTAGAAGGTGCAGAGCTTTGATATTTGGTATGTAGCATCTCCTAGTGGACCTCTACCAAGTTTGTTCATTTGATGCCCCTGGGGTCAAAACTGGCCCCGCCCCGGGGGTCACAAGTTTGAGCATAGTAACAAAGAAGGAAAACTTTAAAAATCTTCTTCTCTGAAACTTGAAGGTGTAGAGCTTTGATATTTGGCATGTAGCATCTCCTAGTGGACCTCTACCAAGTTTGTTCATATGATGCCCCTGGGGTCAAAACTGGCCCCGCCCCAGGGGTCACAATTTCCAACATAGGAACAAAGAAGGAAAACTTTAAAAATCTTCTTCTGTAAAACTAGAAGGCATTGAGCTTTGATATTTGGCATGAAGCATCTCCTAGTGGACCTTTACCAAGTTTGTTCATATGATGCCCTTGGGGTCAAAACTGGCCCTGCCCCGGGGGTCACAAGTTCAAACATAGGAACAAAGAGTGGAAACTTTAAAAATCATCTTCTCTGAAACTGGAAGGCGTAGAGCTTTGATATTTGGTATGTAGCATTGCCTCGTGGACCTCTACCAAGTGTGTTCATATGATGCCCCTGGGGTCAAAACTGGCCCCACCCCGGGGGTCACAAGTTTGAGCATAGTAACAAAGAAGGAAAACTTTAAAAATCTTCTTCTCTGAAACTTGAAGGCGTAGAGCTTTGATATTTGGCATGTAGCATCTCCTAGTGGACCTCTACCAAGTTTGTTCATATGATGCCCCTGGGGTCAAAACTGGCCCCGCCCCGGGGGTCTCAATTTCCAATATAGGAACAAAGAAGGAAAACTTTAAAAATCTTTTTCTGTAAAACTTGAAGGCATAAAGCTTTGATATTTGGCCTGAAGCATCTCCTAGTAGACCTCTACCAAGTTTGTTCATATGATGCCCTTGGGGTCAAAACTGGCCCTGCCCCGGGGGTCACAAGTTCGAACATAGGAACAAAGAGGGGAAACTTTAAAAATCATCTTCTCTGAAACTGGAAGGCGTAGAGCTTTGATATTTGGTATGTAGCATTGCCTCGTGGACCTCTACCAAGTTTGTTCAAATGATGCCCCTGGGGTCAAAATTGGCCCTGCCCCGGGGGTCGCAAGTTTGAGCATAGTAACAAAGAAGGAAAACTTTAAAAATCTTCTTCTCTGAAACTTGAAGGCGCAGAGCTTTGATATTTGGTATGTAGCATCTCCTAGTGGACCTCTACCAAGTTTGTTCATATGATGCCCCTGGGGTCAAAACTGGCCCCGCCCCGGGGGTCACAATTTCCAACATAGGAACAAAGAAGGAAAACTTTAAAAATCTTCTTCTGTAAAATTAGAAGGCATAGAGCTTTGATATTTGGTATGTAGCATTGCCTAGTAGACCTCTACCAAGTTTGTTCATATGATGCCCTTGGGGTCAAAATTGGCCCTGCCCCGGGGTCACAAGTTCAAACATAGGAACAAAGAAGGAAAACTTAAATTTTTTTTTTCTCTTAAATGGGAAGGCATAGAGCTTTGATATTTGGTATGTAGCATCTCCTAGTGGACTTCTACCAAGTTTGTTTCAAGGATGCTGCTTGGGTCAAAACTGGCCCAGTCCCAGGGGTCACAAGTTCGAACATAGGAACAAAGAAGGAAAACTTAAAATTCTTCTTTTCTGAAACCGAAAGGTGTGGTGCTTTGATATTTGGTATGTTGCATCTCAGAGTGGACCTCTACCAAGTTTGTTCATATGATGCCCCTGGGTCAAAACTGGCCCCGCCAAGGGGGTCACAAGTTCGAAGATAGGAACAAAGAAGGAAAACTTTAAATTTCTTTTTCTCTTAAACGGGAAGGTGTAGAGCTTTGATATTTGGTATGTAGCATTTCCTAGTGGACCTCTACCAAGTTTGTTCATATGATGCCCCTGGGTCAAAACTGGCCCAGCACCGGGGGTCACAAGTTCGAACATGGGAACAAAGAAGGAAAACTTTATAATTCTTCTTTAAAACTGGAAGGCGTAGAGCTTTGATATTTGGTATGTAGTGATTCTCTTCTAAGTTTGTTTGCCCATCTAAGCGCAACAAGTTCATTGAGTTCAAAATTGGGTCATAAACTAGGTCACTAGGTCAAATTAAAGAAATACCTTGTTGGCACTCTTGAGGTCACATTATTTGCTCAGTTGCCTTGAAAATTAGTTAGAAAGTTTGTCTTTATAAAGTCTCACGTAAGATTAATTTGGGTCAACTTTGGTCATAAACTAGTTCACTGGGTCAAATTAAAGAAATACCTTGTTTGCACTCTGGAGGCCACATTTATTGCTCAAATGACCTGAAATTTGGCCAGAATGTTTGTCTGGATGAAATACCAGATGAGTTTGGATTTGGGTCACCTGGAACCATAAACTAGGTCACTAGGTCAAAATAAAGAAATACCTTGTGGGCACTCTAGGGGCCACATTCTTTGCTTAATTGCCTTGAAAATTGGTCAGAATGTTTGTCTTTGTAAAATCTCACATGAGTCTGAATTTGGGTCAACTGGGGTCATAAACTAGGTCACTTGGTCAAATTAAAGAAATAGCTAGTGGGCACTCTAGAGGCCACATTTATTATTCATTTGATTTGAAAATTGGTTAAAATGTTTCTTTTGATATAGTCAAAGACCAGTTCAAATTTGGGTCATCTGGGGTCATAATCTAGATCACTAGGTAAAATTAAAGAAATATCTTTAGGGCACTCGAGGCCACATTTTTTGCTCAGTTGACTTGAAAATTGGTCAGAATGTTTGTCTTCATGAAATTTGAGTTTGAAATTTGCTCATATGCGGTCAAAACCTAGGTCACATGGTCAAATTAAAGAAAAACCTTAAAGGCACTCTACTAAGGTGAGCGACCCAGGGCCATCATGGCCCTCTTGTTTATATATTGGTACCAATAAATTTTCTGGTTCAAGGACATGCATCGCACGCAGATAAAATCAGACATGATTGAAACAAATTCCATATGTGCACAGTGTCAAACAGGATTCTACATAGGGTATGATGGCCTATCCTTTGCACAGAATATATACATATTGGTTTTTGATTTGAATATCCAAAATGTTACACTATGTGATATCCATTGGCCATTCATGATAAACAAAGTTATTTCATGAAACCAGTTTTTTTTAACAATTTTTAAATAATTCTGTAAATGTTTGCTCCATTTCCTTGTTGTAAGTTGCAGTTATATTATCAAAGGAATATTATGTTGTAGTAATTTTCCAGGTGCTTTTATTTGCTTCTTTCTGCATAAGAAAATATTGACATCTTGCTCCACCCTCGGTCTCGCACAATAATATATAAAATTTCCTTACAGTTGTTCGAAGTAAATAAGTACGAGGAAATTTACTACAGCATACTATTACGTTTGTATTACAGTTGGTGAAGAACTTATCTTTTATTCCTCCATGTCCTTGCTCCTTTAATCCTCTTTTCAGGACAATGAGTCGTTAATCCTTTACCACACAATCCCAAGATTTATCAGTTCTGAAAAAGAAAGCTTTTGAGAACACTTTCAAAGATAAATTCTATCATTTGAGCCACACCAAATTTGTAGTCTGCAAATGCTTTCAATTTGGGCAAGTCTAAACTTTTGTTGTGTTGTAGAGTTAATTGTAAAGTGCATTTTTAGCTCCACTGGCCAAAGGCCAGCGGGCTTATGTCATTGCCCGGTGTCCGTCGTGCGTCCGTCCGTGCATTAACTTTTATTTCAAACATCTTCTTCTCTGAAACTACCCATCCAATTTTCATGAAACCTCACAGAAATGATCCTGCCATGGTCCTCTTCAGAATTTCTTGAAAGAATTTGATTCCTTCAAAAACTCTGGTTGCCATGGCAACAAAACTGAAAAATATTTGAAATCTTTAAAAATCTTCTTGTCTGAAACCATAAGGCA
This sequence comes from Tridacna gigas, assembly GCA_945859785.2. NCBI lineage: Eukaryota > Metazoa > Mollusca > Bivalvia > Cardiida > Cardiidae > Tridacna > Tridacna gigas. The sequence goes on along the minus strand of OX244031.2, from coordinate 27,502,748 downwards.
TAGGGCTACCAAATTTGGCATGTAGCTTTATGTAGTAGACTTCTATCATATTTCTTCAAATTATAGCCCTGGGGTCAAAATTGGCTCTGCCCCAGGGGTCACAAGTTTTACATAGGCTTATATAGAGAAAACTTTAAAAATCTTCCTGTACCTGGCCATAAGGCCTAGAGCTACCAAATTTTGCATGTAGCTATATCTAGTGGGCCTCTACCAAGCAGGCCAAAATTTTAGCCCTGGGGTCAAAATTGGCCTCGCCGCAGGGGTCACAAGTTTTACATAGGCTTACATAGTGACAATTGAAGAAATCTTCCTGTTTTGATTTTTTTTTTTTAAATTAGCCTTGCATCAGAGGTCTTATGTTTTACAGAGGCTTCATATGGACAAAACTTGAAAATCATCTTATTTATAACCATACAGCATAGACTTGTATTATTTTGGCATGTGGCTTTATCTTGTGGACCTCTACCAGGGTTCAAGTAATTATAGCTCTGGGATCAAAAATGGCTTTGCCCTGCAGGTGTCAACTTTCACATGGGCTTTTACAGAGAAAACTTTGTAAGTCTTCATTTTGAAACCATTTGGCTCAGAATTGAAATGTTTAGTATTTATGGTTTATATTTATAAGCCAGTGGAGCGATACAGGGCCATCATGGCCCTCTTGTTGCTCTTTACATTGAGCATGAAATTCAACATAGTGGAAACAGTATTAGTGTTTTGAATAACATGCCTGTAGATACCTTGATGTACAGCATCTTTTATGTCTTACAGATTGGAGAAACGCCATTTTATGTAGCATTAGACAACAAACATAAAAAGATTGTGATTTGTGTCAGGGGAACACTTTCTCTTCAGGTAGGTGGTTTAAACCCTCCCAGCACCATAGACAAAAAGAGAGTATATGCAGTCTGATCTTTGATCTATACCAGCTGCTTGTTTTGTCAAGAACTGTAAAATTTAGGTAAGATCAGTGTTTCCACAATGCGTATTTTCAGCCATTGAAAAAGGTTGAATTTATATGAGCCATGCTCTGGGAAAAGGTGGCTTAATGTATCTCCGTGATGCATCATACCAAGAAAGACATTACATAGTCAGAGATCCATAAAATCTATTTTGTCTAACAACCGATTGGATCATAAGGTGGACTGGTCCTTTGGCATACAGAAAATTAACCAACAGCAAAAAGTTTCGGCCCAGGTCAGCCTGCACGGACTGCGCAGGCTGACCTGGGTAGATACTTTTCGCATATGCATTAAGCACCCTTTTCACAGAGCATGGCTCATATATTTGGTGCTGAAAGACTAAGAATGATTGAGCTTATGACTACCTCATGTGTTACGATCTCCATACAACTTTTGAAAACATTACACAGTAAAAGGGGATATAGTTTGTAAGGAGCAATTTTTCTATCTGCTAAAATGTTTTCACAGGTGATAATGAAATAAAAAGAAAAAGACCGGAAATAAAACTTAGGTATACAGTGTGCAACAAAAGGAAATGTACAGCAAGTTTAAACTATGATTTAACTTGGTATTATGTGCAGTTTTCACCCTCAGTTAAGTTTTTACCAAACAACAAATTTAAGACTGTGCCGAATTCAAAGCATTAGCAGTCGACAAAATGTGACCTTAAAATTGAAACTTGATTTAGGAAGGCTAGAAAACATTATGGGAAAAGGAGAAAATGCTGGTTACCAGCATTTTCTCCTTTTCCCACTATGTTTTCAAAAGCTTTTTTCATCAAGGTGATTAAAACTCAGGAACATGACTGTGTTAAAGGGTTAAACACCAATGAAATGACAGGAGTTATGGCCCTTTGAATTTTTTCCTGATCCAGGAACAAAATCGACCTATGCGTATTATTTATTGACCTGCCATAGTTCTAGTTTAGGTTTAAAATATTTTTGTCTCTTCTTCAAACCAAAATATGTCATTTTATTTACTTTACTCTATTCCAAATTACAAAATTTTAGATTTGTTGAAGTTGAAAGCATTTTTCATGTGGCCCAAATGATGATTTCAAGTTTTAAAGGGGTACAAAACATTGTGGGAAAAGGGGAAATGTTAACAGCATTTTCTTTTTTTTCCACAATGTTTTTAAAGACCTCGTCCTCAGGATGTTTAAAACTAGGTATTGTGTGTTAAAGAGTTAGGCATTCAAAGATGCTGGCTTCTCTAAAGAAATATTATGTTTTGGAGTTGTTTTGTGGTGTTTAAACCTAAAGCTTACCCTTTTCCTTCCCAGGATGTTTTAACAGACCTTAAAGCTGATGCAGAGACTCTCCCTTTAAACCCAGTTAGGGAGGAATGGGTTGGGCATAAAGTAAGTACATTTTGTACCCTCTATTTGATCCACCCAATGAACAAGGGTAGTATTGAAGGTTTTTAAAGGCAATCCTTTTTTCAGTTCTTAAGTAAAATCTATAATAACCTTTAGTAAAACCTATATATAAACCGGTAGTTGAAAGCACTGGTCAGAATTATCTTGTCATGACAGTTTGAATGAGCACCCATAATAGGTTTTTACAGTAAGAAAAATTGACCCCAGTGATGACTTAACTCTTTCATTCCTGATGATGTCTTAAGTTGCTTTTGTGTATGCTGTAGATTAAGATCAGACTGCACAGAAAATGTAGTCTGATCTTTGATCTACAGCATCCACTAATCGATGCTAGTCTTTGACAAAATTCATCTTTAATAGCAGTGGGAATCTTCTTTTAGACCTCAGAAAAGAGTGGAATTTCTTGGGTTAGTAGGGAAAGAGTTAAATGTTTAAAAAATTCTTTTGCTCATTCTTTGAGTAGAGCGTTTTCTTTAAAAGAATGTTTCATTTATCTGTAAACCAATGGAAAAAAAATCTGAGAAATTGTTTAAGCCTTTAGACACAAGTCTAAGCCTGGTAGTTCAGTTGCATTTATACAGGACTTGAATTCCAGGGGTTGCTGGATTAATTCCCAACTCAGCCAAATCCTTTCTGAGAATTGATTGAGGTCATTGCAACAACATTAATTCTTCACTCACTGCTGAGCAGTGTCTTAACCCTTTACAACACGATCCTGACTTTTGATGACCCTGAAAGAGAAGGCTTTTGAAAACATTGAAAGAAAAGGAGAAAATGCTGGTATCCAGCATTTTCTCCTTTTCCCACAATGTTTTCTACCCTATCAAAGACAAAAATCATAACTTTAGCAACATTCAATTTATCTGCAAATGCTTTCAAATGGGATCAGTCTAGAATTTTGTGGTTTGGTAAAGAGTTAATGATGTTTTTATGGGAAAGCACTCAGTAGCTTAGAAAAGTTGTCATGCAAAATACTGATAAAAGAAACTCAAGGATAGAATTGATGGGTGCACTAACCATTGAGATATAATGGAAATAGTATTGAGAACAATGTAAAACATCAAACAAACAAACTTCTGATATTAGATGAGCAGGGTTTTCCCTTGATTCTCTTATTTGGGGGTCATTTGACTCCCTTCAAATGAGTAAAAGAAGGCAAACATTTAAATTTTGGGGGGTGGGGGGGTCATGTAAAAAAAATTGGAGGTCCACATTCAAAGAAACAAAGGGTTAGGGAAAACCCTCGATGAGGAAACTATGTACCATTCACTTAGCTCTTGAAATCTTAGCTATGGATCCTTTTAATCTATACCACACAATCCCAACTTTTAATGACCCTGGAACAGAAGCCTTTTGAAAACATTGTGGGAAAAGGAGAAAATGCTGGTAACCAGCATTTTCTCCTTTTCCCACAATATTTTCTACCCTTCTCAAAACAAATTTCATTTTCTCAGTCACATTTATTTTGTCATCTGCAAATGCTTTCAATATGGACAAGTCTAAAACTTTGTCGTTTGGAAAAGAGTTAATCTTTACTAGTTGTTTTATGAATTTTCCTTTGTTCTCTTTATATTATAAACAGGGTATGGTGCAGGCAGCTGTTTATATCAAAAAGAAATTGAAGGAAGATGGTATATTAGCAAATGCTTTTCAGAAAGTAAAGGTATGTAATGGCCTTTTATTTTCTATGTTTATTCTAACATCTACATAAACAACTGTAGCTCTTTACCACACAACAAAATTTTAGAATTGTACAAATTGAAAGAATTGGCAGATGACAAAATAAATGTGTCTCAAAGATTAAAATTTGTGTTTGGTGGGTAAAAATATTGTTTGAAAAGGAGAAAATGCTGGTTACCAGCATATTCTCCATTTTCCATAATGTTTTTCAAGAGTCTCTTTTTTTGGAGTCGTTAAACTCGGGATTGTCTGGTAAAGAGTTAATTTGTGTGGTATCCGTAGTTGTGAGGTGGAGTATTGGCCTCGTAACCATAAGGCCCTGAGTTCGATACCCGGGAGCCGTTGTCAACTTTGGGACAGTTCAGTGGCCCACATATTCAGCGCTAGCACTGATGTAGTTCACAGGAAGCAGAATCAAGAGACATTAATATAAGGTGCAATAACTTGTTTCTCAATTGATGTAAAAATAGTACTTTTAAACTAAAGAGTTCATTTGTATGACATCACAAAGCCTTCAATAACCCCATACCAAACAACAAAATGTTAGAATTATATCCAGACTGAGAGCATAATTTATGCAGATAATATAGTAAATGTAACTCAAATCATGGCATTTGTCTCTTAACCCTTTACCATGCAATCCCGACTTTTGACGACCCTTAGAAAGAAAGCTTTTGAAAACATTGTGGGAAAAGGAGAAAATGCTGGTAACCAGCATTTTCTTCTTTTCCCACAATTTTCTCTACCCTTCCCAAATCAAAATTTGCTTTTTTAGTCACATTTATTTTGTCATCTGCAAACACTTTCTATAAGGACTAAGTCTAAAATTTTATTGTTAGGTAAAGTGTTAAGAGCTAGAGACATTGTGAGAAAAGGAGTAAATGCTGTCTTTCCAACAATATTTTCAGCAACATATATATACTTAACCCTTATCCTGCAAAATAAGTTAAATGAAACTTTCAAACCAATAGTAAAAAACCAGAATAATGCTATTTCAAACTCATTTTTCAAGAAAAATATCTCTGTATCAGACAGTGTAGATCCAAGATCAGACTGCATGTTCTCTGCAGTCTGATCTTGATCTACATTGTCTGCAAAGGGTCAGTGAGTAGTGCTTAGCAGCTCAAGGGTTGATACGGGTTATGAAAGCATGGGACTGTTTGATAAAGGGTTAAATTTCATTGACGAACTCTTTACCAAACAATCCTGTATTTTAATGACCCCGACAAACAAAGGTTACGAAAACATTGTGTGAAAAGGAGAAAATGCTAGTTACCAGCATTTTCACCTTTTCTCACAATGTTTTCTATCCCTTTAAAAAATAAATTCCAAAGATTGTGCCAAATTTGAGTTGTTGTCTGCAAATACTTACAATTTAGACCTGTCATTTGGGAAACGGTAAACACAATGCCAAGCAAGTAGATGTTCTGACTTTTCCTGCAGCAGGGGCATTTATATTTGTATGAAATATTGATGATGTCTCACAAGTGATGGAAAAAAATGACATTCAATCTGCAAAAGTTATTGACTGTATTGATTAAATATCTGCCAAGCTCTGTAGCTCAGTCGATAGTATACAGGGCTTTGAATCTGGGTCTGTATTCACCAACCATTCTTAAGAACATTCTTAGTCTTATTCTCAAGAATTTTCCAAAGTTGAAAGTAACCCTACTTCTGATTGGCTAAACCATTTGGTTTAGCCGATGAGAAGTTGTGTTACTTCCAGATTTGGAAAATCTAGGAGAATAAGGCCAAGAACATTCTTGAGAATGGTTTGTGAATACAGACCCAGTTGGTCATTGATTTGAATCCCCAGCTCAAGATTTTTTTCCAAAGGATTGAAGATTCATTTCTATCTCTTCGCTGATAATTTTTGGATAGGTGTACTTACCATTTGATATAAATAGAATAATGTTGAAAATGGGCTTTTCTGTTGAGATGAATTAAGTTGTCACCAAATGTCAAAATTTTAAGCTTGCCAAAATTGAAAATATTTGCAGACAACAAACTGGAATTCAAAAACTGAAACTTGCCTTTGGAAAAGGAGAACATGCTGGCTATCAGCATTTTCACATTTTCCCACAATGTTTACACATGCCTCTACCCTAAAGGTCATTAAAACTCAGAATTATGTGGAAAAAAATGGTTCATTGACAATTGCTGCATAAAGTTTTTATTGTTTTATGAATTGTTTCCTACAATTTTCAATGCAGGAAAGAACGACAGAAAAATACCAGCTGATGCTGGTTGGACATTCCCTTGGTGCTGGAACTGCTGCTATACTAGCTATAATGCTACAGCAAGAATACCATGACCTCCATTGTTACGCATACTCTCCACCAGGTGGATTACTGAGGTAGGGTGCATCAGTGACTTTCGTATAGAAAAAAACAACCTATTAGGGTTTAATTCTGTACCAAATGCAAATGGGAAAGGCATTTTCTCTTTTTACCACAGTGTTTTCAAAAGCTGTCTTCTCTAGGGTCATTGAAACTCAGGATTGTTGGGTAAAGAGTTAAGCAACTTTGAAGATTGGCTGGCAAAATTTCACTTTTCTCTTGCCAAAAGGGAACTAATGATTCCAGGATTGGCACCCACCCCACTTGTCTTAGTATTGTATAACTCCTTACCATACAATCACAAGTTCTAAATATCTCTCTTTCTCTCTCTTTCTCTCTCTCCATTCTGTTAGTTACCAGAAGGGTAGGTAACCTTTGATATTCTTGAGACATTTGTACCCCTTTTTAGACTTGGAGTTTCCGCTGAGAGAGTATCTAAAGCCTTGCGTTGGTAGTTGTTAATCCCCATGTAGTGGCTGTTTTTTTCTTTTCTTATAGTTATGAGTGTGTTGAGGAGACCAAATCCTATATTACCTCAGTCGTTGTGGGCAAAGATGTGGTTCCAAGGTAAATATTCCATTCATTGTGTGTTCTTTGTATGGTTTTAAGGCTGCTTTCAACATTGTTTCAGTTACATTTTTGTGGCAAGTGCACCAACCAATGCTTTCCTGGAGTTTCTTTTACCATTGCTTTGTGTAATATTCTTCCCAGGCCACTGGCTGCTTTCCAACATAACCATCGTCAAAGCAATACTCAGCAGTGCAAGAGGAATGAACACTTATGCAATAACATTATCAATTCTGGGAAAGAAATTTGCCTAGATGGGGATTTGAATCAGCATTCTCCTGGTTTCAAGTCTTGTACACTACAGACTGCACTGTGTGGCTCAGCAGCCAGGTGTGCAATGCACTGTAGTTGCCTAGAGGTTAGAGTTCTAGCTTCTAAAAGGTTTTCCTTCAGAAGTTCCTAGCATTAATTTTTTAGCTCACCTGAGCACGAAGTGCTCAGGATGAGCTATTGTGATCACTCACCGTCCGTCGGCGTCCGTTGTCCGTCCGTCTGTGCGTCAGTCCATCCGTCCGTCCGTTCACATTTTTAGCTCCACTGGCCAAAGGCCAGCGGGCTTATGTCATGGCCCGGTGTCCGTCGTGCGTCCGTCCGGTCGTCCGTCCGTCCGTCCTTCCATCCGTGCGTTAACTTTTATTTCAAACATCTTCTTCTCTGAAACTACCCATCCGATTTTCACGAAACTTCACAGAAATGATCCTGACATGGTCCTCTTCAGAATTTCTTGAAAGAATTTGATTCCTTCAAAAACTCTGGTTGCCATGGCAACAAAACTGAAAAATATTGGAAATCTTTAAAAATCTTCTTGTCTGAAACCATAAGGCATAGGGCTACCAAATTTGGCATGTAGCTTTATGTAGTAGACCTCTATCAAGTTTCTTCAAATTATAGCCCTGGGGTCAAAATTGGCTCTGCCCCAGGGGTCACAAGTTTTACATAGGCTTATATAGAGAAAACTTTAAAAATCTTCTTGTCTGAAACCATAAGGCATAGGGCTACCAAATTTGGCATGTAGCTTTATGTAGTAGACCTCTATCATGTTTCTTGAAATTATAGCCCTGGGGTCAAAATTGGCTCTTCCCCAGGGGTCACAAGTTTTACATAGGCTTACATAGAGAAAACTTCAAAAATCTTCTTGTCTGAAACCATAAGGCATAGGGCTACCAAATTTGGCATGTAGCTTTATGTAGTAGACCTCTATCATGTTTCTTGAAATTATAGCCCTGGGGTCAAAATTGGCTCTTCCCCAGGGGTCACAAGTTTTATACATAGGCTTATATAGAGAAAACTTCAAATATCTTCTTGTCTGAAACCATAAGGCCTAGAGCTACCAAATTTGGCATTTAGCTTGATCTAGTTGGAGTCTACCAAAAGTGCCCAAAGTATAGTCCTGGGGTCAATTTGGCCTCATACTTGGAGGGGGGGGGTTCACAAGATTTACATAGGCTTACATAGGGAAAACTTTTAAATCTTGGTGTACATAGCCATAAGGCTTAGGCTACCAAATTTTGCATATAATTATAGCATTATTTAGTGGACAGTTACAAAGAGGACCCAAGTTACAGCTCTAGGATCAAGTTTGGCCCTGCACCAGGGATCACAAGTTTTACATGGGTTTATGGAGTGAAAAGTTCAGAAACCATCTTGTTACCAGCCATAAGGCCAAGAACTCCCACATTTGGCATGTTATTCTTCTAATACAGTATTCCCCATTTAGTCAGACTGTAGCCATGAGGTCAAAGTTTTATAAGGGCTTATATAGTGAAGACTTTTCTTCGTGGTTTATATTTATAAGCCAGTGGAGCGATACAGGGCCATCATGGCCCTCTTGTTTTGTTTACACTCTAGCATCTACAAATATTAACCAATCAGCACCAAACTTGGTCAAAATATATATGACCATAAGATCTCGGATGAGTTAGATTATGGGTGTAATCGGACCAGAACAACTGGAGTTATTTGTCCTTGAATTAGAAAAATTGCTATATTTGACTTTGTTTACACTCTAGCATCTACAAATATAGCATCTACAAATATTAACCAATCAGCACCAAACTTGGTCAAAATGTATATGACCATAAGATCTGGGATGAGTTCGATTATGGGTTTAATCGGACCAGAACGACTGGAGTTATTTGCCCTTGAATTAGAAAAATTGCTATATTTGACTTTGTTTACACTCTAGCATCTACAAATATTAACCAATCGGCACTAAACTTGGTCAAAATATATATGACCATAAGATCTTGAATGAGTTCAATTATGTGTCTAATCGGACCAGAACGACTGGAGTTATTTGCCCTGGAATTAAAAAATTGCTCCATTTGACTTTGTTTACACTCTAGCATCTACAAATTTAAACCGATCAGCACCAAACTTAGTCAATATTATATATGACCGTAAGATCTCGAATGAGTTTGATTGTAGGTCTAATAGGACCAGTTATTGCTGTGTCATGGAAAAAGGGGGCTTGACGTATATTTTCATTGTGGACCAATATCTCTTTAACTACAGGACAAAATGTCATGAAACTTCATCTTTTTATTGTTTATTGCAAGCCACAGACAACAGTTATTTGTTTTTATTTCATGAAACGCCATGTCATGAAAAAAGGGGGCTAAATGTTTAATTTCGTCATTGACCAATGACCATCTGTTTGTCCATCTTTCGGGGTCCTGCGTGGCTCAGTGGTAGAGTGTGGGACTCGTAACCTAGAGGCCCCGGGTTCAAGCCCTACCTGATCCACTGGGTTTTTCGTGGGAGTGTCCTTGGGCAAGACACTTCAGAGCCCTGGCCTAGTACTGGTAAAACCCAGGAAATACATGAATTTGTGAGCTGTCGCCGTGATATGACTGAAATAATGTTGAAAGCGGCGTAAAACACCGTTCAATCAATCAATCAATTGTCCATCTTTCAGGACAGATATCTTCTAAAATCCTTGACAAAAACTAATAGAAATTCATACAGGTGTTCCTAATGATGTCCGCTGATATTTATTGTTTTTTTTTTTTTTTTTTCCTTTTTGATATCAAATACTGTCTCATAGGAAAAAGGGGCTTCATGTATATTTCTGTTAAGGATCAATATACATGTATCTTCAACTCAAAATCCTGGACAAAAATTTGTGAAACTTCATTCGTGTGTTCCTTATGATAGTCCGCCAGTATCATTAGTTTAGCTTTTTTGATTAAATGTCGCGTCATGGAAAAAGCGGGCTTCACATATATTTTCATTATGGATTAATTTCTCTTTAACTACAGGACAAAATGTTATGAAACTTCATCTTTATGTCGTTTATCACAAGCCACAGACAATAGTTAGGCCTATATGTTAGCTCACCTGAGCACGAAGTGCTGGGTGAGGTATTGTGATTCGTCGTTGTCCAGCGTCCGTCTTTCCACAATTCCTTTAAACATCTTCTCCTCCTAAACCAATCATGTTGAAACTTGACAGGCATATTCCTTGGGTGAAGTTCTACCAAAGTTGTTAAAAGAATTGAATTAACCCTTTAACTCCAGGGGTCACAATTTTGGGCAAAATTGTATATAGAGCAAACTTTAAAAATGTTTTTGTCAGAAACTAGAAGGCCTAGAGCTTTGATATTTGGTATGTGGCATTTCCTTGTGGACTTCTACCAATTTTGTTCAGATGATGCCCCTGGGTCAAAACAGGACATAAAGGTATACAGAATGAACTTTAAAAGTCTTGTCCTACTTAACCCTTTACCACACAGTCCCAAGTTTTAACGCCTGTGAGAAATAAGGCTCTTGAAAATATTGTGGGGAAAAAGAGGAAATACTTGTAACCAGCATGTTTTCCTTTTTCCACAATGTTTTCCACCCAACCAAAATCAAATTTAAATTTTTGAGTCACATTTATTTTGTTGTCAGCAAATGGTTTGAATTTGGACAAGTCTTAGCCCTTTAAGTGCCTTTCACTACTATAGTTGCCTTTGTGTCTAGTGTAGATCAAGATCAGACTGCACGAAATGTGCAGTCCGATCATTGATCTATACTGTCTGCTTTGTTGAAACACTGCAGACAAAAGGCACCCACGCAGTTGTTATCATCTTGGACTCATTCTGGAATGAAAATGGCCTTTGGGTTTAAGGATTAAATTTTGTTGTTTGTTAATGATTTGAGCCAAGCCTGTTAGCTCATTACCTACAGGGCTAGCTATGCAGGGATGTCAAGTTTAAATCTCAGTTGGGCCAAGCACTCGGGTAATCAGCATTTTTTTAACTTTTTCCACAATGTTCTCTACCCATCCCAGATCTAAGTTCATTTTTTGAGACAAATTTATTTTGTTGTCTGCAAATGCTTTGAATTATAGACCAGTCTAAAATTTTTGTTAGGTAAAGAGATAAAGATAGACCAAGTAATATGCATTTCAAGACTGTGTTGTAGGAAATACTATCTTGCAGAATATAAGGCATATATATCCAAGATCCAACTGCAGTCTGATCTTTATCTACACTGTCTGATAAAACATCCTGTCTTGCATACCCCAAGCCTTGGTTCCCACCTGATCATTTTTTCCTTTTATCTATTCAGGATGGATGGATGCAGTTTAAATTTGACATGAAGCGCCCTTTTTCCATGACACAGCAATAAATTTCAAAACCCTGACAATATGTGCTAGGTCACTTGATGTGTGAAAATTTCATTCAAATCTGTTGAGATATGTCCAGTAATCAAAGATATATTGGTGAAAAATGAAATATAACATGAAGACCCCTTTTTCCATGATGCAGCTATAAATTGCAGAACCTTGACAATATGTGCTAGGTCACATGATGAGAAACATTCTGTGAAAACTTTTGAAAACATTGTGGGAAAAGGAGAAAATGCTGGTAACCAGCATTTTCTCCTTTTTTCCACAAAGTTTTCTACCCTATCAAAGAAATATTGTGTCACTTGAGCCAATATGAAAATGTTGTCTGCAAATGCTTTCAATTTGGACAGATCTACAATTTTGCCGTGTGGTAAAGGGTTAAAGGCTTTGACAGCATTTTTCTCTCTGGCTGTTAGGATGTATCTTTGAACATTGTGTTCATTGTATTTTGAGTTCATTTTTGTTCATTCATTTAACTCTGTAGTACAGATTTTATCTTGTAAATCTTAGAAGTCATTATAATTTTTGGGCATATACTCCACCATGAATTGAAGTACCATTTGAAAGATCTGTTCAGGTAGGGCCAAGGTCAGTGTCACATTTGAAGGTCAAATTTTTGTAAGCTGGACGCATTGAAAGGTTGGTGCAAGACTATTGCAAGTGTAAATACATTGTTTATGTGTTTACAATAGCAATTACCCATGAACATGTCCCTGGACAACCACTGTAGTTGTTGGTGTATTTAACAACATTATAATACTAACTTGTATAGAAAGTCTTGAATCGGCAAACATTCTCTACTAAGTTTGTTCAAATCAGGCAACTTTTTGCCACACACCAAAAGGCCTAGGGCTTTGTTATTATTCCTTCAAAACTCTGTTCTGGAGGTATATAGGAGTCGGCTTGTCGGTCCATCCATCCGTCCATCCATCAGTCTTTCTGTAGCATTTTCTTGTCAGAGCTAGTTCTCAACAACTACAGGACAGATTTCATTCAAATTTTAGAGAGACTCGGTGCCAAGCAAGAATGTGCATATTATATTTTGGTGATGGTTCATTGAATTTTTACAAAGTTATTTTCCTTTGATGAAATTTCTTGTTCTCCCTATTTTTCAACAACTATTGGACAAATATCATTCAAACTTCTCACAAATATTTATATAACCGGGTTTGGTTAAGAAAGATTATCTTCTTGTCTAAACCAAGAAGACCTAGAGCTTTGACCTTGCGCTACGATATTTGGTATTTATCTTCATTGTAGACCTTTACTGCTTGGTTAGACATGCAGCTTACCTGCAAAAGAAAAATCAAGAAGAAATAATTTACAAAAGCGACTGTAAGACTCAAACCTGAAAAGTGGATTGGTAGGCACACTTATCAACCCTTATTTAAAGGCCCTTTCACGACTATAGTTGCCTTTGCTGCCAGTGTAGATCATGATCAGTTTGCATGGTACATGCAGTCTGATCACTGATCAACACTGTCTGCATTGTTGAAATGCTGTAGACAACAACATCCACAGTTATTTTTACAGTTACTTTTGTCATATTTCTTGAATGAATACCGCTATATCTGTCAGGTTTTTTTGGCACTCTGAGGGTCAACTCTGATACAGGAGGAATGTAACTAAATGCTTTTTGTTGCATGTAGTAGATCTAGTCTAATCTTAATTTTTAATTGCCATGAAAGCAGCAATAGTCATGAAAGGGCTTTTTAAAAAAATATTTAAAGCACTTGAGTTCACAAAATAGACCTTTTCAATGAATTTGAAAAAAAGCCAAAACATTGCAGTTACATGGTTGTTTTGACTGGAAGAATGTTACATTATAAAGAAGGGCGACATTGTAGATCCAAGATCAGACTGCACATTCTGTGCAGTCTGATTTTGACCTACAGTGTCTTCAAAAGCAACTAAATTTGGGTTTAGCACTTTAACCCTTCACCAATCCCAAGTTTTAACAACCCTGAAAAGGAAGGCTTTTGAAAACATTGTAGGAAAAGGAGAAAATGGTGGTAACAAGCATATTACCTTCTTTTCTCACAGTGTTTTCAACCCTTCTCAAAACAAATTTCAATTTTTGAATCACATTTGATATATCATCTGTAAATGCTTTCAATTTTTGGACAAGTCTAAGATTTTGTTGTTTGGTAAACAGTTAAGGGTTAAGTGTCTATCTCTTGGGTGTTTCATGTCATCATTGCAGGATTGGTTTGCCACAAATGGAGCTGCTCAGAACTGATCTCATTAACATTATCAAGAAAAGTACAAATCCAAAGGTAACTTTGTACCATCTACCTCTTTTTAGCACCAAATATAATATAAGCTTGACCTTGTTTGACAGCTGAAGATAGAATACAATTGAACTCAGAAGAATTTCATCTTAAGCTTTACTTCACAAGTGGACGGTATAGATTCAAGATCAGACTGCATGTTCTGTGCAGTGATCTTGATCTGTACTGTCAACAAAAGACCAGTTTTTTGCCTGTTGTGCTAAAAGGATTAAATACTGTTTTAAACCCTTTACCACACAATCCCAACTTTTGACAACCCTGAAAGAGAATGTGTTTGAAAACATTGTCTGAAATGGAGAAAATACTGGTAACCAGCATTTTCTCCTTTTTCCCACAATATTTTCTTTTCCTGCAAAGACAATTTCTTCATTTTGATCCACATCCAATTTGTTGTCTGCAAATGCTTTGGATTTGGACAAATCAACAATTTCGTTGTGTGGTAAAGCGTTAAACTACATATACTTGAAGAGCATTCTTAGTTACATCAAGGCTTCATTTGTTACCTGAAATTTAGCACTACTAGCTAGGTTTGGCTTCTTCAATGATCCAGATCCAAAGATACTCTTAGTAGACCAGGGCTAGCAGTAAGGTTTGGTGAAAGACCATGGTGCAGTGGTAGAGTCTCGACCCCTTTCATCATAGCTTCTTGGTTCAAATCCATTTGGTATTTGATGCAATTAGACATACTATAATCGATAAATTTGAATCTTTACCAGACAACAAGTTCTAGAGTTATCTGACTTGAAAACAATTTCTGAAAACAAATTGAATGTAGCTCAGATGATGGGATTTGCCTTTTAATGGGAAGAAAAATTAAGGTAAAAGTGAAAAATGATGATTTTCTGTAACCCTTTACCTCACAATCTCCAGTTTTAATGACCCAGACTGAAAAGGGCTTTTGAAAATACTGTGGGAAAAGAAAATGCTGGTAACCAGCATCTTTTCCTTTTCCCAAAATGTTTTCCACCAGCATAAAGACAGAAATAATCTTTTAAGTTACATGAAATTTGTTGTCTTCAAATGCTTTCAAGACGAATCTAAAATTTTGTTGTGTAGGAAAGAGTTAATATTATTTCTACAGTGGCAGATAATCACAAAAGCATTGTGTTGTGGCACTGGCTCTGCCTCAAAGATGACATATGAAGACGTCAGAGAAGATGTTGAGAGAAATGTCACAGCACATCCATCTGATGAGCAAATTGGGCTGACTGCACACAAACCTATGTACCCTCCTGGCCGGATTATACTGGTTGTCAGAAATCATCCACAGAAGAAAAAGTATGACATGTTTTACATGTGCCATAAAACTTCTTTAAATTTGATTTATTTAAAAGCATTTTAAATGCCTCATTCAATGTTATTTCAGTCAAAAAATGTTAACAGCTCACTCATTAATGTGTTTCCTGGGTCTCACCATGTCTGTTTTGTCACAGGGAAAGGAGGAAATGCTGGTAACCATTTTAGGGCTAAAGTAGAGGTCAAGGTCACTGTTATTAAAAATTTAGGAAAAAACAAAACTGAAATTACGCTACAAGTCTGTGAACATCTCATGGTAATGGATCTTGATACTTTAAAAACTTGTTACAACTCGGCTGATTCCCTAACAGCATCTAACCTCATCCATATCAAGGAGGTTGTCATATTGATAAATGATAAAATTTGTCTGTAATAATGTAGAAAACATTGTGGGAAAAGGAGAAAATGCTTGTTACCTGCACTTTCTCCTTTTCACACAATGTTTTCAAAAGCTTTCTTTTTTTTTTCCTCTTGTTCTTTAATCCTTTACCACACAATCCTGAGTTTTAACGACCCTGAAAAAGAAAGCTTTTGAAAACATTGCGGAAAAAGGAGAAAATGCTGGTAACCAGCATTTCCTCCTTTTTCCCCACAATGTTTTCTATTCTATCAAAGACAGATTCCATCATTTGAGCCACATTGAATTTGTCGTCTGCAAATGCTTTCAGTTTGGACCCACCTGAAATTTTTTCGTGTGGTAAAGAGTCAATTTGCTCAGTACAGGGTTAATATCTTTGTTATAGGTCCTGCTGTGGGGAAGTGGAACCAGTGTATCAAGCAATATGGGCGGACAACTCTGACTTCCAGGAGGTGCTGATTTCACCAACTATGGTGAACGACCACATGCCTGACAATGTACTCGATGCTTTAGAAAAGGTATTAGAGTTTGACTTTTTTCTCTCAGTGGAAATAATGATAAATATTAAAGATACATCCTTACAGCCAGAGCGAAAAAATGCTTTTAAAATTTGTTGGACTGTAGAATGGTTCAGAATGCAGTCAGTGGTGTAAACATAGATAGATTACTGGTATTTTAGTATGTGTATACAGTGTAAGGGATAAATACATATATCAGAAATCCTTGATTTAAAACAGGAAACGTCACAACTGTGATTTCTTAGGTGGCCTCCAGAAAATGAGATGCATTTTCTATCCGCATAATCTATGCAACCTTGCAAGTGTCAGGGCAACATTTGGCATGAAGATACAAGAATGATTATAGTTTGATAAAATAAAGATGAAATGGGTTAATAACTGACTGAAAACGAGTATAGATGTATCTTTAAATTAATGTATCTCAAGGAAGAGACTTGAGAAAAAAAATAACCAATTTTTTTTAATTCCAATGTCTTTAGCTCACCTGAGCATAAAGTGCTCATGGTGAGCTATTGTGATCGTGCTGTGTCCGTCGTGCTGTGTCTGTCGTGCGTCGTCCGTCGGCAACTTTTTACCTTGTGTATGCTCTAGAGACCACATTTTCAGTCTGATCCTCATGAAACTTGGTCAGAATGTTTGTCTTGATAAATTCTCGGACGAGTTCGAAATTGGGTCATGTGGGGTCAAAACCTAGGTCACAAGGTCAAATCTTAGAAAAACCTTGTGTACGCTCTAGAGGCCACATTTTCAGTCCAATCCTCATGAAAATTTGTCAGAATGTTTGTCTTGATAAAATCTCGGACAAGACTGAAATTGGGTCATGTGGGGTCAAAAATTAGGTCACTAGGTCAAATCTTAGAAAAACCTTGTGTGCGCTGTAGAGGCCACATTTTCAAGCAGATACTTGTGTAATTTGGTCAGAATGTTTGTCTTGATAAAATCTGGGAAGAGTTTGAAATTTGGTCATGTGGGTCCAAAACTAGGTCACTAGGTCAGATCTTAGAAAAACCTTGTGTGCGCTCAATAGGCCACATTTTCAGTCCCATACTAATGAAACTAAGTCAGAATCTTTGTCTTGATGATATCTTGGAAGAGTTTGAAACTGGGTCACCTCAGTTCAAAAACTAGGTCACCAGGTCCAATCTTAGGAAAACCTTATGTGCGCTCTAGAGGATACATTTTCAGTCTGATACACATGAAACTTAGTCAGAATGTTTGTCTTGATAAAAACTCGGATGAGTTTGAAATTGGGTCATGTGGGGTCAGAAACTAGGTCACTAGGTCAAATTAAAGAAATACCTTGTGGGCATTCTAGAAGCCACATTTTTCGCTCAATTGACTTGAAAATTGGTCAGAATGTTTGTCTTAATTAAATCTCGGATGAGTTTGAAATTGGGTCACCTGGGGTCATAAACTAGGTCACTAGGTTGAATCGAAGAAATACCATGTGGACATTCTAGAGGCCACATTGTTTGCTTAATTGACTTGAAAATTGGTCAGAAAGTGTGTCTTAATTAAATCTTGGACAAGTTGGGGTCATAAACTAGGTCACTAAGTCAAATTAAAGAAATACCTTGTGGGCACTCTGGAGGCCACATTTATTGCTCAACTGACCCGAAAATCGGTCAGAATGTTTGTCTTGATGAAATCTTGGATAACTTGAAAATTGGGTCACCTGGGGACATAATCTAAGTCACTAGGTCAAATTACAGAAATACCTTGTGGGCAGTCTAGAGGCCACATTTATTGCTCAATTGTCTTTAAAATTGGTCAGAATCTTTGTCTAAATAAAATCTCGGATGAGTTTGAATTTGGGATACCTTGGGTCATAAACTAGGTCACAAGGTCAAATTAAACAAATACCTTGTGGGCACTTTAGAGGCCACATTTATTGCTGAATTGACTTAAAAATTAGTCAGAATGTTTTTCTTGATGAAATTTCAGATGAGTTTGAATTTTGGTCACCTTGGGTCATAAACTAGGTCACTAGGTCAACTAAAAGAAATTTTTTGTAGGCACTCTAGAGGCTACAATTCTTACTCAATTGACCTGAAAATTGATCAGCATGTTTGTCTTGATAAAATCTTGGATGAGTTCAAAATTGGGTCACATAGGGTCATAAACTAGGTCACTAGGTCAGATTTAAAGAAATCTTGTGGACACTGTAGTGGCCACAATTCTTGCTCAATTGCCCTGAAAATTGGTCAGCGTTTTTGTCTTGATAATATCTCGGATGAGTTTGAAATATGGCCACATAGGGTCATAAACTAGGTCACAAGGTCAAATTGAAGAAATACATTTTGGACACTCCGGAGGCCACATTTTCAGCTCAATTGACCTGACAATTGTCTTAACAATATGTCAGATGAGTTTTAAATTGGGTCATCATTACCTTGGAGTGAAATTTCGCCTATTGACTCAGGTGAGCGATCCAGGGCCATTTTTCTCGTGTTGTTGGTTTTTTTTTTGTTTTATTATATAATATTAGCTATTATAGGACTGAACCAAAATTTAATTGCTTATGTCATCAGTGTGGGTGAAGAAGAAGCCTTTTGAAAACATTGTGAGGAAAGGAGAAAATGATGGTAACTGGCATTTTCTGCTTTTTCAACAACATTTACTACCCTCACATAAAACAATACTCATAATTTGGGTGGCATGTAATTTGTCATCTGCAAATGCTTTCAATTCGGATAAGTCTAAAATTTTGTTGTTTGGTAAAGAGTTTAGATTCTAAACAGCTGATGGGCACCATGTAACATCATTCTGTCTCTATCCTTTATGACAGACTATTTTTTTCTGTTTACTTTTGTACATTTTGTATTTATTATCAATTACATTAACTCTTTACCACACAATACCGAGTTTTAACAACCCTGAGCAAGAGGCCTTTTGAAAACATTGTGGGAAAAGGAGAAAATGCTGGTAACCAGCATTTTCTCCTTTTCCCACAATGTTTTCTATCCTTCCCTAAGCAAATTTCAATTTTTGGGTGACATTTATTTTGTCGTCTACAAATGCTTTCAATTTGGACTAGTCTAAATTTTTGTAGTTTGGTAACGAGTAAAGAGATTAGTATTTTGATACTAATATTTTTTACATTGCTTGTGGAACAAGTTTCACATATTCTAAAAATCATTGAAGGTGATTTCTTCCTGGAAACCGAAATTTTTCTTTTCAACTCTCTCTCTACTGCACAATCCCAAGTTTTAACGACCCTGAAAGAGGTCTTTTAAAACATTGTGGGAAAAGGAGAAAATTGTGGTAACCAGCATTTTCCCACAAAGTTCTCTCCCCTATCATAGACAGAAATTATCCTTTGAGCTACATTTAAAATTTGTGGTCTGTTAGTGCTGTTGATTTGGTCCAATCCAGAATTTTGTAATTTAGTAAAGAGTGATGAAGTTGAACCGGGTCCATGTTAACCCTTTACCAAACAGTCCCAAATTTTAATAACCCTGAAGAACTAGGCTTTTGAAAAAATTTGGGTAAATGGAGAAAATGCTTGTAAAAACTATTTTATCCTTTTTAATACATTGTTTTTCACCCTGTCTTGTACAAGTCCCGATTATTTTTAACAATTTTATATTTACAAATGCTTTCAATTTGGACCAGTCTAAAATTTGTCAGCTGGTAATGAGTTTACCAACCACTTCTAATAGCATTCTTTATCTCATTCTCAAAAATGTTGGAAATTCTGAAGTAAAACCACCTCTGATAGGCTAAACCAAATGGCTTAGCAGATCAGAGGTTGTGTTGCCTCCAACTCTAAAATAATTGTAAGAATTCAACTTAGAATACATTTCAATGCTCTTTACTTAACAATTAATTGCAGAATTGTAGTATTTATGTTTTTTTCTTTTTTTTTACCTTTTATAGGTCAGAGGTAATTCTTGAGATTTGAATTATTCTCTTGAAAATCTTGCTTATATAGCACGGCAGCATGAAAATTCAATGCATATTAACCTCTAAATCTGCCTACTGACAACTCTAGTAGCTTTGGCAGACAATGCCTATAAAGATCAGGGTGCACAAAATGTGTAGTCTAATTTTGGTCCCTTACTGTCTGAGGTTCTCTGGGATATTTAGATTAAAAGCAGTTACATTGCAACATTTTTCTCCAGTCCTGTCGAACAACCCAGGAAGCATAATCAGTACATATCATACTACGGTTGCAGTATGACTGAAATACTGTATACCTCTTTATTTTACATCAGTAGTAAAATAATCCTAAAAGTCCTGAGTTTTAATGATCCTAAGAAAGAAGGCTTTTGAAAATATTGTGGGAAAAGGAGAAAATGCTGGTAACTAGCATTCTTTCCTTTTCCCACAATGTTTTCTGCCCTACTAAATAGAAATTTCAATTATTTAGTCACATTAATTTTATTTTCTGCAGTCGCTTTCAATGACAATCACTTCAAAATTCTGTCATCTGGTAGAGGGTGAAGTACTTCCAACCTACATCAATCACCCTTGACAAAATGCTTTCCGAGAAAAAAACAGCACCTGCCCTGTCGTGTAGTTTCAAAGACTGAAAGACTGACCCCAACTCATCAGGGGATTCGAGTCCAGAACCTTGGATTTAAGAGGCTGGTGTGCTAACCCTTAACTCTTTACCACACAATCCCAACTTTTAACGACCCTGAGAATAAAAGCTTTGGAAAACACTGTGGGAAAAGGAGAAAATGCTTGTAACCAGCATTTTCTCCTTTTACCACAATGTTTTCTGCCCTTTCCAAAAAAAAAGTCAACTTTTGAGTCACATTTATTTTGTCATCTGCATGTGCTTTCAATTTGGAATAGTCTAAAATTTTGTCGTTTGGTAAGAGTTAATATGACATACTGTTGAACACAATTTAAATTTTCCAGTCCATTTATTTTGTACTTCTGGAATTTCTCTTAACTCTATCAGTTGACAAATGTTTACACTTGTCCATTTTGAGAAGCATTTGCAGATTACAGATCAAATGTGGTGCAAATAATGGGATTTGTCTATGGAAATGTAGAAGGCATTGTGGGAAATGGAAAAAATTCTGGTTACCAGCATTTTTTTTTCTTTTCCCACAATTTTTTCAAACGGTTATTTATCCAGGGTTGTTTAAAGATGGGATTGTTTGGTAAACAGTCAAAATGCAGGTTTTGCACTAACTAATCTAGTGTTGGAATAGCCAGCTGTTTTCTGGTATTACTCTTAACTGTTTTACTGTTCTGCACATTAACCCTTTACCACACAATCCCGACTTTTAATGACCCTGAGAAAGAAGCCTTTTGAAAACATTGTGGGAAAAGGAGAAAATGCTGGTAACCAGCATTTTCTCCTTTTCCCACAATGTTTTCTACCCTATCCAATACATAAATCACTGTTTAAGCTACATGTAATTTGTTGTCTGCAAATGCTTTCAATTTGGTCCAGTCTAAAATTTTGTCATTTTGTAAAGGGTTAAGTGTTTTAATAACTTATCTGTATATGTGAGCCATGTTCAGGTAAAAAGGGGTTTAATACATCTCTGTGATGCATTATACCAAGTAAGTCATCACATAATTATGGATCCATACAATTAACCCTTTCCCAAACAAGCCCTGGTTTTCACGTATCTACAGGACAAGTCTTTTGAAAACACTGTGGAAAAAGGAGAAATTGCTCGTAACAAGCAATTTCTCCTTTTCCCACAGTGTTTTCTACCCTTTTTGAGAACTTTCTGCCATTTTCATCAAATTTAAAATTGTCGTCTGCAAGCTCTTTCAATTTGGACCAGTCTAGAATTTATCGTTTGGGAAAGGGTTAATTTTTTTTCTAACAACTGACTGGATCTGGAGGTAGTATTGTCCTTTGACGTGTGGAAAACGCAGACCAATAGCAAAAAATTCAACAAATGTCAGCCTGCATAGAATGAGATGGCTGACATGGGTAGATACTTTTTGCAGATGTATTAACCCTTTGTCACATGTTAAAATTTCAGACTTGTCCAAAATGAAAGCCTTTTGCAGACAAAAAAATTAATATGACCTGAAAATAAAATTTGCTTTTTTGTAGGGTAGTAAACATTGTGGGAAAAGGAGAGAAAATGCTGGTTACCAGCATTTTTTTGTTTTCTAAAAATGTTAGATTTTGCTATAATTACGCTTTTTGGCTATGAAAGGTAGAAAACAATGGGAAAAGGAGAAAATGCTGGTTACCAGCATTTTCTTCTTTTCCCACAATATTTACAAAATTAATGCTTTCTTTATCAGGGTCATTAAAAGTCCGCATTTTGTGGTAAAGGGTTAAGAAACCACCTGCTGTAAGAAACAACTTTCCATACTAACCTTTTGTGGTCTCCTAATACAGGTTTGGCTGTATTGTGTAGCCTTTTGTACAATTATACTAGTTATCAAACTTACAAAATAACTAACAACAGTTACTATTTCAAGATACTTAGTATTATTGTGACAAACTAATCTATAATAGTCATTAATATTGCTGTGTCTGTTCTTATAGCACAAATGTTCATTTGCATGTTTAACCCTTTACCACACAATCCCAGCTTTTAGCAACCCTAAGAAAGGGCCTTTTGAAAAAATTGTAGGAAAAGGAGAAAATGTTGGTAACCAGCATTATCTCCTTTTCCCACAATGTTTTCTACCCTTCAAAAAGCATCTTTCAGTTTTTTTAGTCACATGTATTTTGTCGTCTGCAATTGCTTTCAACTTGGACTAGTCTAAAATTTTGTCATTTGGTAAAGAGTTAAGATTGCGATTTGATTCTTACAGTTTTGGACCAAAAAGCCTCTAAAATAGTTTTCATGTCTCTAAACATCCCACGGTGTCAGTTGGGAACATTGGTATATTAATTTATGACATAGCTTACCCATATTTTCATTGTAATACTGTAAATCTTACGATACATTTATGTTATAAAAAGAATGATCTTTTATTTGGCTTTTGAGGTAAAATTTTATCAAAACTTGACAACAAAAAGGTTATGAAGCTTATCAAAAGCTTAATAACATTTTTTCTATACTGCTTTAATAAACTCGTATCTCAAATGCCAGCTCATGCTGGATCCTACATGTATCCGATATATATATATATGTATCTGGAGTGCTATGGTATACTAAACAGAAAAAGAAATGTAGGGTAGACATTTTGAGCGATAACTATTGAACCGCTCAAAGTAATGAAAATCGGCCAACATGTCATCAGATTAAATTAAAAAATTTTGGCCATTTGTTGAAAAATGTTTTGTGTAGCATTAAACGAAAATAATGAATCAAAGAATTTAACACTTACAATTTTAGTGTCTAAAATGTTTACCCTGCATTTCCTTTTCGATTTAGTCTAAATAGAAAATATTTGTTTGCATTTCCTATGCTTCCATACTGGATAAGCCCTTGTCTTTACAACCTTGATTAAAAAAGCTTTTGAAAGCATTGTGAGAAAAGAAAAAAAAATGCTGGTAACCAGCATTTTCTCCTTATCCCACAATGTTTTCTGCTCTTTCAGAAACAATCCCATCGTAAAATTCTGTTGTCTGGTATTAAACATTAAGTTTAATTGCTGTACTCTGAGAACTGCTTTTTCTGCAGAATGTGGTGGTCGGGGAAATGTGTACATTTTTGTTCTTCAACTCTATTTAGATAGAAAGAGGGAATGATTTAAAGTCTTACGAGGTCCTGATTGACCTGAATGGAAAACTTCCCTCATCAGTGGATAGGTCTGCATTACTCTAAGTGTACAAATATGGTTTGAACTGTAGATCAATCCTCTCTCTTATTTTTTGGTATACTTGTAAAGATCTGGGGTTCATTTTATCAACTGTAATATGAAAGTCTTTACCTTAAAATTCATCCTGCCGTTCTTGTACACCAATACTTTGATTTGAGTGTTCTACTAAAGATGTTGCATGGTAAACAAGTTGAATTATCTGTCCGATATGCAATTCTTATACATGGTCAACAGTATGCCCATGATAAAAAAAATAGCAGCGTTTTGACAATCATATTTCAAAAATAAGCATGTGACCATTTATAAAAAACATCCCTGGTTGTATAATTAGAATTTGACACCAATAAAGATAGCTCTCTTTGAATGTACTGTCTAAGATGGCACTTGTGACATGTAACATCTGAGCTGCACTCTGGCCAAAAGGGTATTTTTTATGATCTCTGTGATGCATTATACCAAACAAGTCATCACTTAATTATGGATCCATAAAATCCATTTTGCCTAACAACTGTTTTGTCTCAGTCTGGAGGTAGAAAGGTCCTTTGACATGCAGAAAATTTAACAATAGCAAACAGCCTGCATCTTGTGCAGGCTGACCTTAGTTGATGCTTTTTGCAAATGCATTAAACCCCGTTTTAACCCTTTACTGCACAATGCCGCCGTTTGACGACCCTGGAAAAGAAGCCTTTTGAAAACATTGTGAGGAAAGGAGAAAATGCTTGTAACCAGCATTTTCTTCTTTTCCCACAATGTTTTCTACCCTATCAAAGGAAAATTGAACCATTTGAGCCATATTGAAATTGTCATCTGCAAATGCTTTCAATTTGGACAAGGCTAAAATTTTGTCGTCTGGTAAAGAGTTAATTGAGCACGGCTAGTTTATAAAGATTGAACCAACTCATGTTGTGCTCTAATATTTTCCAGGTTTTAGTGAATGTAGCTCCCCCCAAACCAACTCGCCTGTTGACAGAGTCTGAGAGAAAAGCACTGCTGAATCATGACACATCACCAGAAACACCTGAGTCCCCCATATCCCAAAAACATTTAATTATTGAAAGTAATAGTCAACCACTCAATGAAGCTCCTCCTTTTATTCATTATAACCTATTAAATCAAAATGACTCATTAAATTTAAGCAACCTTGGTTGGGATGCATTAACAGAGGAGTTGTTACTAAGTTTAGACAGGCAAAATTTGTTTCCGGGTTTAGGTAATCCACCTCATTTAGATATGGACATAGGGACAGACTGGATTCATGCTCCTTTAGCTAGTCCTGAAATTTTATCAGCAGCTTCAAGTATGAGTGCTATAAGTAGGTGTAGCTCGGCGGCTCGTGAACAAAAAAGTGACAGTAATGCAGTATCAGCAAGACTGGAGACCATTCAGCAATCTCCTGATGTGAAGATAAAGTCTGAGACACCAGTTTTAGGTTCTGTAGAGGACATTTGTGAGTCAGGAGAGGTTAATGGAAATGGATTAAATGGAGATATCGATATTCACAGAACTGTCTCAAGTGATAATGCGAAAGATTTTCTTTTAAAGCCTCTTCCATATAATATACTAAATGGAAGTTCTCAAGATATACCAAATGGTTCAATGAATAACCTCCTAAAATCTTCAGAGTCTCAAAATAGTCAGCAAGCATTTAATCAAGACAAAGAAATAGCTTGTGACAGTGTTTCGCGTACTTTTGGATCGTTTAAAGAATCAAAGCAAAAACCCAAACCGCACTCTTTGGAATTTATTTCACATACATCAGAAAAAGTAGCTATAAGTACTGGGGATAGCCTGGTTGATACAAGCCCAGGAGAGAGGTATGACATCAAAAGTGACATAAACGTGTATTATCACCACTCACCAGAGGAAAATAATCAGTTTGGTTATGGAAATCCCAATGAGGTATACTCAGCAACTTGTATTGGGTACCATCCCCAAACTTTTGCAGGGTACCATCCACCATTCAAAGCAACTAATGAGAAATGCACAACCCATTCAGGACCATCAAAGCCTAACAAAAAATTGCATTATTCACAATCAGAGTCTCATATTGAGGTGCTCTCAGATAAATACAAAATGAAAAGATCTACAGAGCAAGGGGATATTGCTCACATGGGGGACACTACTACAGTCTTTGTGCCTGATCTGAACAAGACGAGAACATTACATCAGAATGACTCTTCACCGCAGTTTGATTCAACAGCACTACCGAGACTTAGTGGAGGCATATCTCGGCTGGATTCTGTTGAGGAGCATGTACAAGCTGTCGAGAAGCTATCTGAAAAAGTACCTGATTCATCAAGTAATAGTGACAACTCTAGAAATCATGAAACAGATGAAGGTATTCTGCTGAATGAAAATGGCGGATCTGACAATCAATGTATATGTGAGGGTAGTTCTGATAAAGAAAGAAACTCTTCAAATGTTAAGGGGTTAATGCTAAATGACTGTCCAGAACTGAATAAAAGTAACAGAGGACGGAATGGAAGCTTGACTGATTCAGTGATTTCTCCGACTAGGTTTGAGAAATTTGAGGATTTGGAATCTCCTTTGTTCAATAGCAACTCATATCACTCAACATCAGTTAGTTCTTTCAGTGGAGAATCAGACAAGCATTTATCTTCAGTTTCAGGTCAGTCAGATATTTCAGACCTTCCAATCGTCGAAACAGATGTGTAGTGTAAATGTAAATAGGCTATCAGTTATGTACAACATGTGTAACAATCGTCTGTCAATAGACATGTGTAAACATACAATTAGCGCTTCTGTCCATGCATTAGACAGCTTTTGAAAACATTGTGGGAAAAGAAGCAGTTGTAATCTACTCTTCCCACAATGTTTTCCATGTTGTTAAAGGCATGCTAGAGGCCAATGTAAAAAGTGTGGGGGTCAAGTTACAGACAACTTTGAAAAGGACCATATAAAACTATTGATATTTTATTGGTCAGATAATGTGTTATATTTCACTCTGTCAAAAATCTAGTTGCTGGCAGAAAAATATTTCTTAAAACTGAAATAAAAGTTGGCAACTTTTTATCAAAAGTGATTACAGGCAACAAATTAAATGTGACTTTAATGTTGAGATTTGCCTTAAACAGGACAGAAAACACTGTGGGAACAGGAAGAATGCTGGTTATCAGCATTTTCTCTTTTTCCAACAAAGTTTTCAAAAGCTGTTTCTCTCAGGGTAGCTAAAACTTTGGATTGCATGGTAAAGTGTGAGGTGATATATATTAAGGTGTGAAACAGTTAAGACTAGTTTTTCATTTAACCCTGTACCACATGATTGTGCGTTTTAACAACCTAAAAAAAGACTGCTATGAAAACATTGTGGGAAAAGGAGAAAATGCCTTTTTTGTCCTTTTCCAACAATATTTTCTGACGTTTAATAGACAAATCCAATCATTTGAGCTAAATTCAATATGTCGTCTGCATATTTTTTTCATTTTGGACTAAAATTATGTCATCTGCTATAGAGTTAAGTCTTTCCCACACAACAAAATTTTAAACGTCTCCAAATTGAAAGCATTTGCAGACGACAAATTAGATGTGGTTCAAATGATGGGATTTGTCGTTGATAGTGTAGAAATTATTGTGAGGAAAGGAGAAAATGCTGGTTACCAGCATTTTTCTCCTTTTCCCAAAAGGTTTTCAAATGTTGACTTTCTGAGGGTCGTTAAATCTCATGATAGTGTGGTTAGGAGTTAAATGTCTTATTACTTATACTGATTACTTGTTACTGTGTTTTTCCTTTTGTTGTTGTCTCATTTTGTAAATAGTCTTTCTTACCTATTTATTAAAAGCTCAGTTTCTATGTGTTTCTATCTTTTGGCACCATAAATGTAAACTTGTTGCTGTTCTTCCAAATCGTCGGGCTGAAAGTTTCTATACACCCTCAACTCTTTACCACATGAAGAAATTTGAGACTTGTCCAACTTGAGAGCATTTGCAGATGACAATTTAAAGTTTGTTCAAATAACAAAATTTGTCTGTGTTAGGGTAGAAAACATTGTTGGAAAAGGAGAAAATGCTAGTTACCAGTACCATCCACTGGCATTTTCTCCTTTTTCCACAATATTTTCAAAAGCCTTCTCCTTCAGGGTCATTAAAAGTCAGGATTGTGTGGTCAAGGGTTAACTCTTTACCACACAATCCTGAGTTTTAACATCCTTGAGGAAAGAGGCCTTTGAAAACATTGTGGAAAAAGGAGATGCTGCTAAATAGCATTTTCTCCTGTCCCCACAGTGTCTTCTACCCTTCCACTGGCAAATTTTTGAGTCAGATTTATTTTGTTGTCTGTAAATGCTTTCAATTTCGAGCAATGTAAAGTTTTGTCGTGTGGTTAAGAGTTAACCATTACTCTGCTAAGTAAGACTCTGCCACACAATAAAAATGTAGATTTGTCCAACTTAACCCCTAAGCTGCTAAGCGTGACTTACTGTCCTGTTGTGGACAGTGTAGATCAACATCAGACTGCACAGAACATACAGTCTGATCTTTGATCTACACTGTCCAATAAGGAAATATTTTTCAGCAAAAAAATCGTTAAAATGGCATTATTGGGCTTTTTACTATCGGCTTGAAAATTTCATTTCACTTATTTAGCAGGATATGGGTTAAAAGCATATGTAGACGACAATTTGAATGTGGCTCAAATGATGGAATTTGTTTTTGATAGTGTAGAAAACATTGTGGAAAAAAAGAGAAAATGCTGGTTACCAGCATTTTCTCCTTTTCTCACAATGTTTTCAAAAGGCCTCTTC
This sequence comes from Tridacna gigas, assembly GCA_945859785.2. Classification (NCBI taxonomy): domain Eukaryota; kingdom Metazoa; phylum Mollusca; class Bivalvia; order Cardiida; family Cardiidae; genus Tridacna; species Tridacna gigas. Next base: position 27,474,284 of record OX244031.2, on the reverse strand, counting down.
CACAGGGTCGTTAAAACTAGGGATTGTGTGGTAAATGATTAAATGTCAGACTGTCTGTCTGTTGTGTGAACAAACAAAAAAACGAACAAAATACTCTATGAACAAAAACATACAACGGTTTATAGTCATATATAAATTTGAAAATTACACATTCAATAGGATGTCATTGTGCTCATATTGAAAAAGAAAATACATTGAATAGAAAATAAAGTATTTTAATAAACTGATATGTTCCTGGAGGTTAAGCCTAAGATCTACAATGTAGGTCAAGATCGGCAGTCAGTAGCCCTAAAAAACGGTTGACAGAGAAGAAGGAGCCGTCTATTACACGCAAATACTCTCTCCCAAACAATGTTCCCCATACAATCCCAAAATGACATTTCAAATATTTTAACTGTGTATGATTTATATACTTAGTAATAGTCTATTGTTGCACTAACATTAAAATACATGAATAATAGTTCATTAAAGAATTAATTGATTAATTCAACAGTGTTTTAAACATTATCTCAGTTATGTTACAGCAGGCAGTGCACCTGTCCATGCTTTCCTGCAGTTTATTTTACCAGTACCTTGCACAATATTCTTCCCATGCTTTTGGCTATTTTCACAGATAAACATACTCGAAACTAGCTCTATAAATAGAAAAGGACATGCTCAGTCTGTACTGAAGATGCAGAAATCATAATTTCAAGGATGTTAATGTCGGAATATCTGGCTAATAAGCAGACATTGTAGATCAAGATCAGACTGTATAGACCATGCAGTCGGATCTTGGATCTTCACAGTCCACAAATGCTACTAAATCTTGGTTCAGCACTATCAGGGTAACGATAAAGCATAGATATAGCAGAAAAACTGAGGCACAAGTGCACTTTAACCATTATCATGCTAAACAAGTTAAATGTTACGCTGATAGTAAAAACTAGTATAATGCTATTTCAACCCTATCTTTCAGAGAAGGCCAGTGACTTGCACTTAGCAGCCTTAGGGTTAAATTATTGACTCATCCACAGTGACAGGCCGTAAAGCATACAAAAGTCAAGATTTTCAATTGAAAGCATACATTCATTGCTTATTCTCACATGCTCAGTCACCAAGAATGACAGACTGAAACATTTCATTCTGTAGAATTAAGTTTGATTCCAGCTTAGATAATTTAACAAATACCTGTTCTATCTGTTTACTCATGCATATATATACAGTGTTTGTGCTGTATCTCTAATTCAGGTCCAGAGCAATGTCTGATTTGATCCCTCATGTCTGCTTCAACAGTTTTTCTACCTTGTTTCTCAAATCTACCACACTGTCAACTCCTCTAATCATATCTGAAGCCTTTTCAGCGATCATTATTGTTGGTGCGTTAGTATTACCACTTGTAATGGTCGGCATAATGGAAGCATCAACAACACGTAAACCTTTGATTCCCTTGACCCTGAAATCAAAAGAACTTGGCATGCAGGTGCCAACCACAAGCTGTGGGTGCTCTTCCAGTGGAAAAAGGGGCATAACTGTGTCAAGTGTTTAAGGGTAACCTGTCTTTCTTGTATTGGTTACTCTTATAATAGTACGAAGTAAACACTTTCAATAATGACGGAGATATGAGAAAATGTCAAATTTTTCACGCAATGACGACTGAGCTATGACAACACCTTGACATTTTTAGCTCACCTGAGCACAACGTGCTCAAGGGGAGCTTTTAGGGTCACCCAGTGTCCGTCGTGCGTCGTCAACAATTCTTTAAACATCAACTCCTCCTAAACCGCTGGGCCAATTTGGACCAAACTTGGCTGGAATGTTCCTTGGGAAGTCCTCTTTAAAATTGTTTGCAGAATTTGATTCCGTCAAAAACTCTGGTTGCCATGGCAACAAAATGGAATTTTTTAGGAAATTCTTTAAAAATCTTCTTCTCTGAAACCGCTGGCCAGATTTTAAAATAATTTCACAGAGATGTTCCTTGGGTGACCCTTTTCAAAAGGTGTTCGCGAAATTTTGATCCGTCAAGAAACATGGCTCTGGTGAATGGGGGCTTCTTGCACTATACAGAAATGAAGGAATTCTTAAAAATTCTTCTTCTCTGAAACCGCTGGCCAAATTTTAAAATAATTTCACAGAGATGTTCCTTGGGTGACCCTTTTTAAAAATTGTTCGCGAAATTTTGATCCGTCAAGAAACATGGCTCTGGCGAATGGGGGCTTCTTGCACCATACAGAAATGAAGAAATTCTTAAAAATTCTTCTTCTCTGAAACCGCTGGCCAGATTTTAGAATAATTTCACAGAGATGTTCCTTGGGTGACCCTTTTCAAAAATTGTTCGCGAAATTTTGATCCGTCAAGAAACATGGCTCTGGTGAATGGGGGCTACTTGCACTATACAGAAATGAAGAAATTCTTAAAAATTCTTCTTCTCTGAAACCGCTGGTCAGATTTTGAAATAATTTCACAGGGATGTTCTTTGGTTGACCCTTTTCAAAAATTGTTCGTGATATTTTGATCCATCAAGAAACATGGCTCTGGTGAATGGGGGCTACTTGCGCTATAGGGAAATGAAGAAATTCTTAAAAATTCTTCTTCTCTGAAACCGCTGGCCAGATTTTAAATTAATTTCACAGAGATGTTCCTTGGGTGACCCTTTTCAAAAATTGTTTGCGAAATTTTGATCCGTCAAGAAACATGGCTCTGGTGAATGGGGGCTACTTGCACTATACAGAAATGAAGAAATTATTGAAGATTCCTCTTCTCTGAAAACACTGATCAGATTTTGAAATAATTTCTCAGGGATGTTCTTTGGGCGACCCTTTTAAAAAATTGTTCATGAAATTTTGATATGTCGAGAAACATGGCTCTGGTGAATGGGGGCTACTTGCACTATACAGAAATGAAGGAATTCTTGAAAATTCTTCTTCTCTGAAACGCCTGTTCAGATTTTAAAATAATTTCACAGAGATATTCCTTGGGTGACCCTTTTCAAGAAGTGTTCGTGAAATTTTGATCCGTCTAGAAACATGGCTCCGGTGAATTGGGGCTATTTGCACTATATGGAAATGAAGGAATTCTTGAAAATTCTTCTTCTCTGAAACCGCTGGTCAGATTTCAGAATAATTTCACAGCAATGTTCCTTGAATGACCCTTTTCAAAATTTGTTCGCGAATTGTGTGTAAAATTTTGATTCATAAAAAAACATGGCTGTAATGGGCAGATCTTATTTTCACTATGGGTGCTAGAAGAAATCCATTGAAAATCTTTTCTGAAAACACTGGAGTAATTTCAATCAAATTTGGGTGGATTGATTTCTGGGTGGCCCTCTTGAAAAATTAGTAGACTCTAGTGAAATTTTGATTTTGTGAAAAAACATGGCACAACTGGGCGTGATGTATTTCCACTATGTGTTCACATTATGTTGTACAACACCAGTGAATATGCTTTATATCAAATTAATCAGTTTCTGTTTCAATTTAGAAAAAATTCTTTAAGAATTTTCTTCTTTGAAACAAAATCCAACCAAACTTGACTGGATTGATCCCTGGCCATTTTGGGGGGACTTCTTTTGTCCCTGCAAACTCAAAGAAGTTCTTTAACCCATTACCACACAATCCCGACTTAACGACCCTGAAAGAAAAGCCTATTGAAAACATCGAGGGAAAAGGAGAAAATGCTGGTAACCAGCATTTTCTCCTTTTCCCACAATGTTTCTATCCAAACTAAAAACAAATTTCAATTTTTGAGTTACCTGTATCTTGTCGTCTGAAAGTGCTTTCAATTTGGACCAATCTAAAATTTTGTCGTTTGGTTAAAGAGTTAAAAGTCTTTTTCTCACAAACCGTTGAGCTGATTTTGAAATAATGGAATTCACTGGAATACTATTTTTTTCTCATCAGCAAAGATGGGTAGGGGGGGCTTATTATACCCCGATAAAACAAATATTTTCAGGGCTATACTGGGATGAGCCTGTTTGTCCATTTGTCTGTCTGTGTGTACATGTGCTTGTCTGTGTACAAATAATTGCCTGTTTCTTTCAAACTGCTGGTGGGGGTATTAAGTCACTTTCAGAGACAGTTTTAATTTCCATTATTTTGATATAAATCATGATTGTTTATTTCCTGTCAGATGTGGTGAAATGTCTCAGAGGAAAATAGATCCAATGAATGCAACAAGTTATTCCTGTCTGATCTTCAATTGGCCAAGATTTTTGTGTACCATTTGTGCACATTCACGAATTAAAGTTTTAACCCATATTTGCTCTTCAGAAAGTAATTTTCAGAAGAAGATTATGTATTTTGAAAGTAAGGGCTATTGCAGGCGTCAGCCAGTACCAGGTAAGTGCCTGGTGAAACTTGCAAAGGGCCTGGTTCACTAACCCCCATAATTTGCCCAAAATTTGTGAAAAAAGTAAACTATGAGAAATATCATCAATTCATTAATATTTATTCAAAACAACTTCTAAACTGTATAAAAAATGCTATTTTATTAATTTCAAATATTTTTGTGGGTGAGTAATTTCACGTTTTAGAACCCCCTATTTTCCAAAAAACAGGAAAATCATACCATTTTTGTCTAATTATATTAAAAATAAACTACCAGCGCAAGCGAGTACCACAAAATAACATGTATGTTTGTATTAACAATTAAGATACAAACAAAATGATATATGTCTCGTAGTGGTACTCAAATGCGCTCATGTTCTAATTTTAATAAATTGTATATGAGGCGTAGGCTTTGATGCCTATAAGTAGCCGCTATAAATCCAAACAGACAGCGCCATTTCGAGTTTGTGGGTCCAAAACTGTTGTTTTACGAATACATTATATATGACATTGCTAGATGAGATGACAATTGCTACTTCAATCGATGCATTTCACTATATAACATTGTAAATAGTGATGAAAAGCGAAAATATTAAGGCGATGTACGAACTTTACCGAGTACGATTTTCGCCCGTCTCCAATGTAAACAATGCAGACGATATGCTCTTAGCGATGCAATCGGTACTTCAAACATCATTATAGACCCGCCAGCATTTTCCGAGTAAGTATAATATTTAAATCATGTTTAAAACTTGGGTCCCGAAAACTTTTTATCGTGACAAACTAATTATAGAATTCTTGTTGACACATATCGAAAAGGGTGGGCATATTTATCTGTATCCCGAAAAGATAAACGACCATTGAATACATTGTAAACTGTATTCGCTTTTGTTTTACAATATTTTTACCGCGAGTATTGAGAAAAATAATAAATAGATACATCCTGTTTAGAATTTGCAGGTACTTGAGAAAATTTTTCTTTTTTTTTTCGTCTGACAGGAGATAGTTCTATTTTTAGACATTAGGCTTAGTTATGTATACTTTATTTAATGACAACGATAGTGTAAGGTCATATGGTCAAATGGTACACATAGAGCGCTCAGATACTGAACGTCGTATATTCAAAACCTCTTACATGCTATAATTTATATTGTAAATCTTTTTTTTTAAGTACCATATTTTTCATTAAATTTCGTGTTCAAAATATCATGACTATCCGAGTACAGCATATTGTCGTATAGAGAAAATTAACTTAATTAACTATTTAGACCATTTTAAACTTATTTTTCAGAATGGTGAAAAGCTACCTATGTACTGTTTGTCACAAACGAGTAAAACCAAATGATCGTCGCCCTGTAACAGAAAAACTGAGAAAAATCCTGAAGAACCTGTTGCCTGCTTTGTCTGACACAGATGTTGTTTGTGGTTCTTGTCGAGTACGGTGTTATAAATGTACCAAGAGTCCGCCTAAACTGAAACCCACCTACAACAAAGAAGATGATCCAGACTATGACCCCCAACCATCGACATCTAAACAGTTTTTACGTCCATTATCCGTAAGTAAAACTGTTGTCATTGTAAAGAAAACATGAATTATAACACTTCTTTTGAACATGACCGATATTGATAGAAAAGCCACATTTTATTCAATAATACAAATATTAATGCATCTTCAGGAGCAGTGTTTCCACATTTCGTATTCAAACGTTCAGCTAAAACCATGTACAATTTTGCTAACCTGTCTCTCCCGACAACGTATTTGTGGAAATTGTCTTGTAATTTTAGATTTGGTGGTAGAGGATGTTGCTTGTAACGAGCAATGTCTCTTGGCTACAATGTTATCTATATTGACGAAAAATATAAGCTATCATGCATCAATTATAAACTAAAGAAATGCAGCCTACACACAAATATATATTTAACTGTATATAAATGTAACTGTCTAGATAGTTATTGTAGAGTAATGAATCACACTAGTTTTTTTTTTTTCTTTTCAGATCACACTTAAAATTCCCTCTACGAGTAGAAGCCACTCAAGATGTTTTGTGTGCAAAAGACCTGGTCCAAAGTCGGTTTGTTTGTCAGCAGATGGTCGCCTGTCAACTTTCTTAGCACACAATGTTGTTATACCTGCAGGATCCAGATGCTGTCCTCGTCACATCCATGAGGGAGGGCTGATCCATTCTGCTGTCACTAGCATTCAGACCAAGACAGATACTACAAAGCTTAACAGAACTGCTATCAACGACTTGCTCCAGAAAATGAGATCCTTATGTCTACAAATGAACAAATCTTTAAACTTTGATTCACTGAATGATTCAGATTACCCATCCCTGACTCGACTGACTAAGTCTCAATTCGATGATGTATGTCGCCATCTTACTGACAAGGTAAAAAACTCACCAAGCCGGTCTTCAAGAACAAGCATTGGAATTTTCCTTGTAAAGCTTTGCTCTGGTATGTCTAACAGGCTATTATCTACTATATTTGGTATTACCAAGTCCAGTGTCCGTCGTGCAGTGTCCACAGTGAGACAAGCATTTATGCGTGGTTTTGTGCCTCTTTACCTCGGAATCGATAGCCTAACCAGGGAATCTGTTATCAGGGACCATACCCGTGACCTAGCAAAGACCTTGTTTGGTACAGCTGACGACCAAGTAATCCTCGTCCTTGATGGGACTTACATTTACATTAATAAATCTAACAACTTTAAGTTTCAACGGAGAACATACTGCACACACAAGGGTCGTCCACTAGTTAAGCCCATGGTAGTTGTTACAACCACTGGCTATTTTGTAACAATCGTTGGACCCTATTTGTCAGACAGCAAAAACAATGATGCCTCAATACTGAACCACATGCTTATGTCAAATATAGAAGACATCAGATGCTTTTTGAAGGATGGCGATGTATTTGTTGTGGACCGGGGCTTTCGAGACTCTGTCAAATTACTAGAGGAACTTGGTATCCAGGCTGAAATGCCAAGTATTCTTTCGAAAGGGCATAGACAGATGTCTACAGAAGAAGCTAATTCAAGTCGACTGGTTACAAAGGTAAGATTCCTTAAGGCAAATAGTAAGAACAGTCACATGCATCTGAATCTTAACAACAACATTTACAAAAGCAACAACAATGGCAACTAAGGACTAATGTCAATCTTTAGTTTTCGCCTCAACTGTGAGTCAGAAAATCAAGCACTTCCAAAAATTGAATCAATAGTTTCTTTTATTGTCATCGTTGCATAAAAGAATGCAAAATATAAAACCGATTTGAATAATGGCATGATAAAAAGAGTAATGATTAATGGTTGGATTGCTTTGTGCAAAATATGAAAAATGCTAATTTTCTTACATTGAAAATTGTCTACAAAAATGATATCTTTATATGTACATCTAGATCGAAAAGTAGATTGAATCACAAATAGATATGAGTCAAAGATTAACGAAGTGTAATGCAAATAGTTTTTAGAATATATTTAAGAAAATGGCAACGCTCCATACAAGAAGCATAGTTTCATAGTTAAGTCTGTATTTATAGTTAATAAGCCAACATCCTGTCTGACATTTAACAAAAGTCATTCTGATAGCGTCATATAGTTCTAGTTTTTTTCCATGGCGGTATTTATTTTCCCACAATCTCTCAACAAATAGCAGCGTCGGGATCAGGATTCAGGATAAACAATATTCAAATCTAAGACTCCTTAAATAATCATTATAATAAAATAAATGAATTAATGGTGAAATAAAACTGACTGAGAGTTGTGTTGTGTCCGTGGTCAGAAAGAAGAGCGTCGGTTTTACAATCAAGATGTCCCGAGTTCGATTCCAGGCAGCGGCTAATGATCCTGTACCTTCCATTGGTCACCACTCTTGGCGCAAGTACTGGTAGTTCCCAGGAAGCAGAATCGAAAAAAATTAGTTTAAATTTTGAGATTGTTTGAAAATCGATGTAAAATGAATGTATAGGCTAAATTTAAACTAACTGATATTTTGGAAAGGATATATTAAATATACTCTGGCAAAAAAGGGCTTAATGAATCTCTGTAATCCATCACACCGTGCAACCTATCACTTACTTATGGATCCATAACAGCCACTTTTTGTAACAACTGAAGTAATCATGAGGAAGATTGGTTCTTGGACTAATAGTGAAAAGTTTCGGCCCAGGTTAACCTACGTGAACAGGCTGACCCAGGTCGATACTTTTCGCAGATGCTTTAAACCCCCTTTTCACAGGCCATGGCTCGTTTACTTATGAAGTAATTTCTGTTTATCAAACTGCAGATACGTTGGGTTGTCGAGTCAGCAAATGCGAGAATCAAAAGATTCAAGTACCTTGACCATGTTTTGCCAAACAGCCAGATTCCATTTATCGGCGATTTTGTTCGAATAGTGTGTGCCCTTTCGAACAAATATTTTCCACCCCTTAGCGCTACATCAGGCGATCAGGAGCTCGCAAAAGGAATGCTAGAACAGAGCAGGAAAGGAAATGAACTGAAGGATATGGTTGAGGAAAAAGGACTAGCGAGAAGAATTAAAATATGGCGGCCAGTGGATGAAGTGGAAATCGACACCTTTCCTCGCTTAAGATCAGCTTCGCGAGCTCACCTTTGGTGTGTATCAACTGCGCTTGAGCACAAGTTACATCCAAGAGCACTTGGAGGGTAACTGTGAGATTCGTGTACATGTTGACGAACCAAGTTTGCTCTGTGTCAAGATGCAAAGTCGTCACACATCGAGCAGGAAATACATGATGTGGATTCAGTTTAATGAATCCAACATACAGGCGTGGTACTGCCAATGCAAAGCTGGTTCGCGAGTTGTTGGAATGTGCTCTCATCTTGCAGCAATAGTTTGGTATTTATCTGCGGCAAGGTATGAAAACAGAGAAAAAATTGGTGTACGTGACTGGGCTGTCCATCTTGAAGACGCCGCTCCCAAACAAATCACAGATTCCAGTAGTGATAGTGACCAGTGAATTACGTGTTTACTTTTGCCAAAGACCGTTCATTGTCAGTAGTAACATGAACTTGTAATTCATACACCAGCAATTATACAAGTTTATGTAACTATTGCCTATGAATCCGTCATCACCGATTTCATGTACCAAACTATTGCTGCCAGTGTAAAATTGCTTAACTGTTTTTGTTAATGTGTTAATGTTTACTTCTTCACCAAACGACATACCTAATCATATATACTGGTCCAAATTCAAAGCATTTGCAGACAACAAAGTAAATATGACTTTAGAATTGAAAATTATTTTGGACAGGATATAAAACTTTGAGCGAAAAGCAGAAAATGCTTGTGACCAACATTTTCTCCTTTTCCCACAATGTTTTCAAAAGCTTTCTTTCCCAAGGTCGTGAAAATCCAAAGATTGTTTGGTAAAGGTTGATACTTTATGTCTAGTGTTTGTGCTCAAAATGAAACGGGGGGAATCGAATGTGACCATTGGCCAACGTCAAAATTGTCATAATGAAAAGACCTTGCAGACGTTTAAGTATATAACCATCATTCTTAACTCTTTACCATACAACAAAATTTTGTGCTTGACCAAACTGAAATCATTTGCAGGCAACAACATAAATGTGCCTGAAATAATAATGATTTCTGTATTTGAATTGGATAGAAGATATTAAAGGAAAAAGGAGAAAATGCTGGTTACCAACATATTCTCCTTTTTCCACCATGTTTTCAAAATCCGTCTTCTTCTGGGTCGTGAAAAGTCGGCATTGTGTTGTAAAGGGTTAAATAGTGTTGGTCGCTGGATCGGAAGGATACACTGTGTGATCAGGAAAAAAGTGTTTGTTTCGACATGATTTTCTGTTTTTCACACAGGCATAACGTTGTGTTTTTTATTAGCGACGTCAATAATAACGTCGTTTCGTCGCGTTACGAAAGGCCTTGTTTTTCATTAAATTTCAATGTTCAGTTCAACTTTTTCACCAAAATAATGTCATTCTCAGGTTATACACATATCAATTGTATGATTATCAAAAAATAGTGACATTCTGAGGTTGGGCAAATTTTGGGGGTTAGTGAACCAGGCTTTTTCCATGAAAAGCTGTATTCTTAATGTAAATGGTCTCTACATATTCCAAGGGATGATAGAAATTGTTTCTGTTGGAATATATTCACTTTACTTTCACCAGTTATGAATAGGGTCTCTTTCTTGGTTTTAACCGCCTAGTTGAAAGGTGGAATTGTTTGAAAAAAGTTGAAAAATGTACTGGCATTATAATAGAAGTGGTATTGTATTCTGCTATCAGGTTTGCAGAATTTCATTTATCAGAAGGAAAAAGTAAAACTTATTCAGGTGAGCGCTTCAGGGCCATTTTGGCCCTCTTGTCTTACAACTCAGCCAAGCTAAGAAAGGACAGACATTATTTAACTCTTTCGCAAATGACAAAAAATTTGGAATCGATCAAATTGAGAGCAATTGCAGACGACAAATTAAATGTTGCTGAAATGATGACATTTGTCTTTAACAGGGTTGAAAACATTGTGGGAAAAGGAGAAAATGCTGGTAAACAGCATTTTCTACTTTTCCCTCAATATTCTCAGGTGTGTGATTAAGGATCATTTTTGCCAACTTGCTTAACCTTTACCACACAATCCGACTTTCAACGACCCTGAGAAAGAAGCCTTTTGAAAACATTGTGGGAAATGGAGAAAATGTTGGTAACCACCATTTTCTCCTTTTCCCACAATGTTTTCTACCTTTCACAAAACCAATTCCAAATGGATCTGGTGAGAGGCCAGAGCCACATGTTTTTTTCATATCATATACTTAGTACCTCTGACATTTTTACCTATGACATTATTACCTATGGCATATTCACCACTTTGACTCTGACATTTTTACCTATGACATTTTTACCTATGGCATTTTTACCTCTGACATTTTTACCGCACACCGCAAATGCCATCAATTTGGCCTGGTCTAGAATATTGTCATTTGGTAAAGAGTTAAAATGATTAAGACGAAAATTTACATTTGTCAACAAAAACTACAAAGCACTGTAAAATGATTTTGATATTTACCTTAGTGTCTCATCCACTACAGCAGTTGGATCATTAAAACTCCCCATCTTGCATGTTCCTACAGGATGATACACAGTAACTGCACTTGCTCGTATGTAACATTCCCAGTATTCATCACTGTCATACTTAAATTGACTCTCACACCTTGAATGTCGTAAATTAGGTTCGTCTGGATTGGCACCAAGATCTGTCATCACCTTAGTTTTCAAAAATTGTACAGCTTCCCTCACCCCTGAAAATATTACAGGTAATACAATACCTGTACTTTAACTCTTTCCCAAACAACAAAATTTTGCATTAGTCTAGATCTAAGCACTTGCAGATCTATGAAAAACTGGATTTGGCTTAAATGATAGGATACATGTATGTGTTTGGAAAGGTAGGACATATTGTGGGGAAAGGAGAAAATGATAATAACCTGAATTTTCTCCTTTTCCCACAATGCTTTCAAAAGTCTTCCTCAAGGTTGTTTAAATTCAAAATTGTGTAGTAAAGGGATACACTGTGTGATTTCTATTTTCTATGTACCATTGTCTTAAAAACTTTCCAAAACCCAAAAACCATGCAAAAACAAGCACTGCTTGCTGGTGCCACCGCTCAGCTGCAGATGCTAGATTTTCCATGAAAATTGTGAGCCAATAAAGGGTTTGAGAATTCCAAGTTGAAAAAGGGGCATAACTGTCAAAAATACTTTGATTGTTACCTACCCTTGTTGTATAGGTTCCCTTTTTCATAATTAACAACTAGTCCAAATTTGAAGCAAATATCTTCAGTAATGAAAGAGATACTATAAAATGTCAAAGTTTCACACAATGACACAGATGTCCACGATGCAAGGGCTATGAAGTTTTCTTTGATGTTTTCTCAATGTTTTCTTTGAAAAAAGCCAAGCTAATAATCACAGTCCTGTGGCATCCACTGCTTTAAGAAAAATATGCACTGAAAGCATGAACAAAAAAATAATAAAACCCATGGAGACCCTTCCACAACCTATGTCACTATTGTGGCCAGTGTAGGTCCATGTTCTGCACAAACACTGCACTCTTTGTTGAGCTGTCTTTGTCATTAACTCTTTAACCCTTTACCACACAAGCTGCACTTTTAACAACCCTGTGAAAGAAGGCTTTTGAAAACATTGTGGGAAAAGGAGAAAATGCTGGTAACCATTTATTCTGCAGTTCCCAAAACAAATTTCAATTACTGAGCCACATTTATTTTGTAGTCTCCAAATGCTTTCAATTTGGACTGGTGTAAAATAATGTTGTTTGGTAAAGAGTTAACAGACAGTAAAATTTTAGACTTGCTCGAATTGAAAACATTTACTGATGAAAACTTAGATATGAGTATAATGACTCTAACGACTAGTCTTGTATTTTAAAAGACTGACAACATTCTTGGAAAATGAGAAAATGCTGTTTACAGCATTTTCTCCTTTTCCAACAATGTTTTCAAAAGTCTCTCTCAGTGGAGCCAAAACTCGAGATATTGTGATAAAGGGTTTCACAGTTGTGAAATTGTATTTTCTGGGGTCTTTCATTCCAATTAAAATGAAAATTTAATAAGTCAATATACCTTTAATTGCCAGTGTGATGTCATCTGAATGGCTAAAGTAATTGGGATCTATTACAGGATGGTCCCGGGCATCTCTAGACTGTAATTGTACTGAGCCTCGGCTTTTCGGATGGGCCACATTAGCTAAAATGACAAATCCTTCACGTCCATTGGCCCTCTTGGACGATTCAAACAACTGCTCCTCCATCTGCAAATGTGACCAGTTACCATGTGCGCTATTTTTAGACATTTCTCTGAATATTCTACATGCTATTCAAACTCAACAGGGTGAAATAGCCTTTCTACTGACTGGGCCAATCTCAACCAATCAAATTGATTGAAAAAGAATATCTTGGCCAATTGATTTGATTGAGACAGAACATCTCAGCCATTCAGATGGCTATTCATGTGAAATATTTTTAGAAAGGAAAAGATACTTATTACAAGCATTTTCTCCTTTTGCCATAGTGTTTTCTAAAACAGTTTTTTTTGCAGCATTGGTAAAACAGGATTGTTTGGTTCATGATTACTTTAAACGTAGGTGATGTCTGCTATAGCTTAAATTTTGTTCTGTAGAATGTATGAAAAAATCTAGCTGCTTTTATGGTACTTTAAGAGCTTTGATTTATCCATCAATTTTGAACAGATGGTGCTTTACCATTGCAGAGCAAAGCACAAGTTTTGTTGCTTTTGCAGATGGCACAGACCAGGACTAGACTGCATAGAATATGCAGATCTACATTGTCTTCTTCTTTACAATAAATTCTGGCAAACCCAACCTAGAAAGTGAATATTTCGGCTTTTCTTCTAGTCTTTAAGACCTAATTCATTAATTACGAATTCTAAGTATTAATGCATTTTTCTCTAGGTTTTCTGCAGTATTCTGGTTACCAGCATTTTCTCCTTTTTCACAATGTTTTTAAAAGGCTTTTTACCAGTGAAGTTATAACTTGGATTGTGTGGTAAAGGCTTAGATAGTTAACAATAAGTCTTAGTTTGAAGAGAATATCTTGAATATTGATAGAGATATCAGAAAATTCCCAAGTTTTTGCATGATGACAATGCAGATAACAGAGCTATCACAGCCTCTTTGAAAACAGTCTAGCTACAATTGCCTTTGCTAGACAGAATGTAAAGCAAGAGCACCACATGCGGGTGCCAATGCTTGGCTGCAGTTGCTTGATTTTGAGGGAAAATTCTAAGTCAAAAGAGGGGCATAACTGTGTCAAAAATACTTTGATGGTTACCTGCCCATGTTGCATAGATTTCCCTTTTAATAATCTTATCCAAGTTTAAAGCAAACACCTTCAATAATAATATAGATTATTATAAAATGTCAAAGTTTTCGCACAAAAACACAGATAAAAACTACACCAGGGCTACGACGATAACCTGACATTTTCTTCGAAAAAATCCAAGCTAATAAAAGGTCACAGTACAATACCTCTGGTTTTAAATCAAATGTTTTAGCAACTGTTTCAGGGTCTGATTGGTACATTACAGGAACAACGTGAAACTGAGTGTCGGGAAGTCCAGGTTTAAGTTTCTTCATGGTGTCCTCCAATTGCAAAAAGGCAACACTTGTTATCACACCAGTATTCCTAAACCAACCTAGCATGAATAAAAGAATAGTAAATCAGAAGAGTTACTCCCATTTTTAGCTCTTTACCAAACGACAAAATGTAGACTGGTCCAAATTGTCTTTGACAGGGTAGAAAACATTGTGGAAAAAGGAGAAAATGCTGGTTACCAACATTTTCTCCTTTTCTCAAAATGTTTTCAAAAGGCTTCTTTCTCTGGGTCGTTAAAACTTGGGATTGTGTGGTAAAGCGTTAGTGGATTATTACTTGAGTACACCTAGATTATTTTGTTGTGGTAAATTTCCTAGTATGTGTATTTTCTTTGAGCTGAGAGGTCCAGCTGTGTAGATCAGTGGTTAGCATATCTAACTCTTGGCCTGGTGGTTGTGGATTCGATACCCAGTTGAGGCAAACTTTCTTACGACGATATTTCGTCTCTCACACCTGATGCATGTTAGAAAGGTAGTCAGTAACTTGGAAAGAAAATTGTGTCAGTACTGGTGGGAGAAAGCAAGGAAACACATGCATAGGTGCAGTGGCTGCCGCGATATGACCTATGCTGTTAGAAGGGCGTTAAACTCCAATACAAACAAACAAATGAGCTGTGAGGGAAAGTTTTACAAAGAAGGTCAAGAGAGATGACACAATTTTTCGTACACAGCGAGAAGCAAATACAAACACCAGGAAAGTTTCTACAATATAACATACTTTTGACTATATACCTACATGTACAGATTGTTGTAACATAACATTGCAATTATAAAGAATGTTATTCAAACATAAAATTAAACAATACTCCTTATTAAGAAAAGAGGATCAGTTTTAAAATGTAAAATTTTGACCAATCGGATCAAAAACAAAGTTGAAAGCAGGTAACATCATTATAAAATATTTCAGACAGTGCACGTATTTGACATTATTGATTTTAGACTTTTCCAAACTGAAAGCATTTGCAGAAGAAATATTGAATGCAGAGAACAAGAAATACAGCTCAAATCAAAGGATTTGTCTTTCATAGGGAGGAAAACATGATGGACATTTTCACCTTTCAGTCTTGCAAAAAAAAGAACAAAGAAATTTCAATACTGTTCCAAGTTCAGGCTGCTTGTTTTGTCCTTTCTGATCTTATAGACACTCTTAGGGATTGTAACAGAAACTTCTGTGTTTTTACCTTTCCCACGTATTAAGTAGTTCCATATATTTGAAGGTGCCAGTAGATTATATGGATTCAACAGGTCGGTGTTGTTCAAATGTGTTGACACTACTGCATACAGATGATCTTGTAAATTATTACCAACTGGTAAGTCTGATATAACTTCTATCTGCAAAAAAAGGTCAAAAACCTGTTGTAAGAAATCCATGCTGGCTCTTAAGTGTAGTGTTAGTTTCTTATTTATGACAACTCTTACCAAATAATCCTGTGTTTAAACAGCCCTGAAGAAAAAGCCACCAGCATTTTCTCCTAGTCCAACAAAGTTTTCTACCCTTTCAAAGACAAATTCCATCATCTCAGCAACACATAATCTGCCATATGCAAATGCCTTCAGTATGGACATGTGGAAAATATTGTTGTTTGGTACAGAGTTACATTTGAGCCACATTAAATGTGGCTCAAATATATGGCATGTCATTACGAAACAAGAAAATTTCAAAATTTTGATTTGTTGTCTGCAAATGCTTTAGTTCAGACATGTCTGAAATTCTGTCCTCTGGTAAAGACTTAAATATTTGCTTGAACATTTGCTATATAATCCATGCTTTCAAGCAACCAACAAATTGTTTCAAACCCAAAACCTACCCCATGTTTCTCAAGGTGACTCTTTGGTCCTATCCCAGACAACATCAACAATTGTGGAGACTGTACCGCCCCAGCTGAGAGTAAAACTTCCTGTCTCGCTTTTATTTCATGTAGACTGTTTTCTTTGGAAAAAAGCACACCAGCTGCCTTCTTACCTTTGATCAAGATCTGTTGGAAGATATTCTTATGTTACATTAAGTAAATATACTTCATTTAAGTCTATGTTATAATGAACCAAAGACAGATGGCTTTTTAAAACATTAGGCAAAAAGTTGGTATAAAAGAACATTTTCTCCTTTTCACTTAACCCTTTACTAGATGACAAAATTTTAGACTTGTCCAAATTTAAAACATTTGCAGACGACAATTTCAATGTGGCTCAAATCATAAAATCTGTCTTTGAAAGGGTAAAAGTCATGATTTTGTGGTAAGGGGTTTGTGAATCAAAGATAGAAGGCTTTTGAAAACATTGAGCAATAAATGTTCTTAATCAGCATTTTCTCCTTTTCCCTCAATCTTTACTGCCAAGCCTGGTAGCGCAGTAGATAGTGTACCAGATTTGAGACAAGGGGACCGCTGGTTCAAATCGCCAGCTTGACGAATTTCTTTCCAAGAATTGATGATAGTCATTGCGGCAGGATTCATTCCATTCTCACCACTGATCATTGTTTCCATGACAGTTATGTGGGAAAGAAGCTACTGGCCTGGGAAGAATACTGCGCAGGATACTAGTAAGAGAAGCTCCAAGACAGCATGGATAGGTGTACTGGCTGCCATGATGTATCAGTAACAAAAATAATGTTGAAAATGGTGTTAAACAACCTAAAATCTATTTATGTTTACTATCCTTTCAAACACAGGGATATATGCCCCGTTCTACAACGACTGAGTAACCAATAAGTAACTACCAGACTGTCTCAGAATTAAGATATGAGTGTGAACTAGCTCTATAATGTTTGTACTAACTTTGTGAGCATGTGAGTTGATAGATATATGAAGATTCTCTCTGTTCATAGCTGGACGTAAAAACACTCTTGATGTACTAGCTCTAAGCCCATTATTAGTAATGCTGCCTTGGGTGTCAGATACTCCTGTTTTGAAACAGAACACAGTTCATTAATGATTAACCCTTAGGCTGCTAAGCACAACTCACTGACCTTTTGTGGCCAGTTTAGATCAAGATCAGACTGCACAGAACATGCAGTCTGATCTTGGATCTACACTGTCCGATAAGGAGAAACTTTTTTTCCAAAAATTAAGTTTGAAATAGCATTACTCAGGTTTTTACTATCTGTTAGAAAATTTCATTTCACTTATTTAACAGGATAGGGGTTAACCCTAACTCTTTACCAAACAACAGATTTTTAGACTTGTCAAAACTGAAAGCATTTGCAAACAACAAATTAAATGTTTCTCAAATCATGATATTTATCTTTGAACTGAAAGAAAATGGGGCATGCTCTGGCAAAAAGGGGCTTAATGCGTCTCTATGATGCATGATACCAAGCAAGCCATTAAATGATCATGAATCCATAGAGTCATTTTTTTCTAACAGCCGACTGAATCACGAGGTAAACTGGTCCTTGGACATACAGAAAATTGACCAATAGCGAAAAGTTTCGGCCAAGGTCAGCCTGCACAGGCTGAACTGGTTTAATACTTTCCCCCAATGCATTAAGCCCCCTTTTCACAGAGTATGGCTCAAATATTTTGGGAAAAGGAGAAAATGTTGGTTACCCACATTTCCTTCTTTTCCTATCAAGTTTTCAAAAGTCCTCTCCATCAGGGTCATTAAAAGTCAGGGTTTTGTGGGAAGAGGTTTACCCTTTACCACACAAGAAAAATTCAGGCTGGTCCAAATTGAAAGCATTTGCAGACGCCAATTCCAATGTGGCTCAAATGGTGCAATTTTCCTTTGATAGAGTACAAAACATTGTGGGAAAAGGAGAAAATGCTGGTTACCTGCATTTTCTCCTTTTCCCACAATGTTTTCAAAAGGCTTCTTTCACGGGGCGTTAAAAAGCAGCATTGTGCAGTGAAGGGTTAAAGCACAAAATACACGTAAACTCAATGAACATTTTCAGATTAGAATAAGATCCAGATAATTGCTTTTTTGTGGTCGCTTTTTTCCATATTGTTTCAGCAAAGCAGACAGTGTAGATCACAGTTTGTGCGGTCTGAAATTTATCTACACTGGCCTCAAATATATAGTTATATTAGGTAAAATGCATTTTAAGGGTTAGTATATTTGCAAGGCAATGTTATTTATACGTGTTTATTTGGAGAGCATTTTGTAGATGCCAGATTAAATGTGACTCAAATGATGGGATTTGTGCTCGAAGGGATTGAAAAGGCAAAAAACATGTACAGAAAGGAGAAAATGCTGGTTACCTTTTCCTTTTTTTTTTCAAAAGAAACATTTTCTATTTCTTTTGAAAAGCCTTCTTCCACAAAGCCATAATGACAAGGTATCGCATGTGTAAACATTGAAGTGTATCCACATTCAGTACAGTCTGATCTTAATCCATTATGCCCAGAAAAAGGCAGTTTGATCTTGACCCAAGTGTCTACAAAAACACTCGTATTTGTACTCAGCCCTTTTTATGGTTAACCCTTTTACTACAAAATTCTGAATTTTATTCACCCAGAGAAAGAAGCCTTTTGAAAACTGCTTGTAACCAGCATTTTCTCCATTTTGGTCACTAGCATTTTCTCTTTTTCCCACGATGTTTTCTACAATATTAATGACAAATTCCATCACTGGAGCCACATTTAAACTGTCGTCTGCAAATGCTTTCAATTTGGGGGAGTCTAAATTTTGTTGTTTGGTAAAGAGTTAATGACAACTTTAAATGCTGAGCACTGTTTCACTTTGTCAGTCAAAGAACGGGGTCAGTATTCACAATGCATTCTTAGTTCCATTCTTAGGTTTTTTCCAGATATAGGACTAGAAAGTAAATCAACTTCTGATTGGCTAAACCAAATGGTGTTGTACAACATGCCCAAATCTTGCGTGAATCACGCAAAAAAATACTCTTGTCCCCAAAAAATTTGAACGGTCGGGTAGATCTACATGCACGCTGCCAAACTATGAAAGACGAAAGGAAAAGTCCCATGTAAGATCTTAACAAGAGGGCCATGATGGCCCTGTATCACTCCACTGGCTTATAAATATAAACCATAAATACTAAACATTTCAATTCTGAGCCAAATGGTTTCAAAATGAAGACTTACAAAGTCTTCTCTGTAAAAGCCCATGTGAAAGTTGAGACCCGCAGGGTAAGCCATTTTTGATCCCAGAGCTATAATTACTTGAACCCTGGTAGAGGTCCACAAGATAAAGCCACATGCCAAAATAATACAATTCAATGCTGTATGGTTATAAATAAGGTGATTTTCAAGTTTCATCCATATGAAGCCTCTGTAAAACATAAGACCCCTGATGCAAGACTAATTTAAAAAAAAAATCAAAAATGATCCAGATTTGGTAGCCCTTGGGTTTGCAGTTAGAAGCAAAAAGATTTCTTGAATTTTCATGCTATAAGCACATGTTTATGACCTATGAGATAGGACTAATTTTGACATAACTTGAATAACTTTGGAAGAGGTTATTTAGATTACACCCATACAATATGACAGCTGTAACTCAAGGTAAGGATCAAGAAGACCTTTTAAGTTCTCACTATATTAGCCTATAGATGTAAAGCTTGTGACTTATCGGGTGAAGCAATTTCAGAGACGATAAGCTTGATGGCCTTAGGCCTGTGGAGCTAAAAGGCAGTATCTTTTTCATGAGCTACAATGACGTTCGTAAATAGAAGCTTTTGGAAAAGATTTTTAAAGGTTTCTCAATACTCTTCAGTTTTCTAGCCATAGCAACCATAGCTTTTAACAGAACTTAATTCTTTGAAGACATTCTGAAGAACATCATGGCAAGATGATATCTGTAAAGCTTAGTCAAAATTGGAAGAGTGGTTTCAATGAAAAAGATGGAACAATCTTGGTAGAAGTCTACAATATGAATCGGCATGCCAAATTTTTATAGCCCTAGGCCTTACAGTAAGGAAAAAAGAAGATATCTTTAAGTTTTCACTATGTAAGCCTATCTAAAATTTGTGAACCCTGGAGTGGGACAAATTTTGATCGCAAGGCTCAAAACATGCCAAATTTGTTAGTCCTATGCTTTATGGTTAGAAACAAAAAGATTGTCGAGAAGTCTTCACCATATAAGCCCTTATAAAACTTTGACCCCAGGGCTACAGTCAGACTAAATGGGGAATATGTGTATTAGAAGAATAACATGCCAAATTTGGGAGTTCTTGGCCTTATGGCTAGTAATAAGATGGTTTCTGAAGTTTTCACTCCATAAACCCAAGTAAAACTTGTGATCCCTGCTGCAGGGCCAAACTTGATCCTAGGGCTGTAACTTGGGCCCTCTTTGTAGTTGTCCATTAGATAATGCTATAATTATGCAAAATTTGGTATTACTAAGCCTTATGGCTATGTACACCAAAATTTAAAAGTTTTCCCTTTATAAGCCCATGTAAATCTTGTGAACCTCCCCCCCACCCCCCCAGCATGAGGCCAAATTGACCCCAGGACTGTAATTTGGGCACTTTTGGTAGACCCCCACTAGATCAAGCTAAATGCAAAATTTGGTAGCTCTAGGCCTTATGGCTAGGTACTGGAAGATTTCTTAAGTTGTCACTATGTAAGCCGATGTAAAACTTGTGACCCCTGCGGCGGGGCCAATTTTGACCCCAGGGCTAAACTTTTGGCCCGCTTGGTAGAGGCCCATTAGATATAGTTACATGCAAAATTTAGTAGCTCTAGACCTTATGGCTAGGTACAGGAAGATTTTTAAAGTTTTCTCTATATAAACCTATGTAAAACTTGTGAACCCTGGGGCAGAGCCAATTTTGACCCCAGGGCTATAATTTGAAGAAATATGATAGAAGTCTGCTACATAAAGCTACATGCCAAATTTGGTAGCCCTATGCCTTATGGTTTCAGACAAGAAGATTTTTAAAGATTTCCAATATTTTTCAGTTTTGTTGCCATGGCAACCAGAGTTTTTGAAGGCATCAAATTCTTTCAAGAAATTCTGAAGAGGACCATGGCAGGATAATTTCTGTGAAGTTTCATGAAAATTGGATGGGTAGCTTTCAGAGAAGAAGATTTTTGAAATAAAAGTTAACGCACGGACGCACGACGGACACCGGGCCATGACATAAGCCCGCTGGCCTTTGGCCAGTGGAGCTAAAAACTGTCAGATGTACTTGTTTTTCCACGTCAGGGTGACCTATTTTTTTTTAAGTGATGATTTAATTCTCACAGGCTACATCGCCATTGAAATCTCTCGAGTTGTCGTTCGTTATCCGAGCGACATGTACATGTACGTAAGCCAAGTGCGTTCGTCTGCACTCACGACCAGTACGACGATTTTTGTGATTTTTAAACGAAAAATAGTAAGGTAAGCCAATCTCTGATTACAAAAACAGAAACATCTGTCAGAATGTCCTAAAAAGATTATTACCATGCGTAAATAACAACTAGAAGTAAGTCGGAAATGGTGGACTCACTGTAACATTTATCGGACACGCAGATATTCGGATGCAATGGTAGACCACAATATAGTAAATGTTATGAAAATCTGACTTGACTGGATTAAACAGATATTAAATTGGTATTGAACTGATATTTAAATTATGATTATAATATCAATAAACGTTCTTTTTTGTTTGGTTTTAGTCCCCAGTCGACTGGTTAGATAATAGAATAGAACTGAACAGCTTGTACCGGCACTCCGTTCTCCACCATTTACGACACGACAAACCACAGATCTATGTTTCTCTTTATATGAATGATAAATATTATGATAACAAGCTAGAGTATGGTGAATGATAAATTCACCAATTCCTCTCTAAATGTCTTTCCCATATTAAACCTAAATTAACTAGATCTGTAGGCCTAAAATTATCAATCGTAAAAGTTAATTAAGAAAACATATTTTATTATTATTATTATCTGTACCCCTTACATTTGTAGTGTACCCCACATGTCTTTTCTAACCCAAGGGGTGCATGTACCCCATATTTAAAAAGTCAGTGGGCATGCTGGCCAGTCAGAGGTTGCTTTATTTTAAAATTTACAAAACTACGAATGTTCCTAAGAATGGTAGTTAAATACATGTATACCCAGCTTTAGTGGCTATAGTTACCTATCATTTCCTTGCCATTGTAGTCAATCTCCATATATCCAAGTTCTCTACCTGCGTCTACAAACAGGTCTTGGAGTTTAGACACCTTTTCTGATGTTACAGGTAATTCTCCACCTCTATTGTGGTAACCTAAACCAAATAATAAAAGATGTAGGCGCCCCCCCCCCCCTCTCTCTTTGAAGTAAACATACTTTAATCTTCATCTGCCAGGCCCCCATAGCTCAGTCGGTAGCGTACAGGACTTGAGAACAGGAAGTCGCTGGTTCGATCCCCGGCTTGGCCCATTTCTTTCCAAGGATCGATGATAGTCATTGCGACAGAATTCATTCCTCTCTCACCGCTGACTATTGTTTCGACGATGGTTATGTTGGAAAGCAGCCAGTGGCTTGGAAAGAATATGTGCGAAGTACTGGTAAAAGAAACTCCAGGAAAGCATGGATAGGTGCACTGGCCGCCACGATATAACTGAAATAATGTTGAAAACGGCGTTAAACACCACACGATCATAATCTAATCTTCATCTCTTTACCAAACGATCCTGTATTTTTATTGACCCTGCCAAAGAGGCTTTAAAACATTATTTTCCACAATGTCTGCTACCATTTCATAGACAAATTGCATCATTTGGGTACTATTACGTGTGTCATTTGAAAATGTTGTCAATGTGGACAACCCTAAAAGGGACTTTAATGCATCTGCAGAAAGTAACAGCTCATGTCAACCTGCACAGTCTGCGCAGGCTGACCTGGTCAAAACCTTTTGCAATTGGTCAATTTTCTGTTTGTCAAAGGACCATTCCACTTCATGGTTCAGTCGGTTTGTTAGACTAGATAACTGTATGGCAGGTTGTTAAAATCATGCATTTATTTCAAAGGTTGAATTAAAGAGAACATAATGTTTCAAATGAACGCATTGATCTATATACGCGAACGGAGCAGCCTCTAAAATGCCCAAGGGTGAACTATAGGCTCCCTTTTCAAGATTTACACGAGGAATACATCGTCATACACTATAGTTCTATCAGGCATTTCTACAGCACTACACATAAATAGACGTAACAAACATTATCTCAGAAAAAATAAACAGATTTTTTCCAGATAAAAATTTGGTATAAAATGTAGGGTCGGGTAACAGCAAAAAAGCTGCAGTATGCTCTAACACTGGCACACGCAAACTCTGCTTTACGATAGGGGTATTTGAGGAAGATGGCAGCTGCAAATGCCTCATACATTTCAAACACAGGTACCTGTTGCTAGCAGGTAGAGTACTATCCCCGATTCGGAGGCTTGTTCCAATGTTATTTTTTGATGGCGCGGAGAAACAATCACAAAGTAAGATCGGAGCAACCGTCCAGACTGGAGGTAGTAGAGTACCTGAACCTGCAACTCCACCTGGCCCTAAATCTGTGCTTACCTGTGCCGAGCAGGCTACTTTTGTGCGGAAGCAAAGTTAGATGATTTACTTGTTCATCATTGGTTTGTTCTGTAAACACAACCCTTGAATTTCCAGGTACACTCCTAGGGGAGTTAGACAGGTACTAGCCAGAATAAATATGTGAAGGATGTTCCTGATTTTGAACGTCCGCTAGAGAAAACTCGGTGCAGTCAACACTGATGAGTCCAGGTTTTTGTTGTCTGCAAAGCCTAGTCATGTTTTGTCACAAAAGGAGCTTAAACACATGTGTACAAGGTGGTTACTGAAACCGACCTACAAATTCATAGTGTATTTTTAAGCCCGTTACGTTATTTTTCATTTTTGACATTCATCGCGTAAACAGGATCTTATCGGTTCCTTCATAATTTCCTTAAGCAAACTCCGACATCGAATTTTGTCGCTGTCTGAACAGCAAATTTTGATACTTTTAAGTGAACTTGTTCTATAATCTACATCAGAAGTAAGACTAATGAATGATTTCTCGACTGAAAAAGGAATTTGCATGAAACTTGCCCATTTATGAATTAAATCCATATTCCGATTCAACACCACCCTGTTTTGTTATGAATTGCCGTGAAAGAGATTCGATCGTTCCGAGTGAACCACCATTAATGGGGTAATGCAACTTACAGAATCATATTATATCTTTTTTTACGAAATTTTGTTCAAGACGATCTTGTCTGATTATTGAAATAAATTTCGTTAAAAAATCCATAGTCAATTCTAGTTTGTTATGCAACCGTCTGCATGACTGAAAAACAGGGCGGCGACTCTGTCGGCAATATGACATGAATGTGATTTAATTGAATTCTGAATGAATATGCCAATTATCTATTCAGACAACGATTAAATATTTCGAAATGAAGTTTTTCCTAAACGTAAATCAGGTACTTTTTCGTAATAGATCTAATACCGGTTTTACAGCGATCGTACTTGCTACATAGAGCTGAATGGAACCCGTTTAGACCATGGTTACATGTATGCAAAAGAAAAATACAATGTGGAATGTCCAATTGATAAATGTTGAAAGGTATAAAGCAGGTAGATGTCTTTAGAAATATTTAGGCTAATCACACGGCTAGTCTTTGAATACAGCAATACTGAGAATGGCTTGTGAATGCAGTCCTAGATATAAAGCAATGGCTGTCAAGAGGTATTACAGACCAAGTTGGAAACCTGTTCTTTTAAAGGCAATAATCAAGCAAGCACGACATGCGATATATTTAACTTCGATCACTTGGAAAACAAGGTATTCTGGGATTGAATGAATCATAGGTGGGGTTGAATGAATCATGGTTCATTTAAATACCCGCACTCGGTGGTTTATTTATACCAAAACCTACCCCTACCACTTGTTTTGATCATGAGTGAAGAAAATAAGTGCGCTGTGTGGAAAAAAGTATTCTAAGGTAAATAGCCACATTTTGATGGTCATGTTGATATACATGCTTATTTGTCTGCACAAATAATCTTTATAACAGGAAAAAAAAAGAGAAAAATCTAAAAAATTACTCACCGACTCTAAATATCAATATTCTTTGATAAAACGAAAAATAGATCTAGATAGTGTTCAAGTCATCTATACTGCCGTAAATGATTGATTCGATTCGCGCACCGAGGAAACTTTGATCTGTGATGACGTTACTTGTAAACGTATATTTAGTTGAAATAGGCTAATGCCCGTGGTTTATACGGGTGAGTTGTTCAACCCCATTATCCCCTGTATGTTCAACAAATTTAATATGAAAGAGGAATAGATGAAATACAGGTAATAAAATTTTTAACAATTCATTCTTTACAAGAGAATCCCGACTTTAGTCTTTGTCCTACTTTTTCGTCCAATCAGAAGGCGTATATTTGAAAAATTTTGACTGTCTATTTCCTTTAAACTGCCTCAAGCAGGGTTTATTTTGACCATTTAATCAGTTAAACGTCGCGTTTGTGTGGATTTCCCGCACTGCACGCATAAAACCCGCTTCCCTCATTAATATTCATCTGCCATTTAAATCTGCACATACAAGTAACTATAACTCGACAAACGCTGTGGTAAGAAGAAAATGGGAAAACACAACAATGTTTTTTACACTATTTCACTGCCAATGTCGCATTGGAAAGATTTTGCGGACGGCGTAGATCAAGATCAGACTGCACAAAACGATCTCTATCTACACCGTCCGCTATCTTGTGTTAGTCTTCAACCAAAAACAGATTTAATTCAAACGAGAAGGATACTTAAAGACCATGTGAAAAGTTGGCTCCATTTAGTAGGCAGCAAAAGAGTTAAACATAATCAATCTATATATTTTGAAATATACAGAAAATACATATCATAGTAAACTAGTTTATTGCGGTGTCATATCGATACAGGCATTTAACATGGAATATCTGAGCCATGCTCTGTGAAAAGGGGGCTTGATGCATCTGCAACAGAATATCGAACCAGGTCAGCCTGCACAGAACGCGCAAGCTTAAAAGGCCCCAACTTTTTGCTTTCGGCCAATTTTCTGCATTTCAAAGGACCATTTTACCTGCTTATTTCGTCGGTTTTCAGAGAAAATGGATCCATAGTCAGGTGATGTTCTTGGTACCAAGCATCACGGAGGTGCATCAAGCTCCCTTTTGCCAGGGCATGGCGTATATTCTATATGTCTATAGCATTTTTTTCCGTCCTGCACAATAATTTGTAAATGAATGAATCGGGAAAGTCCATGTAATGTTAGATTTAGCATTGTTTTAGCGATGATGCAATTAAGGCGTATCTTTGCGAATGATGAAGCGGGACACTCCATATATGGCACCAATGTTTTAGCGATGCTGTAATTACAGCGGACAACGACTAAGTCAGTTAGACGCTGTGAAGAAAAAATTAAATGATTTAAACAGCCACAGTCGGTCGCTACGCTCCCTGCATTTGGCTGTTTCAATCGTTTAATTTTTTCTTCACAGCGTCTAACTATTACTTAATTACACTGATGGAAAAAGGCTGTGTAAAATATGAATATATGTTTGCTGTCGCAAGATCTACCTGATGTTTCAAGGCCGTTGATTAGTATATTCTCCGATTTCAAAAAATAAGGTAACACTTCTCTATAGCTCCACCCATGGCAGCCATGCTCCGCCCATCCATCGAAGTCATGACGGCTCCCTCTGGTGTAGATCATTGAATTAATACTGCTGCTTCCGCCAAGACATTTACCACGTGGCCAGTGGGTTTTCTTTGAACAAAACATTTAAATAAGCCATGCTCTGGCAAAAGGGGGCTTAATGCATCTCCGAAATGCATTATACCAAGCAAGTAATCAATAATATTAATGGATCCATACCCCCTTCCCCCCCCCCCCCATTTTTTAATAACTGATTTGATCATGAGATAAGCTGGTCCTTGAGCTTACAGAAAATTGACCAATAGCGAAAAAAAAAATCGGGCCAGGCTGACCTAGGTCGATAGTTTTAGCAGATGCATAGGCCCTTTTCGCAGAACATGGCTCAAACAGATAAATATCTAGGAAGAAGAAGAAAAAAAAGGGAATTACTATTCAGGCAACTGTAAGTATATGTAGTAAAAAGGTTTTAAATTTAGAAGTCTTGGTGTCGGTCTACGAGAATAATCCTCATACGGGCAGCACTCTGGGTAAATGGGGTGTAAAGCATCTTCGCCCAGCAAGTTGTCATTATAGGTATAATAGGACTATAGATCTATTTTGTCTAAAAACCGACTGTATCATGAGGTAGGATTATCCTACGAAATGCGTAAGAATTAACAACAGTGCAGAGGGTTTCGACTCTGGTCAGTCTGAGCGGACTGTACAGGCTGTGGTGGGTCCGATACTCTAAGCATTAACACCCCGCCCCCTCGTTCACAGAGCATTGCCCCATGTATATCGTATTAATGAGGATCGGTATGGGGTGTCTTATAATGTGCTCTCAGTTACGCAGAACTACACAATGGGCCCGTATTCAGTAACCATAATAAATATAACTACTCCATGCCTAATTCTCAGACTTTTCTACATTTCAAAGTAACACAATTTCGAATTGGCTAAACCAAATAGTTTAGCCAATCAGAAATAGTGTTACTTTTTATATCTTGAATAGCCTAAAAGAAGAACACAGTCAACACTGATTCACTGATTGGCTCTAATTTCCTTAACTTTAGATTTGTCAGAGGAGATCCCAAGTGGACTCGGCCAAAACCAGACAAGTATTTTACAGCAACAAACCACTAAATTTCGTTTCGTTTAGAAAACAGCGTAGATCTAATCAGAAATCTTATACAGACTGTAAAAGTAGATCTTCGTTCCTCTGATCTAATATAGAGGATATTTGTTGTTGTTGTCGTTTTTTTTTTTTTTTTTTTCGCCACTCGTGACAATATTACCGATGATGTTCACTCGATGAGATAAATTTCGATCTTTCACAAAAAAAAGTACTCTATTTACTTCATGAATAGATGTGTAAACAAAGATGACGTAATATTACGTAATAGGCGGCCATCTTGACCTACTTTCGATCAGGATGGGTCTTTATTTAGAACAACCACGTGGACCTATATTTAGACAAGGGCATCATAGGTGTATGTATAGCAGTCACGTTGGAATCGAGGGACGGGACCATAGGGGTCAAGGTCACCATAGAGGGTCATGATTTAGGTCTACATGGTACATAGAGCTGACATATGTACCTCATGCTGGTATGTACTCGCGGGCATTGAGGGTCAGGTCCTTTCCTTACCAGACGATAAACATAAAGCATACCTTTCACGAAGTGTCCTCGTCGAAGTCCCACTCTAAAATGAGATCCAAGGTCCTGAACAGAGGCTAAGGTAGGGAGACGTGCATGCGTCAATCTATTTTTAGGTATGAGGTATGTATCTATATTTAGGTATCACTATACATAGTAAGCTGTATGCATCAGACTTAAACGCCTGAGGCAAGTAAAGGCAATAAAACTGCCATACAGG
The DNA here is from genome assembly GCA_945859785.2 of Tridacna gigas. NCBI lineage: Eukaryota > Metazoa > Mollusca > Bivalvia > Cardiida > Cardiidae > Tridacna > Tridacna gigas. The sequence goes on along the minus strand of OX244031.2, from coordinate 27,445,391 downwards.
TAGTTTTATTACCTTTTAAGTGGATACACTACCAACGTCACACAAGCTCTATTTCGGTCTGAGGTCTTGTCTATTTACAGTTAACAGTACTTCAATTGGACAAATTAAAATCAAATGGCCACTGTCCAATGAAAAGGTGATTTTGGAAGTTAATAAATGGAAAGCTTCTAATTTCAGCGAATCATAGACGAGTTTCTTTACAAAAAAAAAAACCATTTCCCCAAATGGTAAGCAAAATTCACATTTGCAAACATGAAGTTTACGGTTTCAGACCATTGCTTGGACAAGCATTTGATGAATGCAAAATGTCTTCAAGACCCTTCAGTATGTTTCTGCAGGTCTTTAATGATGAAATCTATTCAAGAATGTCTGAATAAACCGGACAGTATGTCAATGTGTGGTAAACGGATATACTTAGAAAAATGCTTTAATTTTACTATAGGATGGAAAGGTTATACTAAAGTGGAAAGTCATCGGATCAAGATGGTCTGCAAAAAACTGAGGAATCATTGGCTAATAATCACAGCATATCCAGTATGAAGAGTCTGGAGAAGTAAGTGAATATTTGATTTAAACTACTACTACTACTACTAAAACAAATAATAATGAGAATAATAATATTAACAATACCACAATGAATAAAACTATTTCGGTTCCTCCATGAACCTCATCAGGCGGTGGTGACAAACATGTATTATGCAATGTTACAGATATCCCCGCTATTTTTTTTTTTTTTTTTCTAGCCCAAATACTTTTCGAGGTATTGGCGAAACCATAAATAGTGATTTACAAGGGAAAAAACAATTATGAATTATTAATATTTTCATAAAAATGGCTCTATCTCTGTTATTTATAGATTAAAACTGGTTGTGTTTTGTATCATTTTAAAAGACTTTTAAAGACCTATATCATGACGCCATTAAATCGAGAGTAGTTTGTATAGTGTAGAAATTAGTAATTATGAATTATTAATATTTTTATTAAAATTTCAAGTGGCTCTATCTCCGTTATTTACCATCCAAAATGAATCGTGTTTGGTATCATTTTAAAAGACTTTTAAAGACCTATATCTTGATGTAATTCATTCGAGTGTAGTCTGTATAGTGTAGAAATTGGCAATTATGAATTATTGATATTTTTATTAAAATTTCAAATGGCTCTATCTCCGTTATGTACCATCCAAAATGAATCGTGTTTGGTATCATTTTAAAAGACTTTTAAAGACCTATATCTTGATGTAATTCAATCGAGTGTAGTCTGTATAGTGTAGAAATTGGAAATTATGAATTATTAATATTTTTATTAAAATTTCAAATGGCTATGTCTCCATTATTTATAGATTAAAATGAATCGTGTTTGGTATCGTTTCAGGGTATTTTTGTCTCAGGAATCTGGTGAAGAAATCCATTTTCACCTCAGATTATTATGACAACCGGAAATGACGGCATACTTACTTAAAATGACATCCCAAATGCACATTTCTTGATGTGGCAAGTAAAGACATGTTATTCTATTAATAGAAAATGACGTAAACATGAATGGACATTATATTCTATAAATAGAAACTGACGTAAGTGTCTATAAATAACTATCAACCACAACAAAGGATCGCACATATACGGAGGCATGGATAAAAAGCCGCTGTTACAGTCCGGAAGATCATTTCTATTTCTACAGACATGGGCTCAGTAACGTATCAAGAAGGTGATATATTAAATATGAATGGTGTGGATGCTATTTGTCACCAAGTGAATTGTCTTACGGTCAGGGCACATGGATTGTCTGCCAAAATAGCTAAAAGGTACCCGTGGGCTGACTTATACACAAAGAGAACATCGATAGGAACAAGGAATTTAGCGACAATCAGAACGAGAGGGTCACCAGGAAATATTATTTATGGAAATGGATTCGATTTACACGTCGTATGTTTAGAAGCCCAGTGGGAACATGGGAAATGTTTGCAGTCTCTCAGGGGATAAATAGCGCCTTACTATGACACCCTAGAAAACAGAGAACGCTGGTTTGAACAGTGTTTAAACAAACTAGGGTAACGAAGTGATATACAGACGATAGCATTTCCTGAGTACATAGGCTGTGGACTCGCCGGTGGTGTTTGGAAAAATTATTTAGGTCTCATAAAAGATTTTGCTGAAGTTTTTGAGAAGCAGGTGATCATTGTATCCTACAATGGCATTTCATTTGTGATCACGGTATAAACAAATGCACATTTCTTGATTGGGCAAGTAAAGACACGTTATTCTATTCATAGAAAATGACGTAAACATGAATGGACATGATATTCTATAAACAGACACTGACGTAGTTTCTAAAATTAGCAACAAATGAGAATTAAGAAGGACAGATAATCAACCAATAAAAAATTAGGATTCAGTGACAAATCAAAATCGATCTTAATCTATAAAAGCTTGTGTTTAATGAGTTTAGATCATTCTAACTTCAGAAATCATCAACATGCCTCACTTCAGAATGGAACTGGGTAATAATCGTCATGTAGAGGTTAAGGAGTGGCAAGGTGAGCTTCGAGTGGATTTAAGAGAATGGCAAGGCGATACTCCTATTAAAAAAGGCATCAGTTTAATGCGATGGAAGAATTTCATAGATCAGATCATATATGTAGATACAGCGTTAGAAAAGTACGTGAAGGAAACCCCTGTGTGGACATACATCAATACTGGAAGCCCGAAGACAAGATAGTGCCTACGAGGAAAGGAATGTGCTTGAGACCCTCAAAATATAAACAATTAAAAGAAAAGTTGTCCTGCATCAACAAAGAGTATCCTGAATTAGATACAATCCTCCCGTGTTATCTTCAGGGGGACCATATGAACCAGCTAGGGGCGTTTAAGTGTGTAGAGTGTAACCCTAATGACTTTCAGAACTGGTAAAGATGCCACATAGATACAAATACATGTGTCCCATTTGCCTTCGTCGGGACGTCAATGACATAATCAACCACATAAGGACAATTCACAGTGAAAATGTAGAGGATTGGTTACCAAAGGTGAAGACTGCAGTGACATTTATTGTTCAATAAATACCGGGGTATGTGTGAAAGAATAAGTTACTATTAGTATGTGTTTTAATATGACCACTGTTTGTACATTTGTTTTCTGCATACAGCTTTGTGTATTATTTTTGTTTTGTGTATACATTTTGTGTTCTGTATAGTAAATATAAATAATAAAAACAACGTAAGAATACATGTGTTTAGTTGTTTATCATACTCCCATACTATTATAAACGTAAGAATATGAATGATACAGAGAATAATGTACCCGAAAGGGAGACTTTTATCCATTTTCCGAAACAAGAGGATGAAAACAGCTCGGATAGGTGGCAGTTATTAGGGACTAGAGTACCTAAAACGGAAATTGTTTACTTTTGTCAGATGATCATCGTCTACATTATTATTATAAGCTCAGTCGTTAACTTGTCTATACAAAACGGATCATCAGAATTGTGGATTAGTTTACTCAGTAGTTGTAAAGGTTACGCCTTACCTAACCCGAAACTAAAGAAATAACGGCAATACTATCATTCGAGGCATCCTCTAGTATGTGTGTGTCTGGACAGACGGGAAGTGGAAAAACAAGATGGGTGTATCGATTTCTGAAACAACTAAACATATGTATGGATCCTCCAGTCCACACCTTATACTGTTAAGGGATTTCCAGTTACATCAGGCTTTGATGAGGGACCCAAACACTCGACCACATTTAGGCAGAGTGTGCGCAGCGAGTCAGTTACCCCGAGAAGTAAAACACAGACCAAAACTATACATTGTCAACAGTCAAGAAAGTCATCGACGTGGCGGACAGTGGCTAGCCCTTTACTTTCCTAAAGTTGGACCTGCAGAATTTTTTGGTTCACTGGGACGATCACCTCGTTACTATCACTGGAAAATTGAGCGTTTTTTGAAACGGCATGGAGGTTTTTACGTTTACAACAGGGAAAGATTTCTCAACGCTGCAGTGGATTGACCATGAGAGAAATTGTTCAGATCTTTGACAAAACGGACTTAAATTACAATGAATATATTGTAAAACGGTTTATGGAGAATGTGTACATAAACGATATCGCTGATCTGGTGGAGGATATGTGTTTAGAGTCTGAATAAACAATACATTGTTGTACATAACGGCGGCACGATGGTGGGTGGGTTGCTCTGAGATTTTGTGAAATTTCAAGTCTTTCTTTTTTGCCATTCCTGCCAACGTCAAGATGAATTTTCAGGACGTACTAAGAATCGTTCAAACAATGTATTTTTACATTGTAGTTGGACTTAAAGATGTGATTGACTTTTTGAAGGCTGGATTTGGAAACTACCCACTTGGTAAGTTGATTTTTCATCAAAGCAATAAGTGATCTGTCGCTAAAATGATAGTCTTTCCCGTAGTTTATTATTATTATTATGTCTCCCCCATATATGTGAGGGAGACATATTGTTTTTGCCCGAGTTGTCTGTCCGTCCGTCTATCCGTCTGTCTGATACAGCCATCAAACTTTAGAGAAAAAGTGACCACCATGAGTTGTTGTGTACCTGGGGTTTTTGAATCGTCTCTCCCCATGACGATTATGGCTTAAAGATGACATGAACATTGTGTCGCTGGTATCTCTGAAACGACTTGGGATACAGCCACCAAACTTTACAGAAATAGTAACCATCATGAGTTGTTGTGCACCTAGCTGTTTTTTTTTTTTTTTTTTTTTTTTTTGACAAAAACACACCTGCAGTTATTATTATATAATTGTATGCACAACGAAAAGGATGTTAGACTAAGAAAATATCTGGAATTTAAAAGTATGCTATTATTTGCATACTTATTAACCAGTTGAGATGAAAAATGTTCTTTTTTTATGTGTTAAAATTATATTTCATGCTATATTCACCTGCATTTTGTCTGAAACCTTAACATGTGAAATAGACACTGAAAGTGTTTCTGTAATTTATGTCCTCATATAACACTCGGACGATAAAAGAACAATAGGAATAAAAATATAATAATAACTGGGAAAAAAAGAAAAAAAAAAAAACAGGAAAAAAACCTTTCCTGTTGCGAGACAAATAAGATTAAACACATTTTTTTCTGCTACATTGTTATTGTAAAGTTTTGAAATTAAACACTATGGCTAATGAATGGCCTTTCTAAAATGTATGTTTTCAAATTCATCACTGTTTTTAAAATTGATTCTCTAAGCAAAATCTAAATCGGCACCTTTAACGTTGTTTGTAGGTAATGCAGTCATTAAAATGAAGGCGGGAGGCGAGGACTGCCACATCCACATGGTGAGAGGGTATGCCCCTATTATTGACTGCCCCTCAAAGAGCAAAATATTGTTTAAGACAAGCGAGAACAATTTAGAGATGGTCAACCTTTCTCCAATAACCACTGAAAGAGCTTTACATTTGATCAACATTGTAAGTTATATTTACATCATCTTTGATATTTGTAATGTAGTATTGTTATCTTTTCTTCGAGAAATTCCTTCTGTATAACAAAATCATTCTATCAGAAAATTTCAGAATGCTCCCTTTCTCTTTGTAGGTATGTGTCTTCCTTCAAGAAGTACTGGAGGACAGGTGTGTGGTGTTCAACTTACTGGACATAGTTGTTCACCACAAGTTCGCCCATGGAAGCAAATATGGATATTCACGTTTAACAGCTAAAGATTTAATTCCATTTGAAATTCATATATCTTTAGAGAACGTAACAGTGCTGGAATTTACTTCAACCCTTATACATGAGTTGGCATAGAGTTTGACACCAACATCTGATCATGATCACCATACATGGATCCGTGGCGATGAGATAAACCGACTTCCTTGGTTACCGTCGTTAAGAGCTCACAAACAAACGCAGTAAATACATATACAGTATAGCAGAAAGGCTACTTAAATCGTGCTGTCATGCCCGTTTCTTTGGATTAAATTCCGAAAAAATAATCTTTTTCATATGTTTCTGCAGATGATGGATTCTCGGCAAGAAATATATGGATACTTGAACTCATTTACACAAGGATTTGCACAAAAAGTGTGAATTTCGGGGGCTACGGACAATGTAATACATGTGCCAGCAAAGTTTTGAACTTCTACGAGAAAGAATGAAACAACTCATAATCCTCTGCAGTTTTGCTTAAAAAATAATAGAATTAAAGATGATTAATATTTTTGTAAGGCTTGTTAGGTTGTCTCAACATCGTAATAAATTACACTATATTACAAGCATTTTGAAATATTTATAGATTGTCTCATTCAACACAGAGGTGGAGGTCTGAGAAATGTTTAAATTTCAAGTTAAGGGAAAATTGTTGCCTGACGATTTAGAAAAAGTGTAAAGTGTGCTGTCAATTAACAAACTTGTTAATATCATTGGCGGTAGTTTGTTTTATCTTATGATGTACTGAAGACAATGGGCGGTCGAGTGGATCACAGCGCCAATCAAACACACATCTTATCAGTTAACAGTTTATCGACATACCCTTTGAAATGGCAGATGTACTAATCCACCGAAATATGGCTAAGTCAAAAGCTGATTTAATTAACAGAAGTTGCCTCTTGAGCTAAACTTCCGAAACTGTACACAACAGAACTTACTCTGTTTCATAATTGAAATCTACATATACCTTCAGTAAGAATATTTAAATGTACTTAATTTAAGTAGCAGATGGTTTAAATCCAAGAATAAACTGCATTTTTTTTGCACTCTGATCTGTATCTACACATTCAGCATTCTTCACGCACCAAGGGTTAATGTTAACGTCAAATTTAATCATTGATGACACGTGCCCCTTTTTGGATGTGCAGATGAACATTATTAAACAAGATTAACTATTTGAGGGAACGTACTTTCTCTTTATTAGTATTTCATATATTTTACCTTTGTTTTCCACTGTAAAAAAGTTTAACTTTTTTTTTCGGAGAGTTTCAGAAGGAAAAAAAACGAACATTAATTAATCCAATGCGTAATATAGCGTTGATCAAACTCTTTGCTCATGTCCCATTGTCAATCATAATCATAATCCAAACTTATAATCTCTTCGTATATCTCACGTAAGCAGTACACGATCGCAAAGCACATCTTTTAAACTTTTAAATTCCTAGAATTCAAGCGTTGTAAACACACATAATATCGCACTTCTCCATCATTAACAGTCGCTTGTTTGTGAGCTGAAATAAGCAGACAGCAAGGCTGCACATCGGGCCAAATAAATGCGATGACCTGATTGGTCGAATATCGATTTCAACGGATCCATGTATTGGCTTCAAACATGTGGTTACCTTTTCGGTCTGGTTTCGGAATACCTTCATGATTTGAAGGATATGTCAAATCATCGTTTTATAGCATGTAAAGCTGGATCCAATGTAAAATTCGATTTAGATACACTTCCTGTGATACATTTATAGTAATTGCAACTCTGTTATGTCCCGTGTGTGTAATTGTGTATATATCTGATTATGTGTTTCTATAATTGTACAAAGTGTGCCTCTTTCAATAACTGTACAAAGTGTGCAAAATATTAAAGTTCAACTGGTACCGGTTCAAGGATGATCCATAAAAAACAAGAATAACATCACATGGGAGAATATAAGAATAAGATTTATTGCGACCGGTTTCTTCCATTAAGGAATCATCAGGGCAATCTAACAATAAACGACGTAGCAACGTTGCGTTGCTACACACAATCACAAAAATCAATGACGTCATTTACTTAATGTTCAATTTAGGCATAATTTTTTTAATGAATGATTGTTCTTTGAGTAACCTAGCTGAAACATTTTCGTTGCGCATTTTAAAGAAAGGAAAGATCGAAAACTTTGGAGAGGTTTTAGAACATTTATCTAGATGAGCACTTAAAGGCATTTGTCTTGTTAATGGGTCTCTCACTTGTTGAATATGTACGGTTTTCCTATTTCTTAATTTGTCACCAGTCTGTCCGATGTAAAATTCCCTACAACCGTTACAAATTAAAACATAAATTACATTTTTAACAGTGCAGTCCATATTTTCCTTCACATAGAAAGTTTTATCATTTAACTTGACATTATTACCTTCAATAATATAATCACACAGTCCACATCGTGGTTCTCCGCACTTCTTTACGCACGTGGCGATGTCTTCATTGAACTCAGACCGCGTAATAAGGCGTTTAAGATTTGGGAGCTGTCTTTTACATTTTATTATTCTGGTGTCTGTAATTATACTATTCTTTTTTTCATCCTTTGTTAGAAGAGTCAGGTTAGATTTTAGCAATCCAAATACTTCTCTGTTTTTAGGATTGTGAGTGGATACGAATGGTATAATAGGTTTTTCATTCTTTTCTTTAATTGTTAAGAGACTGCTCCTCTGAATTTGTAATGCTTTTTAAATCCGGTTTTTATCACCTGAATTGGATATTTTCTGTCAATTAATGATGAAGCTAATTCTTTTAAACGGAAATTACGAACACTTATATCAGAAACAATCGTGCATATTCTTCGAGCCAAGGAAAATGGGATGTTAATTTTAGTGTGTTTTGGATGACATGATTTGAAATTTAAATACTGTTTAGCGTCCGTAGACTTAAAATATATGTCGGTGGATATAGATGTGTTTATTTTGATGACCAAAACATCAAGAAAGGGTAACTGATAATCACTGGTTTGCATTTTAAACTTTATATCTTTATGGAGAGAATTTAGGGTCCCACAAAAATAAACTAAATCTTCCATTGACCTTTGCCAGAATATAAAACAGTCGTCTAAAAATCTTTTCCATTGATCCCGTACGAATTTGGCAAATATGTTACCCTTTTCATGTTCTATTGTTCTGTAGAGATTTTCCTCTAGAAACCCTAGGACAAGAGTAGCATATGTAGGGGCCACTTTAGTTCCCATTGCTGTACCTTTGGTTTGATTATAAAAAGATTTATTAAAAGAAAAAATGTTGTTTTCAAGAATAATTTGAAGACCCCCTAAAATAAACGTTTTGCTAAAACGTTCTGTCAACAATTCTGGATGCTTATCCAGCCAAAAAGAAATAGATTCTAGTCCTAAACTATGTGGAATGTTAGTATATAGACCTACTATGTCAAAGGAAACGAGCTTGGTTTGCGCTGGAACATTTTCAGGAATGAAATTAAGAAAATCAATGTTATCTCGTAGGTAGCTGTGTACCTTTTGCAAATAAGGTTTCAGTAACTTATCCAAAAGAGAGCTAAGACGACTCGTTTCGGAACAAGGGCCCGCAACTATAGGTCTAAGTGTTAAGTCTACAGGATCCACAATTTCAATATATTCAGAATGGTTATCAGAACAAGAGTTTTGAATAATTTGGCTCTTATGTATTTTAGGTAAACCGTAGAAAGTACTAGTTTTACATTCAAATTTCAATAGGAAATTTATCTCTTTGTTAGTCATTCTTTTGTTTTCTGCTGCAAGATTTTTTATTTTGTTCAGAACTTGTAACTGATTACTACCTGGAATGGTTTTATAGTAAGTTTCATCTCCAAGCATTTCAATAATTTTCGTTTTATAAAATTCAGTATTCATTATGACAATGCCACCTCCCTTGTCTGCTTCTTTAATAGTGATAGAACTATCATGTGCCAAAGATTTTATTGCTTCACGTTGTTTCAAAGTTATATTATGTTTGATGTGATAATTCTTATCACTTGTGTTAGAACATAACACTCTACTAGTGGATATATAGGAATCTAGCACAATATCGCGACCGCTCGGTGGTTCGAAACTGGAATTATTTCTAACTATAGAATTATCAGTGTTTTCTTTGCAATGAAAAAATTCTTTAAGTCTCATGCTACGAAAGAATTCGTTAATATTATTAAGTTCGTCATTGTTACTTTTTTCAGGTGTAGGGGTAAATTTAAAACCCATCAACAAGACACTTTTTTCTATTTCAGTTAACTTACGATTCGAAAGATTAAATATTTTTGTGAATAATTCTTTAGTTTCAGCTAGGTTACCTTCATTTAATGTAAGTGATTCCAGTTGTGGTCTTCCTGGAGAAAATTTAAAGCATCAGGATCGACCACATTAACATCTGAATCAAACTGAGAATTGTTTGATCTATTTTGTCTAAAGTTGTTCTATTGTCTGCCTCTTCTGTTAAAATTTTGTCGTCCACTTAATTTGAACGACAACTGTTGAATTAAATTTTGGAGACTTTGGTCTTGTCTCTGCACTCTTTGGCGAGGGCGTGGTCTACTTCGGACAGCATCTGCATATGTTGCGGGACGTCTGCTCTGGTAATTGCGTTGACTGGCTGTTTTTTTGAAGAACGGATTTGAATTTTGGTAAGTTTGTTGAAAATTTTCTTCATAGGATTTTAACCATCGTTCGTTATTCAACCACCTCTTATGTGAAATGTCCTCGTTTCTTTTTATTTGTTGTTTCCACAAATCTATTAGGTAGTCTGAGATCGGCCCGGAACACTTTCCAAATATTATTTCTTCAATATCCGTATCTATTCGTCGTACACGTTCCAAACATGAATCTTCTCTCAGTTTCAGCATTTCAATTTCCATTTTAAAATCTTGTAGGACAGCCCTTTCTCTTAGCATTCTTTGGTCTTCTCTTTCATTAGCGAATTCTGCTAATGCATTGTCATAATGAATACTGAATTTTATAAAACGAAAATTATTGAAATGCTTGGAGATGAAACTTACTATAAAACCATTCCAGGTAGTAATCAGTTACAAGTTCTGAACAAAATAAAAAATCTTGCAGCAGAAAACAAAAGAATGACTAACAAAGAGATAAATTTCCTATTGAAATTTGAATGTAAAACTAGTACTTTCTACGGTTTACCTAAAATACATAAGAGCCAAATTATTCAAAACTCTTGTTCTGATAACCATTCTGAATATATTGAAATTGTGGATCCTGTAGACTTAACACTTAGACCTATAGTTGCGGGCCCTTGTTCCGAAACGAGTCGTCTTAGCTCTCTTTTGGATAAGTTACTGAAACCTTATTTGCAAAAGGTACACAGCTACCTACGAGATAACATTGATTTTCTTAATTTCATTCCTGAAAATGTTCCAGCGCAAACCAAGCTCGTTTCCTTTGACATAGTAAGTCTATATACTAACATTCCACATAGTTTAGGACTAGAATCTATTTCTTTTTGGCTGGATAAGCATCCAGAATTGTTGACAGAACGTTTTAGCAAAACGTTTATTTTAGGGGGTCTTCAAATTATTCTTGAAAACAACATTTTTTCTTTTAATAAATCTATTTATAATCAAACCAAAGGTACAGCAATGGGAACTAAAGTGGCCCCTACATATGCTACTCTTGTCCTAGGGTTTCTAGAGGAAAATCTCTACAGAACAATAGAACATGAAAAGGTTAACATATTTGCCAAATTCGTACGGGATCAATGGAAAAGATTTTTAGACGACTGTTTTATATTCTGGCAAAGGTCAATGGAAGATCTAGTTTATTTTTGTAGGACCCTAAATTCTCTCCATAAAGATATAAAGTTTAAAATGCAAACCAGTGATTATCAGTTACCCTTTCTTGATGTTTTGGTCATCAAAATAAACACATCTATATCCACCGACATATATTTTAAGTCTACGGACGCTAAACAGTATTTAAATTTCAAATCATGTCATCCAAAATACACTAAAATTAACATCCCATTTTCCTTGGCTCGAAGAATATGCACGATTGTTTCTGATATAAGTGTTCGTAATTTCCGTTTAAAAGAATTAGCTTCATCATTAATTGACAGAAAATATCCAATTCAGGTGATAAAAACCGGATTTAAAAAAGCATTACAAATTCAGAGGAGCAGTCTCTTAACAATTAAAGAAAAGAATGAAAACCTATTATACCATTCGTATCCACTCACAATCCTAAAAACAGAGAAGTATTTGGATTGCTAAAATCTAACCTGACTCTTCTAACAAAGGATGAAAAAATGAATAGTATAATTACAGACACCAGAATAATAAAATGTAAAAGACAGCTCCCAAATCTTAAACGCTTTATTACGCGGTCTGAGTTCAATGAAGACATCACCGCGTGCGTAAAGAAGTGCGGAGCACCACGATGTGGACTGTGTGATTATATTATTGAAGGTAATAATGTCAAATTAAATGATAAAACTTTCTATGTGAAGGAAAATATGGACTGCACTGTTAAAAATGTAATTTATGTTTTAATTTGTAACGGGTGTAGGGAATTTTACATCGGACAGACTGGTGACAAATTAAGAAATAGGAAAACCGTACATATTCAACAAGTGAGAGACCCATTAACAAGACAAATGCCTTTAAGTGCTCATCTAGATAAATGTTCTAAAACCTCTCCAAAGTTTTCGATCTTTCCTTTCTTTAAAATGCGCAACGAAAATGTTTCAGCTAGGTTACTCAAAGAACAATCATTCATTAAAAGATTTATGCCTAAATTGAACATTAAGTAAATGACGTCATTGATTTTTGTGATTGTGTATAGCAACGCAACGTTGCTACGTCGTTTATTGTTAGATTGCCCTGATGATTCCTTAATGGAAGAAACCGGTCGCAATAAATCTTATTCTTATATTCTCCCATGTGATGTTATTCTTGTTTTATATATATATATATATATACACACACACACACACACATATGTGTGTGTGTGTGTGTGTGTGTGTGTGTGTAAAACAAGAGGGCCATAATGGCCCTGTATCGCTCCACTGGCTTATAAATATAAACCATATAGAGAAGTCTTCACTATATAAGCCCTTATAAAACTTTGACCCCAGGGCTACAGTCGGACTAAATGGGGAATATGTGTATTTAGAAGAATAACATGCCAAATTTGGAAGTTCTTGGCCTTATGGCTAGTAACATAACGGTTTCTGAAGTTTTCACTCCATAAACCCATGTAAAATTTGTGACCCCTGGTGCAGGGCCAAACTTGATCCTAGGGCTGTAACTTGGGCCCTCTTTGTAGTTGTCCACTAGATAATGCTATAATTATGCAAAAAATTTGGTAGCCCTAAGCCTTATGGATATGTACACCAAGATTTAAAAGTTTTCCCTATATAAGCCCATGTAAATCTTGTGAACCTGCCCCCCCCCCCCCAGTATGAGGCCAAATTGACCCCAGGACTGTAATTTGGGCACTTTTGGTAGACCCCCACTAGATCAAACTAAATGCAAAATTTGGTAACTCTAGGCCTTATGGCTAGGTACAGGAAGATTTTTAAATTTTTCTCTATATAAGCCTATGTAAAACTTGTGACCCCTGGGGCAGAGCCAATTTTGACCCCAGGGCTATAATTTGAAGAAACATGATAGAGGTCTACTACATAAAGCTACATGCCGAATTTGGTAGCCCTATGCCTTATGGTTTCAGACAAGAAGATTTTTAAAGATTTCCAATATTTTTCAGTTTTGTTGCCATGGCAACCAGAGTTTTTGAAGAAATCAAATTTTTTCAAGAAATTCTGATGAGGACCATGGCGGGATCATTTCTGTGAAGTTTCATGAAAATTGGATTGGTAGTTTCAGAGAAGAAGATTTTTGAAATAAAAGTTAACGCACGGACGGACGGATGCACGACGGACACCTGGCCATGACATAAGCCCGCTGGCCTTCGGCCAGTGGAGCTAAAAACTATAGCGGGGATATCTGTGACATTGCATAATACATGTTTGTCACCACCGACTGGTGAGGTTCATGGAGGAACCGAAATAGTTTTATTCGTTGTGTCATTGCTATTATTATTATTCTCATTATTATTAGTTTTAGTAGTAGTATAAATCAAATATTCACTTACTTCTCCAGACTCTTCATACTGGATATGCTGTGATTATTAGCCAATGATTCCTCAGTTTTTTGCAGACCATCTTGATCCGATGACTTTCCACTTTATTATAACCTTTCCATCCTATAGTAAAATTAAAGCATTTTTCTAAGTATATCCGTTAACCACACATTGACATACTGTCTGGTTTATTCAGACATTCCTGAATAGATTTCATCATTAAAGACCTGCAGATAAATACTGAAGGGTCTTGAAAACATTTTGCATTCATCAAATGCTTGTCCACGCAATGGTCCGAAACCGTAAACTTCATGTTTGCAAATGTGAATTTTGCTTACCATTTGGGAAAATGGGGTCTTTGTTTTTTTGTAAAGAAATTCGTCTATGATTCGCTGAAATTAGAACCTTTCCATTGGTTAACTTCCAAACTCACCTTTTCATTGGACAGTGGTCATTTGATTTTAATTTGTCCAACTGAAATACTGTTAACTATAAATAGACATGACCTCAGACCTAAATAGAGCTTTTGTGACATTGGTAGTATATCCACTTAAAAGGTAATAAAACTACCTGTATGGCAGTTTTATTGCATTTACTTGCCTCAGGCGTTTAAGTCTGATGCAAACGGCTTACTATGTATAGTGATACCTAAATATAGATACATACCTCATACCTAAAAACAGATATATACCTCATACCTAAAAATAGATTGACGCATGCGCGTCTCTTTACCTTAGCCTCTGTTCAGAACCTTGGATCTCATTTGAGAGTGGGACTTTGACGAGGACACTTCATGAAAGGTATGCTTTATGTTTATCGTCTGGTAATGAAAGGGCCTGACCCTCAATGCCCGCGAGTACTTACCAGCACGAGGTACACATGTCAGCTCTGTGTACCATGTAGACCTAGATCATCTGTATGACCCTCTATGGTGACCTTGACCCAACGACCCCTTCCCTCGATTCCAACGTGACTGCTATACATACACCTATGATGCCCTTGTCTAAATATAGGTCCACGTGGTTGTTCTAAATATAAACCCATCCTAATCGAAAGTAGGTCAAGATGGCCGCCTATTATGTAACATTACGTCATCTTTGTTTACACACAAACCGGCGGGTATACTACTTTCATTCTTCTAGCCCCTATTTTGTTGGAACTTTCATCAAAATCCAGTACAGTTGTTTTCGGTAATCCCTGTGGCGTACCCCTATCACATAACAACGCATTACAATATTACGTAAAGCGCGAGCAAAATAGCGTAAATTACTCTGCTAGTTCCCCGTGACGTACTCCCTCACCTAACAATACATTACAATATTACATAAAACGCGAGAAATATATTTCCCTCTATTTGAGTGGCACGCGCTGTTTACCTACCTAGCAGAGTGCGCGGGAACTACTGTTCTCTACTGTTGACGAGTTAGAAAATATGAAATCAGTATTTTCACTGAAATATCAAACCATAATCCACCATTATTTCTCGATAAACTATCGAAAAGCATGAAGTAAAAGGTAATATCTATTTGGAGCTCCGGTATCATTTCTTCGCTAGCGGAGAAGCAACCGCTAAAAGAATTACAAAAAATAACATCGGAGCTAGCCCCCTCCCCCCCCCCCCCCCCAAAAAAAAAAAAAATGTAAATACAAGTTGTAGATATAATTATTAATGTAAGTTTGTTCGCCTTAGTTTGGCCAGATCTTTTAATGAAAAGAAGCCGTTGCCTTCCCCTAGGTGGCATTTTTCAAATACATAACTTATCTGATATGGGATTTCTGGCTACAGAACTGATCCCGGCATATATATAGAAATTGTCAACGGTCAACAGAGATTTGCAGTAAACAATGGCATTTTATAAAATAATTTTCCCCGTTTGAAATCATTATATTTTCAAGATATTTTGTAGCAAACAACTGGCTTGATTTTTCTACAGACGTATTATTTATATAGTCATGTTCCGCTTGTTATTTCGGGTATTAATTTCTGCCGTACAGGGTATAGTGATGCATCAAAATGGACAGGTCAAATCTGGGAAGAATATTGACATGTGCAGACAATGGGAAATAAGCTAGATCTATCTAAATTTAAAAAAAAAAAAAGCAAAGCATGTATATATATTTCTTACATTTTCCACATAATCCAAGCTGGAATGTTTCTGCGGTACTGTATAAAATCCCCAGTCAACATACGACCGCATTGCTAATGCATTCAGTAATGGCGTCGAAACAAGGAGATCACCACTATCGTCACCACCCGCCTCAAGTAACACAACGCTGACGTTGTCATCTTCAGATAACCGGGAGGCCAACACGGAGCCGGCTGACCCTGCACCAACTGAAACAAGAGATTGTGATTTATGTGAACCATGCTCCGGCAAAAAGAGATTTGAAATGCATCTACGTGATACATTATACCAAACAAGCCTTCACATCGCATAATCTTGGACACCGAAAATCCATTTTGTTTGACAAATGACTGAATCAAGCGGGAGAATGGTCCTTTGACATAAGTTTCGGCCCATGTCAGTCTGCGCTGAGCAGCCTGCAGGGCAACCAACAGAAAAAAGCAACCTGCAGTAAACACCCGTTTTAATCAACTGTGGTTTTCGTTCATGTTAGTCTTGTTTTGTTTGAGGTGAAAAAGTACACAGAGCAATCGGTTAAGATGCCATTCATTGCATTTTTAAGTCCAGTGTACATTTACTTCACCAAACAGCAAAGCTCTCACTTTGTCAAGGAACGTGATGCAAAACTTCGAAGGTAGCGTTTTCACTCATTTTCAATCACATAGTAGGCTACTTTTAAAAGAAGTTGTGCAACACCATCACAAGCTTAAATTTCAGAGCAGCCAGCATCAAGAACAGACAGAACATACAGCGTGCAATCTAAACTTGGATCCATATTTCCTACTACTCTATTTTTAACCTTAACCTCCTAAGTGAGTAAATTGAAACTCAACTAACACCTTCTGCAACCCTTTACCTAATTACAAGATTTTAGACTGCTCCATATGAAAAGCAGTCGTAGACGACATATTCAACATGCCTCAATGGATGGGAATTTTCTCCAACAGAACAGAAGATATTATGGGAGGAGAAATTGCTGGTTACCACCTTTTTCTCATTTTCCCATGTTTTGAATTAATGCCTTCTTCCTCAACGGCGTTAAAGTCGGATTCTGTGGTAAAGGGTTAACCCTTAAGTGCGACTCAAGCGTTTCTTCCGACAGTATAGATTAAGAACAGACCGCACAGATCTTGAATCTGCACCGTCCGATATCGGGAATGATTCTTCTTCGTGGAAATGAAATTCGATATCGCATTATTAGGGACAAATTATACTTCGGTGCACTCTTCGTCCATTTCCGTGAGGACCCCTATTTATGTGTTTTTCACTCAGGGACTTGCGTTTTTGACAAACTTTGCGCTCTATAACCTTAAATGATATATGATAGGCTTCAGGGGACATTGTTCATCAAAAGTCCCGAGCCTGTGGTTTTTCATTCGAGTCGGGTAGGATATTGTAACAATTATACAAAGGAGGAAAGTCAGTTCGGAAGACGAGCCCTACCGAAGTAGGTTCGCGGAATTCGCGGATGTCTCAGTTATTGGTTGACAGGACTGACCTTTGGCATCTGCAGGAATCCGACATCTGAAAGACTCGTCTGTCGTAACAACTGCTAGATCTATACTGTATATTATAGAACTATCCTTACCCTGGTACAACCTCATTGGAGAGGTCATCAGACCTCTCCAACAGTGGTGAGTTTAAAAGGCAGACTGCCACAGAAATCGCTGTCTAAATCCATTTGTTTTTGCGAAAATGTTCTGATACACAGTCTATTTCGTCATGGTTTTATAAACAAACCGAAATCAAAAAACTGAAATAGGAAATAAACGTTTTCTTTTATATGACGGTTTTCCAAAAAGATTTATTATACTATATTGATAGTAAATGATCTATCCAATAATTGCAATTTTTCATTAAACAAATAAATCTAAGCAGAGAGAAAAAAAAAACATTCGTTTAAAAAAAAAGAGAAAGAACACCGAGGGAAAAGATCACGTGACTTGATACTATTTGGAGAATTCGTACCCTGGAGAACTCGTACCCTAATCTCGCGAGCACGTGTTCTCTGGAGAACTCGTACCCCACAAATAGATAGAAATAGGTTGATCAGTATGTTTTCAAGTTCTATTTTTCAAAACTGACTAGATTCTAGCATTTTTCTGTTTTATTCAAAAATTCTATGGATTTACTATGATATAGATTTGATGAAATAACATCACAGAGCTGCTTCTATTATGCGGGATTTCGAGAATCCTGCGAAAATCAACTTATGAGCGCGAAAGAAAGTCGTGCCTCTTCGCCCTACGTACCGCACACCTCAAAAGAGTCCGTGGTCCTTTGGTTTTGGGCGGATTGCGCAGGCTGACATGGGTCGACACTTTTTGCAGATGCATTAAGGGCCCTTTTCTCAGAGCATGGCTCATTTATCTACTTTCTTAAATTTTTAACGTTTAGACAAACAACGTCTTCATTTTACATGTCTGCAGCAGAAAACTTTTCAAAATATTGTGGAAAGAGGGGAAGCTGTTAGTCACTGCAGTTTCTCCTTTTGTCACAATGGTTTCCATCACATCAAAGCACCATCTTCCACATTAATTATCAAAGTTTAAATTGTCGTCTGCATCCTTTTTCTGTTTGGGACAGTCAAAAAATTGTTGTTTGTTAAAAATTAAAAAATGTTACATTTATTTTTAACATGTCTGGTACTAGTATTATGTAAAGGCCACCTTTATTTGTTGTTATCAGGTAAGATTCTTGTCTCCTCAGTGGAATTAGCATATTGTATCAAATTTTAATTGAACGATTTCTCCTTTCCAAAAAAAGAAAAAATTGGCTTATCTGAGCACACATTACAAATATTCATTTGAGGGTTGTTCATTTTGAAAATGAGCTAAATTGGATAATCATCTTCGGTTTTGTGTCCTTTAATTTTGAAAAAAATATGCATATCTGAGCATGTTAATAGCATATGGCCTCCAATTCCTTGAATATTATAACAATGTGGAACATGTACTGTTTTGTGCCTTTACACCAGCAAGATTGGGAAAAAAAATGTTTTTTCTCATTCATTTAATGCCTAATTTGTTTGTTTACTTCTACCAAAATATATTGAAATCAAAAGCCAATAAACTATTTGAAAACATCGACGCCGACCTCTCCTGGCTTCTTTTTTAAAGAAGCCAACTTGTTATAAACCGGGCCTTCGCGGCGACGAACGAAGAGCGAACGAAAGTGAAATATGTGTATACATGTATTTTGTTCCAGTTCAATAATGCCTCTGTGTAGAATACACTGTATTAATAACATAGATTTACAACAACACATGAACACTCACCAATGATAAAGTCATACTCAGTCAATAAACGGTTTGTAACGTTCGTTCCTTTTCTCCATGAATATATTAGAGCAACTAAGATAGGTACCACTGCACAAAATATCCAACCAAATTTAGCCATGAGCACAGCTAAGCTTTGTTTACCCGTATGTTTTCAGTTTAAAGTTCACGACCTTTCATATGACCTCCGCGCCCTTTACACCAAATGGCGGCAAAATGACAGTTTAAATTACGGACGGCGGAGGTTAATTAAGACCACATTATCCATAATGAGCAGTCAGTCTGGTTTTGACAATCTACATGTACACTGAACTGTTTGATCTATTCTTGTGGGTTTGACCAGGGATCGTATACATGTATGTAGGCTAATTTACGATTTCTAGTTTGACAAAAGCATGTCTGCGAATAACTTGTATTATAATATAGTATAAGTTTTCTTCTTTTTATGACACAGACAAGATAATCATTTGCTGATATTTTTAACGCTAATTTGTGGTTAAAGTACATTAATAACAGTAAATTAAACATTCGGTCCTGTTGTGATTGATACGGAACCCCTAAAGTGACATGCTCGACTTTTTTTTTTATATGCAAATTTCTCATTTTATTTCGTTTTTACGAAATAATATTTCGTATTTACGAAATAGTATTTCGTTTTTACGAAATAATATTTCGTTTTAACGAAATAATTATTTCGTTAAAACGAAATAATCTGATAATTTGAAATACAGGCATCCTCGTTCGACTCGGGGTCGAGGCACTTGGATTGTCTTGCGATAAGGCTGCATAGGGCAGTACGTAGGGCTGAGTGACAGCCTCTCACATCCTAGGTTATAGATTTGACTACCGAGTTGAGCTTTTTTACTCTTGAATTGCCTACACCATGTTCGATTTTGGGTTCTGTTTCAAAGAAGCTATCATCTAGAGTCATTGATCTAATTTGTGCTTTTCCAGAATCGATGTCAAATAAATAAGCTTAAGATCGGTACATTAGACAAAAGGGGACAAGCATAAGTAATATGACTGATAGACTGATTGAGAGTATGGTAAACTCAAATCTATTCATTCATTCATTCAGTCAGTCAGTCCCGCGTCTGTCCGTCCGTCTGTTATTTCTTCTGTTTATGAATTGTGTACGCACAATTGTCTTTGATAATAAAAAGGCAGTTACAATATTCAGTTTGTTTCAAACACGGTCGAGTCGAAAACTGGAGGTTGAGGGTCCGATTCCCAGCTGAGTCATTCATCAGATTTAAGAATTAGAATTTATGGCTCTCTTTCTTATCACCCGGGCGCAGGAATCACTACAGGCTCATAATTGTGATGGTGAGGGACTTGTAGAGTACGGAACTGGTTGACAGATTGATTGATGCCGGGCTGAATAATTATCAGTCCTAATGACGAATAGCACTTATTCATGTATTCTTAGGTTTCACCAGTAGCCGGATGCGGCTCTGATGTGCCTTGCCAAAGAAGTGACACTCAAACAGCCCCGCCAGTGGGATTCTAACCCGGAACCTTAACCTCCGTATATAAGAGGATTCGTAATGTTCAGGCATCCACAAATGCGTCTTACAAGATGGACAAATCAGCGTCGATGTATTTTCGAGTAGATATGCAGCTTGTTGACTTTCATTCCTTTTGTATAAAAATACAGATCTTTGATAGTGCAGATCAAAGCATTGCTCTCTCGAGAGCTTTAACCGCTTCCTTAGCCGAGTGGTTAGGCTGTCCTACTTGAAATGCGAGGTAGCGGGGTCGATCCCTTGAAAATCCATTTCTCAGACTAATGAAATGGTAATAATAGCGCGTTCCTTATTCCTTTCCTTCTTTGCACTTGGAAATACGGGGATAACATTACGACTGTCCCTTAATAAGTATCATGGCAAGAGATTTGTAGAGTGATGATTAAGAGAGAGAGAGGAGAGAGAGAGATAGAGACAGACAGACAGACAGACAGACAGACAGGCAGACAGGCAGGTAGACAGACAGAAAGACAGACAGAGAGTTAAGGTAATATCACGATGGTTAGTGATGCAACCGTGTGTTTCCTGGCTTTCTCACACAAGTACTGACAGAACTTTCTTTTCAAGGCTAAGAGAGGGAGACCAGGTTCTTTAGAAACCGCCGCGGAGGTGGAGAACAGCGAGGGGTAACGTTAGTGTTTGCGTGCTCATACAAAGAAATTCAAATATGGTAGTAATGGAATTCCTTCCTTGGTACTCAGGGTTTCAAGGAGAGCACAACGACTGCCTTACCAGTGTTAGGATTGTGGGACTTTTCAAGTGCTAGCTGGTGATGATAGCCCAGGAATTTTTTGTGTGTGTGAACTATTGTCGTGAAAATACTGAAATAAAAAATTGATGCGACGTTAAACACGAAGCAATCAAACATAATTAAGCCGTGCTCTATGAAAAGGGGGCTTAATGCATCTGCGTGATCCATGGTACCAAGCAAGACATCACCTTACTATGCATCGGCGGACCAGCGGGGGGTCAAGGAGTCCCGGAGCCCCCCTCCCCCCGCCCCACTTCCTCTAGAATTTTCAAAGTAACCGCTGCCTGCCTGAAATTTTGACCAAGTATGAAAGTTTCATACAAATTCTACATATATGGCAAGCATAAGTCAAATCCACAAAGAACTTCTAACAAGTTAAGATGCGTTAAAGAATAATGTTTAAAGTTGTACGCAGTAGCAGATTTGAAATTGAGCCATGCTCTGACAAAAGGAGGCTAAATGAATCTCCGTGATCCATGACACCAAGTAAGCCATCACGTACTGATGGATCCATAGTAGATCTATCCACTTTTTGTAACAGTCGACTTTATCATATGGTAGTTCTAGTCCTTTGACATACAGAAAATTTACTGATAGCGAAAAGTTTGGCCCAGGTCAGCCTGCGCGAATTGTCTGGGTCGATGCTTTTCGCAAATGCATTACGCCCCTTTTCACAGAGCATGTCTCATATATAATGATCGATTCTGGACCCCCCCTTCGAAAAAATCCTGGATCCGCCCTTGTTATGGATCCATGAAATCCATTTTGTCTTATGAGCGATCGAATGATGAGTTCGAATAGCCCTTTGACCTGCAGAAAATTTGAAGATATCGAAAAGTTTCGGTCCATGTCAGCCTGCGCAGAATGCGCTGGCTGACATGGGTCGATTCTTTTCTCAAATGCATTAAGTACCCTTTTCACAGAGCACGGTTCATTATTATTTCGCCTAGATATAGATAGAATAATGGTGACAGCAGCATTAACACCAGTCAGTAATAGAATTCAAGGCTTCGTGGCCTTTTGAATAGTAAAATTATTTCGTAATTACGAAATAATTATTTCGTTTAAACGAAATAATTTTACCAGTTTGTACATTCAATAAGGCCACGTAGCCTTGAATTCCATTACTGACTGGTGTTAACGGCGCTGTCATCATTATTCTATCCATATCTAGGCGAAAACATAATGAACCGTGCTCATTGAAAAGGGTGCTTAATGCATTTAAGAAAAAAATCGACCCATATCAGCCGGCGCAGTCCGAGCAGGCTGACATGGGCTGATACTTTTCCATATGTTCCCACTGTCTGCATGTAAAAGGGCTATTCGAACTCATTATTCGGTCGCTGATGAGACAAAATTGATTTTATGGATCCATAACAAGGGGGAATCCAGGATTGTTTTTCGAGAGGGGGGTCCAGAATAGATCATTATATATGAGACATGCTCTGTGAAAAAAGGGCTTAATGCAATTGCGAAAAGTATCGACCCAGGCCAGCCTGCACGGATTGCGCAGGCTGACCTGAGCCGAAACTGTTCGCTATCAGTAAATTTTCTGTATGTCAAAGGACTACAACTACCATATGATTCAGTCGGCTGTTACAAAAAGTGGATAGATCAACTATGGATCCATCAGTATGTGATGGCTTGCTCGGTGTCATGGATCACGGAGATTCAGTTGGCCTCCTTTTGTTAAAGCATGGCTCAATATAAATTTGCTACCACGTACAACTTCAAACATTATTCTTTAACGCATTTCAGCTAGTTAGAAGGCACATCAGAGCCGCATCCGGCTACTGGTGAAACCTAAGAATACATGAATAAGTGCTATTCGTCATTATGATTGATAATTATTTGGCCCGGTATCAATCAATCAACCAGTTCCGTATTCTACAAGTCCCCCACCATCACAGTTATGAGCCTGTTGTGATTTCTGCACCCCAGTGATAAGAAAGAGAGCCATAAATTCTAATTCTTAAATCTGAAAAATGACTCAGCTGGGAATCGGACCTTCAACCTCCAGTTTTCGACTGGACCGTGTTTAAAACAAACTGAATATTGTAACTACCTTCTAATTATCAATGACAATTGTGCTTACACAATTCATAAACAGAAGAAATAAAAGACGGACGGATAGGCGAGGGAATGACTGACTGAATGAATAGATTTGAGTTTACCATACTCTCAATCACGAGTCTATCAGTCATATTACTTATGCTTGTCCCCTTTTGTCTAATGTACCGATATCAAGCTTATTTATTTGACATCGATTCTGGAAAAGCACAACTTAGGTCAATGATTCTAGATGATAGCTTCCTTGAAACAGAACCCAAAACCGAACATGGTGCAGGCAATTCAAGAATAAAACGGCTCAACTCGGAATTCAAATCTATAACCTATGATGTGAGAGGCTGTCAAATCAACCCTACAATGCATCCCTATCGCAAGGCAGTCCAAGAGCCCTCACCACGAGTCGAAGCGAGCATGCCTGTATTTCAAATTATCAAATTATTTCGTATTTACGAAATAATTATTTCGTTTTTACGAAATAATTATTTCGTAATTACGAAATACTATTTCGTTTTTACGAAATAATATTTCGTATTTACGAAATTTTATTTCGTTAAAACGAAATAAAGTGAGAAATTTGCATATTAAAAAAAAGTCGAGCATGTCACTTTAGGGGTTCCGTAGATTGATTATTTTACGCCGCTTTCAACATTAGTGCAATCATATTGACCAGGGAAAATCTTATGAGAAAGCCAGAGTGTCAAGCTTAGGCGTTCGTTTTGTGACGAACTTTTCCATGCATATAATATTCAGCCGTGCTCTGAGGAAAGGGGGTTTAATGCACCCCCGTGGTCCATGATACCAAGCAAGTCATCGCATAGAGTTCTATGGATCCATAAAATCTATTTTGTCTAACAACCGACTGTTTCACAGGGTAGACTGGTCCTTGGCCATACAGAAAATTGACCAATAGCGAAAAGTTTCGGCTCAGGTCAGCCTGCGCGGACTGCGCAGGCTAACCTGGGTCGATACTTTTCGCAGATGTATTAAGTCCCCTTTTCACAGAGCACGATTCTATTATATATCACAAGGTGTCCAACTCTATTCCATACCGAATACCATAGTCGTCATTTATATAATTTTCACATTTCTTCCTCTGGAATGACAATACATCGATGCGTAATCTTGTTCTGGGATGATTTCTTCTATCAGTTGGTATGTATGACGATAGAAATAGAGAAGTATTACGAGAGTTAGAGAGGTCTGAATTTTAGAGGTAGACAATTGTTCTCTCTTGTCACCGTGGGATGGAAAGTTTCATCGGGCTGGAATTCTGCAGTGTCTTGACCAGAGACAATCTAAAGAGAAAGCCAGAGTGTCAAGCACAGGCGTTCGTTTTGTGACGAACCTTGCCATGCATATAATATTATATATAACACAAGGTGTCCAACTCTATTTCATACCGAACACCACCAGTCGTCATTTATAATTTTCACATTTTCTGCCTCCGGAATGACAATGTCGATGCGTAATCGTGTTCTGAGACGATTTCTTCTATCAATTGGTATGTATGACGATAGAAATAGGGAAGTATTAGGAGAGTTAGACAGGTCTGAATTTTAGTGGAAGACAATGTTTCTCTCTTGCCAAGATACAGTTGACCTTTTTTTTTTTTTTTTTTAAATTTTCCAACTATTTAATCTCAATGTAGATTAAAATCAGAGACTGCACACAACGTGCAGCTTGATATTTGATCTACACTGTTTTGCTGAGACTTCCTAGGCAACAGCAACCTTTCTTTTCTCTTTTTTGAAATTGTATGTTAGGGAAGGACCGATTCTAAGTTGATAGAACTTGTGGTTCAACCCCATTTCAACTCCTATGAAATAAAATATGTTTAACAGCAACCTTGAAATTGCAATTAGGCCTACATAAGTACTGTTTCTGTATTGAAACTGTCTCTTGTGTTTTCAAGCTCAAAGGGTCTAAAGACCAGAAAAGCAGAAGAATAGAGAACCTAACCATGCTTTCTAAGAGTTTCTTTTACCAGTACTTTCCGAGCAACTGGCTGCTTTCCCATATATAACCATCGCCGCAGCAATCATCAGTGGTACCTAAGAGTTGGATATGAATCCTGTCACAATGACTATCATCAATCATCGGAAACAAATTGGCTGCGCTGGAGATTCAAACAAGCGACCCCTGGTTTCAAGTCCTGGGCTACCGCGCTTAGCATTAAAACTCTTATATTGCTATACAACAAGCCGACAGTTTACTATACCCCCATCAAAGTCCAGCAGGGCTAAAATTACTACAAGGTCTTTCGGCTAAGACGCGACGGTGCTATACAATGGACACGTTTAAAGGACCATGCGTAACTAAGGGTGGCTTTCGTCCTATATCTTGCATTATAGCCCGTAAACTATTTAATTCTTCTGGAGACGTCGTCCAGTATGGGCGACCTCTGGCGACAATAAATAAACGAAAGTCAATCAGGGCCTGGCTCCAGTATAGCCTACAAGTACGGTGGCACAAAAGTGACATGGAAGATATATTTTATACTACGTGCGCACGTAATAGTTATTACGTGCGCACGTATTAGTTAATACGTGCGCACGTATTAGCTACTGCGTGCGCACGTACTAGCTACTGCGTGCGCACGTAATAACTAATACGTGCGCACGTAATACTATTGCGTGCGCACGTATTAGCTAATACGTGCGCACGTATTAACTAATACGTGCGCACGCAATAGTATTACGTGCGCACGCAGTAGCTAATACGTGCGCACGTATTAACTAATACGTGCGCACGTATTAACTAATACGTGCGCACGTAATAATCGACCAATCAGTTTATAAGGAACAGAAGCCATATTGTTGCGAGGGAAGGGCAAATACGGTCCATCGAATTACCCCAAACCACCCCAAAACACCCCAAACCACCCCAAAACATCCCAAACCACCCCGAAACACCTTTTATATGATATAAAATTATTAATACAGTAAGAGTTGGTTGAATTGTTGGGTAAGGATCACTTTTAACAAAAAATATCTATATTACGTCCTGTCACGTTAGCCTAAGGATAAAAGGACTACATGCATTACATGCGCTAGAGACTTTTTGGCCCCACTGAGATCTGGGACCATAATGTCTGACTGTCTGAAAAAGTTCGTTCATGCCTCCAAACTATATTTAATCAGAATGGCAAACATTGTGGACCCGGATCCGACTGCCCCTTGAAAGAGCAGTCTGATCTGGGTCCATTATGTTTGGTCATGTCTGACTGTCTGAAAAAGTTCATTCATGCCTGTATATGTAGTTAGAATGGCAAGCATTGTGGACCCAGATCCGACTGCCCCTTGAAGGAGCAGTCTGATCTGGGTACATTATGTTTGGTCATGTCTGACTGTCTGAAAAAGTTCGTTCATGCCTCCAACCTATATGTAGTCAGAATGGCA
Organism: Tridacna gigas; assembly: GCA_945859785.2. Lineage (NCBI taxonomy): Eukaryota > Metazoa > Mollusca > Bivalvia > Cardiida > Cardiidae > Tridacna > Tridacna gigas. Next base: position 27,418,460 of record OX244031.2, on the reverse strand, counting down.
AACATTGTGGAACCAGATCCGACTGCCCCTTGAAGGAGCAGTCTAATCTAGGTACATTATGTTTGGTCATGTCTGATTGTCTGAAAATGTTCGTTCATGCCTCCAACCTATATGTAGTCACAATGGCAAGCATTGTGGACCCAGATCTGACTGCCCCTTAAAGGAGCAGTCTAATCTGGGTACATTATGTTTGGTCATGTCTGTCTGTCTGAAAAAGTTCGTTCATGCCTCCAAACTATATGTAGTCATGCTGTCAGAATGGCAAACTTTGTGGACCCAGATCCGACTGCCCCTTAAAGGAGCAGTCTAATCTGGGTACATTATGTTTGCTAATGTCTGACTGTCTGAAAAAGTTCGTTCATACCTCCAAACTATATGTAGTCATCCTGTCAGAAAGGGAAACTTTGTGGACCCAGATCATGCGCGGATCCAGATATCTTTCTCAGGGGGCGTCCCACCGCAAACGCACTCTTCTTATTATATGATACTTTGATTTCGGATTTCAGTGGATGTAAGTCAACGTTTCCAGTTCTAACCATGAGGAGGTCTCCACATTTAGAACCGTTTATTTTTTATATTCATGACTGTATTTTACATAAATGCTGTGCAATATCAAACCAGTACCATTTCACGAATCCGATAACCACATTTTTCCAAAATTCCAGGGGGGGTCCGGACCCCCGGACCCCCCCCCTCTGGATCCGCCCATGAAGATCCAACTGCCCCTTGAAGGAGCAGTCTGATCTGGGTCCATAATGTTTGGTCATGTCTGACTATGGCGTGACAAACGTTGCAATATTCGATATCAAAATTTTCATTCTAAAACGAAAAAATATTCATTCGAAAACAAAATTTTCATTCTAAAACAAAAAAATATTCATTCGATAAAAATATATACGTTCTAAACTGAAATTATATACATTCAATAAAAGAGAAAATATCGAATACAAAAAAAAAATTATCCAATGAATAAAATATTTTTGCAACATATAAAAAGTTACAAGTTTGCAGTGGAAAAAATATTTATTCGATAATTGACCAATGGGATTTGGGAAAGCCCTTTTAGTAACGGCTTATTTCATTGGACAATACCGTTTTTCGATTTCCTATATGGCGACGCAACTGACGAAGCTGTCCATCGGCGGAACAGTAAGTGGAAAATTATTTATTTTATTAAATTTCGCAGATTTCTATAGAAAATTTGTATTTGTTGAATTATTTCAAATGCATGACATAAATGCATAAAGTATGACATGAACGTTTGTTGTGGAACCATTGTCTTTTACAGATATTTTTCACCATTAATTTAGACCGTTGACACCGCAAAAGTTCACCGGAACGGACCGGAAACTATTTTAAATTACTGGATTTCATTCAAACACATACCGCGACGGACAGAAATACGCCCAGAACTATCGGAATGCACTTGCATTAGAAATTGCATTGAAATTCTGAACACTTTCTTAATCACATGAGCCATGCTATTGCAAAAAGGGGCTTAGTGGATCCAAAATTGATCCAGTTGATCATGTCTTCCCTGTGCTGTCTTGGCCCGATAATACTTTGTCAGTTGTACTGAATTAGTCCAAATATTTAGACGTATACATGCTTATTTACCTTTCAACATTTATCATCGGACTTTTCACATTTGATTTTTCTCATTGCATGTAACGTCTAAACGGGTCCCATTCAGTACTATGTAGCAAATCCGATCTCTCTAAAACCAGTATTATAACAAAAGAGAACTTCATTTACCTGTAGGTGGAACTTTTTTTGAAAATATTCAGCCGCTGTCTTGATAAATAATGGGCAGATTCATTCATAATTCAATAAAATCACTCGCAAGTGGGATTGCCGACAGAGTCGCCGCCATGTTTTTCAGTCATGCAGACGGTTGCATAACAAATAAGAATTGACTTTAAGTTTATGAACGAAATCTGTTGCAATAATCAAACAAGACCGAAGCGAACAAAATTTCGTTTTAAAAAAAGACATAATACCATTCTGTAAGTTGCATTGACCCGCACATGACGGTTCATTCGGAACAATCATATCTCTTCCACGGCAATTCATAGCAAACCAGAGTGGTGTTGAATTGGAATGGATTTAGCTCATAAATAGGCAAGTTTTGGACAAATATCCTTTTTCAATCGAGAAATTATTCATTTATCTTACTTCTGATGTATATTTTATTGAACATGTTCACTTGAAAGTATCCAAATTTGCTGTTCAAACAGCGACAAAATTCGATGTCGGAGTTTGCTAAAGGTAACTATGAAGGAGCCGATAAGACCCTACGTACACGATGAATGTCAAAATGAAAAATAACGTACGTAGGGGCTTATAAATAGGACTAGTACTGAATGTACAGAGCTATGTTCTGTTGAAAATTAATTGTATAAAAGTACTCTAATTTTTGTAGAAATATTACAAGGCTTTGTGTTTGCGTTTCTCTTACACTAATCACACTGCACTTTCTTCTCTGACAAGTTTGTTGCCTTTTGTTTTTTGAAGACAAGATATCATTTGCCACAGACTTCTTTAAATGTGATTGTTTGGTTAAGCAGTTATGGTAAGGAATAAGTACGGAGTTTGTTTGTTGGTGTTGTTTAACGCCATATTCATAGCCGTTTTCATTGTATATTGTAACAAGGATGAGAAGTCTAAATGCAGTTTCCCTCTTGATTTACTCGACGGTTGTAGTAAACTTGTACATGTATTGAGAATTAAAGAAATCCAGGATCAAAGCTATAAAAAGCAGCAGTCTGGTAAATGGCAAAAATACAGAAGTTTCGTCTTTTGAGGTCTGACTTAAAGTGATCAGAGATACATGTATAAGCTGGATTAGTGAGTGCCATGCAGAAAGGGGTGAAAACATCTCAATCACACACACACCCTTTCACCCTTCCTTTACTCTCACATAGATAAGAGTTAAGGTTAAGGGTGCAGTATCTTACCCTGGCTACACTTTTAACCCAATGACTGCCATACTTTGAACTGATAGGAGTTGAACTCACCAGCATTTTTCAGGGTTTTGTTCACCTTCAAAGTTTGGCCGATATTGCTACTTAAAGTCTAACCAGTTTAGTTTTTGTTGGTGCTGTGTAAATATCCATTGTTTTAAAAAAAACTTTAATTCTTTACTGCACAATCCAGAGTTTTAATGACCCTAAGGAAGAAGACTTGAAACATTGTGGGAAAAGAAGAAATGCTATTAACCAGTATTTTCTCCAATTACCACGATGTTTTCTATTCTTCCCAAAACAATTTGCAATTTTTGAGTACATTTATTTTGTCATCTTTAGACTCTTTTTATTTGGTCTAGGTTAAATTTTGTTGTTTGGAAAAGGGTTAAACATATATGAGCCATGATCAGGCAAAAAGGAGCTAAAGGTATCTCCATAATCCATGCATGATACCCAGCAAGTCATCACATTTTATGAATCAATAATATCCACCTTTTTTAACAACATACTTAATCATGAGGTAGACTGGACCTTGAACATACAGAAAATTTGACAAATAGCAAAATTTTTCAGACCAGGTAAGCCTGGGTTGATACATTTCATAGATGCATTAAGCTCCCTTCTACAAGAGCATGGCATATATATACATGTATATGTATATGGATACACACACACACACAGATGTATTTTATTTATATTTTTTCCCTTGCAGGAAGACGCATTGATATAGCTTCTGCACTAAATACTCAGGGTGTTTTCATTGAAATATGTGATGGTATGCTAGACAAAGAGACCGTACAGTCGCAATTCACGAATGCAACAGGATTGAAGTATATTGAAGGTGGTGATTGGGTTGCAGTCCGCTCAACTGGAACCAATTTTGCCATTCCTGAAAATGTTGATAGACTTGCTGTTGTAACAGAAACTGTTGGTAAGACACAATGCTATCTTCAATTCGACAGCTGTACTTTTTGTAGCAATTGTGTACCATACTTTAGTGAAGAAAACTGTATAAAACTGCTAAAGGTGCAATTTTACTATTTTTATCCCTTTTTTTGCCCTTCCGTGTTTTTCATACTTTAAACTATATGCCCCACATCTTCTATCCAGCAACCGTTCGGCGGGGGATGGCCATGTCAACATGGCTCTTGTTTATGTTGCAGGAGCCTTGTCATTTAGTTTACTTATTGAGAAAATATGAAGTATCTCTTTTTCAATTTCAAAGTGAGAAAATATGAATTATCTCTTTTTCACTTTGAAATGTGAAATGCCTCTACAATTTTCCTTTTTCCTTACAATATAATATCTCCTTTTTGACAGATTTTAAGGGAGAGAGCTTGTTCTTTGGCCAGGGGCAAGTTTTGCTAAAGGACTTATGCTCCAAATGTATGTGAATTTTCATGTAACTCTAGAAGAAATGCACAAGTGTGTCACCCAGGGGTCCACTTTACTACCAAAGTAATATTAACCCTTTACCGCACAATGACGACTTTAAACGCTTCTGGGAAATTGGACTTTTGAAAGACATTGTGGGAAAAGGAGAAAATGCTGGTAACCAGCATTTTCTCCTTTTCCCACAATGTTTTCTACCCTATCACAAATTTTCTACCCTATCACAAACAAAGTCCAACATTTGAGCCACATTAAAATTGATTTCTCTAAATGATTTGAATTTGGATCAGTCCAAAATTCTGTCTTCTGGTAAAGGGTTAATTAAACACACTAATAAGAGTGCTGTAACCTCATATAACAGTAGATAATGGTGTTCAAAAGCTGCAAAGGACACCTTGTTTGGAATCCAGTGTACTCCCAAATGATCATATTCAGGCTAAATCTTTTTTCTGTCAATCCATATTTTTGTTTTCGCTTAATTCCTCAAACTCGTTTGAATACATGTCTGACTATACTAGATTTCATGACATGTTTTTGTGCTAAGTATCCATTACTTTAATGCAGATGTGTTTGAGAACACCCAATTCATGGATAGTCAAAATTAGTTAAAATACTACACAAGAATTAAAGTACCTGTGTTTTTTTTTCTTCAGAGTTCATGCAGAGATTTGCCAATTCAAGGATGGGCTGGAGTCTTTTGGATTTTTGACCAACTTTCGGGAATATCCTGAGGGTTTACAGTTGCTTTTGTGCAAGGGAACTAGGAGCTTGTCGTTTCTGGAGTTCAAGGAGATGATTCAAATCAGTTATAGTCCCCAAGGATCAAACAACCGTAAAGAAGAGGAAGATGCGGCCTAATCACTGGAGTTATTCTTGCTTGATTGCTTTGGTAACATACTATGGTATATTTTGCCCATTATCCCTTTACCACAATCCCAATTTTTAACCCTTAGCTTGCTAATTAACTTAAATGAAACCTTGAAACTGATATTAAACGCCCAAATATATCTGCTTCAGACTTGTTTATGGAGAAAAATATCTCCTCATCGGACAGTGAAGATCCAAGATCAGACTGCCTGTTCTGCGCAGTCTGATCTTGATCTACACTGTCTGCTAAAGGTTAGTGAGTCGGGCTTAGCAGTCAAAGGGTTAATGACCCGGATTGAGAAGGTTTTAAAACATGGGAAAAGGAGAAAAATGCTGTTAACCGGAATTTTCTTCTGAAGGAATTCTTTCCCACAATATTTGTTCTATTTCAGACAGAACTGGTCTTATTACCCCACAATTAATTTGCTGTCAGAAAGTGCTTTCAATTTGGTTGTGTCTAAAATTTTGTGTGGGAAAGAGAGCCAATTTTTGCTCTAGAATTACTGATTGGGAAATGTTACCTAATGTGTTGAAGGCAATGCTTATTTTGCCCTCACACATTTAGGAACAGTCAAGTCAGAATAAGTTCATGGAATTTGTTAATTATGACAAAACTAGTAGTGCTACACATGTTTTACGCTAAAATTTTTCAGATGTGCATGATCCATTCTTACATGTACTGGAAAGCTTCAGACAAAATGATCTTAATTATTATGTAGTTTCTATGACTCCTTTCACAGCGATCATAACGGCTACCAGGAGCACGCCATTACGCTAACATCATTACCTAGAATGTCACGTAATGTTATGTCGCTGCTCTCTGTCAGATCTTCTTCAACACCACTGTCGTTTTTAAAGTTGTGCATGCCATTTGAATACAGCACTCTTTTTAATTTGTTGGTTTACTTGAAACCTTTCTGTTGGACTATGCCGTAAGTTGTGCGAGTTTCTACCACTTCCAAACCACTATTTTTTTTTCTAAATTTTTACGGCAATAGGTCTCAAAAACACTCTAAAACTAATGTTTATTTTTATACGTCCGAATGCCCGTATTATGTTACGGCACTGGTCATCCTTCCGTCTGTCTGTCTGTCCGTCCAGTAGCAATTTCTTCTGTGCAACTTCTACAGTTTCCATTGGAATAAGTTCAAACTTACCACAATGAATCTCTATGATGTGTAGTTGTGCATGTGACTTTTTACTTTTGGTTGTGTTCATGCGGTCTAGAGTTATCTGCCCTTGAATTCTGAAATTACAGATTCCACTGACAAGCCCCTTGGGGCATATTATGGGCCGCTTTGTGAAGACCTCATCTTGGAAATGCAATCAGAAATTTTGCCAGTTGTCAAATGGAGCCATTCATTACAATGACGTAATTTCAGGGATTTTGAATTGGACAATTTTGAAATATGATGGCTTATTAGTGATTTTTATGGCGTGCTCTGGGACGGCAAACCTTGTGCTTTTCATTAGGGTGAAAATAAATATATCTCTCAAGAAATTCAGACTGGTGATTCTTTACCTGGAAAGTGGTATAAAATGGATTACATACAGATTGTCATGTTGTAAAATAGAATACTCTCTGCATTTTGGTGGCACTATAACACCATCACTTTGTTTCATTTCTTTGAAAACCTTTCTTGATTTTTTTTTTTTTTTTTTTTTTTCAGAATTGGAAATATAACTCTGCACTATCTAAAAAGTAATGTTAATGTACTTTCATTTCTCTTGTAGATCCTACTGGAGATGTATCTATAGACCAACTACTGACTTTCTGGACAGGCAGTTCAGTTGTCCCAGGCATGGGATTTCATAAAAAATAAGAAATAAATTCATCGATGGTATTGATAGGTTGCTTGTGGCTCACACTTGTGACATGTCTTTAGCCATAGCCCGGGGAGTTAGCCGAGAAACTTTTTACAAGAAGATGAAAATGGCTTTAATTTGGGGTGGAGAATTTCACCTAGTGTAGGAAAATAGACTTGTTAAAAACTAGTCAGAATGTTTGTCTCTATATTTCTTATCAGTTTGAAAATTGGTCACGTGGGTTAAAAACTAGGTCACCTGGTCAAATTTTAGATAAACTCTGTTTACCCTAGAGACCAAATTTTATGTTCAATACTTATGAAAGTTGGTAAGAATATATGTCTTGACTCTTTACCACACAGTCCCAACTTTTTACGACACTGGGAGAGAAGGCATTTGGAATTGTTGTGGGAAAAGGAGAAAATGCTGGTAACCAGCATTTTCCCCCTTTCCACAATGTTTTCTAGTCTTAAGAAGACAAATTTCCATTTTTGATTCATATTTATTTTATCGTCTGCAAATGCTTTCCAATTGGACCAGTCTAGAATTTTGTCGTTTAGTAAAGAGTTAATGAGAACTCAAATGAGATTAAACATGGGTCACATTGGGTCAAAAACTAGGTCACCGAGATAGATTCTAGAAAAACCTTCTGTTCAGTACTCAGAAAAGGTTTGTTTTTTATTTCGGTGGGCAGTTTCTTTTTTGTTGATGTTTTGAATGACTGTTCACCCGTAACAATCAATATTTGGGCTCATAACTGAACATAATGTTAAAAAAAAAAAAAAAAAAATTAGCCATCCTCTGTGAAAAGGAGGCTTAATGCATCTGCAAAAAAGCAATGAGACATGTCAGTCTGGGTGTCTGAGCATGGGTTGGAATGTTTCACTATTTGTAAATTTTTCTGCATGCTCAAGGACCACTCCACCTCATGGTCCACTCAGTTATTGGACAAAATTGATCTTATGGATCCATAATTATGTGATTACTTGCTTGGCACAATTGATCACGGAGATGCTGTAATTTCCCTTTGCCAGAGCATGGATCATTTCTTTGTTATTTGTACAGAGTTCAACCAGCCTATATGACAGAATTCCATATTTTAATGACCCAGGAGAAAGCATGTCGGAAGGAAAATGAAAATGCTGTTTATTCGCATTTTCGCCTTCTCCCACAATGTTTGAAAAGACGGCTTTCTCAGCGTCTTTAAAATATGGGATTGCTTGGTAAAAAGTAAGTTTTACATGTACATGTAATTGGAATGGTAAAGCCGCCTGTACAGTTGTATTTAAAATAAAATTAAAATTAGATTTATAGATAAGCCATGCTCTGGCAAAGGGGGCTTAATGCATCATCCTTATATAAAGAACAACCGACCTAACTCGAGATTAGGTCGGTTGTTCTTTATATAAGGGTGGCTTGTGTGGATCCATAGTTATGCGTGTGTGATGGCTTGATTGGTATATTACATCAGGATGATGCATTAAGCCCCAACATACAGAATATTGACCAAAAGCGCAAGGTTTCGACCCAAGTCAGCCTCCGCGGACTGTACAGACCCACTTGGGTCAATACTTTTTCACAGATGCATAAAGCTCCCTTTTGCCAGAGCATGGTTCAAATACAGGGCCATCATAGCCCTCTTGTTTGACTAGATTTTGATCTTTAATTTGTTATTATGCTTCTGTTATTAACTCCTACATTTTTCATGCAACTAATTTTGCAACAAAGAACTTTTTAGCCCACCTGAGCGCTAAGTGCTCATGGTGAGCTTTTGTGATCTTGCTGTGACTGGCGTCCTTTGTCAACTTTTACCTTGTGTAGACTCTGGAGGCCACATTTTCAGTCCTATGCTCATGAAACTTGGTCAGAATGCTTGTCTTGATGGTATCTCAGAGGAGTTCGAAAATGGGTCATGTAGGGGCAGAAAATTGGTCACTGGGTCTAATCTTAGGAAAACCTTGTGTACGCTGTACGGGCCACTTTGTCAGTCCGATTCTCATGAAACTTGTCAGAATGTTTGTCTTGATGATATCCTAGACAAGTCAAGTCCTAGAAAAACCTTGAGTACACTCTAATGGCAACATTTTCAGTCTGATACTCATGTCTTGGAAGTGATTGGAAATGGGGCGTGTGTGGTCAAAAGGCTCAGGTGAGCAACTTCAGGGCCATCATGGCCTTGTTGTTTCTTGAAAAGACAAAGTCTGAATTGGCCAAGCCGGGGATCAAATCAACGATCCCGTGTTCTCAAGCTTGCACGCTATCAACTGAGCTATGGGGACGTGGCACACATTGTGTGAAAAGATAGGTCACCAGGTCAAATGTAAGAATAAACCTGTGTATACTCAAGGCCCTATTCTCTGTCCATTACCCATTAAAGTTCGTCGGAATGTTAGTCTTGAAAATGGGCCATGTTGAACTAAAAAGGTCAGAGACAAATTCTAGAAACAACTTGTACTTACTCTAATGGCCACATTTCAGTCAAATACTCATGAGAGTTTATTAGTGTGTGTGTTTCATAATAAATCACATCAGAGGATAATGGAAATAAGTCGTGTTTGGTCAAAAGGCTCAGGTGAAAGATTTCAGGGCTGCCTTGTGATCTTGAAGTGTTAGGTGTAAGTTTTTTAAGTCAGTATCAGTTGATACTTGAACCCCTGTTAGATACAGGTCTGAAGTTTTACAGAGTACCACCAAACCCACTCATTGACCTTCAGGTCAAGGTCGTACCTAGAATTTGGGGTTGTGTCAAAATGCTTGGATGGATCTGGTTTTTACATAACTTTTTACCACAAGACAAAATTTTAGACAAAACCAAATTGAAAGCATTTGCAGACAACAAATTCACTGTGGCTTAAAACATGGTTTTTGTCTCTGATTGGCTAGAAAACATGGGAAGAAAAGGGGAAAGTGGCAGTAAGCAGCACTTCCTCATTTTCCCTAAATGCTTTCAAAAGCCTTTTCTTTAACAGGGTTGTTATAACTTGGGATTGTTTGGTAAAGGGTTAACTGGTTTGATCGTCAACAAAAGACTTCCCCAACCGGATAGGTTATCTTAAAATCAAGATATATTTTTTTGGTAATGGGCAGGCAAGCTATCCTGTATGTGGGACAGGTTTTGTCTGTGATACAAATCATTCTAGTCAGTTTAAAGATTGTTTCTCAGTTTTAATTTTAATGCACATTAAGAAATATGTTGACAATACACTAACAAATAAATATTAAGAAACTAATGTTGTGATAGTTTGTATATTTATTCCTGTCAATACATGCTTAAACACGAGTAATCATATATTGATGTATACCCGAGCAGTAGTATATTCTCCGCAAAAAAAGGCGAGGCTGAGCCAAGGCCTCTATTGCGGAGAATGTACTGTAATGTACAGTGCCGTGTGAAGATAGAAATTTATCCCTTGTTCATTTTATGATTAGTTTTGCGGTTTACCTTCTGTTTTTAGCTCATCTGGCCAAAGCCCAGGAGCCTATGTTATAGCCATGTGTCCATCTTTCAACTAACAAGCTGGAAAGTTGCTCTTTGAAATAAGTTTTTCTGCCAGCAACTGGACAAACCAGATCGTAAAGTAACAGATTGTGATCTTTACAATTGTTTCAATACTTCAAAAGTATTATTGAACTTAAAATGCATTATAACACACCGTTGTTTACTTTTGGATGCTATAGGGCCTTTAATTGTGATGCTTAGACAAGTTTAAATTTTAATATTAAGAGTTTGAATTTATTGTTCGATATGTTTTTCAATCGTTGATAGAGAAAATAAACTTTGCACAGGAAAATTAACTTGGCATTTGAACATGGACGTGGTATAGAATTAGACAGGAAAAAAAAACACTATGTAATGCCGTATACATATATTTGTCTAAGTTTGACAGCAAAAGTAACTGCATTTTTTTTTTAATTCATGTAACTATGAAAAAAAAAGATAGCCAAACAGAACTGACAGAACTTGTCAGTATTGATGGAAACAACTAATACTGAATCAGGCAGACAGATTGATTGATTGTATTGTGTTTAGCACTGTTTTCAACATTATTTAAGTTATATCGCAGCAGCCAGTGCTTCTATCCATGCTTTCATGGAGCTTCATTTACCAGTACTCTGCACAATCTTCTTTTCAGGCCACTGGCTGCTTTCCCACATAACCATTGTCAAAAGAATGGACAGCGGTGAGAGAGGAATAATCCTGTCGCAATCATTAATCCTTGAGAAGAAATTGGCCAAGCTAGGGATCGAACCAGCGACCTCCTGTTCTCAAGTCCTTCACGCTAACGACTGAGCTACATGGCTTGACTGGGCTGATAGAAACACTTTAATAGTTGCAACTGCTGACAAATTTCAACCCAACACTGTTACCTTGACCTTTGAGCTGATGACACAGTTGTTGCACAAGACAGGTCGTCTGTCCATGAACATCATTTATGTGAAATTATTTTAGAATCAGACCATGCAACTGTAAGATGTTGACCAGACACCTATGTCCTTCCCACCATTTCATGGTACGGGCTGAAAAACGCAGTGGAATAATACAGGGCAACCATGGCCCTCTTGATGTATAATACACTTTTTGACTGGATTGAATTTCTAAAGTGTACTTGGAATAATGCTACACATAAATGAGAGCCATCAAATTTGTGATATGCACACTCTTACAAGTTACAGTGGTGTCCAAATTGTAACTTTTTGTAGAATACAGCCATTTCTTGATCCTTTTGGAGGAACAAATGCATATTTTGACAATGTATTAGCATATAAACCCCTTTGAAATAACTTTCACAACTATAAGTGCTTTTGCAGTCAGTGTTGATCAAAATTAGACTGGAAAAAAACATGCACTCAGGGAACGTATTCACCAACCATTCTCGAGAACATACTCAGTCTTATTCTCCAGATTTTTCCACATTTGAAAGTAACATAGCTTCTGATTGGCTAAACCATTTTGTTTAACGAATCAGAAGTCGTGTTACTTTCAAATTTTGAAAATTTCGTAGAATAAGACAAAGAACGTTATTAAGAATGGTTGGTGCATACAGACCCTGATCTCTGATCTACAATGTCCGCTTTACTGGAACACTTAAGACTACAGCCATTATAAAATTGCAATTTTTTCATATCTTATTTTCAAAATGCCCCTTTACTACACAGTCCCAGGTTTAAACAGCCCTGAGGACAAAAGACTTGAAAACATTGTGGGAAAAAAAAATTGCTGGTTTCCAGCATCATCTTCTTTTTCCTACAGTTTTCTACCCTTTCAAAGACAAATCTTCTAAGCCATATTGAAATATATTTATTTGGAATAATGATTTGTTGTTTCGTAAAAAGTTAATAGTGTTGGATCCAGTGCATTAACATGATAGATTCCAGTCTTGTATACAGGGCACAGACTAGTATGTCAGTTTTCACTTCATGCTGTGACTGTCATATTTGGCTTCCACCGAGACCATCCATGATCTCTTGCTGCCTGCTGTGCATGAAAATGACTTCCTCCTGAGACTGTCCCTGTGATTCTGCTTTCTGCCTAGACTAGGAAGGTGGCAGAATAATGTGGACAGTCATGGCAGAACACAATTTTTAAAGAGCTAGAGTCTCTATAGGCAGCATGAGATCACGGACAGTCTGGACGGAAGCCATATATGACTGCGGCCTGGACGGAAGCTAAATATGACTATCTGTTTTGGCAGGAAATTCTGCAGACTTGTTTATACCTTGCTTTGTACAAGTCGTTAAAAGTCAATTATTCAAATTTAGCAGAGCATTCAAGACTGCTTTCACCTTTGTGTAAATGTCTACTCCAAGATCATTACTAGCTGCAAGAGGATCAAAACAGGCTTTCAGCTGGTTTATAATATCTTCTTCAACTTGAAGCGTATCACTTCCATGAAGCTGAGTATCATCATCTGAAGAATACCCAGGTTCATCAGGATCTATACTATAGTGCTCCATGTCATCATCCATGATATTACTTCCTGGTAGATTGCTTGTTTATACAGTTTATCAATCTATTAATCCACATACGATATGGTGACCAGTTATGTTCTGTTCTTATATAGTGGTTGTTATATGCCTGTGTAAATTCAACTAGGGCTTTATTTATTCTTGGAATAAAAACATAGTGTAAACAAAATAAATCAATTTCACTTTCTACATCCAGCAAGTTGAGGCTCTCTAAATGGTAAAACAAGTAATAATAGGTTTGTATGACTGCATAGTTGACGTCCCTCCAAAGACGCTCTATCCTAGAGTTATGAATAGATTTTCAAGCAATGAAACTACTCCTCCCTGGTCCTCTTCTTTCTTCCATATATTGAGCAACAGCAGTATTTTCACTTCCTTCGTCACCTCTTACTCGAAGAGGCAGCAAATATCTTTGAACTGCCTCGACAAACAAATTTAAAACTTTCTCAGCTGTATTACTGTTAGAGCATTCCAGATAAACTATTAGGAGAGAAAACCCATCTATACCACCGTGTGTAACAATCTTCCAGCGGATTAGTGCATGGTGACCATCTACATGCCATAGTGAGTTTGGTCCTGGTACTCTATACTTCCTGCGAACAGCAGTTAATCCCCATCTTGCAACAGAACTCAAAGGATCCATTTCCCTTAGTAACTTTCGAACTCTTCTATGCTGAACTGACAGTCCTCTTGACTTTAGGTGACCTATCATCATGTTTACCCCAGTATGTGGGTGATACAAAGTGATATCCTTCATTATGATTACTAATTCTGCATATTTTCTGATTTCAGTCTGCGCCATAATGTTGTTCTATGCACTAAAAACATATCAGCTATTTCTCTAAGTTTAAAGCCAGTATGAAACAAATAATGCACTTGTTCCATGTTAATGAAAGCAAGAGGTTTTCCAGGACCATTTGAATAAACTGAACTGCCTGCCTCGACAATCTGGTTAACTGAACTTGGTACACTGTTCCTTTGCACCTTATTCCTAGTACTTTTCAAGGAATTGAAACAAATTACAAGGTTTTGTATATTGTCTAGCAAAGTTGAAGGAGCTGGAGGTTCAAGATCTAATAAATTCTGCTCTATACACTGTAGGGCTTGTACAGCATTGTTTAACTTATCTTGGCAGTACTCAACATCTGCAATATCAGCATCCAGACATTCGACTTCACAGAGAGTAAGCAGCTCAGTCAGGCTTAAAAAGAAATCTTCAAACATTTCCCTTGCGTATCCATTTTTTTTTTTTTCACACTATGGAATCTCGGGTCGTTCAGTTTCGGCATCTGAAACTATAGAAATATGCATAAATAATTCGTGCAAATAGCCTAAATGTGACTCAATTGATGGATTTCTCTTTGATAGAGTAGAAAACATCCTGGGAAAAGCGGAAAATGCTGATTATCAGCATTTTCTCCTTTTCCCACAATGTTTTCTAAAGAGCCATGTTGACATGGACATCCCCCGCCAAACGGTTGCTAGATAGCAGATGTGGGGCATATAGTTTAAAGTATGAAAAAATAACAAAGGGCAATAACTCCTAAATTACGCAATCAAGAGTTATGGTTCTTGTGCACTGCACTTCTCCTTGATGAGATCTATATACCTGTGAAGTTTCATGTTCACACATAAATAGTTTTTGTATTATGCTCAGGACAAAATTTAAGATTGAAAATTAACAAAGGGCAATAACTCCTACATGATGCAATCAAGAGTTATGGTTCTTGTGCACTGCCCTTCTCCTTGATTAGATCTATTCACCTGTGAAGTTTCAAGTTCATACCTCTCATAGTTTTTGAGTTATGCTCCGGACAATAGGTGGATAGAAGGACAGACAGCGACTATTACCATATTCCCCGTCGCCTTTTGGCTGGGGATAAAAAGGCTTCTTCTTCATGGTCACTAAAACTTGGGATTGTGTGGTAAAAGGTTAAAATCTTATTGTATTTGTTTTCTTTCCTTTAAGGTATTAGAACTGTAATGACGAAGTTCTGGTTCTAAACGCATTCAGGTAATATCGTGTAATTCAATTACTTTGCGTTTTCTAATTTCGATCGTTTCTGGGATGATAAAGGGAGACTACTTTAGCACATTTAAACACATTTGGGTAATATTGGCATTATCTTGTATCTCTGTTACTTTCTGTTTTTTTTTAATTTCGGTCCTATAAAAGGAAACTACTTCATCACATTTAAGTTTTACAGTTCTAATACCTTAACATGAAAAACTTGAAGTAGACCTTTGACCAAGAAATACATGAAGTGAACTTAAAATACATGGCTTAATATACTGCAGGGCTTATATAGACCACTAATCAAGCCGTTTTAAAGTTGGGTATTTAGATTTTGTGTTGAAAATTTTGAAAAAATACATCTCTTGTTTAAGCTCATATTTGGTAAATACCCAGATGGCAAAAACCCTCCAAAAATAAGTGAAATTTGAGATTAAATACAGCCTAGGTCAAGACTGACGGGAAACACAGTCTTTTTTTTTATATGACCAAATATGACAGGTAAACGCCCTAATCTGCATACTGCTGGTCCCTTACCAACCAATCAGTAGAATCTCCACTTCTCAATCGTGTGCGCAGTAATTATTTTTTTTCCCCATTATTAACATCAGTAACCTGGTCACATAAATTTACCATGTGCTATCAAGCTTCACATGCTTTTGCTGATTTTCATCTTTTAATGACCAACTTTTTAGTTCGCTTCAGGCCAGATGCCACTGTTGTTATGAAATTTAAGCGTCATAGGTCCCGTGACATTCCCACAATGCCTTGTGGAATTTTGGCACGAAATCTAAAAATATCTTAAGAGGCTACGTAGCCTTTCTGGGGAATAACATCAAAAAAAATTTTTAGTAATATTGAGAATTCTATTTATTGATGATTCTTATTGTATTTTCTTAATAATTTCAGTGCTATGTCTTTTTTTTTTTTAATTCCGCAAGATGTTAAAAATCTAAATACCCACCTTTAAGTCTGTACGACTAAGAAATGCTCCTGAAGAAAACTAAAGTGAGAAAAAAAAAAGTGAGAAATGCTCTCTGACAAAGGGGCTGAATGAGTCTGCAAAAAGTATCAACCCAGGTCAGCCTGCACAGTTCCACAGGCTGACCTGGGCAAAAGGTTTTGCTATTTTATGCATGTCCAAAGACCAGTTTACCTCATGCATTTGTCTTTATGGATTGGGACATCTTATCTCTAGTCAGACACAACATACATATATACAATGTTTTTCACCTTTACCCAGACAAATTTCTATGTTTGAATCACATTTATTTTTTCGTCTGCAAGTGCTTTCAATTTGGGCCCGTCCAGAAATTTGTCGTTTGGTAAAGAGTTAAGGCATCTGCAAACAGTATTGACCCAGATCAGCCTGCACAGTCCCCTCAGGTTATGGCTTCGGACAAGATTTTCAAAGATTTTCAATATTTTTCAATTTTGTTGCCATGGCAACCAGAGTTTTGACATTACAAAATGCATTGTAAAGTCCTTTCCTTT
Source organism: Tridacna gigas (assembly GCA_945859785.2). Lineage (NCBI taxonomy): Eukaryota > Metazoa > Mollusca > Bivalvia > Cardiida > Cardiidae > Tridacna > Tridacna gigas. The sequence continues at coordinate 27,401,954 of OX244031.2, read as the reverse complement.
CTGTCCTAATCCATCAATCTTGTTTTTTCAACCATCCTCAGTAAGAAGGCTTTTCAAAACATGGAAAAGGGAGAAAATACTAGTACCAAAGTTCCTCCTTTTCCAAACAATTTTTTCGACCATTTTTAGAGAAATACCAAAGTCTGAACCACAGCTAGATTGCCTTCGACAAATACAGTCAATATAATTAACCCTTTACCACACATAATCCCAAAACTTAATGACTGGAGGAGGGTTTTTAAAACATGGTTTAAAAGGGAGATGCTGGTAAAAGACATTCTCTACTTTTCCCACATTGTTTTCTACCCTTTCAAAGACAAACTTTGTGATTTGAGCTATACATTCAATTTCGTGTCTTACTCTGCAAATGCTTTGAAAAGTGAGATATCTAAAATTTGGTTGTGTGGTTAAGAGTTAAGGATAAATATTGTTTTCTGGTAAATAGTTGAGTATTGCCTTTTGATGTACTTTTGGACAAGCCTAAATGGCCTGCAAGGTAGATATAAACTGTATTCTAATGTTGTGCAAATACATACCCACTGAATATGTGTTCATAATAATCTGGTATTTCAGCTTTCTCCACAGGTTTTATAACTTTTAGGAATGGCCAGGCACTATCATGGGACTGCAGAAAGTTGGAAAAGAAGCTAATGTGCAAACACCATGTTCTGAAAAATAACAATAATCCAAATTTATGCTCTGTGAAAATGGGGTTTAAATCTAACTCTTTACCACAAAACCCCGACTTTTATCAACCCTAAGAAAGACAGCTTTTGAAAACATTTTGGTAAAAAGGAGAATCCGAGAAAATGCTGGTAACCAGCATTTTCTCCTTTTCCCACAATGTTTTTTACCTTTACCCAGACAAATTTCTATGTTTGAACCACATTCATTTTTTCCTGTGCAAGTGCTTTCAATTTGGACACGTCCAGAATTTTGTCGTTTGGTAAAGAGTTAAGGCATCTGCAAACAGTACTGATTCAGATCAGCCTGCACAGTCCCCTCAGGCTGACCTATGTGAGTATGTCAAAACTTTTTGGTTCAGTCAATTTTTTTTGCATATATCCATCAACAATTTTACCTCAGGATTCAGCCTATTGTTAGACAAGATGGATTTTATGGATCCAAAATTATGTGACGACTTGCATGCATAATGCATCACTGTGATGTATCAAAGCCCAAAAAGCAGCCTAAAGTAAACAAAGTGGGTGTTACAATGCAGTCAAATTTTAAATCATACCATTTAAAAGTATGCAAATTATATTGAAGGTAACAAGGCCAATTGTACAGGAACAGACTGTTACCTTCATTATAATTTTACATTATTATAACATACTTTTTAAATGACATTATTAAAACAAATTTAAAAAGTAGGTCAAAAGTTGATAAGACACTCTATCTTTTTGTTTAAATTTTACCCAGTTCTATAAATTTTTTTTCTGTCAGCAATAAACACTTGGACCAACCATACTTTCACACACAGTCATCTTCAAAATAATTTCATTACCTTTAAAAGGTATAATTTTAAGTATTTTAACAACTCTATTTTTACTTTTGGTAACTTTTTGGGATTTAAACCCCCTTTTGCAAGATCCTGGCATGAATAGGTCCAATACATAAATGCTTGTGAAAACATAGGGTGAACAAAAAGAAGCTTCTCTTTGAGCAAAAATGTTTTCCAATAAGTGTGTGGCAAGACGTAACGTTGTTTGTAAAAGATAGTGATTTGAATGGGCATACAGTTATACTACTTTGCAAAGAAATAAGACCAATCCAATTACCTTACGTTGGATCAACCAAAACTGTCTGACATGAATACTTGACACTCCACTGTTTGCTTTATCACTGGATCATAATTTAACATTTAAAACTCAAGAGAGACCAAACTTTAATAGTCAACCCATCTTACTGAAAACTGCAAGTTGCTGGATAACCTGAGACAGGTATTTCCCCCACCCTTCTTTGCTTCATGTACAAAGTATTTAACTCTGTACCAGATGACAGAATTTTACAATTGTCAAAATTGAAAACATTTGTGGACTATAATTTACCTGAAATTTGGCAAGTTGGTAGATCATAGGACTTGTAAACAAAGTCTTGGAGGGTGTGGGTTTGAGCCCCACAGCAGGTCATCTCAAATTACTTATAGTCTTTCGGATGAGATGTTAAACTGAGGTCCCGTGTGACACATGGAGCACGTTAATCCTTTCCCAAACAACAGAATTTTAAACTTATCATAATCAAAATTGAAAGCTTTTGTACACGACAAAATTAATGCGACTCAAACATTGAAATTTATGTTTGGAAGGGCAGAAAACATTGTGGGAAGAGGAGAAAATGCTGGTTACCAGCATTTTCTCCTTTTCCCACAATGTTTTCAAAAGGCTCCTTTCTCGGGGTTGTAAAAACCAGGGATTGTTTGGTAAATGATTAAAGAACCAGGTGTAACTTAGGATGGGTTTAGTCCTGTATCCTGCACTATCCCCAGTAACAAAACTAGCTGTCTTCAGAGTCGTCGCCCATATAGGCAACCGGTGGCGACAATAATTAAATGCAAAATCAATCAATCATTGCCCCGCTGACAGACGTTTAGCCCCTTTTTCTCAGGACACAGCACTAAGTCAAAGAAGTAATCTGTCAGGACGAACAGACGGACAACGAGAAAACTATATCCCCTCGCCTTAGGTAGGAGATAAAAATCAACTTTCTTTTGCACTATTATACTTTATTTCTGAGACAGTTGTGCATTATGGTACTTTGCATTCCGTTTCGGTGCAATCCGGTGTTCTCGACGAGTCCTAATAATTAGGAGGTCACGCAGTCTGTTTTCACTACTCTTAACTTTCTTACATCGTGGTCAACGTTCAAGTGTATGTGTACAAACAGAAAAGAAAGTCAAGTTGCCCATTTCCTTTAAAATTCATCTTACTCGCAATTTGACTAACTGGCGTGAATGTTCCCCAATATTTGAGCCGTCCTGATACCGCGTCGCCATGTTGGAAATCCGTTGAAACTTTCGTCCAATCAAATACACTGTTACAAAACGGTCTTTAACCAGTATCGAATGACATGTCATGACACTCGTCACAACTCGGCCGATTCCGTACCTACATCTAACCGGATCACCCGAGGTATGCCGAATGATGTCATGACAAACGTTGCAATATTCGATACCAATATATTCATTCGAAAAAAAAATAATGATTCGAAAAAACAGTATTTGTTCTACAATTACAATATATTTGCTACAAAACAAAAAATATGTGTGCGAAAAAAAAAATTCATTCAATAATTTCAGTTTTTGGAACGATTATTTTTTTTATCGAACAAAATTTTTCCGTTTTAGAATGAATATTTTGATATCGAATATTGCAACGTTTGTCACGCCATATCTGACTGCCTGAAAAAGTTCGTTCGTGCCTCCAAACTATATGTAGTCAGAATGGCAACAGATACCGTAATTTATATAAGTTTTAGGGAAGTTAGATATATGCAAACATTGTGCAGCCAGATCATCAGACTGCTACTAAAGTAACAGTCTGATTGGGGTCCACGGTGTTAGGCATTCAAACTACATCTTTTGAACCATAGATATTTCAGTTTAAGAAAAATTAATTATTGTGTATGCCATTTTCAATTTGATTTATACTGTTCCTGCATCTTAAACCGTTGTAAAATGATATCACTTTAAACGCCTTTTTTGTTTTCTTGAGGTGTTTTGGGTAGTTTTCGGTGACAAAACTCCTTGTATAGCTCATCAGTCTTTCGTACCCTACAAATCATTCCACCCCCAACCCCACCACAGTATTAATTTTATATGATAAAAGGTGGTTTGGGGTGTTTTGGGGTGGTTTGGGGTAATTCGATGGACCGTAGGCTAGAGTATTAATAGTTACTGTACCGTACCAAGGTACAGATACTTAAAATAATCGCAGTATGCCTAAACGATTTAAGAAATAATAGCTCTACTTGATTTTTTACTTGGGTGTCAGATGTATGCACATCTGTTGCCGTATTGGACCAATGTAATTTTGCCCTTCCCTCGCAACAATATGGCTTCTGTTCCTTATAAACTGATTGGTCGATTATTACGTGCGCACGTATTAGTTAATACGTGCGCACATATTAGTTAATACGTGCGCACGTATTAGCTACTGCGTGCGCACGTAATACTATTGCGTGCGCACGTAATACTATTGCGTGCGCACGTATTAGTTAATATGTGCGCACGTATTAGCTAATACGTGCGCACGCAATAGTATTACGTGCGCACGTATTAGTTATTACGTGCGCACGCAGTAGCTAGTACGTGCGCACGCAGTAGCTAATACGCACGTAATAACTATTACGTGCGCACGTAGTATAAAATATATCTTCCATGTCACTTTTGTGCCACCGTATACAAGTGACCTTCAGTTGGGTTTTCATACAAAATTGGTGTCAGGAGAAATCGGCCCCTGGAGAAATCGGCCCTTGGAGAAATCGGCCCCAAAACGCTTGGGGCCGATTTCTCCGGAGAAATCGGCCTCTGGGGCCGATTTCTCTGGAGAAATCGGCCCCAACAGAAATTTTGGAGAAATCGTCCCCAATGTCAAATTTTATATATATAGATGTTGCTTTTTCAGAAAATATAATTTTTTCTCTGGAGAAATCGGCCCCAATAGAAATTTTGGAGAAATCGTCCCCAATGTCAAATTTTATATATATGTATTTTGCATTTTCAGAAAGTTATATATATAGAGGTTTTTTCCATTTTGGTTTTATTTAACACATACCCTGTGTAAACCTGGTCTTCTTTCAAGTTCAGAATCGTCCCCAAATGGAATATTTGCAATCGTCCCCAAAGTCAAATATTTCTATATTGACTTTATTCCAAATTTGGAGAAATCGTCCCCATTTCGATTTTTATATACATTGTACTGTAACCTGACTTTGATTTTTAATTTAGTTTAATTTTTACATTGTGATATTGAGTATAAATGTTTTTAGTATGTTAATTGTAATGTTAAATAATTGCTAAATTCATTGTAAATTCGCATTGTATTTGGTTTCATGTATAAGACGTTGTTTGAGAGAGGCTTTTATTTTATCTATTACATTGTATTTGCTTTTGTTGTCACCTTATGTAGATATATGTTATTATCTGTATTTCATTTTAATAAAGTTTACAAAGACTTGTAGTTTTTACCGACTTCAAATATTATATTTGTGTTTATACTTTTTACCGAACCTCGATTATCTGAACTTTGCATCTCATTGAAATTACGAGATACAGTGAATACACCGAAAATGACAAATATTAATTGAAATTGTATTTTTTCTATAAATTCTTTACAATGTATTCAAATTTACTGAAATAATAAAGTATTTGTACCGAGATGTACCAATGCGCGAATACAAACAAACAAAAAAGAAGAGAGTAGTCATACCTGTATCTGAATATACACATGTATTTCCCATAAAAAAGCTAAAGTAGCAAAGCACGATATTCTTGTGATTAACAAATTGATTGCGTACTTTTTTTTTTAATAATCAGAGTTTATTTGATTTATTATTGAAAAAGAACTCTGTAGGCTTAATCAAAGGTTGTATCGAAATTGATTGGTAAAGTCAATACAGATGATTTATTACCGATTTAATTGTCAATCAAATCTTTTTATGTAATGCCATTACTGAACCGTGTGTTTGTGATGAAATTAGTAAAAGCAATTAGTTAAAGTATTAGTTAAGGTATATAATTACATTGTCGCATATCGATTGATACTTGAAGATAAAGGAGTTATTAAAATGTTTCAACCGCAGGATAACTTTTGAAGTTAAATGAGAACTTAATTGCATTAAATCATTTGAAATGTTATATAAGCATGTACATTTGTGGAGAATTCACTTTCATTGTGTCGATGGAATCGTTTAGTTGTGTAAAGTGTTCTTTGGATGTAAGACCCCGCCAGGAGGCGATCATGTGCGATGTCTGTGAACGATGGCAGCATCGAACGTGTGATACAGGTAAGATTTTTATTTACCCTTTCTCTTTTTGTACGTTATTGTACTTGAGATGCAGAATGGAGTATTTTGTATTGTATTGTAAGGAAGCGGAAACGGTTATTCAAAGATCCGACAGTACCATTACAGATAAGACACCAGGCCAATGGGATGTCCGTCAACTGTATTAAATCACATGTACTTAATAATATATGAATGATAAGAGTTGAATTAGATATTTTTTTAGTTATTACAATTAAAAAAAAATACTAATTTTGAAAAATGTAAAAGGAATACTAGATATATTATAATTTGAAATAATTACGCGCGAAAATTGGGCAATGGATTGTGGGTCAGTCACGTGATAAAATGATACAGATCTGCGTTATACATTTTCGTTTGGCGTTTTGGCCTCAAAAGTCCTTATTTGACTATAAAGGCAAAGTAACAACTGAAAGTAGATACTACGATTCAGTTCCGGAACTCATTTGAAAAATGAGGTTAAATATTGGTAACTTATTAAAACGAATAATTAACCCATTATTCCAGAAGTGTCGAATATATACTTATTTTCCTACAATGAATTGAAATTAAGTTTAATTGTGCAAAAATTCACAAAACTAAACGTCCTATATTTATTATTTAAACTTCAGATTTTTTACTGGACTAGAGATTTTTAGCATTCTGGCCAAAACGTCCTATATTTATTATTTAAACTTCAGATTTTTTACTGGACTAGAGATTTTTAGCGTTCACGTATTGATCTAGAATGTATGCAAAAACATACAAATACCCTTTGGGAATACAACTACCAATTCCTTAACCCATTACCAAACGACAAAATTTTGGACTTGTCCAAATCGAAAGCATTTGCAGACGACAAAATAAAAGTGACTGAAAATTTGAAATTTGTTTTGTGAAGGGTAGAAAACATTATGGGAAAAGGAGAAAATGCTGGTTACTAGCATTTTATCCTTTTCCCACAATGTTTTCTAAAAGCTTCTTTCTCAGGGGCGTCAAAAGTAGGGATTTTGTAGTAATGGGTTAAAATGTACCTTTTGCAGGCATTGATAGATCATCCTACCGTCGTGCGGTCAGAGGGGATATTGTGTTAGAATGGATATGCTGGGAATGTGACGGGAATAATGGCAATGTAATTTTCAGTATTATTCACATTTAACATTTTTCCCATCAATTCCTTTCCCTCCTTCAATCCTTCATTCTGTAACATGAACAATATTCATAAACAGAGAGAGAGAGAGAGAGAGATCTGATCCGACGAAGAACAACAATATGAAATTGATAATAATTACCTATGCCGAACATGCAGAAAGGGAGAGAGAGATCGAGAGAGAAAGGTGAAAAAAAAAAAAGGTTTTAATTACATGACAAATACACATATATGCATCGTGAGCATTTGTATTTCATAATTCGTTCAATATCAAATTCAAACAAACACAAACATTCAACAATCTTACAGGTGTAGGCTACCTGTATGAAGGTGTGAAAAAAAGAACAACCAGTGTGAAAAACTGTGAAAATTGCCATGAAAACAACAAAGAAGGTGTAATCAAATACAACTTGAAACAAGACATGGCTTACACAGTGTATGTGTTAAATAAAACCTAAATGGAAATTACATTTTCTGAAAAAGCAACATCTATATATATAAAATTTGACATTGGGGACGATTTCTCCAAAATTTCTATTGGGGCCGATTTCTCCAGAGAAATCGGTCCCAGGGGCCGATTTCTCCGGAGAAATCGGCCCCAAGCGTTTTGGGGCCGATTTCTCCAGGGGCCGATTTCTCCAGCATTCACAAAATTGAATTTATGGATCTATAATACTGTGATGACTTGCTTGATATGATGCACCACGGACATGCATTAAGCCCGATTTTGCCAGAGCGTGACTCATATTCTAGCAGATGCCGAGACACCGGAACATCCTGACCTACTGACCTGCAACACCGTTGATGTGAGTTAGCATGCTTGACCAACCTATCTAGATCTAAGTCCAATGGAGCCAACTTCAGACTCGTGAGTTACTTATATATGGTGACATATTCGTGCTTCAAAGCATGACATCCGTAAACAACCCTCAGCGGCCGTTCTAACTTCGACCGGAATTGCCTTTTGATTCACTAAGATGGCAAGCCTTACGGAACGATGCTTTAAAGGTGAGTAGGCTATTTTGCGGGATCATGCATATCCCCATCTTTGCGACTACTAGGCCCTACGTAGCTCTATTTACAACCTTGGCTAGTGACAGTGGCAAATCCCCCCGACAATGTCGAGAATGCCAAATGTTATGTTTTGCAGAGTTAAGATAGATGGAGTATTTTCAGATTCAGGGGGTCTTCGCTGAAACCCACCACGCCACCAAAGTTTTATGTATTTTAACGACCGAAAGGAGGGATGCTTTTGAAAAAGTTGTGCGAAAAGGAACCAATGTTTTCTCATCTTCCCACAATCTTTTCTTTTCTTACTTGAACATGTGTATCGTTTGATTCACGTCTAATTTATGTGTCGTATGCAAATTTGTGCTCTCAATTTGGACCAGACTAAAATTTTGCCGTCTGATAAAGCGTTTAACCCATGTCATAGTAACCTCCTTATTACAGCTGTTTCTTCGAGGCAACTGAACTTCCAGGCGCGTTGAAGACAGCTGTGTCAAAATGTCGGGAAGAGGATTAGCATCTCATATCGAAGGTTTGGGCGCGGACACTGCGATAAGCGGGGTCAACCTCTAGCTTGTAGTACCCACATCACGGCGCAACTGCTGGTTAAGATTTCCATTCATGAAGCAATTTGCGAGTCATTAATATAAGTATTGAGATCTTTTTTCACAATCGATGTTAACTAAATATGTTGAAAACAAACTTACAGGACCAAAAATGTCATATACATTGCGTGAACAAGAAATAGCCTAATAAGCGGGTGGCTTCTTTACTTGACTAGGCCATACATGTGTTTGATTTTCTTCTTGTGCATGAAAGTGTAAGCTTTTAAAATACGGAGTCCATTTTGGAAAAATTACAAAAAAAGGCCAAAGGATGATCAGATGCCGACCTGTCGCACAGAGAGCAGAGATAAAAAATGAGGGTCAAATCGTTTCAAAAATGCTCTTGTGGTCTTTGGGCCGAAAAATGTTACACTTGACCAAAACGCGCGATTGGACGATTACGGGTATGTTCGGATTTTATCGGTAAAGCGGATTCTTTCAAACATGTAGTAACAGATAAACAAATAGCTGTTTCATTTAAAATGCTCATCATTAGTCCCCCCAGAACGTACCAGGTGGTTATTTTTGATTTTAGAACTGCTAACGTGTACTTTTTAGAGACATTTGACTGTTGTTCAATTTAATATCGGAACTGGTGAAGAATTCTGTCTGTTTTTCAAACTAGATATAATTCGGATGAACATAGTAATCGGATATGTTTCTGTAAAGTTCTGTAGTGATGATTGATATAGTGGATGGTAAATAGATAAGTTATACAGCTTAGCCGGCAACTTACGGTTATCTGGTTCTAGTATTTAGAACTTCTGGCCGGCCAGTCTGTAAAACACGATGTCAGCAAACGTTTTCTCGTGGGGAGTTGTTCAGCTTACAACAATAGGTCTGTTCAAGTAGGTATCGTCAAGTGCGCCTAATCTGGTTTGGTTTTAACCCAGCTTAACGGGTGCACATGTGCAGGATGGGCAACTGGATCCTCATTGGCTGTTGCTTGGCTTTTGTATTATCAACAACTCTTTGCCAAGACTCGGGCATTTTCTGAAACCCAAACTAAATACGAAAACTACTTATACTGCAATAGTTTTCTTGCAAGACAGATTCTCGACTGAATTTCTCCCGAAAGCATTTGCAGACGACAAATTAAATGTGACTTAAAAATTGAAATTTGTTATGGGACAGGTAGAAAACATTGTGGGAAAAGGAGAAAATGCTGGTTACCAGCATTTTCTCCTTTACCCACAATGTTTTCAAAAGGCTACCTTTTTAGGGTTTTTAAAAGTTGGGATTGTGTGGTAAAGGGTTAAAACCTGTCAGGGGCTCAGATGTTAGGATTTGTCTTTAAAAAGCTAGAAAAAATTAAGGGAAAAGAAGCAAATGTTGATTCAGTTTTGCTTTTTTAACATCACACAATTCAATTCCATTTGCAGATAAAACCATGAGTAGGAAAAAGATTAATCAAACAAATTTTGATGAACAGTTTGAAGCCTTTTTAAAAGATGTAAGTAAACTTATTTTTTTCTACAAAGTTATAGACAGAAAAAAGATCTTTAATAAGTAAATAAATTTTGTTTTGTCATTTTTCAGTAGGATGATTATAATGTATGTTGTTTCTGTGTTTCTAGATGAAATACCACCATGTAAGTATAAATTTTTTTTATCCCTATTGGACTCTGTGGAGTCCTGAACATGGATTTTTCAGAAGGAGGCTTGTGTCTACAAAAGATTTTTAGGGGCATGAAGGAGCAGCCTACAGAACTCTGTTTCCGTAAATCACCTTTACTTTACCACACAATCCTGAGTTTTAACAACCCTGAAAGAGAAGGTTTTTGAAAACATGGTGGGAAAAGGAGAAAATGCTGGTAACCTGTATTTTCTCCTCTTTCTACAATGTTTTCTACACTATCAAACATAGAAATCAGCTTTTGAGATTCGTTTGCAAATGCTTATTAATTTGATCCAGTAAAAAATTTTGTCGTGTAGTAAAGAGTTAAAGCACACCCTTTTTATTTTTGGAAATGTTCATTAAAATAAAATGTGGTAGCTGTCAACTTTTTTTAAAGTCATGACCATAAGCATGAAAGGAAGAAGAGGTCATTTAACACTCTTTGGTACATACTGAATTTAACTGGATTCATACTCTGCATAAACAGTCTATATTGTGGAAGAGGCCACAGCTGATTCATACTTTGCTGTCACCTTGACAAAAACATAGACTGGTTCTCACCCAAAAAATTCAGTAATGTACCCAAGCATGTTTAGCCTTAGAGCCCTGAATAAACCAAACAGGTACATGTATGTTCATGCTAGAAATAAGACACTACTAAGAGCAGTTTCAAGGTTGCCATCTTGAAGAATGATGTAACAAAGCTGACAGTGTAGATGAAAGATAAGACTGCACATATTGTTACTAGCTTTTGAATCAGTAAAATCCAATAATTTAGAATTTAGATTGTATTGTAAAAGTTGAGCAAAGGAATTATACATGCCTGATAATGTTTTTGTTTATTTAGTCCCTGTCATCTGAAGATTCCATTAACTCGGCAAAAATAAATCAGTATCTTGACGCAGCCTCAACAAAAACCAGTAGTAAACCGTGGTGGGACAACGAGGAAGATGCAGGTCTGTATTTGATTGATTGAATGGTGTTTTATGCTGCTTTCAACTTTATTTCAGTCATATAATGGCAACAGCTCACATATTCATGTACTTGTATGTCCTTGGTTTCTAGGTTTGTGTTTGGCTTACTAAAGTTGAACGTGGATGGAATGTACAGTGCTTTGAAAGAATAATCTACTGGATAAATCTACTGACTAAGATTCCATGGACCTATCACTGACCTCAACTCTGTACCAAACGACAAAATTTTAGACTTGTCCAAATTCAAAGCAATTGCAGATGACAAAATGCAACTTAAAAATTGAAATTTGTTTTGGAAACGGTAGAAAACATTGTGGGAAAAGGAGAAAATGCTGGTTACCAGCATTTTCTCCTTTCCCACAACGTTTTCGTAAGTTTTCTTTCTTAGGGTTGTTAAGAGTTGGGATTGTGTGGTAAAGCCTAAAGGGGTAAATAAAGTCTGTTACAAGGTTAGTGAACCCTTTGCCTGAAGACAAAATCTTAAACTTGTTGAAAGTGTTGAATTTTTGTGGAAGACAAATTAAATGTGACTCTTTGTTAATATTTGCCTTTCAAAGAATAGAAAACATTGTGGAAAAAGGAGAAAATGTTTGTTTAACAACATTTTTTCCTTTTCCTATGATATTTTTAAAAGTTGTCCACCTAAGGGTTGTTAACTCTTTACTCGACTACAAAATATTAGACTAATCAAAATTAAAAGCAACTGCTGACTATAAATGTTGCACAAATCATAAAGTTTGTCTTTGAAATGATAGGAAACATTGTGGGAAAAAGAGAATATGCTAGTGTCCAGCATTTTCTCTTTTTCCTTCTATGTTTTCCAAAGCTTTCTTTCTCGAGGTTCCCAAAACTAAGTATTGTGAGGTACAAGGCTAAATGTGACTCATACATCATAAAAGTTGCCCATGAAAGAGTAGAAAACATTGTGGCAAAAGGAGAAAATGTTTGTGTAACAGCATTTGTCCTTTCCCTACAATATTTTTCAAAGTCTTCCACCCTAGGGTTGTTAAAACATCAGATAGTTTGGCGAAGGATTAGTAATGATGATTTGCGATATACATTTTTCTTACAAATACCTTGAAATTTAGGTGGAGGACGGAAGAGTTTCCTTAAAAAGAAAAATGAAAATACAGCTCCAAGACGACCAGATCCAAACAGGATGATACAGAGCACCAAGGATCCTCCTAAGACAAAGGTATGCAATGTCAGATGAAACATTGTTACAAAGGGAGAAATTCTTGAAGTTTAATAGTTTTTCAAATTTTTAAAGAGTTTTGTTTTGAAGTCCTTAATAGATGGTAATGTATTTGAGGTATGCTGTGTGAAAAGAGGGTTTAAAACATTTGCAAAAAGTATTGACCCAGGTCGGCCTGTGCAATCCGCACTGGCTGACCTGGGCTGAAAGTTTTACTTTTGGTTAATTTACTGCATTTCAAAGGACCAGTGTACCTCATGATTTAGTAGATTGTTATAAAAAAACAGATCTTAGCGATGTACACATAATACTGTAATTATTTGCTTGGTATCATGCATCACTGAGATACATTAAGCCCCCTTTAGCCAGAGCATGGCTCGATGTTTTATTGCTGTAATTATTTTGTGTGTGTGTCATTTCATTTTCAATTTTGTTAGGTTAACTCTTTACGAAACGACAAACTTCCAGACTAGTCTGAATTGAAAGCATTTGCAGACGACAAAATATGTGTGACTCAAAAACTGAAATTTGTTTTGGGAAGGGTAGAAAACATTGTTGGAAAAGGTTACCAGCATTTTCTCCGTTTACAACAAAGTTTTCAAAAGGTTTCTTTCTCAGGGTCGTTAAAACTCAGGATTGTGTGGTAAAGGATTAACCCTTTACCAAAGTAAAACATTTTAGTTTTGTCCATATTGAAAGCATGTGCAGACAATGGTAAATTTGAGACCAGCAAAAAACTAGTGCATATCACACAAGGGTCAGATGTTAATTTGGGAAAGGGAGATATTATTTTTCGTAGTAGGGAAAACATTGTTGGAAAATCATATTCTTAAATGAGCAAATGATCATCAAATCATTCCTATGCAAGCTTCAGATATTTGAAGATAATTTAACTCTTTACCAAACGACAAAATTTTGGACTAGTCCAAATTGAAAGCTTTTGCACATGACAAATTAAATGCGCCTTGAAAATTGAAATTTGTTATAGGATGGGTAGAAAACATTGTGGGAAAAGGAGAAAATGCTGGTTACCAGCATTTTCTCCTTTTCCCACAGTGTTTTCAAAAGGGTTCTTCTTCAGGGTCATTAAAACCCGTGATTGTGTGGTAAAGAGTTAAACTATCTTTTGAAAAACTTCCTTTCAGATGAGACTAAAAAGACCAGATTCATCATTGAGTAAGGACAGTTTAGATGACAGTAAGTGAATAACGATACATATGAACATACTTACCTACAAGATATATTCATCATTTTTGTTTGTACAAGTGTATAGTATGAATTTGTATAAGGCTTGAAACTAGGGGTTTAAATCCCCAGCTCGTTGAATTTCTTTCCAAGGATTGAGGTTAGTCATTGTGACAAGATTCATTTGTCCCTGACCCCCTGATCATGGTTTCGACTATGATTTTGTGGGACAGCAGTCAGTGGCATGGAAAGAAATATTCTGCAAAGCACTGGTAAAAGAGACTCCGGGAAAACATGGATCGGTGTACTGATCACCATTAAATTAGTGAGATAAAGCTGTACATGGCATACAACACCACACAAATAAACAAACTATTTCTCCAGCTTTCTGCAAACTGTGAATTATGGTAATTTTCATGGGTTTAGAAACCCATGTTTTAAGTAAAGTAACAATAGCTGCCAAAAGTAAACAAAGCAGGTTTTAAGATGCATCTAAATTTACATCATACCATTTGAAAGTATGGAAATTATTGCAAAGATGACAATCTGTTATTGCACAGTCGGTCCAAGTGTTAGTCACTGGCAGATTAATTAATTTAAAAACTAGCTTAAAAGTTGTTTGGTCACTATCTTTTGTTTACATTTTGCCTGATTTTATAATTCATTTTCCTGCCAGTCACTAACACTTTTGGCTGACCACACAACAGACTGTTATCTTCACACTATTTTTCATACTTTTAAATGATATGATTTAAATTTGATGACATTTTAACACCTGTATTGATATTTTTGGCTGCTGTTGGGCCTTTAAACATAAATTTAGTTACCAGCATTATCTCTATTCCCACAATTACATCAACCTGTGAAAGACAAATCATATATTTTCTGCAATATTTAGCTTGTCTGGAAATATTTTCAGTGTGGGCAAGTATAGAATTTGGGTAACTGGTTAAGAGTTGATTTATAAGATATATTTCTGAGCAAACAATGACTTATCTTATCAGTGTTTTTTATGTTACCTTACAGTATCAGAAAAGTCGGAAGAGGACCATCATGTTCCAAGGTAAGATGTTCTGGGTTTTTATTCCACTTATGCCAGTCTGTTTTATTACAACTATCCCCATGCCCTGTGGAGTTCTGTAAACTCTCACAAGATTGATCAGTTCAACATTTTATTTTTGAATTCTGAGGGGAACATTTCACATTCATCATGACATTTTTGAGACATTATCTAGCATGATTTTTCTGCCCATTGTCAAAAACAGCTTAATTACAATATTCAAGTGTTCAGGGATAAAAAACTGCATGAGCAATAAAGTTACAGACATGAAAATACTTATATTGTTCACTCACATGTTCTCTTTAAGCCAATAAGTCATATGTATAGAATATTGTGTTGTAGTGACTTTCCTGGTGCTTCTATTTGCTTTGAGCTGCTAGAGAAAATTGGACTAAAAGTAGAGCGAGATGCCAAACTTTTTTCATGCAGCAAGAAGCAAATACGAACACCAGAGAAGTTACTGCAACATAATCTTCCTTGATATAAAATACCTAGAACTTTCAGCAACAACATAGGTCAATTATTGACAATTTTATTCTAAAGAAATAGTGGTTTAGTGATTTTGTTTTTGTGAATAGTGGATGATTGTCATAGCATAAAGTTATGACTAATCATATCTCTGGGAATATTATAGCTTAAAGTTTTGACCAATTAAATCTCAAACCAGGTTGGGGTTGCTTCATCATGCAATATTTGAGACCACATTTGTAGATTCGGATTTGTTTCTGTTCTGTGATTTTATACATGTGAAAAGCATATATTTGAGCCAGAAAATTAACAGGTATATTATGAAAATCCATACTTTTATATGCATAAGATGAGAACAGAATGATACCAATCCTTGTGTTTTTACCATTTCAGGCCCAAGGTTCACATTCCTAATGAGAGTTTATCCAGTACAGATACAACAAGTGAGTTGATTAATTTGATTTTTAATGCTGTTTTATTAAAACATCAAAAATATTTGAGCCATACTCTGTGAAAAGGGGGCTGAATGCATCTGCATGACGTATCGACCCAGGTCAGCCTGGGCAGTCGGCGCAAACTGACCTTGGCCAAAATTTTTTGCCATTGGTCTATTTTCTGCAGCTTAAAGGACCATTGTACCTCACAATTCAGTCAATTGCTATACAAAACTAATTTTATGGATCCAAAGTTATATTATGACTTGCTCAGTATAATACATCAGGGAGATGCATTAAGTCCCTTTCGCCAGAGCATGCCTCATTTCTAGTAATTAATTTAACTTTTTGCAGCAATGAACATTGGAATTTCCTGTAGCATTTTTCTGATGTCTGTGTCATTATGGAGGACATTTCCTTCAATCTAGGACTAGATTTTATCCATTTAACTCTTTACCACACAATCCTTAGTTCTAAAGACTGTGGAAGAGAAGGCTTTTGAAAACATTGTGGGAAAAGGAGAAAATGCTGGTAACCAGAATTACCTCCGTTACTCACAGTGTTTTCTGCCCTATCAAAAACTGAAATCATCAGTAAAGCCACATTTGATTTTTTGTATGCAATACTAAGTCCTTTCAAATTGGTCCAGTGGGAAATTTTATTATGTAGTAAAGAGCGAAAGGGGGGAACACATGCCATGGTCATCCTAAAATGATTTTTGACACACTTATTCCCCTTTTTTAGTCCAAGTGATACTTTTGCTTGGAATCAGAAATGACCTATGTATTAAAAAAAAAAGAAACTGCAGCCAAGCAATGGCATTTATATGCCATGCTTTTCTTACCAATGAGTCCTTTGAAACTATCAAAATCTCTGTTGTAGACGAGTACTTAAATGTTGAAGACACTCCACCAAAACTGGGTATGGACACCATGGATGAGTTAGCTGAAAAGGAGAAGTTCTTCAGAGTAAGTGTATAGTCATAGTTTTGTCATAAGTAAGGTGTTATGGTCTGTACAATTATCTCCCTTTTTACAAATGCAAATGGTATACAGAGCCGTAAGAAAAGTAAATTATGCAAGGCATGTGACAGATTTTGCATTCACTGATGACCTTTCTCTATAAAGGTTAGTGAACTAGCTAGTGAAAGTATCTGATGGTGCATATTTAATTTAATTTTGTTAGATATAAGTGTGCTAAAAGTGTACCAGTATTCAGACATTCAGATTTCAGACACCAGACCATAAAATAATTCTAGAATTCTATAATTGAATATTCAATTATTTTCAAATACTCAAAACAGAATATTTGATTAGCGGTGTTTGTATTTGTTCTCATCCCTACTATAGGCTTTTGGCAAAATGTTGGGTTGCTTGTATAGGCACTTCAATTGAGGTGGAAGCATTTCTGTAGAAATGTCAAATTGCTCTCTCTGTTTGTCTGCATTAACCCTTTACCACTCAGTCCTGACTTTTAACGATCCTGAAAGAGAAAGGTTTTGAAAACATTGTGGGAAAGGTTTTTCTTGTCTTTTAAAGACAAATATCTTTTTCTTTTCCCTTTTTGATCTGTCATTTGCAAATGCTATAAATTTGGACCTGTGTGCATAATTTTTGTTTGGTACAGAGTAAAATAGTTGTCATGGCTAACACTCCGATTTAACTATTACCAAATGAAAAAATTATAGACATATCCAAATCCAAAGCATCTGCAAAGACCAGTAGGGCTAATTAGATTTGATTTTTGGTTACCACCATTTTCTCTCTTTCCCCAAAATATTTATCAAAGCCTTCTTTCTCATGGTCATGAAAACACAGGTATGTTTTGTTGTGAGTTGAGTGGTAGGTCAGAAAACAGGAGATTTTTATCAGCTTAACTCTTACCATAAAAAATTTGATAATATAAAGCTTTCAAAAACATTTTGTAAAAGGAGAAAATACTGGCAGCTGGCATTTTATCCTTCTTCCACAGTGTTTTCTACCTGTTGAAGACAAATTCTGCCAATTGTGCAATGTAAGATTTGTTGTCTGCAAATGATTTCAGTCTGGATTTTTGTTTGGAAGAGAATTAAGAAACTACTGTTTGAGTTTGGATCCTTTCTTACATTTTACTTAACAGATTACCACACTTTCCTGACTTTTAACGACCCTGAAGAAAAAGCCTTTTGAAAACATTGTGGGAAAAGGAGAAAATGCTGGTGACCAGCATTTTCTTCTTTTCCCATAATATTTTCTGCCCTTCCCAAAACAAATTTCAATTTCTGAGCCACATTTGATTTGTCATCTGCAGATGCTTTCAATTTGAACCAGTCTAAAATTTTGTCGTTTGGTAAAGAGTTAATTCAACTTGCAATAACAGAACACCTTCTGTAAGAGAAGATTCTTTCAACTTCCTTTGGGTAGTCATCTGAATACATGTTTCACTTTACCATAAATTTCAGGATTTGGAAAACAATGCAGACAGTACCATCGACTATGGAAGATTAAACCAGGAGTTAAGTGCCACTGGATATACGACCATGTCACCAGAGGGAGCTGCAAAAACTGCCGCTACTTTGGCGGCTTTACAAGATACAGATGATGAAGAAGACTCTCCACAACTAAGGCCTGGTCATCAGGGAGATCTTGTCTTGTCGGAAAGGGTATATGTGCATGCTTTGATAATGCTTTGCTTAGCTATTTACCACACAATCCCAAGTTTTAACGACACTGAAGAAGAAGCCATTTGAAAACATTGTCCAAAAAGGAGAAAATGCTGGTAACCAGCATTTTCTCCTTTTCCCACAATGTTTTCTACCATATCAAAGATAAAGTCCATCATTTGAGCCATCTGCCAATTAAATTGTCATCTGCTAATGCTTTTAATTTGGACAAGTCTGCATTTTTGCCGTTTGGTAAAGAGTTAAAGCATAATACAAATTTTCTCCAGGAAGAAAGCTTTTTGGGACACGAAGTTGATACTTTTTAAGGAAATATCATACTGGCATGACTGTTTGTTCTTAGTTGGAGGAAAAACAAACAAAAAAAAAAACAACACTGCAAAATAATTTGCCTCCTTTTCCCCCAGTTTTTCAAATCCACAATTCACAACTCTAGCAACTGAGCTGCCAAGGCAACTGATAGTCTTGCCTGTTATTTGTGACATGGTAATAGCCCCCCTCTGATTGGATGGATGCTACTTTCAGATGGACAAAACAAGTTAGAGTTTCCCAAATGCAGAAAAAATTACTGCCCCTATGGGATTTTTTTTTTTTGAAAGGGTCAAAACATTGTTGGAAATGGAGAAAAATGCTGGTAACTAGCATTTTCTTTTTTTTCACAATGTTTTCTACCTGTGCAAAGACAAATCTGGTCATTGGACCATTTTGGATGAATGAATTTTTTGTCTTTTCTGGTAAAGCACTTAGATGTATTCAATTTCAGGAACAGTCTGAACAGAAGCCAAGTATGTTGTCTAAGGGTAAGTGTAGACTGCTTTTTGTTCAGTTAAAGTGTTTTCAAAGGAAATACCGAGTTGTTGTCATAGCCAGGGGCTAAGCCCTGTTGTTGTCTCTATTGTAGTGCTGTACTTCAAACTTGAAGAGGGATCCAGTGGCAGGTAACCCTCAAAATATGTTTGACACTGTCAGGCCCCTTTCTTTTCAGTTTAAGTAGCACTTTTGCTGGGAATCAAACATGTCCTAAGTATTTCTGAAAATGACTGCAGTGGAGTGTTGGCACATGCAAGAAGGGCCCTTAGTGACTTAATTTATAGCTGCAGAAGCTGATTTCCCAATCTGCAATGGAAACAAAGGGGTAATTTTTGAAGAAATGGAAAATGCCTAATTTGGAATGGCATAGAAATCACTGCAGAAAAAATGGCTATTGATGGTAACAAGAAAATTCTCCTTTTCCTATCATGGGTTTTGATAGGGATGGAAAAAGTCATATTGATTTGGTGTCATACTCACAAAGCAGTCTTAATCATTCACCACAGAATTTCAAGTTATAATAACCCTGAGAAGGAAAGCTTTTGAAACCATTGTGGGAAAAGGTGGAAATGCTAGTAACCAACATTTTCTCCTTTTCCCACAATGTTTTCCACTCTATCAAAAACAAACCTGATCCTCAATTGAGCCACATATGCTTGGATGTTTGTAAATGCTTTCATGTCATACAAGTGTAAAATTTGTTGTGTGCTAAAGGGTCAATATTGTTGCAATTGTAAAATCTAAGACCAGACATCTGCTAAGCTTAGAAGTTTTTGTCTCTTGGCATTTAAAGGAATGACTCATTACCTACGGAAATAAACTTGTATTAGGGACCTCTAAAACATTCTTGTAAATTGTGGATAATCAAAACAAATTTAGGTTGAAGAAATCAATACATAGGAAACTCATTTAATACATATGAGCCATGCTCTGTGAAAACGGCATTTAGTGCATCTGCGAAAACTGTTGACCCAGATCAGTCTGCAGTCTGTGCAGCCTGACCTGGGTAGAAACTTTATGCTATTGATCAATCATCTGCATGTGAAAATGGATTTCATGGAGCCCTAATTATGTGATGATTTGCTTAGTGACTGCTTAGTATAATACAGCATGGAAATTCATAAAGCCTCCTTTTGTCAGAGCATGGCCCACATGTAATACATACTAGTATGTAACCTCCTTTTGTCACAATGTTTTCAAGGTGGTCTGCTACATGACAAAAGGTCTTGTGCAGGATGTTCAAAGTTAACCCTTTGCAAAAAAATCCTGTGTTTGAACAACCATGAGGAAGAAATATTTTTGTTTCCAGGATTTTCCCCTTTTCCCACAATGCTTTCTACTTTTTCAAAAACAAACTTGATTGTTTGAGCCACATGTACTTTGTTGTCTGCAAATGGGCTTATTTGGTGAAGGTTAATGATGAACAAACATCATATATTTCCATGTATTCCAAAGTATTCCCAGGATCTCCTACCCAATATATATTGTAATGATTTCAGTGTCCCTGATGGACTCCCTAGAATCTACAATGAACACTACAACATCACCGCAAGTTGGGAAAGGTACTCTGCGTGAAGCTAGGGATATGTTAGAAGAACGAGACGAAGAAGGGTATAATGAAGATGACATACATCTTAGACCTGGTCAGAGTATACCAGAAACATTGAAGACTAATACAGGTACAAGGAGTATTCCTGATGGCTAGAGATTTGTAAATTTTTTAATAGAATTTCCTTTTGGCTCTTATTATTTTACCCCCAGTGGTTAACCCTTTACCAAACACTGCCATATTTTAACAAACCTCTAATAAAAAGGCTTTGAAAAACTTTGTGGATGGAGAAAACGGAATGCTGGTAAGCAGCATATCCTCCTTTTCCCACAGTTTTTCCTACCCTTTCAGATGCATATACCATTAGTGCTGCCACATCTAATTTGCTTGCTGCATATGTCTTTAATTTTGACAGGTCTTGAACTTTTTTGTTAAGTAAATAGTTAAGGCATTGGATTTGTGATCAGGAATTCCTTATTCTGTACTCACTTTTGGTGCTGGGAGTGTCCTTTTGCAAAGTGTTGCAGAGCCCCAGCCATGTCCTGAAGCTCATTGCATGATTTCAGAATGGTTCATGCTATACTGAAAATCTCATTTACTGAACACTTTTGGATTTTATAAAAACCCCAGATATAAAGAAAGTGAATTATTTTCTCTTGGCTGTATAAATATAACTAACTTTTTAATGTATTACTAAGGTATGGTGGGAACAAACACAAGCCAAGAAATTGAAGCCTTGCAGAAAGCTTTAGAGAAGGTGGGTCTGTCAACAACCATTGGAAATGACAGTCAGCTGGAACTCTCCTCTCAGGGAGACAAAGAAACAGAGGAATTGGTGAAAAAGCTACTCAACTCAGACTCTGGTATGTATGTTCTAAGAGGAATAAACCCCATTGCAATGACTGTCATCAATGTTTAAGAATTCTAATTGTGCCAGGGAGGCTGAGCCCAGTTAGGCAGTCAGTAACATACAGGGTTTGAAGGTCTGCTGGTTCAACTTCCCTGCTTAGCCAATTTCTTTCGGAGGATTGGTGAGAATCATTGCAACTGGATTCATTTCTCTGTCACTGCTGGGCTCTGTGATATAACTGAAATAATGTTGAAAACAGTGTTAAACACCATACAGTCAATTTCTCACTGCTGATAATTGCTTCAAGGATATTTATGTGGGAAAGCAGCCAGTGGCTTGGGAAGAATATTGCACAGAGTGGTTTTAAAAAGAAACTCCAGGAAAGCATGGATAGGACCTGGTGCACAGGCCACCACAATGTTGAAAACATTGTTAAACACATTTCAAAAAAGCAAATTGAGTGAGTGATTCAGACTTGCCTGTTGCCCCTAAGCAAGGGAGAATGAGCATCTTCTTGTTTGCACCCTCTTCTGTACAGGTTGATTTTACATGTACGTAAAACTAAAATACATAGCATGTTAACCCTTTACCACACCACAGAATTTTGGACCCTTCCATATTGAAGAAATTTACAGACACCAATTGAAATGTTTTTCAGATGATAGTATTTGTCCTTCAATATGTGGAAAACATTGTGGGAAAAGCTAACCAGCATTTTCTCCTTTTCCCAGCATCTCTTCAAAAGGGTCCTTTCCTCCGGGTCGTTAAAAGTCAGGATTGTGTGGTAAAGGTTTAAATCTGTCAAAAGGAAGTAAAAGTGGTTATTCCTGTTTAACATGAAAAATATATTTAGGAAAGAAGCAATTAATTGTTACAGGCAATTGTTCCATTCTTATCAATACTTTAAAAATCTGTTCTCTGGAGGGACCTGAAGGTACACATACAGTAAAAAGATAAATATTGTTATGACCTATTTCAAACTGTTCGTTTTAATGAGGTTAGTTTTGAAGCTGTATAGGGAGTAATGAAATTATACCAGAGGTTTATGAAAATGCATTGAGAGGCAACAATGCAGAATATTTGAGATTAATTTTGCCAGTGTAAAATAATTTTTTCAGTTTTGTTCCAGAAATTTATGTTAAATTTAATTATGAAATTAAAGTATTTTGCGAAATTTCATCATATGGGATAGCTAGGCCCGTAGATGGAAAGAAAGTTTTCAATAAGTAAGTGATATGTAAATTGCAAACCTGCAGCTTCTTTTGCCAGAATATCTTGCAAGGAATCAGAACCAAATTTAGACTGCAGGTTTTGTGCAGGCTGATTGTGACCTTCAATGACTGTGAAAGTGCTTAGTTAGCATATAACTTGTATGTCGTAAAGTTTTACAAAAAAAACAGTCTTGGGCTTTATTGACCCTTAGGAAGAAGGCTTTTTGAAAACATTGTGGAAAAAGGAGAAAATGCTGGAAACTAGCTCTTTGTATCTTTCCTACAATGTTTTCTTTTTTTTTTTTTTTTTTTTAAACCCTTTGAAAGTTTAATTTTAAGTTTTTGAGCCATATTCATTTTGTAGTCTGCAAGAACTTTCATTTCTAACAAGGTCTTAAAATTTTTTCCATCTGGTGAAGAGCGGAAATGAGAAATTTAAAGAAAAAGAAAATCTGTCTCACCTTATATTTTTCAAGGAAAACAAAGAAATGTAGCAGAGATAATGAAAGAACTGGATGACCTTCAGAAAAAAGTTGAGGGGGATGATAAAGGTCAGTCACATGACGTTCAGAGAGTGTCATCTAGTGGTAGTCCTAGAGGTATGGTATAAACTCTTTACCACATAATCTCGAGTTTAAACAACCCTGAAAAAGAAGCCTTATGAAAACATTGCGGGAAATGGAGAAAATGCTGGTAACCAGCATTTTCTCCTTTTCCCACAATGTTTTCTACCCTTCCCATAACAACCTTCAATTTTTTAGTCATATTTATTTTGTTGTCTGCAGATACTTTCAATTTGGAATAGTCTAAAATTTTTTTGTTTGGTAAAGAGGTAATTGTATGTATTGTAACGACCCTGGGATACGGGGGTAAGGTAGCCTGGACTGACTGACTGACTTGCCGACCCAGGCCGTGCCAAGCGGGATTTCGGTGTCAAACTTCGGTAGAGTGATTGACTGAACAACACCGGATAAACTTAAACGATGAAATTTAATTGGATAGAAAGTTAGACGAATACCACCTTTCTCACACCTCACACACTACCGGAAGCATGACGCGCACAATTCACTACAAGAAATAAATGTCTACAACTAAAAATAATAATTCGCGTATCCCTTCACCTATGGAGATCGTAATGCCGGTGTCCCTAAGCGTCGAAACCTGGCGCAGTACTATGAAAGGTTGCCGGCCATAACCCAGTAATTCCCAAAGCCAGCTCTAACTATCAGCGCGACCATTTATCATTTACCATGTACTGCCCAGTAGTGTCTCTTCCCACAACAAAGGACGCCCACCCTGTACGTCTCGAAGTTCCTCGGGTTTCTCCCCCAAAATAAGGAAACAAACTAAACGGTATGAATACACAGTCACTACGCCCCTTTAAATGCAAAACAGGAATATTATGGTCGAAACACTCACTTCATTTTGATTACCACAAGAATAACTTTGTGAAATGAAATGAGTATATCAAGATTTCGTTTTGTTCTTTTGGTGACAACTTAATGTTGTGGACCGGAACCAAGAGTCGCAGAACCGCTCAAAACGCTTCCTTATATAGGTTTCAGCTGGACAGTTGTCAAGGACTGTCCAGAAATTCTCACACTTCATTGGTTAATTCGTCAAGGTTTCCAAGCGAGTGAATCTGTCCAGGAAACCTACCAATGAATCGAGTCTGTCCAGGAATACGGCTTCCTGATTGGTCGATGGTTTACAATGTAACATAACGATAAAATCCGAGCACCCATGGACCGAATGAAAGTCAACATGGCTCTCAATTTCAAGTTGAGAGTTTCTTTGGATGCTTATGAGAGTTGAAGTTTCTTTGGATGCTTATCATTGTAAATTAAGGGTCATAAATACAGTAAAAGAAAAGGAGATAAGATTCTGTCATCAAAATATGAAGCACATTCACGACAACCAAGTTGTGTGAATACCACGGTAATTGTGGCGAATGACAGAATGTAAAGCGACAGTCACAACGGTAATCTCATTTGTTTCGATCAACATACATAATAGTTCATATTGTCCATGAATATTCCTCACTTTACGGGCGTAAATGACTGATTGATTTGCGAGCATGCTTCCGAATAGGACAAAAACACAACAGAGATTTACAATTAAGACATCAAATCCATATTTACAAAAAGAAGCCAGAATCTTGCATCGACACAGAAAGGTTCGGATCAAAGCATAACCTGACTTTATGTCAGGTATGCTTCACATCCCCCCGCCTTTCAAAAAGTTCGTCCCGAACTTAAAGACAGACAGAGAAGGCATATAATGCAAGATAAAGTTTCAAACGTTATATACAAAATATTTCTTAATGTAAGGTAATAAATTAGACAAAATTCAACATATCAAGTTGCATATCCCTTAATGTAAGGTATTAAATAAGACAAAATTTAATTTAACAAGTTGTATATCCCTTAATGTAAGGTAGTGAATTAAATTAGTAAATTACTAATGTATTGAGCAAAATCTCTCAATTCATCTTCATTGACATAAAGAGAGAAAGATTAAAAAAAAAAAAAAAAAAAATTTGATGACATGAAAAAAAAAAAAAAAAAGGTTTACAATGAATTTGACCTTGACAATTCTGATTACAATGTATATTTCCCAGATAAAATTATATTTACTTGGGAAAGGTCAAGATATTACATTAAAAAGAAAAACATCATTTCCGTACAGAGACAACTTCCACACATCTAACGTTCTTGGACACCACATTACAAGTTACAATAAACATAGATTTTGTGATACCTACTCTTTTCTTTCTATACTTATCGATTGCCTAAGAATTAATCCTTTCTTTCAAAATTAATTCATATGCAAATTGTAAGACTTTGACATATTGGTTACTTGGATTGCAAATACGCCCTATAAACAAACATTTCTTTTACAAATAATCTTTGCAGTATATAGGAATTTACTATTTGGCTAATAATTCTTGTTAAAGACTTTAACTTTCCTGAAGAAATTAAAGCTGTTATGGAACATATCAAATGTAAACAATTCAAACATTTTCAACCATCCTAAACATTTGCCTTGTTTACACTGTATATCATCTACCAACACATTGTTAGAATTTTCAAAGCATAATCATTGCTGAACTGTGTGGGAAATTCATAATTACTACTCAACCTACTTAATTAAAAAAATTACATGAGGTAAAAAAAAAATATATAATACTTCTTCTTTTTTCGTTCACATATTCATGTTATGAAATGGGAGGGGAATTAACCACTTCCTGGTATATTACCAGTACTTTAACTAGATATGAGGAAAAAAAATGCAAGGAGTAGTGGATTTTTTTTTTTTTTTTTTTTTTCTTTTTTTTTTTACTTCATCATCATGTCACTTATTCATGTAAAAGGAGAGGCATTTACCATTTCCTGGGCATTACCAGTACTTTACCAACAGTCTTCAGCCTTGAAGGTGGAGAGAACATTAGTTATCAATCTCTAAGTCTTCTGGCAGACAGGTTTTTCTATCCAGAAGGAGGACAGAGCATACTTAGTGCCATCAGGCAAAGTAGCCTCCTCCACCCTCTGGATACAAAGTAAGTTTGAAGGAATAAATTTTACTTTCGGATTTGAGACCCCTGCCTGTAACGCCCTAGTTTTTGCCTCATTTAGTACTTCTGCCACCTCTCCACCCTCATATACTGGAGGGGCACCCAGAAAGAAGAAATTTGGATCATTTGCAAAACGATCATTTACCCTCTCCTTGACTTTGTTTGTTTTCTTACCACTCTCCTTCCGTGCCACTTTCTTCCTCTTGAACCTGACCTGACGCTCCATCAGCTGGATTATCTCATCCACCACCTCCCTTGTCCTCCTATCATTCTTCTCCTTCTTCGACTCTACATCAACCCACTCCTCTACGTTCTTGTCCTCTTCCTTCTTCTCTGAATCCTGGTCTGATCTTTCTTCTTTTCCTTTCTTCACTTCTTCCTCCACCACCTCTTCGCTGTTTCTCTCCACTTCCATCTCATCTTTCCCATTTTCTGCGCTCTCTTGGTCTCCTTGTCTGACACTTTCCTCCTCCTGGGCCCCTCCAATTTCTTCAATACACCTCTCCGCTATCCTTTCCTTTAGACCTTGAGCCACTAATAGGTCCTCTTCCTTCCCGGTTTCTCCTCTCTCTTCTTCTCTTATCTCTTCTGTTATTTCTCCTTCCTTGTTATTCTCTTCTATCTCCTCCTCAAGTGTGTAACTGTCGGTAGTTGGTGTTGGCAACTCGGGCATGAAAAAATTCTCCCCCACCGTCCCTACCGGGGCAGGGAAGGAATGCTTAGTTGCCATATGGCGGTCTAGCTCCTTCCCTCGGCTTCTGGCCACACTATAGGGGCAAAAATCGCATTGGATTTTTGCCCCGTGTTTGTCACGGTGGTGCCTCTTGAGGCTGTCCAGCTTGTCGAACTTCTTTTTACATATTTGGCAGGCATATTGCATTGGTACTATCCTATATCTCGCAACAGGCATTCTAATTGAGCTACAAGAGATAGAGAAAAATGTCTTACAATACGACATCTTTCAGTGAATTAGCTTAATTTCACTGAATTACTTTTTTTTTTTTTTTTTGCAAGCAAGTTATACACATTTCTAAAGTAATTTCTGACTGACAGGGAATTTATAGACTGAACCATGTAGATAATTTTCCGAAATATGGTTTCAGTTTATTTACATGAACGGCTTTGAAATTTGATTTTGCATTTTTCTGAATTTTATAAGTAGCATCAGATATGATACTAATTATCTTGTAGGGTCCATCCCAGCGGAACTGTAACTTTGGAGACTTTCCTTTTGTACGGGTATACAAGCGCAGCCAAACTGCATCCTTAACCTTGAATTTGGGTAGAGTCATGGATCTGTCATAATGAAATTTTTGTTTGGCACTTGCTCTGAGCATTTTGTCCCGTGCAATTTCATGGGCAGACCTAAGATTTTGTTTTAAATGGCTTAAGTACTTATTTACTGGTTGTTTTAAACTGTAGTCTGAAGAAGTACCAAATAATAAGTCTACTGGTAAATTTACTTCTCTGCCAAACATTAGTAGATTGGGTGTGACACCAGTACTTTCATGTTCAGAGGACCTATAAGCCATCAACATGAAGGGTAACATTTCATCCCAGTCTTTCTGTGAAGGGGCTATATATTTACTTAACATGTCTGCAATGGTCCTGTTAAAACGCTCTACTAGCCCATCACTCTGTGGATGAAACGGGGTGGTTCTTGTTTTATCAATTTTGAGGTAACTGCAAAGGGACTGAAAAAGATCAGACTCAAATTGTCTCCCATGATCCGTATGGATTTCTTTAGGTATGTCAAATCTAGTTATGAATTGTTCAACAAAATGTTTTGCTATGGTAGAAGCATCTATTGACTGAATTGGGATGGCTTCTACCCATTTTGTGAAACAGTCTGTTATAACAAGAATGTACTTATGACGAGCGTTAGTTTCAGTCAAAGGTCCTAGAATATCAATTTCAATACGCTCCACTGGGATCCCTACATTATATGTCCTCATTTCAGCCTTAATGTGCCTTGGGGGCATTTTACGTGCTTGACATTCAAAGCATTTACTGCAATGCTGAATAACATCATCCTTATAGCCAACCCAATAGAAGCGGCTACGAATTCTGGCAATAGTTTTTGAAATACCTAAATGCCCTGCACAGACATTATCATGAAGAAGGGTTAAAATTTCAGTTTTCCAGTTTTCAGGTACAACTATCTGCAGTCTGCAATTGCCAGATAGTTCATGCCATTCTCTGTATAAGACATTATCCTTGATTTTTAACCTTTCCCATTGAGCAAATAGAAATTTGCATTCTTTGCCCAAATGCAAAATATCGGACCATGTTGGGCGAGATAAGCCTCGCTCCAACCAATCTATAACTGGTTTTAGTATTACATCTGCTCTCTGACATTCCTTTATTTCAACCAAAGATTTAGTTTTCAACCAATTGGAGGCATCGATTGTGTCTTCCAATTCACCAGTATCCATTGAGTCTGAATCAGATCTCAATTGCATTTTTCTAATCAAAGTCAAGGTGTCCTCTTTCTTTTCCTTTTGGGCATTTTCAAAATTTTGTTTTTGCAGGCAATGCGAACAAGTGTCACATGGCAGACGAGACAATCCATCAGCATTGCTGTTCATCCGTCCAGGCCTGAACTGAACTGTTAGATCATATACAGACAGAATTTCTAACCACCTAGCTAATTGACCTTCGGGGTTCTTGAAACGAAATAGCCATGATAAGGCACCATGATCTGTTCTTACAACTACTTTAGAACCATAGAGGTAGTGATGAAAATGTTTCACACTATCTATAATAGCCAAAAGTTCCCTTCTAGTTATGCAGTAATTAGTTTCTGATTTTGATAGGGTTTTGCTGTAGTAAGCTATAACTCTTTCATGGCTATCTTGAATTTGAGATAGGACTCCAGCAATTGCACAAGAAGAAGCATCCGTGTCCAGAATATAGGGCTGACCAAGGATAGGATAGGCTAGAATTGGGGCAGAAGTTAACAATTGCTTCAACTTATCAAAAGATTCCTGACATTTTTCATTCCAACCTTTAAGAAGCTTGCTACTCTTATCACAAAGTTTGTAGAGAGGTCTTGCTATATTAGCAAAGGACTGTACATAGCGTCTGTAATAAGAGCAAAATCCTAGAAAACTTTTCAATTGCTTTACAGTGGTGGGCTTTCTCCAATTTTTGACTGCAGCAATTTTATCAGGGTCTGTAGAAACACCTTCTTTTGAAACAACATGGCCCAGAAAAGTAACTTTGCTTTGAAAGAAATGGCATTTCTTGGGTGAAATTTTTAAGCTAGCTTCAGATAAGCGACTTAAGACTTTCCCCAATCTTTCTAAATGCTCATCAAAAGTTTTAGAAAATATTATGACATCATCTAAATACAATAAGCAAACAGTCCATTGAAGTCCAGCAAGCACATGTTCCATTAAATGTTGGAAAGTGGGGGGTCCATTACAGACTCCAAAAGGTAGAACACGGAATTGATGAAGCCCTGAGAAGGAATAAAAGGCTGTTTTTGCAGCAGCATCTGGGTCCATAGCAACTTGCCAGTACCCTTTTTGTAAATCAATAACTGAGAACCATTCAGTGCCCTGCAAAGCATCAAAACAGTCGTTGATGTTTGGCAGTGGGTATGAATCTTTTATTGTAACTGCATTCACTGCGCGGAAGTCAATGCAAAAGCGTGTCGATCCATCGTGTTTCGAAACTAAGACTATAGGACTTGCCCAAGGACTGGTTGATGGTTCAATAATCTTGTTTTCCAGCATTGCTTTTATTTCATTTTCAGCAATTACACGCTTATTAAGTGGCAAGCGCCTCATGGGTTGCTTTATAGGTTTACTGTCACCAGTATTGATTTTATGCTGTACTATGCTTGTTTGACCAAGATCAAATTTGGATTTAGCAAAGGCATTTTGGTGTTTCAATAAAAGTTTGTGAAATAATGCCTTCTGACCAAGATCAAATTTGGATTTAGCAAAGGCATTTTGGTGTTTGTGAAATAATGCCTTCTGGTCCTCATTCAAATTTGAAATATTTGCCTCCCAGACTGCATGCAAATGTTCAGGCAAAGAGTCTAAGTAATTCATTGAGCCAATGCTAAGATTTCTTAATGAGCTCAATTCAGGTTGTACAATTTTGCGAGAATTGATATCAACTGGAGAAATACTTTCCACCGGTTCAGCCATTGCAGCTGTTGTTTTGGGGTGAAAAGTCTGAGTTTCACCAGATAAATTTATCAACCTGAGTGGAACTTTACTATAAAAAGGGTTAATAATGGACTTGGCTACCAAAACACCTTTTTTCGATAAGGTAGAATCAGGATTAGTCTCCACTAAAGCAGACTGGATGGGGTGGGTTTGATTTTGCGTACCAACAACATAGGCATTGACCATTCTTTCTGTCCCAGGGTGAATGACCACCTTGGATTCCAAGCAGATTCTAAAAACAGAATTAAGTTCACTCTCTAATTTGCAATGTACAGGTTGACCATTGATCTTAACAGTATCTTCCCCTAGATTCAAATGGAAGTTATTCATTTTCATGAAGTCTCTTCCTAGAATAACAGGAACCTCAATGTTAGTTATGACTACATTGTGAAGAAATACTTGATCTGTTCCACATATAGCAATGGGTAGAACGACTTGACCAGCTGCAGTGGATTGGTCTCCGTTTGCCATTCTCAAATTATGGAC
The DNA here is from genome assembly GCA_945859785.2 of Tridacna gigas. NCBI lineage: Eukaryota > Metazoa > Mollusca > Bivalvia > Cardiida > Cardiidae > Tridacna > Tridacna gigas. Next base: position 27,370,934 of record OX244031.2, on the reverse strand, counting down.
ACAGTCATTCACAAAAGGTTTCATAGATGTGGGTATTTTCTCAAAAATATTCCTATTCATGACAGTAATCGTGCTGCCCGAATCTAAAAGAGCATATGTTTCGACTCCGTGAATGCTTATATCAGTGAACATCCCATCTCCCCTTAAATCTTTATTAAAATTGCTTGAAAAATTTGTAAGTGTGGGTCTCTTGATTTCAAATTGAGTAGCTGAAACTTGACCCTCAGTGTCAGCTACCATTAGTTTCCCCGGTTCGATGCATCAGTCCTTGACTGATTATTATTATTCCCGAATTTGGAGGGGCAGTTCTTGGCAATGTGGCCTTGAATATTACAATGAAAGCAAATTCGCGTCTCTGGGAACTTTCCAGATTTTGCAGTGGTGTGAGACCTATTATTCGAAGGCCTGTTCGTTTGACCATTTTTATGACGGTCCCCATGTGTATTAAACTGCGAGCTTTTGGAAGCATCTTGATTGCTTACGTTAATATCGCGAAGTTTACCGAGTATTTGATCAAGTTTCTGGTCATGTTCCTGAAATTTACCCTGGAAGTGTGCAATATCATTGCCACTTTCATGCTCAGGTTGTATCAGGCGGGCGAATCTACTATTATGCCGCGAATTTAATGTTTTCTCACTTTTCAGAGCCGCGCGCACCGCTTCATCGACCGATTTCGGTTCCCTAACTTCTATGAATGCGCGCAAAGACGCGTCGTTGATGGAGTCTAAGAAATGATTAACAGCTAGCTCTTCCCGCACGTCTTCGGGAATACGGGGGTATGCCTTCCGAGACAGCCTTTTAATTTCGTCCCCTAATTCTACTAAACTTTCCGATGATTTATGAAGCCTTTGTCGCAATTTTTCACGGGCCATTGCAGTCTGTTCTCCAGGCTGAAATCTAGCCCTTAGTTTACTGACTATATGTGCATAGTTGTTTCTATCAGCAACGGACATATCATATAACACGGAGATGGCGGGGCCTCTCAATCGAGTGCATAATTGGCGGGCCATTGTCTGCGAGCCCCAACAGTTTTCTTCCGCAGCGATTTCGAATTGAATTAGGTAATCATCGATGTCTTCCGATCCATCGAAAGGCGCGACCTTACAAAATGCTGTAGGCCTATGGTTTCTAAAATTTCGAGAATCCATTAGGAAATTATTATTTCCGTTCTCGAAATGCCCTTGTCTATACCGGGAATTAGGCACATTCTCTGAGAAATAATACCCAGGAGAATTTGAGCGCGAGTGTGCATTTGAAAACGGATTAGTTTCATACATCCTTCTACCATTCCGATCGGCCCTCGATCGCGAAGGGGACTCGTCTGTCCTATTTTGATTTCGATCATTGGGTAGACTATAAGAATGATCAAATCGGACCGGGCTGGACCGTTGTGAAGCCTGTCGGGACCTGAGTGAAGAATTTTCAGCCCTTAGCGCGGCGATCTCGAGTCTTAACTTTTGTTCAAGGGACAAGGGTCTGACTTCATTATCTGGGCTCCGATCCGAATCTTCATATTCGGACGGATCTCTTCCTCGGTAGGAACCCGCGGAGGAAGTACCGACAGTAACAAAGCTGTCCTCAGGGAAGGTCGGGACCCCGGTTCCGGTCGTACCAGTGCTTGCAACGTTACGACCTTCCCCGTCATCCTGCTGAGCAACATAATCTGCGTCCTCATGGTTCAGACTATTTGAAGCCATGTTCCTGTAATAAAAGTCAGCTAAGCCGATACAAGTAAAAAAAAAAAAGAAATGTTTATTGCGTTTATTTATGCACGAAATACAAATTCCGTCTGCACTTAAAGGGTTCTAAGGAAAACGAAAAACACAAATATAGAATCCGTCTACTTCCGATCTTAAACGCGTTAATCTCGATTCCCTCTTTACACTATTTCTCCCTTATTCGATCTATCTATCCAAATTACTTTAAGGTGCAATGCGTATTCCAATGAACGGCGCCTATTTCAAAGGAATAATTGCAGCTTATTAATACATGAAAACCAACTTAGATACTAACTGGCAAAGAAATCCCACCTCTGCCACCAAAATTCTGTAACGACCCTGGGATACGGGGGTAAGGTAGCCTGGACTGACTGACTGACTTGCCGACCCAGGCCGTGCCAAGTGGGATTTCGGTGTCAAACTTTGGTAGAGTGATTGACTGAACAACACCGGATAAACTTAAACGATGAAATTTAATTGGATAGAAAGTTAGACGAATACCACCTTTCTCACACCTCACACACTACCGGAAGCATGACGCGCACAATTCACTACAAGAAATACATGTCTACAACTAAAAATAATAATTCGCGTATCCCTTCACCTATGGAGATCGTAACGCCGGTGTCCCTAAGCGTCGAGACCTGGCGCAGTACTATGAAAGGTTGCCGGCCATAACCCAGTAATTCCCAAAGCCAGCTCTAACTATCAGCGCGACCATTTATCATTTACCATGTACTGCCCAGTAGTGTCTCTTCCCACAACAAAGGACGCCCACCCCATACGTCTCGAAGTTCCTCGGGTTTCTCCCCCAAAATAAGGAAACAAACTAAACGGTATGAATACACAGTCACTACGCCCCTTTAAATGCAAAACAGGAATATTATGGTCGAAACACTCACTTCATTTTGATTACCACAAGAATAACTTTGTGAAATGAAATGAGTATATCAAGATTTCGTTTTGTTCTTTTGGTGACAACTTAATGTTGTGGACCGGAACCAAGAGTCGCAGAACCGCTCAAAACGCTTCCTTATATAGGTTTCAGCTGGACAGTTGTCAAGGACTGTCCAGAAATTCTCACACTTCATTGGTTAATTCGTCAAGGTTTCCAAGCGAGTGAATCTGTCCAGGAAACCTACCAATGAATCGAGTCTGTCCAGGAATACAGCTTCCTGATTGGTCGATGGTTTACAATGTAACATAACGATAAAATCCGAGCACCCATGGACCGAATGAAAGTCAACATGGCTCTCAATTTCAAGTTGATAGAAGTTTCTTTGGATGCTTATCATTGTAAATTATGGGTCATAAATACAGTAAAAGAAAAGGAGATAAGATTCTGTCATCAAAATATGAAGCACATTCACGACAACCAAGTTGTGTGAATACCACGGTAATTGTGGCGAATGACAGAATGTAAAGCGACAGTCACAACGGTAATCTCATTTGTTTCGATCAACATACATAATAGTTCATATCGTCCATGAATATTCCTCACTTTACGGGCGTAAATGACTGATTGATTTGCGAGCATGCTTCCGAATAGGACAAAAACACAACAGAGATTTACAATTAAGACATCAAATCCATATTTACAAAAAGAAGCCAGAATCTTGCATCGACACAGAAAGGTTCGGATCAAAGCATAACCTGACTTTATGTCAGGTATGCTTCACATCCCCCCGCCTTTCAAAAAGTTCGTCCCGAACTTAAAGACAGACAGAGAAGGCATATAATGCAAGATAAAGTTTCAAACGTTATATACAAAATATTTCTTAATGTAAGGTAATAAATTAGACAAAATTCAACATATCAAGTTGCATATCCCTTAATGTAAGGTATTAAATAAGACAAAATTTAATTTAACAAGTTGTATATCCCTTAATGTAAGGTAGTGAATTAAATTAGTAAATTACTAATGTATTGAGCAAAATCTCTCAATTCATCTTCATTGACATAAAGAGAGAAAGATTAAAAAAAAAAAAAAATTGATGACATGAAAAAAAAAAAAAAAGGTTTACAATGAATTTGACCTTGACAATTCTGATTACAATGTATATTTCCCAGATAAAATTATATTTACTTGGGAAAGGTCAAGATATTACATTAAAAAGAAAAACATCATTTCCGTACAGAGACAACTTCCACACATCTAACGTTCTTGGACACCACATTACAAGTTACAATAAACATAGGTTTTGTGATACCTACTCTTTTCTTTCTATACTTATCAATTGCCTAAGAATTAATCCTTTCTTTCAAAATTAATTCATATGCAAATTGTAAGACTTTGACATATTGGTTACTTGGATTGCAAATACGCCCTATAAACAAACATTTCTTTTACAAATAATCTTTGCAGTATATAGGAATTTACTATTTGGCTAATAATTCTTGTTAAAGACTTTAACTTTCCTGGAGAAATTAAAGCTGTTATGGAACATATCAAATGTAAACAATTCAAACATTTTCAACCATCCTAAACATTTGCCTTGTTTGCACTGTATATCATCTACCAACACATTGTTAGAATTTTCAAAGCATAATCATTGCTGAACTGTGTGGGAAATTCATAATTACTACTCAACCTACTTAATTAAAAAAATTACATGAGGTAAAAAAAAAAAAAAAATAATACTTCTTCTTTTTTCGTTCACATATTCATGTTATGAAATGGGAGGGGAATTAACCACTTCCTGGTATATTACCAGTACTTTAACTAGATATGAGGAAAAAAAATGCAAGGAGTAGTGGATTTTTTTTTTTTTTTTTTTTTTTTTCTTTACTTTATCATCATGTCACTTATTCATGTAAAAGGAGAGGCATTTACCATTTCCTGGGCATTACCAGTACTTTACCAACAGTCTTCAGCCTTGAAGGTGGAGAGAACATTAGTTATCAATCTCTAAGTCTTCTGGCAGACAGGTTTTTCTATCCAGAAGGAGGACAGAGCATACTTAGTGCCATCAGGCAAAGTAGCCTCCTCCACCCTCTGGATACAAAGTAAGTTTGAAGGTATAAATTTTACTTTCGGATTTGAGACCCCTGCCTGTAACGCCCTAGTTTTTGCCTCATTTAGTACTTCTGCCACCTCTCCACCCTCATATACTGAAGGGGCACCCAGAAAAAAGAAATTTGGATCATTTGCAAAACGATCATTTACCCTCTCCTTGACTTTGTTTGTTTTCTTACCACTCTCCTTCCGTGCCACTTTCTTCCTCTTGAACCTGACCTGATGCTCCATCAGCTGGATTATCTCATCCACCACCTCCCTTGTCCTCCTATCATTCTTCTCCTTCTTCGACTCTACATCAACCCACTCCTCTACGTTCTTGTCCTCTTCCTTCTTCTCTGAATCCTGGTCTGATCTTTCTTCTTTTCCTTTCTTCAGTTCTTCCTCCACCACCTCTTCGCTGTTTCTCTCCACTTCCATCTCATCTTTCCCATTTTCTGCGCTCTCTTGGTCTCCTTGTCTGACACTTTCCTCCTCCTGGGCCCCTCCAATTTCTTCAATACACCTCTCCGCTATCCTTTCCTTTAGACCTTGAGCCACTAATAGGTCCTCTTCCTTCCCGGTTTCTCCTCTCTCTTCTTCTCTTATCTCTTCTGTTATTTCTCCTTCCTTGTTATTCTCTTCTATCTCCTCCTCAAGTGTGTAACTGTCGGTAGTTGGTGTTGGCAACTCGGGCATGAAAAAATTCTCCCCCACCGTCCCTACCGGGGCAGGGAAGGAATGCTTAGTTGCCATATGGCGGTCTAGCTCCTTCCCTCGGCTTCTGGCCACACTATAGGGGCAAAAATCGCATTGGATTTTTGCCCCGTGTTTGTCACGGTGGTGCCTCTTGAGGCTGTCCAGCTTGTCGAACTTCTTTTTACATATTTGGCAGGCATATTGCATTGGTACTATCCTATATCTCGCAACAGGCATTCTAATTGAGCTACAAGAGATAGAGAAATGTCTTACAATACGACATCTTTCAGTGAATTAGCTTAATTTCACTGAATTACTTTTTTTTTTTTTTTTGCAAGCAAGTTATACACATTTCTAAAGTAATTTCTGACTGACAGGGAATTTATAGACTGAACCATGTAGATAATTTTCCGAAATATGGTTTCAGTTTATTTACATGAACGACTTTGAAATTTGATTTTGCATTTTTCTGAATTTTATAAGTAGCATCAGATATGATACTAATTATCTTGTAGGGTCCATCCCAGCGGAACTGTAACTTTGGAGACTTTCCTTTTGTACGGGTATACAAGCGCAGCCAAACTGCATCCTTAACCTTGAATTTGGGTAGAGTCATGGATCTGTCATAATGAAATTTTTGTTTGGCACTTGCTCTGAGCATTTTGTCCCGTGCAATTTCATGGGCAGACCTAAGATTTTGTTTTAAATGGCTTAAGTACTTATTTACTGGTTGTTTTAAACTGTAGTCTGAAGAAGTACCAAATAATAAGTCTACTGGTAAATTTACTTCTCTGCCAAACATTAGTAGATTGGGTGTGACACCAGTACTTTCATGTTCAGAGGACCTATAAGCCATCAACATGAAGGGTAACAGTTCATCCCAGTCTTTCTGTGAAGGGGCTATATATTTACTTAACATGTCTGCAATGGTCCTGTTAAAACGCTCTACTAGCCCATCACTCTGTGGATGAAACGGGGTGGTTCTTGTTTTATCAATTTTGAGGTAACTCAAATTGTCTCCCTTGATCCGTAAGGATTTCTTTAGGTATGCCAAATCTAGTTATGAATTGTTCAACAAAATGTTTTGCTATGGTAGAAGCATCTATTGACTGAATTGGGATGGCTTCTACCCATTTTGTGAAACAGTCTGTTATAACAAGAATGTACTTATGACGAGCGTTAGTTTCAGTCAAAGGTCCTAGAATATCAATTTCAATACGCTCCACTGGGATCCCTACATTATATGTCCTCATTTCAGCCTTAATGTGCCTTGGGGGCATTTTACGTGCTTGACATTCAAAGCATTTACTGCAATGCTGAATAACATCATCCTTATAGCCAACCCAATAGAAGCGGCTACGAATTCTGGCAATAGTTTTTGAAATACCTAAATGCCCTGCACAGACATTATCATGAAGAAGGGTTAAAATTTCAGTTTTCCAGTTTTCAGGTACAACTATCTGCAGTCTGCAAATGCCAGATAGTTCATGCCATTCTCTGTATAAGACATTATCCTTGATTTTTAACCTTTCCCATTGAGCAAATAGAAATTTGCATTCTTTGCCCAAATGCAAAATATCGGACCATGTTGGGCGAGATAAGCCTCGCTCCAACCAATCTATAACTGGTTTTAGTATTACATCTGCTCTCTGACATTCCTTTATTTCGACCAAAGATTTAGTTTTCAACCAATTGGAGGCATCGATTGTGTCTTCCAATTCACCAGTATCCATTGAGTCTGAATCAGATCTCAATTGCATTTTTCTAATCAAAGTCAAGGTGTCCTCTTTCTTTTCCTTTTGGGCATTTTCAAAATTTTGTTTTTGCAGGCAATGCGAACAAGTGTCACATGGCAGACGAGACAATCCATCAGCATTGCTGTTCATCCGTCCAGGCCTGAACTGAACTGTTAGATCATATACAGACAGAATTTCTAACCACCTAGCTAATTGACCTTCGGGGTTCTTGAAACGAAATAGCCATGATAAGGCACCATGATCTGTTCTTACAACTACTTTAGAACCATAGAGGTAGTGATGAAAATGTTTCACACTATCTATAATAGCCAAAAGTTCCCTTCTAGTTATGCAGTAATTAGTTTCTGATTTTGATAGGGTTTTGCTGTAGTAAGCTATAACTCTTTCATGGCTATCTTGAATTTGAGATAGGACTCCAGCAATTGCACAAGAAGAAGCATCCGTGTCCAGAATATAGGGCTGACCAAGGATAGGATAGGCTAGAATTGGGGCACAAGTTAACAATTGCTTCAACTTATCAAAAGATTCCTGACATTTTTCATTCCAACATTTAAGAAGCTTGCTACTCTTATCACAAAGTTTGTAGAGAGGTCTTGCTATATTAGCAAAGGACTGTACATAGCGTCTGTAATAAGAGCAAAATCCTAGAAAACTTTTCAATTGCTTTACAGTGGTGGGCTCTCTCCAATTTTTGACTGCAGCAATTTTATCAGGGTCTGTAGAAACACCTTCTTTTGAAACAACATGGCCCAGAAAAGTAACTTTGCTTTGAAAGAAATGGCATTTCTTGGGTGAAATTTTTAAGCTAGCTTCAGATAAGCGACTTAAGACTTTCCCCAATCTTTCTAAATGCTCATCAAAAGTTTTAGAAAATATTATGACATCATCTAAATACAATAAGCAAACAGTCCATTGAAGTCCAGCAAGCACATGTTCCATTAAACGTTGGAAAGTGGGGGGTCCATTACAGACTCCAAAAGGTAGAACACGGAATTGATGAAGCCCTGAGAAGGAATAAAAGGCTGTTTTTGCAGCATCATCTGGGTCCATAGCAACTTGCCAGTACCCTTTTTGTAAATCAATAACTGAGAACCATTCAGTGCCCTGCAAAGCATCAAAACAGTCGTTGATGTTTGGCAGTGGGTATGAATCTTTTATTGTAACTGCATTCACTGCGCGGAAGTCAATGCAAAAGCGTGTCGATCCATCGTGTTTCGAAACTAAGACTATAGGACTTGCCCAAGGACTGGTTGATGGTTCAATAATCTTGTTTTCCAGCATTGCTTTTATTTCATTTTCAGCAATTACACGCTTATTAAGTGGCAAGCGCCTCATGGGTTGCTTTATAGGTTTACTGTCCCCAGTATTGATTTTATGCTGTACTATGCTTGTTTGACCAAGATCAAATTTGGATTTAGCAAAGGCATTTTGGTGTTTCAATAAAAGTTTGTGAAATAATGCCTTCTGGTCCTCATTCAAATTTGAAATATTTGCCTCCCAGACTGCATGCAAATGTTCAGGCAAAGAGTCTAAGTAATTCATTGAGCCAATGCTAAGATTTCTTAATGAGCTCAATTCAGGTTGTACAATTTTGCGAGAATTGATATCAACTGGAGAAATACTTTCCACCGGTTCAGCCATTGCAGCTGTTGTTTTGGGGTGAAAAGTCTGAGTTTCACCAGATAAATTTATCAACCTGAGTGGAACTTTACTATAAAAAGGGTTAATAATGGACTTGGCTACCAAAACACCTTTTTTCGATAAGGTAGAATCAGGATTAGTCTCCACTAAAGCAGACTGGATGGGGTGGGTTTGATTTTGCGTACCAACAACATAGGCATTGACCATTCTTTCTGTCCCAGGGTGAATGACCACCGTGGATTCCAAGCAGATTCTAAAAACAGAATTAAGTTCACTCTCTAATTTGCAATGTACAGGTTGACCATTGATCTTAAGAGTATCTTCCCCTAGATTCAAATGGAAGTTATTCATTTTCATGAAGTCTCTTCCTAGAATGACAGGAACCTCAATGTTAGTTATGACTACATTGTGAAGAAATACTTGATTTGTTCCACATATAGCAATGGGTAGAACGACTTGACCAGCTGCAGTGGATTGGTCTCCGTTTGCCATTCTCAAATTATGGACACAGTCATTCACAAAAGGTTTCATAGATGTGGGTATTTTCTCAAAAATACTCCTATTCATGACAGTAATCGTGCTGCCCGAATCTAAAAGAGCATATGTTTCGACTCCGTGAATGCTTATATCAATGAACATCCCATCTCCCCTTGAATCTTTATTAAAATTGCTTGAAAAATTTGTAAGTGTGGGTCTCTTGATTTCAAATTGAGTAGCTGAAACTTGACCCTCAGTGTCAGCTACCATTAGTTTCCCCGGTTCGATGCATCAGTCCTTGACTGATTATTATTATTCCCGAATTTGGAGGGGCAGTTCTTGGCAATGTGGCCTTGAATATTACAATGAAAGCAAATTCGCGTCTCTGGGAACTTTCCAGATTTTGCAGTGGTGTGAGACCTATTATTCGAAGGCCTGTTCGTTTGACCATTTTTATGACGGTCCCCATGTGTATTAAACTGCGAGCGTTTGGAAGCATCTCGATTGCTTACGTTAATATCGCGAAGTTTACCGAGTATTTGATCAAGTTTCTGGTCATGTTCCTGAAATTTACCCTGGAAGTGTGCAATATCATTGCCACTTTCATGCTCAGGTTGTATCAGGCGGGTGAATCTACTATTATGCCGCGAATTTAATGTTTTCTCACTTTTCAGAGCCGCGCGCACCGCTTCATCGACCGATTTCGGTTCCCTAACTTCTATGAATGCACGCAAAGACGCGTCGTTGATGGAGTCTAAGAAATGATTAACAGCTAGCTCTTCCCGCACGTCTTCGGGAATACGGGGGTATGCCTTCCGAGACAGCCTTTTAATTTCGTCCCCTAATTCTACTAAACTTTCCGATGATTTACGAAGCCTTTGTCGCAATTTTTCACGGGCCATTGCAGTCTGTTCTCCAGGCTGAAATCTAGCCCTTAGTTTACTGACTATATGTGCATAGTTGTTTCTATCAGCAACGGACATACCATATAACACGGAGATGGCGGGGCCTCTCAATCGAGTGCATAATTGGCGGGCCATTGTCTGCGAGCCCCAACAGTTTTCTTCCGCAGCGATTTCGAATTGAATTAGGTAATCATCGATGTCTTCCGATCCATCGAAAGGCGCGACCTTACAAAATGCTGTAGGCCTATGGTTTCTAAAATTTCGAGAATCCATTAGGAAATTATTATTTCCGTTCTCGAAATGCCCTTGTCTATACCGGGAATTAGGCACATTCTCTGAGAAATAATACCCAGGAGAATTTGAGCGCGAGTGTGCATTTGAAAACGGATTAGTTTCATACATCCTTCTACCATTCCGATCGGCCCTCGATCGCGAAGGGGACTCGTCTGTCCTATTTTGATTTCGATCATTGGGTAGACTATAAGAATGGTCAAATCGGACCGGGCTGGACCGTTGTGAAGCCTGTCGGGACCTGAGTGAAGAATTTTCAGCCCTTAGCGCGGCGATCTCGAGTCTTAACTTTTGTTCAAGGGACAAGGGTCTGACTTCATTATCTGGGCTCCGATCCGAATCTTCATATTCGGACGGATCTCTTCCTCGGTAGGAACCCGCGGAGGAAGTACCGACAGTAACAAAGCTGTCCTCAGGGAAGGTCGGGACCCCGGTTCCGGTCGTACCAGTGCTTGCAACGTTACGACCTTCCCCGTCATCCTGCTGAGCAACATAATCTGCGTCCTCATGGTTCAGACTATTTGAAGCCATGTTCCTGTAATAAAAGTCAGCTAAGCCGATACAAGTAAAAAAAAAAGAAATGTTTATTGCGTTTATTTATGCACGAAATACAAATTCCGTCTGCACTTAAAGGGTTCTAAGGAAAACGAAAAACACAAATATAGAATCCGTCTACTTCCGATCTTAAACGCGTTAATCTCGATTCCCTCTTTACACTATTTCTCCCTTATTCGATCTATCTATCCAAATTACTTTAAGGTGCAATGCGTATTCCAATGAACGGCGCCTATTTCAAAGGAATAATTGCAGCTTATTAATACATGAAAACCAACTTAGATACTAACTGGCAAAGAAATCCCACCTCTGCCACCAAAATTCTGTAACGACCCTGGGATACGGGGGTAAGGTAGCCTGGACTGACTGACTGACTTGCCAACCCAGGCCGTGCCAAGCGGGATTTCGGTGTCAAACTTTGGTAGAGTGATTGACTGAACAACACCGGATAAACTTAAACGATGAAATTTAATTGGATAGAAAGTTAGACGAATACCACCTTTCTCACACCTCACACACTACCGGAAGCATGACGCGCACAATTCACTACAAGAAATACATGTCTACAACTAAAAATAATAATTCGCGTATCCCTTCACCTATGGAGATCGTAACGCCGGTGTCCCTAAGCGTCGAGACCTGGCGCAGTACTATGAAAGGTTGCCGGCCATAACCCAGTAATTCCCAAAGCCAGCTCTAACTATCAGCGCGACCATTTATCATTTACCATGTACTGCCCAGTAGTGTCTCTTCCCACAACAAAGGACGCCCACCCCGTACGTCTCGAAGTTCCTTGGGTTTCTCCCCCAAAATAAGGAAACAAACTAAACGGTATGAATACACAGTCACTACGCCCCTTTAAATGCAAAACAGGAATATTATGGTCGAAACACTCACTTCATTTTGATTACCACAAGAATAACTTTGTGAAATGGAATGAGTATATCAAGATTTCTTTTTGTTCTTTTGGTGACAACTTAATGTTGTGGACCGGAACCAAGAGTCGCAGAACTGCTCAAAACGCTTCCTTATATAGGTTTCAGCTGGACAGTTGTCAAGGACTGTCCAGAAATTCTCACACTTCATTGGTTAATTCGTCAAGGTTTCCAAGCGAGTGAATCTGTCCAGGAAACCTACCAATGAATCGAGTCTGTCCAGGAATACGGCTTCCTGATTGGTCGATGGTTTACAATGTAACATAACGATAAAATCCGAGCACCCATGGACCGAATGAAAGTCAACATGGCTCTCAATTTCAAGTTGATAGAAGTTTCTTTGGATGCTTATCATTGTAAATTATGGGTCATAAATACAGTAAAAGAAAAGGAGATAAGATTCTGTCATCAAAATATGAAGCACATTCACGACAACCAAGTTGTGTGAATACCACAGTAATTGTGGCGAATGACAGAATGTAAAGCGACAGTCACAACGGTAATCTCATTTGTTTCGATCAACATACATAATAGTTCATATCGTCCATGAATATTCCTCACTTTACGGGCGTAAATGACTGATTGATTTGCGAGCATGCTTCCGAATAGGACAAAAACACAGCAGAGATTTACAATTAAGACATCAAATCCATATTTACAAAAAGAAGCCAGAATCTTGCATCGTCACAGAAAGGTTCGGATCAAAGCATAACCTGACTTTATGTCAGGTATGCTTCAGTATTTTTTCTGTATTATTGTATTTGTTGCTTAAAAACAAATTTTTTACAGGTTTTTCCTTCGGTTTGCTGTATGAAAAAATATTTTGAAGGAAAAAAATGAAAATTAAGTTCATGACAGCAAAACTTGAGATTTGGCAAATTTGAAAGCATTTGCAGTTGGCAAATTAACTGTGGCACAGTTGTTGGTATTTGTCTTTGAGAGGATAGAAATCATTTTGGGAAAAGGTAATCGGTAAGAAACCTACTTTCTCAAGGTCTTTAAAACTCTGGATTGCTTGAATAGAAGTACAAAACTTGAAGCTAAGTTTTGTGATAGAATTACAAAATGAAATAAACAGAGAACTTTGAATAAATACATTATCAGTAGTGCTAAATTTTTGTTGAGTGCTAATAACTCAAGTCTTTTTTAAAATTGATTTTGGACTTGTTATCTTAATGTGTTTTTGTAGATTTCTACCAATGGGAGATAATTCCTAATTACATTTGTCATGAAAATATTTCATTTATTTGATTATAAACAATACGAAAAAGTAAGCCAAACTCAAAAATATGGCTAAGTTTGCATAATACTTCTGATTGCCATAACTGAAATGCTTTGAATTAATGGCACATTTAGACTCACTCCAGAACCATGAGTAGACAAATATCAATGGCATCGTTAATGGAGTACAATGAAATACAACCATCGATACTAAGAGAGGTACTTTGCATTGTGAAACAGTGCCTAATGAGTATATTTAGGGGTTTTAATACTCATTTTCTTTTTCTGGTGTGGATTAGATATTGTTTTGGCTGTGGTACGAGCACTGTCTGTTTTGGTAATATTGCACTGTCTCACAAGACTTCGTCGCTGTATTATAATAGTGTTCTAACTACCATTTACATGTTTTTGAGAAAATCAGCTTCAAAGTTTCTGAGGCTTGTCAAATACTGTTCGATTTTGATCAGAGTCATGTCATTCGATTCCTTTTGAATTCTACTTCTTATCAATGTAAAAAAATCTTAGAGAAAACAAATACTTATTTATTTATTTAAAGTTTTCGGTTTGGAGATAGAACAATTAGGTACAAAAAGTGCAAAAAAATTCCGTATTATTAGCTCTACTGGCTGAAAGCCAGCAGAGCTTATGTCATGGCGGGGTTTCCGTCGTCCGTCCGTCCGTCTGTCTGTCCGTCCGTCCGTCTGTCCGTCCGTTAGTCTTTTTCTTGTTTACGCGATAAAGTCTGCATTTGTTGCCGGATTTTCATGAAACTTGCACAGTTTGTTTATCTCATCAATAGCTTCAACCCTATTGAATTTGAAAAAAATCCAACAAACAGTATGGGAAAAGTAGCCGTTTCAAGTTGAAAATTTCCAGTTCTTGTTTACGCGATAAAGTCTGCAAATAACTTCAGATTTTCGTGAAACTTGCACAGTTTGTTTATTTCATCAATAGCTTCAACCCTATCGACTTTGAAAAAAATCCAACAAATAGTATGGGAAAAGTAGCCATTTAAAGTTGAAAATTTAAATTTTCTGTTCTTGTTTACGCAATAAAGTCTGTATTTCTGGTCAGATTTTCATGAAAATCACACAGTTTGTTTATCTCATCAGTAGCTTCAACCCTATTGATTTTGAAAAAAAAATCGAAGAAACAATGTGGGAAAAGTAGCCATTTCATGTTGAAAATTTCCAATTCTTGTTTACATGATAAAGTCTGCATTCCCTGCCAGTAGAGCATATTCAGGCCCTTCAGGGCCTTCTAGTATTGTTACATGTGATATAGAACACTTCATTGTTACAATCCAATTTGCATCGAACATATTTCAGAGAATTTGTTCTATCTCCAGCAATTGTAGGTGGGTGGGGTGGGGCAACATGCTCAGACTGATTTCAAACACTATCCATTTACAGCAAAACAGGCTTTATTTATGAATTTAGACGAGCACTTACACATACACACACGAAAACACACATGGGGGAAAAAACATTTTGAGATTTCAACTTTTTTTATTGAACATTTTGAACTAACTTATAAATCAAATAAGAACAATCATTTTAGAGATAATTATGCCCTGAACTACATAAGAGAAAATGATATTAGCTTTGTCCCCCTAGGTTTCACTGTCAATATTTCTTGAGATGTCATTTTGTAAATGCACAATATTATAATACAGTAACAATCAGTCTATCATTCTTTTTTTTTTTTCTCTCTATAGAATAGACGCCATTTTGCTAGCTGATCAAAATTATGGATTATTTACGATCAGTCTCAAGAAACAATAACAGAGCTACATGCTTTGACCGTTGTGAAAACATTGTGACAAAAGGTGAAGTTGCTTGAATTTCACCTTTTGTCACATTGTTTTCCAAAGCTCTCTACAGCCAATGCGTGGAAAATAGTATCTATGGAGTAAAGGGTTAAGGTGTATTTACAGACTTTTATCAAACTTACATAATGAGGCAAAGTGTGACTCTTCGTGCGGGAAGGTGCAATCTTGAACCAGCGTAGTCCCTTTGAAAAAAGTCCATGTCAGTTTAGGTTGGGACGAGTCTATAACTTTAAAATTACTTGCCTCTTTACCAGATGAAAAAAAAAAGTTCTGGTAAAAGTTTAAAGCACATCAGACAAACAAAAATTAAGCGTGGGTCATATGATGGGATCAGTATTTCGAAGGGTAGAAGACATTGTGCGAAAAGGACAAAGTGCTCATTACAGGCATTTTCTCCTTTGCCGATAATGTTTTCCAAAGCTTCTAAATGAGGGTCGCAAAATCACGGCTGAAGGGGTAGAAAACGTGCGAAAACGAGAAAGAGATCACTTCAAGCACTTTCTCTTTTTCCTACAATGTTTTCAAAAACCTACACGAGGGTCGTAATAACAGGACTTATCTAGTAAAGGGTTCACAGAATGGAAGGATAAGTTTCATTATTCTAAATAATTTTCATACATGACATGTTTTACTTGGAGAGAAATCAATCAATACATAGGCTACATGCTATTAGCCGGCCTACATCGGCCTATTTTGCACAAATTTTCAAAGAATACAACATCATCCGGTGGCAGAAATTTTAGCATACTTTCTAAGTCCCGGAGCTTGTCTGCTGACATAACAACTGGCTTGTTCAACAATGTCACGCTCGGTAAGGATCTTTCGATATTCTTTGACCATGTATTACGCAAAATAGAATCTTCTTGAAAAGAGCAACTTTCGTCAAAAGACAGCAAAAAATTTACATGAAAAGGCAAATTTTGACTAATCTTAAGACATTTTAGTTTGGAAAATGGCACTTCTTCTTTAAACTGAAGTGTATTTGACACTGATTGAAAGTCAAATACATTATCTTGTTTCATTTGGATTACTTCCATGTATGTAGGGCGAACGCTTTTCAACACCCTCGCGAAGCTAAAGGGGCTGTAAATGTCAGATACTTTGAGGCGCTTTTCAATGTGGGAGTGGATGTTATCCACTTCTTGTATAGCGGAATGTCCGGGATTTCCAAATTTCTGAATAATATTTTTCAAATTTGGATGGGAAGCTTAAAACTTTTTAAGGGCAAAACACATAATTGAATTTCTATTTTGAGGCACACACGAATCGGACCACAACGTCAGTGACTCAGCCGAAGGAAACTTTTCTACAACCTTTTCCAGAACCGAAGTTAATGCACTTGCAATTTCATTTGAACCCCTCCCAAACATTGCCTCATTCCAAACTATGTTATAGCACGTCTTATCCTTAGAGCAGTGGGCAGTCAAAGTGTAGACATTTAATTTGCACTTATAGAAAAAGTTGGAAACATTTGACCGTGGGCACATAATGACATTCTGCATATCAAAACATACTACAATCTTGTCTTCTTTAGCTCTAACTGAATCTCTTTCACTTTTTGTAAGTTTTTTATCATCTTTGTGACAGTCATGTTTAGTTATTAGAATATTTGGTACTTCATGTTTTCATTTAGTAGCCGCCATTGTTATTGTGAAAAATACCCCGTTTGATTGGATAAATTGGAGATAGAACAATACATGACGAATAAACAACGCACTTAGAACAAAATGGTTTCCAAAGTGCTTGGGTCACATGACGTCATTTATCCATTCTGATTGGGAAATCGACTTAGAACACAATGTTTCGGAACAGTCTGTAAAAAAACTGGAGATAGAACAAGTTAATACTGAAAATCTTCTAAACTAGAGCTCATATCACAAAACTGATTTTACGAGGAGATAGTACTCTTCAAGACGATTCCAACGATATATATATCTCAAATTTTGCAAAAATGGAGTTAGAACACTATTATAATACATTGACGACTTGTTCATTTCCTTTTTGCATATGCTGAAGAGTGCTCAAATAGAGATAACTCTATTGGACTGAATATTGTGCAACATTTTAATATCAAAATCTTTGGGATGTCTTTACGACAGACATGCATTTCCTCGTTACCCATGTCTTAACTTAACCCTTTACCAAATGACAAAATTTTAGACTGGTCCAAACTGAAAGCATTTGCAGACGACAAACCAAAAGTGGCCCAAATGACAAAATTTGTTCTTGATAGGGTAGAAAACGTTGTGGGAAAAGGAGAAAATGTTGGTTGCCAGCATTTTCTCCTTTACCCACAATGTTTTCAAAAGGCTTCTTCCTCAGGGTCATGAAAAGTCAGGATCGTGTGGGAAGCGGTTAAAGGATAAATATAGTATGTTACTGTATGAACAATAGCTTAAACCACTACACTGTTTACCAAGAAGTGTCTATTACAGTAAATATCGTTGCAACTTTGTTGTACATTTATGTAAATGGGCATTACAGGGTCGGAAAGACAGAAACATCTAGATGACTACAGTGACTTGAATGGAGGTGTCTCAGAAGAACTAAGGGGCTTTGCTCTTTCCCCTGCACAGCCCCTAGACCCTGACTACTCCCAGAGTACCTCCCACCGTGGGGACTCGCAGCGCGGAGACAGTTCACACCGTGGAGGGTTCGATGATTCACATACAGAGGAGACAGAACTGTATCAACCAGTCACGCAAGTGGTATAATTATGATGTCAGATGTTAATCCTTTAATTTTTTGACAACACTGTGGAAAAAAGGCTATTGAAAACATTGTGGAAAAATGAGAAAATGCTGGCAGGGGTGTGGAAATCTTAGAAATTTCTACTTGTCTGTGGACAAGTAAATTGCAAAAATCTACTTGTCCGCCAGTGTGGCTCACTTGTCCAAAACAAAACAATTCTAATTAAAAGGTACACTTAAAGTGACATGTCTGCAATATGGGGATACTCTCGAGAAACGTTGAAAAATATTGTGACGATCGTCTGCATTCAACCACAGGAATTCTTTCAAGCACGCCACGTTGAAAAAAAAAATGTTTTTGTCATATTTCTTGTCACGGTCCGCTTTACGTTGGGAGCCGCCAAATGGTTCGGAGTCTCAGACTTCCCATTTCTGTTTGCATTGAAAAAAAAAAACATTTTTTCCGATTTTACGCACCAACTGATCGCTGAATAGAAAACTTTCGGATATTGAGACAGCTTCCGGCAGAGGTGTTAAATCATGGCCCATTTCGCACCTGTTTAAATCTGTTTAAATCAGATTGAAGGCTAAAATTTTCACGTGTACGACATTGTCATCAAAGATCTCTGAATCAGTGCTAAAATTATACCAATAAAATTATTTTAATACATAATGATGATCTTGAAGGTGTTTACACATTTTAAAAAAATTGACGTGCAACAACAGCCGCATATTTTACCGATTTTGTCTAATGTAGTGAAAGCGGAGGTAGACCAAATTTGTATTTTGGGTTTCCAGAAATCAGGGATCCTCTCAAGACATTGTTAATCATTCGAAATGTCATTTTGTACAAAGTGAGAGCATACGTATTTCACTGGATATGTATGTACAACAGATTTTTGTTTCAAAATTTTCCTCATATTTTCTACTTGTCCGCGGACAACTAGACTGAAAAAATTCACTTGTCCGACGCTGAATTTTCCCGAGTCGGACAAGTTGGGCAAAGTATTTTCACACCCCTGGCTGGTAACCAGCATTGTCTCCTTTTTCCACGATGTTTTCTCCTGTGTTAAAGCAAATCTCATCCTTTAAATATTAGCGATGCTTAAATTGTTGTCTGCAAATATTGTTTTTGTCTGATAAAGAGTTAAGACTTTGTCCTTATTGAAAGCACTTGTAGATGACAATTTAAATGTGGTAGCAATAATTGGATGTGTTTTGGAAGGATAGAAAACCTGAAAATGCTTTTTGTTATCCTTTCTTTTTTTTTTTTTTTCCAATAATGTTTCCCCAAATCCTCTTCCTCAGTTTAGAAAAAGTTCAAAATAAATATATGTCTAACCCCAAAACAGGTCCATGGTAAAGCCCAAAGCTTGTAATATAAAAGTTGTAAGTTTGAGCCCCAGATTTGTTTACTTTCCATGAGGCTGCTTAAGATCCTTATGGTTACCACAGCTTTTATCAGATCATTGCATTGAACCAAACCCTAACTACCTTTGTTTCATTCCTGTTATGGCCAAGCTTTGTACTGCAAATGGCTTCAAACCCAGGGGTTGCTGGTTTGATTCCCAGTTTGTCCAAATTTTGTCAAAGGATTGATGATAGACATATTCATTTCTCTTTCAGTGCTGAACATTTTATCAATGATGTTGGGAAAGCTAAAATTAAATCTCAGGACCAAAAACTGAAAACTCTATGCCTGAAAAAAACACCTTATGATCAATGTTTCGGCTTCTCTGCATTTCCACTCAACATCAGTCTATGTTAAGGAGAATTTGATTAGCTGGTGTAACTAACTGGTCAAAAAACAGTTTAAGTTTGAATTAAAGTTTTACATGTTACATTTA
The DNA here is from genome assembly GCA_945859785.2 of Tridacna gigas. NCBI lineage: Eukaryota > Metazoa > Mollusca > Bivalvia > Cardiida > Cardiidae > Tridacna > Tridacna gigas. The sequence goes on along the minus strand of OX244031.2, from coordinate 27,351,372 downwards.
GTCTATAGGATGACAAACTTCAGAATTGTCAACATTGAAAGTATTTGCAGATAACAGTATATGTGTAGATGAGCCTCAAATGATGTTATTTGTGTTCAAAAGGGTTGAAAACTGTGTGGGAAAAGGAGAAAATGCTGATTATCAGCATTTTCTCCTTTTCCCACAATATTTTCTAAAGCTTTTTTACTCAGGGTTGTAAAAACCATGGGATTGCTTGCAAAAGTGTTTATCAGCCAATCAGAGTAGTTTTAAAATTTATAGCAATTAATATAATCATAGACCAGAAATTGATGGATGAACAGTTATAGTCATAATTTTTTCCTTTTTGTCCAAAATGACATAAAATTGCTTGTTTTTGAAGCAACGAGACAAAGCAGGACTTGTAGTAAGTTTTCCTCTGGTCACTCTAACAAAACATTTGTTGAGGTGTTTTTTGTTTAATTGTGTGTGTTTATGGTGACTGATATCAATGGTTTTTGAAGCAACTTTTTCGGGACTTAACAGAATGAAAAATGCAGCACTCTTGTTTTTTACTGATCACTGTTTATAAAAATCTCAACTTTCTAACCACTTTCATTTGGAATTCTAAGAATAGATAATTGAGCCATGCAGAGTGAAAAGGGGGCTTAATGCATCTGCAAGGAGTATCGACCCAGGTCAGCCTGCACAGACTCACGATTCAGTAGGTTGTCAGACAAAATGGACTTTATGGATCCATGTGATGACCTACTTGGTATCATGCATCATGAAGATTTATGAAACCTCCTTTTCCAAGAGTATGGGTCATGTAGTTTCTGTTATGCACAGTGTAGATTATGAATGAAATTTATAGAATTTTTTGTCTGATCTTAGATCTACACTGACATAGTAAAGCTTTTCTGATAAAGCTTCTCAAACTTTGTTTCAACAGGTAATGAGTTAACTCATTACCAAATGACAAAGTTTTAGACTGGTCCAAATTGAAAGCATTCGCAGACGACAAATTAAAGGTGGCTCAAATGACAAAATTTGTCCTTGAGAGAGTAGAAAACATTGTGGGAAAAGGAGAAAATGCTGGTTACCAGCATTTTCTCCTTTTCCCACAATGTTTATAAAAGGCCTCTTCTTCTGGGTCGTTAAAAGTCGGGATTGTGGGGTAAAGGGTTAAAAGAAATTGTAAAGGTGCATGGACTGATGTGCTCTAAAACTGATAGATTTATTTAAAAAATAACTAAAATGTCTCTATAGCTATAAGTTGGTTGCAGACCACTTTAGATGCCCTTCTGGATAATGCAGAGCAAAATCAAATTGCCCAGAATTTGCAGTTTTACATTGTATCTGCATGGTCCGTCATATATTCATAGAGCCTTCAACTGCAATGTACTAGAGGAGTAGGAAAAACTGCCTGGAAAAGTGCCATAATTTTTTTCCTAACACAAATTTTCGTGTTAAAGTTCAACTAAATATACTTAACTCTTTACTAAACGACAAAAATGTAGACTGGTCCAAATTGAAAGCATTTGCAGACGACAGTTTCAGTGTGAATTAAATGATATAAATTGTCTTTGATAGGGTAGAAAACATTGTGGGAAAAGGAGAAAATGCTGGTTACCAGCATTTTCTCCTTTTCCCACAATGTTTTCAAGAGCTTTCTCTTTCAGGGTCGTTGAAAGTCGGGATTGTGTGGTAAAGAGTTAATTATGTTTTAAATGTTATAAAATTGATGCATGTAGCCTAAGTACATGGTTACAAATTCCTTAGTCACTAAAGCAAGGTCAGGTTATATGGAGTGGGGCATAATAGATAATGGTGGTTTTAGAATCTTTCTAACATACATTTAATTGTTAGACATTTTACACGAGGTTCATGTCTCCTACCTAACAACCTTTCTGCCAAAGCATGATTTTAGAATATTGCAGATTGTTTGCCTGACAAGAAATGGCAAGTCATTAACATCATCAGTGTCCTGTCACATAAATCTGATTTCTTTGTAAGGTAGAATATGAAATGGTACTGCTTTATATCTGAAGAATTACGCGTTTTTCACATTCTAATTTCCTAACTGCATAAGTGTTAACTTTGGTGACAGCAGAAAATGCGCCTGGACTTTGTACTGGTGTTACGGGACATGTTGGTTGGGGTCCTGTGGGTAATTTTTTCTGCTTGAGTGAGATCATTTGCTACTCTGGATTACCTGCCCCTACCACCATGTTATCGGGTCAGGCAAAGCGCAATAATGGCGGCCTCCATGATGTCCTCAAGCTTAGCACTAAATGCTTTCCTGTTTTTCTTAATTTCATGTGATCCAGTTTGATCAGTAAATAAAATGAGATCAATTTTATACAAAATATACATTACCGAATCTAAAGTGTGCTTTTGGGATATGGTTTAAATATAAATTTGACTGTGAATCATTTTCAAAGTAGCCCTGATTTTGAACGTTATGTCAGTCCATTGAAATTTCGGATACTTAACGTAGTTTTTCATGCTAAATAAGAACGACAATTAAAGAAACTAACTGCCATTACTTTTTTGCAACCTGTCTGTTTTCAGTTCAGACTCTAGTAGGATTTGATCAAGTGAAATAATAATAATCCGTTACTTCTGCATATTACAAACGGGGGCTGCCATTATTGCGCTTTGCCTGATGTACTTTTGAAGTACGGCGGGGCACCAGACTAATCATTTGCTTGATAGCTTAAATTTGTGATTTAAGATATCTTACAAAACATGTCAAGTATTTCTCTTTTAACTCTTTACCGCACAATCCCGAGTTTTAACGACCCTGAAAAAGAAACCTTTTGAAAACATTATGGAAAAAGGAGAAAATGCTGGTAACCAGCATTTTTTCCTTTTTCCACAATGTGTTCTACTCTATAAAAGACAGATTCCATCATTTGGGCCACATTGAATTTGTAGTCTGCAAATGCCTTCAATTTGGACCAGTTGGAAATTTTTTTGTGTGGTAAAGAGTTAAAGGTGGGTCAGTAGATGGGTTAAAATGAAATAAGAGTAAAGCAGAGCATCTAAAAATACAGAAAGAAAAAGATTCTGTAATCACTGTTGTCCTTTTATGAGCATGATTGCTGATTGCCACCTGACTTAGCTTTAGTGACTAGGAAATTGGCAGTGGTGTGCACAGACTAAGTTTGGCTATTGTATTAAATAAAAACACATCCATTATTGGTCAGTTTTATAGGAAAATTCCAACTCATTAAAAGGTTATGATACTTTACTGGATACTTTTTGAACACCTCTCATATTGGTTTTTTGATTTTATTTACTAGTATTTAGCAGTTAAAACTTAAGTAATACATTATTTTCCTCTAAGCTCTGACTTTTGAGGATAGAAAAATAATGCACTTGTTCTACTGTCTTGGTAATCAGGGTTACATGGTATGTATGACTTATTTGCTAGCTGCAAGTTCTAGTGCCAGGGGGTGGGGCTTCTCTGTCTATGGGATAATGGTTGAGATGTGCAAATGGGTTGTCCGAGTTTGGGCACTTTCTAGCACCACACATGGTGGAAATATTCTTTGGCAATGCATACTCCTTGTTATTGTTACATGTATCTGGAATTTTGGATAAGTCTACTGTTGCTGGTGGACTGGAATACCATTTACAACTTTGAGCTCTGTGCCATGTAAAAAAATTTGACTCGCCCAAATCAAAATTATTTGCTGACAACAAAATGAATGTGACTCGAGTGAAGTGATATGTCTTTAGATGGGTCAAACACATTGTTGGAAAAGGAGTATATGCTGGTAACCAGCATTTTTAGTCAGACAGATTTTGCAGAAAACATCTATATATTATTAAATCTTTACCACACAATCCCTGCTTTTAACAACCCTGCGAAAGAAGCCTTTTGAAAGCATTGTGGGAAAAGGAGAAAATGCTGATAATAAGCATTTTCTCCTTTTCCCACAATGTTTTCTACCCTTTCCAAAACAAATTTCAATTTTTCAGTCACATTTATTTTGTTGTCTGCAAAAGGCTTTCAATTTGGACCAGTCTAAAAGTTTGATGTTTGGTAAAGAGTTAAAGCATAATCTGTGCCATAATTATCATGTGAAAAATTTTACCTTTTCTAATAAATGGACATCATTAAAATCTGTTATGGTATTAGTTTAATTGTATTTCTTTTGCATTAAATCTTAATTAGCCTCATATTTATTAACCAAGACAGCTTACATGTAAGTTTTATTTTACTATAAGTTGTAGAAAAAACATGGACATCACAGTGTCATTCAGATATAAAGATGTGCTTGTTCTCAAAGATGGCGCTACTTAGGAAAATGGCAGCTTGTGTACTTTTGAAGTCTTTCTGCTACTAAAACACTTAAAAGTATGAAGATGTACCTAAATGATGTAGAAATTAGAAAACTTTTCATTTTATAGGCTTGTCGAAAGATTTAAAAAGATCTGTCAAATACAAAGGTCATTAGACTTTGACATCACTATTGCTTAACCCTTTACCAAACGACAAAATTTTAAACTGGTCCAAATTGAAAGCATTTGCAGACAACAAATTAAAGGTGTACCAAATGATGAAATTTTCATTGATAGGTTAAAAAACATTGTGGGAAAAGGAGAAAATGCTGGTTAACAGCATTTTCTTCTTTTACCACAATGTTTTCAAAAGGCTATTTTCTCAGGGTTATTAAAAGTCGGGATTGTGTGGTAAAGGGTTAAAAGGGATGTCATATTGAACATATGATGTCAATCAAAAGCATTGAGATATGGTCCAAAAATGGGAGGTCATGTTTTAATAATCAAACACAACTTGCAGGCCTCTAGAATAACTATATTGAAAAAGCACATACAATCATTTTAGAAGGCATTAATACTATTAACATTGAAAATCATGTCAGATATTATAAATCACTCTGTGTCTTTGTCTGCACTGAAGATAGTTACTTCAAACTAGGAAACTAGGGCTAGTAGTTTTTCACTTTTAAAAGTTAATACTTTGTGTATTCTTGTGGGGGCGGGGGGGAACCGGATTGTTTGGTTAAGGGTTAAATGCAGTTATTTTTATAGAATAGGGTTAATTAAATGTTGGTATTTTTTAGAGTAATTTGTAGGTCAACTTATTTTTTCCAGTTTTTCATAAATCAGATAAAATGGAAATAGCTGCTAGCTTTTATCTATACTTGTTGCTTGATTTTATAAAGCTAACAGATGAACATTTGCGATTGAAATTCTCTAACAAGAAATTACATGTACACGTACATGAATACTATACAAGAAAGAAAAAAAGAAAGCTAAAAATTAATTCTTTATTTGACAAGTTAGACATTTTAGCTTATTTCATATTAAGTTATAATTTTAACCCTTTACCAAATGACAAAATTTTAGACTAATCCAGATTGAAATCATTTGCAGACAATAAAAAAATGTGACTGAAAAATCAGAATTTGTTTTGGAAAGGGTTAAAAAACATTTTGGGAAAAGGAGAAAATGCTGGTTGCTAGACATTTCCCCTTTTTCCACAACATTTTCAAATGATCTCTTTCTCATGGTCATTAAAATTCAGGATAGTGTGGGAAAGGGTTAAGTGTACACCGGTTGTTAGGTACTCCTCAATTGGTGTCTCTGCAGTTTTATCCTTGCAGTAATGAATAAATTAAATGGATATTTTTAGTTTGCTGGAAGAGACAAAATTGTAGCAGTTTTTAGGCCATTTTGGCAGATGACATTAATTGTTGCTCATAGCAAAGAATTTGTTTTAAAAAAAAAAAAACATTGTGCAAAAAGGAGAAGATGCTGGTTACCAGCATTTTCTCCTTTTCCAACAATGTTTTCAAAAGCTTTCTTCCTCAGAGGAACAGGGGATTGTTTTGTAATAGGTTAAAGGAATCGAGATTGATTGATCAATTGATGGAATAATATTTTTAATGCCACTTTCAACAGCTTTTATATCAGTATAACATGGCTCACTTATTCATGTATGTACTTGGTTTCACCCATGTTAGGTTAGGGCTCTGAACTTTCTTGCCCAAGGACACTGCAATGAAAAAAAACCCAATGCTTTGAATAAGGATCAAAACCAGCCAGGAAACCTTAACTCCCTACCACCAGGTGTAAGACTGGTCCAGTTTGAAAGCATATGCAGACAACAATTCATTGCTATTCAAGTGAAAATTCTTGTTTGTGAAAGGGTAAAAAACAGTATGGGAAAAGGAGAAAATTCTGGTTACTAGCATTTTCTCTCTTTTCCAACAATATTTTCAAAAGCCATCTCTGTTAGGGTCGTTGCGACTCGGGATTTTTTGGTAAGGGGTTAAAGAAATCCAGACTGAGTAAATGGTGATTGTTGTGATACAGGATATAATGAATCAGATTACAGTGTGGCAAAAGCTGACAATTTTGTGGTTCTACCATGTGTAGTTTTGTTAATCACTATTTTTTAGTCTGTTACTGAGAGGGGAAGATTGAAGAAAAAAGAGAAGAAAAAACCAGACAGGGCAAGGTCAGCAGGTCAAGATGGCATGGCTAAATCCATGAAAAGGACAAAAGACACTTTGAAAAGTCCACGATCAACTTCACCCCTTAAAATAGGTTTGTGTATTTGTTTACCAAACAGTCCTGACTTTTTACGACCCTGAGGAAATAAGGCTTTTGAAAGCATTGTGGGAAAAGGAGAAAATGCTGGTTACCAACATTTTCTCGTTTTCCAAAAATGTTTTCTCTTCTATTAGAGAGAAATCTCGCCATTGTCAATTTGTTGCCTGCAAATGCTTTCAATTTGGACCAGTCTAAAATTTGGTCGTTTGGTACAGAGTTGAGCCCTTTTCTACAGTTTACCAATTGAACCATGGCTGCCTTTTCTTGTTTTTTGGAAAGCCTATGTCTTCAAGGTCTTAAACACACAGAATTATGTGGTAAAGGCTTAAAGTCCCTTTCTAACGTTAATAAGTCATGTTGCAGCTGCCATCCCACCTATAGATGCATGGCACAGAATGTACAACAGATCCTTGATGTACACTTCCCTTTAATTTTTAGCTCACCTGAGCACAAAGTGCTCAAGGTGAGCTTTTGTGATCGCCCAATGTCCGTCGTCCGTCGTCCACAATTTCTTTAAACATCTTCTCCTCCTAAACCACTGGGCCAATCTTGATGAAACTTGGCAGCGATGTTCCTCAGGTGAAGCTCTACCAAAGTTGTTCAAGAGATTAAATTCCACCCATAACTCTGGTTGCCATGGCAACCAAAAGGAAAAAAATAGCAAAATCTTTAAAAATCTTCTTCTCTGAAACTAGAAGGCATAGAGCTTTGATATTTGGTATGTAGCATCTCCTAGTGGACCTCTACCAGGTTTGTTCATATGACGCCCCTGGGGTCAAAACTGGCCCCGCCCCGGGGGTCACAAGTTTCAAACATAGGAACAAAGAAGGAAAACTTTAAAATTCTTCTTCGCTGAAACCGGAAGGCGTGGAACTTTGATATTTAGCATGTATTATCTCCTAGTGGACCTCTACCAAGTGTGTTCATATGACGCCCCTGGGGTCAAAACTGGCCCCGCCCCAGGGGTCACAAGTTTCAAACATAGGAACAAAGAAGGAAAACTTTAAAATTCTTCTTCTCTGAAACTAGAAGGCGTAGAGCTTTGATATTTGGCATGTAGCATCTCCTAGTGGACCTCTACCAAGTTTATTCATATGATGTCCCTGGGGTCAAAACTGGCCCCACCCCTGGGGTCACAAGTTTCAATTATAGGAACAAAGAATGAAAACTTCAAAATTCTTCTTCTCTGAAAATGGAAAGCGTGGAGCTTTGATATTTGGCATGTAGCATCTCCTAGTGGACCTCTACCAAGTTTGTTCATATGATGTCCCTGGGGTCAAAACTGGCCCCGCCCCGGGGGTCACAAGTTTCGAACATAGGAACAAAGAAGGAAAACTTTGAAATTCTTCTTCTCTGAAACTGGATGGCATGGAGCTTTGATATTTGGTATGTAGCATCTCCTAGTGGACCTCTACCAAGTTTGTTCATATGACGCCCCTGGGTTCAAAACTGGCCCCGCCCTGGGGGTCACAAGTTTCGAACATAGGAACAAAGAATGAAAACTTTAAAATTCTTCTTCTCTGAAACTGGAAGGCGTAGAGCTTCGATATTTGGCATGTAGCATCTCCTAGTGGACCTCTACCAAGTTTATTCATATGATGTCCCTGGGGTCAAAACTGGCCCCACCCCGGGGGTCACAAGTTTCAAACATAGGAACAAAGAAGGAAAACTTTAAAATTCTTCTTCTCTGAAAATGGAAAGCGTGGAGCTTTGATATTTGGTATGTAGCATCTCCTAGTGGACCTCTACCAAGTTTGTTCATATGATGTCCCTGGGGTCAAAACTGGCCCCGCCCCAGGGGTCACAAGTTTCGAACATAGGAACAAAGAATGAAAACTTTAAAATTCTTCTTCTCTGAAACTGGAAGGCATAGAGCTTTGATATTTGGCATGTAGCATCTCCTAGTGGACCTCTACCAAGTTTGTTCATATGACGCCCCTGGGGTCAAAACTGGCCCCGCTCCAGGGGTCACAAGTTTCAAACATAGGAACAAAGAAGGAAAACTTCAAAATTCTTCTTCTCTGAAACTGGAAGGCATGGAGCTTTGATATTTGGCATGTAGCATCTCCTAGTGGACCTCTACCAAGTTTATTCATATGATGTCCCTGGGTTCAAAACTGGCCCCGCCCCAGGGGTCACAAGTTTCGAACATAGGAACAAAGAAGGAAAACTTTAAAATTCTTCTTCTCTGAAACTGGAAGGAGTGGAGCTTTGATATTTGGTATGTAGCATCTCCTAGTGGACCTCTACCAAGTTTGTTCATATGACGCCCCTGGGGTCAAAACTGGCCCCGCCCCGGGGGTCACAAGTTTCGAACATAGGAACAAAGAATGAAAACTTTAAAATTCTTCTTCTCTGAAACTGGAAGACGTAGAGCTTTGATATTTGGCATCTAGCATCTCCTAGCGGACCTCTACCAAGTTTTTTCATACAATGCTCCTTCAAAACTGGCCCTGCCCCGGGGGTCATAAGTTCTAACATAGGAACAAAGAAGGAAAACTTTAAAATTCCTCTTTTCTAAACCATGAAGGCATAGAGCTTTGTTATTTGGTATGTAGTGAACCTGTTCTAAGTTTGTTAGCCCACCTGAGCACAACATGTTCAGTCAGTTTGAAATTGGGTCACCTGGGGTCATAAACTAGGTCACTAGGTCAAATTAAATAGATACCTTGTGGGACCTCTAGAGGCCACATTTATTGCTCAAATGACCTGAAATTTGGTCAGAATGTTTGTCTTCATAAAATCTCGGATGAGTTTGGATTTAGGTCACCTGGGATCATAAACTAGGTCACTAGTTCAAATTAAAGTAATTCCTTGTGGGCACTCTAGAGGCCACATTTTTGGCTCAAATGACTTGAAAATTGGTCAGAATGTTTGTCTTGATCAAATTCTCAGATGAGTTTGAATTTGGGTCATGTGGGGTCTTAAATTAGGTCACTAGGTCAAATTAAAGAAATACCTTGTGTGCACTCTAATGGCCGCATTTATTGTTCAATTGATTTGAAAATTGGTTAAAATGTTTCTCTTGAGGAAATCTATGATGAGTTCAAAAGTGCGTCACCTGGGGTCATAATCTAGGTCACTAGGTCAAATTAAAGAAATACCTTGAGGGCACTCTAGAGGCTACATTTCTTGCTCAATTGACTTGAAAATTGGTCAGAATGTTTGTCTTGATGAAATATCAGATGAGTTTGATATTGGATCACCTGGGGTCATAAACTAGGTCATTTGGTCAAATTAAAGAAATACCTTGTAGGCACTCTAGAGGCCACATTTATTGCTCAAATGACCTGAAATATGGTCAGAATTTTTGTCTTGATAAAATCTCGAATGGGTTTGGATTTGGGTCACCTGGGGTCATAAACTAGGTCACTAGGTCAAATTATAGAAATACCTTGTGGGTACTCTAGAGGCCACATTTTTTGCACAGTTGACCTGAAATTTGGTAAGAATGTTTGTCTTGATAAAATCTCAAATGGGTTTGGATTTGGGTCACCTGGGATCATAAACTAGGTCACTAGGTCAAATTAAAGAAATACCTTGTGGGCACTCTAGAGGCCACATTTTTTGCTCAATTGACTTGAAAATTGGTCAGAATGTTTGTCTTGATAAAATTTCACATGAGTCCAAATTTGGGCCAACTTGGATCATAAACTAGGTCATTAGGTCAAATTAAAGAAATACCTTTTGGGCACTCTAGAGGCCACATTTATTGCTCAATTGACTTGAAAATTGTTCAGAATGCTTGTCTTGATAAAATCTCTTCAAAAAATCTTGGATGAGTTTAAAATTGGGTCACCTGGGTCATAATCTTGGTCACTATGTCAAATTAACGAAATACCTTGTGGTCACTCTTGAGGCCACATATCTTGCTCGACTGACTTGAAAATTGGTCAGAATGTTTGTCTTGATGAAATATCGGATGAGTTTGAAATTTGGTCACCTGGGGTCGTAAACTAGGTCACTTGGTCAAAATAAAGAAATACCTTGTGGGCACTCTAGAGGCCACATTTATTTCTCAGTTGATTTAAAAATTGGTCCAAATGTTTGTCTTGATAAACCCTACATGAGTCTGAATTTGGGTCATGTGGCGTCTTAAATTAGGTCACTAGGTCAAATTAAAGAAATACCTTGTGGGCACTTTAGAGGCCACATTTATCGTTCAATTGATTTGAAAATTGCTTAAAATGTTTGTCTTGATGAAATCTAGGATGAGTTCAAAATTGGGTCACCTGGGCTCATAATCTAGGTCACTAGGTCCAATTAAAGAAATACCTTTAGGGCACTCTAGAGGTCACATTTCATGCACAATTGACTTGAAAATTGGTCAGAATGTTTGTCTTGATGAAATATTGGGTGAGTTTGAGATTGGGTCAGCTGGGGTCATAAACTAGGTTACTGGGTCAAATTTAAGAAACACATTGTGGGTACTCTAGAGGCCACATTTATTGCTCAATTAACTTGAAAACTGTTCAGAATGTTTGTCTTGATAAATTTTTTGATGAGTTCTAAATTGGGTCACGTGGGGTGATAAATTAGGTCACTAGGTCAACTTACGGAAATTCCTTGTGGATGCTCTAGAGGCCACATTTTAAGCTCAATTGACCTGACAGTTGGTCAGAAATTGGATTATGCACGTTGAGTGAATTCGCCTATTGACTCAGGTGAGCGACCCAGGGCCATCATGGCCCTCTTTTTTGAGGTATTCTGATAAAGTCAACCTTGAAAATTGCAGTTTTATAGAGAACATTTCTATACCATTGTTGTAAGGTTCTTAGTAAATGCACTTCCATTAGGGTGCAAAAATGATGGAATGAACATTTTCTGTCATTTCTAATGAGGAAAGAGAACATATATTGCAACATACTGGCTTTTTTTTGCCAGCATATCTCATAAAATAGAGATTTAATCAAATTGAAGTCTTTTCTAGGTGGCAAAACCATTGACTGGTCCAAAGTGAAAGCAGTTGCACACTACAGGCTAAATGTAGCTCAAATGATGGAATTTTATATGAAAGAACAGAAACCTTTCTTTGGAAAAGGGGAAATTGCTAGTAACCATCTCTTTTCACCACAGTGTTCTTAAAATGTGTCTGTCAGAGTCATCAAAAGTCAGGGTTAAATGGTAAAGGAGTAATTTTTGTTGTCTTGCTCCAGATTTTTCAGATACAATGAAACAAAAGTACAAAAGAGTAAAAAGCTCAGGATATGGAAAGTTGTCTCCACCCAAGCCCCCTAGGGACAGGAGCAAGGAGAAAGAAAGGGACATTTTAGGGTATTCAAGAACCATGCAAGACATGTTGGGTTCTCGGGATTCTTCACCAGCGAAAGTAAAAACAAAGGATGTCGGCCCACAAAGAAGGGAATTGAAATCTACAAATAACACTAAGAAAGCCTGGAGCCCTACTGAAGTATCAAAGCAGAAAGTTAAAGGTATGTTAACCCTTATACATTATCCCTTGTTTTATGAACCTCAGGATTAAGGCTTTCAAAAATATAGTGGGAAAAAGGGACAATGTTGGTAATCAGCAATTTCTCCTTTTCTCACACTATTTTCTAATCTATCAAAGACAGCCTCCATCATTAGAGTCAACTTGATTTCATGTAATTATACGCCCGTCGAAGACGGGACGTATTATGGGATCACCCGTGGCGGGCGGGCGTCCGGGCGGGCGGGCGGCGTCCAGTTCTTTGTCCGGAGCATATCTCCAAAACTATACTACCTACGGTTATGAAATTTCATGCGTGGATAGATCTCATCAAGGGGGAGTGCAGTGCACAGGAATCATAACTCTTGCTTCCTTAATTTTCGAGTTATTGCCCTTTCTTGTTTCTCATACTTGAATTTTGTCCGGTGAATATCTCCAATACTATACTACCTAGGGTTATGAAATTTCATGAGTGGATAGATCTCATCAAGGGGGAGTGCAGTGCACAGGAATCATAACTCTTGCTTCCTTAATTTTTGACTTATTGCCCTTTCTTGTTTTTCATACTTGAATTTTGTCCGGTGAATATCTCCAATACTATACTACCTAGGGTTATGAAATTTCATGAGTGGATAGATCTCATCAAGGGGGAGTGCAGTGCACAGGAATAATAACTCTTGCTTCCTTAATTTTTGACTTATTGCCCTTTGTTGTTTTTCATACTTGAATTTTGTCCGGAGCATATCTCCAAATTATACTACCTACGGTTATGAAATTTCATGCATGGATAGATCTCATCAAGGGGGAGTGCAGTGCACAGGAATCATAACTCTTGCTTCCTCAATTTTTCAGTTATTGCCCTTTCTTGTTTTTCATACTTGAATTTTGTCCGGTGAATATCTCCAATACTATACTACCTACGGTTATGAAATTTCATGTCTGCATACATCTCATTAAGGGGGAGTGCAGTGCACAGGAATCATAACTCTTGCTTCCTCAATTTTTCAGTTATTGCCCTTTCTTCTTTTTCATACTTGCATTTTCTCCGGTGAATATCTCCAAAACTATACTACCTAGGGTTATGAAATTTCATGCCTGCATACATCTCATTAAGGGGGAGTGCAGTGCACAGGAATCATAACTCTTCCTTCCTTAATTTTTGACTTATTTTCATACTTGAATTTTGTCTCGAGCATATCTCCAAAACTATACTACCTATGGCTATGAAATTTCATGCGTAGATAGATCTCATCAACTGGGAGTGCAGTGCACATGAACCATAACTCTTGCTTAATTTTTGACTTATTGCTCTTTCTTTATTTTGAAACTTTAATTTTGTCCAGTGCATATCTTCAGAACTATACTAGCTAAGGATATGAAATTTCATGCGTGGATACATTCCATCAACAGGAAGTGCTGTGCATATAAATTTCAACTCTTGCTTGCTTAATTTTTCAGTTATTGCCCTTTCTTGTTTTTTTTTTGAACTTGAATTTTGTATGATGCATATCTCTCAAACTATACTACCTCGGGTTATGAAATTTTAGGGCTGGATACATCTCATCAAGGAGTAGTGCAGTGCACATGAAATATAAATTGCTTATTTTTTATGCACCAGCATTTTCTCCTTTTCCCACAATGTTTTCTACCCTTTCCAAACCAAATTTCAATTTTTGAGTTACATTTAGTTTGTCAACTGCAAATGATTTCAATTTGGACTAGTCCAAACTTTTGCTGTGTGATAAAGAGTTAATAGTAATACAATAATAAACAAGAGTTCCGTCAACACAAATACACTGCCATTATCTTCAATCAACAGTAAAAAAAATATTCTGCACTACTATTTTTCTATACCTCCCCTTTATCATTATTATGCCCCAACTTTACAACTTGGGGTAAGACAGGCGTATCTTGCGACAATTTGCCGCCTTTGTTTTAGTAATGTCATAGATTTCAGTTGAATTATGAGAATCATTTGAAAATGGATTTGTTTTAGAATATATTTGAATCATTAGATTTAATCAATGGGGCAATTTTGACATATGTAGGGAATCAAACAGCAAAACAAGCAAGACTGGGTACCATTGCCACATCACAACTCCAGGCTTCAGTAGAATCATTTGCTCAATACATCAAGGATCATTTCTCATCAAAAACAGATGTACCAGAAGTAAGTTTGTGCTTTTAGCTTGACAGGCAGTCAGCCTACAAGCTTATGCCATGACTTTTTGTTCTGTGCCTGTGTAAAATTTTAATTCGGATATTTTCTTCTCAGAAACTTAAGACTAAACTTTGACTAAACCTCACAGAAATTTTCAGATGTCTTCAAAAATCTTCTCCAAAACTGCAGGCTTAAACCTTTCCCATACAGTCCCAACTTTTAATGACCCTGAGTTAGAAAGCTTTTGAAAACATTGTGGATAAGGAGAAAATGCTGATAACCCGAGTGGTAAGAGCTAAATTGTCTGCAAATTGCCATAAATGATCCATGGGTGCACCTCTTCCATATTTCTTGTATAATTTTGGTCTTTCAAAGAACATAGGTGCTGTGAGCTTAGCTTGTTTCTACTTCACAATAAGCTAGAGTTAAGTTAATAATGATCAAGGGAAAGAACTGTTTTTTTTTTTTATGATAAATATTTGTAGTCTTACGAACATGAAACTTCGCAACAAATGCATAGCTCAAATGCAAACCGCAATGGCTGGGATTCGAACCCCTGTGGGCAAAGATCTTCGTTTGTCAAGGTTTAAAAGACCAATACACTAATTCCTGAGCTAAAGAGAATTCTCCCTAATGCAGTTGTCAGGTATTGATTTTATGTGAGAAAGCTATGCCGTAAGGAAGAAGTGATCTCTCGTAACACAACCCCTCTTAAGAGAAGTCATCATTTTTGATGACTGAAAGCCTTATTAGGCAGGAAGTCTATTAATTAAACAAAAAATGGCTCAACAGCCAATAATGGGCAGACAAACTCAGGGTTCGCGCTGCCGATCGCCATTGTCGCCAGTTGTGACAAAAATAAAAATTTGGCGCAAGATTTTTTCATTTGGCGAAAATGCGTGGCGACAACTTTTTTTCAAGCTGGCCCCAAAAAGAAATTCTTTTGAAATTCATTGTTGTAAGCGTTTGCGAGCTAAGCGAGTTCAATGACATTGTTTATTCGAGTCGCCAGCACATCATGTGAATGTCACGCGTCATGACGACGCCTCCGATAAGAACCAAAGGAGATTTGACGTACGCTGATAGGTTGATAGGTTTGACTAACTGTCGATGATGTTTACACGCTTGCTGCAATATTGATTGTTGTAAGTTTATGACACATTTTGCATCAATAGCGGTGTTTCTTAGCGATAAGGACAATTTCATCACTTTGACAAATTGGTCTATTATCACATCGATTAATGACTGTAGATTGTATAATTGTTAACTGAACACTGCATGGCATGAAAGTCCGAAAAGGTAAGTAATCGTTGTTTAATACGACAGATTAATGTGGTAATTAGATGCCGGCTTTTAATTAAAGGACGCTACTCAATAAGTCCAAAAAACAATCACAAGTCAATTATTTCCCGATTTTTGTATAAATAGGTAACTTTTTAGCTCTTTCTTTCTGTGTAAAAATGGATCGCTATGTGACTATGTCTGTGAGAAAACGTAAAGCCGATGACTCAGATAATGAAAGTGAATCTAGCCAACTCGGTACGCCTTCAAAAGTTGCAAAACGATTATTTAAGGACTATTGGCTTTCTGACCCTGAATTTTCTAGCTTTCTCAAATACAATGCTTGCAAAAAAGTCATGCTATGTAAAATGTGTCTGCAATGTCAGTACATCAGAAAAGCATGGAATTTTCTATTTTGTTACTAGAAATGTTCTGTATTGAAAATAGAAATAATAATATACTAAAAACTTTATTTCTTCTTCTTCTTGCCCTTTCACAGACGTCACAACATTGTGGTTAAATATGATTAAAACATGCATTTTCACATGCTTGTAATCATATTCAACGACAATGTTGTTAGCACTCCTCTGCCCCCCCCCCCACCAAAAAAAATGGAAAAACCTTGTTCATATGACCCTGAGAAAGTGTTACTTTTTCTTTTTCATAGATAATTTTCATTTTCTAACAAAGTTTTCTACCCCTTAACATACATTATACATTATGAATGGACTGCAACTCCTTACAATTCCGACCAGTCTAAAATTTTTGTCCAGCAAGCTGCATTATGATATTCATCTGGCCCCAACTCCTGAAAATTTGGCCCCAACTGTCCCCAGATTGGCCCCAACTTTTTTCATTTGGCGAAAGAGCTGGCGACAACTTTTTTAGACCCAGAGCGAACCCTGAAATTGCTCAGTGACCAATCCCGGACGAGCCCCCATCTTACGAACATGAAAATTCGCAACAAATGCATAGCTCAAATACAAACCGCAATGGCTGGGATTCGAACCGGTGCGGGCAAAGATCCTCGTTTATAGAGGTTTAAAAGACCAATACACTAACCCCTGAGCTAAAGAGAATTCTTCCTAACACAGTTGTCAGGTATTGACTTTATACGGGAAAGCTATGCCATAAGGAAGGAGTGATCTCCCGTAACAGTAGCCTTTGATTGCCCTTGATTATCTCATAGTAACCTAGTTTGTATTTTGTATTCAAATTTTCTGGATAGTAGATGTTCAGTTTTCAGCTGGCGTGATTTATAAGCCTGGCTGTTTTTTTAAGAAAACCTCGAGGTATTGCTGTAGCCCTTTCTATGCCAAAACTTCGACTTTTTTGAATATCTGTTATTACTGAAGATATTTACTTCAAACTTGGACAAGTTGTCGTTAACTATCAAAAGAGAAACCTATACAACAAGGACCGGTAACCATCAAAGTATTATTGACACAGTATGCCCTTTTCCCGACTTAGAATTTTCACTGAAAATCAAGCAACTGCAGCCAAGTGTTGGCACCAGCATGGGGTGAGTTGGCAGTACAGGACTAACTATGATGGCCGTCTTGTTTATTGTTGTTTTTTTCACAAAAATTAGTTGCTTTACTGTCTTAGATTTATACAGATTTGATCCCACATCTTGGAAAAAGAAATTGTGTTTCAAGGTAACACAAATAAAGGAGGATTTGTTGTGATGTAACTGAAATAATGTTTGAAGCAGTGATAAGCATTGTCTAGAATTGGCTTGTCTTATTTAAGGTGAAGTATTCTCAAGATGAGCCTCTCCTGGCAGCAAGCTACAAAGATAAAACAGAAGAGAAGATACAAGATTTCTCTGCTGAATTAAAAGAAAAAGACAGACTTTTTGAAAAGCTGACAGGTAAAGATTGTATTAATCTTCAAAAAGCATCCTGACTTGGCTATTTCAAAAGTGCTGTGAAATGTTTTCAGTCATGAAACTCTCCTGTTTACTTCTTGTTATGAGGAAAAAGTAGGCTAAATTGCATGACTTGTCTAGTATGTATAGTATGTATACATTAACTCTTTACCAGACAAGAAAATTCTCAACATGTCTATATTGAAAGCATTTAACCAGCATTTTTAGCTTGGCTGTTTTCAAAGAGATCGTCGATGTATTGCCACAGCCCTGGTGTCGTCGTCTGTAGTGTCGTGCGAATACTTTGACATTTTATGATATCTCTGTTATTACTGAAGATATTTGCTTCAAACTTGGACAAGTTGTTTATTATCATCAAAGTATTTTTGGCATAGTTATGCCCCTTTGTTGACTTAGAATTTTCACTAAAAATTAAGCATCTGCAGCCAAGCATTGGCACCAGCATGCAGTGCTCTTGTTTCCTTTTCCCACAATGTTTTCAAAGACAAATAGCAAAATTCAAGCCATGTCTAAAATGTTGTCTGCAAAATTTAATCATCTCACTAAGAGTTACATGTAAGACTGAGATACAATGTCTCTCAAATGAACACCAATATAGATATTTTTACCAGTGAGAAAGTTTACAGGCAAAAATGTGTAATTATTGCATATCGTGGGCGAAAACTTATCTCGATCTATATCTACATGTCAATTCAAATACTTTGTCTGTTTCCTACATTTGAACAACAGCGAAAAATTCGGTTTTAATCCCTCTTCCTGCGGGTATATTTGCAGGATAATTTAGTGTTCATGATGTCATCATTGTCATCAGTATTTTGAGAACAGTGAAAGAATGATATCATCCCAGAAACCTGAACACCAATTATGTGTCAAAAGATTGATTTTTTTTCTTGAATGTGAAAATAAAATTTTGGTTTAGTTAATTCTTTACCAAACTACAAAATTTTAGACTGGTCCAAATTGAAAGCATTTGCAGACAGCAGATTAAATTTGCTCAAATGGTGATATTTGTGTCTGAGAGAGAAGAAAACATTGTGGGAAAAGGAGAAAATGCTTGTTACTAAAATTTCTCTTTTTCCCACAATGTTTTCAAAAGGCTTCTTGCTCGGGGTCATTTAAACTCGGGATTGTGTGGTAAGGGTTAGGAAGATTTGATAGTTTTGCAGTAGACTTACTTGATCCTGTTGCACATGAACTGGAATTGTTGACCATTGAATGTTGTTTTCAGTTGAACTTGAGGCTGCAGAAAAGAGTTTTCAGAGGCAATTAGAGTCACAGAAGTTGGAATATGAACAGCAAATAGCAGATCTGAAACAAGAAAACTATGTGCTGAATGCAAAGGTAATGCACAAAACTTTTGACATTATAGATAGCCTAAATTTAATGCAGTTTAGGTAATAGCTTCTGAAACAGAATCTCAGCAGACATCTTTGATGTGACCTTGTAAAGTATGGATGGTCTGCATCAAATAAGGTTTAAAACATGAATATGTTGGCATGTTGATCATGAGGTGTCAGTAAATGAAATTTACACGATGTGATAGAACAGCTTGTCAGTATTAACTCTTTACCAAACAACAAAAGTTTGGACTGGACCAAATTGAAAGCATTAGCAGACAACAAATTGAATGTTGCTAAAATGATGATCTCTGACTTTGATAGTGTAGAAAACATTGTGGGAAAAGGAGAAAATGCTGGTAACCAGCATTTTCTCCTTTTCCCACAATGTTTTCAAAAGGTTTCATCCTCAGGGTCGTTAAACCCAGGATTGTATTGTGAAGGGTTAAATGGTGGGCTTTTAAGCCACTGATGTTGCCAATGTGAGAAAACTTTGGTAAAGGTAATAGTTACATAGATACTTTCCATCAGATAGTTGCTCTGTACCCACTTGCTATCAAATAACGAATGTTTGCTTTACAATTTAGCAATGAAATGGCATCCACCATGAGTTTGTTTCACAGATGTTTTAGACCATCTTATCAAAGACTGGTAATTCTTGTTTGCATGCAAAGATGGCTCTAAAACTCAATCATTTAAGTAGAAATATATGTATAACACAAAGAATTACTCAGTTTTGGGTATTTTATGTGTAATTTTTTTTATTCCATTAGTAACAGAGTAGCTATTATTGCTTAACAAGAAATGAATACATTTTGAATACAGAAGAATAACACTTGCACAGATAGCTCAGTTGGTAGAGTTGCTCAGTTGGGGTTTTGAAGGTTGTATGTAGATTCACATCCCATGGGAGGCATTTTTTTTTTTTTTTTTTTTTTTTTTAAATATTTTTTTCCCCAGTCCCCAACGTAAGAGTAAAATGTCACCATCCACACCCCCCCCCCCCCCCACTCCTATGGGGGGAAAACTGATAATAATAATAATAATTTGAAAAATAAAGAAATTGGTCAAAATCTAGTTTTATGCTACTTTAATGTAGATTTTTCCCCCTGAAATGCTTTTTTCATCAATTTTCAGTTGTCAGGAGAAACAGAGAAGGTAATGAAGGACAAAGTACTCGCTGGAGGTAAACTGGCTGCACTAACAGAAGATGAGCTGGAATCTCTCCAAAAGGAATTAAAGGAACAAGAAACCCTGATATCTGGATATCAACAGGTACCTTTTGACATCTATGATATCTTTTAACACATTGCTGTTTGCAAACAATTTTAAGCTTGGCAGCTTAAAAGAAAACGTAGAGGTATTGTCGTGCCTCTGTCATTGTGTCATCATTGTGGGAAAAGTAACTTTTTTTGATTCTCTGTCATGAATGAAGGTTCTGTCTTTAAATTTGGGCTCTTTGTTAATGGTTAAAAGGGGAAATGATACAAAAAGGACATGTAAACCTCAAAATAATTTTCACACTCATGCTGTTTCAAATTTTATCCATTTTTGCCACAGGAAAACAAACGCCTCTATGATGAAATGAAGAACATCACAAAGCAGAGTAAACTTACACAAGAGAAAATGTTTAGAGAGAATCAGAAACTCCTGGCTGAAGCAGCAAACTTAAGGTACTGTCACTTTACTTTTAGAATACCTTTAAAGACAATCCTTGATGTCTTGCTGGACAGGGTAGATCATATTTAGCTGGGCTGTTTTCGAAGAAGGCCATGCATACTGTCATAGCCTTGTCATTGTCTGCATTGTTTGGTATTCTGTACTTTGTACTGAAGATATTTGCTTAACCCTTTACTATGTTATCCTGACTTATAATGACCTTGAGGACCAAGGCCTTTGAAAACATTGTGGGAAAAGGAGAAAATGCTGATAACCAGCATTTTCTCCTTTTCCCACAATGTTTTCTATCCTTCCAAAGTCTAATTTTAGTTTTAAGGCCACATTAAGACCAGTCTTAAATTTTTTCGTTTAATAAAGAGTTAAACTTTGGTTCGTTGTTATCTGAAGGGTAGGTAACCCAGAAACTATTTTTTGGTACAGTTATGCCTATTTTTTGTCTTAAAATTTTTGTTCCTTGAAAAAACAAATGTAGTCATGTGTTGACACCTGCATGCAATGCCTTTGTTTGTGCACTCTATTTTCTATTTATATGAGTATTTGGACAAGGGGTGTGACAGTTATACATTTTACTCAACAGAATTTAACCCTTTACTGTATAAATATGATTCATCATTCCCCTTGAAATTGACATGTTTTGATACCATGGTAGCAAATAGAGGAATGGCAGAAACACTACTGGAAATAGGTCATTTGCTAAAACATGGTAGATAAAGAAGTAATAGTAATATTTGCTTGTAACAAACAACTGCTACTATTACCAAAATGTTTTTAATTGTGAAAGATGTGTAAATACATGTACAACCTGTACAGTGATGGGTAAAAGTAAAATGTTAGGTGCAGACTTAAACACTTGGCACTCTCAGTATTCTTGGTTCAGGGGAAAGCACTCAATCTGATACATCATTTTTGTGATTATGTTTGGAGTAAGTTATGCTCAACTTAACCCTTTTTATTCGGCAATTTTATTGTCATCCTCAGAAAATTCTATTTCATTTTACCTCTATTAATCAACCCCCTTTTGTAAGATGTAGCATCCCAAGGGAGCGTCACCAAGATACAATATGGTACCTTAGAGTGGGTCAGAAACACTTGTCATTGACAATTTTCCATGAAAACAAAGAAGGAGATCAGAATTTATGGTATAAATGTGTAAACACGAAAATAGTTATATTTACTCTGTCATCAGTTAGGTTACCATGTGCAAGCTATTTTATTCATAACTTTTTGTAGGAAGAAAAGAATCGTAGATTCAAACATAGAGTGAGTATTGTTCTGCAGTGAAATTCACAACCTCTTTCAAGGCATGTAGTGTTGCTAGCTTACACATCCTGTGTTATTATTTTTTGTTTGTCGTTTTTATCCATGTTCTTCCATCAACAGAAAATATGGCAGCTGTAATGACCCATGTTTATGTCATATTGTTAATTTCAATTTCAAAGAGTAAAGGAATAGTACGCTTAAAGGAAATGGAACTGTACAGAAAAAGATTTATTTTGATGTGCTGAGAGGTTTACATGACACATTTCTTTTACTTATTATTTCACATTTACATTTTGTGCTATTGAAAATAATGTGACAAACCATGAGGCATTATAGAAATATTTTTTTCTCCAATTTTGCTTCAAAATTGATTTTATGGCAAAGTAATCAGTGAAAATACCAAACTTCTGGTAATCTAACTAATTTTTTATTGACTTTTTTTTGGTTGACATGCTGTAATTAACATAATAATGACGATTACCTGTAACTCAATACTTTCAAAAAAATAAAAGTCAAGCAATGGCATAGGAAACATCCTTGTAAAATATGGATAATCAATATGATTTAAAACAACATTTTTACATGTGGAAACATTGTGTCAAAAGCAGAAATTCTGTGTCGCAAAATTGTTTGCAGGGGGTTGGGTTGTTCCAGAATATTCTGTTCAGAATTTGTATGCTGCATAATGTTCAGTACTCTGATATTATCCATATTTTACTGGATGTTTTTAAGCTCAGCAATTTTCAAAGAGGTACTGCTTGTCCTACCCTTTAATCCTTTACCAAACAGTTATTTGTTTCATTGACTGTGAGGCAGCAGGCTGAAGCTACTCAACACGCTGGAAAAAGGAGAGAATGCTGGTAGTCAGAATATTATCCTTTTCCCTCTATGTTTCCACACTAACAAAGACAAGCCCATTCATTTGGGCCACATTTATTTTGTCCTCTGCCTATGTTTTTTGATATGGACAAGTCTAGAATTTTGTAGTGTGGTGAAGAATTAAAGCCCCATACTATGATAAGAGCTCCTGTCCTAGTTTGCTTCATGGTCTTGCAAAAAACTTTGACATTTTCTGCCATCTCTATCATTACTGAAGATATTTACTTGGCTTAAAACTCGGCTCTAGAGTTGTAAACTGCAAGAAGGGCAACCCACACCAGTACACGAAGTAACACTAAAAATACTTTTGTTACAGTTAAACCTCCTTTTGAACTTTCAATTTTATAAAAAGTGAACAGTGTAGATCCAAAATCACATATGCACATTCTCTGCAGCCTGATCTTGATCTACAATGTCCCCTATAGCAACTAGTTTTAGTGCTTTAAGGGGTAAATGGACAAGAAGTAAAAATAAGCTGGAAATATTTTGACCTGTCCTTTTTACTGATAAAATGTTATATTAGAAGCCCCTTTCATATTTCAATTATTAAGGAAAGCGCCCTTTAGAAAAATTTCAGTTAAGGATATACAAATTACAAAACCTAGGGGAATTAAGGGCATTCTGCCATGTATAATTTATGTCTGCCTGTCATCTTTATTTTTCAAAGCTAGTTTTATTAGAATGTGTGTGCTTTCTACATTGCTTATCTTATTCTTTTATTTTGTACTAAATTAGATCTGCTGTCTCCACAATGTTTTCTAAGGCACGTTTATGAAGGATATCTACAATATTATATATTGTACTTGGATAGTTTGGTAAAAGTTGCAATGCAGTACATTTTCCCCCCAATGCAGTTTTAGCTTCTTTTCCTTAACAAGTATTGCTGTGTGCATGCCAAATAAAACTGAAAATAATTTGATAACTACAGCAAAATTTAATTAATCCCTTACCACACAATCACAACTTTTAACAACCCTGGGAAAGAAAGCTTTTGAAAACATTGAGGGAAAAGGAGGAAATGCTGGTAACTAGCATTTTCTCCTTTTCCCACAATGTTTTCTACCTTTTCCAAAACAAATATCAATTTTTGAGTCATGTTTATTTTGTCATCTGCAAATACTTCCAACTTGGACCAGTCAAAAATTTTATTGTTTGGTAAAGAGTTAATTGTTTATCAGAGGGTTTAAGAAATTATTTCCAATTTTCAAATCATGTCCTAACTCTTTACCACACAATCCTGTAATTTAACGACCCTGAGGAAGAGGTCTTTTGAAAAGATTGTGGGAAAAGGAGAAAATGCTGGTAACCAGCATTTTCTCCATTTCCCACAATGTTTTCTACCCTATCAAAGACAATTTACATCTTTTGATTCATATTTCAGTTGTTGTCTGCAAATGCTTTCAATTTGGACAAGTCTACATTTTTGTCATTTGGTTTATGTCAAAGTTTCAAATGATGTCATTATGAAATTATGTCATGTATTCAGATTCTTTTCTTTCAATATGTATCTTAACCCTTTAGCAAACAATCCCATTAATTAGAGACTGTGATGAAGAAAGCATTTGAAAACATTGTTTGAAAAAGGAGAAAATGCTGCTAATGAGTGCTTGTGAGAAAATGTTGGTAAGCAGCATTTTGTCCTTTATCAATGTTGTCTCCATTTTTAAAGAATTACTCCACCCTTTCCGTCACATTTGTCATCTGTCATTGCTTTCATTATGGTCTAGTCAAATATTTGTTGTTTGGAATAGAGTAAACAAGAAAGAAAAGAAAGAAATGTTGTGAATGATAGATAGAAAAAGTGTGCGTGTTGAAAAGATTAAAAGAAAGATGAAACATGAACGGACACAAGTACCTGCAGAATATTTATTACCACAGTATTTATTGAAGGAGCCAGCTAGAGAAGAAAGAGGATGAGATCAGAAACAGGGGACTGATCACTGGTGTGGCTGCACAGCAGATGTTAGCAGCAGGAAATAATGAGGGAGTGATTAGTAACTTGGAGTCACAGCTGTTAGAATCAAAGGTACCATCTCTTGTTTTATAAATTCACTTTTTAGCATACTGAAGATATCAATAGGACAGTATGGATTAACTCTTGATTACAACAGTGTAGACTTGTCCAAATTGAAAGCATTCGCAGACAACAATTCAAGTACGACTCAAATGATGGAACTTGTCTTTAATAGGGTAGAAAATATTGTCTGGTTATTGGCATTTTCTCTATTTCCCACAATGTTTTAAAAGTTTTCTCCCTCAGGGTTGTTAAAACTCTGGATTGTGTGGTAAAGGATTAGTATCAGATTGTACAGAGCATAGTATAAAAGTTGTACTGTATGGAACTAAAAGTGATGTGCTATTATATAAAAGAAAAGTCATCCGCAAAACGCAATCTGTCGATCATAAACATCAATGGTGTTAACTCTTTTCCAAACCATTCCGTGTTTTAACAACCATGAAGAAGAAGGGTTTTTAAAAAAAAAAATGAGGGTAAAGTAGAGCATTTTCTCCTTTTCCAGCAGTTTTGTTTACGCTATCAATGTCTGAGCTCCCCCCATTACTACACGACAAAATTTTACACTTGTCCAAATTGAAAGCATTTGCAGATGACAAATTTGATATGGCTCATATGGTGAGATTTGTCTCTAAAAGGACAGAAAACATTGTGGGGAAAGGAGAAAATGCTGGTTACCAGCATTTTTACCTTTTCCCACAGTATTTTGAAAAGGCCTTTTTCTCATGGACATTAGAACTCAGGATGGTATGGTAAAGGGTTAAATTTTTAGTGAACTTGTATGGTAAAGAGTTATAGAAACATTTTTTCTGTATGTAGAGGACTGCAGATGCTGTTAATAGAGAGATGATGATACTACAACAATCAAGAGTGGAGCTGGAAAAACATGTAGAAAAACTTGTGATAGAGAGGGAAGAGATGAACAAAAAACTGGAAGAATCCAAGACAATGAAATCAGAAGAGGCTGTAGTAAGTTAATAAAGGTTTTTGTTTCAGATAGTTAATTGGTGCATTTTATCCCATAGCATACAAGTATGTAGGTACTTTGCTGATCGTGTAGACTTTAGCCTGCTGTAAGCAGTAAGCAATATTCTCTTCGAAGGTCTTTTTTAGCAAAGCACCGTAGAACCCTATTTAAGTGCTTGTGAAATATAGGAAATACATGTAAGTGGATTGCTGCTGTGATATTACTACAACTGTTGATAGCAGTGTAAAGGAAAAAAAGATACAGAATAAAAATCAAAGACAATTTAAACTGACAAAGATACAGGTAACTGGAATATTTTAGGGCTCCAAGTGTAATGCTGCCTTAGATTTTCACTGAAATCCATGTTATGATTACTCCCTAGGCATGCATTTTATCAACGGTTCTATGGTTATGAGATCTTAACACAAAATTTTATCCTGTGATTATTGTACAACCTTTCTTAGGCAACAATTCCTGCATATATCATATATGATATGATATGACAGATAATAAAATTGTAACCATGATAAGAACAGCTTATCAATAATCATACGACAAATATGAGAACATGGCTGCTGATAAGATGCACCCTTGAAATGTCTTAAGAAGACAATTCTAATGGAATATCTACAATATATACTCATTATATATAGATTTTAGGGAAGAATTTTTTTTTTTTTTTTAGCATATGATAAACATGACATAGTTTAATATTTGAGAAAAACTGCACTGATAATGGACTTTTATTGTCTGATTTTTTGTGCCCATTATTGCATTGAAATTACAAGAATTAGACTTTTTCTAATGACTGAAAATATTCATTTCATATGCATACTCAACAGTTTATACTCATGGTGAAGTTTGATAAACTTTGCTCTCCAGTGATGAAAATGTTCAACAATGAACATTTCACATATTAAGTTAGTGTTTCATCCTACACAGACAACTTTCTATTGTGTTGCAGTAGAGCAGTTTCGAAAATATTGTGAATAAAAATGAATTTTGCTCAATTGATGTAATCTGCATTTGAAAGTGTACAAATATTTCCTCCTTTTCAATGTTTTCAAAAGTAGCTTTCATAGGGGGCCATGAAAAACAAGGAATTGTATGGTAAAGGTTAAACGGATTTGAATTTTTTTTTCAGGCATTAGAAGCTAAATATGAGGCAGAAATTGAAAAGTTGAAAGGCAAATTGAAGTGGTATGCACAAAATCAGGAGTTTTTAGATAAAGGTGCCAAACAGTTGAAAAGTAAAGAAGATGATATACACAAACTGAAGCTGAGAATAGAGGAACTTCAGACAGAAGTAATTAGCATTTTCTGTCAGTCATAAACCTTTGTTAACCCTTTACCACACAATTGCAGCTTTTAACAACCCCGAGGAAGAAGCCTTTTGAAAACATTGTGGGAAAAGGAGAAAATGCTGGTAACCAACATTTTCTCCTTTTCCCACAATGTTTTCTGTCCTTTTGCAGGCAAATCTCACTATATAAGCCATACCTAATTTGTCGTCTACAAATGCTTTCAATTTGGACTAGTGTAAAATTTTGTCATGTGGTAGAAGGTTAAGCCCTTGCAGTAAAGAGTTTTTATCCCCTCTGTTGAACTCTTTACCACATGACAAAAATGTACACTTGTCGAACTTGAAAGCATTTTCAGACTACAATTTAAACATGGCTCATAAGATGGATTTGTCTTTAATAGGATGGAAAACATTGTGGGAAAAGGAGAAAATGCTAGTTACCAGCATTTTCTCCTTTTCCCACAATGTTTTCATGAGGCTTCTCCCTTGGAGTCGTTTTGGGATTGTGTGATAAAGGGTTAATTCCTTTAGAATCTGACAAAAAGAGATGTCCCATTCTTTACTTCATTTGTTGTACCTCAGATTTGTATTCCTGAACCCTTTACTAAACTACAAATTTTTGACACTTCCAAATTGAAAGTACCTCCACACAATAAATTTTAAAGTGGTACAAATGAAATTAAGTTCTTTGTCAGAGTAGAAAGCAATGTGACTAAAGGAGAAAATGCTGGTTATGAGCATTTTCTGCTTTTCTGGCAATGTTTTCAAAAGGTTTTTTCTCCAGGGTCGTGAAAGCATGGGCTTGTTTTGTAAAGGGTTAAAATATGATAACTGATTTGGGATGTCATAGCTTTCAAATCACACTCGGCAAAAATTTTACAAAATACTGGATAGTGCAGATTCAATAATAACCTGGACAGAATTTGAGTCTGGCCTTGATCTATACAGTCGAGTTGAGCTTCAGAGCCACTTGCAACCAGATTTTCCTCTGGCGTAGTGTTAAAAAAGTCTATGTAAAAAGATATTACCTATATTTACCTGCAAAGCTGGTTGTCATTTCCTTCTCTTGTCACAGTGTTTTCCAAAGCCTTCATTCCAAGGATCTTTATATAAACTGGGATTAGGAAGTGAATGGATTAGAGATGGGAAATTTAGTACTTGTTAAAGAAATCTATTTTCCTCTTGATTCTTATTTGCTCATCTGTTTAAATTACGTAAATGTTGTTTTAGTAGCAGGTTGTTAGGTCGGCTTTTTTTCAAAGGAAACATTAAAAGTGTTGTCATAGCCCTGTTGTTGTTTGTGTCAACATCAACATTGCACAAACTTCGATACTTCCTGATAGCTCTGTCATTACTGAAGATACCTATTTCTTTACTCAGGCTAGTTGTTAACATTGAAGCTGCTAATCATGACTCACTGACCTTTTGCGGACAGTGTAGATTAAGATCAGACTGCACAGAACATGCAGTCTGGTCTTTGATCTAGTCTGTTCGATAAGGAGATATTTTTCTCCAAAAAAATAAGTTTGAAATGGCATTAGTCTGGTTTTTTGCTATTGGCTTGAAAGTTTCATTTAACTTATTTAGCAGGATAAGAGTAAACTATCAGATGGGAAACCCCATGCCATGAGAGCAGGTAACCGTCAACATATTTTTGACCCAGTAATGGCCTCTTTTTAACTTAAAATTTTCACTTAAAAAAACAACTGCAACTGAGAGAGCATTGGCACCAGCATGTGATACTCATGTTATTTGTTTCAGTCTGGCAAGAGGGTAGAAGACAGTAAAGTCCGAGCTAGAGAAAGGGCTGCTGATACCAAGAAAATACAGGACTTGCAAAGACAGGTAAATACCACCTCCTCTCTTTATGAATCCCTAAAAATTGTCCGCCATATAGATTAACTCTTTACAACACTTCAAAATTTTGGACTGCTCCAAATTGAAAGCATTTGCAGACGACATAGTAAATGTAGCACAAGTAATTGGATTTGTCTGTGAAAGGTTGGAAAATATTGTGAAAAAGAAGAAAATGCTGGTTACCAGCATTTTCTCCTTTTCCCACAATGTTTTCAAAAGTCTTATTCCTCAGGGTTGTTAAAACTCAGAATTGTGCAGTAAACACTTAAGGTCATTGATTCTAAATAGGTGTCCATACATTACAAAGTCCCTGATTATACCCTCTTGCTGTAGGGGTTTATATTGGGATCAGGTTGTCTGACAGTTCAACCATGTGTCCAGAGATGCAATTTTGTTCCTTTTCTCTTCCAGTGGCTTTCAAATGATTTGGTTCTAATTTTAATGGAAGTCTTCCTACCATGGGATCTTGTGCATTTGCTGCAACTTTCATTATGATTAGTAGACTGTTACAGGAGTTTATCTTAAGCTTTAGAGTTTAGCAAAATCCAGTGACAAGGCAACTAGTGAGGACTAATTGATGTAGTACAACAGCTCTAGTTTTACTGAAATGTTCATTACACTGAACTTGGAAACTGTAAATTGCTTGACGGAAATGAGTCTCAATAACTGCAATGATTAATTGATTGATTAATGAATTAATAGATTAATTAATTGATTAATTAATCAATTCACTCACTCGCTTGCTCGCTCGCTCACTCACTCACTCATTAGGTCTGTGATATCTGTTTAATTAGGTGAAAGAGATGGAGCAAATATTAAAGAGAAGAAATCCTAATTCCTTGCCAAGTTTGATGATAGCTGCAGCAGCAGCTCAGGAAAATGATAATCAAGCTAATAATAGAACAGCTTTCACAGAACTTCTTGAGAAAAGAGTCAAGAAATTGGAGGCAGAATTAGATCAGAAAGATGCAGAGTCTGAAAAACTGTTGCGGGGAGTTGAACAGAAATATCATGCACTTAAGGTAATATTATGTAAAATTTGTTAGACACAATGGAGTAAGTTAACCAAATATATGATTGCAAAAAAAAATTATGAGGGATTGCATCTACTGGCAGTGCTTTTATTTTTATTTATTTTTGATTACCATAGGACATCAAATGGTTGTTGATTACAGGCTCTTTTTCTGTAATGTTTGCTCAAAGTTATGCTGGAAAAGTTTTTGCAAAGGAATAAAACAATTTTTCTCTGCTTGCTTTCTTTTTCAGTGTATTAGTGTATTATCTGAATCAGTATTGACTGTAAGTTAGATTCACCAGAGATACATTGATTTATCAATTGTAAATTTCTCTCCAGTTCATATGATAGATCTGGCCTGTACAAAATCATTGATTTATCTTTAAATTTTAGATCCAGTATGAAGATAGAATCAAGGAACTAGAATTACAGTTATCCATTTACCAAGGACAAGCAGACCATGTACATCCCCACACACATGCTGTGGCCCTGGAAAGGGAGTTGGAGAGTGTTAGAGAGAGGTACAAACAGCAGTTGAAAGACCTTAATGCAGAAATTGACAGGCTGAACCTAGAGCTAACAAAAGCAAAGAGAGCAGAAGAAGGTTATATACTGTATTTTATAAATCTTCTATACAAAATCTACATGCAAATAATAGTATATTGCATATCATTGTGCTTAACTTGATCAGATTATGCTTATCCTCGCTTTGTGGTATACCAGATACTAGTCCCTCAAATACTTCAAAACTGCTGTAGTATGTCAGGGTGCTGTTTTAGATTGTGTTAAAAGATGGTTTTATAAAGTATTGATAGCAAAAGAACCTTTGTTTAATGAAAGGATGACAGGTTCAACAGAAGAGGGTATTTTTTTTTTTCAACTGAATATTTCTGCTCTACTAATATGGCACTCATAGGATCCATGAGGTATAGGACATATTATCTTAGATTGTAGGTTGAAAGAGTACAGAAAATATTGTTCAACCCTTAAACCTCTGAATAAATGAAACCAAACTTTAAAGCAGGTTATAAAAACCAAGTTTTTGCTATTTCATTGGTATTTTTTGGGGGAAAATATCTTCTTATCGGACAGTGTAAATCCAAGATCAGACTGCATGTTCTGTGCAGTCTGATCTTGATCTATGCTGTCCACAAAAGGTCAGTGAGTGGTGATTAGCAGCCTAAGGGTTAATAGAAAATACAGGTGATTATATTGGATCATTTGAACCATTCCATATACCTTATGAATATTTTCCGTGAATGTTCACTTTGACAATATTTGCAAGAGAATTTAGTGGCAGAACAAAAAGGTGGTCTGCAGGAATAAATGTGTAAAATTTTAATTAATCAATTAACAGCAAATACCAAAGCAGAGAGTCAGGCCAAGAAAGAAGGTGATGCAGAGTTACGGGCCCTTATGAAATCGCTTCAGAATGAGTTGGAGAACAAGAACCATGATCTACAGGTGATGCAGAAATCCCTAGAGAGACTACGCAAAGAAAAGCAATCCTCATTCCATATTGATTTAAGTAAGTTCCAGAATAGATACTGTTCATGTTTATTGTTATTTATCTTATTATACTCTCCTTAACTCATTACCAAATGGTAAAAATTTTAGACAGCTCCGAATTGAAAACAACTACAGATGACAAAATAAATGTGACTGAAATTTGTTTTGGGATGGGCAGAAAACATTGTGGAAAAAGGAGAAAATGCTGGTCACCAGCATTTTCTCCTTTTCCCACAGTGTTTCAAAAGGCTTCTTTCTCAGGGCCGTCAAAAGTTGGGATTGTGTGGTAAACGGTTAATGAAGTTTGAGGGGGGTTATACTGAAATCCTTCTTTTATAGTCTGTCTATAATTATGTCTGTAGAGGCATCTTCTTCTCCTAGATTTCAACTAATTTGGATGAAATTTTAATGTAAGCCGATCAGACATTTTCATTTACAACCAATTTCATGGTTGTGTCCTTCTAGTCTTTCAGTAAAGCGGACGGTGTAGTTCAAAGATGTGCAGCCTGATCTTGATCTTCACTGGCCGCAAAGGCAACTATGGTCTTGAAAGGCGCTTTAAGGGTTAAAAGAACAATCACTATGCAACAATGGGATGTGTCTCAATGAAGACTCACTGATTCATAGATTTAATGAGTTGAATAAATGGGCTTATATAATGTATTTACTGGTATGGAAATTCCTTTGGGAAAAGGATTTTTGTCTTTGATGAAGCATTCATCCCTTATATTGAAAGAGAACTCTTAAGTGACCTGTTTCCTCTAAAAACTGTTTTTCAAAGAGTCTGGTGCTATTTGCAACTCTGAGGAAGACAACTTTTGAAAACAGTGTGGGAAAATAGAAAATGGTGGTTACCAGTGTTTTGTTGCTTTCCCCTTATATTTCCTGCCTTTTAAAAGACAAATTCCAATCTTTGAGCCAGATTTGATCAGATATCATCATTTGAGCTACAATCAGTTTAGCGCATGCACATGCTGTCGATTTGGACAAGTTCAAAAAGATGACTGATAAAGAGATAATTGGGGCCAATTCTTGTCATATTCAAATGACCACAGATTTACAAATGTTCATTAATAATCATTTCTTTGAATTGAAATAGGTAAGAAACAGAAGATGAAAGGAAAGACTTTCAAACAAGATACATTGGAGAGAAACCTTGAAGAAACTACATCTTTACCTAATCAGCCTGTTTTTGAAAAGGAATACGAGCCCAAAGTCTTTGAGGATACACATATATCAGATGTGATCAAGGAAAATGAAGATATGAAAACTAAGGTATGCTCAAAGGACCATGTCTTTTTTTTAAAAATCTCACATGGCCCAAATTTCATTTTATGACCCTTTTATGGCCATCATCATGTGAAAAAATTTGTCACTATGAATTGGGAAAATGTTAGTATACTACACATACAAACTTGAAAGTTGCTAAATGCTTGCTTTATGAATTGGAAAGTTGCCAGAATGCTCAATTTATAAGTTGTTAGTCATGTTCAATTTATAAATTCAAAAGTTGTTAGAATGCTTGACTTTTCAATTGGAAATTTTTTAGCTTGTGTGATTTCTGAATTAGAAAGTTGTTAGTGTGCTTGATTCATAAGTTGGAAGTGATCAATAAGCCTTATCGATAAATTTTAAAGTTGTTTGTATGCTGTATTTATGAATTTGAAATTTTTAGCTCCACTGGCCGAAGGCCAACGAGCTATTGTCATGGCGTTGTGTCCATCGTGCGTCCGTCCGTTCGTCCGTGCGTGCGTCCGTAAACTTTTTCTTTAAAAAACTTCTCCTCAGAAACTATTGACTGGATTTTTACCAAATTTCACAGGAATGTTCCTTTGGTGGTCCTCTTTCAAATTCCTTCAAATAATTGTGTTCCATGAAGAATTCTGGTTGCCATGGCAACCAAAGTAAAAAACCTTTAAAAATCTTCTCCTCCCAAACCGCTATTTGGATAGCATTATTATTTTGCAGGAATGTTCCTTAGATACAGGTTTACAGAATTCCTTTAAAAAAAAATGATCTGTCAAAAAACATGGCTTTTATGGGAGACTCATTTTCCTTTTATGGTATAAAGTAAAATCTTTGAAAAATTTCTTCTCTAAAACTATTCATTGGATTTCATTGTTGTTTTGCAGGTAAGTTCCTATGGTGGTTGTCTGCCAAATTGTTTCTATGGTGGTTGTATACCAAATTCCTTTTAAAAAAATGATACACCTAAAAACACTTTTTTTTATAGACAAGGCTTATATTTCAAAAAATTGTTCTTCTCCAAAACTATTTATTGTGTTAGTTTTATCGACTAACAAAGAAAAAGGAAGAAAATTGGATTGACTTGACCTAGTCAGGGCTGTCCTATTTAAGCCCACACATTTTCCTTGGTATTAAGATCACAATTTACTCCAATGATATGCTATTAGTTAGTACTAGTAATGAAATATTACTGGCCATAAATAAGATAAAAGCTTGAGCACCTTTCACAACTTGAGCTTTTCAATTTTGCCTTATTACTAAGCCTGAGTAACCATGCCAAGATAAAAAAGAAAAAGTATTTTAATAACAAAACCCCCATGTTGTAGGTACTTTATAGTCCTTTTGATATAGAACAAGAGAACCTCTGCACTTTTATTAGTTCTGGTAAAGGTTTGTTGACCTACTAATGAGTAAATGCAGAGTGGACAGAGAAGGGGTGTAAATCCTGGTGACCTGGTACACAGTGGGACAGGGCTGTACATTTGTGATAAGGCATTAATGTTACCCAGTCAAACTGATCCCGCAACTTCAGTACACCAGAATTAATCTGTGCCCTGGAGCAGGATATTTGATTTATGTAAATGCATTTGTAGACCATTTTGTGTTGTTTGCCACAGAAGACATTCTAACTGTGAAAAGTTGATTATTAGGGATTAGGTGTTCATTGTATGCCAGCATATTTCATTCTATCTGGTGTATTGATGTAAGTTGATCTGTATTGCTATAACATTCATTCATTTGCCCTCCTAGCTGTTCTTTTAGATTACCCCTTTACCA
Source organism: Tridacna gigas (assembly GCA_945859785.2). Taxonomy (NCBI): domain Eukaryota; kingdom Metazoa; phylum Mollusca; class Bivalvia; order Cardiida; family Cardiidae; genus Tridacna; species Tridacna gigas. Next base: position 27,317,217 of record OX244031.2, on the reverse strand, counting down.
CACAATCACAACTTTTAACGACCCTGAGAAAGACATATTTTCTATATTTTGATGTTTCCCCACCCAAAATGGTTTGTGAAAGGACCTGTTGCAGACAACATATCTTCAAATTAGTAAGACATATATAAAAAAGGATAGAAATTATTGTGGGAAACTAAGAAAATGCTGGTTACCATTTTTTTCTTCTTTTCTCACAAGTTTTTTCCATACCTTTTTTCTTTAGTGAGCTAAAATGCAGGATTGAATGGTAATTGTTAAAAACTTCTTTTTCGCCATTATAGAAATATCAGGCCTGTGGAGCGATACAGGCGCTCAAGCGCCTCTATTTATCAATTTATGAACAGTGAAGTTGTTAGCATTCTTGATTTATGGATAGGGAAGTTAATATATAGTATGCTGTATACAGTCAAATATCTATATCTCGAAGTTCATGGGACCTACGAAAAAACTTTGAGTTATAGAATGTTCGAATAACAGAGATTCGGATCTTTCAAGCATGTGGACGAATCAAGTCGGTGGCGAACTACTGGAAGTAAACAAGGCAACATTTCATTAGTATCCTACAGACCAATCGAACACAAATATAACAAAATGTTAAATATTTTATTTTTTAATACTGATATGCATTTGATACATGAACTTCATACAATATACATGTAAAAAAATATTTACAAACATGAAATAAATATCTAGTTGAATTGTCTGTTATATCGTAGGTGTACTTAAAACTTGTAACTGCAGTTATAAGTTCTAGATGAACGTACGATATAATGTTTCATGACATGAACTGGATTGGTTACTGGGTCCTTCCTTGGGCACGTCATGTCGGGCGGAGTTGCTGGCTATCCCCCCAGGTTGACTGGGTCCTTCACCAAACAAGTCCTGCATGGAATTAGCATTCGATGATTCTGTTGTCATTGTAAATTACAAATGTAACACTAACCCCACTTTTCCGATCATTTTTATTTCAAAACAAGTAATCACTCAAAATGTGACATTCTCATCTCGGAGACAAACAATCAAGCGAAATTGGACAAACAATGAAAAACCAATACTGCAAAACGGTTTTTAATTACCTGAGTAGACAACTCGAAACGTGTGAAAAACTGGATTGATTGCAAACACCATGCTTTAAAATTTCACCTCGAGTTAAAGAGGTGCGAATGTGTTAAAACAATGGTGAGCGGACTTGAAAATTACCTCGAGTTATAGATAAGTTTCGAGTTATGGATTACGACTTAGGGAGGGTGAAATATATAGAAATAAAGAGCATTGAGATCGGGACTTGAAAAATACTTCGAATAAGAGAGAGTTTCGAGTTATGGATGTTCGAGATATAGATATTTGACTGTATATGAATTCAGTAGTTGTTAATATGCTAGATTTATGAATCAGGAGGTTGTAAACATGCTAGGTTTATAGATTGTAAAATTGTTGGTATGCGTGGTTTATGGACAGTTGTTAGCATGCAAGATTTATGAATTGGAAAGTAGTATGCTAGATTTGTTCATTGGAAAATTTTTAGTATGCTAGATTTATAAATTGGGAAGCTGTTAGCATGCTAGATTTATGAATTGGAAAGCTTTTTCTAACATGCTAGATTTATGAATTGGGAAGTTGTTTATGTGCTAGATGGGTAAACGGTGGTGAATGCTGTTGTAGAAATTTGAAGTAAAATACAAACTTGAAGAAGGACCAGAAATGTCCTGATTGCTGGTGTTTTTATTTTTGTGTGTTTGTGAAATTTCTGCAGAGTTTGCTCTGTCTACATGAGCCTTCAGTGGTATTTTTTTGTGCAATAAGTTATTGCTCTGATGGAGATACATACATGTATTTTCAGTGTCAGTGCTGATTGTACTCAATAATAGTATGGGAAGTTTATATCCTGAAACAAATCCTGTCTTTTAAGATATTTAATCCTTTACCATACAATATTGTGTTTTAAAGACCTAAAGGGAAGAGGCTTTTAAAAATATTTCAGGGAAAGGAGGAAATTCAGGTAACCAACATTTTCTCCTTTTCCAACAATGTTTTCAAAACATTCAGAAAAAAAAAAAACTACTATCATTTGAAGCACATGGAATGTATCATCTGCAAATGCTTTCACTTTAGACAAGTCTCAAATATTGTTACTTGTTAATGAGTCAAAAACCAACTTCAATTGGTATTGCAGACTGCATAGATCAGAGTATGCAGTCTGATACAGTTTCCATACTAGCCAATATTTTGTGAAAACTGCATAAATAACCGTAAGATTGCAGTATCAGAATCTTCTTTCAATGTAATTCCATTTCATTAACCCTTCACCACACAGTCCCAAATTTTAACTACCTGGAGGAAGAAAACTTTTTAAAACACACTTGGACAAGAAGGAAATGCTGGTAAATAGTATTTTCTCCTTTTCATACAATGTTTTTATACCCTTTCCAAGGAAAGTTATATTATTTGAGCCATGTTTAGTATTACGTCTGCAAGTGCTTTCATACTAGGCAAATCCAAAATTTTTTTGTCTGGTAAAGAGCTAACTCTTTTTACCTAAGGACAAAATTTTAGACTTGTTCAAGTTGAAAGCATTTGCAGATGAGGAAAAAAAATGTGACTCTAAAATTAATATTTGTTTTTTGGAAGGGTAGAAAACATTGTGGGAAAAGGAGAAAATGCTCATTGCCTGCATTTTCTCCCTTTCCCACATTTGACCTTCTAAGGGCTGTTAAAACTCAGGATTATGTAGTAAAGGGTCAAAGTGGCTTTAATGAGATTTTAATGTTACAATGTTTTCTTGTTTTGGTAGATGGACAGATTACTGCTTCAACTTGATCAGCAGCGAGTGGACTACAGAAAAGCCTTGGCAGAAAATGAGTCTTTCTTACGACAAGTCCGAGCTGAGTACTCCGAAAAATTAGAATCATTGCGAACCACACACCAACAAGAGATGAAAAAGATTCTGGCCCAACAAGCCCTAGATCACTCTACATCCAGGATGGCAGAGCTTCAGAGTAAAGTTGATACACAAGAGGTGATTTGTATATTTTTTCTTTGCACTCTTGAAAAGAAATAGATGTTGTATAGTTAACTCATATGCATGATTATTACTTATCAAGTCAGTTCGTGTAGATGCCTTTTATTTTGGCATGCAGCAGGATTCTTCTAGAATTACTTGTTAAAAAACAAGGAGGAATTGCTCCTTCAGAGCATTATCTTCTTTTGGTCTCAATGTTTCCACAATGATAAATGTATTTGAGCCACACTCTGACAAAAGGGGCTTTATTGCATCTCGGTGATGCATTATACCAAGCAAGTCATATTATTATGGATTCTGAAAAACCATTTTGTCTAACTGCTGACTGAACCTGAAGGTAGAATGGTCCTTTGATATGCAGAAAATTCAATTCAATAGCAAAAGGTTTCAACCCTTGTCAGCCTATGCAGACTGCATAGGCTGAAATGGGTCTATACTGTTTTGCAGATGCATTAAGTCCCCTTGTGAAGGAGCATGGCTTATTTAGCTGTTGAACCATAATTCATTTTGTTTTCTATATTATACATGTACATGGATGTTTTCAATGTCCTGTCCAACAAATTTGTTTCAGGAGGTAATGAACTAGTCATGATTTCATTTAACCCATTACCGCACAATTCCGCCTTTTGACGACCGTGGGCAAGAAGCCTTTTGAAAACATTGTGGGAAAAGGAGAAAATGCTGGTAACCAGCATTTTCTCTGGTAACCAGCATTTTCTCCTTTTTCCCACAATGTTTTCTACCCTGTTGAAGATAGAAATAATCATTCAAGTTACATTTAATTTGTCGTCTGCAAATGCTTTCAATTTGGTCTGGTCCAAAATTTTGTCATATGGTTAAGGATTAAGCCTTTACCTTATGACAAAATTTTAGACATCCAATTTGAAAGCATTTGCAGTTGACAAAATAAATATGTCTCAAAAATTGAAATTCATTTCTGAAAGGTTAGAAAAGTTGTGGGAAGAGGAGAAAATGCTGGTTACCAGCATTTTCTCCTTATCCCACAATTTTTCAGAAGCCTTTTCCTCAGGCTCAAAAGTTGGGATTGTGTGGTAAAGTTTAGTTTGTTTTCATTTCAAAGTTAGATGTGTGTTTATTATTACAGGTTAGGATAAAACAAACATTTAGTATAATGGATAGTTCTGTGGTATTGTCAAGGATTGACGAGAATGTGTACTTATGTGCATTAAATACAGGTTATGGTGAAACATTGAAGAGAATGTGTACTTATGTGTATTTACATGTTATATTTAAACATGGTAGCGCAGTCGGTAGTGTACAGGACTTCAGAGCAGGGGTCCGCTAGTTTGAAACCCTAGCTTGCCCAATTTCTTTCAGAGGATTGATGATACTTCCTCCCTCACTGCTGATAATTGTTTCAACAACGATTATATGAGAAAGCAGCCAGTGGCTAGGAAAACTAGTGTGCGAAGTACTGATTAAAAGAAACTCCAGGAAAGCATGAATAGATGCACTGGCCGCTGTGATATAACTGAATTAATGTTGAAAATGGTGTTAAACACAATAGAATCAATCAATCATTGTACTTATGTGTATTAACAGGTTATGATGGAACATTAAAGAGAATACTCGTATGTGTAGTATTGTGCACTTACTGGTTGTGATAAAACATTTATGGGAATGTGTGTACATTTATGTGTACTTACAGGATATGATAAAACATGCAAGGCAATGAGAGTGTACTTATGTTTGCAGGTTAAGAAAAAACAATTATACTTATATGTACTTACAGGTTATGATAAAACATTTAAGAGAGCAGCAAGCGAGATTGGAAGTAGAAGCAGAGACAGCATCAGTTCTTCATATAAAACAAACCAGACTGGAGGAGACAATAAAATCCCTTCAGAGTGATCTTAAAGAGGCCAAAAAATCTCATTCTCCTGTATGTAGTGTATTTCATTTTCTTTTAACCCTTTACCACACAATTCTGAGTTTTAATGACCCTGTGCTAGAGGCCTTTTGAAAAAATCGTGGGAAAAGGAGAAAATGCTGGTAACCAGCATTTTCTCCTTTTCCCACAATTTTTTCTGCTCTATCAAAGACAAATTTCATCATTTGAGCCACATTAAATTTGTCACCTGCAAATGCTTTCATTTTTGTCAAGTCTACATTTTTGCTGTGTGGAAAAGAGAAAACCCTTTACCTAATGATCCTGTGGTTTAACAAGCATTTCTCCTTTCCCAACTAATATTTCAATCTTTCAAAGACAAAATCTGTCATTTTTCCCTCTTTTCCAGAGGATAAATTTTGGACATTCTAAATTCAAAGCATCGGCAGATTACCAACCCCAAAATGGTACAAAAGAAGGTCTTTGACAGGTTGGAAAACCTTGTTGCAAAAGGATAAAATGCTGGTTTCCAGCATTGTCTTCCTTTCCTACATTGTTTTCTACCCACCGAAAGATGAGTTTGTAGTTTTGTCAACTGCAAAAGCTTTCCATTTGGGCAATTCTGAAGTGTTGTCATTTGGTAAGGCTTAACCAATCAGGTGTTTAACAGATTTGGGGATTCACAAGTTGTTGAAGTCAGTAATCTTTTTAATCCATAATTTTTTTTCCCATTAGGAAATGCGGCACTTTGAAGCTCTGCAAGACAAGATTGTCCAGATTGAAAACAAGCACACCCTTAGAGAACAGGAACTGGAACAAATTATTCGTAATCACAAACAGAATGCATCCATAGAGTTGGAGAAGGAAGTAAATAATTGGAAAAGACTAGTAGAAACCAAAAATAATGAGATTCAAAAATTCCGAATGGAATTAGACTCTATTTTAGAAGTTTTACGGGTTCTCCAAAAACAGGGTGTAATCATACCAGTATCATAGTAGAGAGATAATGCTATAGATGGCAGGTATCTAGACATAGTAAAGAGTGTTTGTATCTGAACTTAAAACAATGGTGTGGGTACTCATCAGAATTGTCTTAACGAGAGTTCTAATGAGTACCCAAAATATTAGGTTTAAGCAGTTAGAACTGATAGATTATTAGTTAGAACTGGAATACCAGACGTTATCTGCAACTTTGATTGCCTAGCCTATTTAACTAAATCCCACTGGAAGAATTTCTATTCCCCAATTTATAGCAAACAACTTTGCAAAAACATCGTGGCAAAAAGGTGAAATGCCTCGTTACGAGCAATTTTCTTCTTAACTACAATGTTTTCAAGTGTATTAAATATTGATTTTAATGATCCATCTTGTTACAAAGAATTTTTGGAGGATGAAATGTGTAAATGTCTTTTTACATATATCACACTGCTGCAACCTGTTACTAAAGGGAAAAGGAGGGCATGCTGGTAATGAGCATTTTCTCCTACACCTAGAATTTTTCCTACCCTTTCTAGGACAATGCCCACCAGTTGAGCCATATTTTTAATGGTCACCATTAAATTCTTTCAATATGGACAAGCCTAAAATTTTGTCATCTGGGAGAGGTCTAAGGTCTTATTCCTTATTACAACTGAAATCATTGTGACAGCATTCTCCCTTTGCCACCATGTTTTAAGAAGCAGACTGCTTTAGAATACAATAAGTCTGCAGGAAGTAGTGAGAAGGTAGGCTTGATCAGTTTGTTTATCGTATCAGGGTTTTCATCTAAGTTGTAGAGCACATGAAAGGGAAATAAGGCCCTGCTAGTGCATAGATTGCTTATTTATTTACAATTTCTTGAATCATATACATTAATTATTTATTTTTTACCTCTGACATATTAAAGATGGTTATCTCAAGATATTTGATGTGTCTTTGTGCTTTTTCCTTTTTCATCAGGAAAGTTCTCCTAAGTGTGAACTCTGCATGGAGTTTAAAAATTTCAATAATATTTCAGTTTTTTATCACATTGACAGTTCACTTAATTCTTTTTTTCTTAAATTTCACAAGTGCTAGGCTGCTACTCTGCAGATGCTTGCCTAAGCGCACTCCCACACAACTACTAAAGCAAAAGGGAATCACATCCAGTTTCCTGTTAGCTCTTTACCAAATGATAATTTTAGACTTGTCAAAATTGGAAGTATTTGCAGATGATAAGTGAAGTGTGTCAATTAATGGCTTTTGTCTACGATAAGGTAGAAAACTTGGTGGGAGAAGGAGAAAATGCTGATTAACCCTTTACTGCACAATGACGCCTTTTGACGCCCCTAGGAAAGAAGCCTTTTGAAAACATTGTGGGAAAAGGAGAAAATGCTGGTAACCAGCATTTTCTCCTTTTCCCACAATGTTTTCTACCCTATTAAAGAAAAATTGCACCATTTGAGCCACACTGAAATTAACGTCTGCAAATGCTTTCAGTTTGGTCTAGTCCAAAATTCTGTCGTCTGGTAAAGGGTTAACAGCATGTCCTCCTTTTCCCACCATGTTTTCAAAAGCCCATTTTCTAAGGGTATTTAAAACTCAGGATTGTGTGGTAAAGGGTTAAGAAATTAAACATGTAAACATTGAGCCAGCAATACCCTCGCTAAGTGTAAATTCTATTTGGACTTTTTCTTGTCTACAGAAAAAATTATAGACTGGTCCAAATTAAAGGTGGCTAAAGTGGTAAGATTGGTCTTTGAATCAGTTGACAACATAGGTTACCTATGTTTTCCCCTTTATTCAAAACCCTTCCTCCTCGGTAGATATCCTCACAAAACAAACATGCATAAGACAACTTTGAAAGCATACTAGTAAAATATGGGTGCTCAGCATCAATTAAGGTGTAATACACAAGAAAGTATAGGAGTCATGCCCTGGCAAAAGGGGGCTTAATGCATCTCCATGAGGCATTATACCAATCAAGCCATCAAACTATTATGGATCCATAATAGCCACTTTTTTGAACAATCGACTTAATCATAAGGTAAACTGGTCCTTGGACATACAGAAAATTTGACCAATAGCGAAAAGTTTCGGACCAGGTCAGCCTGCACGGACTGCGCTGGCTGGCCTGGGTCAATACTTTTCGCAAATGCATTAAACCCCCTTTTCACAGAGCATGGCTCATTTTGTACACTGCTCATAACAGTCAATTTCTCCTTTTTTGCTCCGTCAGGTAGTTCAGTGTTAAGCGTATCTGACTCGTGACCTGGTGGTTGCTAGTTTGATACTCCATTGAGGCAAATTTTCTTACCAGCGATTCTTTGACTCTCAACTCTGATGCATGTGAGAGAAGCAGTCAGTGGTTTTGAAAGAAAGTTGTGTCAATACTGGTGTGAGAAAGCCTGGAAACACATGCAAAGGTGCACTTAGAGCTCTGATATGACCTATGCTCTTAAAACAGCATTTAACTCCCAGTACAAACAAATAAATTTCTCCTTTTGCAAGATGTTTTTGACTGTTGCTTGCTACATGAAGACAAAGTCGTCTGTACCCTTTACGAAATGGGAATTTTAGACTTGTACAAATTGGGCAAAAGCATTTCGGAAAACAAATTAAGTGTGGCTAATATGTGGGAAGTTGTCTTTGAAAGGATTGAAAACATTATGGGAAAAGGAGAAAATACTGTTTACCAGCAATTTTCTCTTTTCTCATGATCTTTTCAAAAGCCTTTTCCCAGGGTTGTTAAAACAGGGTATTGTGTGGTAAAGGTTAAAAATCTTGTCATCTTTGTCTGGAAAACAATGTATATAACTATATACATGTACACTAAAGGCAAGACTTATTTATTGCACTTTGAAAGATATACATAAATATTATCTATAATGCAACAAACTAGAAAGCAATTAACTACAATTTATTTTGTGGAAATAAATTAATGCATCAGATGCTCTAGCTTGAATGACTTTGAAAATATCGTGACAAAGAAATTGCTTGGAATGAGCAATTTCTCTATTTATCGCAATGTTTGTGTTGCTCTTTATTTCTTACATGTCGCTATTTTACATCTAAAAATCTAGCATTATCAGTATGCATAAAAACTCCAGAAGCTTTTACACTGGTGAAGACAAACATTTTTGTTGAAACACATTATACATGAGGTATGTATCTAAACTACAATAGTTGCATCCACACAAATAAATAAAATCAAATGCCCTCAAAACACTGGTTTACCCTCAAGATAGCTGAATGATTATGGTAATAATTAACACTGTATATCTGAGATCAAATTGTTATTCTTGTCCATTCTGTTGTTCATCTACACTGTCCTTACTTCATCTAGTATTACAAATATGAGGGCAAAGTCACTGATCATTCCCTAATGGAGACTGTTTTCAAATCTTTACCATAGGGACTGTTTTTATATCTTTACCAAAATGACAATTTGAAATTTTTCGAATTCAAAGCTTTAGCAGATGCCAAATGAAGCTTAAATGACTGAAATTGTTTTTTTAAAGGTTAAAAAATATTGCTGGGGGGGGGGGGGGGGGGGGGGGGGGGGGACTGCTGGTAAAAATCATCATCTCCTTTTCTGAAAATGTCTTCTGAAAAGCCTCTTCCTTCAGGCATATTAAAACTCTGGATTGCATGGTAAGGGGTTAGTCATTTCACAAATAGGTAAATAAACTCAAAGTATTCAGCCAAAAGTAACTGAACAGCATGATGAACTTTGAAGGCTATTAATCCTAGCACTGTTGTTCCAACATTATGAACCATGTTCTGGCAAAATGGGGCTTAATGCATCTCAAATTGGATATGGCTCACATAAAGAGATTTGTCTGTAAAAGGACCAAAACCATTGTGGGAAAAGGAGAAAATGCTGGTTACCAGCATTTTCTCTTTTTCCCACAATGTTTTCTAAAGGTCTCTTTCTCAGGGTTGTTAAAACTCGGGACTGTCTGGTAAAGGGTTAAAGAGATCTCCCAAGACCTCTATGCACCCTCAAAGATTTCATATCCATTCCAACCAGTAATCATTAGCTGTCATGAGTCCAGTTTAATCTCTTGTGACGATGGCTGAACATTTACAAAAGACTTGATTCGGTACACCACAGAACTACACACCAGTATCCAGCATGTCACCCCTATGCCACCTGTAAATTACGATATGGATTTATTACATGTTATGATACATTAAAGCTGCCTAAAATTTGATTTTGATCACATTTTTTTCCCCTTAACCTTCTGAATAATTTAATCGAAACTTTAAGCAGATAGTAAAAATTGGAATGCTGCTATTTCAAACTTGGTTTTATTTCTTTTTGGAAGAAGTATCTCCTAATCTGAGAGTGTAGATTCAGCTGGCCTGATAGACACTGTCTACATGTACCTCTAAAAAAATAACAGCAATAACATGAATTCAGTAGGTCCCTAGGTATCTGATTTGCAGAGGCTTAATCTCGCTGACTGTCATTTGGTTGTATCTTCAAGTCTGATCCAAGGTAAACTAAGAGCATCAACAGGAATCTCAATGAGTAAATGTGGCTTAATAGATTGATATGAGCAGAGCTAAGAAATTTAAGAACAGCTGCTACAGTAGAAATTTAACTGATCTGTCTGTGTCTAGAGGGTGGTTAACCCTTTACCACACAATCCAGAGTTTTAGCGACCCTGAAAAGGAGGGCTTTTGAAAACATTGTGGGAAAAGAGAAAATGCTGGTAACCAGCATTTTCCCCTTTAACCACAATGTTTTCAGCTCTTTCAGAAACATAATTTTATACCATCATTTGAGCCATACTTAAATTGTAATTAGCAAATGCTTTCAATTTGGACAAGTCTAAAATTCTGTCGTTTGGTAAGGGTTAAGCCATCATCAATGGAAATTACAACAGCCTGACATGAAAAAGTCATTACCTATATTGTATTCAACTGCAAGACGCATTTTTCCATATAATTTTGAACTTGAAGAAGAAAGTGTGTCCTAGGGGCAAGCGCACCTTATAGTCATATATGTACCATAAATCTCCAGATGTTTGTTGTCACTCAACTTTGACAAACAAACCTGTACAAAAACCTGGGAAAACAGCTGTATGCATAGAATTATTATAGAAGCTGGTAGCTCTGCTTATCATCAGTTTCACCTTGGTCATTCTAGGTCCTCTAGTCACAATATTCAGTAGTTGACCTGTCACAATTTTCATACATTTTCCTATGATAGGCATAGTTTGTTACAATAGAAGATTAAGATTTCAACTTACCTGGTATACCAGTTGGAAACGATATCAGTTTATTAATTGGCATAAACCATTCCTCTGGTAGCATGTATAGAGGATCATTCTTGTACATTATTATCAGAGATACCATGACAACACCCTGTAACAAAATAAAAGGGGTAATATCAATAAACAGACAAGTCTAAAATTTTGTTGTGTGGGGAAAGATTTACAGATTTATGAGAGAAAGTATACTATGGAATGTAGATTATTTGCATCAAAGAGAAAGTGTTGCAGTCAATGCTTTTACCACCCTTTTGCCCTTTACTAAGTGACAAAACACATGAGCCATGCTCTGACAAAGAGGGGCTTAATGCATCTCCGTTATGCGTGACACCTTTTAACCGATCACATAATTATGGATCCATAACAGCCACTTTTTTTAACAACAGACTTAATCAAGAGATAGAATGGTCCTTGGATATACAGATGCTTATTTCTATGAGGTTAAAAATGCTCATATGCACAGTTAAAATGAAATGGATATCTCATGTCTGCATAGTCTAATTTTCACAAATTGTCATTCTACAAAAGCACCTTCTGCTTTTAATCCTTTACCACACAATATGAAGTTTTAACAACCCTAAGAAAAAGGCCATTTGAAGACACTGTGGGTAAAGGAGAAAATGTCTGTAACAGCATTTTCTCTTTTTCCCTAAATGCTTTCTGCTCTTATACAGACAAATATCATCATTTCAGACACTTTTTATTTGTCCTTTCCAAATGCTGTCAATTTGGAAAAGATTAAAATTTTGCCTTTTGCTTAACCCGTATCCTGCTAAATAAGTTGAATAAAACTTTCAAGACGATAGTAAAAACCCAAATAATGTTATGTCAAACTTATTTTTTGGAGAAGAATTTCTCCTTATCAGACAGTGTAGATCCAAGATCAGACTGCATGTTTTGTGCAATCTGATCTTGATCTACACTGCCCACAAAAGGTCAGAGAATCGCCCTCAGCAGCTTAAGGGTTAAAACTTAATCCCAAAAAATGCCAGACCAAGCCGAAGCTGCTTTTGTTGACAGTGTAGATCAAAGTGAGACTGCATAGAATGTGCAGTCCGATCTTGATTCTACACTGGCCGCTACTTTGATACATATTCTCACAAAACATTCATTCTTGGCCCTAAGCGTCAGCACTTAACTCTACCACACAAGAAAAATATTGACTTGCTCAAATTGAAAGCATTTGCAAGGGACATTTCAAATGTGCTTCAAATGATGGAATTTATCTTTGAAATGATAGAAAACATCGTGAGAAAAGGAGAAAATGCTGGTTACCAGCATTTTCTCCTTTTCCCACAATGTTTTCAAAAGGCTTCTACCTAAGGGTTGTTAAAACTCTGGGTCCATATTCACCAACCATTCTTAAGAATGTTCTTAGACTTATTCTTCAGGATTTTCCAAGTTTGAAAGCAACACAACTTCTGATTGGCTGAACCATTTGGTTTAGCCAATCAGAAGTTGTGTTACTTTCAAATGTAGAAATTCTGGCGAATAAGACTAAGAACGTTTTTAAGAATGGTTGGTGAATACGGGCCCTGGCTTGTGTGGTAAAGGGTTAAAGAAGAAAATGAAGCTAATTGCCCTATACCTACATGTAGTATGTTTATTGCTATTTTAACTCCCATTGAAAACATGGCAAGCTTTTGTGATCTTGAAGATCCTGAAAAAGAACAAGAGGGCCATGATGGCCCTGTATCGCTCCACTGGCTTATAAATATAAACCACGAAGAAAAGTCTTCACTATATAAGCCCTTATAAAACTTTGACCTCATGGCTACAGTCTGACTAAATGGGGAATATTGTATTAGAAGAATAACATGCCAAATGTGGGAGTTCTTGGCCTTATGGCTGGTAACAAGATGGTTTCTGAACTTTTCACTCCATAAACCCATGTAAAACTTGTGATCCCTGGTGCAGGGCCAAACTTGATCCTAGAGCTGTAACTTGGGCCCTCTTTGTAACTGTCCACTAAATAATGCTATAATTATATGCAAAATTTGGTAGCCTAAGCCTTATGGCTATGTACACCAAGATTTAAAAGTTTTCCCTATGTAAGCCTATGTAAATCTTGTGAAACCCCCCCCCTCCAAGTATGAGGCCAAATTGACCCCAGGACTATACTTTGGGCACTTTTGGTAGACTCCAACTAGATCAAGCTAAATGCCAAATTTGGTAGCTCTAGGCCTTATGGTTTCAGACAAGAAGATTTTTAAAGTTTTCTCTATATAAGCCTATGTAAAACTTGTGACCCCTGGGGAAGAGCCAATTTTGACCCCAGGGCTATAATTTCAAGAAACATGATAGAGGTCTACTACATAAAGCTACATGCCAAATTTGGTAGCCCTATGCCTTATGGTTTCAGACAAGAAGATTTTTAAAGTTTTCTCTATATAAGCCTATGTAAAACTTGTGACCCCTGGGGCAGAGCCAGTTTTGACCCCAGGGCTATAATTTGAAGAAACTTGATAGAGGTCTACTACATAAAGCTACATGCCAAATTTGGTAGCCCTATGCCTTATGGTTTCAGACAAGAAGATTTTTAAAGATTTCCAATATTTTTCAGTTTTGTTGCCATGGCAACCAGAGTTTTTGAAGGAATCAAATTCTTTCAAGAAATTCTGAAGAGGACCATGTCAGGATCATTTCTGTGAAGTTTTGTGAAAATCGGATGGGTAGTTTCAGAGAAGAAGATGTTTGAAATAAAAGTTAACGCACGGACGGACGGACGGACGACGGACACCGGGCCATGACATAAGCCCGCTGGCCTTCGGCCAGTGGAGCTAAAAAGACACAGATAATAAGCAAACTATAAATGACAGTTATAACATTAAAAAAAAATAATGCTGTAAGTTTGTAGCAGCCAAGTTACATATGCTTTTACACAGATGTGAACAACATGGAAATGAAAATGCAGTCTCACACTGTTTCATGGAAGCAGTGTTCTGTCATGGACTATACACTATACAATTACAAGGGGTCATATTTTCTGCAATTTCGTCACACACCTTGTGTTATTATATGCGATTATAGTGGCAATGTGCCAGTATGCTATTTCTAGTAATGATGTCGGATGACAAACCAATGAAAATTTTGGTGTTCCGAGATGGACCAATGGTACCTCAGTGGCCTAAGATCAAATTAGCTGTTTTAGTAGTAGTTTTATTGGTTAAAATGTACATAACACAGTAACAATAAAACATGTGTAACATTTGAAAGATACAAACATGAATACTGAAACCATGTAATAGACACCTGCACCTAGGATAACACAAAAAAAAGATGATCTCTTATTTCCATTGGGATGCTAATATTTTGTCTTGTGTACAAAGACTTCACTGAAAGAGATATTTTTCAATTTTGGCCTGACAAACATATATACAGGCCTGTTTAAGAACAGTGCCTCTCAAAATAGTGGGCATTGTAGAACCAAGATCAAACTGCATAGCTTAGTTAGTCTGACCTTGATCCATGACCAGTTTAACACCACTTAATGAAAGGCACCAACTTTTGGCCTTCACATGGATAGTTGGTTTAGAGTTTCACACTTTTTAACATTGTTTCAGTTATAACAGCCTGTGTACTTTATCCATTGATAAATTGGATTTTCTACAACAATGTTTCAACACAACATTCTTTCAAAGCCAATGACCTGCCAGTAAATATCTTCATAACACTGTTTAGCTGTGAGAGACAAATGAATGTTACCACAATGACCATCATCAATCCTGACTAAATTGGGAATCAGACCAGGGGTCATATTCACAAACCATTCTTAACCCTTGTCCTGCTAGATAAGTGCAGTGAAATTTTCAAGCTGATAGTAAAAACCCAAATTTTGCCATTTCAAAGGTATTTTTTGTGGAAAGATATCTCCTTATTGGACAGTGTAGATCCAAGATCAGACTGCATGTTCTGAGCAGTCTGATCTTAATCAACACTGTCTGCAAAAGGTCAACAAGTCTCGCTTTGCAGCTTAGGGGTTAAGAATACAGTATTCTCAGTCTTCATATTTGAGATTTTCTAAATTATCTAAAGTAATACAACTTTTGATTGGCTAAACCAAAATGGTTTCCCAAATGGTGTAGCCAATCAGAAGTTGTATTACTTTCAAATTTGGAATAGTTTGGAGAATAAGACTAAGAATGTTCCTAAGAATGGTTAGTGAATATGAACCCAGCCAACCTTTGCAGAACATACCCATTTTTTTCACATGCTCAACTAATTTGTCAATCTTTCTCTGTAGTTTCATGTACTTTGCAAATTCATCTGTCATACTTATAGCCCCTTGCTCTGCCTTCAGGTCACGAACTTGCTGTCTTAGATTTCTCTCTTCATCTTTCAACTGTATAAAGTAACTTCCGATCTAAAACAGAAGTATTCTCTACTTTGTGATTGTCATAAAAATGTACATGCATGTACGTACCCTTGGGTCACTTGTGTGAATACAGGTAATCAAACAAAGTTAGGCATTCAAAATACTGTAAACTTTTGCATTTTGGTTTGTTTGTCCCATACCAGTTCATCCCTGGATTTTTTTTTCATGCTTGGTCTTGTTCTTACTACTGAAGTCAGCATTACTTTGTGCAAAATTGTGGGTCAAACTGAACAAAAAGTATCAAATGAGTTGAATTTGATCCATCAATCTTACAGTGTTTTGCTGGTATTAGTTTTCGGGCGAAATATGTATACATGTGTAGGACAGTATAACAGTGTTCCCACTCATATCTCTTTTTGGGAGTGCATGCGCTCCCTGGAATACAAGTTTGGGAGTGCAAGAGAAATTCTAGGAGTGCACTTAATATTGACAATTATAGAGCATCTATGGAGGACAGTAAGGGTCTGTTGTAGTGTAAATTTGTTTTGATGAGTCTGCATTCAGCTGCTCTTGAAAACAACATGGGTAATTTTAAAAAAAGAAGATGCTTGTTATAATTTTCTTACCCATGGGACCAGTTTCAGAGGGACAACTTACAGCCTGACGGCCTGTAGAATTTTCCATTTCACTGTCAATTTCAGACGCTAATTAGCTTTCACTTATTGTTTTATAGAGATATCTATGTATATTTACTGTTTAAAGTCATTGATAAAGCTGAATAGACAGTTTGAAATGCCTATGATCGGACGATGTCAAATCAATTTTTGTTGTGTCATGGGTTTTCGCGTTTCTTGCAGCGATCTTTTTTTCATGCCTGTTAAGTTTTGGAGTGGTATTTCCGCATGATTTGACATAGATTTGTCAATAAGAATAGCATGGTACTTCAAAACCTTTAATTTTACACTAGAAAAGCAGATTGATACGAAGTTTGATTAGCGGTGATAAACAGTGACTTTCACACTTGATAACTTGTCCCAACCGGTGCCACTGGTGATTGACAACGGGAGCCCTGAAACCTATGCGTGCATGCACGTTTCACTTCATATTTTTGTGCGTGATTAATCAATTCAGTGAGTGAATCACGCACATATGTGCGTGAATGGTAACACGGTAGTGACAAAAGCAAGGTTGAGGTGTATTAGCTAAACTGAAAGAAGAATGGATAGAGCGCAAGCATGAATGAGAGAGTCTAAATAGTTGTGCTTTACACATTTCGATTGGGAGGCTGCAGGGATTGCGGGGGGTGGGGGGTGTCTTAAAACGCTGATATAGTCATTTGAAATAAACCAAATACTCCTAAAGTTAGCTGAGTTTCAGGTTTTTCACGGGAGTACCCTTGGGCAAAACATTTTAGAGCCCTAGCCTGGTGCTGGTGAAACCCATGAAATACATGAATATGTGAGCTGTCACCATGATATGATGTAAGTGGTATAAAAGACCATTCAATCAATCAATAACTGAGTTTTACAAGCAAAAGTGGTCTCAAAATGCATTCCAGTATCTTCTAGACTAAGGGACGTCTTGAATTCAAAAATTTTCTCGGCAGAGGGCCCCCGAAACCCTTGTGCTCTCCCCCCACTTTAGTCCAAATATTTAGATGAATACATGCTTATTTACCCTTCAACATTTATCAGCGGATATTTCACATTTTATTTTTCTTATTGCATATGTAACGTCTAAATGGGTCCCATTCAGTTCTATGTAGCAAATCAGATCTCTCTAAAACCCTCTTGAAAATATTCAGCCACTGTCTTAATAAATAATGGGCAGATTCATTCAGAATTCAATCAAATCACTTGCATGTCGGATTGCCGACACAGTCACCACCATGTTTTTCAGTCATGCAGACGGTTGCATAACAAACCAGAATTGACTTCAGGTTTATAAACGAAATCCATTTCAATAATCAACCCAAAATTTCGTTTTAAAAAAAAAAAGACATGATTCTGTAAGATGCATTACCCCATATGACAGTTCATTTGGAACAATCATATCTCTTCCACAGCAATTCATAACAAAACAGGGTGGTGTTGAATCGGAATGGATTTAGTTCATAATTAGGCAAGTTTGGACAAATATCCTTTATCAGTCGAGAAATTATTTTTTTCATCTTACTTCTGATGTATATTTTATTGAACAAGCTCAGTTAAAAGTATCTGAATTTGCTGTTCAAACAGTGACAAAATTCGATGTCAGAGTTTGCGAAAGAAATCTATGAAGGAACCGAAAGACCCTACGTACACGATGAATGTCAAAATGAAAAATAACACACATAGGGGCTTATAAATAGTAATACTTTCACTTGTGCCTTTGGCACTTGGAAAACACTAGGGGCGTTCCCTGGCCGTACCATTTTTAACAAGCCGACGACGGCCCTGAAAACAGGAACTTTTCTGTGGCAAATGTCAGATGGTGCCATCCATTGCAATAGTTACAACTCTGAACTCACTTCTATCTAGGACGAACACTGCCAAAACGTGTGCATCAAAAGCCATTTCAATGACTTGAGTTGATTACATAGTTTGAAAGACTAAATCTGTAGTTAACACCTGTCAAACTTTAAAGTCAGTGATAGACAATACGCAACCCCTAATCATTAGGGGTTGCGTATTGTCTATCACTGACTTTAAACTTAGCCCATGGACGAACACGCCCATTTACGTCCAAAATTTACCACATTTAACCAGATTTTCAGTAAAAGCAACCAACCAATTGAATTCTTAAAGTTTTAAAATTAGTTACCTTTGATGAAATCCTTGACGAATATGAGGGTAAATACGAAAAAAATATTACAAGCGCAAGGATCAAGATGAGCAAAAGCATGTTTACTCCGACGAAGAAATTAGCATATGTCCGAATGGCAAGGACTTATTATTCGTCCTGATCGTTTTCGTTACTTTGCTTGAACAGAATGAACCGCCTCTTCATAAAAAACAATAATTGTCCAGGCAGGACCGTATCAAAAGAAACTTGGACATGTAAAATTGACAAAAGATATGCATGATATAATCAAAATCGGATTAAAATCACGTTTAACATTTCAGGTTTTTATTATAGAACTTTAAATATTTTCTCAGAAAAAAGAAAAAGTTATCAACCCCCTTTTTGCATCATACCGAAGATGCAGGGATTCAGAATATCAAGCTTTCAGACACATCTTTATATGATGAAAGGTATATGTGCCATGTTCTTCATACAAGAGAGCCACAAGGGTCGTGTATTGCTCCACTTATAAATATTTGACATTCGACTTTACATACAGGGTGTTTCATATAAATTTATCTTATTCCTACTGTCAACATTTTCTACTAGTTTCAATTTAAACTGAACTGAAGCCTGTCAAGATATAATAAATTTTCATTTGATGTGTAGTACATATGTATCACTTCAATAATCGTTAATACAAGTGCTGTACACTTGTAGCCAGGGTAACATGCTGCACCCTTAACCTTAACCCTTATCTATGTGAGAGTGAAGGAAGGGTGAAAGGGTGTGTGTGTGTGTCAGTCAGGTGTTCTCACCCCTTTTGCATGGCACTAATCCAGTTTATACATGTATCTCTGGTCACTTTAAGTCAGACCTGGAAAGAGGAAACTTCTGTATTTTTGCCATTTACCAAACTGCTGCTTGTTATTGCTTTGATCCTGGTGGGTAATCGTTGCCACTGTGTGTTTTAGAGTTGTTTATTGCTTGTTTCTTATATTTTCATGTGAACCGTGTCTTTTAAATGTTCATCATTCTTTTTTCAGGTTTTTTTGTCATTGTGTTTCTCAATACATCTACAACCGTTTAGTAAACTTTGAGGGAAACTTCGTTTAGACTTTTTCATCCTCGTTACACACTTTTTTTTTTTTGTGACAAGTACATTTTACAACAGTTGCCCTACATGACGCTCACTCTGGGCAGTTATGACGTCACCTTTATCGTGACTGTTTTTCATGATATGTCGGCATGTCCCCTGCTATTTCCATAAGTATCTTTCTTGACTGCAGCTAAGCCATAAGTATTGAACAAAGGGTTGATGTTATTTAAGTTCCAAGAATTGACGTTATGTAGGACACTTTCTATAAATATGAAATGGACTTGCAAGAAAAAGTGAAATATATCAACGAATGTTTAAGTAATGTCTGTGCATCATATGTGAAATAAAACTGTGTTTTGTCTGCAAAAAGATGGTAGCTTTCCAGTTATTTGAAGTGCACATGACATTGTCCACCGTAGCATCAACTAATTTTATCCAGATTAAAATTCAATCAAGATATTTGAAAGAGGTATAAATGATATAATGATTATAATGTCCGAAAGCATCACTGATCAAAATGTAGAGACTGTATATGATGTCTGCGCCGTTGAGAAATGGTTAGAATGATAAGATAAACTTCTCGCGAGTATCCTTGCATACTGACGATGTACAGGTAGAATATCAGTATTGGGTGCACTTGAAGCTGCAGAGCTCTGTATGTTCTGGCGGTATGTCGCCATTGTATATCCTTCAAAAATGGCAACATTTTACGTGAAATGGTTTTGATTAAGAGTACACGCGACAGGTGTCAAAACTGTGCTGCTGGACATGTATCTACAAGACCTTGCGTAGCATGATACACATCCGATATATACTTGTACGAAATAAATATCATTAATAGGCTCCGGGTCAGTCAAAGGTAGAAAATCCGAACATCTATATGTAGGTGATATGATGACCTGGCTGGTACAAAGTGTACGTATTCATATAATGATTTATACACATTCTTTTAGCCACCAGTGACAAACTTTGCTGCTTTTATCCTCTTAAAATCCTGGATGTTTCTTGCAGTGCCCTGATGGACCCAAGACAGTATGACGATCACTTATGAAGACGTGTGACTGTGACTTGACTTAACTTTGGCTTTTTTTCTTTTTTTTTTTTTTTTTTTCAAGAAGGCAAATTTATTGCCATGCAAGTTCAAATAGTAACTGTAAATGTGTTAAATTTTTAACTTAGGAGGAAAGATAACGCTCTGAAACTGGAACTATATGCGCTTTGATATGACCGAAGGACATCTTTCAATTTTCCTTCCTTTATTGGAGATGGTAGAGGTCGAGGTGAACGTGTACAAGGACATTGTCCTGACTTGAAGATCTGAGAATTTTCTGATACAAGAGATTTTCAAGGATGAGTTAACCTTGCAGTTGATGAAGTCATGGATCCATGGCATGCATGTCGTTAACCAATGTACTTCTTTAAGATGCAGATGGAAAATCCGAAGAACTGTTTCTATGGAAATAAGGTAGTTGATTGAGGTCAAAGTGCAACAAACCCAACAGATTTTGGAAAGTTTTTTGCCGAATTTCGTTGCCATGGCAACCAGAAATTTCATCCTTTTGTTAAACTTTTTCTGAATAGGATATCGGTGGTAAAATTTAAACGTGATACCGTACCAGTTTGGCAATTTTTTTGTTTGATTTACGGAAGGTTAACGCACGAATGCATTAATACAAAATTCCCACGTGTATGAACGCACGACAGACGGCTTCGGGTGAAGAATAATAACTAAGACTGGCGCTGAAGCCGCATATTACACAAAGGGCTTAATTTAGCAACCGGAAGTAGAAAATCAGTCATAGTCAAAACTGAAATGTAAATATCGACCCAATTCATATTAGCCTCATGTGACTGAGATTTAGCGCTAATTCGTTTAAAACGACTAGGCTATTGAAACCTGCTGATCATCGTCTCGATAACAACTGTATAAGCTCTCAACATGTCAGGTTTTCTGGATAACTGTCAGTTGCCGAGATGTGAATGCATCGAATTGGGAGAGAGACGGAATATGGTTGCTTCCATAATTTCTGGAGTTCTGGTAAGGATTTTATTTTAATTTTCTTATACAGCTGCGTTTATTCATTTTATTTTATGTTATCAAACCATGTAGCCACTTTGAATTGTCTAACCCTTCCAATTTCAGAGATTTGCCCCTTAACTCTTTACCAAACGACAGAATTTTAGAATTTTAGAATTATTTAATGTAATTTCACTTATCCGAAGGTGATTCCTGTAATTTCCTGTGAAGGTGATTTCACCGATTCAAAAAGTCATGAAACGGGCAATTTTTCTATACCTTTTATTATCTAATCATAAAAGAAACTGGTCAAAGTAACTATTCCTTTGCATCACATTTTGATATGCTTTGAATAAAAAAATGTGTTTCAGTAAATAAAGAGGTGATTTCAGTGATTTATGGAATGATTTTGATGAGTCATTTCGTCGAATTCGAGCCTCGATGACGGGTGATTCTCTGCTTTCAGTTATGCACGAATCGGAGATAGTTTATGGGTTTTTTTCTCTCAGATTTCATACAAAAGTAAATCATTTGATTCATACATGAATTTTCAATCAAACAACAACAACAGCAAAAAGAAAAAAAGAAAAACTGATTTGAACACAATTAAGTGGTGATTTCACTACTGTGTGGGGTGATTTCGTTTTTCTGAAGTGACAGGTGATTTCAAATTAAGTAAAAAAACTAATGATTCGATTGAATTTTCGGTCTTTTTCTGCTTAAAGTGATTCCAAAACTTATTAAACACATCATTACAACCATATTCTACGTACTTCAATT
Source organism: Tridacna gigas (assembly GCA_945859785.2). NCBI lineage: Eukaryota > Metazoa > Mollusca > Bivalvia > Cardiida > Cardiidae > Tridacna > Tridacna gigas. The sequence continues at coordinate 27,295,136 of OX244031.2, read as the reverse complement.
TGTTAGACATCAATCAATTGGTGATTTCAGAAATTTCTTTTGTCCGAGGGTGATTCCTGTAATTTCTCGTGCGTCAATTCTCGTGCATCAATTCTCATACATCAATTAACTCTTTACCAAACGACAAAAATTTAGATAAGTCCAAATTGAAAGCAATTTCAGACGACAAAATATATGTGACTAACAAATTGAAATTGGATTTGGGAAGGGTAAAAAACATTGTGGGAAAAGGAGAAAATGTGGTAACTGTAATTAAAAAGAGGTGATTTCACCGATTTTGACGAGTCATCTCGTCAAATTTGAGCCCCGATGATAGGTGATTCGCTACTATCAATCATGCACAAAACGGCGATAATTTCTGGATTTTACCTCTTAAATTTCATACAAAAGTAAAACACTTGATTCCTAAATTATTTTTTTGGTAAGAAAAAGAAAACTGATTTGAGCACAATTAAGTGTTGATTTCCACTGTGTGGGGTGATTTCGTTTTTCTGAGGTGACAGGTGATTTCAAATTTAAGTTAAAAAAAAATTACAATTCGATTGACCTTTTCTGTTTAGAGTGATTACTAAACTTATTTAACACATCACAACAACCATAATCTACGTACTTCAATTTGTTAGACGTCAATCAATTGGTGATTTCACTAATTTCACTTATCCGAGGGTGATTCCTGTAATTTCTTGTGAAGGTGATTTCAAAAAGTCATAAATCGGGCATTTTTTTTATACCTTTTATTATCTAATCATAAAAGAAAATGGTCAAAGTAACTATACCTTTACATCATATTATTATATGCTTTGAATGTAAAAGTGTGTTTCTGTAAATGAAAAGGTGATTTCACTGATTTATGGGGTGATTTTGACGAGTCATTTCGTCAAATGATGGGTGATTTCGCTGATAACAATTATGCACGAAACAGAGATAATTACTGGATTTTACCTCTTAAATTTCATACAAAAGTAATCACTTGACCCCTAAATGACCTTTTCTGTCAAACAAAGAGAAAAGAACAAGAAACTAACTGATTTGAGCTCAATTAAGTGGTGATTTCACTATTGTGTTGGGTGATTTTGTTTTCTGAGGTGACAGGTGCTTTCAAATTTAAGTAAAAACCTACGATTCGATTGAATTTTCGGCCTTTTTCTGCTTAAAGTTGTTCTAAAACCTTTAAATCACATCGTATTTATCATATTTAATGTAATTCAATATGTTAAATATCAAAGAAATGGTGATTTCACTAATTTATATGGTGATTCCAGTGATTTCGGTGATTTCACTAAATCGCCCTACCGTTTGCAGACGACAATTTAAATGGAATTCAAATGATGGAACTTGTCCTTGACAGGTAGAAAACATTGTGGGATAAGGAGAAAATGCTGGTTACCAGCATTTTCTACTTTTCCCACAAATTTTTTAAAAGGCTTCTTCCATAGGATCGTTAAAACTCGGGATTGTGTGGTAAAGGATTAAATGCTTGTACTTCAAGGAATTTCTTTTCAGAGAAATCACATCTAGGGATGGCACAGAACCTTTGCCTGTCCTCCCAGTTTCCTGGGAAGACTTCACTGCACTCACCCCAGCCCTTTTGGCAGGGAGCACAAATTGCAGATTATACAAACCATGCTTTTGAGACCTCAAACAGCTGACCTTTACTCTGAGTCCAATCCAACCAATGTTACTGTTCGCTTCGAAGCAACACCAGAACTCTGTGGGCTCTGAGGGGAGCTAGAAGCCCTAGCCTTAGGGCCTCCTTACAATTTGGAGCTGAAGGCTGCAGGCTCTTAGGGGAGCTAGAAGCCCCAACCTTAGAGGCCGACTTGCACACCACAGCTAAAGCCTCCGTGCTCTTGGGCAAGCTAGAAGTTACTGAGCAATCTGGAGTTTGAGCCTATGTATACTAGGCTAATATTTTGCTACCTATGTAATTTTTCCTATACCTGGCTACCTGCATCCGACTTTAAAATATTACATACACTCAAAGCAAGTGAAAGCTTAACCTGTATTGTCTTCTTTACCCACATTGTTTTAGTATTTCCTCCTACATGATTTCAAGATCAGCCATTTTGTGAGTGTACGTGTCAATGTAGATACCCTGATTTACTTAGCTTAAGCCACATTTATGAGTACATATATTTGTTCCATGAACAGTGCTGTTACATGTTGTAACGTTTCCTGTATTTTTAAATACAATTTTTATTTTCAACAGCAAACTTGAACATCTGTAACCACAATGGCAGAACAACCACAGGAAAATGTTTTTGACTCAGTAGTTTATGGTAATTGTGTCATCAGGTGGTCTTGACAGTTCTGCAGTAAGTGCACTTGCCCTGTATGCGAGTGCCACAATAATACCAATCCGGGAACCTACAAAATTTAGACTGCACAGAAGGTGGAGTCCTGTTTCTGATGTTGCCCTACATTGTACACGACCTCTAAATTCACCCTCAAGTTGTTTTGAGTTTGTCATGTTCTACGTTTTTGTCAAAGTTTTTCAGTGGATGGTGGATTGTTATTGATGCAGCAGTGATGTATCCAGACCAAAAAGACTTCAACCATGCATGTCATACATGTGGGGCTATAGGGACAGTGGCGTTTTTCTTGTAAGTACTGTCACTTACAAATTTTGAATTTAAAAAAAAAAAAAACTGCAAAAGAAGTGATACAATTAGCACCCAATATGGAGCAGTGTTGAGATAACGTAGGCTGCAGGAGGATACTGCAAGACCAGCTCATAATGATCTTTGTGTCTGAGAAATTAGTGTTCTTATCTTATATTTAATTTAGGAGGTATTTATAACCAGGGTCCGTATTCACCAACCAATCTTAAGAACATTCTTTGTCTTCTTCTCCAGAATTTTCTACATTTGAAAGTAACACAACTCCTGATTGACTAAACCAAATGGTTTAGCCAATCAGAAGTTGTGTTACTTTCAAATGTAGAAAATCTTGGAGAATAAGACGAAGAATATCCTTAAGAATGGTTGGTGAATGCAGACCCAGGTCTAGTAAAAGGTGGCACTTACAGTCTGCCTTGCCACAAAGTTACCTTTTGTAGGAACATGATGGACTGTTTGCTTTTGAACTAGGGAGACTTGGGTTTAATTCCCACCCAGAGCAGGCTGTTTGTTGACAAACAAAGTCTGTAAACCTAATGAATAATATGGATTTTTCCTTTGATGCAGTAGTTTTTCTTCATAGTCCATGCACATTAATTTGTCTCTTGGAATGTGTTTACCCATTATACATGTATATTCATATACATGTAACTGTTTCAACTCTAAGTTCAAAAGATAGTCATGTGATTGGCTGAAACCTTCTGTCTCAGCCAATCAGATTGCTGTTCTATCTGTTCAGGAATCAAATTGACTTTACAATGCCTGGTGACCATGATTTCTTGTGTTGAAATGAAATGTTATACTTGATGTCATTCCATGACATTTGTCTTAATATTCAGGATCAACTCAGTGTCCAATGGACAGATTAGGGGAGATTCCTATAGCACAGGCTGTCTAGGGCAAACAGGTAAGTAAATACATTATAACTCTGTGTAGTTGTCAATTGCACTTAGGCTAGCAGTCACTCAGTGCACACTTAGATGCCAATGTTTCAGTTCACAAATATGAAAAATAAGAAAAAAAATATATTTGAGCCATGCTCTGGCAAAAGGGGGCTTAATACATCTCTGTGATACATAATACCAAGAAAGCCATCAGATACTAATGGATCCGTAAAAGCCACCTTTTTTAACTTCCGACTTAATCATATGGTAGACTGTCCTCGGACATACAGAAAATTGACAAATAGCGAAAAGTTTGGGCCCAGGTCAGCCTGCGCGGACTGGGCAGGCTGACCTGGGCCGATGCTTTTCGCAAATGCATAAAGCCCCTTTTAATGGAGCATAACTCATTTCTATTCAAAGTAGCATGCAACCAGATTCACATCCACATGACTCATTACTTACTAAAACAAATTTGCAGCAGATGACTTTGTTATCAAAATGATATTTTAAAGATATAAATAATCAGCATGAATTTATTTGAGCCATGCTCAGTGAAAAGGGGCATCTTCCATGATCCATGATACCAAGCAAGTCATCATTATGGATCCATAAAATCCAATTTGTCTAACAACCGACTGAATCATAAGGTAGACTTGTCCTTTGACATACAGAAAATTGACCTCTAGCCAAAAGTTTCGGCCCAGGTCAGCCTGCGCAGGCTGGCCTGGGTCGATACTTTTCGCAGATGCATTAAGCCCTTTTGTCACAGAGCTTAGCTCATTTGTAAGTGAAAACATGATGGTGGAAAGGTAGACCTTAAAAATGTTGTGTAAGAAGGAAAATAAATTAAACTAGATCTCTGAACTAAAGTAGCTTAAAACTAAATATTTACCTAATTTGATGTCTATGAAAACAATGTATTATTTTGAATTGACGTAATTGTAGGGGGGGAAAATGAGGCATACTGTAACTTCTAAAAAAATTCTGTCTATGATGGTTTGAAACCCACATCTCTTAAGGATGTAAAATTAGACACTGGGCCTTAAACTCCACATGATTAAATTAGAGGCTTGGCCAAATTGAAAGCATTTGCAGATGAAAAATTAGATGTGGCTCAAATGATGGGATTTGTCATTAACTCTTTACCAAACAACAAAATTTTAGACTGGTCCAAATTGAAAGCAATTGCAGACGACAACATAAATGTGACTTAAAGATTGAAATTTGTTTTGGTAAGGATAGAAAACATAGTGGGAAAAGGAGAAAATGCTGGTTACCAGAGTCGATAAAACTTGGGATTGTATGGTAAAGGGTTATATAGGGTAGAAAACATTGTGGGAAAAGCAGAAAATGCTAGTTACCAGCATTTTCTCCCTTTTCCCACATTTTTTCAAAAGCTTTCTTCCTCAGACTTGTTAACAACATTATTTGAAAAAGATTAAATGACCCAATATAATGCATTCATGGAAATGTTTGCACCCGTTATCAAGTGAAAAAGGCCACTAAGAAATTTCATACAAATACATGTATGCTGAACAGATTTGATATTCTTGAGTTTTCTACATCTGTTTCTCTCTGCATCACAGCTAAAGAGGGTCTTTGCAGTCTATTAGCTATTTTCCCAATCTCACAAAGAGGGTCTTTGCAGTCTATTAGCTATTTTCCCAATCTCACAGAAACTAAATTTAACTGTGAGACGCTTTTACGTTATTAGTCCCCTACTGGCGAAGCCGAAGGGGACTTTAGGTTTGCACTCCGTCCGTCCGTCTGAGTTTTGGTGTGTAAGTCACCCACCATCACTTACAGATCAAGTTCGACTTTCATTCCGGTCCACTGATTTTTCACGGATTTACGGGCCTTGGACTTATAAAATTTCACTGATAAATCAGTTTTCCGGACTTTTTTCCTAAACGCTAGTACATATTGAGCCGAATTTTGGTGTGTAAGTCACCCACCATGACTTACAGATCAAGTTCGACTTTCGTTCTGGTCCACTGGTTTTTCACGGATTTACGGGCCTTGGACTCACAAAATTTCACTGATAAATCAGTTTTCCAGACTTTTTTCCTAAACGCTGGTAGGTATTGGTCTAACATTTTCCGTGTAACTCAACCACTATGACTTACAGATCAAGTTCGACTTTCATTCCGGTCCACTGGTTTTTCATGGACTTACGGGCCTTGGACTTATAAAATTTTACTGATAAATCAGTTTTCCGGACATTTTTTTCTAATTGCTGGTAGATATTCACCTGACTTTTGCTCTGTAAGTGAACCACCATTACTTACAGATCAAGTTCGAGTTTCGTCCCGCTCCACTGCTTCTTCACGCATTTACGGGCCTTGGACTTACAAAATTTCACTGATAAAACATTTTTCCGTACTTTTTTTCTAACTGCTGCTACATATAGAGCTGATTTTTGGTGTGTACATCAACCACCATGACTTATACATCAAGTTCGAGTTTCGTCCCGCTCCACTGCTTTTTCACGCATTTACGGGCCGTGTGCTTACAAAATTTCACAGATAAAACATTTTTCCGCACTTTTTTTCTAAACACTGCTACATATAGAGCTGATTTTTGGTGTGTACATCAACCACCATGACTTACACATCAAGTTTGAGTTTCATCCCGCTCCACTGCTTTTCGACGCATTTACGGGCCTTGGACTTTAAAAATTTCACTGACATGCCAGCGATACATACGGCCATTAGGGGACTGTGTATTGCTATGCAATACTATCAGAATGCTTGTTTTCAATTCTTTTACAATTTTTCAACCAGGTGCCCGAGTTTGGTTGTTTCTTGGGTTTTTGCTTGGATTTGGAGCCTTGATTGCAGCGTCATGGATACTGTTTGGTGTATATGTTGTCCCAAACGGTAGGTGATAGAATCTTTTATGAATTGAAATGAAATTTGTATTCAAAGTATACCTTTACAGCACAAAGCAACTAGATCGGAGTGCACAGAAATGTGACGTTTGACTTAAATTCGTGGGTTCGCCTTTGTCATAAACTAATAATTCCAACTGAATTTAACCCTTTACCAAAGAATCCCACGTTTTCACGACCCTGGGAAAGAAGGCTTTTGAAAACATTGTGGGAAAAGGAGAAAATGCTGGTAACCAGCATTTTCATCTTTTCCCACAATGCTTTCTATCTGTCAGAGAGCTAAAGCTCATCTGTACGAAAACTGAATTTCTCTTCTGCAAATGCTTTGAAATTGGTCTAGTCCAAAATTTTGTCGTGTGGTAAAGGGTTAACCTTTGCATTGTACACATGTCCATATTCAACTCCTTGCCGAACATGGCAAACAATCCTGAGTTACATGTATTATGACCTTGAGAAAGGAGGCCTTTAAAAACTTAATGAAAAAGGGAGAAAAGGCAGGTTACCACACTGCTTTAAACTCTTTCAAAGACAAATCCTGTAACATTTAACTCTTTACCAAATGACAAAATTTTAGACTGGTCCAAATTGAAAGCTTCTGCAGACCATAAATCAACTGTGGCTCAAAAATTGAAATTTGATTTTGGAAGGGTAGAAAACATTGTGGGAAAAGGAGAAAATGCTGGTTACCAGCATTTTTTTCAAAAAGCTTTTTCTTCAGGGTCGTTAAAAGTCAGAATTGCGTGGTAAAGGGTTAATTGTAGGTCTGACATTTTAACATCTGGGAAACAATTGACTTGCATCTTGTACAGGTTCTAGTTTAACCCTTTACCACACAATCCCGCAGACAAACGACCCTAAGGAAAAAGGCTTTTGAAAACATTGTTGGAAAGGGAGAAATTGCTGGTAACCAGCATTTTCTCCTTTTCCCGCAATGTTTTCTACTCTTCCCAAAACAAATTTCAACTTTTGAGTCACATTTATTTTGTTGTTTGCAAAAGCTTTTAATTTGGACCGGTCTAAAATTTTGTGCTTTGGTAATGAGTTAAAAGAAAAAAAAAACTTATCGCTCTACCAGAAGCTTCTATGATTTATACTGGTTGCACTGTTTTGTACTATGAATGACATTTGAAACTTTTTTTTTTTGTTGAATTTTGAATCTTTCAGACTTATCACTCTACGAGAAGCTCCTATGATTTATACTGGTTGCACTGTTTTGTACTATGAATGACATTTGAAACATTTTTTTTTGTTGAATTTCGAATCTGTCAGACTTGCTTTGTTTTCAGATAAACCAGAATGGCCCGGTATAGCAGTGTTTCTTCAGAATGCCCTGATTTTCTTCAGGTAAAAGTGCTTTAGACATTATGTACTCTGCACAAGCTTCTCATGAATGTCTTCCTTTTTGTCTTCAGAAAATAGTAAACAAATAACTCTGAAGACAGACAGCAATCTGTTAGTCTTGTCCAGATTGAATCACATGCAGACAACAAATTAAATTTTACTCAAAACATGAATGTGTCTTTCAAAGTGTAGAAAACATTGTGGGAAAGGAGGAAATGCTTGTTACCAGTGTATTTTCCTTTTCCCACGGTGTTTTCAAAAGACTTCTTCCTCAAGGTTGTTAAAACTAGGGATTGTTTGGTAAAGGATTAGCTCTCACTTGATGACGGCTTTGTTAAACAGAATAGTCAACATGAACAAAGGTTCTAATGCATGAGTACAAGTGAAAACTTTATGGCAAAAGGAGAAATTATTCATTGTGAGCAATATCTTCTTTTACCATAATGTTTTCAGAAGTAGACTACTGCAAGATCAAAAAAAAAATTGTCTGCTGGAGATGACGAGTTAACTCCTAACCAAAATTTTAGGCTGGTCCAAATTGAAAGCATTTGCAGACAATAAAATAAATGTGACACAAAAATTGATATTTGTTTTGGGAAGGGTAGAAAACATTGTGGAAAAAGGAGAAAATGCTGGTTACCAGCATGTTCTCCTTTTCTCTATTTTTTTTCTATTCTTTCAAAGGCAAATCCTATCTTTGGTGGCGCCATATCTGATATGTTGTCTGCCAGTGTTTTTTATGTGGATGAGTCTAAATGTCATCTGGTGGAGAGTTAACCTGAAAAGTGCTAAGGGCAACTTAACATAATTTTACAGGTAGTATAGAGCAAGATCAGACTGAACAAATGTGTAAACTGGTCTTAGATCTACATCATTTGGCATTTTTAAAGGCAGCCTTCAAAATTGCAGTTCATGTTTTGTAGTATACTTTACCTGAGTTCAAGTCTTGATTTTTTTTTTAAGCACTTGTTTCACTTTATTTTCACACCCAAAGTATAAAAATTATAAGAAAAAAGTCGATACTACCTCCCATTGTATGAATTATTTTATGATTTTATCTTATTCATTAACTTTAAATGCTTAACCTCCCTCTCTCTGTCTGTCTGTCTGTCTCTCCCTCTGTCTCTGCATCCTCCTATCTGTCTCTTTCTGTCTCTCCCTCTGTCTCTGCCACTCTTTGTCTCTCTCTCTTTGTCTCTCACTGTCTGTCCCTGTCTCTCTGTGTCTGTATATTGTACTCTAGACGGAAGTAGAAATTTTTAGTTTCTTGTGGTGCAGTAATCATAGTAATTAGGAGAAGTTTTTTAATGAATATGATGTTTCATATAGCACAATTTTGACTATATAAACCATGGAAACATCAAAGTGTGGACATGTTTTAATTTTTCTAATTTTTAATCAGTCTTAATGCACAATGTAATTTTAACACATTACATCTTCACATTGACTTTTTTGTTTTTCAGCAGTTCATTTTTGAGAAGATGTGCATTCTCAAGAATTTGTTATTTGTAAAATATAAGTTAATCGTATAAACTGAACCAAGCCATATATATTTTTTCATCAGCTTTCTTTGGGTTATCATTTATAGGTAAATAACCACCATATTTTCTTTTACAAAGATACTTATAGTTTTTTTGCAGGCAACTACCTTCCTTTAGAGGAATTAAATAAAACGCATTGCAACAATTAGAGAAATTGAATTTTGAGCTGATTTTATAATTAGGTAACAAGTAATGAGTATGCAAAAACATTACTGCTTTACTTCTCTTCATTGATTCACTCAAATGCTAGTATGATATTAGTCAAAACTATGCTAGAAACATTTCCCATGCCATACCTTACCAAAGAACTATGCTAGAAACATTTCCCATGCCTTACCTTACCAAAGAACATAATTTTGGACTCAACTAAATTGGAAGCATTTGCAGGTGACAAATTGTTGCTCAAAAGATGAATCCTGTCTTTGGTAAGGTAGAAATCATTGTGGGAAAAGGAAAAAATGCTGGATACCAGCATTTTCTCCTTTTCCCATAGTGTTTTGAAAAGCCTTCTTCAGGGTTATTAAACCCGGGGACTGTTTGGTGAAGAGATAACTTGTATGGATTATCCATATTCTTTTTACCAGACAACAAATTTCTTGACTCAACATAGTTGGAAACATTTGCAGATTACAAATGAAATATGGTTCAAACCATGGGCTTTGTGCTTTATGGTTCAAACCATGGGGTTTGTGCTTTAAAGGGTAGAAAACATTTTTGAAAAAGGAGAAAAATGCTGGTTACTAGCAATTTCTCCCGTTCCCACAATTTTTTCAAAAGTCTCTTTCTTTCAGGTCCCTAAAACAGGATTGTTTTGATAAAGGGTTTAAAGGATATTTTCCGAATTTTCTGCTGCAAATCAGCTTTAACCCTTTACCACATGACAAAATTGTAGCCTTGTCCAAATTCAAAGCATTTGCAGACGACAATTCCAGTGTGGCTCAAATGGTGCAACTTTTGTTTGATAGGGTTGAAAACATTGTGGGAAAAGGAGAAAATGCTGGTTACCAGCATTTTCTCCTTTTCCTACAATGTTTTCAAAAGGCTTCTTTCCCAGGGGCGTCAAAAGGCGGCATTGTGCGGTAAAGGGTTAAGCAGCAAATAAGTTATTATAAATAGATACCTGTATTCTAATACTCAGTGCATTTAGCGACTCATATTTGGAAAACACTTGAGTCATGCTCAGTGAAAAGGTTATTTAATGTATCTGCTAAAAGTATCAATCCATGTCAGCCTGCACTGTTTTGCTGTTGGTTAATTTTTGCATGTCAAAGAACAAGTCTGTCTACTGCTTCCACCAGTATTTAGACAAAATGGATTGATATGATGTGACAATTTACCTGGTATAATGCATTTCCTAATGCATTAACTCTTTACAAATGACAAAATTTTAGACTGGTCCAAATTGAAAGCATTTGCAGACGACAATACCACTGTGGCTCAAATGATGGAATTTGTTTTAGATGTGGTAGAAAACATAGTGGGAAAAGGAGAAAATGCTGGTTACCAGCATTTTCTCCTTTTCCCACTATGTTTTCAAAAGCCTTCTATGTTAGGGTCGTTAAAAACTTGGGATTGTGTGGTAAAGGGCTAACTCTTTACCACATCAGAAGAATTTGAACTATGCTCTGCAAAAAAGGGCTTAATGCATTTGCAAAAAGTATCAATCCAGGTCAGCCTGCACAGTCTGCGCTGAAATTTTTCGCTATTGGTTAATTTTCTGTGTATCCAAGGACCAGTTTACCTCGATTAAGTCGATTATTAAAGAAAAGTGACTTTTATGGATCCATAATTATGTGATGGCTTGATTGGTATAATACATCACGAAGATGCATTAAGCCCCCTCTGCCAGAGCAGTGCTAATTTATATTTGTCCAAATTGAAAGACAACAATCTTGATTTGGCTCAAATGATGGAATTTGTCTTTGATATGGTATAAAAGATTGTGCGGAAAGGAGAAAGTGTTGGTTACCAGGATTTTCTCCTTTTCCAAAAATGTTTTCAAAAGGCTTCTGACAAAGGTTCATCAAAACTCAGGATTGCATTGTGTTGTAAAGAGTTTAACTTTTTACCACACAATCCCAAGTTTTAATGACCCTGAGAAAGAAGCCTCTTGAAAGCATCATGGGAAAAGGAGAAAATGCTGGAAACCAGCATTTTCTCCATTTCCCACAATGTTTTCTATCCTTCCCAAACCAGACTTCAACTTTTGGGTATATTTATTGTGTCATCTGCAAATGCTTTCAATTTGGACCAGTCTAAAATTTTGTTATTTGGTAAAGAGTTAACCTCCTTTTCCCCGTGTACCGCTTCCTTACTGTGTGTTCTGTGTGTTTTACAGTGCGATGGTGTTTAAATTTGGCAGGGCTGAAGACTTGTGGGAATGAACAATATCCTCTGACTCTACTAACCATTATGTACTCTTACAATAGTTAGTTATCTTTTCGTCTGTCTGTCTGTAGCGCTCATTTTCTCTATACTTTCACAGTAGTTAGTTATCTCTACGTCTCTCTGTTCCTATCTGCTATTGTTGTCACCTCATCTTGTTGAAAAATTGTTAACTCTCTACCAGAGCATAAAATTGCAGATGGGTCCATATACTGAAAACACATGCTGATGACAAATAAAATGTGGCTTAACCCTTTACAAAACAATGCCAGTGTTTGACGACCATGTGGGAGAGGGCTTTGTAAATGTTGGTAACCAGATTTTCTAGTATTCCCACAGCGTTTTCTACCATATCTGAGAATTTTACCTCATTTGTATCAAACTTTGAATTTGTCATCTTCAGACGTATGAATTTTGAAGAGTCCAAGATTTGTCATTTGGGAAAGGGATAGACGATGAGATTTGCTGTAACTCTGTTCCAGATGACAAAATTTTAGACTCATCCATATCGAAAACATTTGCAGATGATGAATTCATTATACTTCAAATGATGGATTTGCCTTTGAAAAGGTTAAAGGAATTTTCAAGAAAAGGAGAAAATGATAATCATTACTGGGGTCATATTCTTTTTCCATGATGTACACGTATACAAGAGCTGTCTCCCTCAGAGTTTTTAGGAACAAGGGATTATTAAAATTTTGTTTAGCTTAAATGATAACTTTAGTATGAGAAGAAATGTTTTTCCGAGATGTAGTCATTAAACTCTTGCCTAACAATCTGTTGATTTTACTACCCTAATAAAAGAAGCTCTTTGAAAGCAATGTGGGAAGGTGAGAAAATGCTGGTGACCAGCATTTTCTCCCTTTCCCACAATATTTTCCACTGGATTTATAGATAAATCACATCATTCATTTAATATTTGAGTTTTTGTCTGCAATGTTCTCAGTTTTGACAAGTGCAAAATTTTGTTGTCTGGTAAAGAGTTGAGGGGTAAATACTGAGGATTTATTCTGTGATCAAATCAAGTTTTCAGTTAGGGGACTTTTTTGTGCCAGACAGAGCTTATGGACATGAAAGTCTGTCACGGTTTTTTTGTGTAGATTCACCGACTGTATCTAAGCTTTTGGTACATGATTTTAAACAAAATAAATCTAGCAAGTCATTTGGTTGAGTTGATATCTCCAGGAAAAGGGAAAATACTTTTCTTCTGGGGGAAGAAAAAAATGGAAGCACTTGGAACGGAGAACAGAAATATGCATGTTCTTAATTTTAATCAGCATGGTAACAGTCAGGTTAGAACACATTTTTTGTTCAAAAACAGGAAGTCCTTGATTTTACAAAAAATGACTTTCTGCCAGATGTGTGGATTTTAGACTTGTCCATTTTTAAAGCATTTGCAGATGACAATTGAAATGTAGTTCCAAGGTTTTTATTACGAAAAATGATCTTAAAATTTTGTCTTCTGTTAACCCTTTAAGAAACAATACCGAATATTAAAGACTCTTAAGAAGAGGCCTTTTGAAAACATTGTTGGAAAAGGAGAAAATTCTGGTAAACAGCATTACTGCTGCAATATGACTGAAATGTTAGAAATAGCATTAAACACCATACAATCAACCATCAGCCAACCCAGCAACCAACCCACCTAACTCACCCACCCACCAACCAATCAACCAACTAAATTAGTTTGGCTTGTGAAATGCTCATAGACAAGAAATAATTATTACATTTATAATATAAAGAAAAAAAAAGTCATAGCAGACTTTTATAATGCTTGGGTAAAATTCTGTGAAAGGTGGAGGGAAAACCTGTAATTTGTATCACCTGTGTGCAATACATCCCTCAAATATGTGTTTGATATATATATATTTTTTAATCCTTCAAGTGCTGAACAGGATTTAAGTTGTTTTTGCTGAGATTATATATCAAGATCAGACTGCACAGATTGTGCAGCCTAGTCTTGGATCTACACTGTCCCTTATTTTGGTACTTATTCTTGCCACAACAACCTCAAGACAGAGAAATTTTGACTGTTTAATCTAAACTGAAAGGTCCAATTCATGAATTCAGTTCTTCAACTCTTTACCACAGAATCGCAACTTTTAACAGCCCTGAGAAAGAAGCCTTTTGAAAACCTTGGTGGAAAAGGAGAAAATGCTGGTAACCAGTATTTTCTCCTTTTCCCACAGTGTTTTCTACCCTTCCCAAAACAAATTTCAATTTTTTGAGTCATATTTATTTTGTTGTCTGGAAATTCTTTCAATTTGAACTAACCTAAAATTATGTTGTTTGGTAAAGAGTTAAACCGTTACTGCACTATGCTGCCTTTTAATGACCCTGGGTAAGAAGCCTCTTGAAAACATCGTGGGAAAAGGAGAAAATGCTGGTAATCAGCATTTTCTCCTCTTCCCACAAAGTTTTCTGCCCTATCAAAGAAAAATTGCACAATTTGAGCCACATTGAAATTGTCAGCTAAAATTGTGCCATCTGGTGAAGAGTTAAGAGTTAAATCATTGTAAATCTGTATGGTATATCATCAGGTCCAAAACAGTCATAGAGTTGCAATATTTGGATCTGTATCAACCAACTTTCTGATTTTATTATAAATTCCCAGACTAGGCATCTGATTGGCTGAGGCAAAGCCTCTCAGCCAATCAGATAGCTTATCTTGGAATTAAGAGTTGAAATTGGATTTAAACTGAATGATATAGCCTTATGTTATTTTTTGGCTTTTACTGAAAATGTCACTCTCATTTCAATACAGTCAAGCTTTCACAACCCTGAGATAGAGGGCTTTTTAAAATACAGTGGGAAAAAGAGAAATTGTTGGTCACCAGCATTTTCTACTTCTCCTACAGCATTTTTCCCCATATACAAATTTACTCTAATACATAATTCCATCATTTAAACCATTTTTGTCTTGTTCAAAAGCTTTCAGCGTGGACTTTTTTAGATTTTTTTTTTTTTTGTCTTGTATGGGGTTAAGGGTTTCCTTCTGTTTGTCTACTCAATATTCTGCATCATCAATACTGTGAAATAAATTATTCCCATGTTTTATCTTTCAGTTCCATCCTGTTTAAGTTTGGCAGAACAGAGGACCTCTGGGCCTAGTACAAAATGAAGAACAGTACTCAAATGGCAGAGATCTGAGTGCTATGTGATTAACAGCTCATATTGATTTGTTCAGTGTAGAACTTGATGTTTAATATCTCATTTCTATTCTATGCATTTCACATAAGTTAGAGGCTGAGTAGAGAATTAAAAATGAAATGAGCCATCCTTTGACAAAAGGGGGCTTAATGCATCTCCGTGATCCATTATAGCAAGCAAGTCATCATCTAATTGTGGATCCATAAAATCATTTTTTTTTTCTAACAACCGACTGAATCATGAGGTACACTGGTGCCTTAAAATGAAGAAAATTTACGAAAGACTAAATGTTTAGGCCCAGGTCAGAATGAGCAGACTGTGCACCAGTAACCAGACATTCATATTTTGGACACTGAAACAAAATTATAGAATTATTGAAACTAATACTGAAATATATTCAAATACCAACAAAGAATATTTCAGTGCCTGTTTTTGTTTTCGTTCTCATCCCTAGTATATATCAGTCACATAATTTCAGTATGTTAGTGTTTTGGAAAACCCTTTCCAAACATGCACTGTTAACCAACCAGGTAATTTACATGGGTTTGCCTCACTGATATGCATTGTCAAAAACAACTGATAGGAGTACTGTCTGTTTTATGATCTGTATATATGTAGGTGTTGAACCTTTTACCAAACAAACCTGTGTTTTAACAACCCCAAAGAAGATGGCTTCTGAAAACTTTGTGGGAAAATGAGAAAATGCTGGTAAACAGCATTTTCTTCTTTGTCCACAATGTTTAGATCCTTCCAAAGTGAAATCAAAACTCATTATTTGAACAACATATTGTGTGTCACCTGCAATTAATGCTTTTATTATGGAGAAGTCCAAAATTAAGTAGTATTGGTAAAGAATCAAATATAGAAGTGTTTGCCTAGGGAAAGGATGTACCAGATAAGCTAATTTACACATCCTTTTTCCGTAGAAATGTTAATTTTGTTTTTGTAATTTATGTGATTTTATTAAATATTGTACTACAAGAAGAAAGCATTTCCCATCTTTGCATGTTGTTGTATACCCGAACATGGTAATGTTGTCCAGTTTGCATCACAAACTGAAGGCAGACAGACATAGAGACAGATTTTATTGAATTAAGCCTTTACCAGAAAACAGCATTTTAGACTCTTCCATGTTGAAAGCAGTTGCAGATTACAATGTATATGTGGCTTAAACAAAGAAAATTGTCTTCTTCCCTTTGAAAAAAAATTCCATTATCTGAGCCACATCTGTTTTTAGCACAGCTGTTTTCGAAGAAAACATCGAGATATTGTAGCCATGCAGTCGTCGTCTGCATCTTCGTGCAATATCTGTGACATTTTATAATGTTACCACTGAAGGTATTTACTCCAAGCTCGGACAAGTTGATGTCTATCAAAAAGTGAACTCATACAAAAAGGGCAGATAATATCAAAGTATTTTTGATACAGTTATGCCCCTTTTTTAACAGGAATTTTCACGGATAATCAAACAACTGCAGCCGAGCTTTAGCACCTGCATGCTGTGCTCTTGTTTGTCTTCAAATACTTTCTATTTGCGTGATTCTACAATTCTGCTGTCCAGTAAAGGGCTAAACGTTTTTTCTATGGGATTAATAATGTTGCATATTTATTTCATGCTTTTTGGTAGTTTATCAGGAACTAACGGTGGATTAAGAATTGATAATTCCACCGTTGCTACTAAACTCATTGGCATGCAATATCGAGAGCTCCCCTGTACTTCACAAGACCAACAGAAAAGGGGTTAAAAGCATGAAATCAATAGAATATATTTTTTTTTTTTTTTCAGTGAAAGATCTAAATTTATTTCATCATGTGAAGATCATACACTAATATTTTCACTGTGCCACTCGTGAAAATGTTACTGATGATGTTCACTCGATGAAATAAACTTCAATCTTTCACCAAGAAAAAAAAAAAACCCTTGGAAATATCCTCTATATAAAATATGGCTGTACAGTGACAGGTTAACTATTCACCAGAGGACAAAATTGTACCCTTGCCAAATTAGAAAGCATTTGCAGACAAATCAAGTTACTCAGATGATGGTATTCAGGCTTGAAACTGTAGAAAACATGGCCACTAGCATTTTTCCGCCTTTTAACACAATGTTTTGGAAAACCTTTTTGAAGGTAGTGAAAACATAGAAGTGTCTGGCAAGGGGTTAGTTGTCTTGTACATTTTACAGCTCATTCCTATTTTACAGGGATGTTTTCAAATGTACTCGGCTGCGAATTAGTATTAGGAGCAAATAAGTTGTGAAAAACAATAAAAAACAGACAAGGAACTCTTAAAACATAAGACTACTACGTTTTAATCATTTATCAAATACAAGTTATTTGAAGCCAATGTTGATTAAACTTACTCTTATCAAATTCATTTTTAGCTCCACTGGCCGAAGGCCAGCGAGCTATTGTCATGGCGTTGTGTCCGTCGTGCGTCCGTTCGTCCGTGCGTGCGTCCGTAAACTTTTTCTTTAAAAAACTTCTCCTCAGAAACTATTGACTGGATTTTTACCAAATTTCACAGGAATGTTCCTTTGGTGGTCCTCTTTCAAATTCCTTCAAATAATTGTGTTCCATGAAGAATTCTGGTTGCCATGGCAACCTAAGTAAAAAACCTTTAAAAATCTTCTCCTCCCAAACCGCTATTTGGATAGCATTATTATTTTGCAGGAATGTTCCTTAGATACAGGTTTACAGAATTCCTTTAAAAAAAAAAATGATCTGTCAAAAAACATGGCTTTTATGGGAGACTCATTTTCCTTTTATGGTATAAAGTAAAATCTTTGAAAAATTTCTTCTCTAAAACTATTCATTGGATTTCATTGTTGTTTTGCAGGTAAGTTCCTATGGTGGTTGTTGTTGTGTTTGTATTTGAGTCTTGTAATGTATCTGCAAAGGTTCTCTATTGAGAATAACTGAAATAACACAAGCGTGCTTACTACAGAAACTTTAATACAAGAACTAAAAAAAAGTTGTCCAGCAGACGAACGCTACATACATAATGCGCATGCTCAAAGATATACTATAGTCTTTATCAAACAATCGTAGATGTAGTTATTAAACATATATAGAACATTTCCCTTCTTTTTAAAAACAAAAACAAAAGTAAGACTAGGGTTAAAAATTTTTCTCAATGGAAATAAGAAAAATCGTCTGCTGGGAATATCATAAAGCATCTCAGATTACATAGCGGTATGTGTCTCTCATTCATACAAGTAATTAACACTATCTACATCAAGTCGTCCACTCCTCGCCAGTATAACGCCTGTTTTCCTTTACAACCCTGCCAGATCGTGTTACATATGACTTACCCTGATAACTAGATGGACCTATCTCATGCTGTACGGGGGTGCTTGAGGAACTTTCATTTTGCAAAATGTTCAAATCAAATGGGCAAATATCCGATACATCTTCATTTGTTTGGTTTAAATGAAAACGATTTCTCCTGTAAGTACTACCATCCTTCGTTTGTACAAGATATGATCTTTCGCCTAACTTTTTCAGGACTTTTGCCGGTTTCCAAATTTTTCCAAGTTGAATGCGCACTGCGTCATTTATGCGTAAGGGTTTTAATACCTTCGAGGATTTGTCATAATTTTGCTTTTGTTTACCTTTTGACCTATTTACCGAAATGCGGACTTTTTTAGGGTCAACTTGGTCTGGTTGCAGCGCTTTACTCGTAATTGGAACAAACGATTTTGTTCTACGACCAAGCAATAATTGTGCAGGGGAATATCCACAATCTAGTGGCGTGTTTCTGTACTCCAGAAAAAGCACATAGGGATTTTCTTTATCGTCTTTTGCCTTTTTCATGAGCTTTTTAGCTATCCCTACACCCTTTTCCGCCAAACCGTTTCCTCTCGGATAACGCGGTGACGAAGTTTGGTGTTCAAATAGCCAAGTTTTCGAGAAATCGCGAAATTCGGTACTTACAAATT
This sequence comes from Tridacna gigas, assembly GCA_945859785.2. Taxonomy (NCBI): domain Eukaryota; kingdom Metazoa; phylum Mollusca; class Bivalvia; order Cardiida; family Cardiidae; genus Tridacna; species Tridacna gigas. Next base: position 27,276,387 of record OX244031.2, on the reverse strand, counting down.
GCGGCCCGTTGTCTGTGATAAGAACATCGCAGATACCGTTTCGCGACATATGAACCATGAGTTTTCGAATGACAGTCGAAGATTTCATGTCTGGCAGTAAGTCTGCTTCAAAAAACCTACTGTAATAATCTATCGTCAATAAGTAGTTTTGTCCATCAAAATGAAATATGTCTGCACCAAGCTTTTGATATGGTCTGTCTGGAAATTCTGACGGAATCATAGGTTCTTTTGCATTAGAATTTCTATGTGTAAGACACACTGGACAGTTCAAAACGTAATCGGTGACTTGCTTAACCATGCCTGGCCAAAATAAACTGTCTTTAGCACGTTCAACAGATTTGGTAACGCCCATATGACCTTTATGGATTTGTGAAAGGGTCTCATTTCGCAAAGAGGCGGGAACAATTATTCTCTGACCTCGGAAAATTAGGCCGTCCTCAACTGATAACTCGTCCCGATGATTAAAATAATCCAGGACTTTCGGATCACAATAAGAACGCATTTCAGGCCAGCCTTCAATTATAGTCCGTTTCAATGCTCTCATTTGCATGTCACTTTCAATGCCTGACTTTATTCTGTCTAGTCGTTTGTCTGTAACGAACAATTGCTTTCGTATCACGTGAACGTGTAAATCAAGACCTTCGATCAACTTTTGATCTGTTTCATTGCGTGATTGACGAGAAAGATAGTCACTGACTGGAATGTCTTTTCCACTCACATGACGTACCAAAATGTTGTACTTCTGTAACTGAAGCAACATTCTTTGAAGGCGCGGAGGGGCTGCAGCAAGTGGTTTTTTCATAATTGATTCAATTGGCTTATGGTCACAACGAACCATGATATCTCTACCATACGTAAACTGGTGGAATCTTTTGCAGCCATACAAAATAGCAAGTAATTCCTTCTCTATCTGTGCGTACATGCATTCGCTCTTGGTCAGACTCTTAGAAGCGTAGGCGATTGGTCGGCCATCTTGAAAGATACAGCACCCTAACCCAGATTTAGACGCATCAGTTTCAAGAACTAGTTCTTTACTAGGGTCATAATATCCTAAAACAGGTACATCAGTGATTAACTGTTTGACCTTGTTGAATGCCCTAGTTTGAGTCTCGTCCCAGATGAAATCTGATTCTTTTTTCAACAATAACCTAAGAGGATTTGTCACCTCAGCAAGATTTGGGGCAAATTTTGCAAGATAGTTAACCATCCCTAGGAATGTTTGAAGTTTTTCGCGGCTGTCTGGGACTGGTAATTGCAAAATAGCCTCGATTTTGCTCGGATCAGGTTTCAGCCCTGTACTACTAATGATATGTCCAAAGAAAGGAACTTCGGTTACGCCGATTGTACATTTGTCGGGATTGAAGCAAATACCTTTTTCGCGGGCTCTGTTCAACGCATTTCTTAGATTTTGGTCATGCTCAGTTCTTGTCTGTCCATACACCAGAGTATCATCTACAATGGCCTGAATACCTGGCAAGCTCTCGAAAATTTCGCAAACCTTTTGCTGAAAAATGTCTCCTGAAGAGCTTATCCCAAATGGAAGTCTTAAGTAACAATATCTTCCAAAAGGTGTATTAAATGTAGTGAGCAGAGACGATTGCTCGTCTAACTGAACATTCCAATATGCGTGTGTTATGTCCAAAATACTGAAATATTTTGCACCGGCAAGTTTAGATGTAATGTCATCTAGCGTCGGCATCTGAAAATGTGGCCTGCGAATTGCTTCGTTTAAAGCTTTTGGATCAAGGCAAATTCTTAATTTGCCAGTTTTTGGCTTTTCCACTACGACTATGGAATTTACCCAGTCCGTTGGTTCTGTCACACGTCGAATAATTTTGTCTTTGACCATTTGATCAAGCTCAGTCTTGAGTCTACTTTTCAAGGCTTCTGGTATTCTACGTGGAGGATTGACAGTCGGTGTCACATTATCCTTCAGGTGTAAATGACATTTACCTGGAATTGTTCCTATACCTTTGAAAAGGTCACTGTACTCTCGTAATACGGAGTCTTTTGTCAAGTGTTCGTTTGCGTCATTATCTACAGAGTATGTAAGTTTAATTAGTCCCAGGTCAATTGATGTCTTTGTACCTATCAATGGCGGAGATTTAGTGTGTACAATGTAGAAGCGTGCAGATAATTGCGTATTGCGATATTGACAATTCAAATTGATCATACCTTTCGCATTAAGCATTTCTCCAGAATACGAAATTAATTTGCAATCTGGAGGTTTTAGGGAACTTTTAATACCCAACAGCTGAAATTGTGTGAATGGAATGATATTTGCACTACTGCCCGTATCAATTTTGAACATCATTTTAGACATTTTCGGACCAATTTGTAGGTTTACAAGCATCTGATCACCACTGGCAGAGTGTGTAAAAAGAGAAGAGGCGCTTACCATGTCTACGGAATATCCTCTACATTCATCATCACTTTCATTCACAAAATTAACAGATTTAGTTTTGCAAACTTTAGCGAAATGGTTCAGTTTGTTGCATTTATTGCATTTTTCACCCTTTACTGGACACACAGCATTTGAATCGTGGTTATAACCACAACGACCACAAGTCCATTGTGTACGTTTCTTCTGGTCTGATCGTTGTCTCTTTGCGTTTTTGGTGCACTTCGTGGACTTCTTTACCGCGTCAACATTGTTTTCTGCTTGAGAGGTCGCCATCGAGTGTAATTGTTGTTGACAGTATTCAAAGTTTTGAACGATCTGAATGGCCTTGTCCATCTTGAGCTTATCACCTTCATTTATCAATTTTTCACGAACCTTGGGATCTGAACATCCGAACACAATCCTATCACGGATCATGTCTTCAGTTATGTCCGTGTTCTCGTTCATTCGAAAATTACAATCCCGGGCTCTAATACGTAACCTCGTCACAAAGGCATCAATATTGTCCGACCCTTGAACCTCGTTGTTGAAACGAAATCGGGCAAAAATGGGATTCAGTTTCGGTTGGACATGTCTTTTAAAACGGTCATAGTACGTTTTTAGTTTCTTGGAATCTTCCTCCGAAATCCCAGTCCATGTTTTATATATCTGGCGTCCTTGCTCTCCAACCCAGAGTAGCAAGTATGATACTTTCTCCTGCTCTGACTTTTCTTTCAAAGGTCCAGAAAATATCAGTTCCACATGAGTTTGGAATTTTTCCCATTCATCAGGTAGATTCGTAAAGTCCCAATTGATTTTCGGGTGTGGAATTCCACTTAAATCCATATTTTTACGACCAGGTATTCTCACTTTATTATTCTACTTCGTGTTTTTTACTTCTGACACCATGTTGTGTTTGTATTTGAGTCTTGTAATGTATCTGCAAAGGTTCTCTATTGAGAATAACTGAAATAACACAAGCGTGCTTACTACAGAAACTTTAATACAAGAACTAAAAAAAAGTTGTCCAGCAGACGAACGCTACATACATAATGCGCATGCTCAAAGATATACTATAGTCTTTATCAAACAATCGTAGGTGTAGTTATTAAACATATATAGAACAGTTGTCTTCCAAATTGTTTCTATGGTGGTTGTATACCAAATTCCTTTTAAAAAAATGATACACCTAAAAACACATTTTTTTATAGACAAGGCTTATATTTCAAAAAAATGTTCTTCTCCAAAACTATTTATTGTGTTAGTTTTATCGACTAACAAAGAAAAAGGAAGAAAATTGAATTGACTTGACCTAGTCAGGGCTGTCCTATTTAAGCCCACACATTTTCCTTGGTATTAAGATCACAATTTACTCCAATGATATGCTATTAGTTAGTATTAGTAATAAAATATCACTGGCCATAAATAAGATAAAAGCTTGAGCACCTTTCACAACTTGAGCTTTTCAATTTTGCCTTATTACTAAGCCTGAGTAACCATGCCAAGATAAAAAAGAAAAAGTATTTTAATAACAAAACCCCCATGTTGTAGGTACTTTATAGTCCTTTTGATATAGAACAAGAGAACCTCTGCACTTTTATTAGTTCTGGTAAAGGTTTGTTGACCTACTAATGAGTAACTGCAGAGTGGACAGAAGGGGTGTAAATCCTGGTGACCTGGTACAAAGTGGGACAGGGCTTTACATTTGTGATAAGGCATTAATGTTATCCAGTCAAACTGATCCCGCAACTTCAGTACACCAGAATTAATCTGTGCCCTGGAGCAGGATATTTGATTTATGTAAATGCATTTGTAGACCATTTTGTGTTGTTTGCCACAGAAGACATTCTAACTGTGACTGTGAAAAGTTGATTATTAGGGATTAGGTGTTCATTGTATGCCAGCATATTTCATTCTATCTGGTGTATTGATGTAAGTTGATCTATATTGCTATAACATTCATTCATTTACCCTCCTAGCTGTTCTTTTAGATTACCCCTTTACCACACAATCACAACTTTTAACGACCCTGAGAAAGACATATTTTCTATATTTTGATGTTTCCCCACCCAAAATGGTTTGTGAAAGGACCTGTTGAAGACAACATATCTTCAAATTAGTAAGACATATATAAAAAAGGATAGGAAATTATTGTGGGAAACTAAGAAAATGCTGGTTACCATTTTTTTCTTCTTTTCTCACAAGTTTTTTCCATACCTTTTTTCTTCAGTGAGCTAAAATGCAGGATTGAATGGTAATTGTTAAAAACTTCTTTTCGCCATTATAGAAATATCAGGCCTGTGGAGCGATACAGGCGCTCAAGCGCCTCTAGTTAACCGTTATCCTGCTATATAACTTAAATGAAACTTTCAAGTCCATGGTAAAAACCAAAATGTTGGTATTTCAAAGTTATGCGGGTTAGGGAAATATCTCCTTAACGGACAGTGTAGATCCAAGATCAGACGGCACGTTCTGTGCAGTCTGATCTTGACCTACACTGTCCGCAAAAGGTCAGTGGGTTGCGCTTAGCAGTTTAAGGGTTAAGGGGTTCCATTCAAGCCAAGTCCAACACATTACTCACAAGAAACCCTGATCCTGTACTACAATCGACTACTTTTTTAGTGAGAAAAGAGAAAAAGCATTTTCCTCCCATCTTCAGACGATTTCTTTTTCATCTGATAGAATGAAGATGTGAGCCATGCTGTCTGAAAAAGGGGGATTAATGCATATGCTAAAAAAGTATTGACCCAGTGTCAGTGGATGGACTGAAACTTTTTGCTTTCTTCAAATTTTCTGAATGTCAAAGAACCAGTCTACCTCACAATCCTGTCATTTGTTAAACAAAAAGGATTTCATGAATCCATCATTATACATGGGATGACTTGCTTGGTATAATGGATCACAAAGATGCACAAGGCCACCTTTTGCCAGAGTATGGCCTATGCGTTTATAACCCAGAGGCGGCTTAGAACAAATGCGCGTGCTTTTGCGGAAAGTGTTCATCAAGATCAGACTGCACAGAACGTGCCGTGAGATTTCTCCTGCTAATCGACTGTTGAAGTTGCAGATGATAGCGTTTTTTGACTGGTATTCAGCTGTTTAAAGGTACATCTATACTCGTTTTCAGCCAGTTTTAACCCATGTTATCTTTATTTATAGAACTATAAACATTCTTGTATCTCTGTTATCTTTATTTATAGAACTATAAACATTCTTGTATCTCAATGCCAAATGTTGCCCCTTACGGTTGCAAGTTTGCCTAGATTACGATGGATAGAAAATGCATTTCATTTTCTGTAAACCTCCAAAGAAATCACTGTTATGTCGTTTCTGGTTTAAAATTGAAGATTTCCGATATATGTATTTATTCCTTACACTATATACATCGGTAATTTATCTCTCTTTACGCAGCTGACTACTTGTGAACCATTCTACAGTCTATAAAGTTTTAACAGCGTCTTTCTCTCTGGCTGTAAGGATGTATCTTTAATGGTTAACACACGCGACTGCCTAACCGTACAAACGACCATTCGCGTCTTGTGGCAGACCATCTTTAAAAGACCCAACATTTTTTGCCAAAGAACAACTTGCTCGGATACTGTAACTTCTTTTTCCAAATTGTTTTCGTAATATACTTATGTGTAATGTATTTAATCTTCATGTTGTCTATCCAGTAATTTACAGTGATGTTTTTAATGTCGTCTGTTGAAAATTTGTTTCTATAGGATACGAGTTAATTGTAGAGGAAACATGTTCACGCCGTGGAAGGAAATAACAGTCTTGTCCGGTCCTACAGTTTGGAGTGCAGCTTGTACTCGAACCCGCGACTAACCTTGTACGGTAGTACATGTTCTGACCCATATAGGGAGTGTTGGATCTAGCATCAGCCGGGTACCACGAAGTGATGTAGTTCGCACTTGGTCCTACTTTGTAACAGGGCACCAACGATCTCCCAGTTGTGAAAGATCCTGTTTTTCCTACGCGGTGAAACTCATTTAGCATTGTTTTAAGTTCTTCGTGTGATTTTGTTAACATTTGTATATAGTTTCTGGCCAGTGTCAGAGTTGCAATTTTAGAAAGTTTTCTCACAGAAGGTCCGTTAGCATAAGGTATCACTTCTCTCAAACCGTCCATCGCCATATTGAGGTCATGCATTCGCTTTCTTTCTCGGAAGTTGATTTTGCTCCTGGTGTCTTGCGAACCCGAAACACGCTTTTTGCTGCCAACGCTTGTGGTCACAGATTCAGCTCCTTTAGTCTTTGCCGTTCTGGAAGAAGTGTCCAAAACATTCCCAGAAGAAGAAGAAATATCACTAGGCCTATATGAATCATTACTTTCCCATTCCTTCGTTGTAATTTTCTTTATATATCCTGAAATGTTCCTTTCATTTTCCAGTAACCTATTGGTACTGATATTCGCTGTTGATTCACTGATTCCAAGCTGGATACGTTTCACTTCACAATTTTCATTTGATCTGTACATTTCGATGGAGCTCGCCATGTCCTCCGCTTATGAGCAAAATAGTCAAATTGTTCTTTTCACAAGTAGTTGTTTGTGATGTCGAATTTCTTTACGTAGAATGAAAAAAAAAAAGTATTTAAACTCTCCTGCTCACGTTACAGTAGCAAAGCAAATGAACCCGTTGATTACAAATGCATTGACTTCGTATGAGATCCTTTCACCAATACAAATTCTTGACGTGTCTGAAATATAAAGACTTGGCACAACATGCGTAGTTCGTTAAAAAAACAAACAAACAAGTTACCCTTTTGTTTGCTCTAGCACAGAGATTTTATAAGCTCAAAATTACTTCAATTTTCTGAAAATGTTATGATATTTACAGTTTTTTTCTCGCAAGTATACAAAAAACGTCCAAATTATGCATATGAAGTACAATGTTGAGCACGCAGTCCATCTTTAATTGCACTGTCCACAGTATGTCATGCATTAAAGGCAGGGCGTTTTTGTTTTCACCGCAAGGTGTTGGGACTTTCATGTCAAGCACAAAAGGTTCATATTAGCCAAGTCAAAAGTTACCAATTAGGCCCCACGACATGGCGAACGGTGGCGCTCTTATACTCGCCTAATTAGTCCGTTAAGTTTAAATATGTTTACAGATGCGAACGACTTGGGACAATTTGACCTGCTGTGAAACTGTCCTAGTCCGTTTATAACGATAGTTACATTTTAATTAATTCTCTCCTCGTGTCACAAACAGTCTGTGGTACCTTGTGGTTGTAAAACAGATCGGAACATAATAACATAAAAATGGTGTCGACAATTCCACCTATGCATTCATGGAGTTTCTTAGCCGCAACCTTCTTTGCTATCCGCTAGCTACTTTCCTACATAGATAAGATAGGACATTTTTTCTTTTACATTTTCAAGGCCGATTCAGAATATCTCAAAACAGTAATGTAGCCTACTCTTGAGTAGATCAAGGGCAGTATTTACCGAACATTCTTAAGAACATTGTTCGTCTTATTCTCTAGAATTTCCTAGATTTTAAAGTAACACAACTTCTGATTGGCTAAACTGAATGAGTTAGGCAATCAGAGGTTGTGTTACTTTAAAATCTAGAATTAGATTTAGAATGAAATTAAGATTGGTTGGTGAATACGGACTTCGACCACAAGGAATGGAACAAAACTTTGCTAGGTGGGTACTGAATGAAATGATAATTGGCGTGCAACACACAAAAAGGGACCTTCGGACATATACGTAAAAATGTGTCGTCTCACATCAGCCTGTGCAGTATATGGCTAATCCGAGACGACACTTCCCGTTTTTGTGCGATTTTCTGTATCAAGAAAGTCTACTGTATGAAAAAATCTCATGTAGTCGTAAAGTGCCGTCTCGGATCAGCCTGTGCGGACTGCGCAAGATAATCCGGGACAACACTTTACGCAAATGTCCGAAGGTCTCATTTCGCATTATGCGGCCAATTATTTATATGTATGTAGGCTACAGATATTTCCCTTACATCTTTTTCACCGTTTACTCATATATCTTGAGTGCAGCAGACAAGTTTAAAATCATCCTTATTAAACTGGATAAACACGATGAATTGGGGTCTTTTATATTTAGACAATTGTAAACACTGAAGCAAAAAAACAAAGTGCTCGTCATGCGCGAATTCGTCCTTTGCCACAATGTCTTCAACAGTAGTTTGCACTAGGAAGCAGGGAGTCTTCCATAGAAATCACTGATCTAAGGCAAGTACAAGAATCACATTTGTCATGACAACAGTTAACCGGATATTGAATCTACACTGTTCGATACGTTGAGTAAATGGTGTTTTATGCCGATTTCATCATTATTTCAGTCCTATTACGGTGACATCCAACAATATCGTCTACTGGTATGTCCTAGGTATCGCCAGTATTAGGCAAGGGGTTTATATTGTCTTGCCCAAGGAGACTCCCAGGAGAGGCCCGGCGCCTCCAATAAGCCCGAGCCCTCCAAGTTGCGAGTCCTACACTTTACCACTGAGCCGTGCAGGAACTCTTGAAGGTAACGTTGAAATTGCTTTAGTTCGACTTTCTGATATTGGCAGGAAATTTTCAGTTAATTATTTAGCAGTTTTGTCTAGTACCCGTAGTTAAGGGATTAAAAAGTTGTCTCAAACGCTCTGGAAGTTAAACCTCATGATGATAGACTTACAAGTAGGTTAAAATCCATGAATAATAATCTATGGTGGCATATTTCTGCCACGAGATACGAGATAGCTATCATGATAATTTTAAGAATTATCGCGATAAAACAAACTTTCCTGGAAATATTATCTAGATAACAAAAAGTTTCAAGATAGAAATGTTGCGAAATTTCTAATTGTTATCAGGATTTTTTTTTACGCTCGTTCCCACAACTGACATTCACGGTATCTATAATTAGATATGGTTTCGGATCATCCTTGTCTCCTGTACAGCCAAAAACTTCCGAGTTCATCCAAATGGTGATTCTTCTATTTATAGATATCGAGAAACGGGTAGAACTATCGTGATAATTTCACCTCGATGTCAGCTTCGTGCACGAATGAGAAATAAACAACATAAAAATTTTCAAGATAACAAAGTTTATCGTGATATTTTTTTCAGAAAACTTTTCACTATCTTGATAAAATTTCCAGGAAACTTCGAATTATCGTGAAAGTTTTCTAAAATTATCACGATAGCTATCTCGTATCTCGCGGCAGAAATATGCCACCATAATAATCAACGCGTACACTGCCAAGTAAATAAATAAATAAAAAAAGTCCAGCCAAAAGTAAATACCGATACATTGCGATTACAAAGCTCTTGTTGCTGGAAAAAAGATATAACCCCCCCTCCCGAAACTCACCTTATAGGACAGTTTAGATCTAAGATCAGATTGCAAGTTCTATGCAGTCTGATCTTGATCTATCCTGTTCGCAAAAGGTCATTGACTCGCGCTAAGCAGCCTAAGAGTTGATGTCTCAGTTTGCCGGCATATTCAAGATTAAATCTCGGAAGTCTGATTTTATCTGATAATTTGCTTCGTTAATTGACCGTCTTTCCAAGGCATCAAGATTTTAGACTCTTCTGTGCTTAATCCTTAGGTTGCTAAGCAGGGTACACTGACCTTTAGCGGACAGTATAGATCAAGATCAGACTGCACAGAATGTGCAGTCTGATCTAGGATCTACACTTTCCGATAAGGAGATATTTTTCTCCAAAAAATAACTTTGCAACAGCATTATTCAGTTTTGTTTTTTTTTACTACCGGCTTGAAAGTTTCATTTAATTTATTTAGCAGGATAAGGGTTAAAGTAATTGTGGACTACAATTTCGACATGACTCAATTAAGCTTGTGTATGAAAGTGTAGAGAAACGTTGTGGTTAAAGGAGTCTAAACTGCTGGTTACAAGTAACAGATATTTTCTCCTTTCACCACAATGGTTTCAAAAGCGTCCTTCAGGGTCGTGAGAACACAGGATTGTTTGGTATCACCCCTACCGTCGACTTTTTTTTACATCCTCTATCAAACCACTTTTGTAAACTTGTGGCAAAAAAATTCGACTATGACGGGCGCATTCTTCTTTTGTTACGCTTTTTAGCCCCACATCTGTGTATGTATTAAACATTGTTGTTTGTTGATTATATTCGTACATTTCTACTGAGATTTTTTTCAAAAGGTAGGCTTATTGAATTGAGACTTGTAAAAGCGTCATCTTCGAGTATTAGATGAATTAATTGGCCCAGCGAAACTTTTCCTTTCCCGGCATAAATCATGGCCGATTTAACAAACACCGTGAAAAATGAACCATTACTCCTAACAAATAATTTCTCAACTTTGCATTCATGAACATTATTTTTGTAACAGCTAAATTATCTATGAACGGTATATGAAGATTTTATTCGAACCAGTCCATCACGATTTTGCTTGAGATCCTTATTCCTGAAATCAGTGGCACAAAGTGAAGAGTTTTATACCATTTGTTACAAGGCGTGGCTACTTTTACAGCTTAATGGTTTTGATTCTGTTTGAATAGCAAAAGTCAGTCCATTACGGACCTTTTGCTAATCGAGTGGATCCCGGCGTTAGTTGTCTGTGGATTTATCGGTTAATTATGATTGACATGCAGAAACAAGTGGGGTACATGTGTTTCTCTACAGAGCAACCCGGGTAGAATATTTGTCTGGAGCTTTTAAAACCCTTTACCAAACGGAATGTTGTTTAACAGCCCTATCGGAAAAAAAAAAAGCTTTGAAAAAAATTGTGGGCAATGGAGAAAATGCTGGTAACCAGTATTTTTTTCCCTTTTCCACACATTTTCCCCTATCCTTTCGTAGTCAAATCCCATTGTGTTACCGGCTTTTAATTTGTCGTCTTTAAACTCTTCAATTTGAACTATTCATAAAATTTGTCGTCTGGTAAAGGGTTGAAGATTTTTGTACACCCTCCTTTTCAAACAACAGACTCGATCTTAGAGGCTCAATGGTGGCCAAAACCACTCCAGGTGTTAAAGTGAATTTAAATTTAAATGATACCAATTAAAGGCATGGAAAATTTTGCGAATACCATTTAAAAATATGAACAATATTGTGAATATGACATTTGTTATTGTGTGATCGGTCCAAATGTTAGTCGCTGACAGAAAAATGAATTTTAAAATCAGGCGAAAAGTTAACAAAAAAAAAGAGTGACCCGACAATTTTAACCTAATTTTAAAATTAATTTCTTTGCCAAAGACTGACATTTAGACCGACACAATAACAGATTATCATCGTCCAATAATTTCTATACTTTCAAATGATATGATTCAAATTTACAATGATTTTAGCCCTTACTTCGTTTACTTTTGGCAGCTATTGTTACTTTAAAGAAGGGCATTTAACAAATTTGATATCTCAAAGTACGCACGTGCAGAGAAATTTATCCTTTTGAAAACTTTTCATACACATATGTGTTAGACCTAAACTCACTGATTACGAATGAGCCATGCTTTGTGAAAAGGCGGTTTAGTGCATCTGCAAAAAATATCGACTTACTTATTTTTTCGTTATATTATTTTGTTCTTATATGTAGTAAAATATTGACGTTGCTTAAAATATATGTATTATTTTATTGCCTCCTGCAGAATTTTTTTTTTTTTTCTGGGCGTCTTGTAGTGGACGATCTTTTGGGGGCGTTGTGGCCGAAGGAGAGATCGCTGGTCACAGGCAATTTTTCCTCGTTGCCACAATGCATTCATCTGTACGATTATTGTATTTATCTATTTAGGATTATCCATGTTTCATATCGATGGTTTTTAAGTCGCCTGCTGAGGAGTCGTTTCGGAAAGGAATGAGATAAACTGGCTCGTAACCTCTCGTATTGAAGTTTGCCACCGATTCCAGCTTTTTGCAGCTTAAATAGAAGGCCTATATCTCATACTTTGTCGGAAGCTTTACTAAGTTACAGGCCTTATACCTTTGGAAATATATTTGACCTTCCTGTGACCTTGACCTTCAACCTGTTAACATGAATTTTGTGCATGACACATCATCTTGATTTGCTTAACATAGGTAAAAAATTATTTGAAGTTAAGTGATTAAGTGAAAGGGTAAAAGTTAAATTTCGTTGAAATTGAGTAATAGGGACAAAGAAGGTGCATGGAAAACCGGAATAGGCCTGAACAGTCCGGAATGGACCGGGACGGACCGGAATGGACTTGAATATACAATGTACACTCTTGTGGCGATATTTCATTTATTTGATATTGATATAGGGAAAAGATTAAACGTACAAGTATATAAGCGCAAGAGGGGAAGTACAGTCTCAGCTACAGGCAATATGGCTTTTAATCTCGCTTATTGGATTTTCGAGTTACACAACTGTGCTTACAATGCATTTTAACGATTATAACCGGAAAGTGTCGGCAAAATATCATTATTAATCAGGAAATGAAAAAAAAAAAAAAATCGGGGCTGGAGGTGCACTTTAATATCCGACTTTGGAAGCACCAAACAAAACGTCAAACCGGGACCATGATAAGTGAACCTGCGGATTTTCAAACCAAAGAGAATACCGGGATCGGGCCTAAACTTAATTGGAAACATCAGATTACAGACGTGGGAATCATCAGAATGAACATGAACTTAACTGAAAAGATCCGATACTGGATTAAAACCGAAAAAAAAACAAAAAAAAAAACGTAAAGGACCTGAAATTTGAAAACATTGAGGGGAAAGGACCATAAGGTCCCGAGTTCGATACCCGGGAGCGGATGTCAACTTTGGGACCGTTCATTAGCCCACATATTCGGCACGCGTATTCACCAACCATTCTTAAGAACATTCTTTGTCTTGTTTTCCAGAATTCTCTACATTTGAAAGTAACACAAGTCCTGACTGGCTAAACCATTTAGTTTAGCCAATCAGGACTTGTGTTATTTTCAAATGTAAAATATCTTGGAGACTAAGACTAAGAATATTCTTAAGAATAGTTGGTGAATACGGACCTGTATAGTTTCCAGGAAGCAGAATCGAGAGAGATTAGTATAAGTTGCAAGAACTTATTTCTCAATGGATGTAGGATAAATAAGTTTAACCTGAAGGCGAAAAGGCTTGTTTAAAGCATTTTTTTCCTTGTTCACAATGTTTTTCAAAACTTCCCTAGGTTCGTGAAAACATGCGATTGTTTGGAAAAGGGTTAAATCTTTACCAGACAGGAAATTTTAGCCTTGTCCAAAATGAAAGCAGACGACACATTGAATGTTCCTCAGTATTTGAAATTTACCTTTGAAAGAGTGGGAAAAAAAAAATGTGGGGAAATTAGAAAATGTTGGTTACCAGCATTTTCTCCCTCTTCCACATTGTTTTCTTTATTCTTCTTTTAAAGGGTTGTCATTTTAAAACTTGAACTGCTTGGTAAGGGATACATTTTTCATATCATGGGATACCAGGTTGTTTTCAAAACAAGGGTGATTTCAAAGTCATCTGCTGTAAATTTCTGCCACAATGTTTTGGATTCTAGTTTCCAGCAAGACAATCGTGTTATATCAAAAATGTCCGTAATGTGATGTAACTGCGAATATGGTTTCAAATAGCTTAACACAACGATACAAACAGTCAAACTTTCAGACCTTTATTCAGATAATAGTTTTAACAAGATTTGCGGTAAACTGTAAAATACTTAATTTCTAAGCTCACTTTATATTCATCAAAAAGGGTTAAATATCCCTATACCAAACGACAAAATGTTAGACTTGTCTAAATTGAAAGCATCTGCAGACGACAAATCCAATATGGCATAAATCATAGGATTTGTCTCTAATATTCAATTGGTAGAAAACATTGTGGAAAAGGGCGAAAATTCTGGTTATTGGTATTTTCTCCTATTTCGATTTTTTTTCTAACGCATTCTTCAATTCAGGGTCCTTATAACAGGATTGTATGGTAAAGGGTTAAAAAGAACCTAATTCTATTTCTTTAAAACCCTTTACCACACAATGCCGCCTTTTAACGACCCTGGTGAAGAAGGCTTTTGAAAACATTGCTGACGAAGGAGAAAATGCTGGTGACCAGCATTTTCTCCTTTTCCCATAAAGTTTTCCGTCTTTCCAAAACAGATCTCATTTTTTGATCTATATATTTTGTCGTCTGCAAATGCTCTCAATTTGGAAATGTCTAAAAATGTTTCCCTGTGGTAAAGGGTTAATGTAATATTCAAATCATTGCAATGCACATTTGACCGACAAATTCGGAACACATCAACATTTAGAATTTCTTCTGTTATTTTACTAGGAAAAAATAGATTTTTTATCCTTCAAATTTCCAAATAGTCAAAAATTAAAACTTTAAGGTCGTTTTGACTAGTGTTACTCTGAAAGTGATGGACGATGGGAATTTAGGATTAGGCTGCACGTTCTGTGCATCGTAACGTTGTCTTAAGCACGCAAAATTCTACGCAGTGCAGCCGATTTCCCGGCCCCCTATGTCACAAACGTCAGTGTCTCGGAGCAGTTCCGGTTGGTAAAAGCTGATCACGTGGTTCTCTGAAATATACAAGAACTTTACTTGCCGAATACAGTACTACCCGCGAACCTTATTCCTTTAGCGGATTCTTCAAATTGAAAAGGCGCGTTAACCCTTAACCTGTTAAATAAGTGAAATAAAAATTTTCAAACCGGTAGTAAAAACCAGAATAATGCTATTTCAAACTTATTTGTAGGAAAAAAATCTCCTTACTGGACAGTGTAGATCCAAGATCAGACTACACATTCTGTGCAGTCTGATCTTGATCTACACTGTCCGCAAAACGTCAGTTAGTCGCGTTTAGCAGTCTAAGGGTTAAGACTTACTATCGTGACGACACCTTACTAAATTTATCCATTTCGTTTGAATATTGTCAAAATTAGAAGGTGAAACAGGAAATGTTCGTCCATTCTACTACCTTTCAGTGTAGTACAGTTCCTTACTGATATATTTCGACTTTAATTTCACACTTGTTATTCTGGTCTCGGCGTTGTTTAATCTTTACCATGAACAATTAGATTATCTAGAGCTTTCTCACGAGACGTGTTTTCAATGGAAAAAAAAACCTATTGTCCTGTACTTACTTGGGTCATAATAGTCATATAATTTGACGACAGCAGGTTGTATACCGGCCACTAGACCTGTTCTCGCCATCTGTACGTCTATACACTCCTCGTCAGCCGGTATCTATGAGAAATAAATGTCAGAAAAAATGTAGTTTATGACGGACCAATAGATGAGTACTTATTGTTTGGACTTTTGCGCTTGCCGGATATCCGGTAAAATACACGACCGTTACACTGTTGTTCGCCATCTTGGAATTACGAAAATGTAATATCACAATGTAGTCAGTCGTTTTGGCCCTTTCATTTGATTGGTGCGATGAACATAAGCTACAATAACCATCTGCGGATTTACCGTACATACTCGACCATAAGATACCTCGACTATATGACGCAGCTTCTACTTCAAGTTCAACTTTTCGGAAATAATGCGTCGTACAGTCGAGTATATACGGTATTTACATATTTTTAGCCTGGGCTTGGCTTGCCAAGCCCAAGGCTATAGTAATCGTATACCAAAATTTCAACCCCATCCACATGAAAACCCGAGTAAAAGTGAAAAGTACCGCTTGCAATGCATCTCACTACGCTGAAAGAAACGACCCCCAAAAATGATTAAAATATTTGGGTTTGAACATCAAAGTTAGGTTTAAGTTCACAAAGAACTGTGAGAGATGCGCGATGTTAATCTAACGAAAGTATTTGATTAAGAATTTCAAGCCCTAATGATCTTATTTAAAAGTGGAAATTAGTGCGCTGTAACACTGGCGAAACAGTGGCAAATTCTAGATGTAGTTACGGAATCGGCCGAGCCGTGACGAGTGATGTTGCCGAACAATACTCGGAAGCTTTCATCTTTCCTATTTTTAGACACAATGTGCGTGACAAAACGCAGACGATGTGCTCTTTGCCCCAAAGAGATGAACATTTCAAAAACTCGGTAAGATTTATTTTCGCAAAGTTACTGTGCTTCTCGTATCTAAAGGTAAACATACGTTTTGATTGGCCCAGTATGTACGATGCCTTATTTCTTCTTGTCAGAGTTGTCCCGATGTCATATGACATCTCGGACTATGACAATTTCGACCCATTTTGGGCATTACAAACTCGGCAGACAAAATCGAATATGTAACGTTACACAGGGTATAAAACTTTGTAATTAGAGCCATGGACAACCAGTCAAGAAGACCTAGATGGCGAGCGTGTTATATCAAAGATCAAACTTCTCATTAAGTGCCATCTGATCTTGATTTTTGATCTTCTCCGCTATTTATCGATACTAAATTGCTTGACCCGAGATTAGCATCAAGTGGTAGACGTTTTATATCGAAGCTCAGATTTATTACTCGGTGCAATCTGATTTTGATCTAAGCTGTCAATACGGGATATTTAACCCTTAGGCTTCTCAGCGCAACTCGATGCTCTTTTATGGATAGTGTAGATTAAGATCAGACTGCACAGAACGTACAGTCTGATCTTGGATCTACATTGTCTGATACGAGGAGTTATTTTCTACCAACAAAAATTTTGCAATCGCCATGTTACAGCAAATATAAGTGGCTTGAAAACTTCATCCATTGTATTGAACAATTTAACCCTTTACCAAACAATCCCAACTTTTAATGACCCTGAGAAAGAGGCCTTTGAAAACATTGTGGGAAAAGGAAAAAAATGCTGGTAACCAGCATTTCCTCCTTTTCCGATAATGTTTTCTACCCTTCCCGAAAAAGATTTCAATTTTTCAGTCACATTTATTTTGTCGTCTGCAACTGCTTTAAATTTGGACAGGTCTAAAATTTTGTTGTTTGGTAAAGAGTTAAGGGTTAAGTGATAATAGGTACTGAAAGAGTTAGGTTTTTAACACACTGCTTACGGATCCATATTTTTACTGCCAGTTGTTGCAGACAGATTTGATGTTAATTCATTAATAAAGTTACTGTGTGCAGATGAATCGCTCCTTCCAGAATGGTAGGAACATATTTCAAAGCCGATGAATTTTCAAAGGTGTCAGAGTGCAGGGCAATTCAAGACCGTCATTAAGAATAATGTAAGAAAAATATTTCATCGTCCAATCATGCATTTGGTTCGAGGCTAGTTTGTCCAAAAACTAGCTTGGCTGTGGGCATGTTCATCCCTAGGCTTTTTCATCCAGGCTTGTTTGTCCCACATTATTGCACCCTACTTTATTAAAATGAATTTTAAGTGAAACATGAATTAAAAAATCAAGCAACATCATACATCTACAATTAGGAAGACATTTTTTTTTTCTTTAATTAACGTCTGTGAATCACTGGTTTTCTTAGAATTTTCACCATCAACAATGGGGGAACAAGCTCAAATTTGTCGCCATCATTTGCTACTTCAAAATACCAAGATTACCAATCGTCAAAATTGAGAATTAAGGTAGTATAAAAGCTCAGTGCATGAGTGAGAGAGGATTGAATTGTGTCGTAATGACAACCATCAATCATCAAAAAGAAATTGGCTGAGCTAAGGATTCAAACCAGTGACCCCCTTGTTCTCAAGTCTGGTATGCTAATGACTGTGCTAATGGACCTCGACTGCAGTAATTGGTTTTAACTTTTACCAAATGATAAAATTTTAGACTTAACCAAATTGAAAGCCTTTGCAAATGATGAAATTGGTCCCAGATAGGGTAGAAAGCATTGTGGGAAAAGGGGAAAATGCTAGTATAAATAAAAGCAGCAGTATCTTGAATAACTTCGAAAATGCAGAAAATGAATTGAACAGCTTAGGAACAGGCCCATTGTTCTTAAATTTTAAAGAATAAAAAAGAATAGAGAGTAAATTGCTTGTTTACAAAAAAGAGAGCCATTTTCTTTTTACCCCAAAAACGGCCATGTTTTGCCCCAAAAATACTGACCATCAGCAAATCATTTATATGCACCATGTCTTGGATAAAGTTAAAAGTAATACTGTAGCAAACACCAATCATCTGAAGACTACATCTCTGGCCAAATCTTCACATTTAGTCCTAGTATTTGTCTTTATAATATTTAATCCTTTACCACACAGTTCTGAGTTTTAACAACTGTGATGAAGGAGGGTTTAAAAAATACTGGAGGAGGGGGCTCAGGAGAAATTGCTGGTGACCAGTATTTTCTCCTTTTTCCACATTGTTTTGCTGCACTTTCCAATGTCAGCATTAGCATCACATTCTATTTGTCGTCTGCAGTAGATGTCAATTTGGACAAGTCTAAAACTTTGTTGTTTGAAAAGGAGTTAAGATCATTTTGACAATTGCAACTATGCAAATATGAAAATTGGGTTAGCAAGTTTGTTTCCTAATTACAACGGTCACAAGTTTAAATTTTGGTCAATCTTGGTAAAAATAAATAGGTCACACAAGACAGATTACAATCACTCTTGTTGGTTTTTTTTTTGCAATAAATTAGAATTATCTGAGATGATTTCGGATGGTTGCTCCCCTGGTCACAACACTGACAACTTGTTTATACTTTTGAGACCATATTTTGATTATATGAACCGAGTTTATATTCACCAACTGTTCTTAAGAACGTTCTTTGTCTTATTCTCCAAGATTTTCAAAATTTGAAAGTAAAACACTACTTCAGATTGGCTAAACCAGATGGTTTAGCCAATTAGAAGTGTTACTTTCAAATCTAGAAAATGCAGGAGAATAAGACTGAGAAAGTTCTTAGGAATGGTAAGTAAATAGAGTTCCTGATCTGTCCATCTGTCTTAATAGTATGCCATGCAAATTTCCATTTGTGTTTAAAGCCAAGCCAAGACATGTGGTTCAGTCTATTAAATACAAGGCTTGAAAGCCAGGGTTGCTGAGCTCTGCCTTTTTCCTTCAGACAATTGATTATAGTCATGGGAAGAGGATTTAACCGCTCTCACTGCTGTATATTTTTTCAACTATGTTTATGTGGTAAAGTTGCCAGTGGCTTGGAAAGTACAAGTTAAACTATTTCTAGGAAGGCATGTAGGTGCACTGGCCTTTGCAACACAATTGAAATAATGTTGAAAATAGTGTTAAACCAAGTTTTGGTCCAAATTTACTGAAAATTGTTGGGCCAAAATTTGGTCTAGATAATCTTTTTGACTGTACAATACCTATAAGTCCATTTGTATACATTTCAAAAGCAGTATATGCATGGAAAATCCTAAAAGGATATCAACCAGGTTACCTTCCCGCCCAATGTCAATGTAACTTGGTCAAAATGTTAGATTTCACTGTGTTTTAGGGTAGCTTTGGCTTAAAATTGGACAGAATATTTGTAATTTTAAACCAACGATTCCCTAAAACACCGTGAAATCTAACATTGAAATTTAGCAGAACATTTGAGTCCAGCCCCTGTAGCTCAGTCGGTAGCGTACAGGACTTGAGAGCAGGGGGTCGCTGGTTCGATCCCCGGCTGGGCCAATTTCTTTCCAACGATTGACGATAGTCAATGCGACAGGATTCATTCCTCTCTCACCCTGATCATTGTTTTGACTATGGTTATGTGGGAAAGCAGCAAGTGGCTTGGAAAGAATATTGTGCGTAGTACTGGTATAAGAAACTCAAGGAAAGTATGGATTGGTGCACGGGCTGCCGTGAAATAACTGAAATAATGTTGAAAAGGGTGTTAAACACTATAAATCAATCAATCAATCAGAATATTTCTTTGATAAATATTTCAGACAAGTTTAAAATGAATCATATCGGGTCAAAAAGTAGGTCACTTGGGAAAATCGTAGGAAAACCTTGTTTGCACGCAGAGATAAAATTTTCAGTCAGATACTCTTGAAAATTGATTGGAATTTTTGTCTTAATGACATCTCGTACAAGTTTAATATTAGGTTGTGTAGTATCAAAAAGTAGGTCACTTTTATGAATCAGAAAAACGTTGTTTGCACCATATAGGCCACATTTATCAGCAGTAGGCCTATTCCTTTTTGCATGCTGCTCATTTTGATTGGTTGTATGAGCCTTTACAAATTTATGTTTTTCCGTTCTGTTGTCAACTCTACAGACTGTCAGTGTGAGACAATGTAGTGATATTTTTACTAGTCTGTACGAATGTGATCTAGAAGTTTCAAGCCTGTACAAATGTGATAGAAATTTTGAGCTTCTGGGCCTCTTCTTTCTTCTTCTTCACCCTTTCAGACGCCCAGGCCTTCAGTGCCTTTGGCGCTTTGATTTGTATGCTGGGCTGACCTCATTGTTTTGATTGCTAAAGAGATAAAAGCTTAATTACTTAGAAGAACAGACCAATCAACTGAATTTTTGCGAAAACAGCTGCCATTGTACCTCCTACCTGTGTCTAATAAGCTACTTGCTCCTGTCCCATCGATTTCTCTCAACCCTGGAAACAATCCCAGAATGGCCAATGACCCACGGATAACTATCTTCTCTTGGTAAATATGATTTATAACGGATCAATGGGTAGCGGTGATGCGATACAAAACCATAAGGCTATTAAACTAGCACTCTGCAACAGCCGCTACATGAGCTAGTTCTGCTATTAGATATTACGAGCGCCAACTTGTGATGGAATTTGTAAAGTTAAAGACGTAAATTACGTCATATCTCGAACGACACGCACTGTTTACCTAGGCAACTAGTGTGCGGGCACTACTGTTTCAGCCTTCAACTGAAGGAAACATTTACGGTAAATTTCACTGGTCGTAACCATGAATTATCAAACCTTATAGTCCACCATTATTTCCCGATAAACTAGCCTACACAAAAACATGAAATAAGCGACTGCACGTAGGAAATTGATTATGCAATAACGAAATATGACTTTAGGTTTGGACTGAAATCCCTAGAGGCTTACAGGTTAGGGCGTACGAATCGTGAAAAGGAAGCAGGATTCCATGCGAATCAGTTGATGGCGCTGATCCCCTGTGAACTAAAGGCCGCGGAGGACTCCGACCCCCTAAGATAAGTTACTTATGTCCATGGTTTTCCAAAACAACGCATGAGGTGAACTCACCACTCGCGGAACCTTCCCCACGTACACACCACATAAACACAGACACAGAGAAGAAGAAGAACGAAAAGAACGAGGAGGAGGAGAAGAAGAAGAGGAGGAGGAGGAGAAGAACAACATCAACAACAACTTTACCTCATCAAAATAGAGAACAATCATATTGTCTCCGTCCTCAACCTTTTTCAGAATACCTAAACTTGTAACCGAAAAACGGTCCGCCGTAAACCCGGACAGAAGTCCGATCTCCATTACTGCCATACTGCTAACATCTTCACCTAACCAGCTGCAGATGGAATCAAATTATTGAAGGTATTGAAAAAAATGCGAGCTGTGAGGAAATATTACGAGAAAAAGGATACTAGTAATGTATAACTATTGTAAGCCTAAGTTGTACGATGACAAAGTATCCTTTCTGCTTCATTATTTACCAGACAACAAAATTTTAGCGATGTCCAAATTAAAGTAATTTACAGACGACAAATTTAATGCGGCTCAAATGATTGAACTCATCTTTGAAATGCCTTTCAAAATTGTAGAAAACATTGTGGAAAAAGGAGAAAACGCTGGGTACAAGCTTTCTTCTCTTTTTCCGCAACAATTTCAAGAGCTTTTTTTCTCAGGGTATTTGACCCTTAGGCTGCTAAGCGCGACTTACTGACCTTTTACGGACAGTGTAGATCAAGATCAGACTGCACAGAACGTTAAGTCTGATCGTGCATCTACACTGTCCAAATAAATAAGTTTGAAATAGCATTATTCGGATTTTTACTATCAGCTTAAAAGTGTCATTTAACTTAATTAGCAGGATAAGGGTTAAAACACGGGATTGTGTAGTAAAGGCTTAATCAAACAACCCTGGCAGCACCGTGATAAGCCGTGACGATCCTGGACGAAACATGTTAGTTTCCTCTTTTAAATGTCTTCTCATAAAACAATTGCTGTACAGGCTTTTTGATAGCCAAACCATATCACAAAATACAAATAACCAGATCTCCAGATAAAAGGGAGTGATAGTATTCTAAATCCATTATTTCTTCCAAACCTCTGTTGTGAGTACTCATTAGAGTCGTCTCGATGAGACGATTCTAATGAGTACCCATAACATAGGGTTTAGTAAAGAGTGATTAATGTTTTCAATTTTGAAAATTGAAAATCACCCCTTCTATCTGGAGCTCTCAATAACGTTCATCAACGACGTGAAGTGTAGTAATTGATTGTTACGAGCTAAAGCTACATATACGTTCCCCACAGTTCTTCTAAAGCTATCACTAGTAGGCTTAAGATGACGGTCTGAAGTTTCTGGCACAGGAAATTCTATAATGAGTTCAAATTATTTCAGCCCGTCTGTGCTCTAGGCACATTTGGTGTGGACCTTTAGCGGGAAAGGTTCGAACACGAGGAAGTCCAATTCAAGTACCCTAGCTCTTCCTGGAATAAAACACCTTTCTTTTGAATCTTTGCCATACTTCAAAATTTTGGAATAGTCCAACTTGAAAGCATTGGCAGACGACAAATTAAATTTGACTCAAACACTGAGTTTTGTCTTGAAAAGATTAGAAAACACAGTAGAAAAAAAGGCGACACCTTAATCACAACCGTTTAAAAGCCCTCTTTCTCAAGAACAAAGGATACGGTTAACTCTTACCAAACGACAAAAATGTAGACTTGCTCAAATTGAAAGCATTTGCAGACGACAATTTAGATGTGACTCAAATGATGGAACTTGTCTTTAATAAGGTAGAAAACATTGTTGGAAAAGGAGAAAATGCTGGTTACCAGCATTTTCTCCTTTTCCCATAATGTTTTCAAAAGGCTTCTTTCTCAAGGTCGTTAAAACTCGACATTATGTGGTAAAGGGTTAAAACACTGGACTGTGTGGTAAAGCACGGAATCACGCAAGGCTACCTGCAGGTTTTTCAGTTAGGTGGGGAACATATAATTGTTATCTCTGCATCTTCCTAAAACCGAGAGCCGAGCCAAGAATCACACGCTTTGCGATAATTCCAGTTTTGTACCCATACAGATGCCGAGGGGGTGGGGTGGACATATTAATCTGTAAGTTTATAGGTCCCTCAGTGCTCATGGATACAGCGGTCCAACCAATCAAAGTACTACTTGCTTATCTCAATCGTGTGTGAGATAATTCGTACTGGCTATAGTGCGCTGGAAACAAGCCCGGCCAGCTAGCTCAGTGGTTAGTGTATCTGACTCGTGACCAGGTGGTTGCTGGTTCGATACCTTGTTGAGGCAAATTTTCTTACCGGCGAGTTTCCGTCTCTCACTTCTGATGCATGTGAGAAAAAAACAGTCATTAGCTTGGAAAGAATGTTGTGGCAGTACTTGTGTGAGAAAGCTGGGAAACACATGCGTAGGTGAACTGACCGCCGTGTTATGACCTAAGATGTTAAAACGGCTTTAAACTCCAATACAAACAAACAAACAAACAAACACTGGGAACAAGGGTAGTTACGTGATTTAAAAAATAAAATGTAATTTAACTTGCCTAAAACAGGTCCGGAGTCCAAAACCATCTATTGTTTCGTTTGTGTATGAGATGGACATCGTGAAAAGCGGTTCTATGGGATCTTCCATTACATTGTAGGTCACTGATATCTACAACAAAATCCTCTAGTCTTTAGTCTGTGAATGACGACTCAACTCTTTACCAAACTACAAACATTTTAGACTTGTCGAAATTTAAAAAATCTGCAGACGACAAAATAACCATGACTACAAAATTAAAATTTGCTTTGAGAGAGGTAGAAAACATTGTGGGAAAAAGAGAAAATGCTGGTTACCTGGGTTTTCTCTTTTTTGCCACAGTGTTTTCAAAATGCTTTTTCTTCAAGGTCGTCAAAACTCGAGATTGTTTGGTAAATGGTTAACCCTCTACCAGACGACCAAAAGATTAAGTCTGCTCCGAATTCAAAGCATATGCAGACGACGACGAATTAAGGTTGGCTCAAACGAATGTATACATGACAATGCGATAATGATGACGTGACGATAAATGTAATTGAGCCCTGCTCTGGTAAAAGCGGGCCTAATGCATCACCGTGACGATTTATACCAAGCAAGTCCTTATATGATTATGCATCTATAAAAAACATTACCAAATGACTGTATCATAAGGTAGACTGTTCCTTTGATATACAGAAAATTCACCTCTAGCGAAAAGTTTCGACCTAGGTCAGCGGGCCGATACTTTTCGCAGATGCATTAAACCCCCTTTTCACAGACCATGGCTCATTTGTAACAACAAGTCTGACGTCATAGACGTCCGTTCCACAATAACGTTAAACAATAATTAGCGGACACTTTCAAAGAAATGCTATGAAATGCCTACGAGATACATATGGTTTAAGTTAGGAAAAGAGGGGGTGTTGGATATATAAAAAAAAAAAGAGACAAAAAAAGAAACAACTCCCCAAGACCATGTGCTGACATATAAACAAAGATCAAATTACCCTGACGTTTAGATGGATCCAAGTCTATAAAGTACAAAGAATACATGTTCAGCTACAGCGTAAAGTCGGACAATATATAAATTATATACACCTCATTTCCTATATTATATATATTTCATTTAAAAAACGGATGATGAGAAAAAACGATATACGCTGTGCCTAACAAATTGTACATAAATTCAACAAGCATTCTGATAGTATTGCATAGCAATACACAGTCCCCTACCGGCCGTATGTATCACTGGCATGTCAGTGAAATTTTTAAAGTCCAAGGCCCGTAAATGCGTCAAAAAGCAGTGGAGCGGGACGAAACTCGAACTTGATGTGTAAGTCATGGTGGTTGATGTACACACCAAAAATCAGCTCTATATGTAGCAGCATTTAGAAAAAAAGTGCGGAAAAATGTTTTATCAGTGAAATTTTGTAAGTCCAAGGCCCGTAAATGCGTGAAAAAGCAGTGGAGCGGGACGAAACTCGAACTTGATGTGTAAGTCATGATAGTTGATGTACACACCAAAAATCAGCTCTATATGTAGCAGCGTTTAGAAAAAAAGTGCGGAAAAATGTTTTATTAGTGAATAAGTCCAAGGCCCGTAAATCAGTGAAAAACCAGTGGAGCGGGACGAAACTCGAACTTGATCTGTAAGTAATGGTGGTTGACTTACGTAGCAAAAGTCAGGTGAATATCTACCAGCATTTAGAAAAAAAAGTCCGGAAAACTGATTTATCGGTGAAATTTTGTAAGTCCAAGGCCCGTAAATCCGTGAAAAACCAGTGGACCGGAACGAAAGTCGAACTTGATCTGTAAGTCATGGTGGTTGAGTTTACACAGCAAACCTGAGATCAATACCTACCAGCGTTTAGGAAAAAAGTCGGGAAAACTGATTTATCAGTGAAATTTTGTAAGTCCAAGGCCCGTAAATCCGTGAAAAACCAGTGGACCGGAACGAAAGTCGAACTTGATCTGTAAGTCATGGTGGGTGACTTACACACCAAAACTCAGTTCAATATGTACCAGCGTTTAGAAAAAAAGTCCGGAAAACTGAATTGCCGGACTGACGGACAGACGGACAGACTGACGGACGGAGTGCAAACCTAAAGTCCCCTTCGGCTTCGCCGGTAGGGGACTAATAACTAGTCATAATGAGAAGCTTTTTTAGTTAATCACGTTTTTTTTTTTTTAACGTGATACATTATACCAATCAAGTCATCACTTAGTTATGGATCCCTGAAATCCATTTTGTCTAACAACTGACTGAATCCGGTGGTAGAGTGGTTCTTGGAAACGCAGAAAATTCACAAATAGCAAAAAGTTTCGAATCAGGTCTGACATGAGTCGATACTTTTTTTTTTTTGCAGATGCATTTAATATCCTTTTCACAGAGCATGATTCAATCGTTAGAAATTACCTGAAGTAAAGAGATTCCACTCCCAGAAGCATTGATCTTTACCAGAGTTGTTGATTCTGGAAGCTGAAACAGTTAATACGTAAAAAACCATTAATGGCCCAGGGTAACCTCATGAAAGCGCAAATATTGTGAAGGGTACACTGTAACAAGCAATTTGTCCTTTTTCTACATCATTGTTTCCAATGCCATTTAACCCTTGGACTGCTGAGCGCGACTCAAATACCTTTGTGGACAGTGTAGAACAAGATCAAACTGCACAGAACGTTCAGTCTGACCTAGGATCAACACTGTCCGAGAAGGAGATATTTTTCCCCTTTTAATACCTTTGAAGTAGCAACGGTTTGGTTTATTCTTTCGGCTTGACAGTTTCATTTAACTTATTTCGCAGGTTAAGGGTTACACATGAAACATTTCTTTCCTTCACTTTTTCGTCTTCTTGTGATTTGAGATAGATTTGGGTTGATCTAGAATTAACTCGTACAGTATTAGGATCGTCCACAGACCAGAAAGATGTCGTATTCACAAACCGTTCTTGGTTTCACTTTAGTTTAATTCCAGATTCAGAAAGTAACCCAACATCTGACTGGCTTTACCATACGGTTTAGCCAATCGGAAAGAGTGCTACTTTCAAATTCAGAAAATTATTGAAAAACAGAATAAGATTGTTGCTAAGAATGGTTGGTGTATCAGTTTAATTCCAGATTCAGAAAGTAACCCAACATCTGACTGGCTTTACCATACGGTTTAGCCAATCGGAAAGAGTGCTACTTTCAAATTCAGAAAATTATTGAAAAACAGAATAAGATTGTTGCTAAGAATGGTTGGTGTATACCAGCCCTGCTTTGTACTGTACAGACATTGTGACGACATGCATATTTATGTATTAAACAATATTTTCACTTACAAAGACCGTTTGGAAAAGCAAGGCGTTCTCTCTATTTACGTAAAAAATGTCGAAGGAGCCTTCCGGTTCTGATGTTACTTCGATTTGCAAGTCATATGACGGAGAAAACACATACGCAGCAACTTCCGCAAGAGCTTGGAGTCCTAGAACAGTATCCTTCAAAATAAATAATTATTATATCTTTAAAAATCAAGCTCAAAAACATGGGTAGCACGCACATAAAATCTACTTTTAGCATTTGTTCAGATTAGATTGATCAAAATATTACGTCATCATATTCATCAGCCATTCACGTAAAGAAATTACTACCATTAAACTAGTGTTTGTTTTAATGTCTTACGGTTTTGGGTAAAATTGTTTATAATTGCAATATTTGTTATTAAAATTTGTTGGTATCAAATAGAAGAAATATTTTGTTGTAGGCACTTTCCTGGAGATAATATTTGTTTCCCGCTGCGTGGGAGTATTTGGATATCTCGCTGGACCATATGTAATTTTCCCACGCAGCTCGAAGGATAAAAAAGCCCCAGAGAGCTTACTACGACATGATATTCCCTGTGTACAGATAAACCCGTTTCTGAAGATATATTGAAAATCTTTTGATCGCTTGACCTTCCTAGGAAGATAAGTTTTAGGTATGACAACCTGGCACTATTCCTCGATATTTTTTCCCGACCATTTAGAATTAAATCATGATTAACCCTTAGTCTGCTAAGTGCGACCTACGGACCTTTTGCGGACAGTGCAGTTTAAGATCAGACTGCACAGAACGTACAGTCTGATCTTGGATCTACATTGTCCGATAAGGAGATATCTTATCCCAAAGCATATTTTTCGAATAGCAAAGAATTGGTTTTAACTATCGGATTAAAAGTAGGTTTAGGATCTACTGTCTAGCAACAGCCACCATAAAACATATGCTAACCTGCGTTGAGCCATACCCGCCCCGACTGTTCCTCTGTTTGACCAACCACTTCATTACCAGTAAACTGTTATCCAAGTCCTTTCTCGCCACAAAGGTCAGCAATATGTACGCATTGACCTCTATGTTCCTTGGTCTCGGCATATGCCAAAACGGAAAGGAGGAATCTCTTTCTGGTTGGGCATCCCAGTATTTCATATCTTCTGTTGAAATTATCGTGAAATATTGATAGCTTGAATGCGACTAGGATCAGGAAATTTGGCCCCGTTTCACGAAAAAACTTAGGTCTGTTATTTTGCTTAAGTCTGCTGATGGACCCAATTTCCGACTTAAGTTGAGTTTGTTACTTGAGATCCATTTTACTCATACCAAAAGACTTAAAAAGCATTCCCAATTCCTAAGTTGACAAGACATTTCAAACTCAACTCAGCAAAACAAGAAGACCTTGATGGTCCTATATCGCTCACCAGTACAGGTTAACAATGAAGATAAATACCAAATATCGAAGTTTAAGGCCAAATGATAATGAAAATAGAGAGAAATCTCATAACTATTATAGAGGTCTAGGCCCTAAGGTTACCCACAAAAATTTTTATAATTGTCTGACACACAGCTTTATTATACTGCAAAGAAATTTCTCTTGACCTTTGAGTCAGGGCGACATGATTCGCCACAGCTGTGAACTAGTTTCCAAGTCCCCTGCCACCTGCCCGTACAATTAATAATGTACAAACATGTAAACCCTGAAGCAGGTCCTGTAATGATCCCAGGCGCATGTTATGAGCAAAATTTGTAGAGGTCTACATTGTGATGTTTCATGCAAAGTATTACAGCTCTAGGTCTTCTGTGTTCAGACAAGAATGAATGAAATGAGTGTATGATGTTTTATGGCGCATCGACATCTAAGGTCATTTAGCGTGCAATAAAGAAGCAGTGAAAGGAAAGAAAAGGATGTAAGAGTGAGTATAATTATGATGAAAGATGTGTTATGAAATTATATGATAATGGAAATAAATTAAAACACGTATATAGTGATAAAAAATAAAATAGTCCAAATATGACAAAAGTTTTAAAAAATATATATCAAAATTATGTCTAAGGTCCAATTTCCTTAAGAAAAAGAATGTCCCTGAATAGATCGACAACCTTTCTGGTATGCCTTGATCCGTCATTGGTGACAATTATGTTGGAATTTATTTGTATTTCATAAAGCTAATCTATTTGAATGTTTGATACTGTATACAGTATCCAGATGAAATTTTCAAATAAACAGATCCTGTATTCTCAAATACCAGTAACATAACTAAAAATCACAATTATGTGTAAGGTCCAATTTCCTTAAGAAAAACAATGTCCTTGAATAGATCGACAACCTTTCTGGTATGCCTTGATTCGTCATTGGTGAGAGTTATGCTGGAATTTATTTGTATTTCATAAAACTAATGTATTTGAATGTTTGATACAGTATACAGTATCCAGATGAAATTTTCAAACAAACAGATCTTGTATTCTTAAATACCAGCAACTAAACTAAAGTGAACTTTTGTAGAATTATTAATTCATTTACATCCAAGATCATAGATCATTCAAGATAAAATATATAGTGAAAAAATGATATAAAGAGATTGTAAAATATGAGTAATGAATACATGATGAAAGATGTATAATGAAATGACTCTGAAAAGGAAATAAACTAGATAGTATACAGTGATAGGAAGAAAAAAGTCTAAATAGGAATAAAAGGTATTAAAACAATATCATAGTTTTGTATAGAGTCAATCTCCTTAAGGGAAACAATAATTGCCTGAGTGTTGACAGAATCAAAGAGAGCTCTCATGTTGTCAACACTAAAATGTTTGGAACCAATTGGATGAAGATCAACACAGTCAAGAAAAATGTGTTTCAACACAAAAGGGTGCATTGCATGGAATGTACTCTTGTGCCTCAGGTTCAGACAAGAAAATTTACATACTAATTTGTGAACCACTGGGGGATGGGGTGCATTTTCTATTTAAAGGACAACATTTGGTTAAAGCTGATAAAGTTCTATAACATGATGCTGTAAGCAGAACTAGGAAAATTACTAAATGTGATCATACCACCAACAACTCCTTGTAAAGAAATAGATTTTTGTCACTGATATGCACATTAAAATCTGTGCTGTAGTTATTGAGGAATAAAATGGACAACAAATTTCATCAACATGGAGTAACTGAAAACTCAGTGAACCATGACCAAAATATTATGTGTGCATCTTTGCTTGGTACTAAATATTTGTGAGAAGTTTTAATGATATTTGTCAAATAGTTATTGAGAAATAGCAAGAACAAGAAATTCCATCAAAGGAAAATAACTTGGTAAAAATTCAATGAACTGTCACCAATGAAATCTGTCCTGTGGTTGTTGAGAAATAGCATGGATAAGAAATTTCATTAAAAGGGCAATAACTCTGTGAAAACTCAATGATTCATGATTAAAATGCAATTATGCACATCTTTGCTAGACATCAAGTTTATCTGTGAAGTTTGAATGAAATCCATCCAGTAGTTGTTGAAAATTAGCGCTGACAAGAAAATGCTACAGAAAGACTGATGGGTGGATGGACCGACAAGCTGACTCCTATATACTTCCAGAACAGAGTTTTGGAGGAATAATAACAAAGCCCTAGGCCTTTTGGTGTGGAGCAAAAAGATTTTCCAAGTTGCATGATTTGAACAAACTTAGTAGGGAATTTTTGCTGATTCAAGACTTTCTATACAAGTTAGTATTATAATGTGGTTAAATACACCAACAACTACAATGGTTGTCCAGGGACATGTTTATAGGTAATTGCTATTGTAAGCACATAAACAATGTATTCACACTTGCAATAGTCTTGCACCAACCTTTCAATGCATCCAGCTCACAAAAATTTGACCTTCAAGTGTGACATTGACCTTGGCCCTACCTGAACAGATCTTTCAAATGGCACTTCAACTCATGATAAAAGGACTGGTTGCTTCAGAGAATGACTGGAAATTTCTGACAAAGACTTGCGGAAACACTATTTATGATAGGTCTCTAATACTACAGTGAGAAGTATTCTGATATATCTATGCAAAATAAGCACTGGAAGAATAGCAGGGAATATATTTGTTTACAAAAATAAAAAATGATAAATACAAAGAAAAATGAATAAGTCTTTCATTAACTCTTTACCAAACAATGTTAGATTTTAAAAACTTAAAGACTCAAAGCTTTTGAAAACATTTAAGGAAAAAGAAGAAAATGCTTGTAACTATCAATTTCTCCCCTTCCCTCAAGATTTTCTAATTTTTGAAAGATAAATTTCATGAAGTAAGTATCAAATAAGTTGTTATCTGCAAAAGGTTTCAATGTAGACCAGTCTAATATTTTGTTGTCTGGAAAAGAGATTAAGCAAATAACAAAAGCTATCTCTTACGAATGAAGGAGCAAAAGTCAGTGATAATATTTATCAAGCATGCACAAGAAATAAATCACTATTTTATTTCTTTTATGTTAAACAGGAAGAAGTCTGTAATTTTTACTGACAAATTTCCATATTAAGTAATTTCTAAAATGTATGATATTAATGTCATGATATGTGTATATTTCAACAACAGGTTTTGTCCAGCCGAGATGGGGGGGGGGGGG
Organism: Tridacna gigas; assembly: GCA_945859785.2. Taxonomy (NCBI): domain Eukaryota; kingdom Metazoa; phylum Mollusca; class Bivalvia; order Cardiida; family Cardiidae; genus Tridacna; species Tridacna gigas. The sequence goes on along the minus strand of OX244031.2, from coordinate 27,244,643 downwards.
GGGGAGAAAGGGGGAGGGGGAGGGAAGGGTGGATGGTGGCCACCCTCATTATATTTAACCACCAATAACTAGTACATTTTTGTACAAGAATGTATCTTCATTCTTGTACAAAAATGCAACTAGGTATTTGTAACACAAGGCGGGTGATACTATACAATGAAGCTATGCGTGCAACTTACAACAAATTGCTTAAATAGTACCAACGCAATAAATCATTTGTTTGAACATGTATAAAAGTAGACCAGTTTGTGGTCAGACCAATAAGTTTCGATAGTTCCAGCTACACTGTCGTTGTAATTCGTAAACACCAGATCTAATACTGATCCATAATCAGTGGTGGTTTCATGTATCATTTGGTGACAAAGGAATGTTTCAGACATATACTGCTCTAGGCCACTACCCTTTTGGGAAATATCTATATTGAAATCTCCCATGATAACTAAAGGTTTAATTGGGTCAAGGTGCTGAACAAGCTCTTTACTAATTGTTGAAATGAGATTGTGGAAGGAGAAACCTGGTGACTTATAAACAATCACAATTTGCATTTTAAGTAACCTGTGGTTTGCATTTATTAGAGTCAGCTCAAAGTTTGTTGTACTGAATTGATGGCATTTGGAAATCACAATATCATCTCTTACATACAACGCTAAACCATGAGGTGGTCTGATTGTCTCTGTGGTTTGCTTCTGGTCATTCCTGATAAGGTGATAGCCATTAATTGAATAGTCAGAACTGTGGTCTCTTTGGACTAATCTTATTTCAGAAAAGCCAATAATATGTGCTGATAAAATATTCTGCTCTACTGCTACATCTTGAAAATGTTTGTGTAAAGATCTACAATTATTATATACTATTTTGAAATGATCATCAGAGTTTACTGTATCCAGTGGGGTGTAACACAGTTGAAACCTTGCTTCAGAACACAGTCTTTCCATTTCTTCTACAACTCTTTCATCTAACGATATTGCCTCCTCATTCAAGTTTAAAATATGTAGGTTTTCAATAGATCTTACTCTGCTTAAAGTTACATAGTGGATATGAGGATTTTTTCTTATTCTTCGCTGAGACAAATCTATGACTACCTGATCAAGAGTGGTTCCTTGAACCCTGTGAACGGTTCGACCTGCAGATGGCTGTAATGGAAACTGTATCCTCTGGATTGTATTATGTCGCATTGTAAATGTTCTCTCAATGTCAAATATTGGAGTCCAGCTATCATCAATTAAGTCATGATAGAAACCTCTTTTGAAATATTTTCTTCGTCTGTCATTCCCAATTCGTTTATCATCAAACTGCACCCAAATTATACTAGGTCTATTCGTTTTTGTCTGTTGATAATCTAAAAACTTAACAATACAAGATGCACCATTAGTAAGTCCATCTTCTGTATCTATATTAACAGTCACGTCATAGATCATACCAATAACAACAGTGAGTGAGTAGTGTAAACCCATTGTACTAGATACATTCCTTGGTATTTGTTTCAAAATTTTATCTTGTCTTTCCTGTGATATGTTTGCGGCTATGATGGAATCATGACAAAGAATTTCAACCTTTTGAGAGTTCAAATTATTAATCATTTTGTCATTGAACAATTGCATAAATGAATTTTCAGCAAATATATGAGGTGCACTTTGTGGATAATTTACTGAATTTGGATCAATCAGACATTGTTTGATCTGTTCTTCATCATGGTCTGTCATTTTATTGTGCCGCAGTCTGTTCAGTGACTCTGCAAATGCACTATCATCCTTTTGTCGCATTATCTCAGTCCACTCAAACATTGTAAAATGTTCTTTCCACAAATTGGAAGCTAGTGCTGAAGCATTACTTGTAAGGTCTTGAAATATCCAAGATCCCGCAACTGGCTTCAGTTGGTACAAGTCACCTACTGCTATGATGCTTTTACCCCCAAAAGGTAGTCTTGTGCCCGTTAACTCCTGAAGTCTTTGGTCAATGAACTTAAGCATTGAGTTGCTAACCATTGATATTTCATCAATAATGACAAGAGAGAGATTTCTATACTTTGAACGAATTGTATTGAGTTTGTCACAATTTAATGTTTCTTCTTTCTGCTTAAATTTTTGGTGGAAAGCTGTTGATATAGTTGAACCATTAATGTTAAAAGCTGCTTTGCCAGTGTATGCGCACAGCAGAACTCTTTTCTCATCTGCATTTTGACCCTCACTTAGATTTAAATATCTGTACAAGGTCTGATACAATGCCTTAATTACCACACTTTTACCAACACCTTCTCCGCCAGTCAAAAAAGCATAAAGTGGGGCATCTTTTGTTTTTATCCAATGGATAACATGATTATAAAAGTGTCTTTGTTTAGTATTTAAACATCTAAGAAGTTCACTATACTGGTCATCTGACATAACATTGTCGTTTACATCAATTGAAGTCATTGCAAAATTGCTGCCTAGTTCAATACCAATATCATACTCTCTTTGCTCTATAACTCTGTCCGGATTAAAATAGACAAATGTCTCTGATTCAGCTGAATCTTCTACGGCCGTTTCTGCTTCAACTTGTTGTGTTCCTGGTGCTATATCATCAAAATCATCAAAGTTTTTTTCTGCAGGTTCTCTTGCCATCTCTAACTCTTCAATATCGTGTTCATATACTTTCGCCTTGTAATCAATCTGACGTTTTTTTGCTTCATAATGCTGTTTGTAAGTTTCATAGTTCATAATTAAATCTGTACTTTCATTTCTCCATGGCAAAAACAGCAGAATCTTTTCTCGAAAATGATTTTCCTCATCTGACCTTCTATTAAATCTTACGTAAGGTATTATTATTAGTAGGATACACAACCTCTAACTGTGACACATAATCGTAGGCACCAATTTTCAAGACATTTTGGTCTTTTTGCATACCTTTTGATCACATTATCAGCCACAATGTCTGTAGAAGATTCGGGTAACTCGTCTAGAGCATGTTTTGCTTTCAGAAGCTGTATTCTTTCATTTGGTTTGGATGTATTGATAAATACTACATCTCGTGTACCCTTGGACAGGGGCATTTGAAGTACAAGGTAAACAGCCTCTTGTGCACTCACTTCAACACTGTTTGAAAAAAACATTGCCAATATGTCGCACCTGTCGTTTTATATCCAAATTGCCATTTCTCGCCTCTTTTGCTGCAGCATGTAATAGAGCACTCATTCCCCTCTGTGATTTACTTATATAAGATACAATGTACATGGCACAGGCATATGGGTCTAATACAAACTGTATGTCTATATTTGCCTTCCAAGCCCTCAAGACTGTTTCATTGTACAAGTTTACACGAATATCTTTAGGTGTTCTCTTCAAAAATACTTTTGATGCCTTTAAAGAACTTCTAATACATTTAATGTACTCATCCTCATCCAATTCTACCACGTCAGTTAAAAACTTTTCATAGGGCATATCAAACCCTTCTTTTTCAGCATTCATTTTGTTCTGTATATTTTCATACATTTTTTTGTACTTCTCCACATCTGATTCAAGTGGTTCAAGAATCATGGTTTTGCTTAATGGTGGCAATGGATATCCAAACCGACATATTTTGTCTTTCTTTCTGTGACAAGTTCTACTATGTTTATGAATTTGCAACTGAAGTAATTCTTGCAGTTGTTCATTGTCTGAACAGCATTTTAAGTATTTATCAACAAATTCTATTATTTGTTCATTAGAGCTGCTTTTATATTTTGGAGCATCTTCCACCCATACAAGCATGTGAATATGAGGAGAACCTCTCTGTTGGAATTCAACATGGTAAAAATAATCTGTAACTTGGCCAAGGCAGTAATGAGAACTTTTTAAAACAATCTTTATGAATTGCTAATCCCCGTGATCAAAATAACGAGAGCATGTTACTGGGTCTTTTTGAACAAGCTTAAGTTTTTGCTCCCATGTCAAATTTTGTATTTCATCTTCAGAATACTCAAAACCCTGATTTAGACTTGACAACATATTAATTAAATCTGACCATCTTGTATCTGCAGATGAAAGTGACATAAACCATGTTGGCAAACCAAACTGTCGTATCACTGCAAAGACATCTTTTTTCTTTGTTTCTAAATAAGCAGGTGAATTTCTAAGTTGTTTAAAAATATAATATCCTTCATCTTTTCGTATCATGTTTTCCATATGATTTAAATCCCTAGCCTGACCTGCTGTCATTTTCTTGTTCTCAACCCGACACCTTCTTACAGCAAGATTCACTTTGTCATGCAGTTGCTTCATCTGAATCTTTTTCAGTTTAAAAAATATATTTGGCACGCTGTTTGCTGCTCGCCTATCATTGCTTCTTAGTTCCCATTTCGCAATGTCACTGTAGTTTACTGGAACGGATCTGTCTTCATTTTCAGTTTTTCTTTGTCCACAATATATGGTTGGAAAACACAGGAATTCTGAATCAGCATCTTGATATATACTCAAAGGTCGCTGACCTTCTCCATGAGCAAAGGTAAATGTATCTGTTCTATTTTCGATATCTGCATCATCAATGAGTGTGTCTATATTTCCAACATTTTCTTGTCTGTTTTCTTCTTCATCTGAATCATATGTGATGTTATGTACATTTTCATTGCTTTTATCATGTGAGTTATGACTGTCTGTTACATTTCCCAATGATTTTACATCTGATGAGAAGAATTCTTGCTTAGTTTCTTCAGAATCTCTTTTTACACGTGAAACCCATTCCTCATCTATTTTCACAGATTAATTTTTATACAAGATACTGTTTTTCATTAGCCATTGTAAAGATACTAAAACACGTACTGGTCTCACATTCTCTGTAAATGCACATGATTTGTATGACAACTTCTTTTTTAGCTTTACTGAAACAGTTACGTTTTCATCAAATGGTCTGGGAAGCGCATTAACAACAGGTTGGATATCAACAGGAACATTCACAACATTGCCTTTAACAGAATACTGACGACCTCTTGGTAGCTCTCTAATTTGCATGAAAGGTATGCGTAAAGATATCAGTCTTTCTTCCAATGGATACAATTGTAAGACATCTGGTTTTTCAGGCCATCTCATACCATTTGCTTCTGATAACTTTGGAACCTTTTGGTTCATGACATTTGTTTTACATGTTGTGCATATCCATTCCGAATCATCAACTGATAAGGTTCCAGTTACAAACTTGGAGCTGATAACACCTTTAATACTTTTGATATTACAAACACTTTGCTTGAACCAGGTCTGCTTACAACATGTGCAGATAAATTGGGGTCCAATTTTAATACTTTCATGAAACAGTGTTATACATTCATCAACATTATTTCTATTCTTTTAGCATTAAAATTCTCAATCATCTGATACTCTGTTGATTTTCGTTTGATGCATTTTCTTCTTCTATCAGTTATTTTTTCCTTTTCTCTTGTTCTACTATTTGAACGAATGACTTTTTAACTATTCTTTCCTTCTCTAAACCGTAAGGAATCAGCCGTAATTTCTTTCTTGAGACAATTTCTTTCTCTTTAAACAATGGATCACTCCTTGCTTTTCTATTTAAAACATTTTCGTTTGCTCTCTCCTTATTTCTGAACTCTACATTACCTCTTGCCATGTGTTTTGATTCTCTTTCTTTACTTGCATATTCCAAATTAGCTCTTGCATTTCGTTTTGAAGTGGTTTGAAATTCTTTTTCTTTTTCTTTAAACATTGCATCACTTCTTGCTTTTCGTTTTGAGGTGGTTTGAATTTCTTTTTCTTTAAACATTGAATCACTTCTTGCTTTTCGTTTTGAGGCGGTTTGGATTTCTTTTTCTTTAAACATTGATTCACTTCTTGCTTTTTGTTTTGAGGTGGTTTGGATTTCTTTTTCTTTTTCTTTAAACATTGAATCACTTCTTGCTTTTCGTTTTGAGGTGGTTTGAATTTCTTTTTCTTTAAACATTGATTCACTTCTTGCTTTTTGTTTTGAGGTGGTTTGGATTTCTTTTTCTTTTTCTTTAAACATTGATTCACTTCTTGCTTTTCGTTTTGAGGTGGTTTGAATTTCTTTTTCTTTTTCTTTAAACATTGATTCACTTCTTGCTTTTCGTTTTGAGGTGGTTTGGATTTCTTTTTCTTTTTCTTTAAATATTGAATCACTTCTTGCTTTTTGTTTTGAGGTGGTTTGGATTTCTTTTTCTTTTTCTTTAGACATTGATTCACTTCTTGCTTTTCGTTTTGAGGTGGTTTGAATTTCTTTTTCTTTTTCTTTAAACATTGAATCACTTCTTGCTTTTCGTTTTGAGGTGGTTTGGATTTCTTTTTCTTTTTCTTTAAATATTGATTCACTTCTTGCTTTTCGTTTTGAGGTGGTTTGGATTTCTTTTTCTTTTTCTTTAAACATTGAATCACTTCTTGCTTTTCGTTTTGAGGTGGTTTGGATTTCTTTTTCTTTTTCTTTAAATATTGAATCACTTCTTGCTTTTCGTTTTGAGGTGGTTTGATTTTCTCTTTCTTTTCCTTTAAACATAAACAATGAATCACTTCTTGCTTTACTCTTTGAGATTTTCTGAGTTTCTTTTTCTTTCTCTTTGAATAATAAATCAGTACGTTTAGCTTGTTTGTATTTTTTGAAATACTCCTTTCTATTTACATTTCTATTTTCAACAACAGACACTCCTTGCTCAATGTAGAAGGTATCATTTTTCTGAATGCATTGGATTTAGTGTCAGTTTTAATCCTCTGGTCCTCAAAGTATTTCATTAACAATCTTGAGAAACTACTACTTCTGTTATCCAAGCAGGTAAATTTGATAAGCAAAACTTCAAACTGAGATGACAAATCAATCTTCATGCTTTCATACATTGCATACATGAAGGTAACAATGTCATCAAGAGTAGCAAATGAAATTAACAGTGATTTACCATCAGGACTGGACATTCCATGATTTCCATGTGAATGTGAATCAAAAAGCCAGAATTTATCATCCTTAACAAAAACTGCAGAACACACAGCTCCAATCATCACTAAAACATATTGTACACTTAAGAAGGCACTATGCAAGGACTGATGTAAAGAAGGCAATGAGGAACAATCAAATTCAACAGCAACTCCTGATATGATACTTTCCTTTTCAATATGCACTTGTCTAGATAATATATTAACTTCATCAGGAATTTCATCAAGACAGAGTAGCCTATGCTTAAATTTACCCTGTTGCTTCAAATTTTGCAAAACACTTTGATACAACTGATCACCAGCAACTAAAACCTCATCTATATTCAATTTAGATGACAAACTTGAATAATGTGCATAAATCAAAGCACACAATGATATAATTGTACACTGACTCCCTCTGGAATAAACTGAAAATTTACTGTTGCTTTGACTGTATGAGCCAAATAATAATGTTTTCCAGTTGAATGGATTATTTCTATCATTCCTGTATCTGTTTGAAACCAATGACTTATTCTGATCTGGGCCAGAGTTCATTGGTTCAGAAATGGAAGAGCTATCTTTATCCACATCAACAAGCTCAAGTTCAGCAGTATCATTTGACAGGTTGTCAAGTGGTGTTATATTTGACATTTCATTGGATAATTCAATAAGCAATTCCTTTGGCAAGTCAACAAGCAAATCATCAAGCAAACCATCAAGCACATCATCAAGCAAAACATCAAGCAAACTTTCAGGCACAGATGGCCCAGAGGGCTTAAAGAGGCGGGCTTGAACCTCCATCTGCTTATCACAAGCCCCCTGCACAGATGGCCTAACTGCTGAAGCAGTTATATCAGGCACAGACCATACTAGATCTGTAGGGTCATCTCGACCCTCATCTGCTACACTGCTTCTGGAACCAGTACCATCGCCATCTCCAATCACATCTCTGGCAGAGCGTCTAGACCTCATCAAAGACCTCATGGCAACATTCCTCTGCGAAACAGACCTCCTCTTCAACCTTGGCATTGCTTAAAAAGAAACAAATATCATCTTGAAAATAGCCCTACATCTATCAAGTAGATGACTTACAAGGCAAACAAAATGTGTTTGTGAAACATGAATGCCCCCATAACAGCCATTTTTTAGCTCCACTGGCCGAAGGCCAGCGGGCTTATGTCATGGCCCAGTGTCTGTTGTGCGCCTGTCCGTCCGTGCGTCCGTCCGTGCGTTAACTTTTATTTCAAACATCTTCTTCTCTGAAACTACCCATCCAATTTTCATGAAACTTCACAGAAATGATCCTGCCATGATCCTCTTCAGAATTTCTTGAAAAAATTTGATTCCTTCAAAAACTCTGGTTGCCATGGCAACAAAACTGAAAAATATTGGAAATCTTTAAAAATCTTCTTGTCTGAAACCATAAGGCATAGGGCTACCAGATTTGGCATGTAGCTTTATATAGTAGACCTCTATCAAGTTTCTTCAAATTATAGCCCTGGGGTCAAAATTGGCTCTGCCCCAGGGGTCACAAGTTTTACATAGGCTTATATAGAGAAAACTTTAAAAATCTTCCTGTACCTAGCCATAAGGCCTAGAGCTACCAAATTTTGCATGTTGCTATATCTAGTGGACCTCTACCAAGCGGGCCAAAATTTTAGCCCTTGGGTCAAAACTGGCCCAGCCGCAGGGGTCACAAGTTTTGCATGGGCTTACATAGTGACAACTTAAGAAATCTTCCTGTTTTGATTTTTTTTTTTTTTTTTTTTAAATTAGCCGTGCATCAGGGGTCTTATGTTTTATAGAGGCTTTCATATGGACAAAACTTGAAAATCACCTTATTTATAACCATACAGCATAGACTTGTATTATTTTGGCATGTGGCTTTATCTTGTGGACCTCTACCAGGGTTCAAGTAATTATTGCTCTGGGATCAAAAATGGCTTTGCCATGCGGGTCTCAACTTTCACATGGGCTTTTACAGAGAAAACTTTGTAAGTCTTCATTTTCAAACTATTTGGCTCAGAATTGAAATGTTTAGTATTTATGGTTTATATTTATAAGCCAGTGGAGCGATACAGGGCCATCATGGCCCTCTTGTTTTTAAATGTAGCCTTGGTATCTGGGCTTGATCTTGTCACATGACCTTGACATCAGCATCTGCTTATCGATGAAAGGAACCTACATACCAAATATGAACACTGTAACATAAATACTTTTGAAGTTATAGGAAAATGTTAAGTTTTCATGTTCAAGTTTTAAGTTTAAGGGTTAGAAATGTGACCTTGACCTTATAAATATGACATTGGCCAGAAGCATATTGATAAAGATTACCAAAAATGAGCATTGTCAGTTCAATAGTCTTAAAGTTATAAGCAACAGTTATGTTTCAATTTTAAGTTTACAAACAGACAGATGGACTGACAGATTATTATAGGCGGACAGACAGACAAAAGTAAAATAACATGCCCTCAATCTATTGATGTGGGGGCTTTAAATAATTCAGTCAAACTATTTGTTTTTGTTTGTTTGAAGTTCATATACTGTCTGATTCAATGTCAGTTTATACTGTTTGTCAGCACACTAAACCATGTTTGGTTTTATTGCCTTACAAGTTTACAAACAAAATTCTTTCCAAGTAACTGGTTGCTCTTGTCAATGTTCTTTCTAAGCTACTGAATTCTCTCTTAAACTTATCATATGTATGATTTCTATGAACCACAGTATATACTTACTGAATTATAGGTACTGATTCAAAAGCTGTTAAGCTGTTTTTCGCAGTCAAAAGGCTCCTTTACACACTGTCTCCTCCCAAAGAGAATGAACTAAATCACACTAAATGAACTGGAGTCCCTTTTTCAAAAGAATCAAAACTCACTATCTCTATACTGTAGTCTGTCTACCTACTTAATCACTCAAATAATTGTTTCAACACATAAATACACAAACAATTCACACATTATTCACAAAATAGTTCAATGTCACTGTTTGATGATAATGAAATGTTCTTCACAATATAGAATTGATAACCTGGAAAAAATAAAAACAACAGTAAAATATGGATAATAAGTGAACCATCAAGCAAAAAAGGGCCTTCTTTGAACTCTTTCAATCAAATAAATGGAAATGAGATTGAAGCCTTGACAAATCAATTCCATTGTACATTTTAAACACGAGCACTGCATGTGGATGCCACTCGATTGTTAAGTGCTTGATAGTTGGTAAAAATTCTAAGTCAAACAAGGGTCATATCAAAAATATTTTCAAAGTTACCTGCCCTTGTCACATGCGTTGCCCTTTTGATTGTGAATATTTGTTCCAAATTTCAAATTGATATTTTGACTAGGAGCAGAGATATTACAAAATGTCAAAGATTTTGTATGACAAGGACGACGACACAGGCAACAATGACAACCAGGCTATGACAATAACTGGATGTTTTCTTTGAAACGGTCGAGCTAAAAATGAATGTATAGTAAGGTACAATGACTGTTTTACATATTTCAACCCTGGTCAGACTGCTTCGACTATGCAGGCTGATAAGAATCAATACTTTTTGCAGTTCCCAAAAGACCCCATTTTGCATGACAGACCACATATAATTTTTTTCTTTTAAATAGAATTAATCATAAAATAAATCAAAAGTCATAGTGATACAATAGACAACAGATCATCATGGCGCTTCACCCAAGCTAAAGCCTTTCCAATCATTGGTGATAGTCCTCATATTTGTTAGTGAGAAAAAAGATATCTTTTATATGTCACCTACTGCTCACAACTGTCTGGTCATTTTGATCTATGGACTCAAAGGTCTCATTGATTCTTTTTAAAAAGTTCAACTGGAATAATTTATTCAACTATCACCAACGGCACTTTCGGTAAATACCATATACCTGGTACAGGGCTGACACCTTTGGGTACAAATTCTTGTTCAATTCACAACTCTTGAACTATTCTTTTCTACACATGATTGACTGATTTGGGTTTGTGCCTCTTTCAACAGTATTTCAGTCATATCACAGCCATCAGTGCATCTATCCATTGTGGGAAAAGGAGAAAATGTTGGTTACGAGCATTTTCTCTTTTTTTGACAATGTTTTCCATAGGCTTCTTTCTCAGAGCCATAAAAACCTGGTAATGTTTGGTAAAGGGTTAATCAATTTCTGTAAAATCAAAGTCTGATAACTTTGGTCTGATAACTCTTTACCAAACGACAAAATTTTGGACTGCTCCAAACTGAAAGCTTTTGCGGACGACAAAATTAATGTGACTCAAAAATTGACGTTTCAAGTGAGAAGGGTACAAAACATTGTGGGAAAAGGAGAAAATGTTGGTTACGAGCATTTTCTCTTTTTTTGACAATGTTTTCCATAGGCTTCTTTCTCAGAGCCATAAAAACCTGGTAATGTTTGGTAAAGGGTTAATCAATTTCTGTAAAATCAAAGTCTGATAACTTTGGTCCTACAAATATGATTTTGCTGAAAATGACACTTAATGATCACATTATAGCCACTGTTATTCTACTACAATATGACAAAGGTTCATGAATAAATGAAGGTGCTGGATGCTAGGCAGTATGCTTCAAGACATGAAGACTTTTAAATAATTTCCTTCTTTATCTTTGTTTAATCCAGGACCACACAACAAAGAGCGAATTTTGACTCAAGGGTCCTAATTTGATACATTTTCATTGAGGTCTATTTCACAGTTCTACATGCAAAATATGAAAGCTATGGGTCTTATGATTTGAGAACAGGTTTTAAAAACATTTCCTTATTTATCATTAAGTAAAATTTGACAAATATAACAATTTTTCTAATTCAAGGAAAGATAACTCCAGTTGTTCGGGTCAGATTAGACTCATAATCGAACTCATCCGAGGTCTTATGGTCATATATATTTTGACCAAGTTTGGCGCTGGCAAAATTAATAACTCCAGTTGTTCTGGTCTGATTAGACCCGTAATAGAACTCATCCAAGATCTTAGGGTCATATATATTTTGACTAAGTTTAGTGCTAATTGATTTATATTTGTAGATGCTTGAGTGTAAACAAAGTCAAATATTGCAATTTTTCTAATTCAAGGACAGATAACTCTAGTTCTTCTGGTCTGATTACACCCATAATCGAACTCATTCGAGATCTTACAGTCATATACATTTTGACCGAGTTTGGTGCCAATTGGTTTATATTTGTAGATGCTAGAGCATAAACAAAAAATGTGAACAGACGGACAACGGACGGACGGATGGACCGACGACGACGGACAGAGAGCACTTCATGCTCAGGTGAGCTAAAAAAATGAAGATCAAAGTGGAATTACTCAAAATCCACGCTAGGTAGAGTTATTGTTCTTGTGCACTGTACTTGGTAATATTGCAACAAACATGCATACCAAGTTTGATTGTTCTTGTGCACTGTACTTGGTAATATTGCAACAAACATGCATACCAAGTTTGATTGTTCTTGTGCACTGTACTTGGTAATATTGCAACAAACATGCATACCAAATTTCAAGTTGTTCTGACTTGAGATGACAAAGTTATATTCTGGACAAGCACTAAATGCTGTAAAAATGCCGATCAAAGGGAAATAACTCAAAGACAGCACGAGGTAGAGTTACAATTCTTGTGCACTGCACTTTAAAATATTGCAACAAATAAGCATACCATATTCCTACTTAAGATGGCAAAGTTTTGCTCCAGACAAGCAAGAAATACTATAAAAATGAAGGTCAAAGGTGGAATAACTCAAAATTCGTTCTAGGAAGAGTTAAGGTTCTTGTGCACTGCACTCCGTAATTTTTCAACAATCATGCATACCAAATTTGAATATGTTCAGGCTTGAGATAAGACATGTTCCGGACAAACAGAAAATTCTGTAAAATGACGATCAAAGGGAAATAACTCATAGACAGTATGAGGTAGAGTTACAATTCTTTCACACTCCACTCTGTATTATTGCAACACACACAAAAGCCAGGTGTCAAGTCAATCTGACTGGAGATGACAAAGTTATGCTCCAGACAAAGAACTATTTTAAAGAACTTTCTAATTCAAGTGCAAATAGCTCCAGTCGTTCTGATCCGATTACACCCATAATCGAACTCATCCGAGATCTTATGGTCATATATATTTTGACCAAGTTTCGTGCTGATTGGTTAATAATTGTAGATACTAGAGTGTAAACAGTTAAATATAGCAATTTTTCTAATTCAAGGGCAAATAACTCCAGTCGTTCTGGTCAAATTAGACACATAATTCAACTCATCTAAGATCTTATGGTCATAAGTATTTTGACCAAGTTTGGTGCTGATTGGTTGATATTTGTAGATGCCAGAGTGTACACAAAGTCAAATATAGCAATTTTTCTAATTGACGAAGACGGAGAGCGACGCACGGTGAGTGATCACAATAGCTCATCCTGAGCACTTTGTGCTCAGGTGAGCTAAAAAACCAATAAATATCAGCAGACATCATTAGGAACACCTAAATGAATTTCTATTAGTTTTTGTCAAGGATTTTAGAAGACATCTGTCCTGAAAGATGGACAAACAGATGGTCATTGGTCCATGACGAAATTAAACATTTAGCCCCCTTTTTTCATGACATGGCGTTTCATGAAATAAAAACAAATAACTATTGTCTGTGGCTTGCAATAAACAATAAAAAGATGAAGTTTGATGACATTTTATCCTGTAGTTAAAGAAATATTGGTCCACAATGAAAATATACATCAAGCCCCCTTTTTCCATGACACAGCAATAACTGGTCCTATTAGACCTACAATAAAACTCATACGAGATCTTACGGTCATATATATTTTGACCAAGTTTGGTGCTGATTGGTTTAAATTTGTAGATGCTAGAGTGTAAACAAAGTCAAATGTAGCAATTTTTTTAATTCAAGGGCAAATAACTCCAGTCGTTCTTGTCCGATTAGACACATAATCGAACTCATCCGAGATCTTATGATCACATACATTTTGACCAAGTTTGGTGCTGATTGATTATTACTTGTAGATGCTTGAGTGTAAACAAAGTCAAATATAGCAATTTTTCTAATTCAAGGGCAAATAACTCCAGTCGTTCTGGTCCGATTACACCCATAATCGAACTCATCCGAGATCTTATAGTCATATACATTTTGACCAAGTTTGGTGCTGATTGGTTTAAATTTGTAGATGCTAGAGTGTAAACAAAGTCAAATTTTTCTAAATCAAGGGAAAATAACTCCAGTCGTTCTGGTCCGATTAGACCCATAATCGTACTCATCCGAGATCTTATGGTCAAATACATTTTGACCAAGTTTGGTGCTGATTGGTCAATATTTGTAGATGCTAGAGTGTAAACAAAAAAATGTAGACGGACGGACGGACGGACGGACGACGACGGACGGTGAGTGATCACAATAGGTGAGCTAATAATGGACTTAAGTCTGTTAAAATGACTTAAGTCCATTACTTTGTCGAGCTGAGTCTGAAACGTTGGTTCAACTAAGGATTTGAAAATATTTCTAAAGTATGTTAATATTAGTGAAATGCGTCTGAAATAACGAAGTCAACTTCAGTCGGAATAGGAGTCTGTTAGCCGACTCTAGCAAAATAAAAGACTTAAATATTTTTTCATGAAACCAGGCCCAGTCTTTGACTGCTTTTCAAGACATTTCAAATCAAGATCAGACTACACACAACGTGCAGTCCGATCTTTGATCTCCAATGACAGATATTTGTAGTGAAATATTTGTGCTAACAAAGCAAAATTGCAATATTTGGTTAATCATTGAATGCAGGTGAGTTGACAAAGTCGCGGTGTTGCGGCACTTGTGTATACATACGAGGGACACTTTTTAAGTTCGTAGAGTAGGGCGGTCTTTTTAAAACCGCTTGAAATATCAAAATTTTATTTATCTAAGACCTTCGAAATATGCCCCGTCTGCCTCCACACACATTTTACACCGATCTACCCATTTCCGGAACGCCGCCCGGTAGTCCTCTTTAGGTATATGTTGCAGACACTGGTAGACCGCACTGCCTATACCACAACGGGATTCAAAACGGTGCCCTGCCAGCATTTCCTTTAGTCTTGGGAACAACCAAAAGTCACAGGGGGACAGGTCAGGGCTGTATGGGGGATGATCTAAGACATCGAGCCCAGATTCTTTCAGATATTCTTGTACCGTAGCGGATTTATGGGCCGGTGCGTTATCATGGAGTAATTTGTCGCCCTCAGATGAAACCCAAACCTTATTTTTAGCCTTAGAATCGGGTTGAAAATGATAGATCCAGGTTTCATCACCTGTAACTATCTCTTCCAAACGACGTGGGTCACATTTATCACATTTTTCTATAACTTGCGATGCAAGTCTAACCCGACTTTGTTTCTGCTCGTCAGTGAGCAAATGGGGCACCCAGCGCGCGCAGATCTTACGTAGCCCAAGTCGTTCACGTAAGATCTTCAAAACACTTGACGAATGAATGCCACTTAATTCTTACACGGTATAACGTGCGTCTTCCTCAATTAACGTTTTCACAGTAGCAACGTTCTTTTCCGTCAAAACGGAAACCGGCCTACCCACCCGAGGGTCATTTTCAATTGACTCCCGACCATCATTAAAACGACGTACCCACTTGCAAACTGTAGCATATTTTAAAGCACCATTCCCATAAACTTTTTGCAAATTAGCATGAATTTCTGTTGGCGGAAACCCGAGCTGTGCTCGAATCTTACAATATACCCTCTGTTCAGGGATTTTTCCATCCATATTGAACGCTATATTTTACTATAGTGTATAAAACCACGTGTTGAAAATACCCAGCGCAGCGCGCACGTGGACCTCGTGCGCCGCATACCGTGACACCGTTCGAGAGAGGAAGGATTACGCAAGTTCTGTGTAAAAAATCGTGCAACTTCATAATCGCGTTAAAAAGTTATAGGCTTACTCTACGAACTTAAAAAGCGTCCCTCGTATACCGTATACTCTTTTTCTTTTTTACGACCCAGACACGATTCGTAAAAATTACCTTCATATTAACTGACCGCACGTAAACTTATCGACCTGGCTTGAAGTCGGCGACAATCGATCATAAATTTTCATCATCGATTATCGTACGTACTTTTCTTTTTATCAAAAAACACGTTATCCGGTATTATAAAACATCACCTGAGCAAAAGGGGCTGAATGCATCTCCCTGTTGCATTGTACCAAAAGGGGCTTAATGCATCTCCCTGTTGCATTGTACCAAAAGGGGCTTAATGCATCTCCCTGTTGCATTGTACCAAAAGGGGCTTAATGTATCTCCCTCTTGCATTGTACCAAAAGGGGCTTAATACATCTCTCTGTTGCATTGTACTAAAAGGGGCTTAATGTATCTCCCTGTTGCATTGTACCAAAAGGGGCTTAATGTATCTCCCTGTTTCATTGTACCAAAAGGGGCTTAATGCATCTCCCTGTTGCATTGTACCAACCAGGTCATCAAATAGTCATGGATCCATAAAATTCATTTTGCCTGAATCATGAGCAAGAATGATCCTTTAACAGGTAGAAAATTGATTAATAGAAAAAACTTTCGGCTCAGATCAGCCTACGCGGACTGTGTAGATACTTTTTTGCAGATGCATTAAGCCCCGTTTTCACAGAGCATGGCTCACCTGTTTATTGCAAGTTGACTATGTGAGGGTGGATCAAGTGTTTTCTTTGACCCCTGTTTTTTGAATTTGGACCCCCAAAATATCTAAATGAACCTAAAAATTTATAAGAATTTTCTCTACCCCGCTTTTTTTATGAGTCGCCCATCAAAATTTATAAGTATGTCTTCTTTTATTCATTTGAAGGGGGAAAATGGGACTGCACCAGAAAGTCCAGGGAAACCCTAGTCTGGATTACTCATAATTTTATCTCCTTCTTCGGGTCATTTAGCGGCTCTGTGCACAATTTGCAATCGGGAACTCCAGTCCAATGGCTGATACTAGATCTGGTCCCGTACGTTTGTCAATGGACCAAGCCCCACAGAAGACCAGCCTTAGTTAATGTAAAACCCCACGAGAGACATGAAGAACTGAAATGCTGACACGGTAGCAGTGAAATACATGTGGGCCATGCTCTGGCAAAAGGGTGTTCGATGCATCTCCGTGATGCATTGTACCAAAAAAGCCATCGCGTAATTATGGATCCATTAAATCCAACATTTGTTTAGCAACCAATGGAATCATGAGGTAGAGTGTTCCTTTGGACCTATAGCAGAATATTTCGGACCAGGTCAGGCTGACCTGGTTTGATACTTTTTGCAGAAGCATTAAGCCCTCTTTTCACGAAGCATTGCTCATGCGTTTTTGAAAACTGCGCAAAAAACCTTCTATGAAGTGACAAACAAACCTTCTTCTATAGCTGTTTCCTCTAACTTTGCTAAGACATCTTCTACTTTGTCGCTACCTGCTAGCTGTAAGGCATACGCAGCAATACCTAGCTCGTATATATCTGTAACATTGTCAACACGCGCTTCAAGAGCCTCCACAGCATCGATGATCACGTTTTTGACGTCACTGCCAGGTGCAAACTAGATTGAAAACGAAAACACTGCATGCAGTTATCAACTCTCGGCTGCACTTTATCTATTTATTTTTCTGTGAAAATTTTGAGACGAAGAAGGAGCGTATTTGTGTCGAAAATATTTGAGGGTTACCCGCTCCTTCTTTATGGCTTTTCCTTTAGATAGAAAACAATTTGCCCGAGTTCGAAGTAAATATCTGCGAAGATATATTTAAAAAACAACAACAATAAAAAAAAAACAAAAAAAAAAAAAAAAACAAAGCCATGCTCTGTGAAAGGGGCGGGGGGCTTAATGCATTTGCTAAAAAGCATCGACCCAGGTCAACCAGCGCAGTCCATGCAGGCTGACCTGGGCCGGAACTTTCTGTTTTGGGTAAAATTTTCTGCATGCCCAAGGACCAGTGTACCTCATGATTCAGTAGGTTGTTATACAAAACGGATTTTATGGATCTATAATACTAGCTTGCTTGGCATGATGAATCACGGAGATTCATTAAGTCCCCTTTACACAGAGCACGGCTCTTTTATTCAAAGTTTTCAAATGACAATAAAAGCAGATGCTGACAAGGCTATGACAACACATCGACATTTCTTCCGGAAAAAGCCGAACTAAAGGGTATTGAAAGAAAGATATTCAAACCCTGGTAGAGCGTTGATAGAACACAAGTCATCACGGTTTTCGAGTTTGAGTTCCAGCTGTATACTTTCTTTGCGGTTTGATCTTGATCTAGATTTTCAACAAAAGCATGTGATGCTGTGCCTTCTATTTAAATGGTTAGCTCTTTAACCACAACTAAGCCTATGAAGACTTCGAATGACCAAACGATTACAAATAAGCCATGCTCAGTGAAAAGGGGGTTTAATGCATCTGCAAGCAGTATCGACCCATGTCAGCCTGCACAGTCAGCATATGAATCGAATCTTTTTGCTATCGGTCATTTTTCGGCATGTCAAAGACCAGTCTACTTCATGATTTAGTTAGCTGTTAGACAAAATGGATTTTATGGATCCACAACTATGTGATGGCTTGCTTGGTTTAATGCATCACGCAGATACATTAAACGGCCTTTTGTCAGAGCATGAATCAATGCTTTACACAAATAAGATACATGTATACACGATTTTCTTGTTGTCACGGTCCTGGGTTCGTGTTCACCAACTGTTCTTATTTTCATCCTTACCATAGTCTAAATGTAGATTTATATAGTTACACAAATTCTTATTGGCTGAACCATTAGGTGTGTTACTTTCAAATTTAGAACATTCTTGAGAATAAGGCTGAGAATATTGCCCGCAATGGTTGGTGAATACAGGCCCTGGTTGAAATTCAGGACAGTGTTTATAGTCTAGTACTGGTGCAATGTAGAAAACTCCATGGCATGATAACCAGGCTTGCTGAAATACTGTTGTAAACTTCAAGACGATATTAACCGTTCTTAGTCTAACAGAACCTTTAGTATAATTCTAAATTTAGAGAGTCAAACAGTTCTCAACTGGTTAATCCACTTTGTTTAACCCACCAGAAATTTCGTTCCTTTGAAATAATGAAATTAGATATTTCTCGAGAATTCAACTAAGAATGCGGTTTATTATAGTTGGTGCAAACGGCTACAGGCTACTCTTGGAATTATTAATAACTTACACAAACACAAACGCGGCGCAAGATGAAACATTGTTTCTGCCATGTCTATGTGGGAAGGCAGCCTGTAGCTTAGAAAAAAATCGTGAGAATTACTGGTAAAAGAAACTCCGGGAAAGCATAGTAAACGGTGCACTGGTGGCCGCGATATGGGAAAAGATTGAAAAAGGTGTTTGATTGACAAACAAGCAAATGAGATGTAAAGCAACTCACTCCCGCATTCCCTGCCTCTAGCAAAGCGATGATGATGTAAGCGGCCAAAGTACTCTGGCCTGACGCAGACCCGCCCTGAAAGAAAGAGTTTTTTTTTTTTAATGTACCTGTTATAAGATTGATTTTGACATACTTTTTGAACCAATAACATCTTGGTTAACAAACGATGGCTTGAGAAAAGCTCTAGTCTGATTTTTTGGCAAAAACACCCCACAACTATCTAGGATATTATAACTGGCGTGCAACACACAAAAAGGGGCCTTTCGACATATGCGTAAAAGTGTGTCATCCCAGATCAGCCTGTGCAGTCTGTGACTAATCCGAGACGACACTTCCCGTTTTTATGCGATTTTCTGTTTCACGAAAGTCTACTGTATGAAAAAATCTTATGTAGTCGTAAAGTGCCGTCTCGGATTAGCGGACAAATGTCCAAAGGTCTCATTTCGCATGTTGCGGGCCAGCTGAAAATGTAAGTTTCGGGCTGCACTTCTTGGTAAATGAAGAGCACGGGGGGGATTCAGGGGCGCCTCTATGTGCGTTTTTAATGCACTTTTGGAAGCGTTTATGGCTAGATTTCAGTCGTGTTGGTCACAAAGTTGAAGACAAAAACCGAATGCACGAAAGACTCAAGATGATCGTTCAGTACATCTCTAACCCCTCTGCGAGTCTCCTCAGGCGATGTGGCACAAAGGTTAATATCTGCGTTAAAGCAAAAAGTCATGCGAAAGTGCAGTCTCTGTCTTGGCACTGAATGCTGGTGACACTTTGAAGACTCGTTTTTTTCCGAGATACAAACGCATCTTTTAAGTTAGAACACCGATTAATGGTGTGAGCTTTGTCAAGATTTAGGCTGCGCAGTTCCCTTGTCGATAGGCCAACATACAGAGATGACAAAACGCGAGATCTTTTGCTTCATTATGATGAAGCCACGGCCCACTGTCGAACCGCGAGGGCTGAAAATATCTCTGCCCTGGCTGTTTTTTTACATAAAATATATGTAAAATATTTTTTATATAAAATATATGTGGAACCGAAATGTCTCAGGTTGATTTGGAAAAGGTGGCACTTGTATATCTATGATGGAATAAAAACATTGACATGGAACTTTCGGTACAGTCTCAGGACTTAGAATGCTCATACATGTAAATTCAAAACTTTTTCAACAAACTTCGCCGCCCGACATATTCTTTGACTCAGAAAAAAATAGAAAAATACATTGAGAGGATAAACACTTTCTTTTGTTGCACCGAGAAAAAACATGCGGCTGTATTATGTTTTCATACCATTGTCGGCATACAAAATCAAACCGTAGAAGTTCTTTAATACTTCGACCAGCCCGAATAGGTCATGTGGTAGAGCGTAGGACTCGTAAACGTCAAATCTCGTGCCACTTGAGGGTATGGATCGAGCCCCACGGCTGGCCATTCAAAGTAAACTCAATTCATTTCAATAAACTTTATTTGTTCAACGTATATAAAACATACAGTATGGTAATACAGTACAGTCCAGGAGATCAGAATGTGATCGGACCTTGAGAGTATAGATTCTGTAGAAGAAGGATAGAAAGTGGAGTGGAGAGGTCATGAAAGGGAAGGTTGACGTTTTTCTAATACGGGGAAATCATAAAAAGCTTGAACAGAAGCGAACAGTTATGCCCAGATACATATCTTAAGTGCTTTTAAGTAAGAAAATAACTATTAATTTTACCTGATCTAGACAGAGAAAAATTTTGCGTCGGTGAACGCCACACCGAATAATGGATTCAATGAGAAATCCATTGTACCTAGCAAGATCTCTCTCAACCAACCATAAGAGTGCGGCATGCACCGGTATACTGATGTAAAATGGATTATAAAGTGGCGGGTATCCTATTTGTTCCATTATGCAAATCAGTACATCCTAAATGCATGTTATAAAAAGCGCCATCTAGTTTACCCCACCGTGAGATGGGGTAGAGTAGATGTCGCTGCGATCGGATTTCGAATGTCCCTAGGCCATTATTTTGACAAACTAACGTCATAATGATAGAAAAGGAAAAAAATGAACGGACTGGAACCCAGGCTATGTTCCCATGAAAAAGACTGAAACAGTGAGCACTATAGGCCCATTGCCATGTTCCAATGTAAAACAGGGAGCACATAGGCCCCCTTGCTATGATCCTATGAAAAAAAGTGAGTCCTATAAACCTCTTGCAGAGTTCCTATGTAAAAAAAGAGTGAGCCATATAGGCCCCTTGTCATGATACTATATGAAAAAGAATGAATCCTACAAGGCGCTTGCCATGATTCTATGAAAAAGAGTGAGCACTATAAACCCCCGCCGTGATCTTATGAAAAAGAATGGGTCTCATAAACACCTTGCTATGATCCTTTGAAATAGACTGTGTCCTATGAACCCCTTCCGATATTCTTATGGAAGAGAGGGAGCTCTACGGGCCTCTTGCCATACTCCTTTGAGAAAGAGTGAGTCCTATAAACCCCTTGCCATGATCATATCAAAAAGAGTAAGTCCTATAAGCCTCTTGCCATCTCCCATGAAAGAGAGTGTATCGAACCAACCATTTTCCATGTTTCTATGAAAAATATAAGAAACTGTGAGTCCTATAAACCCTTTCCAGTGTTCCTATTAAAAAGAACGAGTCCTATAAATCCTTCCCATGTTCCTATAAAAAATGAGTTCTATAAACCCCTTGCCATGTTCCTACGAAAAAGAGTCAGTCTTATAAACTCCTTGCTACGTTCCTCTGAAAGAGAATGAGTCCTACAAACCTCTTGCCATGTCCAATGAAAAAGAGCGAGCACTAGAGGCCCATTGCTATGATCCCATGAAAAAAAAAAAAAACCGAGCATTACTTGCATATAGGCTCCTTGCCAAGTTCCTATTAAAGAGTGTGAGCACTATAGGTCCACTTGTCATGATCCTATGAAAAGGAGTCCTATAAACCTCTTGTCGTGTTCCTATGTAAAAAAGAGTAAGCACTATAGGCCCCTTATGATACTATGAAAAAGAGCGAGTCCTATAAATCTCTTCCCATGTTCCTGTATAAAAAAGAGTGAGCATTGGCAAAGTTTCCAAACGATTGTCCCTCTACGTGTTCGTGTTTCACGGACCATGGATCACTGAAATAAACGAGGGAGGACTGGCTGGGCGTTTAATTAAGGAAAAAATTTAGCAGAGCTATGACATCATTTCAGCATTGTCAGCAAAGTTTCCCTTTTTCCGTGTTTCACAGTTGTTTGTCCGGCCTCAAATAATGCCTAGAAATCTGTTTATTATTGCATAGCGTTAAATACATGCCCACCTTTTTTTTTTTTTTTTTAAACTAATTTTCAAAAGTAAAGTGGAGCACTGTTTGGTAGTTTAGTATTGTTCTAAGCGTTACTAAATAACCTAAGACTATATGTCTGCAAGAGTGTTTACAGGTCAATCAACCTCGTTGGATATTCGAAAAGGCCAAATGAAATGTACGTATGCGTCATGGACAGCAGTTATCTAAGGGATCATAGATCTACATTTCTTTTTTTCAATATAGACGAATCTAAAAGTTCTTTTTTTTTTTCTTTTTGTCTGATAAATAGTTTAACCCTTTACCAAACGATCCCACATTAAAACGACATCGGGAAAAAAAAAAAAGCTTTTGAAATCATTGTTGGAAGCGAAGACAATGATTGTAACCATTTTTCCTAGAATGTTTTCTAACCTTTCAAAGACAAACTAAACTATTTAAGCAACACTTAATTTGTCGTCTGTAAATGCTTTCAAATTTATACGACTCTAAATTTTTGTCGTCTGGTGAAGGATTTAGGACGAGGGTAGGGAGTAAAACAAAATCGATCTGTTTACCTGCATACTTCGCTGATGAACCCGGCCTGGCTCCCTAAAAATACCGCTCCCTTCATCATACTGGAGTAGAATCCATGAAATCATTTTTTGCATGATGCGAGGATCAATATAGATGTGCGGTCGGGCCTGAGCAAACGATTTCAGCACGAATGCAGTCAACCAAGTACTGCCCGAAGGGTCGTGTCTCCCAAAGGCGCTAAATGAACCGTCGGGATGTCGATAAAGGAGCTGTCTCTGGTATCCTGCATTAAAATATAATCTTACCAAAGTGCTTTTTATAAATGAATAAAGCCGAGCCCAGTAATGATAGCGAGTGATATAGGCAAACAAACTTTAACAGCCTATATGTTGTTTTGTGTGAAGGCGAAACGTTGAAACATTCTTGTTTCATTTGCTGAATATGGATTATTAGCGTCCTTTCGATGACTTTTTTAAGTGAAAATTAACCCTTATCCTGCTAAATAAATGAAATGAAATTTTCAAACCGATAGTAAAAGCCCGAATAATAACTATTTTGAACTTATTTTTACAAAAAAAAAAAAAAAAACTCCTTATCGGACAGTGTAGATCGAAGATCATACTACACGTTCTGTGTTGTCTGATCTTGATCTACACTGTCCGCAAAAGTTCAGTGAGTCGCACTTAGCAGCCTAAGGAATGAGGATACTTATTTGCCTAATTGTAAATCTTCCTCGCAAAAAAAGGTTAAACATGCTTTGTGTGGCTTAAGAAAAAAAATATATATATATAAGCCATGCTCTATGAAAAGGGCGTTTAGTGCATCTGTAAGAAGTATCGACCTAGGTCAGGCTGCGGAGCCCTCACAAGCTGATATGTGTCGAACGTCTTGCCATTGGTCAATTTTTTTGAATGGCAAAGGACCAGACTACTTCTATATTCAGTCGCTTGGCAAACAAAATAGAATGTATGGATCCATAATTATACCGTGATTTGCTTGGTATAATACATCACGGAGATGTGTTATACCCCATTTTGCCAGAACGCTGCTCAAACGTTTGTTCATCAGGTCTTATCAAAGTCGTGCCCAAAAAATATCCCGGAAAATGCTCGCTTTTCAGATTAATTGATCCTACGTCACTTTCAAAATGAGCCATGCTCTGTGAAAAGGGGGCTTAATGCATCTGCAAAAAGTATCTCTCGTGTCAGCCTGCATGTCAAAGGACCACTCTACCTCATGATTCAGTCGGTTATTAAACAAAATGGATTTTAGGGGGTCCATAATTATGTGATGTCTTGCTTGGTATACTACATCAAGGAGATGCATTAAGTCACCTTTTGTCAGAGCATGGCTCATATCATTTAAGTTGTATCACAAAGACAGCTTACTTTAAAATGCGTGTCCTGGGCTTCACAAATAGTCGGCCAGGCTTTGAAGGTTCTTGCTTAAAGACAATCCCTTTTTACCTATGCCTGGTAGACAAAACTGCAATAGGAGTGCAGATCAGCTGCCGGCCGAGTCGGCGCCAAATTTGGGTCCACGGTATCAGACCATGGAACATGGCATTTTCGCCGTCATACTCGATCTAGATCTCGTAATACTTTATGTTCATTGTTGCTACTTTTTGTGACTATGTACAATTGTGTACTTGTTATACAATACGCATGTGTTCTGTTCTGTTCCGACATTTGTCTGCAGTATGAAATAAAGTATTGAATGGAATTTCGTTTATTTGTTTATTTTGTGTTTATCGATCATTGAACGCTTTTTAAAAGTAGTCCCAGTTGTCAACTGCGTGCTTCTGTGGTAATAACTGACAAATAATAAAAGATTTTGCTGTAAGTCATAGGATAAACTTCATTTCAGCATTAAAAAAAGTCGAAGAATCAAACTCATATGTGTATAATGTACATGTACCTGCAGTCATATAATTTTTCCCTTTGGAAAGATCTTCAGGCTGTAGGTTAAAAGTTGCTGTCAGATAATTTATCACAAAAATGTTGGGTACCAATGATATCATATTTTGTTCGCCACACCCATAAGGCATCCTGAGCAGTTTGGTTAGTCCAGTAATGGATGGTCCCATTAAATCTCCTGAAAGTAAAATAAACTTTTAACTAGCTTCGAAATGTCAGTGCAAATAGACTTTGCACGGCGACATCGTTCGGTACTTCCCGTACATGATCCTCATTGCTGACGATTAGGTATGGAATAAACCGAGTATAGTAAATGATGAATGTTTGATTTGCCGATTTAGATACCTCCGAACTACCTTAAACCCTCGTCGGACTATGCAGATCAAATATCAGGTGGATGTTTTGTCTGGTCTTGATCTGCAGTGTCTGCAATTTAAGCCTATAAAGTCGGATGCGACCTATAAAAATCTAAAATCGCATTCGACGACAGCTATCTTTACTAGTGTAAATTTCAACAACTTTTTACGAAACACTTATAAACGTTTCTGAATATGAGCCATGCTCTGTGAAAAGAGGGCTTAATGCATCTGCGAAAAGTATCGATTCAGGTCAGCCTGCACAGCCCGCGCAGGCTGATACGCACCGAAGCTTTTCGCTACGGATCAATTTTCTGTATGCCAAAGGACCAGTCTACCTCACGATTTGAAAGTTGGTTGTTACACAAAATGCACTTTAGTAGATGACAAAACACACGTTTTGGCACACTTCAATCATCTTCGTCTTTAAAATCTCGCAAATGGGTTTTTCCGGTTTTTCTTCTACTACCATCATCGTCTTTAAAATCTCGCAAATGGGTTTTTCCGGTTTTCCAAGAAATCCGTTTTTTCTGGTTTTCCTGTTTTCCAAGAAATCCGGTTTTTCCGTTTTTCCAAGAAATCCGGTTTTCCAGTTTTCCGGTTTTCTCTCTACTAAAATCTTCCCATCTTCGCGAAGATAATAACTTCCCGCGCGCGACGCGGATAAAAAATCTTACTATCTTCGCGGGGATAAAAATCTTCAACAATTTTTCCTTAATATATTTGATTTAAGAAAAAAAAAAAATCTTAATATAAGAAGAGAGAAAAAATGGAAATCATTTATTCGTATGTGAGAAGAAGATTTTTTCCAAAAAAATTGGGAATCGAACATTTAAAAAGAGTATCGGAAGTATCACCCGATTTTAAACTTAGGCTTAATAAGATTCATGAAAATAAATTTTTATACGCGAGATTTTATCGCGGAAATCAAACAATAGTCTTACCTCCTTTTGAAGAAGATGATTTTCTTGATTCAATGCTTAGAGTTAAACCTATTATATACTATGAATATAGTAGAATACAACGCGAAAATAGAGCGAGAATAAAAAATATAAGAATTTTTTTTAGAATGTCTGGCGATCGAAACTATACTAAATATGCTAACCCAAAAAGAAATGTTAAAAATAGTTTTTTAATAGCTATTAATAAAGTTGGGAGAAGAATAAAAAATATTCATCCTCCTGACAATGTATTATGTATAAATTTTGAATTTATTACGAGTAGAAGAAAGAGGCTATTAAGAAGTGAAGATTTAGAATATTCTTGGGAAGAAGGCATATTTTCTTCTTCTTCCCATTTTTTTGGCGATCAGCCCTACAACGTAGATTTTAATGATGATACAAATTTGAATGAACCTGAAGTACAATTAATGCAAACATACACAGAAAATGAATGTGTGGTCTGTTACGTTAATAAACCGTGCATACTCTTTTCATCTTGCGGTCACATTCCCGTTTGCTCTAATTGTAATAGAATGGCTAATTGCCCGTTGTGCAGAAAAGTAAGTGTCACGAAATTTAAAATTTAAAAAATATATTTAACCAAAATTTATAACTTCATAAAAAAAAGTTATAAATTTTCCTTAATATATTTGATTTAAGAAAAAAAATCATAATATAAGAAGAGAGAAAAAATGGGAATCGAACATTTAAAAAGAGTATCACCCGATTTTAAACTTAAGCTTAATATGATTAATGAAGATAAATATTTATACGCGAGAAGATTTTATCGCAAAAATCAAACAATAGTCTTACCTCCTTTTGTAGAAGATAATTTTCTTAATTCAGTACTTAGAGTTAAACCTATTATATACTATGAATATAGTAGAATACAACGCGAAAAAAATAGAGTGAGATTTAAAAATATAAGATTTTTTTTAGAATGTCTGACGATCGGAAATATACTAAATATGCTAACCCAAATTTATATGTTGAAAATAGTTTTTTAATAGGTATTAATAAAGTTGGGAGAAGATTAAATAATATTCATAATCCTGACAAAGTATTATTTATAAGTTTTGAATTCATTACGAATAGAGGAAAGAGGCTATTAAAAGAGAAGATTTAGAACATTCTTGGGAAAAAGGTGAATTTTCTAATTCTCATTTTTTTGATGATCTACCGGGAATGATACAAAAATACTTAGAAAAAAAAATGAATGTGTGGTCTGTTACGATAATAAAGCGTGCATACTCTTTTTACCTTGCGGACACAAACCTGTTTGCTCTAATTGTGATAGATTTCCTTATTGTCCGTTGTGCAGGAAAGTATGTAATATAAAATTTAAAATTTAAAAAATATATTTAACCAAATTTATAACTTCATAAAAAAAAGTTATAAATTTTTTTAAGACTTTTCATCCGTTTTCTCTACAGTTTCCACAGTCTCTACAGTCTCCACAGTCTTCAAAGTCCTCACAGTCTCTACGGCTTTCTCAACTGCCGCTGGCAAAATTTTAGCCTCTTCAGAAAAGATATTTTCTATCTCCTTTTCATAATATTTCTTTAAAGAATATTTACATTGAGTTATTAAAAACTTGTATACATCTTTAACTTGACTTTCGTAATATTCGCGCGTCGCCTCGTAATCGTTTAAAGCCGCGTATTTAATAAGTTCCGTAAAGCTTGCCTGTATGCTCTTTAATAAATTTTCTAGATTATCAGTTCCAACAAAATCTTTTAGTTCCTTTTCCATTTTCTATATTAAATTAATTATTTAATTTAATATATTTCTTTATAAATCGAGTTCTACGAGTATCGTTAAATAAGCATTTTTCGCGTTTTGATTATCGGTTCTCGTTAAAAAGTTTATAACGTCGCATTGCTTTACTTCTAAAGGTTGAGGAAAAACTGTGCAACTACAACCTTCTCCTCTTTCTTTTATTAAGGAGTAGTCAGTTTTTCGACACCGTTTTTTAAAAAACTATTTCCTTTTAAAACCATTAAAGAACCTCTTATAATTCTACCCAGAGCTGACATGCAATAACCTCCTAAACCGTGTGATCTTCAGCTACTACCATTACCGAAAGAAAACTCGTAATTTCCTTTTAATAAACTTCCTTGTTCTTCAGCATGGATACTTATTACAGGTTTTAATAACATTCTCTCCAATAGAGTTAACATCTGCGTGGAAAGAAAAGACCTCGTTACGGGATCATCCCAAGCGACAGGTTCGGGCAAGTTTTTAATTCTATTTCCTTTCATATCTATTTCACTATCAACGGAAAAAGAACCGTCCGGGTTTTTCGTTAAAGCTTTTTCTCCCTTGCTAAAACTGTGGTATCTACGTAAAATTCATTCGCGACTTGATGATGCTCTAAAGGAGTACCAGTATTAATAATTCTTCGTCCTCCCATAGAAATGTCCGCAGTCGCTATATAACTTCCATGACTGTAAACAAAAGCTCGATTAGCGTTATCCACATATCTTTTTGTCGCAGCGTCTTGCGATTCTGCGGGATCTAAAAGATTCATCAACTGGTAACCGCACATATCTATATTCGCGATGGCAGAAAAACTGCCGTCATGTTGTTGTACAATTGCTCTAGCACTATCATCCACATATTTTTTATTAGCGGCTTCGCTAGGTTCCGTAGGATCGCCCAAGTTTTTTATCTTATTAAATCCCATGTTTAAATAATCCGTCATGATATAACCCCCATTTTTGTCTAATAACCCCGTATTGGAATCGACATAATCCTTAGTCGCGAGGTCTTGAGGATTTACGGGGTTACTAACCCTCATTAAGGTATTACCGTACATATTTATAGAACCGGTAACTTCCGTCGTTCCGTCTTTACGTAAAAAATTATTATTCGCGTAAGCGAGTGATACGCCATTACCGTTCGATTTAACATAATCCATTCCTCCGAATTTATCAACAGGCATCTTTTTTATATATCGCTAAAAAAGTTTTTTTAAAATTTGTTGAAATTTATTTCCCGAGGTTAGTTCTTTAAGAATGTATAAGCATATATGTCCGCAAAATAGTTCTCCGGCTCGTTGTAATTGATCCGTATTGTAATATATTGGATTTACCAGATACTCTTCTAGTTCGAGAGGCGGTTGTAAGCCGTAACTATCAAAATAAATTTTTAGTTTACCGTCTTTATACCAAGCAACCCAATGCGTACCGGGTCCACTCGTGTCATCTAGGTTTAATATACCGCATTCCTTTCTCTTACTTTTTTTCGGTAAAGTATCTCGTAAAAATACTCCCCTAAAAGAAGGTATTTTTAATTTTCTCGCGGCATCTTCTAGTTCAAAGTTACTTAACGGTTTGTCAGGTAAAATTACGTTTTTAATCGCTATATCTCTCATTTTTTTTTATTTCGCCATTTTTTTTTATGACTTTATTATCGAGCCACGTATATTTGACGGGGTAACCTGTCCATTTTACTAACGATTTATTATTATCTTTATCTTCCGTAATAATCTTTTCTATCTCGAACGAGGTTTGTTTAGTTTTTTGTAGTTCTGGTTCGTAAAAGCTGCCTTTTGTTTCATTTCCAGCAAGATCTTCGATTATATACGTTACGGGCACCGTACTTTTTACCTCGGTAATCGTAAAAACCTCATCAGTCCATCTTTCGGTATAACCCTTTGTGAAGGTCCTTTTCTTTACAGTTATCCTTACTTTATCACCGACGGAAAACTTTGGTTTTTTATATACTACTTCATCACGATCGGGATAAAGAGTTTCCCGAACTTTAGTTTCATTTTCCTTCTTACTAGCATTTACTGGTGTCATCTTAATAGAAGAATGTTTCGCGTTATTATATTCTTTAACGAAATCCGGTAACGCGTCAATGCCATCAGCGGTAAAATATTTCCACATTTTTTCTTTCATCGTTCTAATCCATCTCTCAACGACGGACGATTTTTCTTCATTTTGGGTAGAATATATTTCGACTAAGCCTTTAACATCTTTGTTATAAAACTCTGCACCCTTATCTACCCACATTTTTTCCGGCTTTCTATCCCTAAAAATATTCTTTAATGCTTCAGCGACAGATTTTCCCGTCTTACCTTTTAATGGAATCAACCAGCCGTATTTGGAAAAGATATCGATAACAGCGAGAAGATATTTTATACCACGATTAGATTTAGAAAATTTTTGCATGTCTACTAAATCCGCGGCCCATATCTTA
Source organism: Tridacna gigas (assembly GCA_945859785.2). Lineage (NCBI taxonomy): Eukaryota > Metazoa > Mollusca > Bivalvia > Cardiida > Cardiidae > Tridacna > Tridacna gigas. The sequence continues at coordinate 27,214,148 of OX244031.2, read as the reverse complement.
TCAATACCTTTTACTTTTACCCTCCTTTTCTTAAATTTTTTTCTTCGGGGTTTGTGCAACTCTTCAGCTAAAGCAACCATATCGAATTTTTTTTTTTTAACACCCATTCCGAATCTTTTCTTCGTTCCAATCAGATTACTAACGACGGATCGCTCCATTTTTTCCCAAAGCGTCGGATTATAGATTCCCTTTAGTTCCATTAACATAGTCACGTCACAGACATCGTTTCTAACTTTCGTCGTAGGATTTTTTAAATAACAAATATCATGATTGTATGCGGCTTTATCAACGCGGTTTATCGGTTTACTCCATTCCCTCGGTGTTAAATCGGGGTTGAGTCTTTTATTTAATTTAGTACCGGGACCAGTAAAGTTATGACCGGGGAGATGCATTTCAACGGGTAAATTATTTATCATCCTATTAAGTAATGAACCTCCTAAGTTTTTCTTTTTTTTTTTTTTTTTTTTAACGCTCTTTGGTTTAACGCTCTTTGGTTTAACACTTCGGTTTTGCGCCCGTTGACTTAACAAACTGCGTTTTAGTTGTTCCACACACTTTACATGTTCCGCGCACCATATTTCTTCCATTTTAGTAACGACATAATTCACGTTACTCGTCTCAGTAGATTTTCTACATTTAACGCAATACATCTTTTTATATACATTTAATTTTTTTTAAAATATATATAAAAATGGATGTTGAAGATTTATCATGGAACGAAGTAGAATCGAGTAGATTTAATAGTCCTCTTTTACCTAAAAGCATTAGGGGCTTAATCGTGGGTAAATCAGGATGTGGAAAGACTACGCTTTTACTAAACCTTTTGCTAAAACCGAAATGGCTCGATTACGATAATTTATGCGTTTATGGTAAAAGCCTTTTCCAACCTGAATATCGCGTGTTTAAAAAAGCTTTAGAAGAAAGACTACCGAAAGAGTGCATTTTAGAGTTGTTTAACAATCGTGATGAAATAAAGAGTGTTTTAGAGTCGATTAACAATCATGATGAAATGCAAGATTCTTATTTTAATATGGAAGATTTAATCGAAAAATGGGCTAATGGCATAGGAGATGAAGATAAATCGGATATAGCGTGTAAGTTTCTTCGAAACTGCGGAGGATGTGCCCGATCCGAGAGAGTTGGAAACGGTAAACAACAATTTAATGATCTTTGATGATTTACTTTTAGAAAAACAAAATAAGTGCGAGTGTTACTATATTCGCGGAAGGCATAGTAATGTTGACTGCTTTTACCTCTCACAAAACTATTTTAAGTTACCGAGACAAACTATTAGAGAAAACGCGAATTTTATTTGTCTTTTTCGACAAGACCTAAAAAACATTAATCATATTTATGACGATCATGTAAGCGAAGATATGTCCAAAGAAGAGTTTAGAAAATTTTGCTATAAGGCATGGGAAAAACTTTTTGGTTTTGTTTCCCTCGATTTATCTAGCGAAAAAGATAAAGGAAAGTATAGACACGGTTTTGACGAGTTTTATATACCTAAACCATTAGGAAAAGATGTTTAATTAAATTTTTACTATAATAAGAAATGGAAGATCTTTTAGAACGGATAGCCAAAAATACGCGACAAAAAACCTCCTCGCAAATTATAGTAAGCGACAACAAGACGTACTTTAGTACGAGGTTTAATCCGCCAATGCAACTGGAAAATGATAGAAAATACGAAATAGCTTTAGTTAACCTCGAAACCTACTACTCTTTCCCAAACATTGACACGACAAACAACATGTTTATTTATTCTCCGGACAATGCCGTTTCTTGGTTTAAAATAGAAATACCGGAAGGAAGTTACGACCTTATAGGCATTAATGATACCATACATCAGGAAATGAGAAAAAAAGGTCACGTTGATTTAGTCAATGATGAATATTCTATTAAAATTTCCGCGAATACAAATACGTTAAAATCTATTCTTACTCTTGAAGACGGTTATACAGTTGATTTTAATCATCCAAACACCATTTCTAAAGTACTAGGTTTTACTCGTGCGAAATACGAAGCGGGTTTTCACGAGTCGGAGAATGTAGTAAACATTCTCAGTGTAAATTCCGTGTTCGTTAACATCGATATTATCTCGGGAAGCTACGTTAAAACAATTTACTCTTTTTTCCCTAATGTATCCCCGGGATATAAGATAATCGAATCGCCGGTTAATTTAGTATATTTACCAATAACATTAGATGTAATACACCATCTAGTTGTAAAAATTACGGATCAAAATGGTAATTTACTAAATCTAAGAGGAGAAAACATTACAATCAGGTTTCATATTAGAGAGGCATAAAAAAAATAAAAACGTATAAAAAATTACGAGTTACTTTAAAATTCAAGTTAATATATCGGATGGACAAAAGAAAAAACTCGTGTCCGCTATTAACGTAAAGGTAACTGTAAAGTATCCATTCGTTTAGGTCATGAGGATTTACGTGGTAATGATGTTTTAGCAGTTACCCAAACACAAGCGAAAAAAATAGCTAAAGCCTTTGAAAATGGTACTGGTGTAACAATTAGAATGTCTGCCAAACAACTTAAACGCAATAAGGAAATAAAAGGAGGTTTTCTCGGAATGTTAGCCGGATTAGCCGCGAGTGCTTTGCCAGCGATAGCTAAAACCGTTTTACCCGCATTAGGCGTTGGAGCTCTTTCGGGATTAGCATCATCTGGTGTTCAAAAAGCAATTGGATCGGGTTTTTATCTTAAAAAAGGAGGTTGCGTTTGCAGAGTACAAACTGATGGTGAAGGACTTTATTTAACTCCTTATAAGGGAAAAGGATTAGTGTCTGCCGGTAATGGTTCATATTTAAAACAGGGTGGAATGTTTTATGACGGAAGTGGACTTATTCTCGGGCCCAATAGTCCTTTCGCTAATATTCCCATTTTAGGAGCTATATTATAAATTAATATTATAATATAAATTAATATTATAATATAAAAAATATGAATGTTCACAAATTTAACGTAAAATCGAGAATTTCTCAACCAAAAACGATCCATTGGAGACCTACTCCTAATTTAAAACATCCCCCGATAAAAGTAAATCCAACGACTTGGAAAATCTTTTGTCAAAAAGAAATTACATTAACTCCGGGACAAGTAATTACGACGGAATTAGGTTTAGGCTTTATGTCAACTAAAGGTATAATTTTTACCTCTTTAGATTATTATCTAAGATATAAAAAATGTAGCTCGCAAAATGAGATTAGCATCAGTGATGTTGAGAATATTTTAGTTACTATTACTAACAATTCGAATGAAACGGTAAAAATAAAAGAAAACGAACTTATTTGTCTCGTTTATTATCGACTTTAAAAAAATATCTCGTTTATAAAAAATGGAGATGAAAGAGAATAAATATCCTTTATTACCAACGGCGCCTCCAGTTGATGAAGGGCAGGGTTATCGTTTACATAAAATTAGCGAGATACAAACTTTTTTAGAAAACGAGGTAACAAAAAGAGAAGCTTTAAGTAAGAAATATTTTAGAGTCGCGAGAATAGTAGACAACGTAGATACCGTTTAAATTGCGGTTACCATAGGTGCAGGTGGTGGAGGAATGGTTTTGTTATCGACGATAGTCGCAGTGCCGGCAGTTATAGCTATAGAAAGCGTCGCAATTCTTACCGGCGGTTTAAGTATAGCCGGAAAATATGCCGTTAGGCAATGGTCAAACTAAAGCGGAAAAACACAAGAAGATTAAAACCATCGCCAGCACAAAATTAAATACTATACTTCGCATATCTCGAAAGCTTTATCGGACAACAAAGTTTCGGATGAAGAGTTCCAACTGGTCATGGAGGAATTAGAGAAATATAAGAAGATGAAGGAAGAAATTAGGTCTAAATCCGAGAAAAAGATTACGAGCGAAAAGGAAGAATCATTAATAGAAAGAGGAAGAAGAGAACAGCGTGAGTCCTTTCGGAGGCTGGTTGAAAAAAATCGTGCACCCGAATATTAAAAACCAAAAATTAAATTTTCGTGTAGCTTTAGTTATGAAACGAGTTAAAAAACTACGTTAAAAACTACGTTAAAAACTACGTTAAAAAAAAAAATTCTAATAAAAAAAATGTCTTTTTTAAAAATCGAAGACCCCGCTAAAAGGGACCAAATTGTAAAAGAGTATCTCGAGACAAAGAAGAATATTCGGAGAAACCAGTTAGTGGAAAAAACGGGCGAAATAGAAATGCAATCCGATCTTTCAAAAATTTTTAAACCTATTACGGATGCGCAAAAAGCCGCAACAGAAGAAATTACGAAGACTTTTGAACCTTTTAAAGCGGTTGCCGAAAATTTGCCGAATTACCCGTCAATAAAACTTTATACCAGCGAAGAAGGTCAGATAACTATGAGAGAAGGTGATGATTTAATAAATATCGGGCCAACTGCGTTTAAATATTTAATTAAATACACCGATATGAATGCTGTTGATAAAACGTACGGATTATATTCTAAAAATGGTAAATTTTATATCGGTGGAAAAAAAGTCACGCTCGATAATGATGATATCTACTTACATGTACAAAAAAGGTAAAGTTATAAAATATAAAGGAACGCCGGGTTTATGGGAGTTACTTACTTCTAAAAAACCGATTGCGAGCGAATTTAGTGATGATGATTACGAAAAATATACCGATTTAGTCATAAAAAGCAATACTCTTTATCGAAATAACGATCCGAATAATACGCACGCAAAATCTTCTAGAGGATTAAAATGGGCATTACTTAGTCCTATTTGGGATGTAATTAAACCGGGAAAAACTGGCCGCGGAATTATTATCCCTTGCGATCCTAACGCATTAGTGAAAAGATTAGATTTACTTATGGCTAGTAAAGCAGCGGACAATAAGGGCGTAAGAAACGAAATCGTTAGCATCTGCGATGAATTAAAAAGGCAAGGTCATCTAGATAAAAAGATCTATAAGAAAATAATGACTATATTATAAAAAAAAAGATGATAACGTCTAAACACAGGGGATTTAAAAGAAAGTACGCGTACGGCGGTTCCGGAATTTTTGACAATTTAGCTAGCTTATTTACTAGTAACGTCGCTAAACAAATTGGTTCCACTGCCCCCGATGTAGGAAAAAATATTGCTAAGGAAGGAATGAAAAAAACCTTGGAAGCTGGAAAGACTGCTGCGGTAGATGCGGGGACCAGATTAGTTAAAAAAGCTTTAACTCCTAAAACCAAGAAAATCTTGCAAAATTATGCCGCGTTACAAGCAACGGAAGATACTAATGCGCCAAAAGATGGTGGAGCTAACGTCGCAATTCCTGTAGAAAAATTAATTAAGAAATTGAATTAAGGATTGGGTATTAAAAAGACGTAGAACTTATTCTCACAATGATAAGAAGATCGTATTCTCGCGATGATAAGAAGATCGTATTCTTGCGGAGAAAAAAAAAAAAATTATAATAATTTAAATTATTATAATATATAATAAAAAATGGGTATTTTAGACATTACAGAACCAATTCCCGAAGGAGCTAATACTGTTATCGATGAGTACGAGGTTCATGAATATGAGCCCATTACTGGCACCAATCTAAACAACTCTGGAGGGCATATTAGGATTAACATCGAAACTCAAGATCTTTTTACGCATCCCTCTGAGTCTTATTTAATTTTTATAGACGAATTAGTAAGAAATGATAATGGAATGGTTTATAACATTGACAATAACATTTCGTTAACGAATAACAGTTTGATGTATCTATTTAAAAATATTAAGTATCAGCTTAGCGGTCAGGAGATTGAATCCGTAACAGATCCTGGTCAGGCTACTATGATGCTTGGCTTATTAAAATATCCCGGACGATTTTTCTAAATCGCAGGGATTAAACCAATTGTGGAATAAGGACACAGAAAATGCGAGAAATAATAATGATGGTTTCGTAAAAAGAAGAAATTATATATTTAATTCGCTACCGGTAGGCACGTTCAGTTTTAAAGTTCCGTTAAAACATATATTCGGCTTTTGCGAAGATTATACTAAAGTTCTTTACGGAATGAAACAGACTCTTACCTTGACAAGAAATGAAGATAGTAATGCAATCTTTAAAGATGTTCTGGATGCAGGGGCTGCTTCGGTTAATGGTCGAATTAATTTGCTTAAAATATCGTGGTATATGCCCCACGTTATGCCTGCGGATAAGGAAAAGGTAGAACTTTATAAACATATCGAGAAAAAAGAAAAATTCCCATTTGGGTATAGAATGATACAATGCGACTCTATCCAGGTTCCTCAGGCAACAATGTTTAATTGGAGATTTTTCGTCAAATCATCTCCCGAGGTACCGCGTTTTATCATTATCGGCTTTCAGCGGGCTAGAAAAGATAATCAAGAAAGGAATACCGCCGTATTTGACCACGTAAATACTAAAAATATATATGTCATGTTAAATTCTGTTAGATATCCCGCAGCAGACTATGATTTTACTTTTACCGCTAATAATTTTAGTAGAGCGTATGGCGATGCCGCCTCGTTTAGATCTAAGTTTTATAACATGGACGAATTAGTATCCAATCCTAATATTTCCCCCGCGGATTATAAAACCCTTTATCCTTTGTTCGTCTTCGATGTCTCTAAGCAAAGCGAAAAGTTAAAATATACTACTACCGATATCCGAGTTAAAGCATTTTTTACCGCAAATGTACAGCCGGATACGGAGGCATACGCCGTTATTATTAGTGACAGGTTATTATCCTTCCAGTCTGACGGAAATAAAATGAGCGTAGTATTTTAATTTAAACATTTTTTTTCCTATAAAAAAGATGTTAACGATAAAGGATATAAAAAGAATTCTTAGAGAGAATAATATAAAATATTTCTCTTTTTGGGATAAGAAAGATTAGATCGCAAAATTAAAAGAACACGGATTAATGCCGGAGGAGATACCAAAATCGGAAATAGTAATAAAACGAGAACCTAAACAAGAAAAGATAGCTGATACTAAGTATGATAGATTAAAAACTATTATGAACAATCCGAGAAAAGTTACTTTAGAGGATAATGAAACTGGAGAAATACATACTTTCCCATCGATCTTTAAAGCCGGTAAATTTATTAAAAGCTGTCCTCAAACGATTTTAAATTGGCGAGGGAAAGTTTGGAAAAATAAATATAAGATTATCATTTAAAAAAAAAATATTTTTTCTTTTTTAAAAATATATTTAAAAAAAAAAAATTTTGTCCTTTTTCTAAACGTTGGTTTTCCCTTTCTATTTTTTGTATCATTGCGTAGATTAGTTTTATTTTTCTAGCATTGTCTAAGTAAATTCTATAAGATTCAGTTTGACGCAAAATATTATATACATCAATTTTATTATTTCTCATTTTCTTGATTTCCTCTTTTAGCTTTTCAATACGTTTCTCGTTTTCCGAGATTTTCTTATCAATAATCGCACGTTTTCCATGGTCTTACCAAAAGCTGAATTCATCATTAATTTAAAAAACTCTTCTTCGAATTTATTCCTCGCCATTTTTCTTAGTTCAACGTTTAAGTCGATATATAGTTTCATAAAAGGGCTTTCCATAAATTTAATTCCGCGATGTATCTTTTTAATTTTTAAACCTAAATCGAGATACGTTTTTAAAGCTTCATAGTGTACTATATAATTTTCCTTATTATATAAATTAGGCACGAGCTTTTTTACCTTTTTTATCTCTAAATGCTCCGGTGCTAACGGATAATCATTATGCGAATCATGTAACTCTCGCGGATAAACTAAATCCACTTCTAAGATCATACCTCGACCTTTTATATTACAAAATTTTCTCCATTCTTTTAATTCTTCTTGACCACTCAAAACCGTGAGTAGGAAGAGGTTTACTCATTGCCCAAGGGTAAAGACTATTTGCGTCAAAATATAATAAATATATTGATAGTTTACTAGGGTCATAAAGATCGCACATATATTTATTATTAGCTTTAGAATACCTTTTGCTACACATGCTAATACCCCCTATAATACCACTTTCTACCATTAAAAGCATGTCTGGGTCTGATAAAAGTTCGAGATTTATCTCCGTTTTCTTATACAAAGCATCCATACTTAATCCAGGTGCTGTAAAATACCAACTAGGATCGAGTTCATAGTACTCGCAGCAAATATCCCTAAAGTTCTCAAAAACATCGGTTAAAAGTAATACATCTATTTTATTGTAAAGTTCTAGGTAATCTTTAAAAGTTTTTGCGCCGAAGGTTTTCCAAACCCTCGTTGCGTGAGTATAGTCTTCATCGCTAACGCATTTTCTGTTTAAATTGGAGTAAAATGATTCTTTCGACGGTAAACTAGGTTCTTCAAGTTTTTCGAAAGAATCTAAGTACTCATAGGGAAAAACTCCTTTCCTCGTAACTAACGGTAACTGTTCTTCCGTAAAGAATTTTGCCGTGGTTCTTAACTGACTTTCATTGAAATAACTCGAAAGAGAATCTAAACTATTTTGCATAAATTTCATACTATCAAGAAATCTAATTGTATGATATTTATAATTTTCGACAAAAATACCATTTACGTTACTAATATATTTATCGACCACAATCTTTTTACTAAAACTAATATAACTTTCTTCATTATTTGGAATACAATCAATATGACCTTTGGTTTTACCGAGTACTTTAACAAAAAGATGCGCATCATATCCACTTAAATTATGAAAGTATACCAGTGTAAAGTTAGGAATTTTTGCCTTTAGGTTACATTCATTAGGCACGGCTCCTCTATATTTACCCGTAAAATGACAATGATCTTGTACCTTATAATTCTTTTCGTCAGTAAAACCTTCTTTGCAAATCCAACATTTTTTTTCTTGCTTGTATCTCGTTTCCTCCTGTTCCGTTATTTTAATAGGTTTAGGTTTTTGATAGAAATTGTAATAAATTTCTCTTATATCATCCGTTAAAAATTCCGCAAACTTTTCTTCTGCATTTTCTCCGGTATATTTTCTTATTATAGGATCACAGACATCGTCATCAAAACATTTTATAAGATAAAAGAAACTGCAAGGTATATGTTTCTGAGTTTTTGTTGTGGAACTTTTTTCTGGATTCGGTTGGCAAGCGTTTATAGGTAATAACACGCTTTCAAAATCGGCGTATACGACAAAAGGTACAGTAAGTTTTCTATGATGATTTATAAACTTTATTGCGGTACCTTTTTCCGGCATTTCTAAAGTAGCAGGTTTATGTTCTTTGCAATATTTCGCGTGCTTTTCTAAAAGCGTTTTATTAGAAAAATGATTCAAACAAAGCATGCAATATTTGATGCCGCTATTATCGCTTATTTGATCACTCAATAAACCATTTAAATTTTTTATTAATGCGTAGTGGTTTTTTTCTCCTTCTTCGATATAAAGTAGGTTTACGTGGTTACTACCCAATTTTTTAGGCGCTCCAATACGGTTAATCTTCTTTTTTTCCGTGTACTCAAACACATTAACGCTAATTTCCAGATTTTGTTTTTCGAACTTATCTATATCCTTAAATGAGACGGGATATTTTATTCCATCCATCTTTAAACTATTTTCCTTTCCTTTTAAAATCTTATCGACTCTAAACGCATTATTGTCTACAGGATTCAACCATCTTAAAATGCACCATAAAAAGCATTTATCATCTTTATTCTGCATATTAATAACTACTTTCTTGTTCGCAATCCATTTTGGTAAAGGTAAGTACCCACCAGCTTTTAAAGGATCATAGATAGCTGTATACAGCACTATTTCGGATACATTTTGTAATACCCAACCGCTATCTCTTCTCAAGAATTTAGATAAATTTTCTAGAATTCTACGCACCATTTTATCGTATAACTCGTATAAATCTGTTGTCTTCGAATTAATCTCATTTATGTTAGAATGGAAACGAGCTGGACATGCTTCATCAGGGTCCGTACCTCCCGGATACATATAAGCTTCAATATTCATTTTTACTTTTCTTTCGCGATTAACTAATAAAATTCTTATCACACTTTCTTTCGCTAGTAACAAAAAATAGTTCACTGTTGCGATAGATTTACATTCCGATTCATAATCAATATATGCTCTTCCATAATATGGTGTACCTTCTCCTCTATATTTTCTTATTTGTCCATTTAATGCGGTACCAACTAGCTTAATATCTATTCGATTTTGTGTCTCATGTATTTTTCTTATTTCTTTTTTAAGAGCATCTAGCTTGGGAGAAGTACTTTTAGGAACATTTTTATCGTTAGTCTCTAAACTTTTTAATATCTCCTCGACGTCAGGAGGAGTTGTTTTAGTCGGAGTTATTTTTTGAACATAAGATTCCGGATCTAATATCGGCGCATTTATATTATCATTATCCGAATCTAATATCGTTTTTCCCATTTTTTATATAATAGTTTTTTTTTTTTAAACTATTATATAAAAACTTAAGAATGCTTTATCGCGTAAAAATACTTCTAGTTCATCTTCTACTTCATGTTCATCTCGATCCCAGGGGAGTAACAAATCTTCATTTTCCATAGATTCATCATCAGAATCTTGTTTACGAAGACGAGAAACATCTTCTTCTTTTTCATCTTGTTGATTTATATTAGTAATTCGAGAGAAAATATATCTTCCGTTGCGCTAGAAATTATTTCCCTTAATGTTCGATTTCTATTATGCAAAATACTAGAAGACATTATTCTTAATGTAAAACGGGCATTCTCTTCATCTATTTTTTCGATTAAGGCATTTTTTTCCGATATTTCTTCATCTAAATCTTCTATTCGTTTAAGACATTCATGCGTATCAATTAATTCTTCTAAATCAGCCATTGTTTTTGCCAATCGTTGTTCTAATTCTTCTTCTCTCTTAATCGTTTTATGTATTTCTTCTACTTCTTTCTCTAACGTATTAGTCATTTCTTCTCGTTCTTCCTCAATCGTATTATTATACTCTGCCATTCTTTAATATAATAAAATTACTTAAGCCATTTAAATATGTTTTTATCCGCGTCGCGCGCGGGAAGGTTATATGATTTTTATCTTTCCGATGATGGAAAGATTTTTATCCCCGCGAAGATAGTAAGATTTTTTATCCGCGTCGTGCGCGGGAAGTTATTATCTTCGCGAAGATGGGAAGATTTTAGTAGAGAGAAAACCGGAAACCGGATTTCTTGGACAACCGGAAAAACCGGATTTCTTGGAAAACCGGAAAAACCGGATTTCTTGGAAACCCGGAAAAAAAAACAAAAAAAAAAACGGATTTCTTGGAAACCCGGAAAAACCGGATTTCTTGGAAAACCGGAAAAACTGGAAAAACCCATTTGCGAGATTTTAAAGACGATGATGGTAGTAGAAGAAAAACCGGAAAAACCCATTTGCGAGATTTTAAAGATGAAGATGATTGAAGTGTGCCAAAACGTGTGTTTTGTCATCTACTCACTTTATTATAGGGTTAATTAACATTTTTGAAGTCGTTAATATTCGCAGAGGCCCGAAAAATGGTTTAACGCCCGAATACGAAGCACGAGGGTGTTTAACCACTTTGAGGGCCACTGCGAATGTAAACGACCGAAAAAATGTGAATTAACGCTATTTTTGCATAAAATAAATGTATTTTAGCAATAATTTGCAACGAAAGCAAAAAATATTTCCATAGAAATGCAAAGAAACTGATAAAAAACATCATAAAACTCGGAAGGCTTGAGTACGGCAACTTGAGGCACTGCATAAAAATACTGGACGGCGTCTTGCTAGGTAATAGTACGGCGATTTATTGTGAAATTAATAGAAGTTAATGCAATATAGCGCGCAAATGGGTATTATTTCCTAATTAGTACCATTTTCACAGTTGCCAACATTAGTTACAAGAGAATTTATTTGTTGGAGTATGGTCATATCGAAAGAAAAAAGACACAGCTCGACTGGAAGCCAATTCCTCTCGCAGGCCGTGCAAGTAGTCTAGCAACAAAACTACCGAGTCGTATATCGGCCTGTGACAGTAAGGTTGTAATTCGGAAAATATTACCCGAGAGAAATATTTCCAGTATCTTGAGCTAAAGATGGATTCATTTATACAAGGGCCATTAATTTTGTAGGATATATTGTATTTATACTAGATACATAGTTTTAAACAGTAAACTCATATAAAGGAAAGTTTGAACCTTTCTTGAAAAGATGGGGGAAAAACACAGTAGTATCATGGACACTGGCATGAATTTAGTGCAATAAAACGTGTCACAAGCTGTAACAAGTGGTATTATTTGAGATTTTAGATTGTAGAAAAGTGGGCTACATGTATTTCAATAATGAAATTGTACTTTTTAAAAATGTTAATCAGTTTTCTTAAAAGAAACTGTCATACTAAGCATTACTTGACGACTCACGCGGCCTGATTCCATGCATGATGGTCTGTTTCCGAGTATTTATATTTAATTCCATAAAATACCCTACCACGACCACAAAACTAATGGGAAGCAAATATTTCTTAAAGCAGAACACTGTGACGACCTGCGACTCATTCTTCGTTCTTAAACTTTCAGTTTCTGGCATTTTCTCGCAGAAGCATTATTTCAAATCCAACCCCTCCCTCCCCTCCTTTTCTGAGCAGGGTGGGTGTGGTAACTGACCATGCAAATTCCAGCATAAAAACAGTATATGTTCTTGTGATTGTATTTTGTAGCAGGTGCTTTGCGTAATAAATTAAAGTGTAGTTGTTGATCTTTACAATGATATCAAATATGAATGGTTTCCTAGGTGGGCAATTGCCGCAGATGAACTTTTCAAATGGCCCTCGTAAGGACCACAGGAACTCTTACAACCAATATGGGCGCTCAGCAATTACATTAGCTCAGCCTCCGTATCTATAGCCAGAGTCTGGTCAGAGTCTTTGCTGGTCGCCTGAAATAGGGTTGGGTCCCTTAGCTATCAACAGAGTGGTCATTGAAGACATTGATCTAAATGAGCAGGTTGATCTTAGCAGGATGTACATGTAAACTGTAGAATTTATTGTGCCCCGACTCATTTATTAGCTAGCGTCCAACCACCTAAAATCTTGGACCACCATGAATCGCGGACAACTGCTTAGTATCACAAGAATGTAACTTTTTTTTCGGCATAGCTGAAGGCGCTGGGTTTTGACCTACTTCTTGGTACTAATAAAGAATGAATAAATGGTAATTTGCGATTGGTAAAATATGTGCACATGTTCGGCTAGTCTGGTACCCCGCCGTACTACAAGAGTATGTCAGGCAAAGCGCAATAATGGCGACCCCCGTTGGTAATATGAAGAGGAGACGGGATATTGTTATTTTACATGATCAAATCGGATCATAGGCTGAATTCAAAACAGATCGCTTGCAATAAAGTCATGGCAGTGAGTTTTTCTACAGATCGTTCTCAATTAGCAAAAAAAAAAAAAACTACATATCAGAAACGCTTTTAAGTATCCGAAATGTCAATGGACCTACGTAACGTCCGAAAATAGGGCTACTTTTCAAATGATTCATAGTCGAATTTATATTTAAACCATACCCCAAAAGCACATTTTAGATTCGGTAATGTATTTTTTGTACAAAACTGATCTCATTTTAATAAAAAGTGAACTTAAAATCATTTTTATATCATTTCTGGATGCGCATTTCAAACAAAACTATGTTCCGTATATGGAGACATTCTCATTGACGCATAATATCGCGGCATAACATCAAAATAAAGAATTTTCTTAACCTGGATATGACCAGTTTTTGTTTATCACCGCTTCAGCTGGTACCAAGTTCCGGAGTCGATGATACAGGGTGGTTACACAGGGTATAAAACTTTGTAATATGAGCCATGGACAACCAGTTAAGAAAAACTAAATGGCGAGCGTGTTATATCAAAGATTAGACTTCCCATTAAGTGCCATCTGATCTTGATTTTTGATCTCCTCTGCTATTTATCGATAATAAATTGCTTGACCTGAAGTAGTATGTCCGTCTCTTTAAATTTAAACAAAGATGACGTAATCGGCGGCCATCTTGACCTACTTTCGGCTATTGTGTTACTATTTTAAGTGACTCATTTGCATATAAGGAGTTGTTGGTGTGTCAGGGGTTTTCGTGACGGTTATGGGAGTCCGCCATGTTGGATGACCTAATTTTTATATTTAGACCAGCAGCCATTTTGGATGACCTATTTTTTTAGACGATCATTTATTTAAATGTGCTTTTTGACACAATATTGATTTTTTTGTTATAAATTTAGAGAGAAATAGCTTTAAAAATGAGTCGTATAACGGTATACAGAGCTGACGTGTATACCTCGTGCTGACCCTCGCGAGCATTGAGGGTCAGGCCCTTTCCTTACCAGACGATAAATAAATAAATAAATAATAATTTACCTGCAGCTCCGCGAAGTGCCCTGGTCAAAGTCTGACTTTCAAATGAGACCTTAAGTCCAGAACAGAGTCTAAGGTAGGAGGGACGCGCATGCGTGAAGCTATATTCAGATATGTGATTATTAACTATATTTAGAGTCATTACTTCAGCTTAGTCTATAATAGGAGCCAGAAGATCTGAACAATGGTCTATTTAACTCCCCAAGTTAATCCCTAGTAGGTCTCCACAGTGTCTGGCTAAGACCGGATACAGGAACAATGACATATTCAACTACAGGGGTCTCTTTAACCCAAGACTGGGCATGCGCAAGAATCGCTGCTATATTCGGCGAAAAGCAATTAATCCTTTACCTCATAGTGACGCCTTTTAAAGATTGGGCAAACATAGTAGACCCACATCAGACAGTTTCTATGTAAACTCAGACGGTAAAATTACGGCGGATCTATCGTCAGCATTAAATTTAAAATCGCCGGTATGGTGCCCGAAGCATGCGCAAGAATCACTGCTATCACTTCTGCTACTACACGTGTCGATATTTTCTCCTCTGTTAAATTTATGGCGGATCTATCGTCAGCATTAAATTTAAAATCGCCAGTACGGTGCTCGAAGCTATTAAAATATGACAGCTGTCATAAACTTGCAATAAATTTTGACAGCTACATCGCCTTTAATATACGCGCATGTAGCCGATTCTGAAAAAAAAAAACTGCTTGTCCAAACTGCCGTATATTTATTGATTCTGCGGCGCGTATATTCAGCGTAGTTATCAAATGGTTTATAAAAAATGACGAACAGTAGACCTGTATGATACAGAACCATATGGGTTTTGATAGTCGTCCTTATACTCTGACAAATTTGCTTAAACAATATTATGATATTTATGTATAAAACTGTTAGATATTTCTTCTTGGTCACTCATTTTTTTCAAAAAGTGTCACACAATTTGAAAAAAAAAAAAAAAAAAAAAACTTACACAAATATCTTATGTTTCAAAAAGTGTACATACTTTTTGACAAAGTTAATCCCTTCAAAATCGCCGTAATGTCTAGCGTCTGTTCATTTAAGACCGGATGGGTTAATAATGAGCATGGGAGAACTCGCGGATGAGCTGAGTGCAGGAGAGCACATTGTAGAATTTGTGTCTGGGGATCCCGAAAATTATGCTCACAGAACTAACAAAAACAATGAAACATGTAAGGTAAGAGGGTTTACCCTCAATTATACCAATAGTCAACTCATACATTTCGAATCATATAAAGCCTTAGTAACAGATGAAGACAGTTGTAAAAATATTGTTATAACCAACCCTAGTAAAATATGTAGCGATAAAAGAAAAAGAAAACTGTACAATAGAGAAGAGAAGGAAAGTTATCAGATGGTGTTTACCAAGCGCAGAAAATTAGACAATTATGATACATTACCCTACGGATATTAGAATGATTAACCTATTTATTTGTAAAATTGTGTTTGCATCGGTAAAAAAGTGTTCTTGTTGTTTATAAAAGTGCCACTGTCTTTTCAACTTTTGTCACTGCCGTTTCAGTTGTTGTCACAATCGTTTCTATTTTTGTTACACACGTTTCAATTTTTGTCAAAAACGTTTCTATTCTTGTCACACACGTTTCAGTTTTTGCACGTTATAGGGTCTATTTCGAAAAGTGTCTATGAAGTTTCAAAAAGTGTCTTTAATGTTTCAAAAAGTGTCTCTAATGTTTCAAAAAGTGTCTTTATTGGTTCAAAAAGTGTCTCTAATATTTCAAAATGTGTCTCTTATGTTTCAAAAAGTGTACATACTTTTCAGTTTTTGTTACTCCTGATTCAATTTTTTTTGTCAACCAATCAAATGCTAGAGGAAACAGACCAGTCAAAAGAAACCTTGTTCTATATAAGTCAGTTAGACACAAATCCCAGTCATAAGGGTTCTGACACTCGACAAGCAAACATGGCAAGCTATAGATGCAAGTCCAGTCTTGGAAACCAGAGATATGTGCAAGTGAATGAATGGAAAGGAGAAATTAGAGTCGACATCAGAGAATGGCAGGACGACAAACCAACAAAAAAAGGGCATTAACTTAACGTTGATGAGATAGAACATTTTGGTAGACCAGTTAGAATATGCGAACAGGGCTTTAGAAAACAAGCAAAGTTATTGGACCCATGTGGGAGGCAATGTCTCCTGTAACATTACCGATAACAGCGTCGTCTGTGTGGACATAAGACAGTATTGGAAGCCAGTGAATGATGTAGTCCCAACTAAAAAGCGCATATGTTTGAGACCGAAAGAGTATTCCTGTTTAAAAGAACTGGTGCCAGAGATAGGGAGAGTACTACCTGAATTGGACGCAGTGGTGCCCTGTTACCTACAAAGTGATCACATGAACCAGTTACGGGCTCTACAATGCTCAGAATGCAACCGTAATGGTTGCCAAAATTGGTGAGGTAACGTGTTCTAAAAATAAACAGTATAAATATAGCAACCAGTGATTTGAGACATTCTAAAAGTAACCATCAATCATTACAGTTAAGATCTATTTAAACTCTAGCTTTCTGCTCTACAACTTCATTTTAATAGACAAAAGACAACGATCAACATGAATACTTTCGCACAGAGTACTTCAATAACAGTAAACAGGTTTTGCAAGCCAGAAGTGATGTTCTACGAGGACCGACTGCAGACTTTTGAGCATTGGTCCAAACAAATTAAACAGGATAAACTGTCATTGTCAAAAGCGGGATTTACTATACCGGAAATACGGATAAAGTCATTTGCTTCGCCTGCGGGGTTAACGTCATGTCTTGGGAGTCAATGGACGATCATTGGGACGAACACGAGAAATGGGCTTCACATGTATCTACTTGAAAATGACAGGTTACAAAAGCAAAGATAAGAATTCGTGTGAACCCGTTAGTTGTTTTAAATGTGATACTGCCAGAAAGAAATGCCAGACTTTTGAGCATTGGTCCAAACAAATTAAACAGGATAAACTGTCATTGTCAAAAGCGGGATTTACTATACCGGAAATACGGATAAAGTCATTTGCTTCGCCTGCGGGGTTAACGTCATGTCTTGGGAGTCAATGGACGATCATTGGGACGAACACGAGAAATGGGCTTCACATGTATCTACTTGAAAATGACAGGTTACAAAAGCAAAGATAAGAATTCGTGTGAACCCGTTAGTTGTTTTAAATGTGATACTGCCAGAAAGAAATGCCAGACTTTTGAGCATTGGTCCAAACAAATTAAACAGGATAAACTGTCATTGTCAAAAGCGGGATTTACTATACCGGAAATACGGATAAAGTCATTTGCTTCGCCTGCGGGGTTAACGTCATGTCTTGGGAGTCAATGGACGATCATTGGGACGAACACGAGAAATGGGCTTCACATGTATCTACTTGAAAATGACAGGTTACAAAAGCAAAGATAAGAATTCGTGTGAACCCGTTAGTTGTTTTAAATGTGATACTGCCAGAAAAAAATGAGCAATGTACGTTGTTTTTTGGGAAATACGCCATTGACATTTGGATCTAACAATAAAAGTACACCATCATTTGGAGGACTTGGGGCACACAGTGTTACCGGAACTAATTTATTTGTAAGACGTTAAACATGTTCTTCGTTTTGTGTACGTTGATAGAAGACTTTGGGCAGCGGTGGAAATATATAGACAGTTAAGACAAGAAGCCACTGAGGGTGCTGAGAGACTGATTGTCATTATAGATTTGTATTTAGAAGAAAACAGACCTGATTTGTATTCTATCGTGTTATAATTATTATATACTAAAGTTTTGTAGAATAAATTACATTTATTCTCTAACTAAAAACATGTCGAACTGGAAAAACTATTTGTCTCTTCTTATTTTGACCCCAAGTCACCAGCTAACTATTTAGGACCAGAGAAACTATATCGGTATGTCAAAGCTGAGGGTAACTTTAAAATTGGAAGACATAAAATACGCAAATGGTTGCAAGACCAAGAGGCGGACTCCTTAACCAGGGGAGCCAGAAGCCATTTTGCTCGGTCCAGAGTGGTTGTAAATGGGGTGGACAGTCTTTGGGACGTGGACTTGATGGATATGGTAGACTTGTCAAAGTACAATCGCAATTACCAGTACGTTTTAGTGGTCATAGACATCTTCTCCCGGTAGGCCCATGCACAGTCCGTCAAAAGCAAACTCGTAAACGATATTTTGGAAGCTCTTAGTACGATATTATCAGGTACCCGTCAGCCGGATACCGTGCGCACGGACAAAGGCATGGATTTTAGGAATAAAGCGGTGAAAAAATATTTCCAAGCTCAAAACATTCATCACTATTACGCCCTAAATACCGAGACCAAAGCTAACTACGCTGAACGCTTGATCAAAAGTTTAAAGCATAAAATATTTAGATACATGCTGAAAAACAGAACTCGGAGCTACAACACCCACGACTGGGCAAGAATCGCTGCTATCACTACTGCTAGTACTACTACTACAACTACACATGTCGATATTTTCACCTCTAGGTGTTAAAATTATGGAGGATCTATCGTCAGCATTAAATTTAAAATCGCCAGTACGGTGCTCGAAGCTATTAAAATATGACAGCTGTCATAAACTTGCAATAAATTTTGACAGCTACATCGCCTTTAATATACGCGCATGTAGCCGATTCTGAAAAAAAAAAACTGCTTGTCCAAACTGCCGTCTGTTTATTGATTCTGCGGCGCGCATATTCGGCGAAAAGCAATTAATCCTTTATCTCATAGTGACGCCTTTTAAAGATTGGGCAAACATAGTAGACCCAGATCAGACAGTTTCCTATAGGAGCCGTCTGATTCGTCTTACTGAGTTTACATAGAAAACTGTCGTCTGCTTATAGATTCTTCAAAAAGGTTAAGTCTAGTCATTACATTGTTCTAATATATAGAAAGCTCTGCAGAACCTCAGTCAGTCCTATAATTAAAAACACACAGATGTGTCTCGAAAGTCAATTGAATCACCACTATAGCAGCGAATGTTAAAGTTTGGTGTTCTTAATTAAGACTTTAAATACCTCATAGTTACGGCTGTTTTTAAACCACACCTTTCTGATTACATTACACAATGACCACGTGTATAAATATGCATCCTCACAGCAGCATGTCACAGAACAAACAACCTTGCCTAAGTGTTTCTACTGGATAGTTCAAACAGAGATCATATTGAGATCGTAATGTCTGAAAGATTTCAGATACGTTATTAATGCACTAACTTGATCCAAACAAATCAATCTCAAGACTCTAAGACTCCAAGGAATTTCTATTAAAATAAAAACAACAGAAAAACAGACGACCAGAATCGACCTAGATACACCGAATACACGCATGTCAACGCATATCTAGGTCAACGTCCCTAGAGGAAAGGAAGGGGTAGGAAAAAAAGAGAATAAGAGGGTAAAAAGAAGAGGGGCGGCGGCGGCTTGGAAGCGGGAGCGAATCGAATATTACTGCCGTAGACTATAATCGTCTGCTTGAGACACGATAATTACCTGTGTCACGCATTCTTGATTGGTTGTTGATTGATTATAGTGTTCAACGCCGTTTTCAACGTTATTTCAGTTATATTGCACCTATCCATGCGTTCCTAAAGATTCTTTCACCAGCGCTATGCACAATATTCTTTCCAAGGCAAATGACTGCTTTCCCACATAACCATCCTCGAGCGCAGTCTTGAACTCCATGGCTAGAAATAGGTTCTAAAAATGACTCATCAAAACAAAATGGCGGATTTATATAGAACAAAGAAAGAAAATCTGGTTTTGTTGTATTCAACAACTGTATTACTTCTCTCATTCTGTCTGTGTGATAAGTATGCGCGCGCGCGCGTGTATGTGTGTGTGTGTGTGTGTGTGTTAGTGTGAGAGAGAGAGTCAGAGTCTGATCCTGATCCCAATTTATTGTGTCGACTAACTATTTTCTATATCTGGTGAAAATATTAGTAATAATATGACTAATTTAAAAAAAATCTAGTGTTTCTACGGCGAAATTTCAGTTTGTTATTTCGACTATATGATAAAAAAAAAAAAAAAATAGAGCGCACGCTAGGGCCGTGAATTACACCCTACCGGAAGTTGTTAGCCTGTTACCGGCAGTGGGTAACCAGAAAAGAATTTCCGCTATTTTCGACATTTTATGGTGATTTATTGGCTAAGAATCGGGATTTATGTATCAAAACAAGCTCTTTAATGTCGAGTCTTTCGAACAGAAAGGTTAATGTTTGACGCGTTTTCCCAATGATTAAGGATGTTTGGATCAAACCAAACTCATAAATGTCAATGGTTTTCGCAATCATTTCGAATTTTTCCATTAAAAACGGGAAACTCGAAGGTCTTTAATTGTTTATTAAACGTTCATTGGTCGATACATATTTCCTTCGACTTTCCTGTTTGGGCGTCAAGCTGTTAGAAAAACGAGGCATTGCCGGCGTCAGACGAAGAACTTGTCATCTGCTGGGTTGTTTTTGTTGTTACTCGGCGTCTCCTATTGCGAGATTTGATTTTAAAGTAATTTCTGCTTGCGTTATTTGGCGAAATGGGTTAAATGTTTAAAACTTAATGGTGACATTTGTTGTACAGGACGGCCTTTACCGACTGTCAAGTGACGCGCCCTGCGGGGAAAGATTGCGTTCACCTAGATATGCGTTGACATGCGTGTATTCGGCGTATCTAGGTCGATTCTGGTCGTCTGTTTTTCTGTTGTTTTTATTTTAATAGAAATTCCTTGGAGTCTTAGAGTCTTGAGACTGGTTTGTTTGGATCAAGTTAGTGCATTAATAACGTATCTGAAATCTTTTATAATAATATATCTGAAATCTTTCAGACATTACGATCTCAATATGATCTCTGTTTGAACTTTCCAGTAGAAACACTTAGGCAAGGTTGTTTGTTTAGTGACATGCTGCTGTTAGGATGCATATTTATACACGTGGTCATTGTGTAATGGAATCGGAAAGGTGTGGTTTAAAAACAGCCGTAACTATTAAAAGGTATTTAAAGTCTTAATTAAGAACACCAAACTTTAACATTCGCTGCTATAGTGGTGATTCAATTGACTTTCGAGACACATCTATGTGTTTCTAATTATAGGACTGACTGAGGTTCTGCAGGGCTTTCTATATATTAGAACAATGTTCTTGTAATGTAATGATTAGATTTAACCTTTTTGAAGAATCTATAAGCAGACGACAGTTTTCTATGTAAACTCAGTAAGACGAATCAGACAGCTCCTATAGGAAACTGTCTGATCTGGGTCTACTATGTTTGCCCAATCTTTAAAAGGCGTCACTGTGAGATAAAGGATTAATTGTTTTTTTTGCCGAATATGCGCGCCGCAGAATCAATAAACAGACGGCAGTTTGGACAAGCAGTTTTTTTTTGTTTTGTTTTTTCAGAATCGGCTACACGCGCGTACATTAAAGGCGATGCAGCTGTCAAAATTTATTGCAAGTTTATGACAGCTGTCATATTTGAATAGCTTCGGGCACCGTACTGGCGATTTTAAATTTAATGCTGACGATAGATCCGCCATAATTTTTTAACAGAGGAGAAAATATCGACACGTGTAGTAGCAGAAGTGATAGCGGCGATTCTTGCGCATGCTTCGGGCACCATACTGGCGATTTTAAATTTAATGCTGACGATAGATCCGCCGAAATTTTAATGTCTGGGTTTACATAGAAAACTGTCTGATTTGGGTCTACTATGGTTGCCCAATCTTTAAAAGTCGTCACTATGAGGTAAAGGATTAATTGCTTTTCGCCGAATATAGCAGCGATTCTTGCGCATGCCCAGTCTTGGGTTAAAGAGACCCCTGTAGTTGAATAGGACATTGTTCCTATATCCGGCCTAAGCCAGACACTGTGGAGACTTACTAGGGATTAACTTGGGGAGTTAAATAGACCATTGTTCAGATCTTCTGGCTCCTATTATAGACTAAGCTGATGTAATGACTCTAAATATAGTTAATAATCACATATCTAAATATAGCTTCACGCATGCGCGTCCCTCCTATCTTAGACTCTGTCAGACTTTGACCAGGGTACTTCGCGGAGCTGCAGGTAAATTATTATTTATTTATTCATCGTCTGGTAAGGAAAGGGCCTGATCCTCAATGCCCGCGAGGGTCAGCACGAGATATACACGTCAGCTCTGTATACCGTTAGGGTACTCGCTTATACGACTCATTTTTAAAGCTATTTCTCTCCAAATTTTTAACAAAAAAAAAATCAATATTGTGTCAAAAAGCACATTTAAATAAATAATAGCCTAAAAAAATAGGTCATCCAAAATGGCTCCTGGTCTAAATATAAAATTAGGTCATCCAACATGGCGGACTCCCATAACCATCACGAAAACCCCTGACACACCAACAACTCCTTATATGCAAATGAGTTACTTAAAATAGTAACACGATCGCCGAAAGTAGGTCAAGATGGCCGCCGATTACGTCATCTTTGTTTACATTTAAAGAGACGGACATACTACTCCCTGAGATTAGCATCAGGTGGTAGGCGTTTTATATCGAAGTTCATATTTATTACTCAGTGCAATCTGATGTTGATGTAAGCTGTCAATACGGGATATTTAACCCTTAGGCTTCTCAGCGCAACTCGATGCTCTTTTATGGATAGTGTAGATTAAGATCAGACTGCACAGAACGTGCAGTCTGATCTTGGATCTACATTGTCTGATACGATGAGTTATTTTCTATCAACAACAATTTTGCAATCGCCATGTAACAGCATATATAAGTGGCTTGAAAACATCATCCATTGTATTGAACAATTTAACCCTTTACCAAACAATCCCAACTTTTAATGAGCCTGAGAAAGAAGCCTTTTGAAAACATTTTGGGAAAAGGGAAAAAATGCTGGTAACCAGCAATTCCTCCTTTTCCGATAATATTTTCTACTCTTCCCGAAAAAGAGTTCAATTTTTCAGTCACATTTATTTTGTCGTCTGCAACTGCTTTGAATTTGGACAGGTCTGAAATTTTGTCATTTGGTAAAGAGTTAAGGGTTAAGTGATAATAGGTACTGAAATAGTTCGGTTTTTAACACACTTCTTACAGATCCATATTTTTACTGCCAGTTGTTGCAGACAAATTTGATGTTAATTCATTAATAAAGTTACTGTGTGCAGATGAACCACTCCTTCCAAATTAATAGACCATATTTCAAAGCTGATGAATTTTCAAAGGTGTCGGAGTGCAGGGCAATTCAAGACCGTCAATATTAGTACTCATCCGTGTAAATCTCCAATGTTACTAAGAATAATGTAAGAAAAATATTTTTTCATCCGATCATGCATTTGGTTCGAGGCTAGTTTGTCCGAAAACTATAGCTTGGCCGTGGGTATGTTCATCCCTAGGCTTTTTCATCCAGGCTTGTTTGTCCCACATTATTGCACCCTAGTTTATTAAAATGAATTTTAAGTGAAACATGAATTAAAAAATCAAGTAACATCATATATCTACAATAAGGAAGATTTAATTTTTTTTCTTTAATTAATGTCTGTGAATCACTGATTTTCACAATCAGCAATGGGAGAACAATCTCAGACTTGTCGCCATCATTGGCTACTTCTAAATACCAAGATTACCAATCGTCAAAATTCAGAATTAAGGTAATATAAAAGCTCAGTGCTTAAGTGAGAGAGGATTGAATTGTGTCGTAATGACTACCATCAATCATCGAAAAGAAATTGGCTGAGCTAAGGATTCAAACCAGTGATCCCCCTGTTCTCAAGTCTGGTACGCTAACGACTGTGCTAATGGGGCTCGACCGCAGTAACTGGTTTTAACTTTTTACCAAATGATAAAATTTTAGACCTCACCAAATTGAAAGCCTTTGCAAATGATGGAATTTGTCCCAGATAGGATAGAGAGCATTGTGAGAAAAGGGGAAAATGCTAGTATACATAAAAGCAGCAGTATCTTGAATCACTTCGAAAATACAGAAAATGAATTGAACAGGTTAGGAACAGGCCCAGTGTTCTTAAATTTTAAAGAATCAAAAAGAATAGCGAGCGAATTGCTTGTTTACAAAAAAGAGAGTCATTTTTGTTTACCCCCCAAAAGTGCTATGTTTTGCTCCAAAAATACTGACCATCAGCAAATCATTTTTATGCACCATGTCTTGGATAAAGTTAAAAGTAAAACTGCAGCAAACACCAATCATCGGAAGACTACATCTCTGGCCAAATCTTCACCACATGTAGTCCTAGTATTTGTCTTTATAATATTTAATCCTTTACTACACAATCCTGAGTTTTAACAACTGTGATGAAGGAGGGTTTAGAAAATACTGGAGAAGGGGCTCAGGAGAAATTGCTGGTGACGAGTATTTTCTCCTTATTCCACATTGTTTTGCTACACTTTCCAATGTCAGCATTAGCATCACATTCGATTTGTCGTCTGCAGTAGATTTCAATTTGGACAAGTCTAAAATTTTGTTGTTTGATAAGGAGTTAAGATATTTTTGACAACTGCCGCTATGAAAATATGAAAATTGGGTTAGCAAATTTGTTTCCTAATTACAACGGTCACAAGTTTAAATTTTGGTCAATCTTGGTAAAAATAAATAGGTCACACAAGACAGATTACAATCACTCTTGTTGGTTTTTTTTTTTTTTGCAATTAATTAGAATTATCTTAGATGATTTCGAATGATTGCTCCCTTGGTCACAACACTGACAACTTGTTTATACTTTTGAGACCATATTTTGATTACATGAACTGAGTTCATATTTACCAACTGTTCTTAAGAATGTTCTTTGTCTTATTCTCCAGATTTTCAAAATTTGAAAGTAAAACACTTCTGATTGGCTAAACCAGATTGTTTTGCCAATTAGAAGTGTTACTTTCAAATCTGAAAAAATCAGGAGAATAAGACTGAGAAAGTTCTCAGGAATGGTAAGTAAATAGAGATCCTGATCTGTCCATCTGTCTTAATAGTATGCCAAGCAAATTTCCATTTGTATTTAAAGCCAAGCCAAGACAGGTGGTTCAGTCTATTAAATACAAGGCTTGAAAGCCAGGTTTGCTGAGCTCTGCCTATTTCTTTTAGACAATAGATGATAGTCATGGGAAGAGGATTCAAGCGCTCTCACTGCTGTATATTTTTTCAACTATGTTTATGTGGTAAAGTAGCCAGTGGCTTGGAAAGTACAAGTTAAACCAATTCTAGGAAGGCATGTATAGGTGCACTGGCCTCTGCAACATAACTGAAGCAATGTTGAAAATAGTGTTAAACCATAGAGGCAAGTTTTGGTCCAAATTTACTGAAAATTATTGGGCCAAAATTTTGTCTGGATACTCTTTTTGACTTTACAATACCGATAGGTCCATTTGTATACATTTCAAAAGCAGTATAAGCATGTAAAATCCTAAAAGGATATCAACCAGGTTATCTTCCCGCCCAATGTCAATGAAACTTGGTCAAAATGTTAGATTTCACTGTGTTTTAAGGAAGCTTTGGCTTTAAATTGAAATTGGGCAGAATATTTGTAATTTTAAACCAACGTTTCCCTAAAACACAGTGAAATCTAACACTGAAATTGGGCAGAATATTTGAGTCCAGCCCCTGTAGCTCAGTCGGTAGCATACAGGACTTGGGAGCAGGGGGTCGCTGGTTCGATCCCCGCCTGGGCCAATTTCTTTCCAAGGATTGATGATAGTCAGTGCGACAGGATTCATTCCTCTCTCACCGCTGATCATTGTTTTGACGGTGGTTATGTGGGAAAGCAGCAAGTGGCTTGGAAAGAATATTGTGTGTGGTACTGGTAAAAGATACTCAAGGAAAGCATGGATAGGTGCTCAGACTGCCGTGAAATAACTGAAATAATGTTGAAAAGGGTGTTTAACACTATAACTCAATCAATCAATCAGAATATTTGCCTTGATAAATATTTCAGACAAGTTTAAAATGAATCATATCGGGTCAAAAAGTAGGTCACTGGGGAAAATCGTAGGAAAACCTTGTTTGCACGCAGAGATACAATTTTCAGTCAGATACTCTTGAAAAGTGGTTGGAATTTTTGTGTTAATGACATCTGGTACAAGTTTGATAATAGTTTGTGTAGTATCAAAAAGTAGGTCACTTTTATGAATCAAAAAAACGTTGTGTGCACCATATAGGCCACATTTATCAGCAGTAGGCCTATTCCTTTTTGCCTGCTGCTGATTTTGATTGGTTAAATGAGCCTTTACAAATTTATGTTTTTCCATTCTGTTGTCAACTCTACAAACTGTCAGTGTGAGACAATGCAGAGATATTTTTATTACTCTATAAAATGTAATCTAGAAGTTTCAAGCCTGTACAAATGTGATAGAAATTTTGAGTTTCTGGGCCTCTTCTTTCTTCTTCTTCACCCTTTCAGTTCCCCAGGCTTTCAGTGCCTTTTGGTGCTTTGATTTTGCTCAGATCTCGATAATTCTGAGATACTGGGTAAGATTTCATTTGTGGTGTACTAAAATCATCAAAGACAAACTATAATAAGAATCTAATGTGATACAAGTTCTTACAGCTTAGTTAGTCGGAGCCTGGGATGTATGACAAGAAGAAATGTTCGCCGTACATTGTTTACAAGGTAGGCTCTAATCGAGGATACTGAAAGTACAAAGCCGGGTGTTAACGGCGCGTGATTTTACTGATTAATACACATTTTCTCCCGTTAACACCCGGTTTTTCCCGTTAATACATGCTTATAACGGCCCGGAAATAACTGATTTTACTTAAACTTACATTTTGTGCAATAATGATTCATAATCATGTTATAACTTGCTTGGTATGATCTATCACGGAGATCCGTTGAGCCCTCTTTCGCCAGAGCATGGCTCATATATTTTACTCTACTTGTGTAAAGAAGTTGGACTATTACATGAAGTAAAAATGAGTTCAATTTTGCGCCTAAATAGCGGGATCGTCATTTTGCAATCAGGAACCCTGTCTATTTTAGTGAGATCAAATATGACGTCATGGTATATACAGTGTGAGTGTCCATATACATGTATATTTCATCAAAGTCCGAATTCTCATTGACTAACGTGTATTTTTAACTTTACCTTCTAATTTATCGTGGAAAAATACAGCTGTTTTTAAATAGTAGATCTTGTTTATGTATTATCATTTTCATCAAACGAGTTGACTAAAATTATCTGACACCAGCCTCATATACATTTTAGTCAACGAGTTTGATAAAGTTGATAATTCATAAACACGAGTCTGATATTCCATTTATCACATCAAACGAATGACAGAGAAATAAGCATCCAGTATCATCAAATTAGTCTGTACATCGTTCACAGGTCCATGATTACAGATGAAGTTCGGTTTAAAATGTGTACATATACTGAAAAATAGCCCTGTGACATGTACATCGAAAGTAAAATGAAACAGGTTATAGAGGGAGTAAATCGAAATATTTTCACAATGTTGCTGACTTTAAATAACTTATGCTGCATTTCCTGTTGCTATTAAACATGGAAATCATAACATTTTTCCGCACGTAGACGTCTTACCAAAAACCAAAAACAACGTCATTTTTCTGCGAAATGGCGGTAACAACACCGCCATTTCCCTGCAAAATGGCAAAGAAATACAAATTCCCACACCTCCTGTTCTTGGTTTCGACGGCTTGAAGCGCTCATAACTACAAAAAATAACCAGAAACGGGAAAAAAAAAAAACTAGTGTATTACAAAAAAATAAGCCATGGGTTTAATACACTACTGTAGGATGTTTTATATATTTTATATGGTTAAAAAAATCAATATTTTCGAAAAACGTTTTTTACATTGACGTCAATGGCGACGTCGCAAAAGTTCAGCTTAAAAAATAACACCACTGGGTTTCAGACGGTTAAAACTTCGATATTACGCGACGAACATTGAGCAAATGAATGTAAACTGCTTCAGTAATCTCGCTTTCTACCAGTTTGGTTTGCCTTATGATCGTAGGATCAGAAGCAGCTTAATTAATTTTCTTGCACTCTGAAAAATATAAGTAAGTCAATGGTAATTCTGAATTATTTATATAACGATTATCTAAAGATTTAAAAAAAAAAAAAAAAAAACAAACATTGGACATGTCCTTTTATTATGACAGATGGATTAACAGAGAAATCTAGTCGAGCAATATTTTAGAAGTTGTGGATTTCATTACTGAGCTTTAGCAAATGATAGCACTATTTCTCTATAAATCTCAAAAGTAAGATAAGAAAATTCTTAATGGCTATATTGCACTGAAAATATAGGTAGTTATGTGATAAAAGAAAATTAGTAATCAGTATCCTACGCTAATAACAATTGAATATATGTGATAAATCGTTTTATCAATTGAGCTTTTAGAAGGTATCCCGGTGCTCGATAGGAAAGTTAACAAGATTAACATACCTATAACAGAAATTCTTATTTTCACGGAGCCGTCGACAACATCGTCAGGTAAAGTAACTGGCTGTTCAGAATAGAAGTTCTGCTCTTCACTGACATCTATAAACATAGCTATATTGTAGTTTTCCTCTATACCATCAGCCTGTCATTGCAAATACAACAACATTTCTATTGATGATGATTTTAATATGACCAGTTTACTCCTAGCTAGTTGGGAAACAGCTTTTGTTTCAGGCTGGAAATCGAAGGAGAGACCTTCTAATTGATCGCCATGTGCTTTACTACCAAACCACCGCTCAACCCTACAGACGGAAGAAGACAACATATAATATCTGTCATTTATGTACGAAGAGAAAGTCGTGACAGGGCGCGCGATGAACTACTACCATCGGGACTAATGCCACTAACAGCCAGATGGGAAAGGAAATGCTAAAGGCTTTTTAGCATCTTTGGTATCACATGCTTTGTATAGAATAGAACGCATCTGTCCCAATGTGTATTCTAGTTCCTATTTTATCATCATTAGTATTATTTTTATGGCTGATATCGGCAACAAATTTTTATTAGTCAAGAATCTGTTATAGCTTCATGTAGCAAAGTTAGCGGTGACAGTTTAAGAAGGCGTTCGAGTATTTCAGTAGGCCTAGAGGCTGAGGCGTTATTTCTATGGAAGCGTCGCTGTCTGTATTTCCTGAGATAAGTGCCAAAGATAAGTGCTATCTTCGTTTTTGTGTGGTATGTCTGACCAGGACAAACGTCTATGACTGGTGCAGACATACAATACTATTAACAATTCATTTCGGGAAGCATTGACCTTCCAACACCCTCTTGACATTTTCTGACCCGGGCTGCTTACAACTGGTTACATGGTTTTAAGCACTTTATCGGTCCCACTACATGTGACAAACACTATTCAACGATGATATGGTGATACCAACATTCGTAAGACTTCTTGTGCTGGTCTAATTGACACTTTGGATTGTGCAAACACTATGCTTACGAAAAAGTACACAAACTATCACATATGCTATCTATTTTGCAATGTAGATTCAGTTTTTTCCAACCAGGCAGTAGCTAAAACAGCCTGTTTTCAGCGCAAAATTGCTTGTCTGTACATAACCATACACAATAACATAGAGCCATATGTGTGCTTAAAATAAAATTCAACCATATGTGTGCTTAAAATAAAATTCAACCATATGTGTGCTTAAAATAAAATTCAACCATATGTGTGCTTAAAATAAGATTTAACCACAAGCATGCTCAAAATAATTTTATAACCATATGTGTGCTTATAAAATCCATTTAGCCACAAGTTTGCTTGAATTATCAAGCTAACATAATTATGCTTAAAATAAAGTTTAACCATATGTGTGCTTAAAATAAAGTTTAACCATAATTATGCTTAAAATAAAGTTTAACCATATGTTTAGCACACACATTAAAAAACCTCTTTAATAATTATTTTAAAGTAATTTCATTTTTTATTTAACCACTAAAGTTTTTTTGATTTTATAATTATTACAGGCAGCCCGCTAGCCCATTATATTATAACATAGCACTGGAGGCCCTTATGCGTTACGCTGCGTTGCGCTGCGTTGTGTTGCATGGAGGCTTAAAAAATCAAAGAATAAAAAAAGATTAAAATAAAAAAGTCAATTTTTTTAACTTAAGTAATTATAAATATTATATAAAATGGCAATGATTGGAAGAAGAACTAATACTCCAGATTAATAAAAAAAAAAAAAAAAATAGAAAAGACTTTAGAAGACAAACTAAAATTTCCATATAGAGGCAACCCTGACACAGGAGATATATTTTTTACTATGGCTTAAGATGTAAACTATATGAGAGCATTGGTTCACATGAAACCTGCTATCTACTATGAATATAGCAAAATATTGAAAGAATTTCCAGGTCAAGAGTTTTATATGCATCTATATGTTAGAAGTGATGAAATTCCCAATGAAATGGGTATATTGTTGATGAGACATTTTTCTCATGATGAGAACGGCTTTTTGGAAACATACTCTGCTATGTTGAATAGTATAGAACAAAATAAAGAAGAAATTCCACATATTGAAGAAGCAATTCTTATTTCTTGTTCGTATTTTGATTTTACACCAATAGAAGGTGTGTATCTTATCCTCCAATATATACCTTTTATCATCATTAAAACTTCTTAGTATAGACATAGTTCTATACTGGTCTTTTCCTGTGAATAAACATTCTTTATAATTCTTTAAATTTATTTCATTTTTAACCACTGTCTTTTTTATCCCCTTACATCTTTTAAGTTCCTCTCCATCTATAGTTTTATATGCATACATTTTTGCTCCAAGCCCTACAAACTCTGTCATAATGCTACCACCCAATTCATCTTTAAACTTCCCAACTATTCTTTTATTACAATTATTTTTTAGATAATGATCATCAGGATAACTACTTGTGTCAAACGTTGTAGTAACATCTGGTGCAATATCCTTATACAAATCATCAGTTTCTATCTCAAGAATAAAACTATCTATATCAGTATAACATAATCTAACCTTTCCACCATACTTTGCTTTAAAATAATTATAATAGGTTTTTTGCATATGCGTTTTACTAATATCCAGTATGCTCATACCTAAGTAAACAGGTTTGTTATATTTTATATTGGTTTTCTTCATATGAACCGCTGTTAAGTTTTCCATGGTTTTACCAAAAACACTATTCATCATTAACTTAAAAAACTCTTCTTCAAACTTATTTTTAGCCTTTTTTCTTAGTTCAACGTTTAAATCAGTGTAAGTTTTAATTCAAAGACGTTCCTCAAACTTAATTCCACGATGTATCTTTGTAACTTTTAAACCTAAATCTAAATATGTTTTTAAAGCTTCATGATGTAAAACATATTTTTTCTTATTACCTAAGTTTGGTATAAGCTTTTCTACCTTTCCTGTTATTGAACGTTCTGGTGCTAAAGGAAAGTCATTATGTAAATGATGCAACTCTTTAGGATAATCTAAATCAACCTCTAAAAAACCGGGAATATTTTTCCAATCTTCTAATTCTTTTTCATTTATCCATTCAAAGTTATGAGTAGGGAGAGGTTGACCCATTGCCCAAGGATAAAGACTGTTTGCGTCTTTATATATTAAATATTTTGAACGTTTATTTGAATCATAATCTTCACCCATATATTTATTATTAGCAGTAGAATATCTTTTGCTACACATGCTAACACCGCCTCTAATACCTCTTTCAATCATTAAAAGTATATCAGGGTTTGATAAAAGTTCAAGCTTCACTCCTGTTTTCTTAAACATAGCATCCTGGGCTAACCCAGGCACTGTATAATACCAACAAGGATCCAATTCATAATATTTAAGACAAAGATCTCTAAAGTTTTCAAATACATCGGCTAAAAGCAACACATATATTTTATTGTAAAGCTCTAAATAATCTTTAAACGTTTTCATACCAAACGTTTCCCAAACATTTTTTGCATGAGCATAGTCCTCATTGCTAATATGACCTTAGTTTAAGCTAGAGTAAAATTTTTCTTTAGGTGGTAACTGTGTTTCTTTAAGTTTTTCAAAAGAGTCTAAGTATTCATAAGGAAAAACTCCTTTTCTTTTGAAAAAAATCTTGATAGAATTTTAATTTGCTCTTCATTTAAATTGCTTGAAAGACTATCCAAGCTTGAAGACATAAAATTAAAACTATCAAGAAACCTAATTTTATGGCTTATATGTTTTCCAACCCAAATGTTTTTACTGAAACTAATATATTGCTCCTCATTATTTGGAATACAATCAATGTTTCCATTAGTTTTACCAAGACATTTAATAAAAAGATGAGCATCATACCCACTTGAATTGTGAAAGTAAACAGGTGTAAAGTTGGGGATTTTTGCCTATAGTTTACATTTAGTATGTGCGGCACCTCTATATTTACCTGTAAAATGACAATGATCTCTTACGTTATAATTAATATGATTACATTCCTTATCACAAATCCAACAATGTGTTTCTCTTTTATGTTTTGCTTCTTCCTGTTCTGTTATTTTAATTGGTATTGGGTTTTGATAGTATTTTTGATGATTTTTTTTTATATTCTGCGTTAAGATATCTATAAAAACTTCCTCCGCATTTCTTCCAGTGTATGATCTTTCTATAGGCGCACAAACATCATCATCAAAAAATTTTATAATGTAATAAAAACTACAAGGTATGTGTTTTTGACGTTTTATAGTATAACTATTTTCATGGTTTGGTTGGCATGTGTTTATAGGTTCTAATACGTTTTCAAAATCAGCGTATACAGCAACAGGAAACTTGAGTTTTCTATCATGATTTATAAACTGTATTGTACTACCTTTTTCCGGCATTTCTAAAGTAACAGCTTCATGCTCAGTGCAATATCGTATATGCTTTTCTAAAAGTTTTTTACTACCAAAATGATTCAAACAAAGCATACAATATTCAACACCACCACGGTCAATTACTTGTTCTCTCATTAACCCATTAAAATTTTTTATGAGAGCATAGTGCGTTTTGTTTCCATTATTAATAAAAAGCAGGTTTACATGCTTACTTTTTAAATTTCTAGTAGCCCTAACTCGATTGATTTTTTTATTTTTTTGTATACTCAAAAACATTAACACTAATTTCTGGATTTTGTTTTTCAAACTTATCTATAGCATTGATTGTAACAGGATATTCTATTTTATTCATATTTAAACTATTTTCCTTTGATTTTAAAACCTTATCAATTCTATTTGCCTTTTCGTCTTTAGGATTTAAAGCTCTTAAAACGTACCATAAAAAGCATTTATTATCCTCATTTTTCATATTAACCCTCTAGTGCCCACTGTTGCATATATGCAACACATTTTAATTTAAGGATTTCACCCACTAATAGACACAAGAAAAGATTGCACAGAGCTTTACATTTTCGAAATCTACATACAAATACACACCTTTTCCGAAAAAATGAGGGAGATTGACCATGGTTTAAGAAATTTATGATGAATTAAATATTTATCGTACCGATATGAATAATTGGCATTTTGACGCAAAGAGCATTAAACACAAAATAAGCAAAAAAATCATGAATTTTTCAAGTAATACATACATTTTATACATTAAATAAACACTTATTGGTTTTACTTCTATTAAATAGTACATATCACATAACATCTTTACAATAACATTGAAAAATACCCCAAAAAAGGAGTGGATATCAATGAAATTCCCTATTAAAATAGATTATAGGTTTTCAGGTTGTCATGGTTACAAAGTACATTTCCAGGGCAGTGTTTGAGGTGCATAACTAATCTACACTAAAAAACAACCAGCATGGCTGTAGGAACTAAATATGTAAATATTTGAGAATTTCACCATCAATAACGGGAGAAATTGACCAAGCAAAAATGACTTTGGTTATACAAAACATGCAAAAATCAGGTTTATTCTCAATTTGCTTATAGTGCATATACCATCAGTCACCAGAAAAGTAGTTAAACTGATGCTTGAAATACAATTCAAGTACAAATGTCCAAATTACAAATGAATTAACCTTATTTACCCCTAGGTACTATCTGACTATAGAGTTGAGGCTCTACATGACCATGAACAATAACCCTTATCATGCTTATGGCAACCTATTCATGTGCTTCGAAAACAGCATAGACCAGATCACCCTGCACATTCCTGCAGTCTGATCATGATCTGCATTGTTCATCATCACTTAATGTATAATCAAATATGTACTGACCAGAGTAAAGATGAGTCCATTACCTTTACCTTGCAAGATAAGGGTTAACCCATTACCAGCCGACAAAATTTTAGACTAGTTCAATTTGAAATAAGTTGCAGATGACAAATCATAGTGATAGTTATTTGAAAAATAAGTATATTTTGGGTAAAAAACATTGTGGGAAAGGGTGAAATTGCTTGTTATAGGCAGTTCTCCTTTTCCCACAATGTTTTCTTTGAATCTATACATCAGGGTCGTGAAAACCCTTGAGTGTATGCAAAAGAGTTAAGAAATTCTTTATCACTGTACATAAGTGATGTGTCAATCTAAAATCACTTTGCATGTTCCAAATCTAATTATTGATTTGAAAATCAATATTTCTGACATGTGGTCTTTAGGTAAACATGTAAGATATGTTGCAGTAGATTGAATTCATAGACCATCAAACCTTGAAAATTTGTAGACAATGGATAGTTTCAAAACATCCTCCTGTACCATATTTTCTATAATTTTTGTATTCACTTTTCAAAAAATGTATTTTTTTTTTACTCTTTTAGATTGAAAATATACTTTTAAACACATAAATAAAGTTTACCTAAATGTACAAGAACATTGTGGGAAAAGGAGAAATTCCTCATAAAAAAATATCTCCATTTCCAACAAAGATATAAAAACTCTTCTATGGATAGTTCAGGTAATTTGTATGATAAATCTCCAAACCTGTCATTAGGAACTATAAAGATTCTTCTGCATATATACACATATGTGTGTGAGAGTAATTGATGTTCTACAACTGAATACATTGATGGCTTAGTTGTTGAAAAACTTTTGAATGATAAAATCATTTTCTTTGGAAATACTCCACAAGTTTTGGAATGACCGTTTCCAAAATTCTTAGTTGACCTTCAGAATTTTTTGCAATAAACCATTCTACTTCAGTGTAGAATCTGACAATGCAGCAACTCCCAAGTCTGGAATCAATCCCTCCATTTCTAATTCTGCCTCAGCACTCTCTTCTAAGGCAACATCACTAAAAAAAATATATAAACATAAGATATAAAAAGTTTTTCACTACACAACATCATGATATATATTTACTTATTTCATCCTTTTCACTACCCTTTTACCTTTACATGAACAAATTTATGACGAGATGAACATTACTTGACTGCATTTTAGACAGAAACTAAAACAATGAAATTTTCTTTGGCATAAATGTACATGTAGTGTAATGTCTTGGGCTTGTATGAGCAAACAGAGAAAACCCTGACCAGACAGCTCCTATAGCAGCCATCTGATCTGGGTCTGCTCTGTTTACCAGTGCGTCAAAATATGTGTATGTGAGGTACAGGGTTAAACAAAAAAATTCTAATTTAACATTAAATACGCTCAAATAAAGATATTTTTGTCACTTACAATGGAGGATTATTTTCAAGATTAAAGGAACAGTTTTTTTTTATGTCAATTACAGAAATTAGCCTACTTTTGCTGCTTATCAAATGTCTCTTGCTGCTTTGTGGCAAGACTGTTTGGCAACTGTTTCAACAAAACTCACAGCAGGGCGCTCCATCTTCTTTAGGCTTGGGTTGCTGATGGTATTGATGTTGAGTGTGGAGATGAAGTTGTTCACACGATCAACCCCACCTATGTTGTCAATCATTGCTGAAAAAAATGAATGTGCTGTTAAAACTCAGTGTATTCATTCTGATATAACAAATTAATAGTATACATGGATCAACAATGAAGTTATCTTCACTAGGAAAGAAAACATTGTAGGAACTGGAGAATACAAACCAGTAGACATTTTAACCGTTTCCAATTATATTTCAGGGCTGTTACAGAGTTGAATTGCTTTAGTAAGCCTATAACGGTTAACCAATTACCACACAAACCCTCGGCTTGTTTTGACGCCACTAAAGAAAATATCAAGGAAAACATTTCGAGAAAAATGAGAAATTGCTTGATATAAGCAAT
Organism: Tridacna gigas; assembly: GCA_945859785.2. Lineage (NCBI taxonomy): Eukaryota > Metazoa > Mollusca > Bivalvia > Cardiida > Cardiidae > Tridacna > Tridacna gigas. The sequence goes on along the minus strand of OX244031.2, from coordinate 27,177,663 downwards.
TTCTCCTTTTTCCATAATGATTTGTACCCTATTTGATACTTTCGTTTCAAACTCACTTTGAAATGTCGTATGCTACCTCTTTCAATTTGGAACAGTCTAAAATTTTGTCATCTGGTTATGGGTTACACAAGTAAAACATGTTTTCACCAGAAATATCATCACAAACATTTCAAGTCATAATGTTTGACCTTCTTGGTACTGATTAATTTCTTTTTGCATACTCTGAACTCTGTCAACTATTTTCAAAATGTATCCATTGCCACTGGGTCATATAAAAAATTCAAATATGCAGAAAATATGTCAGATAGGAAATAAACAGACAGAACAATGAAAGACCAGATAATATAATGGGTCTGCCAAATAATTACATACTGTCACTTATCCTCAGATTTATTGTCTCAACATGTTGTATAAAATGCTATTAAAATGGTACAAAATGCTACTAGTACATAGTAGTCATACACAAAATGTTTTGTGTAGCTTTGTTGTGAGCTAGTGAAGTAGGTCATCATCCTCATGATCAAGAGGTCCCAGGTTTGATCCACAGAAGCAGGTGTCAACCTTGCTCTGGGGCTTGGAAATGAATAATATATATGTGAAATTTTGACCAAAAATTTGGGAGATATTAGAGAAAACTCAAATTTTACATGAAGTCCCCTTTTTCCATGATGCAGCCTCAAACTGAAATTGTAAAAAGCAAATTGGCGCAACATTCTAAGGAGTACATGCATGAAATTTCATCAAGTTTGGTCTTGGGATTGTGGAGAAATCGTGACAGACAGATGGACGGACGGAGGGACAGACAGACAAAGCAGGTACTATATGCTCGCCCTTCGGGAAGCAAGTATTAAAACTTACCAGTTCCAAGCTTGGTATTTGCAGCAAAACACGGCATTCCTCTAGCTTTTACCCTGCGTGTTTTCCCGTACGCTCTACAGTTTATGTATCCACAGTCACTGTACATGCACTGGACGTATAAATAGCCACTCAGCCCCCTTTTTAACTCTCCAACAACATTATAAATGGTAAGAGGTACAGGTCCGAGACGACAACGCTTACACGCAAGCAAATTATTTAACAACGCACCAAGTTCTACAACACGGCGGCCTGTTTTCCACCCATCACTGCCCCTACAAACTTCTGTTCTGATTTCTGCATCTTGAACAGCCTCACCGTAGCTATGGTCGTGCAAGACTTGCCTCAGTGATCTAGATTTTCCTCTCTTTGATGATTTATTCCGCTTACAGAACTTGCCAGCCTTATCCCGGAGGCGGGTTGGTCGCCATTTTTACATAGCAACGTAATCTCTAACCAGAAGTCGATCGGTGGATATTTATCTTTTTTGGTTTGTTTCACTGGTATTTTCGAAAATTAAGTCATATCATACTAATTTAATTTATTAGGAATAGGTAGCATAGTACGATTACTGTTTATATAAAAGATAAAAGACGAGTGTAAATGGAGATTAAAAAATCACGTCATAGGCCGAGGATGGCCCGAGATGCTACGGCGAACAATGCCGAACGTTGCGGAAAATGTCGACATTTGCCGACATTTCGGGTAAGGACGTAACGTTCATTAGTGTGTGAAATCCTTAAGGATATAACAATTTTATTTCAATATCTGACCCTTCAGTACTTTGAATCCTGATAACCAAAATGTTTATGACCTTCAAACATGATGACATCATTATTGGAAACTTATGACATCATTCTATGACATCTTCAAAATGGCTTCCTGGACTCTGGGATGCATGTAGTTTTAGTGGGAAAGAAGAGAAAACGATTTTCATCAAATAAGGTAGGTATTGTTTGCTATAACAATGCAAGATAACAGTTAAAAGCTTACAAAAACAGATTAACATTTTGTTTTTCATTCCAAACACTGAATGATTTCATAAAATGAGCGTAAATTCACATGTTGCATATATGCAACAGGGGGCTTGATGTTTACCTGTTGCGGATATGCAACATCGGGAATTAAAGGAATAACACGTGAGGATATTTTGTAAGCTTTTAAAGTTATTCAGAAGCACATTGAGAAAAGATAAATAACATTAATGTGCTAAGAAATGTAATACAGAACTTACTGCAACAAATTCTATTCAAGTTATTTGCTTGTTTTATTACCTCTGATAACATAAAATGCATTGCAGTGAATGTTGCATATCTGCAACATGAGACAATACTATGCAGAAGTAATGATTTTAACCCTCTCCCACATAAGCCCCTGGTTATTACTGCCTGAGGTATGTGGCTTTGGAAAACATTGTGAGAAAAGGACAAACTGCTTGTGACGAACATTTTCTCCTATTCCCACAACGTTTTCTACCCTTCAAGATAATAATTTCATCATTTGAGCCACAGTTATTTCGTTGTCTGCAAATGATTTCTGTCCAAAATATTGTCCTCGGGTAAAGAGTTAAATAGAGGTATTCAGTGTTTAATTTCTGATCAAGCCAACATCTACTTAAATAGTTACACCCTTAATCAGATAAAAAACACCAATGATTAAAAAGCAATTATGTCAAAGATTTTCTACAACCTAATGCCTTTATTCATTTCAGAATGTCTAAACAAAGACAGGCATCAGCAGTCGCACGGGACCTATTACAGGCAATAGATGAAGCTGACAGTGACTTTGAAGAACTGTATGAAAGTTCTGGGGATGAGTATAAAATCTCAAAATCTGATGCATCCTCTGACAGTGAAGAATCTTTAGTTTCATCAAGTGATGACGAGCCTCTCGCAACCATTAAGCTACAAATTCAAGCCAAATGAGCAAATTTCCAAAGTCAGAGAGAAAACAGCACAGAAAGTAGTGATGAAGACATTACTTTATTGTATTTAAAAAAAACAAACAGAAGCCTTTAAAACAACACAGGAAAATGTTGTAACTGAACTAAACGTTAACGAAATTGATGATCCAGATCTAGCTGCAATACTGCAAGTTGATGTAGGACCTTGTACTGCCCCAGGTACACTAGAATATGACTGGACTAACTAACAATTCATTGGTCCTGACACTACTTTCAAGGATAAACTTGAGGAGGCGCCCTCTGATCAGCAGCTAAAATCTCCATACCAGTATTTCAAAATGCTGGTAACAGATAAAATGATAAACTCTGTCACACAACAAATAAATAACTATGCTATGCAAAAGGAAGGTATCCAACTGAACACTACTGAGAAGGAGATAGAAATAATGCTTGGTATCTACTTGAAAATGGGCTTGGTGAAGATGCCGAGGGTAAGAGCATATTGGGAAACAGAATCGCGATTCCCACCAATCGCTGACAAGCTATCACGAAACAGATTTGAAAAGCTAACATCTTTGGTTCATTTTTGTGACAATCTCACTGTTACTGATGATCAAAAGGCAGACAAACTATGGAAATTGCGACCATGGTTAGATTCCATCCGACATAATTTTTTGGCCATACCTGGAGAGGAAAATCAATCTGTAGATGAAATTATGGTTTCATTTAAAGGCAAATCCAACATCAAGCAATACATTCGTGGAAATCAAATCCATGGGGCTTCAAAATATGGGGCAGGGCTGGGGCCTCTGGTATTCTGTATGACTTTGATGTATACCAAGGTGTCTACATGGGGAAAAAACCTACTGACTCACTCGGTTTGGGAGGTGATGTCGTCATGAAGTTGGTGTCAACGCTCGACTCTGGAAAGAACTACAAACTCTTTGCAGATAATTATTTTACATCAATTCCACTCGTTGAAGCACTTAAAGAAAAATCGATCGGTACATTGGGACTGTTCGCGCAAATCGCATGAAGGGCTGTCAGCTGAAGTCTGAAAAAGAACTAAAGCGGGAAGGGCGTGGCTCAGTTGACTTCAAAGTCGAGAGTAGGTCGAACATTGTGAAAGGCTCGTACTCAAAGTGTTCATACTGTTCATATCGTCTTTTAAAATTGGTTCTTTAATGTTTAAAATGTCTATTTTTTTATATATGCAATTATAATTTTTAAATTAAAATTATTATTGAATCTAAATTTCTAACCGAAGTTGGGGAAAAGGTCTTTTTTCATTATCAACAAACACACCTTTAAGTTTAATTCCTTTTATTTCATCTATTGGATAAAAACTTTTCTTTTTGGGGTAAACCCTATTTCAATACACAATTGTTATTTTAGATAACCCATTAGTTTCTAAATAATTATTTAACTCTTCCTCAATCTTTTTTATTATCTCTACTTTTTCAAGAGAAAACTTTACAATGGCTTTTTAGTAACCATAATCTGTCTCATTAATTGCAAGGACTTCACAATCCTCATCCAGTTTAAAAGATGCTCCAAATATGGTAATGCCAAATGTATCATGTTTATCATAATATACATGATCAAATTTTAATTTTGTCATTCTTTTTTTAATAATAGACATTAATTACTTAACTTAAATTAATTTTTTTCATAATACTTTAATGCCAGACCCACTATTTAATTTTTTAACTAAATCTTGAATAGCAATGGCACTTCCATCTATTAATGTATTAATGTTTTGTGTTGTAGGGGTATCCTGTGTTGTAGTTTTTGTGGCATACTTTTGTAAAATTTTTCGAGATTTTGATGTCAAAGCCTTTTCAACTAACCTCTTTCCTGCGTCTACAGCAGCACTCTTTCTCTAATGCTTTTTTGCTCCTTCCTTAGCAACACTCTTTCCCACATCAAGGGCAGAAGACGCAATTTGTTTAGCCGCATTACTTGCAAAAAGTTTTGTAAAAAAGTTAGCAATGCTGTCAAAGATTCCAGCACCACCATGTGAATACTTTCTTTTAAATCCTCGCTTTCTTGTTGTTATCGTTGTTATAGTATAGACATTAAATTTTTGTAACTGTTTGAATCTAAAACACCTTGCCTTTTTAATTCATCACATATGCTAACAAGTTCATTTTTCACACCTGTGTTGCCTGCTGCTTTACTTGCCATCAACAAGCCAAACCTTTCTACTAATGCGTTAGGGTCACACGGGATAACAATTCCTTCTCCTTCATATCCTTTTTCTGCTTTGATAAGCTTCCAAACAGGGCCAATAAAATCCTTCCATTTTTTACGTTTACTTCTTTTGGGATAAGGGTTGTTTGGGTCATTACCAACGTGAATAACATTGGTATTTTTTAATATTCTATCATATCGTATATGATCATTAATATCAAACATATTTTTATCTGGATCTTTAGATGTAATAAGTTCCCATAATCCATCTGTTGATTCGTATCTCTTACCCTCAAAAATAATATATTCACCATCGTAATCAATTTGTTTATTACCTATATAGTAATTTTTACCATTTTTTTCAGTACCAAATATTTCGTCAATTTTTCCTCTTTTATTATTTAGTATACTATTATATTTTTTATCTAATAATGTAAGTCCTTCTTCTTCAGGAACTAATTGTTGTTGAGGCAACTGTTCTATACCCTCTTTAATGGGTTTAAGCCCTTCTATAATCTCCTTTGTTGTGGCTTTTTGTGTTTCCGTAATAGGCTTAAAAAACTTTGAAAGTTCAGTCTGCATTACTTGTTCACCTGTTCTCTCTGTTAGTAGATTATCAGGAATATTTTTCTTTGTCTCAAGATATTCTTTTACAATTAAGTCCCTTTCTGCAGGATCAGTGATTTTTAAAAATGACGTTTTATATTACAAACATAATTTTTTATCTCATCTTCGACATAGTTTTCAACATACTTTCTAGCATAGGTAGTTATATGGCACAAAGGCTTTAACCATCACATTGGTTATTGCTAATCTCGCATGAAAAACTACATCTAAACTTGGGGCATTTAATGCGCATCACTTCTGTTATTGTTCTTTTCCACCAACCTACGAAAGGACTCACGTGCTTCTTGCCTCCCCCTTTCAATCAACGATTCTTCATTTTCAGCCGTTATCTTCTTTTTAGTTTTGGTCCTTATCTCATTCTTCATAGTTTTATATTTCTCCAATTCTTCCATAATTAACTTAAACTCATCATCATTTATATGATTATCAATTAAAGCTTTTGATATATGTGTGGATATTGTGTTAAGTTTGCTATCAGCAATCATTTTTATTTTTTGATGTTTCTCACCTTTACTTCTTGAATATCTTCTAGCATATTTACCAACAACACTCATTAAATCAGTAACAAGGGCTGTTGCTTCTAATGCTATTACAACTGGTATTGCAACTACGGTTGACAACAAACCAATTCCTCCAGCACCACTTGCCATTGTCATGGTAATTAAAACTGTATCAATATTATCCACTATATTAGCAGTTCTAAAATATTTTTTGCAAGAGAATCTCTTTTTTGAATTTCACTTTCAAGAAATTTTTGTACCTCACTTATCTTTTGTACCTCAGATACCTTTGGTAAACGGTATGAATGACCATTGTCATTTAGGGGCATCATTTCAATATTTGGGGCTGTAGGTAAATTTGGATAAATATTTTCTTTCATCTCCATTTTTTATTAGAATGATATTTTTTTAAATTGTGTAATAAACTAGACACAAAAATTCGTTTTCCTCAGTTGTTACATTTTTGTTAGAGTTGTTTGTAATAGTAATTTTTGTTAGAGTTGTTTGTAATAGTAATTATAATATCCCCGGTATCCTCAAGTGTAACCTCATTTTGTAAACTACACCGCTTAAATTTTAAAGAGTGTGGTAACGAGGTTAAAACAACTCCTTTAGTCATCATAAACCCAAAACCTAATAGTATTTGTTTTACTTCATTAGGCTTTAGTATAATCTTTTCTTGACTGAAAATTTCCCAAGTTACCGTATTTACTTTTCGAGGTGGATGTTTTACACCTTGCAATGGACGCCAATAAATTGTTTTTGGTTGAGTAATCTTAGGTTTTACGCCAAATTTGTAAACGCTCATTTTATTTTGTTATAAAATTATTTATAATATAGCTCCTAAGATAGGTATATTTGCAAATGGACTATTAGGTCCTAAAAGAAGACCATTTCCATCGTAAAACTTTCCTCCTTGTTTTAAATACAAACCATCACCAACAGATTCTAATCCTTTACCTTTAGCAGGTCCTAAATAAAGCCCTTTTCCATCACTTTCTACCTGACAAACACATCCTCCTTTTTTAAGGTAAAGACCTGATCCCATTGCCTTTTGTACTCCTGATGAGGCTAACCCAGATAAAGCACCAACACCTAACGCCGGTAAAACAGTCCTTGCTATGGCAGGTAACGCTGCTGAGGCTAATCCAGCCAACATTCCAAGGAAACCTCCATCATATTATTTTATGTTTAAGTTGTTTTGCACTCATTCTAATCGTGGTACCTTTACCATTCTTATAGGCTTTAGCCATCTTTTTCGCTTGTGAATTGGTAATTGCTAAAACATCATTACCTTGAAAATCTTCATGCCATAAACGAATACTTACTGGGCAATTGCCTTTAACAGCAGTTTGAAGTTTTTGTTTTTGTCTTTCTGTTATATTTACTTTAACAGTAGTGTACTTTGTCATTTATATATATATATTTTATTTTTTATTTATCTTGCTTCTCTAATATGAAATCTAATTGTTAAATTCTCACCTCTAAGATTTAATAATGTTCCATCTCGTCTTGTAATTGTTACCTCAAGCTTATGTATCTCATCTAATATTATTGGTAAATATACCGAATTAACCGGTGGCTCAATTATCTTATAACCGGGAGAAACATTTGGGAAAAAAGAGTAAATAGTGTTTTTTGTTGAACCATTAACATAACTTCCAGCAATAATATCTATGTTAACGAGCAGGCTGTTTATACTAAGAATATTTACTACATTATTTGATTCATGAAATCCTTGTGTATATTTAGCGTGGGTAAATCCTAATACTTTGGCAATGGAGTTTGGTTGATTAAAATCTACTTGATAACCGTTTTCAAGGGTAAGAATAGACTTTAGGGTATTAGTGTTTGCAGTAATGTTAAAAGGTACATGTAATTAAGGAAATATCACAGCTTGTTGTATAGTCCAATCTCTTTGATGAAGGTGTTAATTGAATCAATGTTGACTGTTTCAAAGAGATTTGTGCATACTGTCAACATTGTAGTATTTCTCACAAATTGGCTGAAAGTAAATGCAATCTAATAAAATATGTTTTATTGTAAGGTGTTCGTTGCGTTGAATACATTCTGGTGCATCTTCTCTGGTTAAGCGCCAGGAGTGTGTAAACCGAGAATGTCCGATTTGGAGCCCTGTATTTATCACCTCTTCTCGACGAACATACTTGTAAGAGGGGTACCATTCGCCTAGGGTTGGTTTCACAGAATGAAGTTTGTTGAAATGATCTGCATCCCACTGGGATTGCCAAAGAGATTGGATGAAAGGTAAAATGGATGCTTTAAAATCTGTGTAAGGTATTTTAAAATGAGATATGGCTAGAGACAATGTCGACTTGGCAAGTTCATCGGCCTTTTCATTGCCTCGAATACCCATGTGACGAGGAAGCCAGCAAAACACAAACTTGTTTGTATCAGAGAGAGAGAAAATTCTCTCAAGAACAGCAAAAATAGACGGGTTCTCAAGTTTCTGGTTTATAGAGAGCCTGGAATGTAGAGAGAGAGTCTGAGAAGAGAAAAAAGCGATTAGACCTACTTTCCTCTACAAGACTCAGAGCAAGGTCGATTGCCTTCACTTTAGCAGAAAAAATTGAAGAATTGTCAGGAAGGCGACATTTTTTTCTCTTACTGCCAAATACACCTGCTGCAGATACGGCGTGACCATCCGTAGATCCATCTGTATAAACGGGTTGAAAGGGAGTTGTACTGTTCTTTGATTTCCTGGTGCTGAGTTTGGAAAACAACTCTATCTGTGGTTGACGTCTTGTGGGCTAGAAGGTCAAAGCGAAATTCAGCAGCCTTTATCAACCATGGAAGGGTATCAGGAATTTTGTTTTCACAAATTGCGTCCATGTCAACATGGAGATTGTCTAGATGTGGTTCAAGGCGGATACCAAACGGAGGAATAGAATTTGGCTTCCTATAAAGAGACTTTTGCAGCCAGGGTTATAAACTATTTTGTGTGTAGGGTTGGATGGGTTTGCTTTCAACTTTAACATATATTGAAGGGATAGTTTGAGTCTTCTGTGTTTTTTCTCTTACTGTCAAATACAGCTACTGCAGATACAGCGTGACTATACTATAAGTGCTTTAATGTTGGGCAAGAAGGACAATTCTTGTCGAAGATGACACCTAAAATTTTAAATTCTGGTACAAATTCAATTAATGTGTTGTCAAGATAATGCTCCGGGTCTGGATGATGACCTCGTAACTGACAAAAATGATCACATTTTGTTTTGGTCTTTGAAAACTTAAAACCGTTTTCATCAGACTATATTTGTAGTTTGTTTTAACATTTTTGAAGCTGTCTTTCAATGATAGCCATATGGCTTGATCTTAAACATATGACGAAATCGTCCACATAGCAACAATCCACGCCAGGGTTAATAGCCTTAATTATACTGCTTATCTTGATACTAAAAAGTGTCACAGAGAGGATACATCCTTGTGGCACACCCATTTTTTGCTCTCTTGCATCTGACAAGGTTGTGCCAACCCTCACACGAAATAGGCGATTATTGAAAAAGGAAGATATAAAAAGAGGCAAGCGGCCTCTGAGACCAAAGTCATGCAAGTCCTTGAAAATTCCATATTTTCAGGTAGCGTCATAAGCACTCTCCAGGTCAAAAAATACTGATACAACATGTTGTTTTTTATGAAGGCTTCTCTAAGAAAGGTTTCAAAAGCTTACAAGTGGTCAACTGTACTGCTTTGACGTCTAAATCCACTTTGAACATCAACAATGGGTTTTTTTTTTTTCTAAAAACCAAACAAGGCGGGTGTTGACCATTCGCTCTTAAGTTTTACAAAGGCAACTTGTGAGAGCTATGGGTATGTAGCTGTTTGGGTCGGAAGTATCTTCCCCTGACTTTGGAATTGGGATTACTAAAGTTTCTTTCCATGAGGAAGGTAAATCACCTTTTTGCCAGATATGATTGAAAATATTAAGTAAGATTGATAGAGTGGTATCTGGTAAATGCTTTAGAAATTGATAATGTATTTTATCTTGACCTGGAGAGGAGTCATGGGCTTTACCTAAAGCGGACTTGAGTTCTTTAAATGAAAACAGTTTATTGTAAAACTCGAGGTTGTTAGATTTGAAATTCAGCCTTTTCTTTTCTTCTTTAACTTTATTCCTCTGGAACTTTTCAGAGTAGTTCTCAGAGGACGACTTTTTGGAGAAAGAATCGGCTAAAGTATCTGCAATATCTTTAGGTTTTTCTATATTACTATTGTTTGCAGAAAAATGCTTAATTGGCGAAGATGCAGTACCTTTCATCTTTCTGATCATGTCCCAGACTTTTTTTGCAGACGTTCTAGCATTAAGTCTGGAAACAAAATGCCTCCAAGACTTACGCTTACTAATTTTTATGGTTTGTCTCGCTTTTGGCCTGGAAATACGGAAAAGGTTATGGTTTTCCAAGGTGGGTCTTGAATTTTCTGAGAGCTTCTTTCCTTTATGTTATAGCCGACTTACATTCATCAGTGAACCACGGCTTGTTTGGGCGTTTTGGCTTTGTCGAGGTCTGTGGTACTGACTGTTTTGCCGCATCAATGAGCAACCGGGAAAATAGTTCTGCAGGGTCAGTACAATCTACAAGTTTATCTCTTGTAATAGTTTGTGCACAGAGAACTTGGAAAAGGTCCCAGTTGGCTTTGGAGAGTTTCCATTTTTTTGGACGTTCACATGTAGATGGCTCAGAAGATGAAATAATAATTGGAAAATGGTCGCTTCCACAAAGGTCGTCTTTCACTTTCCAGTTAAAATCCTGAAGCAAGGCTGGGCTACACAGAGAAGGGTCAAGGGAAGAGTAAGCCCCTGTTGCTTGATGAAAATATGTTTTTGAATTATTGTCGTTCATAATTGACAAAGAATTATTAGAAATAAAGTTCTGGAGTTGTAAGCCTCTTTGATTTGTATCACTGCTACCCCAGATAATATTGTGACCATTAAAATCTCCTGCTAATATGAAAGGAGATGGTAGCTGTAAGATGAGTTCATTGAACTTGTTTTCATTGATAGGAGAACTTGAGGGAAGGTAAATTGAGCAGAGGGTAATGGTTTTATGAAGGGAAAGACAAAAAGCAACAGCTTGTAGAGAGGAGTGTAACTGTATTTGTGTATGAGGGATGTTGTTATTTACAATAACAGACACGCCGCCCTGGGCCTTATCACCCTCTTTGTATATATCTTATTATAAATTGAGTGACATCTGAAAGAGACAATGTCAGATTCCTTCAGGAAAGTTTCCTGAAAACAAATTGCTACAGGATTGCGGTCATTAATTAGAAATGATATATGTTCATGATCTGAATTTAGACCTCGACATTTCCATTGTATAATATTGTGAGCCATTATGCCCATTATAAGAATGTAAACATGGGTTGTGAAATGTTTCTGTAGGTATTTCATATACCCTATGTATTTATATGGACTATGACTTCAGTCTCAGGTTTTGATGTTGACCAGGAAGGTTGTGTCTGTTTGAGGGGTTTTGATGGTTGAATGTCAGGGACAAGGTTTTTCAACTCATTGGTCATTTTCGAAAACTTTTCCAGAACTTTTTTTGCCAAGAGTTCACAGATTGAGCAATGCTCATGTGAAGACATATGGGAGATGTGACTTTTGCATAAGATGTTGCACTAGTCAATAAGGTCACATCATTTTTGCGCTTTTCAACTATTTTCCTAGCTTCCAAGAAACTGACGTTTTCTTTAAATTTGATGGATAGGATTTCTTTCTATACTGAGCAGTTTTTGGAGGAGGCTGGATGAGAAGACTTGCAATTATAACACAGAACTGGATTGTCTCAAGTTTTTGGATCATGGTCGGGGCCCTCAAAAGCACAATTTGGGCAAACAGGGGTGTTTGTGCAATTGCTTTCGTGATGTCCATACCGCTGGCATTTATAGCAACGCAGCGAGTTTGCCACATACACATCGACATTCACCGACTGAAATCTTACCTTAAGGGAAGCAGATAAGGAGGGAGTGCAGATCGTTAAAATGTATGTGTGGTTATCTCTACGTACCCCATCTCTAAAAACAGAGATTCTCCTTACGTCAGACACAGCCTGAGGTTGTAGATTCGTTTTAATCTCTTCTATGGAGTCACAGTATGAAAGTTCTTTGCATCTGATGACCCCTTTGCTTGTGTTTAAGGTCTTATGAGGATATATGTTAACATCCAGGTTGAAAAATTTGTTGTGGCCATAAAGATTTTTTGAGTGCTGTTAGGTAAAACATTCAACGAGCCGGTTTCATTTTTTAATTTCTTTACAGATTTTTGAGTGCCTAAAATAGAAGAGATTGTTTTTTCAATAATGAAAGGTGATAATTTTGTAATTCTTTTTGATGTGTCAGCTGACACGATGACAATAAACCTAGCAAAACTAGTGTCTGAAGTAAAAGAAATATCTGATTCTGAATCCGAATCTGAAAGTACACGCTTGGCTTTTTTGGGATTTGCCATGATAGTTGTTATTTATTCATCACCGATGCTCCCCACCCGCCTCGGAGCCCAACAAGGGGACATGATCTGGGGAAACCAGGCACAGATCATGACAAGGATACATCGATGATATACTCAAAGTGAAAGGGCTAGACTGCACAAATGTAGGCCCGCAGGTGTCAATCAAACACCAATTTTCACTTGATTGGCCCCTGAGCCACCGCCTTCTAGGGCACTGATTTATATCTAACAGAGAGGGAAAAATGATTTGATTTTCTTCTGTGAATATCTGTTTAAGATAAAATAAAACATAGTTAAGAGAACTGCCCTAGGGCCAGGCATGACCAGCCGATTGATCAGGACGGGCCTTCCTGACCTCTCGTTTAGTTCAATTCAAGGCCAAAGTGATGTGTTGTGAAAAAGCATCGATTTAACGGCCTTACTCTGAATCCACTCAACCACCAGGATCCCGTCATCAAACGGCACGAGTTGTAGCCCACGACAAACGGGCAGGCACAGTTGGGGGGTCTTACCCCTTCTGTAGTGCGACAGCTGGGCTATTTCTATCTCCCCGCCCAGCTGGGGACGCATGATTTATAAATAATACTGGTATATTTTCTCATATACAATGGAATAAACATTCAGTAGGGTATATAAGCAAGTATATTACCTTAATCCAATTATCATGTGATGTTGTGACTGCACTTAAAGATCATTTAAAAAAAAGATAAATAAAATTTACCTAGAAGCCGCTTCGTCTTATAGGCCGCACCCTTGAAAATTTGGTTTCCACTTTTTAACAGATTGGCCAAGGCCTATTGTCCGGAAAATACGGTATCCCTATGTCAAAAACATTAAAACTTTGTACTAAAACTACGGTGCTTGAAGAACTACAAAGTCACATCAGTCACAAGTCCATATAAATTCTTGGATACATATCATATGCTAGGTGGGAAGACGCGTTGGCAACGGTTCTGGGTGGAATTCAACCGCCAACTATTAGGTATAGTAAAAATAGATTGAAAGTCGTTGATCTTGAAAACACAAAAGATGAATTCATTGACATGTTGCATTGAATACAATTTGGTATCCATATAGATAGCATTAAAGAACAATACAAGGGTGTGAAGCATATGAAGGAAAAGTTACCAGAGAGCTATGTACTTGTGCAAATGGACTTCAGTGAAAATATCTATTGTCAAAGTATGGAAGAGGTGCAAAGTGCCTATTTCAACGCTACGACTGTAACTTTACACCTAACATTTTTGCACAGGAAAGGTGACAGTGTTGAAATGGACCAAAAGAGCATAGTGTTCGTATCAGAAGTACTTCATCAGAATGCGGCCATGATATTAGTAATTGTGGACAAAGTTTTGGAGGCTGCAAAGCAGTGTGTGGAGAATCTGAAAACTATTTTTATTTTTTATATTTGGACAGATTCTCTGACTTTACAATATCCAATTAAGACATTTTCTTTATTTTGTGAGTAAGCTAAAAACAGATCCTGGCACTGTTTTGAAGCCGAGAATGGAAAAGGGTCATGCAATGACATTGACGGATCGACGAAGAGAAATTTCGACAATGCACCCAATCAAGGAACAGTTATTCTGCAAGATGCTGATGACTTTTTTGAACGGGCCTCTGAGTCTGACAGTCCGATTAAGTAAATGAAAGTCAGCCAAGAAAAGTTTGAAAACGCAAACAAGAGAGTTGAAATCATAAAGAGAACAATGAAACCAATAAACGGCACTGGAGAGAGGATTTAATCAATAGAGCAAATGTTTCTGTAGTAGGCAGAATTTAAAAATGAAGAAATATATACGAAAAAGCAGAAAAGACGCGGAGACAATGACTGACAACCAATATGAATTGAAAAACTGCAGTACTGAAAGCGTAATTACAGAAATAGGTGAAAATGATACAGTAGATGACTCCAGCGCTGTAAATGAAGATAGGAACAAGAGTTACTTTTAGATCACAAAGAAGATGACTTTGTTGTTGCCGTGTATGACAAAATGTGTTATGCTGGTCAGGTTACTGACGTTGACAAAGACGATGATTAATAAGGGGTGGATTGTATGGAGGAATATGAGAAAATTGAGGCACGTTTCAAGTGGCCGAGAAACAGAGGCAAGGTATGGTTGCCGAGGAGACATATTCTAAAGATTATTGATGCCCCTAAGCCTACTGGAAGAAGCTGGAGATTGTTCATGCTACATAATGATTTAGTTTTGTTCACGAAGACATATACAATTTGAAAAGGGCTAAATGGACAGTTACGGGAGAACATTTAATTCTGTTAAAATCTTTAAGTTGGTACCACAATTTTCAACCAAGTTTTCTATCCGACGATTGAACGTTCGATATTTCTTGTGCATTATCAATAACAAAAAAGCCATATATATCTGTTATAACCACAAGGTTCGCTGTTTCAAAGTTACTTTTATTTCTTTTTAATTCTATAAATTAGTACTTTTCTGTCAGTTTTTGTGAAAAAAAAAGGATTTTACCACTTTGTCTTGAATTCTACGCAGTGCACAGTGTTCTTATTTGGTGAAGATAGTGTATATATATATATATATTTTTTTTTCAATTAGCGGTGTATCTCACAACAGGGTTTTCCTTAGACCCATTTACCGGACAATAATGGACCATTTAAAAGCCAACATTTCGGACACAGTCTTCATATACAGAGCAGATATACCGGTACCGTCAGGGTGATGATTTTGATACCGCGAGTCTTGTCAAAGGCAGACAATGTCTAATTGGAGTTGAATGTCTCGAAAATGGCTTCCCAAAATAACTGCAGTGGTATTCATGACACCCGAATACTTAGAAAAATATTACAGATGTACTCATAAAGACTCTGGTCCATCTCACCCATGTACTAAGGTTTCCAAAAATTAAAGTCGAACTTTCTATTTCGAGGCTTCAGATATATACATTTTCCATCGACTTTGACGCAGTTTTTCCCTATGGACAGATTTTTTCAATTTTCATTCAAATGATAATAAAATGTACCCGAAATAAAAAAATCATAAGAAAATCATACGTTGCGGAGCAAAATACAAAGGTACAGAATTCTCAGGGGTTAACTCTTCTCAAAATTGCTGATAAGAAGCTTTAATTTTAAACCTAAAAAAAGGTCCTAAAAGTAAAAATACTGCACAAATAAAAGAACTATTCGTGAAATTTGAAGTTTTCCAATAGTACAAAGGATTAATCGAAAGAATTAAGGAACTAGGCAGATCACAGTAGCAATTGGAGATGTTCGTCTGTGTAAACACAGACTTATTTTCTAATCCATTTTCTGGAGGGAAAAAAAAAAGAAAAATAGCGGGCAGATTTTCTAAAACAATTGCACAGTAATAGTGCTTTCTAATATCTTGTTAAAAAACAAAAACAAAGTATATCAACCGGGGCATTTTTAAAATTTATTGGCATAATGAATTGCCTCCCTTTATAATAAACTTCCATTTTGGCATGATTTAGCATCCCGATCATTTATAAATTTCCCATTTTTCTTTCACGTCTGTGATTTCCAAATGTGTAAAAGGCAACCGACATATTACAGATGAAAATATGCTATTTCTCTATTATAATAAAGTTGATAAAAAAGGAACATGCAAAAACTGGTGAGCATGAAACACTGTGGCATATGTCACTGAGTGTCTTGATCTTCTTTCACATAGGAGCGATTTCCCTTCCTACCACACTGAGTTCAAAGGTGGAGACTGAAAGAATTCCTTCATCATTGATACTGTATTGAATGGGTGTAGAACATTATAGGCCTACCTTAACCAGCAAGTCCCGTTTCACGGCATCCGACGCATCGGGTCCAGTGGCTTGGATATCGATCTCGCAGTTACCGAGTTCTACTGGCTTTATTGGAAAGTTTAGGGTGACAGCATCATCAGCCGGAATCTTTAAAGTCAAATTATGGCAATAATTGGATTTGTAACAGCTTAATCCTTTCAGCGCCATGGAAAAAAAAAATCAAGGGCTTTCTGCACTAAAGGACCTTTTGAATACAGTGAAGATCAAGATCAGATGCACAGTGAGAGAGGAATCAATCCTGTCGCAAGTGCTGTAGCTGGAGATCCAAACCAGCGACCTCCGGGTTTTTACAACTGCTACAAGCACCACTACTTTCGCCACCACCACAACGACAATTACAGCTACTTCTTACTCTTCTTCTACAATAATATTCCTTACAACCATCGTCCCTCAGAAGATCATCTCATCATCATCATAGTCCTTATCCGCGTTAGTCCTTATCGGCGTTATCATCGTGTCACATGTGATTCATTCTTATTATTTTCATTGAGTATCAATTCACTAGATGGGTGTGGCTGTGCAGTTCAAAAAGTGCCATCTCTCCATACACTGCAAAGTTTCTTGTCTACCGATACATCAAATAATGCTCTAACAGTGTATACAAAGTGGATATTTGCGAAAATAGCTACGATGTACAAATCTTCATAGCGTTACAAAAAAACGGGGTTGATTATCAAGATTAGGAATCAAAGGACTTAAGGTCAACGCTTTCCAGGAACGAAAAGTAGCTTTTTCATGAAAAACGATCTATGCTTGTGAAAATACTTGATTGAAATAACGGAGACAATGATCTGGTCAGCGCAGCAAGCTTACCGTATTACCATAATTATCATTATTATTATTATTATTATTATTATTATTTGGTTTTGCTAATGGACAGTTATTAAAAAATTGCATCAATCTGACACGGTCTTACGCCGGTACTAAATGAAGGACTCTATGTTTACGTTCAAATATACCGTACCGACCACAAGGTGGTATAAGCAAAGTCTCACAGGAGATTGCGTAGTGCGCATGTGTATTTAGAGTATCTGGTTTCAGTCAGAACGACCACATTGAGCTAATTTGCTGAACACTGAAATCCGCTGAAAATTTCAACAAAGCGTTTGTAAACTCTTTTTGAAAACATGTGATGTTCAGATTTGTAATACGTACCGTAATTTTTCTTGTAATATCTTGTTGCGTGAACTCTAGCACGGTTGAACCATTGTCAGCCTGTGTAACCACTATGTTTTCATAGCACTCGGAGCGTCTCAGGAGGACATCTACCTGATGATATAGTATACTTATACTTTAGACACGGTTCCAGTGAATTTTAAAATCAGCGGTCAGTGTCTGGTCTGTATACATCTCATATACAACGTATTGTCATTCCACGCCGAGTAAGTCAAATAGACAAAGCTCATTTGATTGTCTATGCGATATTAGACACTCGCTAGTCCTCGTGTATGTATTACATAGATAGTCCCACTCGTTGTCTATCCTATACATACCTATATTTTTAAACGTCGATATTGTGGCACGTGAACTTACGGAATATTATGTTGCAGTAACTTTCCTTGGGCTTATATTTGTTTCGAGCAGCTTGAGAATATTTCATAGTGCGCGAGACCGAAGGTCGAGTGAGATGTCAACATTTTCTTACTTCGCGAGAAGCAAGTACAAGCATCAGGAAAGTTACTACAACATAATATTCCCTTTATTATATACCTGGAACTTTCAACGACAAAATATTGCAATCGCTGTCGAAAACAGTAAACAAAATAAACAAACAGATTAAAAATGAATTAGTTGGTAGTAACCTCGTTTTTTTTTTTTTTATTGGCTGATGAATATCATTGTGTAATATTTTTTACAAACCAAATCGCAAATCAATGTCTGAGTATTGCGTGCGCGAGGGAGTAATCATACCATATTAGAAACCGTATCTGACACTGTGTAGATACGGATTTTTTTCTGTCGTATGCAATATTTTATCCGCGTGCAACGCATGTCTTTGAGTCGGAAAATTTTCAGGTATATAATAGACTATTTATCACATAACTCCCCTTGTTTTCAATGTAAGACAGCCACTACGAATTTTCATGTCTAACACATGTGTGAGATAAGAAAATAGTACCGTCTTTGGTCAACGCGCTGTAATTATACGCCACGTTTCTAAAATAATGCTGACAAAGATTCCTGTGTGACATTTATGGCAGAACTGTTGATCGTGACAAAGCTGCAAATTTCGGTATCTTTAAGATGTACAGCAAAACCGTTATATGCAATTTTCTTAAGAGATATTCTTGTCTTTAATGTACACACCCGTCAAAAAAAAAAAAAAAAAAGGTTTTATGTAAATTTCAATACAAATTCACATGTAGACATATGTTTTAAAACAACATGAACTAATTCTTGAGATATAGTTATGTGATAAAAAGAATCTGACATTCGTTGGCTTTTGACGAAAAAAATCATTTAATTCGTCTGCAAAAACGTTATTAAGCTTGCCAAAGGCTCGCCTACTAAAAATTTCTGTACACTCGTTAAATGACATTTTATCTCAAACACCATTTATTTAACTGTTAACCAGATGACAAAATTTTCGACATGTCCAAATTGTAAGCGATTGCAAATGACATAATAAACGTTGCTCATTTATTTGATTTGGTTCTGAAAGGAAAGAACAATTGTGGGAAAAGGGAATAATGCTGCTGCTTACCAGCATTTCCTCTTTTTCTCACAATGTTTTCAAACGTCTATGTTTAAAGGGTCGTTTAAACTCGAGATTCTGTGGTAAATGGTTCAAGAGTAGCATGATTGAACTGCCACAAATTCTGCTTCAGCACACTCTTCATCTATGTCCATTAACATCAGGGACCATATTCATCAACCATTCTGAATAATATTCTTAGTCTTGACTATAAATTTAAGCCCGGCCGGGTAGGCCGGTGGTTAGCGTATCTGACTTGTGACCTGGTGGTTGAGGGTTCGATTACAGGTTGAGGCAAAATTTCTTTCCGGCGATTTTTTGGCTCTCACATCTGATGCACGTGAGAAAAGTAGTCAGTGGCTTGGAAAGAAAGTTGTGTTAGTACAGGTGTGAGAAAGCCAGGAAACAAATGCTTAGGTGCACTGACCGCCGTGATATGACCTGAGCTGTTAAAACGGTGTAAGCCAAGACATTGGCATATTCAATGATCGTACCCTGGCACGTTGGTTAGACCAGACAATGCACAGGAACTTACAAATACGCTATACGGGAACTAATTTGTGTCAGTTTAATATTGCCATAGTATACATGTGAGAGTGCTTACATAGAAATACAGTGAAAATTATACTCACCGTAATATGTTTCAACAAAATACAAAATCAAATCATCTTAAAGCTGTTGAAAACATCGTGGCGGAGGATAACATTTACATCCGAGAGTGCTTACATAGGAATATACTGTATTATGTTTGCCGTAATGTATTCTAACTCTTAGCCTGATAAGCGCAACTCGAGGACCTTTTTGGACAGAGTAGGTTAAGACCAGACTGCACAGAACGTGCAGTCTGGTCTTGGTTCTACACTGTCCGATAAGGAGATATCTGTCCCCCAAAATAACTTTGAAATAGCAATATTTGAGTTTTTACTACTATCGACTTGAAAGTTTCGTTTTAGTTATTTAGCAGGTTAAGGGTTAACAAAAATACATAATCAAATCATCTTAAAGCCGGTGACAGAGTACAACATTAACATCCGAATGTTGACTTAAGCTGACAACTTACTTCTATATTTGTATCGAAGAAATTAAAGACACTCGCTTGCAGAATTAGCTGTTCTCCTCTGATAACAGAATAGGGTAGTTCGAGTCGAATGAAAAATTTCAGGAACACTTCCAGCTGAAATGAAACAACTCTTTTATCAAACCATCCAATATTTAAACAACATTTAGAAAATGCTGATCATTAGCATTATCTCCTTTTTAACACAATGTTTTCTTCTCTTCCAAAGACCAATCCCATTATTTGGTCCACATTTCGAGCTCTTTCGATCGCCTGACGTCCGAAAAAGCCCCCGTTTTCGCCTCCGCGCCAAGAGGGTTAAAAAAGAGAAAATTCGGGTTACTTGCAGAAGTCGATAGCATGAGGATAGACCAGGATATTAGTTCTTTGTATATATAAATCAACCATGTTGGATGAGGGAAAATTAAGGGAATTTTCAAATTTATTTTAAGCTATGCCTAATGCAAAAGAATGTTCAAGAAGAATGTATGACGTAATTGATGATTGTAGGGCGAGTTGATGATCTATCGTTCTGTAGCAGACGACATGTCTATATATAAGAACAGATGCTATTGTAAAACATAATAGAACAAGAGGACCATGATGGTCCTAAATCGCTCACCTGAAATGCAACTCAGCTCAACACCATAATGCTACATGCCAAATATGAAAGCTCTAGCCCTCATGGTTTGGGACAAGAAGAATTTTAAAGATTTCCTTCTTTATCTCTATGTGAAATCCGAGAACCCACAACATAGGGTCAACTTTTAATACCAGGGCCATAATTTAAAGTATTTTGGTAGAGGGTCACTAGATGATGCTACATGCCATATATGAAAGCTCTAGCCCTTACGGTTTGGGACAAGAAGATTTTTACAGATTTCCTTCTTTATCTCTATGTGAAATCCGAGAACCCACAACATAGGGCCAATTTCAACACTAGGGCCATTATTTGAAGTATTTTGGTAGAGGGTCACTAGATGATACTACATGCCATATATGAGAGCTCTAGCCCTTATGGTTTGGGACAAGAAGATTTTTAAAGATTTCCTTCTTTATCTCTATGTGAAATCCGAGAACCCACAACATAGGGCCATTTTCAACACTAGGGCCATAATTTGAAGTATTTTGGTAGAGGGCCACTAGATGATGCTACATGCCAAATATGAAAGCTCTAGCCTTTAAGGTTTGGGACAAGAAGATTTTTACAGATTTCCTTCTTTATCTCTATGTGAAATCCGAGAACCCACAACATAGGGCCAATTTCCACACTACGGCCATAATTTGAAGTATTTTGGTAGAGGGTCACTAGATGATACTACATGCCATATATGAGAGCTCTAGCCCTTATGGTTTGGGACAAGAAGATTTTTAAAGATTTCCTTCTTTATCTCTATATGAAATCCGAGAACCCACAACATAGGGCCATTTTCAAGACTAGGGCCATAATTTGAAGTATTTTGGTACAGGGTCACTAGATGATGCTACATGCCAAATATGAAAGCTCTAGCCCTTAAGGTTTGGGACAAGAAGATTTTTACAGATGTCCTTCTTTATCTCTATGTGAAATCCGAGAACCCAAAACATAGGGCCGTTTTCAAACTAGGGCCATAATTTGAAGAATTTTGGTAGAGGGTCACTAGATGGTGCTACATGCCAAATATGAAAGCTCTAGCCCTTAAGGTTTGGGACAAGAAGATTTTTACAGATTTCCTTCTTTATCTCTATATGAAATCCGAGAACCCACAACATAGGGCCAATTTCCACACTACGGCCATAATTTGAAGTATTTTGGTAGAGGGCCACTAGATGATACTACATGCCATATATGAGAGCTCTAGCCCTTATGGTTTGGGACAAGAAGATTTTTAAAGATTTCCTTCTTTATCTCTATGTGAAATCCGAGAACCCACAACATAGGGCCATTTTCAAGACTAGGGCCATAATTTGAAGTATTTTGGTACAGGGTCACTAGATGATTCTACATGCCAAATATGAAAGCTCTAGCCCTTAAGGTTTGGGACAAGAAGATTTTTACAGATGTCCTTCTTTATCTCTATGTGAAATCCGAGAACCCAAAACATAGGGCCATTTTCAAACTAGGGCCATAATTTGAAGTATTTTGGTAGAGGGTCACTAGATGGTGCTACATGCCAAATATGAAAGCTCGAGCCCTTAAGGTTTGGGACAAGAAGATTTTTACAGATTTCCTTCTTTATCTCTATGTGAAATCCGAGAACCCACAACATAGGGCCATTTTCAACACTACGGCCAGAATTTGAAGTATTTTGGTAGAGGGCCACTAGATGATACTACATGCCATATATATGAGAGCTCTAGCCCTTATGGTTTGGGACAAGAAGATTCTAAAAGATTTCCTTCTTTATCTCTATGTGAAATCCGAGAACCCACAACATAGGGCCATTTTCAACACTAGGGCCATAATTTGAAGTATTTTAGTAGAGGGCCACTAGATGATGCTACATGCCAAATATGAAAGCGCTAGCCCTTACGGTTTGGGACAAGAAGATTTTTACAGATTTCCTTCTTTATCTCTATGTGAAATCCGAGAACCCACAACATAGGGCCATTTTCAACACTAGGGCCATAATTTGAAGTATTTTGGTACAGGGTCACTAGATGATGCTACATGCCAAATATGAAAGCTCTAGCCCTTAAGGTTTGGGACAAGAAGATTTTTACAGATTTCCTTCTTTATCTCTATGTGAAATCCGAGAACCCACAACATAGGGCCATTTTCAACACTACGGCCATAATTTGAAGTATTTTGGTAGAGGGCCACTAGATGATACTACATGCCATATATGAGAGCTCTAGCCCTTATGATTTGGGACAAGAAGATTTTTAAAGATTTCCTTCTTTATCTCTATGTGAAATCCAAGAACCCACAACATAGGGCCATTTTCAAGACTAGGGCCATAATTTGAAGTATTTTGGTAGAGGGCCACTAGATGATACTTACATGCCATATATGAGAGCTCTAGCCCTTATGATTTAGGACAAGAAGATTTTTACAGATTTCCTTCTTTATCTCTATGTGAAATCTGAGAACCCACAACATAGGGCCATTTTCAACACTAGGGCCATTATTTGAAGTATTTTGGTATAGGGTCACTAGATGATGCTACATGCCAAATATGAAAGCTCTAGCCCTTAAGGTTTGGGACAAGAAGATTTTTACAGATTTCCTTCTTTATCTCTATGTGAAATCCGAGAACTCACAATATAGGGCCATTTTCAAACTAGGACCATAATTTGAAGTATTTTGGTAGAGGGTCACTAGATGATGCTACAGGCCAAATATGAAAGCTCTAGCCCTTAAGGTTTGGGACAAGAAGATTTTTGAAGATTTCCTTCTTTATCTCTATGTGAAATCCGAGAACCCACAACATAGGGCCAATTTCAACACTACGGCCATAATTTGAAGTATTTTGGTAGAGGGCCACTAGATGATACTATATGCCATATATGAGAGCTCTAGCCCTTATGGTTTTGGGACAAGAAGATTTTTAAAGATTTCCTTCTTTATCTCTATGTGAAATCTGAGAACCCACAACATAGGGCCATTTTCAACACTAGGGCTATAATTTGAAGTATTTTGGTAGAGGGTCACTAGATGATGCTACATGCCAAATATGAACGCTCTAGCCCTTAAGGTTTGGGACAAGAAGATTTCTACAGATTTCCTTCTTTATCTCTATGTGAAATCCGAGAACCCACAACATAGGGCCATTTTCAACACTACGGCCATAATTTGAAGGATTTTGGTAGAGGGCCACTAGATGATACTACATGCCGTATATGAGAGCTCTAGCCCTTATGGTTTGGGACAAGAAGATTTTTAAAGATTTCCTTCTTTATCTCTAAGTGAAATCCGAGAACCCACAACATAGGGCCATTTTCAAGACTAGGGCCGTAATTTGAAGTATTTTGGTAGAGGGCCACTAGATGATGCTACATGCCAAATATGAAAGCTCTGGCCCTTACGGTTTGGGACAAGAAGATTTTTACAGATTTCCTTCTTTATCTCTATGTGAAATCCGAGAACCTACAACATAGGGCCAATTTCCACACTAGGGCCATTATTTGAAGTATTTTGGTAGAGGGCCACTAGATGATACTACATGCTATATATGAGAGCTCTAGCCCTTATGGTTTGGGACAAGAAGATTTTTAAAGATTTCCTTCTTTATCTCTATGTGAAATCCGAGAACCCACAACATAGGGCTATTTTCAACACTACGGCCATAATTTGAAGTATTTTGGTAGAGGGCCACTAGATGATGCTACATGCCAAATATGAGAGCTCTAGCCCTTACGGTTTGGGACAAGAAGATTTTTAAAGTTTTTTTTCTCGGTTGCCATGGCAACCAGAGTTCTTCATGGAATTGAAATCTTTGAAGTATTTTGAAAGTGCATCACCTAAGGATCATTTCTGTGAAGTTTCACTGAAATCTGTTGGGCGGTTTCAGAGGAGAAGATTTTTTAAGTAATTGTTCACGGACGGACGGACGGACGGACAGACGGACGGACGGGCGGACGGACGGACGCCGGACAACGATCGATCACAATAGCTCACCCTGAGCACTATGTGCTCAGGTGAGCTAAAAAGAAATATTGGTCTTTTTATACTCAGTCCATAATCAAGTTAAACAATGCCCGACGTTGTAAAGGAGAAAAACAGCATCAGAAAGGGGAGAAGCATGTAATTATTTATACGAAATTTACCTGAAAAAAAAAAACAAAAAAACTTGTTTTATTGTACAAAAGAGGAAAATTGATTTGAAGAAAAGTAGCTCCTAAATATAAAAGATTTTAATGTGTTCAAGCCTCTCTCTCTCTCTCTCCGAACCAATGACTCCACCGCCCCCCCCGCCGCCGCCGCCGCCGCCGCTAGAGGGAGAGGAGGATGGGAGGAAAAAACTAAAAGACAAAGAGGGTAAAAAGAAGAGAGGGAGGAAAGGCAGCGGCAGAGGAGGCGGCGGTCTATTCTCATGCTATCGACTACTCCTGCTTTTTACCCTTTTACCACAGTATTTCATACCCGTTCAAAGTCAAATCTCAACATTTGAGCAACATATAATTTGTCGTCTGCAAATGCGTTCAATATGGACGGGTCGAAAAATTCCATCATCAGGAAAAGAGTTAGAGTGTGGGAGTTTATGCATATTACATACATTTGCCGGTTTGGGTGCAATCCCGAGTCCAGATTCATTGTGAACGGCGAATGCTGTGGCCACCCAGCTTGTAATGGTATCCGGGACTGTTGCTTTAATTAAACATTTACCATCAGAACTGGAAAAATGAAATAAAGTAAGGTGAGTTTGATATTGCACCTACACATCAGGACTGGAATATAAGATAAAGCTCGCTTATTGTTGATTCGTTATTACATGAACCGTCAGAAGTGAAAAACTTAATAAGGTAAGTCACTGTCGCTACAATGAAACATTTACCACCAGAACTGAAAAAATGAGATAATGTAAAGTCAATGCGGCCTTTATATTTAGTTTACTCTCAGAACTAAAAACATGAGATAAAGTAAGGTTAATGTGATTATATTTACCATCAGAGCTGAAAAATGTAATAAAGTAAGGTCACCGTAGCTTTTTCATAAAATTAATGCAAAATGCGATAACGTATATTCAATGTAGATGTAATTTATCATTAGTTTGCCGTAAAAGCTGAAAAATGAGACAAAGTAACGTTACTGTGACGTAAATATTACTTTTTTCTCGGAAGAGAAAAAATTTGATACCTAAGGTCACTTCATCATCAATACAACATTTACCATCAGGACTGTAAAATAAGATAAGGTAAAGCAAATGTAGCTTTATCAGTACATTCACAGTCAGGAATGAAAAGTTGGACAAAGTAATGTTACTGTAGTTCCCTTTTTTCTTTTACATTTACAGGGAGAACCAGAAAAATGGGATAAACTAGGGCCACTATAGCTTTGATGAAATATTTACCATCAGAGCTGAAATATGCGATAAAGTAAGGTTTCCCTACATGTAGCTAAAATAAATAGCCTCTGGATAGAAAAATGAGACAAAGTAAGGGAATTGTAACATTAATAAAATAAAACATTCACCATCAAATTTGAAAAATGAGCTTTCATATGATAATATTTAAGCCTCACATCTAATAGGAGAAAAGTAAAATTACCGTAGCTTTGCTTTTACATTTACATGTACATTCAAAGCTTAAAAGAACGAATTATTATTCTGAAAAGAAATTTCTCGCGATCTGATTGGATAATATGCTCCGAACATTCTTAGTTGTCCGTCAGGTGGCAGTGTGCTTGGAAACTTGCTCAAGATTTTGGCGGGTCATGTCGCTAAAAGCAGAAAGCGAGGCGGCGACATGATTCACCAGAGCAGTGAACAAGTTTCCAAGTGCCCTGCCACCTGACGGGACAAGGAATTATTATACTGCAAAATTTTACCATTTCAGAGTGTATTTAAATGAAATTTCCCAGTTTTATGGTTTCATAAATCGAACATATGGATCCGTGGAAATCGATATTTAACCAATCAGGTCATCGCATTTATTTGGCCCTATGTGCAGCCTTGTTGTGTGCTATTTCGGCTCCCAAAGAAGCGACTGTTAATGTTAGAGAAGTGCGAAATTGTGCGTGTTTACAACTCTTAAACTTAAGAAAAATGTTTAAAAGATGTGCTTTGAGAACGTGTACACGGCTTACATGAGATATACGCAGAAACTACAAGTTTGCATTATGATTATGATTGATAATGGGAATTGAGCAAAGAGTTTTGATCAACACTTTTTTTTCCCTCTGAAATTCTCCCAAAGAGACATGACATGTTATACAATGGAAAAAAAAGGTAATCAAAGCGTTGAAAGCACTGGTGTGGCATTTGTCAAGGGAGCCATTGTGCGGAGTCAATAATTTGAAAATAAAAAAATAAACAAGCCTGGACGAACAAGCCTAGGGACGAACTGGTTTTGGAACGAACACAGTCAGGAGACAAAGGTTGTGTGTATCATTGCGCCAATAGAAGGCCATAGCGGTTATAGATATTTTCAATAAAAAAAGAAGTATTCCCACGATCGAAGGCCTAAACCAGTTTATTTCAATACGCTTTTGTTAGTTATTATATCTCAGTGCTATCGAAACACTTATTAGTCTTAGAAAAATTAAGTTTAATTGGGTTACTGCCTTTTGTTTTGCACAAACTACGATACATGATTTTCAAAATACCGCATTGAGCACATAGTGGCATTGTCTTCGACAAATGCCACAAAAATGTATGAAATATTAATAAAAAGAAAGTATGTTCACGAAGGTATATATCCTTGTTTAAATAACCTCTGCACATCCAAAAAGGAGGCACTTGTCATCAGTGTTTCAGTTTGAGGTTAACATTAAGCCTTGGCACGTGAAGAGTGCTGGATGTGTAGATACAGATCAGAGTGCAACAAACATGCAGTTTATTCTTGGATTCAAACCCTCTGCTACTTAAATTAAGCACATTTACGTGTATTCCTGACTGATAGTACAATGTAGATTCGAATTATGAAACAGACTAAGTTCTGTTCTGTTCTGTACAGCTTTGGAAGTTCAGCTCAAAAGGCAACTGATGTTAATTAAATCAACTTTTGATTTGGTAGTATTTAGTGGTTTAGCGCATCTGCCATTTCAAAGGGTATGTCGGTAAATTGTTAACTGATAGGATGTGTATTTGATTGCCGCTGTATTTCCCTTCGACCACCCGTTGTCGTCAGTATATCATAAAATAAAACAAACTACCGTCAATGATCTTAACAAGTTCGCTAATTGACAGCACACTTTATGCATTTTATACAATCAGGCAACCATTTTCCCTTAACCTGAATTTGAAACTTTCGTAGACTTACACCTCTTTGTTGAATCAGACAACCTATACATAAATTGTATTTCAAAATGCTTGTAATTTATTATAATTTATTATTTTATTAATTTCATGATTTTGAGACAACCTAACAAGCCTTACGAACCTTTAATTCTACTATTCTTAGGCAAAACTGAGTTTGATGAGGTGTTTCATTCTTTCTCATTGAAGATCAGAACTTTGCTGACACAGGTATTACATTGTCCGTAGCCCCTGATATTCACGCTTTTTGTACATATCCTATTGTAAATTAGTTCAAGTACCCATAAATTTCTTACCGAGAATTCATCATCGAGAGACACATATGAAAAGAAATATTTTTTTCGGAAATTCATCCAGAGAAACAGTCATGACAGCACGATTTAAGTAGCCTATCTGCTCTACTGTATGTGTATTTACTGCAGTTGTTTGGAAGCCCTCAGCAACGATAATCAAAGAAGTCGGTTTATCTTATAGCCACGGATCCATGTATAGGCTTACGCGATCGAATATCCCTTCTTAGTGCCACAACGTACTACAAATTACGTCATTGTAAACTGACGTCACTGAAAACTGTGCAAAACGCACAGTTCTGTGCATGGAGTCTCTGCGATAGACGGTCGACATATTTTCATTTAAACTTGAATTTAAACGACTTCAAGGTAATTAACAATTCATTGTATGATTTGGCGGCAAAACTGAGCGGCCATTAGTTGCTTTAAACGAACATTACTTTATTTTGTTTAACGTTACAATGTATGACCTTTGACACCTCACGATTTGGTTGCATGACGAAGGGATGGCTCATTTTAAACCCGTGTATTTATTTTTAGTATGATAACAAACGATATTATTATACTGCAAAGAAATTTCTCGAGGGCTGAGTGGATAGTATGCCCTGAACATATATTGATGTACACTGGCAAGCGCCAGGAAAAAGCAGTTTCCCTATTAGGAGTTCGTAGACTCGAATCACTTTGAAAACGCTTGCCAGTGTACAGAAATATGTTCGGAGCATATTATCCAACCTAAATGCAAGGAATTTCTTTGCAGTATGATAAATAATGCTGTACACTGCCGTTTGTTGTCATTCTAAAACAAATACACGACTTCATGCACAAAGCTGCACGTTTTACACAGTTTTTAGTGACCTCAGTTTTCAGCCAAGTCCGTTTCCAGTGTGTTGGGGCACACAGAAGCGAGATTCGATTTCGTAGGCGTACTCGATTCGTAAAATCATAAATAGGGAATTTCGCTCCAGCTCAGGGCGACATAATTTGCCACAGACGTGAACAAGTTTTCAAATGATCTTCCACTTGACCGAACAACTAATAAAGTAAGGTCACTGCAGCTTTAATTAAACAAGAGCACAGCATGCGGGTGCTAACGCTCGACTGCATTTGGTCTAAGTGAAAATTCTGTCTAAAAAGGAGCAAAACAGTGTCAAAAATATTTTGATTGCTACCTACTCCTGTTGAATGTGTTCCCCTTTTGATAGTCAGCAGCTACGCGAGGGTTGAGTAAATATCTTCAGAAATGACAGAGATATTGTAGAATGTCAAAAGTTTTGAAAATTCTTTGTCGAAAAAGGTGGATAACTGTGTCAGAAATACTTTGATAGTTACCTAATCCTGTTGTATGGATTCCCTTCTTGATAGTTAGCAACTGGTCCGAGTTTGAAATAAATATCTTGTGCAATGACAGAGATATTACAACATGTCAACGTTTTGGCACGACGACGCAGACGACGATAATGACAATACCTCGACGTTGTCTTCGAAAACAGCTAAAAATGCCTAAAAAAGTTTGCACGCTGTTATGGATTTTTTATCACAGTTTTTGATTTTAATCGAGTGGGATCATGTATATCAGCTGGGAAATTTAGATATATGAGCCATACTCAGACAAAAAGGGATTTAATGCATCTCCGTGCTGCATTATGCCAAGCAAGTCATCACATAAAGTTCTGTGCATCCATGAAATCTGTTATGTCTAACAGCCGACTAAATCATGAGGTACACTGGTCCTTTGACATGTAGAAAATTTACCTAAATCAAAAGAATATCGACCCTGGTCAGCCTGCGCGGAATGTATACTTTTTGTAGATGCATGAAGCCCCTTTTTGTCACAAAGCGTTGGTCATATAAGTAAAATATAGAAGTCTACAGCAGACCAGTATCCTTTGAAGTAGAACCACTTGTAGTTTTTACTTTTATGATCAAGACGTTGTATGTATCAAAATTAATGTTAACCAAGGACAGTGTTGCAGCATTAAAACTACTTACTTCGCTGTCTCGGTGTTGCTATAAATCCAGGTATCTGGAAATAGACTTCGAACTCTTGGGGGTGGTTCTTGTAATTCTGCCTCCTGTTCCTTTTCTTCTGACACCTCACTTGCCGATGTGATTGAGGCTTGCGGAGTGAAGACAGTCGTAGTAGAAAGAGGTGGCAAGATATTTGTTACGCTTGAGCTAGATGAACCACCTAAGTATATATCATATAATGTAGAGGAACTTGAAGAACCTAGAAAGACAATAAGATGACAATAATCAGAGGGCGTGTTTCTGATTGACACAATGCTACTGTGTTTTAACCTTAAATCTTAAATGAAACCAAGGGATCGCTGGTTAGATATACAGCTCGGCTAAATTCTGTCCGAGAGTGGGGGTAGTCATACCCAATGATTCATTCCTTTCTCGCCCGCTGAACATTGTGTCGGTGATGTATATGTGGAAAAGCGACCATTGGCTTGTACAGATTGATGTGCTGAGTACTTGTAAAGAAATTTCAGAAACGCAAGGACAGGTGCACTGGCCGTCGCAATATACTTATAACTAATGTTGAAACTGCGTCAACACATAACATCCAACCAGTTGAGCACGTCAAGCGCTGATTCAGTGAAATGGATCCTTTCAATTTAGAGAACAGGCCGAAATAGAAATGGGTCTTATCAATTTGGTGAATGGCCTACATATTGCTATTTCAAGAATGTTTTCGCAATGATATATACTGAGCAAAACAGCTAGCCGAACACATTTTGAACTAAGATATTACATATAAAACAGACATATTTTATCTTTTGTTTCGCATGCTAAAATCTTGTAGAAAGTGCTTATAAAGTACACCCAATTCCCAGCAGAATCCACCTGTAATCATTCATTCATGGGGTTGGAAGGTCAAATCAAACATTTGCTTGAGATGCACGATAGACAGTGTCATCTGCAATATTTTTTTTTATCATTTCTGGTAGCGATTTGATTGAAATGCCGGAAATACAGGTAATACGTACTGAGTATACCTCTTATGAATCCTGTATTCAGTGTTTGTTGATTGGAAAGTTTTCAAAAAGACATTTTGGTTTTATTTTCTTTGAATTATTGTGTTCTTGGACTAACTTTTGTTTTACATGTCTGTTAATTAAAACACTATTCGAAAAAGTGAACACGTTCAGTGGTTCAGAATTGCAAAAAGAACCGCATTCAGGTCCTTAAACATTTCCTTAATTATCTACCTTTTATGAGTTAAATATAGATTTTTCCTAATTATTTTATTCTCTCTAAAAGTAACCTTAGCAAATTGGCGTATTTATCATGTATCTGTGATTTTAGAGTTTCATGACATGTGAAACATGTATCGAACCAAGTATGTCACTGCTATTCGGTGCATATTACAGTACATTACTACAAATTCAAAATCTTTCAACCACTTTCAAACATTGAATGACATTTTCTTAAAAGATAATTGCCATATTTTCTGAGTATAAATTGACAAATGTATGTCGCTCGTTAAACACTCGAAATGTTTTTCTTTTTTTTCCTGACGGTTGCCAATTTGATCGATTTCATGCGTTGTAGAAAAAGTTTGAGATGCCACGTGCTCAATCACTGATGCCACGCCACCCGAGAAGAAAGCCAACAACCGAACGCCAAGATCGCCAAACAGACCTTTCTCTTTTCAGAGAACTGCTAATAAAAGTGCTGAACAAACGTTGGTGCCCATAGTCGACCTTTTCCGCTCAAACTGTAGGAATCTGTCTTAGGCAAACTGCCAGACGACCGAACATCTGTTTCGGTCTCGTTGTGCTAATGAAGCCACTAAGTAACCGATTCGAACTCATGTTTCGGTTACGCATTTGCCGCCGTAACAGTTCGAATTTAAATACGATCAAACATGTTTTGACGTTTTCGTAATCTCCTTTCACAGGTGAACCCTGCAGTTCTAGTGTCGAAATTGTGCACATGTGGAACCACCTGAGACGAATATTAAAAATATCTATGGACATCGATGCTAAGCTGTTATCAATGCGAATGGAGGTCACTCTCGATACTCACAAAACTGTGTCATAGAACTTGCAATTGTCAACTCTTAGGCTGCTAACAGCGACTCACTGACCTTTTGCAGACAGTGTAGATCAAGATCAGACTACACAGAACGTGCACTATGATTTAGGATTTACACTGTCTAAAAAGGAGATAGTTTTCTACAAAAAAAAAAAAAAAAAGTTTGAAGTAGCTTTATAAGGGTTTTTAATATCGGCTTGAAATTTCAATTTAACTTATTTAGCAGGATAAGGGTTAAAATTGCTGTTGAGAGAAACACTAAAGAAATTTGGTTTTACCTTTGATAAAATATAAACAACTAAATTGAGCCATGCTCTGTGAAAAGGGCTTGATGCATCTGCATAAATATCGACTCAGGTCAGCCTGCGCAGTCCGTGCAGGCTAACCTGGGCAGAAACCTTTCGCTATTTGTCAATTTTCTGTATGTCAAAGTACCGGTATACCTCATGATAGAGTCGGTTGCTAGGCATAATGGATTTTTATGGGTTCCTAATTATTTGATGACTTGGCTGGTATCATGCATTAAGGAGATGCATTAAGTCCCCTTTTGCCAAAGCATGGCTCAATTATATTTTGCTTAATTTGTTGCCACATCCTATCATTTATTGAGTCAAAATTTCAAGTAAAACCATTTTATATCGATTAAGATATAAATCAAAAACAACAGCGTTCTGTCAGAAGTTTTATGCAATATATAACAAAGTAAGCGACAGTATAAATCACAGACTAGATTGCGCGTTCTGTGCTGTCTGATATTGACCTTCAATGTCCGCAAAAACTACAAAAGCTGGGTCTATTACTTTAAAAGGGCATGGTTAGAAATTCTTTGGTCGAATACTGTAAAAATTATATTTTTCTGTTGACGTTTAAGTAACGGTGGTCTTTTGGTAATCCCGTCTCTTTTAGAGAGATCATCGTTTGTATTCACCAAGCATTCTTAATTTCATTCTAAGTCTACTTCTGAATCCAAGAAATTAACGCAACGTCTGATCGTTTAGACCAAATGGTTTAGCCAGTCAGAAGTTGTGTTTTTTCAAAATAAAGAAAAGTTCTTGAGAATAAGACAAATAATATCCTTAAGAAAAAATTGCAAATAAAGGCCCAGGTGTGATGTAATTGTACCTATTTGCATAATGATCTGATATAATCGCCTAGTGTTATTTTATATATATTGATTATATTGATGAAAATGTGGCAAAACCAAGAAACAGCTCGTCACAAGCAATGTCTCCTCTTGCAACAATAAACGAAAGCAGTCGGCCTCAGGTTGCACTATCGTTAGCAAAATATATTATTTTCTGAGACATGAGCCATTTTCTGTGAAAAGGGGGCTTAATGCATCTGCCCAGGTCAGCCTGCGCAGTCCACGCAGGCTGACCTGGATCGAAAGTTTTCGCTATTGGTCAATTTTCTGTATGTC
The DNA here is from genome assembly GCA_945859785.2 of Tridacna gigas. NCBI lineage: Eukaryota > Metazoa > Mollusca > Bivalvia > Cardiida > Cardiidae > Tridacna > Tridacna gigas. The sequence continues at coordinate 27,143,893 of OX244031.2, read as the reverse complement.
CAAGGACCAGTGTACCTCATGATTCAGTCGGTCTTTAGACAAGTTGGATTTTATAAATCCATAATTATGTGATGACTTGCTTTGTACAATGCATCACGGAGATGCATTAAGCCCCTTTTGCTAGAACATGGCTCATATATTTAATGCATAATGCTGACTCCCTTGCTGTGGATAATACCATGATTGATTAAATGCAGACAAATTTAATTCATACCATGTAAAAGTATGGATACTACTATGAGTCCGATAATGTTTTCCCAAGCAATCAGTCAAGGTTCCAGACGCTGGCAGAAAAGTGTATAGTTAAACTAGAACACAAGTTACCAGCTTTTATTTTAGCTTTACAATACATTTTTGTGCCTTCAATTTGATCCCCGAATTGTTCATTTTTGACCTCTAGTACTCCTTTAATGTTGCGTTCCTCACCGACTACTCATATACGCTAGGTTCCCTCCAGAAGTCTACTAGCCGTTTTATGTTGCAGAGAAAGATACAGATACAGGTCGAGACCCAATCCGAACTATGCCTTGTTCTTCTCCAACGTGTTCGGTGTACATTATCTTTCGCTAGGTGGCATTTCTTAAGTACAAAACTTACATTGTATCTGATTTGGGCATTCTGGGTTATTTTTAAGATGGAAATTGATGCAGCAAATTTCAAAATAAAACATACGTTTATTCAAAACGATGGTAACTGGTATGATTCATACAGCCATGCTTATCTAGCATATAACCTATGCAAAAGTCATTTATAAACACAGGTCCGGAAAAGCTCCGTTATAAGCCCAGCATGGTGGGGACATCTTTATTGTTAAAGTCTGTGAAAACCCAGCTCAAATCACGGCCTTTCTCTAAACCTATATTTAGAAACTGTATACAAAGCTCTGCAGTAAACAATAACATTTCTTCTTTAGATTATTTTACCTGTTTGGATTGGCCATGCACTTGAAATGCATCCAAATGCCATTCCGAGGATAGCTATGAGATGGACTCCAACAGGAAAGGAACAGAGAAAGATCCAAGAAACCTCAAGACGCTCCATCGATAAAGATATTAAAAACAAAAGCTAGTCATAGGGTCAAGTACAGCGATGGACCAATGTAGATAAAAGTGGAAAGCTCTAGTGTGCACCCCAGCACGAAGAGAATTAAGTGAGTAAGTATTGTTCCCATTTGAAATAATCATATTTTTAAAAAAAACTTGTAGCGAAAATCAGGCTTAATTTCTCCACAGAAGTATTATTCATTGATATTTTTCCGATTTGCTAATTTTTGGCGGCAGAGTTTGAGGTATGTGCACCGCGCATTAATACTATATCCTGTACAAGATAGTCATAGCAGACAAGTTAATCTTCGAAGAATATGACGTGCGCAGACAAAGGTTAGGTGCACTTTCACAAGGGACCTCGATTTAAAGTCTCATCCGGAATACAATTGGTATGTGTTTTTGATATGGTGTTTAACGCCGTCTTCAACATTATTTCAGTTATATGGGGGCAGCCTGTGCATATATCTATACTTTCCTTGAGTTTTATTTACCGGTAGTATGCACAACATTATTTCCGAGCCACTGGATGCTTTTCCACTTATCACGGAAGCAATGTTCATTTCGCACAATATTCTTCCCAAGCCGCTGGCTTCTTTCCCAAATAACCATCGTCGAAACAGTGGTGAGAGAGGGATGAATCCAGTTGCAATGCTTATTATCAATTCTCGAAAAGACATTGGCCGAGCTAGGGATTCAGACTAGCGAGCCCCTGGTTTCAAGGCCTGTACGCTAAGGATTACGCAATCGGGCAGACACTTCGTAAATTTAGCTGCCCAGCCATGGGAATCGAACCCGCACCCTTAAGTATCCCGAAATTATAAGTTGTACCTATTAAGCCTCTTCGACTAAAAATGATCATATCATACCATGTTTTTCCAAGTTCACAATTTTACCGAACAACATGTTAGAACCACTTTCGTCATAAAACGGCTTTTTGTAATAAAATTTTCAACCTCATAATACGAGGTTTAAAGTCGTATTACAAAAAAGCAGCTGTATTACAAAAGTGGTTCTAACACAGCTAAACTTACCGCCGTGTCGTCTTCGTGGTGGATGATATCGGTAAAGAATAGCATTTGTGATGACAGCCAATCCAGTTCCCTGAATAACAAAGGGTCAAGTTAGTACCAACAGCCAACTGACAATCAACTTAAAGCCCCAATAGCAGCCAAAAGTAAAAATTGCAGGTGTTGAAATGCATTTAAGTTTAAATAATACCTTTGAAAAGTACGGAAATCGTTGTGAAGATGACAATCTGTTATTGCAGGTGTTGAAATGCATTTAAATTTAAATAATACCTTTGAAAAGTATGGAAATCGTTGTGAAGATGACAATCTGTTATTGTACGGTTGATCGCTGGTAGAAAATGGATTTTAAAAGTAGGTCAAAAGGTGCCAGATCGCTCTATATTTTGTTTACCTTTTACCTGGTTTTAGAATTCATTTCTCTGCCAGCAACTAACAATTGACCTTTCTTCAAACAGGAGGTTGGCACACCCGCCTTAGTAACGCCGCATTATGCCAGAAAATGGCGTCGAATACATGGAAAAAGAGAGATTATTTCAATTTTATTCTAGCTTATGTTTCGCTCTAATTGAAGCACCCTTAACTTTTTCCCAAATGTCTTATCATTTCGAACAAAATCTACAAAGAAACAAGAAAACATAGTTTGAATAATGTCATATTTATGAGAAATCGAAAAATGAAAACAGTGCAAATATGTTCGTAATTCCGTGTTTGGTCACAGCATTCAAACTAAAAATACTTTGTGAGTAGATTGCCGTCGGCATTATCTATAATTAAATATAGGGGCATAAGTTTTTAAGACATTCCGTCAGTATGTAACATGTCAGTTTGACGGTAAACAATACGAGAAAAGGATTTACAATTTAACCCTTTACCAGGCAGTCCAGTGCTTTAACAACCTTGACGGAGGAGACTCTTGAAAACTTTCTCTTTTTCCTTAGAGATTTTTTACCCTTTCAAAGACAAATGTCATCTTTGGAGCAACGTTTAACTTGTCAACAGCTAATGTTTTCAAAATAGAGGAATCTAATCTTTTGTTATCTAGTAAAAAATTAATTAACACCTCTAACACCTGTTTGAGTAGAAATCAATAAGTTTTGTTGTAAGTGATCAATTAGGTGGTGTGTCGTGTTTTTTAGCAGATGTATGTTGTAAAACTTTTAAACTGGGGGTATGTTTGGTCAATTGGGGGTAATTATAGAAATTATGCTAATTTGGAATGGACGTGCATCTATCAATAATGCGACGATCGTGGGGAAAACAAGCAATTGTTCGAACAAGGTGAAAGTGCCATTAACAGTCAAACGCAATCGTCTTTATGAAACAGGAATAAAATATGAATGCTCTCTAAAGTATTACAACAAGAATCATATGATGACGTTGGCAATGTCAACTTATTTATGAAACAGGGTGACGAGTGGCTGTCAATAAAATATTCTTTCTCCTGGTGCTCGGTTCGTATGTTACGACGGTCTACGAGTAATGGTTTGGAATTTGAAAGAAGTTCGTTCAGTTAGATTTCAGTACAAATAGTTTAACAATACACTTTGGCATAATCGTTCTTTCTTTCCCCAAAGATTGAAGAAAAAAACCCTACTATTCTGTATTTGGTAGAGTGGCTGATTTTTCGGAATCATGGTTGAATCTACTGGCGACATTTTACGTAGATCTAGGTTTTTGGAATGGATAAATTTAGTTTTCCTTTCAGGGTATATAAATTAACAATTACCTTACCACATGATTCTTATGTGTAACTTTAATTTATTTTGAGGTAATTATTTTATAATCCATTCCTGACCCTATTGTTTACATGTCGCGCTATACTGGGTTTTGACTGGCTGATATGACCTGTCAATCAAAATCGACAGAAAGGTCAATTGGACCTGTTAAAGTAATGTACATGTAATTGTTAAGGAAATGTAACGAATTGGTTGTTGGGAACAGCAGTTATTAAAGGATCCTAAAAGAATTCGGTATAACTAATTATAATTCAAAACCGCATTCTTAGTTTAAAATATGTATAGCTACAAAGTAACGCAGTTTTACTTTGACTAAACCATTTGGTCCGGCCAATCAGAAATTATATTATTTTCAAGTTAGTTTTATTCTAGATTTAGAAAGTAAGTCATATTTTGATTGGCTAAAGCATTTGGTTGGGCCAAGCAGAAATTGTGTTATTTTCAAATTTAAAAAAGAATGAGACTATGAAAGCATTTTGAATGGTTGGTGGATACAAACCCATTACTTACTGAGAACAAGCTCGACACATCACGGCCGGGTATGGGCGCCGAGTAATATTGTTCAATACACGGAGTGTAGCTGCAGGATGGAGGTCTTATACTGTCATAATTTAACAATTCATCTTCTACCTGCAAGTAACAAAGACATGTGAGTCATACTCTGAGAAAAGGTGGTTTAAAGAGACCACACAATTTACTATCCTGTGGCTGACGTCACACAATTTACTATCCTGCGGCGAATAATAGTATTCGATCACGTGAATTTTATTCTTAAGAATGGGTAACATGACCGACAAAAAATAGAAATTCAACAAACCTTGCGGTATAGCGGATGTATACTGAAACCAAGAGCTAATCTGTCATCTAGTGTTTTATTAAATATCGTAAACATGATATGTATATGAAAATTTCATTCAATCATAACGATTATTTAATCAAAAAGGGATAGATCAATCACAATATTTTGTTCTTTATCCTTCCGTACTTCAACAAACCTTGCGGTATAGCGGATGTATACTGAAACCAAGAGCTAATCTGTCATCTAGTGTTTTATTAAATATCGTAAACATGATATGTATATGAAAATTTCATTCAATCATAACGATTATGTAATCAAAAAGGGATAGATCAATCACAATATTTTGTTCTTTATCCTTCCGTACTTCTTGTGTCAATAAGTTACCTAAAGGCACCCGCACTTTCGAAAGTAACAAACCGTCAGCAAATCACAAGTCATTCAGTCAGTACTGCGGATGTCCCCCAGCAGCGGCGATAAATGCATTGCAGTGCCTCCTAACAAACACGATCAAGTTACGAAAGTCTTGTTGTCCCAAGCTGTTCCAATCTCGTGCACTCTTTACCCCAGGCCCAAAACCTCTTCAAATATGAGAGGAACGTGCTAGATGACCGATTAGCTCTTGGTTTCAGTGTAGTGAAACTATTAACAGAAGCCAGACACGATGGATTTCCTACAGGTCTGTTTGGAACATGTTTAGTTGGTCATGTTACATTCATATAAATAAACTTCACTAGAATTGATATAGCGAATGTTTCAATGTGACGGATTTCGAAAAAAAAAAAAAAAATTTGATTGCAAATATGTTTCGACGGTCGATATAAAAATTAAGATTATTTTCGACATTTCTTTTATTTTCTGTTCCGTTATTCATCTCTTTGAAAACCGGAAAGTAAAAACTAAGGGAGCTAATTCTTGCTTAACCTCAAAGGGTAGTTTCAAATATTCATTATTTCTATTCAAAGGATAGTTTCAATAACTGTCATTATCTTCAGAACAAAATGACCTGTCTAATAATCGTAATTTTTCAATAAACAAGTAATTATAAGATTAAAAAAAAAAAGTTAAAGAAGAGAAAGAACACAGCGGGAAAAGATCACGCGACTTGAAAACGCAGGAAGGTCACGTGTCTGTCATGTAATGCATAAGAGGTTTCTATGCAGCGGCAATCATATTTTGCCTTACATGTTTGTTTACAAGTTGTAAAATATATAAGCCACGCTCTGGCAAAAGGGGGCTTAATGCATTTGCCTGATCCATGACACCAAGCAAGTCATCGGATAATTATGGATCCATGTATGATAGCCATTTTTTTTTCAACAATTGACTGAATCACGAGGTAGACTGGTACCTGGACATACAGAAAATTGACAGGTAGCGAAAAGTTTCGGCCTAGGTCAGTCTATGCGGACTGCGCAGGCTGACCTGGTCGATACTTTTGGCAGATGCATTAAGCCCCCTTTGCACAGAGCATGGCTCATATTGAAATTTATATCCAATAAACTATTTGAAGACATTGATGCTGACCTCCCCTGGCTTCTTCTTTTTTTTTTAAAGAAGCCAACTTGTTTAGAGTTAGGTGTCATCCAGGACGATCTTATTCAACCTAATTATGTACTTCGGCAGTCCATATTCCTAATTGAATTGTTTCTCGCTTAATTATTATAACGAGTCCCAACCCCTCAGATTTCAGCAACACTTACGAAAAAGTCACGGCAGATCTTTTTGTTCATAAAGTTACACAAAAACGTACGCTCGAATCAGTTGCGAACTTTTTCAGTTAAACGCACTTACGCATTTTGTTTAGAGTTACGCAAAAACTTACGAAAATTTTTTCGTAACTACCTTAGTAAAATTGGCCCCTGGAGTTTCTTATATCCGCTTGGGTAGATTGCCAAAATTAGACTATTTGGTGCTCTTTTTGTTTTCTTTTTTCCTATCTGCTTTCCCGAACGTCCATCGGTGAGAGAGAAATGAATCCTGCCTCAACGACTAGTTAGAGTTTAGATCACCCATCCTAGGAGAAGATGTTCGCCTCTAAAGCTATCGGTAAATCCATCAGTAGTATAGTGAGAGTTTTAAAAATATTACTATAATCGGCGATCGGCTCTTACCCCCTCCCCTTTTGGAGGGTATAGAGTTCGAACAAGTGATGTATCATTCACTTTCTCGCGCATGCGAGAACAAGATGGACGTGTTTTTTACTTGCTCATCGATATTTTGGTTTTTATTGTGTTTTGAGTGATCGAAATGGACTAAATCAGGACCAAAGTGATTGTTTAGTTGGCGCTAGATATGGACTACATGTGGTCAATAGTTATTTCACTATGTAATATATTTCAATGGGAAATGAAAAAAGGACAAAAACTCGCCCAAGAAGAAAGAGAATACGAAACGCGCTGCAAAACAGGAGGCGGTCGGAAACACAGCTAACGCTAAAGGCACGTCGTCCAAAAGTGCTGGCAAAGACTTGAACATGCAAAACACATCCACTCCTGTAAACCCTGCGAACCAAACTCAACACTAATTTCAGACTCATTTCGCAAAATCCTTCTAGACAGACAAGACTCTAGCTTAAATGCAATCGAAAAGACTGTAGAAGATCTTGAGAAAATGCAGCTTTGATGGGGATTATTTAGAAACGATAAATCGAAAAGAGAAGGAAATAGATTCCATGTTCAACAAATAGATTCCATGTTCAACAAATAACTGACCTTTAGAGTCGTTGTATGCCTGATAACTTCATTTTCTATGGAATTGGGGAGGAAAATGGTGAAGGAGATGAAGACTGTGCTAGGAAATTGTTGGATATTATCGAACAGAAATTAGAGATTCCCGGTGCAAAAGACACCATGCAGCTTCGTAGGCTCATTAAATGGGAAAATTTAACAACACCAAAATCCGCCCAAGTTCGCATATTATCCAGATCGAGAGGAAGTAAGATCAAGCGCGAAAACGTTAGAAAGACCGCTTGGGATCAGCCAACAGTTTTCAAGGGAGGTAATGGAAGAAAGAAAACGACTTATCGCGATAATGATGAAAGCTAGACAAGAGAAGAAAGAGACTTATATCGCGGTAGACAAACTCTATATTGATGGTCGTTTATACAGGGAAACATCGGCAGGATGTGACTAGGAAACAAGCGGAAGTGTACTTAGTTGTTTAAGCTGGAATGCTGAGAGATTGACCAATGAAAAGTTACAGTGCCCCAAATTAGTTTCTTAATCAAATAACTTTGATATTATCTGCCTTAGCGAAACATGGACAGATTCTCATTCCCATCCAAAGTTGAATGGATATAAAACAATACATTCTTTTAGAAAATCAAAAAAAAAAACAAACTTGCCAAACGATCCACTGGTGGTTTAGTTACGTTCATTAGAGAGAAAAATTTCAAAGGAATACTTATAATAAAAAGCGGTATCGATTTCATTACGTGGTTAAAAGTCGACAAAACCTTTTTCAGTCTGCAAGACGATTATTATTTATGTTTCAAATACATTGCTCCAGAAAATTAAAAAATACACAGTTTAAATGACTTTAATATATTTAATGAAATTGAATCAGATTTACTGCAATTCAGCAGTGCCGGAAATTTGTTGTATGATCTTAAAATTCACGATTTCAATATTTTTTTCAAATCTGGCTCCTGTCCAATTTGATTTTGCAATAGGTGATACCACAGTTGCATATTCTGGTGAAAAAAAAGAAAAAAAAATTGTCATAGGTGGAAAGATGAATACAGAGATAACTTTGTCTCGGATATTGCAGATGATATTGACACTTTGTATTGTAACATGAACAGTTGTATCGTCAATAATGATGATACAGACGTTCTGGTTAATACATTTACCAATTATTTAACTTCTAAAGGTAATGTGTATTTTGAAAAGCATTAAAAGGAGTCAAATGGAAAATTGTCTGGTTCATTTCATGCAAGTAAAACTGTACATGGTTTGACGAGAAATGCAGAGAGAGTAGAGAGGAGTATATTGATGCATCAAAAAGATTTAATTTAGATAAAACACAAGAAAGTAGATACGATATAAACGAAAAGTAGCTAAAAACTGATACAATAGGACTCTAGCAGAAAATACGAATGGATTACGGGGTAAAACGCCTAGGGACATTTGGCAAATGTTTAAAACGTTGAAAATAGTAGCGAAATTGATGTACAACAATTTTACGAGCATTTCAAAGCTTTGTCGTCTGAAATATCGATAGAAAACGATCCTATATGTGAGAATTTCATTGATGAATTCGATAAAAGGGCAAAAGGCCCAAATACCTTAAGTACTTTTGATTCTCTCGATGTTCCCTTTACTACAAATGAAATACGCCAAGCCATCAAAAACTTGGATAAAAATAAATTATGTTCAACTGACAATATCATTTACGAATATTTTACAGAGGGAGTTGATGTTTTAGATAAACCTCTGGCTGTTCTATTTAACTATATTTTAGAGAAACAGTCATTCCAAACACCCTGGTCAAAAGGGGTTATTATACCCATACACAAAAATGGAGAGACTTCGAACCCAAACAGGTATAAAGGCATTACGTTAATTAGTTTTTTTGCAAAGCTTTTTACCTCTGTTATCAACAGTAGACTGAAAAATTGGGCGAATGAATATGATATTATATCAGACGCACACTTTGGTTTTAAATTGAATTTCAGAACAACTGACGCAATTCTTATTCTGAATTCACTGATTGAAAATCAACTTAACAAAAAGGGTAGTCTTTATTGTTGTTTTCTTGATCTTCAGAAATGTTTTGACAGCATATACTGTGGGGTCTTTGGTATAAATTGAGTAATCAGGTCTTAGAAGGTAAACTGTTTACTGTAATACGGTCGATATATGATGAGATAAAGTTATGTGTCAAGCATTCACATTTTTTTTTTTCAGAGATATTCGAATGTAAGGCTGGAGAGATATTATCACCGATCATGTTCTCACTTTTCGTCAATGATACTGAATCATATTACAACAAAAATCTGCTCAAGGATATGAATGTGGCCATTTAACTTTATTTTTACTGTTATTCGCCGACGATTCAGTCTTGTTATCTAAAACAGCAGAAGGTCTACACAATTTAATTAACAACTCTGTAAAATATTGTAAGAAATGGAAATTAACGGTAAATGTCAATAAGACCAAAGTCGTTGTTTTTAAAAAGAGGAGATTAAATCCAAACACTAGATTTACATATGGAAATGAAAATTTGGAGATTGTGGATACATGTACGTTTGATTATTTGGGTGTCGTATTCACTAGAACAGGATTTTTGCTAAATGCCACAAAAACACTCTCCGGTAAAGGCCTGAATGCATTAGTAGCATTAATGGCTTTGACTAGGGGAAAAGTAATACCTATTAATATCATGCTTGATTTATTTGATAGTTTCGTTACATCAATTTTGAGTTATGGGTGTGAAATATTGTCTTTTACAAACACCGATAATTTAGAAAAAGGACATAAACATTTTAAAATGGCTTTTAAATGTAACATTGTGCATTACATGGTGAAGTAGGGAGATATCCTCTGAAAATTAAAGTTAAAACTATTAAATATACGTAGAATCAAAAATAAGGGAACCCTTGTATTTCATTCTGAGATAATACTTTTTTTTAACTAATACATAGAACAGATACGGAATCCAAGTCAATATCGGGCGGGTGTGACCTCCATGTGCAGCAACACCTGCACGACACCTGGCGGGCATACTGGAGATGATACGGCATATCTTTGCTCTGTGAATATGCAGAAATATTGAGAGGTAAAATCACCCTGTCATATCATATTAGAAGAAACAAGTAATAGGGTTCCCTTATTTTTGGGGATACGTATCTTTTCTTAAATCATATCCTGTTAAAAGTGAAATTTACATAATATGCACAGTTGTCGACAATATAAAGTACAGATGTGAAACACGAAAAGAATTAAATAGGCTAAGTAAAGTAAGGAACCTTTTACAGCAAAGTGTTTTTAACGATTTTGGCTTTTTCCACGTTCAGTCCACGTTCAGTCAATATTAAACAATTTACTCCAGTACTACGTTTTCATTTGACATATATATATATAAAGGAATGGTACAGGGACATTGCACACAGATTATCCTTAGTTCTATACCGAAATCTTAAACGTTCGTTTATATGCTCCAATTACCTCGACATCATGAAAATACCTTAATTTGGAAACGTATTGGCAAAATTTAGACTGTCGTCATATGACCTTAATGTCGAACAAGAAAGATACAGAAATATCCAGCTCAATGAGAGAAAATGTCTATTTTGTAATTTAGACGAATTAGAAGACGAATATCATTTCATTTTAGAATGCCCATAATATAATAATTTGCAAAAAACTTACCGAAAAAAAAAATTTTTATATAAGACCAAGTGTATACAAGCTCACAGAACTTCTAAATAGTACCAATCTTAGAATACTGAATAATCTATCTCTGTTTTGTATCAAAGCTTTCAACGTAAGAAAAGAAAAAATTAAATGTAAATACACAAGAAATTTAAATACCGATAAAAGCATTTACTCCAGGAAAGATGTTTGTTTAGGGAGTCTCTTCCGCTTACTTGCTTATTTTCTAATATAATACTTTTGATACTAATAATTTCCATGTACATGTATTTGTTTGTCCATTATTTCTCTGTTTTTTAATTTATTTTTGGAATTTAATTTTCGTTTTGTTTGTTTGTTTTGTTTGATTCTATTTACGTCGGTCTGTTGCGCATTTATTTTTACACGAAATCGACGAGGAATCTCATGAATCAAGTGAAAGAATAAAACTGTTGAATTGAAAAAGAAAAAAAAAAAAAAAAAAATAATGAATTGAATTAATCACATTGACAGGTCTGTTGAAGAGAGCACAAAAGATAATGGTATTTCGAATATAAATGCAAATGAGTCCTTTTGTAAACGGGAATAGGTTCTTTTGTCAACGAAAATCTTTTGACATAATCTCGAATAGGTTTCCTTTGTATAGGGATGGAATGTTAATAGAATTCTTAAAAGACTTCAATCACGTTGGCAGGTCTATTGAAGAGAACACAAAAGAAACTGGAATCAACGACTGTCTCAGGCACCCTTGCAGACTTTAAGGAATCCCGGTGCCAGTCGAGATAAGCCGAGTTTCGACCTATTTGGAACATCGGAGGGACCCTCCCGAGTATAGTGCATCGATCTGCCACTGTCTACGGCACCCCGCAGACTTTCAGGAACCCAGTGCCAATCGAGTTAAGCCCAGTTTCGTCCTTTTGAGACACTCCTGAGTACAATGGGTCGGTCTGCGACTGTCTCCGACACCGTCGCAGACTTTCAGGAGCCCCGGTGCAAATCGAGTAAAGCATAGTTTCGACCTCTAGGGACGCTTCCGAGTATAATGGATCGGTCTGTGTCTTATCCGAGCAACACCGAAAAAGAATCGTTTTCCAGTACACCTTTATTGAGTACAATTTCGCTTATCAGTGTTATAATTTGGTTGTCAGCGGTATAGAACTTTGTTAAGAAAAGGAAACGAGGAGTTTAGCGGAGTGGATGTCAGTGGTGCAAAAAGCGAGTTTGTGACGCCCGTGGAGAGGACTGTTGAACAAGCCAAGTATGAATTGCGTTGGCGAGGCTTCGTTTTCAAGCATACCGTTAAAACACAGGCTCGCAAGAGGGAACGAGTAAAAGAGGACTTACCCGTTACCGCTAAACTACAGCGATGTGGGCAAGTAGATGCAGAAAAGTTACCCAAAGGCGACACATTTCGCATATAGGCAAAATCTGGATTTTAGAGGTGACTCCTCCGCCTTCTCATCAGTGTCACACAGACCGTCGGCATGAATGCATGCGATATATGCGATAAACAGTTTAAAAGGAGGGATAATATGCTGCGTCACAAGAGAAGCGTTCAACACCAGGACCATGATTCTGACGTGGAACATTCCGAGGATATGGAGCAAAGATTTGCGAAAGCACTGATGAATCAGAGAGTAAAGTGAAAGTGGCAAGTGGAGACAGTCGCAGACCGATGCATTATACTCGGGAGGGTCCTAATAGGTCAAAACTCGGCTTATCTCGACTGGCACCGGGGTTCCTGAAAGTCTGAGAGGGTGCCTGAGACAGTCATTGATTCCATTTTCTTTTGCGCTCTCTTGAATAGACCTGTCAACATGATTGATGTCATTTTAGAATTCTATTATCATTCCATTCCTGTAAAAAAGAAACCTATTTGAGATTGTATCAAAAGTTTTTTGTTGACAAATGAACGTTACTTGCCGTAAACTTTCTAATCTTGATTTTTCTATTGTACTCGGTAAATAATCCTGGCACCATGGTTGATGTCATTTTAGAATTCTATTAACATTCTACCCCTATACAAAAGAACCCTATTCGAGATCATATCAAAAGATTTTCCTTGATAAAAGAACATATTCTCGTTCATTAGTTTATATACTAAAATTATCATTATCTTTTGTGCTCTGTTCAATAGACCTGGCAACGTGATCAGTGATACGTGTTCGAACTCTAGAACCCTCTAAAGGGGTGGGGATGGGGGGGGGGGGGGGAAGAGCTGATCGCCCATTATAGTAATACTTTTAAAAGTCGCATTAACTACTTCTGTCTAGGTCTATGAACAAGCTAAAATGTCAGTAAAGAGGTCTAGAGTCTATGTATATGTATATATCTATTTAAAAAAAAAAAATTAGATCCCTCTTTCTCTTTGAATTGCACTAATCTATATTAAGAAATAGACTAGTTTTGTCATGATTATTTCGACACAGTATTTTTCGAAAGGAAAAAGGCTCGTGCATGACGTAAAAATAGTATAATTTTTGACGTCATTATTTTCTAGCATGGAACATTGCGGATATTAATACAAAAATAGAAGTTTGATACGCTGAAAGTAATTTTGAAATTGAATAATCTGTACTCATTAAACTGATGATGCTTTAGAAATAATCTTCCTTCTATCGTATTTTATCGTTCAATAAACGACGGTTGTGAGTTGTGAAGCGCATTGTATGAATCACTCGAGCTATGAATAAACCACTGGGCGATAGCTAATACTTAATATACAAAAGCGGATGCGGACTAATTCCCTTGAATAAACCATAGCTGTTCCACTTACTAACCAAAACAAAACCCCACTGCCCAGTCGGTAAATATAAAAGAAAAATGTCAGTATTTCAGTAGAACCTTAGGCATCAAACGCGATGAGAAAACTTCACTTTTTCACTATTTTATTTTCTTCCTTCGACAAAGAAGAATGAATGTATTGTCAATCATTAGAGTCACAGTCGTGTCAAATGCATTGAAAATTACCCCACCACTCCCAATCCTATTTCTCCGGCCAATATTGGTGTCAGTCTTCAGCATGAAAAACATTTCAAATAGTTCCATCATTGTCAATCTTTATCAAAAACAGTAAATATCGGTAAATCCTTGAATCTTTCCTTCCTCCTTGGTCGTGTAGCGTAAAAATTACGATTTGTTTACGTGAATCGACTTTCATTGATAAAATATCCGAGGGCGGAGACACGGAACAGCTATGGCCGACTTGTTTTACATAGAATGACGTCAATTTATATAGAATGACGTCGATTTTACAACGTTTCTGGATATATGTTGAGGGAACCAAATTCCATTTTCTTTCTTTAAGTAGAGCCTTACAATTTTAAGAAGGGTAAAGTTGTGTATATCCGCAGAGAAATGTACTGTGCAGTCCTGAGCTTACAACCAATCGTAATACAGCCGAGGAATTTGATTAACGGATCACCCGAGTTTTGCTGAATGGTTCAAACTGTAATTACCATGGTCGGTGTGATGTCATTTCCTTTCTTCAACAGTAGAACACTTTTATCCACGGCGAGGACGTTGCACTGAGAGCCTGGATCGGCATTTACCACTAGGGACACGTTTTTACCTGGTTTTATTGTGTTTCTTCGGAATCTTACGTTAACCTGAAATTGAAATGAACAAGAGTTGAACTTCCTCTGGGCAAAAAAATGATTGCGTCCCGGATTTGGGCTTTAATGTTTATTTTATATTTTATTTATATTGTCATTTCGTCTAAAAAGAGCTCACAGTATCGGACAGTGTATGTGTAAGATCTGACTGCGCGTTTTGAGCAGTTTGATCTTGATCTACTCTGTTCACAAGAGAGTTATGTTAGGCAGCGTGTGAGGAAATGTACGTGTTGTACATTTGTACGAAGCGATATTCATGTTTTCGAAAAAAATGCATGGTCGAAGAATCAAAATATCACTGTTTCCTCGACAATCTCTTTTTACACAGAATTCAATAAACCCTTATCCTGCTAAATAACTTAAATGAAACTTTCAAGCCGATGGTAAAAACCAAAATGTCGGTAATTCGAACTTATTAGGCTTGGGAAAACATCTGCTTATCAGACAGTGTAGATCCAAGATCAGACTGCACGTTCTGTGCACTCTGATCTTGATCTACACTGTCCACAAAATGTTAATGAGTCACGCTTAGCAGCCTCAGGGTTAAATCTGTATAAATGTAGATTTGATTTACTCTTAAACGCCCTGCATGTTCAAGCCTCTGAAGACGAATGCTTTTCAAAGCCCTGTTGGAAAAGGTAGAAAAAATGCTGGTGGCCACAATGCTGTCCTTGTCTAACCATATTTTTTTTCTAACTTTCAAAAACGAAACCTCTTTATTCCAGCTGCATATTTTTTGTGTCTTCTGCAAATGTATTCAGTTTTGAAAGCGGAAAGGCGAACATTTTTTTTTCGTCTGGTAAAGACTGAATCTTTATGTACGTTTAATTAACTAGCGTGCTACAAACAAACAAAAATATATATATATATATGGAAACAGAAAAGTCGGCAAATGCCGGTCCGACACAAGGTTTAGTAGTTGAACTGTGTTATTAAAACGTCAAACGCCTCTCACTATTTTTAATTTAATAAACTGTATAAAAAACCAAACATGTTTCGGCTAACGCCTCATCAGTGGTATGTAACTATGGAGTGACGTCATGTAATCGGAAGGGAGATAATTACATGACGTTAGCAACGTTATTGACGAGCACTCAGGGGAGATAATTAATCATTTCAACGAAGACGGTTTAATTTGGGCTTAAAGCAATTTATGAAGTATTTCTCTTTGGCTAACCTGACTGAAATACTTTCGGAATTAACTTTATAGAATGGGAATATTTTAAACTTTAATTCGTCTTTACTGCATAAGTCTAAATGATGGCTGAGTGGAATTTGTCTGGTTGAGGGATCTCTTATTTGTTGTGCATGAATTGTTCTACGGGTTCTTAGTTTGTCACCTGTTTGACCAATGTAGTATTCTCCACACCCATTGCACGTGATAACATATATCACATTTTGTACATTTATATATATGTGTGTGTGTGTGTGTGTGTGTGTGTGATGATCTGTGGAAAGGGGGTTTGATGCATTTGCAAAAAGTATCTACCCAGTGCAGTCCGCGCAGGCTGACCTGCGTCGAAAATTTTCGCTATTGGTCAATTTTATGAGTGCCAAAGGACCAGTGTACCTCATGATTCAGTCGGTTCTTAGACAAAATGGATTTTATGGATCCATGATTTTTTGATGACTTGCTTCATATCATGCATCAGGGAAATGAATTAAGCCCCCTTTTGCCAGAGCATGCCCCATATGGATCTACATGTCATCAAGTTCTTTTATTGCCTAAAAATCGTTATTTGACTTAAATATGGGTGGGTTTTCGTATTCCGGTTTTTACGATCATACCAAAATATTAAAAATGCAAAAACAACAGCAACGACAACAACAACAACAACAAACCATTTATGTTTTAATTCAGTGAAGCAATAGTTAGCATATCATCAAGCAAACAGAAAATGAGTGAAAAAAATCATGACACGTGGCCTTTTGGGGTATGTTTATAGAATTACTGGAAAAATTCGCTGGGTTAGCGGGAGTGTCAAACGATCAACATCATGCGTCGATTATGCAATGAGGAATAAGGGATTGACAATCCCCTTTTTGTGTCATCCTTTGTATTTAAATATAGTTTGACGTAATTTCATTATCATGTCCATTTTATCTCATATGTAGTGCTTTCATGTTGCCATACATTTAATACAGAAATCTATCTATCTATCTATCTATGTAGGGTTGCATTCAAATGGGTATCATGACGTCATAGCTAATGTCATAAAAAACGACAGACTTCCGGATCGTAAAACGATTGAACCTTTTTACCGTTTAAACGAAACCGTCCGGTTCTATTGAGCTTGCAGAGAAAATGTATTTGAGATGTGCTCTGGCAAAAGGAGGTTTAATTCATCTCCGTGATACATTACAGCAAGACATCACATGATTTTCACCATCTAAAATCGATTTTTGTTTAACAACCGACTTAATCATGAGGTAAACTGGTCCTTCGACATGCAGAAAATTTAAAGTATACAAAAGTCTCGGCTCAGGTCAGCCTGCGCAGTCTGCAAAGGCTGATCTGGGTCGATACTTTTGCAGATGCAGTGAGCCCCCTTTTCAGAGAGCATGACTCATTTTGTGATATTTGACAGTTTTTTAAAAAGACATTATGTTTCACATGGAACCATCTACACAAATAAAGGCCTTCAATACCTTGTTTTCAAAAATCCCTTCTACACTGAATTTTATGGAATCTGCGACGATCTCCGAGTTGCTCTTTAAGTAATATAGAAGCAGCCTTGCAGCGGGAGCCATCTCCGGAGTTACTAGAACAGATATGGTAACCCTCTTGCTCTCCATGTGAACTCGATCTGTCAACAAGATTTGTCCTCGACCTACAATCTGTCAAAAGGAAACCCGTTACTATAGAAAAAGACCTGTTAACCCACAGCAGGTAACAGTTTTCTTGTGAACACATGGTAAAAGGAACTATTGCCTTAATACAAGCAATCTACTTTCCTCACCATGTTTTCTTTATTATCTAAAATTGTGGTTTTCCTTGCTATTTAAATATTCTTCCTTTGTGCCACCTGAAATAGCGGGTGTTTATGTGTAACATAGACCAAGTGGGTAGTTAGGGTAAGATTGGTAAATTGCTATTGATGATGACGGTGATGTAACAACAACAACAACAAAAACAATAATACTGAGAGCAACATAAATGACCATCATCATCATCCTCATTTTCATCGTCGTATGTATCATTAAATTAATAGATATGAGCAATGCTCTGGCAGAAGGGGGCTTAATGCATCTCCGCAATGCATAATACCAATCAAAATATCACATAATTATGGATCCATAATAGAGTTGTCCTTGGACGTACAGAAAATGGACCCATATGGATAATTTTCGCAGATGCACTCATTCCACAGAGCGTGGCTCATTATAATGATTACGGAACGGAGTACAAGAATAATAAATCGGTAATAATATAAAGTATGATTACGGAACGGAGTACAAGAATAATAAATCGGTAATAATATAAAGTAACATTATGCTACCATGTAGTCCACCTGTTTTCTTTTCTTTGTTGAAGTAATAAGGAAAGTTGCGGTTCTTCCGGCCTGTAAATGACAAAAAAATCTGATTTATTCAAACCTTTACCAAACAATTCCTCGTTTGTACGATCCTTAAGAAGAATATATTTGAAAACATTGTGAGAGAAGGGAGAAATGCTTGTAACCAGCATTTTCTCCGTTTTTGCACACTTTTGGCTTTTGTCGTTGCTTTTTTTTTTCACTCTGTCAAAGATAAAAGCGCATCATTTGAACCATACTTGATTAATTGAATGCAATTATGGTCGAGTCAAAAAGTCTATCGTCTGGTTAAGACTTGGATATTATACTCTTCCGCGTTACGATAGTATAGCGGAAAAGAGTTGTCTTCTCGATACGCACCTGTAAAATTGTTATGATCTTGTTATGAATTCCTGACCAATCAGAATGCATCCTGAAAAGCGTATGGGTAAAATAGTACGTGGAGAAATCAGTTCTAGCGAGCACGTCGGCCTTAACACACTTTCATTTCATTATGGAGTCTTCGTCGGAGTTCTCCGAAAAAACACGTGGCGAGGGTACTTCGGATTCAAATCAACTTTTGTCTCGCATAGACAATTTAATTACCTCCAGGCTTAATTCGTTTGAGGAACAGCTGGCTAATACACAGCGAAACGTGGCGGAATCTGTACTCTGGGTTTCTGGTACACATTTAAGAGAAAGACCTGCGAGGACCAGTTCAAGTTCAACAGTCAGGTCGAGAGTAAATTGAAAGCTGCAGAGCAAGCTATGAAATCCGGTTGCTGAAAACCTATCCGAAGGTATAACTCTTATTCACAATAGACAAAAAGTTAGCTGATTCTTCAGATTTAGGATGGTCGGTTGCGAAGGAATACCAGTCGCATCCCCTGGCTTCCGACTCGGAAGACGAGAAGAAAATGGTTCGAGCAGAATTCAGAACGTCCCGGAAAATGAAGAGAACCAGGCGTTTTCGTCCCTACAACATGTACACTCCATCGCAACAGACAATGCCGTAACTTCACCGGGTCAGACAGTTCCAGGACAAGGCCGAAAACCAGGTCACTGTTTTGAGTGTGGGAGGCCAGGACATTGGAAAGTGGAGTGTCGACAAGCCTCCAGGGATAAGAGTGCAGAAAAGATAAGTCATGCTTGTTTTCTTACGTTAGCGGGTAACGCCCACCTTGAAGCGGGTAGTACTTGTTGTATTAATTCGGTATTTCCCTTAAAGGCTATAAATAGCGCAGAGGTTAAGCCGGATGAGTCGCCTTTCGGGCGTTTGAGGAATAGAGCTTCGCATTGGGCTAACATAGGAGCTAGTCAGTATATTTCAAATGTTATACAGCAGGGTTATAAGTTACCATTGTAAAACATACCAGACAAAGTAGAGGCAAAAAATAATCGTTCAGCGCGACAAAATCCGGATTTCGTGAATGGTGAATTATATCGTCTGCTAGCACTCGATTGTATTTCAAAAGTCGACACGAAACCGTTCGTAGTAAATCCTTTAGTTTAAACATATTTTATTGCCAAAATAAAATACAGGTACTTCATGATACAAACAAACAAACAAAAAAAAAAAGGAGGCAGATGGGTTGAGCCACAAGTTCAAAAACTTAGTTACGGCTCTCCCCATTAATTGATAAAATGACATATGTTACTACATGACAGAGAAGTATTTTAGGCAATGTAATAGATGCAAAACAAAACAAAAAATGGATAGGTCTTTGGAAGTGCAGAAAGTAATAAAAAGATAACACAGCTACAAATACACAGCATTAGCTATAAAGTAAATGAGTATGAGAGAGAGAGAGAGTGTGTGTTACTCAAATGGGTTGCTCAGAGCCGTCTCTACTGTTAGAGACGATAAATTAATCAATTTGCCATCCTGAAGCGTCCCGTCACAGCAATGTATTTTTTTTATCAATAATAATTTAATACATTCAAATCAATCAGGTTTTTTATCTGGTCATTCTACTGTATATCAACTAATTTCACTTTACCATCAACTCGTCCAATCTTTTGATAATAAATCTCAAACCTGTGTCATCTTTTGTGATATATCCAAAGCTTTTGATAGAGTTTGGCACAAAGGGTTGATATTCAAACTAAAGCAGAATGGTATATGCGGTCAATTGCTTAATTGGATCGAAAATTATTTATCCGATAGAAGTCAACGTGTGTTCACTGGAACCTCCTACTCTCGTCCTGAGAGAATTCTAGCCGGAGTTCCGCAAGGTTCTGTTCTTGGTCCGTTGCTGTTTTTGATTTATGTGAACGATAATACCGACTCACTACTAAGTGTTGTAAGGTTGTAAGGCTATTTGCAGATGACACCTCTCTCGCTTGTACAAACTCTAACACAGCTGAACTGCAGGGTATCATGATCTGGTTGTAATCACGGAGTGGTCCAGACAATGGTTAGTCACATTTAATACGGCAAAGACTGAAGTTCTTTACCTTGGAAATCAGCAGCCACCCCTTTTGATTTTTAACGATACCCGTCTAGATGTTACTAAAACTTACAAACATTTAGGACTAACTTTTAGTGATGATTGTAAATAGCATGAACACATCGACAATATTATTCTTTCAGCATCAAAGTTATTAGGAATTATGCGAAAGTTGAAATTTACCGTTCGTCGTAAAACATTTAATCAGATCTATATATCTTTCCTAAGACCGATTCTCGAATATGCTTCAGTTGTTTGGGACAACTGCACTCTCAATGAAAAGGACAGATTGGAAAAAATTCAAATCGAAGCTGGAAGAATCGTTACTGGACTGACTCGCTCAACCAGTTTATATAATCTTTTTCATGAATTAGGTTGGTTAACATTATCAGAGAGACGTAAATATCAAAAGCTTGTTCTAGCGTACAAAATCATTCATAATATGGTTCCGCAATACTTAAGTTCACTTTTTCCACAAAGCGTTGGGAACACCGTTCATTATAATTTGAGAAATAATGACGATTTTATGCTTCTCCCATGCCGCACCGGTTTGTTCGAAAATTATCTCTTTGGAATAATCTTCCTCTCAATGTGAGATATTTACCTACTATTTCGTCCTTTAAACGAGAAATTTCTAACATTATGTTTCAAACAAATACTGTCCCGTCATATTTTTCTTATGGAACACGATACCTATCAGTTATTCACGCAAGATTACGTACAATTGCAGTGAACTAAAAACGATCTCTTTCTCAATCATATATCTAGTGATAATAGTTGTGCCATTTGTAATCAATGTGAGGATGCCGAACATTATCTCTTCAAATGTCCCAGATACCGTCTTGAACGACTTCACCTTTTTAATACTCTAAAAGATTTTCATCCCTTAAATTACCATCTTTTATTACGTGGAAATCCTGCATTTTCCTCAGAAGCAAACATTCTAATTTTTGACACTGTTCAAAAGTACATTGCTGCGTTATTATATAAGGTATAAGTTATACATATATTTGTATACGCATCTCTCCATTAATTTGCCTATGCAACTAAGTAAAGATATGGGTCGTTTTTATCGCCCTTTTTAAAAAGAGGTAGAACCAAGGCAGATTTCCATGACTGAGGGAAAATACCTTCGCGAAGTGATTTATTGAACAAAAGGGAGAGAGGTTTAGAAATTGTGTGTTTAACTTCCTTTAGAACTTTATGCGAAATCAAATCGGGGCCTACCGCCTTTTTTGCATCAAGGACTTCCATGACTTTTTCAACTTGTTCATCTTCAATTTGAATTTGGTCCAGAGATGCATTAACCTTACAGTCAAAAGGGGGGAGATTTATATTTGAATCATCAAGGTTTGAGACAGAAATAAAATATTCATTTTAAACAGTTGGCCTTTTCCAGTCAGTAAAATAATATTCGTCAGTCCCATCGATATTGCGATGAAGTGCAGGAATAGTTTTAGCTGACTTGAAATTTTTCATCAGGCCTTTCAATGTTTTCCAATAATTCGTGTTATTATTTGAACTATCGTTCTCTATATTGCTTTCAATTTGCTCATAAAATCTTTTTTTTTGCAAACTTTTTTAAATTGTTAACTTTGTTACGCAATTTTTTGTACTTATTCCAACTACTGTCAGTTTTAATTCTCATTGCAATTTTTCTTTGTCTGTTTCGGTAATTTGTGAAACGACGTAGCTCAGAATCATACCAAGGTTTGTCATCTGGTCGAATTACAACGTTTTTTGATGGAATACACTCCGACATGTGATTCAGAAGAATTTCAGTAAATTTTTTACACGAGTCGTCTACTGTAAGAAATTCAATAAAATCCCAATTTTCATTTCCTATTAATTCACTGAGACGACCAAAATCAGCTCTATTATAATACCAAACTTTTCGAGTCAAGCATTCTTGATCTTCATGAGTGGATTTAAGATATATAAACGTTGCTTTATGGTCGCTCACTGATTCATTTGTATCATAACCGCCAGATTTGTAAAATTCAAAGTTATCTGAGATAATGATGGGATCTAAAAGTGTTGATGAATGTGCCGTTATTCTAGTTGGTGTGGCAATAACATTTCTTAAGTTGTTGACAAGCATGATGTTTTTTAAATGGGTCATGTTTTCGTTTAACAGATTTTCATTGAAATCACCCAGCAAAATAATGTTTAGAGTAATATCTAATGCTCTTTCGATACTAATGTTGAGATCTTCCCAAAATGAAAGACGTGAATTTGGGGGCCTGTATGTCGAACATAGAAGGAAAGAATTAGAACTGTGTTTTATCTCTAACCAAATGGACTGCACAGATGGTAACTCAAGGTCGTGTCTACGTTTGGAAAACAAACGATTTGAAACATAAACAACAACACCACCTGAGTGTGCAGATAAGTCTCTCCTATAAAGCGTAAAATTAGAGCACTCAGATAAAAGATAACTGTTGAACACATTATCATCTAAATGCGTTTCAGTAAAACATAAGATATCATGATCCGAAAATTCGTTAAATAAGAGTTCAAGCTTGGTGCGAATTCTTCTGACATTAAGGTGTACGACACTGATTTCTTTTAAATAGCCATCAGCAGAGTCAGGTCCAGGATTAGATTCTATGTCGCCGGACAGTAAAATGGTAATTTTGAGTGTCAGATAATAGTTAAGATTGGAAATGATATCCAGTTGATAACAGGAAACATAATAATATTTAGTACCTAAGCTATAGTCTTGAACCGAAGGGTCTTCAGTCAGCTTGAATGACTTACAATGCAAGGAACCGAAGTGCACGTGCCAATCAATCATGGGAATCCCAAAGAATAAACAAGCAAATCAGCGGTGGCACCTCGGACCCAGCAACACATGTTATGTGTAATAACACGCACAAACCCTCCCGTGCACCCATATGAGGAAAAAGAAAGTAGAGCGATAGAAAAGTTATAGAAGAAAAATAGCATATTTTCAAGAGACTTTAAAAAATAGAAGCAGTCATGCGCATTCTCCGGATAGAGAGTTCGGTAAAGGCTCCTAAAAATAGAACTGTTGACCTACAATAATATTGCCGTAAAGATATTAAATTGTTTGTTGAAATTTTAACAATTTAGTATAAAAATGGACTTATAAATGAATGGAACATCAGTTTTCTTTATGTCCAAACATGATAATGAGCAATAAAGGTGAGATCTCTTCAAAAGAAGAACACAAAGTTAAGAAAAAAGAGAAACTCTCATGATCCCTGCATTAATTGTTGAAAAAAATTGGATATTTAGCTTTAGTTTCCAACATATTCTCATGCATGCCAAGATCAATTAAATTTGGTGCGACAAAAGTTCGGATAAACAGCGAATGGAGCCTGAAAATTCAGAGAGAGTGAACCAAGATCAGATTACAAACATATGCAGACCGATCATGGGACACACGGTTTACAGATACATGTCAATATGATTGCCCAATGATGAGATAGATTTTAGAATAAACATGTAAAACAATCAAATATACATGAAGTAGAAAAAAGTGAAAAACTGGGAAAGTGAATCAAGATCAAACTGCATACATGGGCAGACCGATCATGGAGGACATTGTCCGCAAAACATGTCAATATAGTTATCTTTATGATAATGTAACAGTTGCAATAAACATCAAAAGGGTTCCAAATATACATGAAATAGGAAATGGGCTAGAATTTACAATAAACATGAAAAACAATCAAATCCTTTAACTGTTGCCTTTGGCAAGTCTGGCAAGCTGAGGTTAGTTTTGGACTGTAGATTGATTAACCCTTTTTTGGTAGAGTTTAGTTACAGGTATGAGGATATAAGCATAGCAAAAGAGTTTTTCCACCATTCCGAATACTTATTCACATTTGATTTGAAGTCTGCATATCATATAGAAATTCACCCTGAGCATCGAACCTACCTAGGGTTCAGCTGGGTTGATAACGACGGAAACGTCACCTTTTACGTTTTTAACGTTTTGCCGTTTGGGATTAGTAGAGCAGGCCATATTTTTACAAAACTGATGAGAGTTCCGATTAAATATATTAGGAGTCAAGGCCATAAAGTAGTGATGTTTCTAGATGATGGTCTTGGGGGTCACACTGATAGGAAAAAAGCAGTAGATTTCAGCACTTTTGTCAGAGCTTTACTTTTGAAATTGTGTTTTCTAATAGCTGAAAACAAGTACAAATGGTCACCTTCACAGAGTGTGGAGTGGTTAGGTCACGTGTGGGATATGATAGAGAATAAATTTCATATCCCTGAAGAGCGTATGCAGCGGGTTTTGGTGTCATTTTTTCATTAGCTCGAAAATCAAAGGCTCAAGATAGTGATAGTTCGCTTTCTTGCAAGTTTGGTAGGTCAGTTAGTTTCATTGAGATACGGTATTGGTAATTTAGTATTTGCTAATACCCGGGCTTGTTATAGGTGTATAGATACGCGCTTGAATTGGGATTCATATGTTTACGTCCAACAACGGGCTTTAGGGGAGTTGAAGTTTTGGGACAACAATGTTGAAACCCTAAATGTTACAGGGAACACTATAAAAAGGGAAGTCAGATGTGATTTGAATTGTTTTGTTGATGCTTCCGCCTCTGGTTACGGCGGTTATTCAGCCCTTTGTGCGGGCGCCTCAGTTGAAGGCTCGGAAACATGTAGGGTCTGGACTGAAACTGAACAGTCAAGGAGTTCAACTTGGAGAGAGTTAAGTTCAGTGGAAAGAGTTCTGAAAAGCAATTTGTCTAGCACTAAAGGCAAAGTTGTGGGTCTGTATTGTGACAATGCCAATGTTGCCAGCATATTGAAAAAGGGCAGTAAAACGTCTGATTTACATGACGGGTATGTAGAAATTAGTTCTTTTTGCAGCAGTGTAGATACATGTTTGGATGCACACTGGGTAAGTAGAAAGCAAAACGTTTTGGCAGACAAACTGAGTCGTACTTTTGATAGCGATGACTGGACAGTAAATGATGATATTTTCAGTTATTTGAATAGCATTTGGGGGCCATTTACGACTGACAGGTTTGCGTCCAATCTGACAGCTAAATGGCGCAGATTTAACAGTAAATGGTGGTGCCCAGGTTGTGAGGCTATCGATGCACTGAGCCAGGACTGGTCTACTGACATGAATTGGTGCGTCCCCCCGCCGAAAATAGCGGTAATTAACAAATTCATTTCTGAACATGCCGATGGATGTTTGATTGTTCCTTGGTGGAAATCTGCCCCTTTCTGGTCAATGATCTGCAGCTCGGAATACGAGTTCAGACCATTTATTTCATCCCATATCGTGCTGGGAAGAGAAAACGTTGTGGTAAAAGAATCTATAAGTAAAGGTGTATTTGCTGAAAAGACACTAAAGTTCGATTTGATAGCATTGAGAATATATCACGAGAAGAAGGCCTGATTTCTCCACAATCTTAATTATTTGGGTTTTGTTGAAGATGATAGTTAATGTTAATATTGATTTCAGGTATCGGTTTGAAAGACAATATTCAAAAACAGCTTACTGATGCAGGAGCGCATTTCGACGATGGGCTTGTGACGAGACTTTGTACAAACATTTTAAACAGTAAGAGTCCTTCCACTTCATCTAAGTATGTATACGCCTTTAAAGCATGGTCCAAATTTTGCAACAATAGCTACCAATGCATTCCCGCTAATCCAGTGATTGTGGCTGTGTATCTCTCAGAGATTTTAAGTTTTAAACATTCATATAGTTCTGTTGTAAGTGCGTTTTATGGGATAAAGTGGGCCCATCATATCAACAGTTATAACGATCCTACGGACAATTCGTTTGTGAAGAATATTCTAGAGTCGGCGAAGAGAACTGTCAAGAATCCCATACAAAAGAAGGACGTCGTGACCACTGATCACCTCATTAGCTTAATATGTGATATGTATAAGCATTCAGACGATTTACTTATTGTTAGAAATCTCTATGATTACACTTTGCTATGCTGCTTTTTTAAGATTTGATGAGTTAAGTAATATCAGATGCAAGCATTTGCTCTTTGGAGACGGTTATGTAAAGCTATGTATTCCCAGTAGTAAGACTGACCAGTATAAGTTCGGATCTGAGGTTGTTGTGAGTAAGGGTAGCTCTTCATCATGTCCTATAGACATGTTGACCCGATATATGAGCCTTGCAGGCCTCACAACGTCTTCGGATTCGTATCTTTTTAAAGCAGTAAATCGATCCAAGAACAAATGCAAATTGATTTATAAAGATAAAAAGTTAAGTTATACAAGGGTTAGAGAGTTTGTAAAGAGCCTTTTTAGTCGTGTAGACTCAAATCTGGACATTGGAGTGCATTCTCTTAGAGCGGCAAATAGTAATGTAAATGATCGTTGTTTGGAGATGCATGGTAGATGGAAAACAGATTGTGCTAAAGATATGTATGTTGCTGATTCCCTGGATAAGCGTCTAAATGTTACCCAAAGTTTGGGAATGTAAATGATTTCTACTGCTTCTCTATCTTTTAGTGGTTCTAGCTGACATGCTCCGCTGTATTCAATAAAGACAAGAGAAATGCATTCATTTTGATTGTAAGAAGGGAGTGAAAGGCAGATTCATAGTAGAGAGTAGACATAACATTTTCTCCTTTTCCCTCAATGTTTTACACTTCTTAAGACAACTCCTATCATCTGTGATTTTCCATTTGCAAATGCCTTAAATGTAGACAAATCTAAAATTTTATTGCATGGTAATGGGTTGCGAGATCTGAGTGTACTTACTAGTAAAGTTATCCTGAAGAAACTTTAACCCTTAGGCTGCTAAGCGCGACTCAATTACCTTCTACGGACAGTGTAGATCAAGATCAGAGTGCACAGAACGTGCAGTCTGATCTTGGATCCACACTATCCGCTGTCTGATAAGGAGATATCCACCAAATAACTTTAAAATAGCAATATTTGGCTTTTTACTATTGACTTGAAAGTTTCTATTAACTTATTCAGCAGGATAAGGGTTAAAAGTAACTCCTACCCATATCAGGCCAAATAACTCAAATAACTCAAGTGGTACAGCATGACACTTGTGAACGACAAGCTCAGAGTCAACTGAGGGTGTGGGTTCGATTCCCACGGCCAACATCACCTTTCAGAAGTGACCTCAAACAGATGTTCCGTGAGACAGTGTTACACGCCGAGCATATTAAAGCACCAGGTGAACTTTGGGATGGGTTTCGCACTGTATCTTGCATTATCTCCAATAACATAAATAAAAGCCTTCTCGGGGTATTGCCCACATGGGCAACCGTTAGCGACGATAAATAAACGAAAATCAATCAGTCAAGGTCAGCCATTTGCGTGTATTTAGCTCGAAGAAAAAGCCGAACTATTGTCATGACCCTGTCGTGGTCTGCGTCGTCGTCGTGGTGTAAAAACTGTTACATTTTGTAATATCTCTGGTATTACTGAAGATATTTACCTCAAATCTGGACATGTTGATTACTGTCAAAAGAGGTACCCTTATAAATCGGGCAGGTAACCATCAAGGTATTTTTGATACAGTTACGCACCTTTTTTCGTCTTAAAAGTTTCACTGAAAATCAACACTGCAGCCGAGCGTTGGCATCCATGTGCGGTGCTCTTGTTTCATTAGGTGTCAACTTCTTGCATAACACAGTCATGTCATTATGTCTTTTCAATTGACACAATCGTATGTAAATCCAAAAGAAGGAATTAAAGACTGGGCTGACCTTAAAAAATTCTGTGTTTGGAGTTACCCGACCGACTCACGAAAATCGCCGCGACTCAACTTTTTTTTTTGCTTTTAGGCGCCCGAAATTTTTTTTTTTCGGCAAAATGCCTTCACGCAGTTATTTTCCTTTCCCGTATTCAAAGTCCTTTCCGCTAATTCTTTTCGATAGTTTTTTTTTGTATCGGGTTGCTTCGTATCTTATCGCTGTAACAATATGGCCGACGGAAACAGTTTCGAAGACTCGCAAGTTACGTTTTGTGTTACTGTAAATTTAAGAGGCAGCGACACCAAAAAAACTGTTTATCAACAATTCGATCAGGAAGTTTTCTGTAAATGAACACACGTGGTTTGATGTTTTTGACATTGCTACAGAAGATGTGCTTGACGACTTGATTCCGAAAAGTTGTTTTGACTACTTCGAGAAAATTTCTACAATAACAGTGTCGTCTAGACCGTCGTCGTCTGCTGTGGAGCAGTTCACGCCGAATTCTTATGATAAAATTTCCGTTTTGACCGACTTCGATAAATCTTTGAGATATGTAACCATCGACATGGATGTGGAAGGTATTTGCAGTAAAAATGAACAGTCGTGCAGCACTACTGCTTCTCAAAATGCATTTTCCATTCCGATGCATACCACCCAGAAGAAACGGCCACCTAGCAAAATTTCTGTTGACAAGGAATGCTTCACAGGTTAGTTTAAGCTTTTGGATAATTCAATATTCCATTTGTAAAATTTATGAAACAAGAGGGCCATGATGGCCCTGTATCGCTCCACTGGCTTATAAATATAAACCACGAAGAAAAGTCTTCACTATATAAGCCCTTATAAAACTTTGACCTCATGGCTACAGTCTGACTAAATGGGGAATATTGTATTAGAAGAATAACATGCCAAATGTGGGAGTTCTTGGCCTTATGGCTGGTAACAAGATGGTTTCTGAACTTTTCACTCCATAAACCCATGTAAAACTTGTGATCCCTGGTGCAGGGCCAAACTTGATCCTAGAGCTGTAACTTGGGCCCTCTTTGTAACTGTCCACTAAATAATGCTATAATTATATGCAAAATTTGGTAGCTTAAGCCTTATGGCTATGTACACCAAGATTTAAAAGTTTTCCCTATGTAAGCCTATGTAAATCTTGTGAACCCCCCCCTCCAAGTATGAGGCCAAATTGACCCCAGGACTATACTTTGGACACTTTTGGTAGACTCCAACTAGATCAAGCTAAATGCCAAATTTGGTAGCTCTAGGCCTTATGGTTTCAGACAAGAAGATATTTAAAGTTTTCTCTATATAAGCCTATGTATAAAACTTGTGACCCCTGGGGAAGAGCCAATTTTGACCCCAGGGCTATAATTTCAAGAAACATGATAGAGGTCTACTACATAAAGCTACATGCCAAATTTGGTAGCCCTATGCCTTATGGTTTCAGACAAGAAGATTTTTAAAGTTTTCTCTATATAAGCCTATGTAAAACTTGTGACCCCTGGGGAAGAGCCAATTTTGACCCCAGGGCTATAATTTCAAGAAACATGATAGAGGTCTACTACATAAAGCTACATGCCAAATTTGGTACCCCTATGCCTTATGGTTTCAGACAAGAAGATTTTTAAAGTTTTCTCTATATAAGCCTATGTAAAACTTGTGACCCCTGGGGCAGAGCCAATTTTGACCCCAGGGCTATAATTTGAAGAAACTTGATAGAGGTCTACTACATAAAGCTACATGCCAAATTTGGTAGCCCTATGCCTTATGGTTTCAGACAAGAAGATTTTTAAAGATTTCCAATATTTTTCAGTTTTGTTGCCATGGCAACCAGAGTTTTTGAAGGAATCAAATTCTTTCAAGAAATTCTGAAGAGGACCATGTCAGGATCATTTCTGTGAAGTTTCGTGAAAATCGGATGGGTAGTTTCAGAGAAGAAGATGTTTGAAATAAAAGTTAACGCACGGACGGACGGACGCACGACGGACACCGGGCCATGACATAAGCCCGCTGGCCTTCGGCCAGTGGAGCTAACAAAAATGACAACTCGGTCTATAATTTCATTTTATTGTTTGATGTCAGTCTGCTGTAGTAAAAACACGCTTTGTTTAATATGTGCAGAGATGGTTACAAATGATTGTGCAACAAAGTGTCGGAAAGCATTCAACATCGGATGTAGGGAATTACATAGACCAGTACGAGCATTTTCTACCTGCAGGCTTTTCTGTGTTGCATAGTACTATTAAAGGCTATCATTTTTTATTTTCCTAGTAGTCATAACTTGCATGCAACCTAGTAGTCATAACTTGCATACAACTTTATGACACATTCAGCTGCCAATACAATATTATTCCAAAATATACTGATCCATTTCTTTTTAATGTAGCAAAAGACAGAATGTTCAATGATGTTGTCAATCATATGACTGAGGCTCAAGCCGGTTTTCCTATGTCCATGTCAAAGGGTGATGAGAAGCGGCATCTGTCAGTTATTGTTGATTGCCTATAGTACATAGACGGAAGTCATCATAAGCTAGAGAAAGCGGGCATGACCATTCCAAAAAGGTTTGTAAACTGCAAAATTCTGAATGTTTGTGACATGAATTTTGCTATTTATGGCTTTTATTAAAATAAATTAATCACACAACAAAATTAGAACTGTCCAAAATTCAGAAGAGTGTTCAGAAGACAATATATTTTGTGTAATGGAATAAGGCTTTATTGAAAACACTGTCAGATAGCAGGGTTCTCCCCAGGAAAGTCAGAAGCTGTTGTAGTATTGCTGATGTGGATTTGAAAAACATCACTGGAAAAGAAGAAATTGCTTGTTACAAGCAACATTTCTTTTTCCCACAAGGTTATTAAACATTTTTAGATGTTTTTTACACCGATTTTTTTTTTTTGCCATATTTCTAGTTTGAGTGGTTTTTTGAAATGAAATTTGCAAGAAAAGTGTCAAATCCATGAGATATGAATTCGTTCGGTGTTGAATATTTTATAATTCGGTGTTGAATATAATTTATAATTTTGTTGCATGCTATGTAGGGCATTCACTCCTAGAACTTCTATTCATTGAAACTAACTTTTCATGTTCATGTTAGTAAACAGCAAGACAGATGTTAAAAATTTTTCATTTCAATTTTTTTTGTAGGTGATCCATTGCAAGGGAAAGTGTTTGTTAGGCTACAGCTTGGTTGTACATCCCCCATTGAGAAGACATTCTACTCTTCAACGCATGTGCCTTTAAACAAAGACTTGTGCTACTACTGTGGGACAAATGAAAACACATCCCGTGATGATGAGGCACTATCTGCCTACCGTGTGGTATTTCCCATCTGTGAAACCTGCAAGGCTCAAGGAAAAGTCATTGTTAAAAGACTCCCTAAAAAATAGTGATCTATATTGTGTCTCTGACACTGGTGCTTGGATGTATAGATACTTTCTGTGTACTACTGACATGCTGGCTGATGATGCTGCATTAACTCTTTACCAGATAGCAAAGTTTTAGTCATGTCCATATTGAAAGCATTTGCAGACAAGAAATTAATTGTAGCTAAAATGATTGGATTCGTCTCTGTATTAACCCTTTCCAAAGCAACAAATTTAAGGTCCTTCCAAATTGAAAGCATCTGCAGCCAACAAATTTGAAAGTGGTACAAATGAATTAAACACTGTGGGAAAAGGAGCATTTTCTTCTTTTCCCATGATGTTTTCAAAAGGCCTCTACCTCTGGATGTTAAAAACCTGTGATTGTTTGGTGAAGGGTTAAAAGGCAGAAAATACTGAAGGAAAAGGAGAAAATTCTCATGTCAGAGCAATTCTCCTTTTTTCCCCAATGTTTTCGGACGTCTCCTCCTTCTGACAGGGCTTTAAACCCAAGGCTTTGTCTGGTAAATGGTCAATGTAGTAAGCTTGATATAAAATGTGACATTCACATGGGAGTGTTTATCCATAACATTGTCAGGGTTAGAATATTAAATGTTCATTTCATGTCAGTATGTTTTATCTTTTATTTATTTACAGACTAATATTTGGGATATACCAAGTATTTGATTTATCATGGGGTATTTTCTATTCAGCAGTATCATTCTCCACATGGTGTTGTAAAAAAAAAATTAAAAAAAAAAAAAAAAAAAAATTACCTACCTACCTACCCACCTAAAGAAATGTGGGTCGGGTAACTCCAAACATAGAATTTTTTAAGGTCAGCCCTGGTGCTTTCATATTTAGGTAGGAGAACAAGAGAGAGAAAAATATGGTCGAAAAAAAAAAAACATACACACACACAAATTTGATACGCATACCCAATTCCTTAGCCAAATACTGTGTAAATTCGGAATATTATGTTGTAGTAGTTTTCCAAGAGCTGGACTTTGCTTCCACCTAAGAGAAAAATGTGACATCTGGCAAGACCGAAGGTCCAGTGAGATGTCAAAATTTTCTTTCGCAGTGGTAAACAAATGCAAGTACCAGGAAAGTTACTACCTCATGATATTTCTATTGTTATATACCTACAAACCTTAACAACTAAAAACTGCAATTATTGACAATTTCATTCTAAAAGGGCAAAGAATTGGTGATTCAGTGGGTAACAATGGCGGATGATTTTTATAGCGTTAATATATATGTAAAGAGGTTGTGTGCCTCAAACTCAACTCAGTCTCGATTGCGGCACCGAAGCATATATATATATATATATATATATAAAAGAGGCTTGGGTGCTTCAATCGAGACAGAGCTTTTACATGTATATCGTTACTATTTGACCAATCAAATCGCAAACCAATCCGAACGTGTTCCCCACACAATGTTATTACGTTATAATATCATTTATTATATTCCCGAAAATTTTCCGGCTTAAATAATGCGTCGCACGCGGATAAAATAAACACACACGACAAAAAGAAATTCCGTATCTACACACTGTGAAATATGGTTCCAAATATGGTATGATGACGTACCTCACGCACCAAAAACGTGCGTATTGATTCGCAATTTGATTAGTCAAATTGATTAGTCAAAATGTTTCTCTTTAATATTCATCCGCCATTAATAAAAACGAAGTTACTGGCCACTTTAACCTTATTTCTTTTTTTCCGTTTACCGCTATCGAATAAAATGTCAATAATTGCAAGTATTTGTCTTTGAAAATGATATGCATATAATCAAAGGGTTATTATTTTGTAGTAGCTTTCCTGGTGCTTGTATTTACTTCTCGCTGCGTAAGAAAATTTTGACGCTCTGTCTC
This sequence comes from Tridacna gigas, assembly GCA_945859785.2. Lineage (NCBI taxonomy): Eukaryota > Metazoa > Mollusca > Bivalvia > Cardiida > Cardiidae > Tridacna > Tridacna gigas. Next base: position 27,110,429 of record OX244031.2, on the reverse strand, counting down.
GCACGACATCAAATATTCTCACGCAGCTGGAACTGAATACAAGGACCAGTAAAGTTAATACAACATAATATTCCGTTTATACAGAACCATACAGAACCGGTTTTGACACTGTGTAGGTACGGATTTCTTTACGTCATGTCTGATTCTACCCGTACCCGGAAAATATATTGGTACATAATAAAAACAAGTATCTCGTAACCGGTCTCTGTATGCCTAGGCTTCCTATTATCAACAACATGTAATATAGAAATCTTAAATCTTACCGGGCAAATTCTTTTGCATACGAGACTTTACGAGACAACGCAAGACTTGAATATTGAGTATAAGCCTTATCACAAAAGTTTAAACTCTTAGCATTCTTTTTTTAAACGATCTTTTTTATCATAACCTAAGTCTTTCATGAAAATTTCAGCCGACGATAGAATTGTTTCGCTGTTGTAAAACAGAAGTCAGGACACTTCGTTACGCCCTATGTGATTGGTGCTTGTAACAACCAAAAGCAGCTATCGATAGATCGAGTGTTGAATGTTATCCATTTAACTGGTATTCGATATCAGGCTGCCAGTTTACTTGTCTATCGGACTGATAAGGGATACACAACGGGTACCAGTTGACTGTATACCTACCTTTGGGTAGCGTGTCAAAAGTTCCACTTGTACATAAGAGTCGCTAGGCGAATGAAACTGATACACATATTTATTCGTAGTCACGTCTCCGTACCTAGCCTAAAATAGACAAAAAATATATAGGAAGATGACTGCACTCGTGTGATATCAAACAATTTTTATAGGAATACGTTGGTAATCGGCTGAAGAAGAAGAGTTTCGAAAAAACAGGTCTTTTTTACCCAGGTAGCAGCAGGTTTTAGTTAGAAACACGTATTTCAACCGAAGAGTTTAAGATAGATAGAAACAACTTTAAAAATGTAGAATATGCACCATAGATCCCCCTTGAGTCAAAAGATGTAAGTATATATCTGGGAAAAAACCACCTGAATATGTGTTTTTGTTTCACTTCATGATTGTTATAGTTTACCCCACCTCCTCCATTAAAAGTAAAAATAAAACAAACTTTAATACCACACATATTCTGAAACGTGAAAAACTGTATAAAACTTTCTGTTATATATGAGCCATGCTCTGTGAAAAGGGGCTTAATGCATGTGCCAAAAGTATCGATCATGAAGTCTACGCAGGCTGACCTGGGCCGAAACTTTTCGCTATTGGTCAATTATCTGTATGTCCAAGGACCAGTGTACCTCATGATTAAGTCGGTTGTTAATAAATGTGACTATTATGGATCCATATTTATGTGATGACTTGCTTGGTATCATGGATCACGGAGATGCATTCAGCCCCCTTTTGCCAGAGCACGGCTCATATTTTTTTTTCAGTTTGTGTATACGTCATTTAGATAAAAAAATATGTGTATGTCTATTTTTTCAGATTTAAAAGAAACATGTGTCATATTATTTTCCATAAAAATGGGTGAAGGGTTAACTCGGTGCTCCTTTGATCTCGGTATCGCACTGCCGGGTGGGCGACCTTAGAGCTGTAAGGTGGTTAAGTGATTTGTATGAATTGACGCACACGTGTCACATCAAACTATTACTACTTATCTGTCATTGATCTTACGTCACCCTTAAGTTGATTATTTGCGGATACGATTCGGAATTTTACACAGATCACAGAGTTAAGCTGGATGTAGATCTATTTGTTTACCCTAGAATGATCACCGAAAATACTGGACGGCATCATCAGTAATCTCTTGGGTTTTGTACATTTGAAATTCCATTTGAAATCTGTGTGTAAATGGGATGCGCCCTTCAGCGAATTGGTTTGAACATAAAGCAGAATAATGCGTTGGCCCGCCTCAAACCCCTTTGACATATACGAAATCTCATCTGCATCGGTATTGCCACAATTAGCGGCAACGCAGCTAACATCGGTAAATATGGATGTTCCACCGTGATCTCCTCCAAGCATAGTTACAAATTATAAGGTTCTTTGAGCGTAGAAAACGAAGATGTTTATCCTAACACGATGTTTTCAAATAACCGAAAGTTGTTTAGTAGTTCATGCCATGACGTCACAGGGTATTTTCGCCCGGTCGATTTAGGAGCTCGCTAATTGGATTTTCGATTTACACACATGTGCTTACAAATGCATTAAAGCGATTAATATAAATAACCGGATTAGTGGAAGTGGCAACAAAATATCGCTATTAACCAGGAAAAAAAAAAAAAATCTGGGATGGAGGTGCGCTTTAATGATTTCTGGATATACGTGGTGACTGGTATTTGATATGATTATGTGTCTTTTATATGGTAATTATCAATAAAGTAAACTGACGACGTCGCTACAAGAGAGACGAACACACCTGACTTTCTGTGCGGTTGATTGTGTGTGTCAGGTGAATTTTCCTTGTTATTTACATTATCACTAAACGGACACATACAAATCATAATGCAAAGCATTCTGCTTAAACATCGAAATTTTTAGACTAGCGAAGCAAGGCATCAAGACTGACCTAGAGTCAAAGTAAACAAAAAACCCCACAGTTGCCAAATACTGCCTTACAAAAAATACTTCTTTCTGTTAGAAATCTTTAATTCTGTTATATATGACAATTTTGACAAAAACTACTAAATCTCTAACACTCCAATTTGAACACGTCGTCTTACAAAGTAATAAACTGAACAGGATATAATTCATAAGGTACAAGGTCTTTGCTTATATGTAAATTAAGTGACCTATGCAAAGCAGAGAATCACTTATTCCTACACCACTGTAACATTATGAATGAATCTATTAATAGATACTCCTAGGTAAACTTGTAGCAAATCCCAGCTATTTTAAGCCTCACTGGACAGAGAACCCTTGTCATTCCTTCATTCATTCATTATTTAGATCATTGTGTACCATTAAACTGTTATGCTAAACTGCTATTCAATGTCTTTACCAAACAATCACAAGTTTTAACGACACTGGGGAAGAATCCCTATGAAAACATTGTAGGAAAAGGAGAATCTGCTGTTAACCATCATTTTCTCCTTTTCCCACATTGTTTTCTGCCCGTTTGGAATCAGGTTTCATCAGTTCAAACAGTTGTAAAGAGAGTTAGATAGTAAACTACATCTTGTGTTACTGGATATTGACTAATTGATTGCATGGTATTAAACGCCGTTTTCAACATTACTTTAGTGATATTGCGGAGGCCAGAGCACCTATCCATGCTTCCCTGAAGTTTCTTGTACCAGCACTACCGCGATTCAATGACCTTTTGCGGACACTGTGGATCACAGAGCGTGCAGTCTGATCTTGGATCTACACTGTCAGATAAGAGGATGTATTTTCTCCAAAATGTAACTCTGAAATAGCAATATTCAGGTGTTTACCATCGACTTGAAAGTTTCATTTAATATTTTGTAGCAGGTTAAGGGTTAAACTTAAACTGGATTATAGTTAACCAATAGCACGCATATCCGCGGCAGCTCAGTCAGTAGCGTACAGGACTTGAGAACAGGAGGTCGCTGGTTCGATCCTGACTCGGAAAATTTCTTTCGGACGATTGATGATGGTCATTGCGACAGGATTCATTTCTCTCTCACGTTTCGTCGATGGTTATGTGGGAAAGTAGCCAGTGGCTTGGAAAGAATATTGTGCAGAGTACCGGTAAAAGAAACACCAGAAAAGCATGATATGTTGCTTGGCCACCGCTACATAATTGAAATAATGTTGAAAGTAGGGATAAACACCATACAATCGATCAATCAATCAAATTCACTAGTCTGTCAGTACTTTCAGTACTTTGATTGAGCATAGCTGTGAAAACTTGCCTTTGACCTAATTTTTTAAATTAGTCTTGAGTGAATAAAAATTTATGTACCATTATTAAAAAAGTTGGACATATTTATTTTGCGCCTATTTGAGGTGACCATTTCTGATACCAGTGAACAAGGAGTGCTACTATTAATCGATACTCCGTGGCGGTTAATAACACCCTAGCAAATGGATATGATGGGGAAATAATTTTATCGTACTAATTTACTAATTTGTAATTAAATATTTTTTATGAACAGAACAGATGATTTATTAGACGTTTGCAAGAGTACATGGTAAAAAATACATGATGCATTAAAAAACATTTATCAAGGTCTCTCTCTCCCCTTCTCTATCTTTCCCACTCTCCCTCCTCTCTCTCTCCGTCCATATCTCTCTCTCTCTCTATCTCTCTCCCACTCTGCCTGACCCTATAACTCATTACTGTATGTCTTCATGTATTTATAGACACACCATTTTACCAGCTACCACTACTTTCCAACGATGAATTATATTAACATCTTGTTTTGAATAGAAAAAGTGTTCAATGAAAAATATAACTTTTCAACGATATGCAAAAACAATTAGGAAAAGGGGCAATGGCTGTCGTGGTTGCTTCCTATTATTTCTCTTTATGTTGAACAACAAAACACTCTTACTGGTTATATCCAAGAATCCCTCAGTTTAGTTTAAACATACATGTATCTGATTGTCATTTAGTGTCATACTTTGCATACGTAATCAGTTTAAAATTGCAAACAAGAAAGGCGGCCAATGTGTTGAGCCACAAGTCCAAAAACTTAGCTCTTCTCATAGAACCTCTACGGCCGTCTTTTCTTTTTTGAACTCTTTACCAAACGACAAAATTTTAGACTGTCAAATTTGAAAGCACTGCCAGACGACAAAATAAATGACTCAAAAATTGAAATTCATATTCAATAGGTTGGAAAAAAAAATGTTGGAATAGGAGAAAATGCTGCTTACCAGCATTTTCTCCTTCCCCACAATGTTTTCGAAAGGTTTCTTCCTCGGGGTCGTTAAAAGTCGAGATGGTAAAGGATTAAAGAATTTTCTTTTTTTTTTAAATTATTCTCCTAGAAAAGATTACCAAAAATATTTTCGGTATTGAATAGGTCATGAGTATAGTCAAGTTTGTTGAAAAGTTATGAAACATTTTTTTTTAAAGAAAAGTACGTGGAGTCTTACTGGTAGCTTGTTATTGATCTTCGTGTTAACAACAGGTAATATCTGATGCTAGGAGGCAGGAATCTGCCTGGTACGAGACTTCATGAGATAACGCAAGGCGTAAAAATTTAAATTTTGATATTATCTATGCACAAAGATAGTCCTTATTGAAAGAGGTTGACTTTTTTAGCGAGTTTGGTGAATTAATCCTGGTCAGAATAATTTTTGTCTGCAAGAAATTTTTAGCCGAAAGTCGAATTGCTTCATTATCTTAAAACAGAAATTTAAGCATTTTCTCACGCCCTGTCTGATTGGTGGATTTGGTGCATATGACAACCATTAGCTGCCATCGGGCAGTTACGGAAGATACAGCTGGCACCAGTTTACATGGATCTTTGACAAAATGTTAGATTTGACCTCATTGAAAGCATCAACGAGGGACCAATTTAATGTTACTAAAACCGTCATACTTGTTACTAAGAGAAAGGAAAACGATGCAAGAAAAGGAGCAAATGCTGGTAACCAGTCCTTTCTCTCTTACAATCATCTTAAGTGCTGTCTTCTTCCAAGTCGTAAAAATTGATTGATTGAATGACCCCCGCAGGAACCCATCGGAACATAAAATGGGGCGCTTACCTGGTAGAAAGATTAACTGTTGACCAAATTACCTCTATTTTAGCGACCCTGGGAATGAAAAGGTTTTGAAAACGTTGTGGGTAAAGGAAAATATACTGATGGCTAGAATGTTCGACTTTTTCTACAATGTTTTTACTATTCCAAAGACAAATTTTTGCTTCTGATTCACATTTAGTTTGTCGTCTTTTAATGTTTTCAAATTGAATAAGTCTAAGATTTCGTAGTCTGGCAAAGACTTAAAAAAAAAAAACCAACCTGGATGTGCATGGAAACTGTGTCAGTAGGTACCCTAAGCGAAATCTTAGCAATACCATCCTTGCCGACCTTCGAGGTCTTGTTTATTACCCGTCCATTGACGTCGGGGTTGTCGTCTGATGAAAGAGAGACACTGAAATCAATCTTGGCATCATCTACCGCAAGAGGCCTGTTTTTCCAGTCGGAAAGCAAAACCTGTGTGTGAAATTTGAATGTCGTAAGGTTAAAGCCTCATGCCCTATTCGGATAGATGAGATTAACACGCTTTTTTACCAAATAGCTTCCACAATTTCACCTGAGAAATCCACCATCGGCACCCTGCTCCTTCTTGGCCTCGAGTAATACCTTTGGTACAACTTTTCGTATACTTTATATTTGGCTAGCTCTACGACCCTGGCTGTTTTCCGTAACATCTTCCTTGATAAAGTTATACGAGGAAAAAAAAAACAACATAACTGCTGAACGTGGTATCTTGTTTAAAACTATTATTTTCCTCTGTATCGACTTACACATTATCGGTGCTTATTAAATTACATGTAATGGTTTGATTGGAGTATTTATCGTCGCCAGCGGTTGCCCATATGGACGGGGCCCTCAAAAGGATGTAAACTAGTCATTCTAAGTTGTGGGGACAGTGCAAGATACAGAATGAAACGCATCCTAGGTTACGACTGGTTCTTAATGTTTAGCACCGTTACACGGGACCTATATTTAAAGTCTCGGCCAGCCGTGGAAATCGATCCAGCACCCTAAAGTACCCCGAATTCCTTGCACTACCAACTGCGCTAATCACGGCCGATCACATGTAACTGAATATAGTTTGTTTGTATTGGAGTTTAACGCCGTCAGTCCAGCTACGAATGTGTGTCCTGGCTTTCTCACACCAATACTGACACAACCTCTTTCAAAGCCACTGACTACTTTTTTCACATGCATCAGAGGTGAGACGCGAAAAATCGCCGAAAAGAAAGTTTGCCTAAACAGGGTTTCGAACCCGCCAGCACCATGTCGCGAGTCAGATACGCTAACCACTGAGCTACCCGGCCGGGCTAATTGAATAGGGTGTGAGGCTTTTATATAGAACAAAATGCTTATCTGACCTTAAGACTTTATGCTGCACACACATAGAATGTTTGGTCGCATCCCGTAGTGTGCGTACACACGTATAGAGGCAGATACTTACATAAGTTTTGTACTGAAGCCCTGGCTTAAAATTGTTCGCACCCAATAAGAAGACGAGTTTTTCCAAGCGGGTATAGTACCGCACCTCAGCCGAGTCCGACAAGGTGTTCCCAGTCAGAGTTTCTGTAACATTGACGTCGAGAACTAGAGTGATAGTAGTAAATGTAACTCCAAGTACTTTGAACAGTTCCTCTCGATTTATCTGAAACTTGTAGGTTCCTTTCATCTAAAAAAAAAAAAAAAAAAAAGATGCTCTGTGAAAAGGGGTTTGATGCATTTTCAAAAAGTATCCACCCATGTCAGCCTACGCGGTCCACGCAAGCTGATCTGAATCGAAACTTTTTGCTGTAGGACAATTTTCTGCATGTCCAAGGATCATTCTTGTCTTATAATTTAGTCGGTTGTTAGACAAAATGGATTACATGGATCCATAACTCTGTAATGACTTGCTTGGTACAATGCATCACGCAGATGCGGTAAATCCCCTTTTGCCAGAGGGCCGCTTAAATGTGTAATTGTCGCAGGATAGCTTAATGTTGAGAGACATTGTTCGGGAGATATTATAACGGGTAATTCTGTGAAAATATGTGTCTGTTACCGTTGTTACCGAGGCAACAAACAGGCAACAAACAGACTTAGACAAACGAAATTTCAATAGAAATGCTAGGTGTATTAATATTAACTAGTACTAGTACCATCTCGGCTGATATTTTTATCTGCCTTATTGCAGCAAGTACACTTTTGATGACAAGAATCCATCCTGGCAACAAACGCAAATAACGTTTTACAGTAAAATAATCGCTTTAAGAATCATGCCCAAGTTGATTTTCTTTTAACTAAAATAAAACAGAATTCTTCGCCTTTACGTTTTTCCGCAGGTAAACATAACGTTAATGACGAAGTCAATATAAGTAATTGACGTGATTGTTGCAGTTGTATATCCCAGAAGGTTTTACACAGTTCTGTATTATTTCGATTTACTCCCTGTATAAATGTTTTATTCTAATTTCGATGTAAATGTTACAGAGCTATCTTCTGTACGTGCATATTTCAAACAGAACTACATCAGTAAACATGGAATTCGTGAACGATATATAGGCTGAGGTGATGATGCTGGGTGCGTCTGCCGTTCGTTCTATGTGATAAATAGAATCTGACACGTATTTGTGTATTATCATGTTTATCAAACTCGTTGACTAAAATGTAAATGATGATCGCCATGGCTCTTGCCATATAACTTTAGTCACCTTGTTTGATAAAAAATGATAATACATAGACACTCATGTAAGATCCTCTATTTAATTCTCAAAGTGATTAAGATGTAGATAAATTATACGTGAGTTATTTCGAGCGAACTGTTCAATTTAGTCGGATATGGACTATAACTGAGTAGCAGTTTTGACCGATAAACTTAACCCATCCAAAACACCAATCATCTATTCTCTATAACGACAAGAAGTTGCTCTCTGCATCTGTTAAAGAGGGCTTATCATGCCATAACAATTACGACGGATAAGCTTTTTGCTTCAAACACCATACTATACTTTCCTTGAAGCTCAACGAATATTTCTTTTCTTCCTCCCTGAAGCCAAGGTATTTTTTCTTGATGGTAAGTGTACCGTTTCCCTCCACTCCTTTACCAAATGTGTATCTGCAGAGTAAGCGATAAGACAATTACTTGTTTTTCCAGTGCTAACTACACAAATCCGATTTCTTCTTCATGGTCTAAACGTTCTGTTCAACTGCAAATAAATATGAGCCATGCTCTGGCAAAAAGGGGCTCAATGCATCTCCCTGATGCATAATATCAAGCAAGTCATCACAGTGTTATACATCCCTAAAATCCGTTCTGTATAACAACCTCATGAATCATGAGGAACACTGGTCCTTTGACATGCAGAAAAGTGACCACGGGCAAAAAGCTTCGGTCCAGGTCAGCCTGCGTGGACTGTGTAGGCTGATATGGGTCGATACCTTTTGCATGTGCATTAAGCCCTTTGTCACAGAGCATGGCTCATATATAGTATAGTTTTTGGACATAGTTTTGCACGAGGCAGCGGACGGTGTAGATCAAAGACCATATTGCACATTATGTGCATTCTGATCTTGACCTACATCGTCCGTAAAAGCTACCGGAGTCTACCTGAGTCACAGTCGGTAGTGACAGAGTTCATGGTTATCACCATCTTGCACCATCTTGCAGTTTTCCCTCTTGTTGTTTTATGTCCTTGCGAAAGGGATTTTTAGGATTTTGCTACATGGAACAATATATCTTTAGCTAGTTGAAAAAAAAACAAAAAAAAAAAACTAGAGGTAGCAAGCAATCACGTCAATGTGTTTTACTTCCAAGTTTTATTTTTAATCTTGTACTTCTTTCTTTGCACAATGGAATCTCCCTCAAGAAAAATACGGCTTATGAGTCAACCAGCACCGGTTTCTTCCAATTTATTTTTGAAGGGAAAATCTGTATTATATATTTCACCCTTTTTCAGAAAAATCACTTTTTTGAGCCGGCAAGTGCTTTCAATATGGACAAATCTAAAATTTTGTCGTGTGGTAAAGCGTTAAATCTTTACATACTTGGCAGTTACGGATCCAGAAAGATATTCATCTGTGACAACACCAACCGCGGACGTTGAAAGTGAAACTTCAAACTTGGGCAGAACTGTAATGTCAAAACAATGATTATTGGTATACTCTGCTTAAAAGAAAAGTTTACACGCAATGATTAAAAAAAAAAAAAGGTCACGCTATGTTGGGAATATCATCGTTTCATTGGTTGATACTGGGGACCTGAAAACTTGGCAGGTTTTAAGTGTATTCGTTCGAACTATGTAATCTGTTTCTCAGGGGCTGTAGAAAATATCTGAACATTTAAGGTGCTGTAATTAGTTTGTGTGTGTGTGTGTCTCAGTTTGTTGGGTAGTTGTTATATTAAATAATCTGAAATGAAGAGTGTTGCTGTTGTTTTCATGACGGTATTTAAAAAAAAAAACAAAAAACCCTAATCACAGTTTCTCATGAAATCGACAGGGTTTTTCATTTAGTATGATTAGTTATAATGAAAACAAACTGATTAGTAAAATAAAATGATTTCTGGAATAGCTATAATATTTTTAGCATCATTTACATTTTCCACGCGAAACATTGCCGTGAGAAAAACAGGTCAAGACAGTAAGGGTCATTTATAAGACATCGTAATACGAGTAACGGACAAGTACCGAGTGATACGGAAATGCAACGCATGAGAAACTGACTAAACGTTCTTCGAATGTCTGAAGAGGGTATTTGTCCCGCTCCCGTGACGGACAGGACGGGTATAAGGTAATCCGAAGAACCTTGCGTGCAACAGAAATGAATGGAATTCATCCAACTGCATGGATAAAGGCCGCTTAATACTTCAGGTGGCCTCTAACACGACATTAAATAGAGTATAGATGGAGGTCCTCGAAGTTCCCGTAGGTCGGTACCCATGACATGCAAAAGATAACGAGAGAGTGAGACAGGGAAGCCGCGGTTTATTATTTCTAAGTTTGGTCCCGTGGATCACATATCACACGCGTCATTTATCAGTTTCAATGCTTTCCTAGTCCGTAATCGTCTGCTGAGTATGCCTCAGTGTCCGGAAGACTTCCGAGTAAACGGTTGCATGCCATTCACGTAGTAGGCCGGCCTGCAGCCAGGTCCATTGGACATCAAGGAATATAAACTGGACAAATAAAGGACAAAAAGCGCATTAAGCCCCAAGAAAACGTATTCCGGTGCATGAATACCGTACATGTAGCTGGCGACTTTGTCCGTTAAGGCCAATTAACACGACCTGCCTTTTCATAAGTGCTGCAACATATGAGCTAGATCACATCGTGTAAACCATGTTTTAATGGGAGATTTGCTAGAAGATCTGTCAAGTATATGATTGATTGATTTTTGCGTTTATTGATCGTCGCCACCGGTTGCCCATATGGCGACGCCCCCTGAAGGTTGTTAATGCCAACCTTCCAGCTGGTGTTTTTGGCTTTTCTATACTGGCATCTCTTCTTCAAATAATCTCATATCTTCATGAACCTCGAGAAAAGGATCTTTTGATAACAGCATTTTCTCCTTTCCCACAATGTTTTCTGTAGTATTTGCAGGGTAATTTCGACCTGTGACGATTAATCCCCCACTGAAGAAGTAAACTACATAATACGAGGCAGATATGATGAACGATGTAAACGTGAAAATATATTTGCTTAAAACAGACTGCCTTTTCATACCTGAAAAAAACAAAACAAAACAAAACAAAAAACAAAAACAAAAAAAAAAACCATGTAAATTAACCCTTAGCCCTTTACCACACAATGCCGACCTTTAAACCCTTTCTACCCTATCAAGGGAAGATTTCGTCATTATGACCAGATTTAATTAATCGTCCGTCTGCAAATGCTTTCAACTTGGAACAATCTGGTAGAGGGTTAAAGTTTGTTCCAAAATTTGTGCATGTACAAAACCTTCCGACGGATTGAAAGCCATAGCCGCCAAATTATAGCATACCTGGCTGGTGAATTTGAAGACAACACAGATCTTTTGAGAAAAAAACTGCCCGGGAAGTGCTGTCTTATCTTCGATCCACATGTGGCACTGCCGTGGCTAAAATAGAGTCATTTTTAATGAAATTATTGAACAGTATTGAACTAAATGATAATCGGTATAACAACAAATAAAATACTGACCAAATTCTTCTACTGTAAACGGCTTCGTCGTTTTGTCTTTTCCCTGTAAGATAGAATTAACAAGAATCTTATCACGACTTAGACACGTATTTTAGCGTTAACCTTAATACATGTCGCTTAATCTATTTGAAAGCCAAGCATCATACGGGATCGTTCTGACTACTTTCTTTTACATAGAAATGCTTTGAATGTTTACATATACAATTTTATCTTTCAACTAACCGGATATACATGCAATAACACCCATGCGATATTTTTTTTTTTATATACCACGGATATTTATAGATTTTTGATATACCACGGATATTTATAGAACAGTAAGTTCCACTGACTCCGCCCCCATCACCATTTATGAATGAAATGCATTCCAAAAATAGTAATGATTACTACAGAAAGCCCGCGAAAAAAGAACGATGTCATTGCACGCGCGCTACTTTCCGATGATCTGCCTACGTAATTCCTGCCCGTGACGTCATTTGAATGCTCGTTTACCGCGTCTTCTCAAATAAAATAATCCCAAGCGATCTCAATCGCAATTTTCGGACGGTTAATTACTACGATAAAGTGCTATGTATGTGGGTAATGCAATTTTAAAAGGGGTTTTCCGACATAAATAAACTTTTAAAACTTTTAAAATGTATTTGTCAGCAACATTTTTCACATCTTTTCACAATGAGTACAAATCATAGGTTAAAGGATAAATAGAATACGTACATAGTACAAGGCTCGACAATTATCAATTCTCCCAACCTCGTTAGATATTTTTGATCTACGACAACACTATGTACATATTCTCTATGTTCCCCATGACACACACATATACTCGTTCGGCTGGCTCCGAAATCTAACGTGGTAGGCCGAATCACACTCGTTTAGATCTAAAGTGTTGGGTTATTGCGTAACGCTTATAGACATTTAATCACCAAATAGTACAAGAAAAGGATCATCGCCTTTTATATTAATTTTGTATGGTTTGAACAAAGGCCCCGAGGTATCGATTAAGAGTAGCAACGCTTGTCGGTGTCATAAATGTTGAAGTGATTAAGTCAGCTGGGCCCCACTAAATAAACCTTTGCCCTGACCCATCGAAAATTACCATCTATTAATTCGATTTTATAAATACCACGACATAGGCCAAAAGCTGGCACATTCAGGTACGCAGAAACAGACTGTAAGGCACAGGAGACAATTGCGAGGTCTTTGTCTCTATAGCTGCCGTGACAAAATGGCGGAATTTGGACGAAATCTAAAGTTTATCGATCGATCTATGCATTATATTCCAGCCAACCTATGTTCAGAGTTAATGACAGTATGATGATGTCATAAGATATATTCTTTGCAAACACTTTGTCCTGAAATTTTAGGCAACGAGTATGAAATTATTTTGGTTTCAATACTCATCGTTTTTGAAAGGCAATGTCCGCTCATAAGTCCGTTTTTAATTTGGACAAGTCATCGTCAGATATTTGGCTGACATACACTTCATAGCATACACAACTGCGAAATGGGATTTTTGGGCGACAACTCGTCATAGCATATATCTCTACATCGTGGGATATTTGGCTGACATACATGTCATAGCATATATCACTGCATTGTGGGATATTTGGCTGACATACACGTTATAACATAAAACATCAGCATCGTAGGATATATGGCTGGCAAACACTTCATTGCATACACCACTGCATCATGGGATAATTGGCTGACAAACACGTCATAGCATGTATGTTTGTATCGTACGATATATGGCTGATAAACATCTCATAGCATACATGTCTGTTTCATGGGATATCTGAATGACGAAAACTTGACAGCACATCCACTGTGTCGTGGGAAATTTGGCCGAAAAGCACTTCATAGCATACATCTCTACAGAGTAGGGTATTTGGCTGACAGACACTTAATAATATACATCTCTGTTTGGTGGGAAATTAAACCGACAAACACATCATAGCATATATATCTGCATCTTGGGATATTTTGCTGACAAAAACTTCATATCATAAACCTCTGTATCATGGGATATTAGGCTGACAAACAAATCACAACATACACCCTAATGTTTGCTATTTGGCTGAAAAACACTTCATAGCATATTCTTCTGTATCGTGGGATATTTCGCTAAAAACACTTCATAGCATACAGCTCTACATTGTTGGGTGTTTGGCTAACAAACACTTCATTTCTATATCGTGGGATATTTAGCTGACAAACACATCATGGCATACATCTCTGTATCGTTTAATATTTGTCTGACAAACAATTCATAGCATATATCTCGACATTGTTGGGTATTTGGCTGACAAAATTCTCAAAGCATATATCTCTGTATCGTGAGATATTTGGCCGACCTCATAGGATACATCTCTGTATCGTGGGATATTTGGCTGACAAACGATTCATAGCATACACCATTGCATCATGGGATATTTGGCTGTAAGATCCACTGTAGCATAATTCTCTGCATTGTGGGATGTTTAGCTTACAAACAATTCATTTCAACACACCAATGCATACATCTCTGTATCGTGGGAATTTGACCGACAAACGTATCAAAGCATACATCGACAAACACATCATAGCATATATCTTTATATCGTTGTACATTTGGCTGACAAAAGACGCATGTATCTCTGCACCTTCGCATACAGGGCTGGCAAGCACTACATAACATACACCCCTTTCGTGGGATATTTGGCTGACAAACACATCATAGCATACATTCTCTATCGGGGAAAATTGACCGACAAACACATCAAAGCATATGTCTCTGTATCGCACTAAATTTGACCGTTGTAGTTTGGCTGACAAAAAATGAGAGCATATATCGCTGCACCGTCGGATACATGGATGACAAGCGCTTCATAGCATATTTGGCTGACAAACGCTCCATAGCTTATATCTCTGTTTCGTAGGATATTGACTGACAAAAACTTCAAAGCATACCCCACTGCATAATGGGATAATTGGCTGACAAACATATCACAGCATACTTCTCTACATTGAGGGATGTTTGGCTTACAAACACGTAATATCATACATCTCTGTATCGCGGGATATTCAGCTGACCAGCACTTCATAGCATACATCTCTGTATCGTTGAATATGTGGCAGACCAACACATCATAGCATACATCTCTGTATCGTAGGATATTTGATGGCAAACACTTCACAGCACACATATCTGTATCGTGGTGTATACGGCTGATAAACACGTAATAGCATACGTCACTACATCGTGGGATAATATGACTGACAAAACCTCGTTCTCGTGAACAATTAAGGAATGTTCTAATAGGTTCAATAATGTTATTTTACAGAACTTTTGACAAGTGACTTTACGCGCTTTAAATCAACAAACGGATTTGCTTAACCTAAATTAAGTAACGAAACAATCCCAAATCTTTTGTGATAAAAATCAAATAACCCTAGTTGGTCGTCAAGACTAGACTCAATGTTGAAAAATTCTCAGTCTGAATACGTGTATTGATTGTTTGAAGAGTAACCTGGGTAACTCATGAAATTCGTTGAAAACGAGTTTTCGACGGACAAATTTCCCACAAGGGAGAGGCAAGGGGGCTGGTGGTGCGGACAGTGACAGCTAAATAGTTAAAATGATAAAATTAATGAATTAAACATTTAATACATAATTTCGAGATTATAGACCTTGAGTGGGAAGCCTTTTGAAAACCTTGTGGGTATGAGAGAAAATGCTGGTTACCAATATCTTCTCCCATTCCTAGACCCTATCACAGACCCACTCAAAAATTTGATCCAAATTTAAATTGTCGTCTGCAAATGCTTTTATGTTGGACTTAAGATCCAGGTTTCGCCATATGCGTATTGATGTTGACTTAGAGTTCTCAAACAATATCAGATAGTTCATAATCGAGAGAATACTGCACGTTTTGTTGGTAAAGAGGGAAATAAGTTAAGGCACTGTACCGCATATAACACTTCGATTACCCAATCACCGAGAGGCGGTTCGGATGACATCACCATTTCACCTTGAAATACCCCGGAAGGAGCTGTGACGTTTCTCCACAATGATATCCGGTTTCTGTCCGGATCCTGGAAAGCAAAACAAAATAACTACATGTACTTGCAGAATAAATGTTTTCTCTCTTTTTTTTCTTGCCACTCCTTAAGAAATTTGGACAAAATGCGAATTGCCCGGTCCGAGTGTCGTTAAATGCATGGACTAAGTCTCTTTTGCTATTTGTCAGTCTATTGAACTCGTCGCGTGTTACATATCCTCCTGGGGAGACAAATTTATATATTTCCAAGCTCGGAAAGGCCGAATGTCTGATCGACATGCTTTGCTTCAATTTCAGTACGTCGTGAAAAATACGCCAACCTTCCTCCAGTTGTGAAGAAAACCTGCAACACTCTTTCAGAAGTGGATATAGGAGTTTTAGGTTTAGAAATGATACTTTCCGTAACCCTTTACCACACGACAAAAGGGCTAGGTTCACAAATGGACTAAAATGGCCCTGTAAACTCTGAAATATCAATTAGATAATTTCTATCTAAAAGTCATAATATATCTGGAATATTGAACTTTCTGTGTTTATAATTACATAAAATCCTGGCTCAAAAATTCATCCTTACCACGACAATCACCCCAGAAAAAGAACACCATTCGGACCAAATCAGCGCTTTTTGCCGATTTGACCACATTTTAGCAAAAAGTAAATATGAAGCCACGCTGCCGCATCCATGAAATTTATAGACAGTTTTGAAAATTTCGTGTCGTCGGCAGGGTGGCTTCATTAAAAAAAAAAATCATCTTGCCGTCTTTCTAAGCAAAGAGGACAACTCAAATCCGTACAGTAGTGTTTTGTCAGTTCAGCTTTGAGTTCAGTTTTGAAAAGAAACTACTACATGTACTTGGCATTAGTTACATGGTAATCTAAAAAGTCAGCATTTTTTTCCTTTTTTTAAAAGTCAAGAAACATGTATGCTTCTAAACTTTCGTTGTATTTAGTATCATTTATCCGATTACTGTGCTATCCGAAACCTTACCAAGTGATGGACGCAACCCTTTTTTTTCCGGTGACAGCGGTCCTTGATAACGGACGATTTTTAAAGAAATGCTAGGCACATAAGGACCTAAAGTAAGTAAACGAGCATAGCTTACAAAAATCGTAGACAAAAATGATATTTTTTATTGATCAAGTAAAACAGCGATTTTGCGATAAATCTCGGAATTTATGACGAAGGCAGTTCTAAGTGCAGACTAACCGATCTAGATTCTAAATGTAAAGTGCATGAAGTACTTTTACACTGTAGATACGCATTATGAATTAACTTTATAATTGAAATTTAATAAATCTATTGTGTATATTGTGAAATGCGTGTTGATCAGTGTTTGTACCCAACAATGTTATTCTCTTAATGATTATAGTCATTATTTTAAGACCGGTGATGGATATGTCGGAAATGCAGTGTTAGTAAGCGACACGGGTTACTGCACAGGAGTTTCGAGGTCGAATCCTACTTCATTTTTTTTTTTTCTTAATTATTATTTTTGCATTCTTTTTTACATTCAATATTACGTTGTTACTGAAAGCTTTGCCGTCACCCTAAAGCACAAAATTCACATTTACTTAGATTCTTATTTTTTAATTGTAATTGTTATTTTAACCCTTTCCCTCATAAATCATTTTTGTCATCTACCAATTAAAATGAAAACTGGGGGAAAAAACCATCAAAGTTCGGATAAATCTGAGTAGAATTTTCTGACAAAGTACAAAGCATTGTTCTGAGCAATGTGTCCTTTTTCCACAATGTTTTCAAAAGCATCTTGTGGCAGATGCGACTAAATGCACCTATATCACATTTTCCTCACTATTTGTTATCTCTGAAAGGAACAACAACATATTGGTACGTTTAATTATTAAAGTTTCTGTGACCCTTGTTTTTAAAGTCACATAATATGTGATACATTGAACCTAGCATGTAACTGCTATTCGATACATATTTCAGTATATTACTGGAAAATCAGCATCGTTCAACATCTTTCAAACATTGACTGGCATTTTTTTAAATAGTATAAAGTGACATGTGCGTGTCCCTCCTTTTCGTCTTTAATCACAAAAATTGTTATTCCCTTTTTGTCTGACGTTAGCCAATTTTATCGACTTCATGCGTTTTCGGGTTTGAAACACCAGGGACTCGGTCACTGTACCATGGCGCCCGAGAAGAATGGTAATAATACAACGTCAAGATAGCTTATTAGTTTTGTTTCCTTCAGATATAAGAAACAGTGAGGAAGAATATGTTATTCAGTTCATAAAAGGGAATTAATTAAGGTTACAGGACCTGAATCCGGTTCTTTTTGCAAATCTAAGCCACTGAACGTATTTATTTTATCAAAACGATAACTGTTCTGATTAGCAGACATTTAAAACAAAGGTTAGTTGAGGAACAAAATAGTTTAAATAAAACCAAAATGTCTTTTGAAAGCATGTCAATCACTAAACCAACCTCTCGTATGCGGTCTACAAGAGTCATACACGGCATGTTTACAGCGTTTTTTTATTGTCTTTCTGGTATTTCAATCGACTTGCTACTATAAATACATGTAATTAAAAATATTGCATATGTAACTCCTCATCGTAGATCTGAAAAAAGAATCTGAGACCGACCTCTCGTATGCGGTCTACAGGAGTAATATACGGCATGTTTACAGCGTTTTTAATTGTTTTTCTGGTATTTCAATAGTCTTGCAACCAGAAATAATTAAAAATATTGCACGTGTAACTCGTCATCGTAAATCTGAAACAAATCTTTGAATTGAACCTCTAACCCCGTGAATGGTTACTTGTGGATTATGCTGGAGATTGTGTGCACTGCACAGGGACTTGCCACAAGAATGTGGCATACAAAACAAAAGATACATATATGTCTGTTTTTTACTTAATATCTTAGCTTAAAAAGTGTTTGGGTAGCTGTTTTGCTCAGTATGCATTGCACTCTTAGTTTACACTTGGAATTAAATTTGGTTACCATGGCAACATAAAGCTTACATGCTAGTTATCTGAAATGTCTTTCTGTAATGCAAAAAGTGATCCTTTGAAAACTGTACCATAACGAACAAGGTTTTTTAAAAATAGAATAATGCTGAAAATTGGTTGTTTGTGGTTCCCATGGTAACAAATAAGAGGTCATTGGAATAAAAACATGTATGCATTGTTGTTTTGCACTGAATGCTCAAAATTATCATCTAGTTGTATTCATATCAATTCTTAATGATGATTGTACTACATAATACATGTTTATGTTATACATAAAATCATATTGAATATTCATTTTCTCGTTGCAATAAATATAGTTACCATGACAACATAAATCTTTTATAGCAAATATTTGTTATACATGTATATTTGTAGTGATAGAAAATAGTTTTTGATAAATGTGATAGAACTAGGAAAAAAATAATTTCATACAAAATAAAGCTGAAAACGAGTTACTTTATATGCTTATGGTTCTGTGGCTGCCATGGTAACAAAAGGCAAAAATATGTGAGTTTTGACTTTTGTTTCATAACATGTAGACATTGTACTTTCACTTGAAACATATTTCCCAAAATTCTTCATAGGGCCAAAAATGTCTCTTTGAGAACATAGCCCTTTTAGTCGTGTCCAAACTGAAACCATTTGAAGACGTCAATTTCAGTGTGGCTCAAATGATGAAATTTTTCTTTGATAGGGCAGAAAACATTCTAGAAAAAAAGGAGAAAATGCTGGTGACTAACATTTTCGCCTTTTCCCACAATGTTTTCAAAAGGCTTCTTTCCCATGGTCGTTAAAAGGCGGCATTGTGCGGTAAAGGATTAATTAAATTTAAACAACGCCAGCAGACCTGATTTGCCTATTTATACAATGCTTAAAGATTCCGCTAAAGAAATTCTTAAATCCCTTAATGAGGGTATTTTCCCCAAACTTTGGAAAACTGCACTTTTTCCCATTTTTAAAATCGGTGACAAACATTACTAACTGTTGACCAGTTTCTTTTTTCGTATTTAGTTGCTGTGGAAAAGTATTAAAAAGTAGTTTTTTAACAATTGTATAAATTACTTACAATAACCTCTACAAATGCATTTCTTTGCTTTCTACCGAAGTATTCTACGACTTTCAAATAGTTGATATTTTCCACCACATTTGTCAGTCGTTCGACAATAAACAACTTTCCTGTATCGTATTGTTTGACATCTCTAAAGCTTTTAATCGAGTTTGGCATAAGGTCTTCTATCTAAGTTATGACAACATAGCATTGACGGAGGTCTTCTTGAATGTTTTTTTTTTTTTTTTCACAATCTATCAGACAGACGCCAAAGGGTCTCATCACTCAGTCACCTATTTCTTCTTTTAAACCTATCACAATCGCTAGTCCTTAAGGCTCAGTGTTAGGGCCACTTACTTACTTTTTTCGATGTACATTAATATCTCCGATTCGCTGTTAAGTTTTACGTGACTGTTTGCAGATGTTTGATCTCTTATTTCTGTTCGGCTTTGTCTATAAGTAATATAGTAGGTACAATTAATCACGATCTTAGACTTGTATCAAATGGTCGAAACATTGGCTTGATAGTTTGAATCTTCAAAAGCCCTAAGCTATATTATAGTCGTAAACGGAGTCGAAAAGGTTGACTACTCCATGGTAAAAAAACAAAATGAAGGTTGTAGTTGCATAGTTTTTCCTCAGCCTCTAGAAGTAAAACAATGCGACACTATAAACTTTACCAACACCTACGTGAAAAAAGCGTATGTGACGATACTAATAGAGTTGGACTTGTAAAAAAATATTTAACCCGGTAGGGGGTTAAATATTTAAAATGGTTTATCTACACCCACGCCAAGATCACGTGGTATAGTATTTCACAACTTTGTCTAATATTTTGCAATGTGTATACACATATAATATCACTTTAGACTGGACTTTTGAGGATGATGGTACTATATTATGATATTAATATTTTTATTTTTTTTTTTGCTTTTTTTTTTCCAAAAATGAACTGTATATGGTAATTGTATAAAATATGATTTTTATTTATGATAATAAAGCAGTCTTTACTTCCTTGTTGTATCTTTGATTTTGTAAGAATGTTATTACTAACAACATGGTAACCTCTGGCGTGGTCTAACAGCCTGTAAGTTAATACCAAAAAAATGCTAACCTCTGGCGAGGTCTAACAGCCCGTAAGTTAGCAAACACTAACAACATGGTAACCTCTGGCGTGGCCTAACAGCCCGTATGTTAATACCGCATCAATACATTTCTTACACATTAAAAACACAATGTTGTAAGGCTGCTGTTTAAAAACAGAATAAGTATTTTATACAATTATTGTACACGTTAAACATTTTTTTAAAAAAACAGGGTAAAAATTTTTGTTGATATTATGATATACTACCATTTTCAGTTTTTGGTGTGTTAAGCGAAAGTTAAAGGGTTGTGTACTAAATAACTTCCTCTTTCGTTTTCGGTGAGGAGGCATGAAAAAATGGTTTATATCATGGTAGTGTCATGACTCGCCTTACTTTATCTATACTTTCTCTTATGTTAAGGTATAGAAAACAGAGTTAAAGGTGATTAGTTTAGTTTAACGTTTTTCAACATTATTTAGTTAAGTCAGGAATATCAAAGTTTAAGACTCTCTGTGTTTGGGGTTCACAGAATTTATCCTCGGATAAATACGTCCTCCGATATTCCCTAGACTTATAATTTAAAAAGATTAAAAAAAAATTAAAAACATTTTTTAGTGACGCATTGATATAACGTTATGTCTGGTTCACTGCCCCTTTAAGTAGGTTTGCCCGTTTACTTATACACTGATGCACCAGTTCATGGTTTGCCTGAAATCAACAAAATTTTTAATGGATGAAAAAAAATTGAAATTACCTTAAAATAATTATAAAAGAGGTTTTGGCGTCACGTGTAATAATAAGCTAAAAAGGTTTTTAATGTCTGTGATAGTCATTAAAACCACGAAGATGGTAAATGTCCTAGAAAATACTGGTAAATGTCCTAGAATTTACATATAGTATACATATAATATACATAAAGTCTTGGAACATACCTATTGTAACCCACTATTATCTAGTGTCGTTCAATTTTTACATTGTTGTATTCTATTTGAACACGATGGTGCTCATCAAATAATGTATTTTAGGCCAGAGGTCTACATGTTCAATAACAGACTAGATCTTGAAAATTCTTGAATCTTGGTCAAACAGATAAATGGCGTGCCCTCGGACATATGCGTAAATGTGTGTCAATCCAGGTCAGCCTGTGCAGTCTGTGACTAATCCGAGACGACACTTCCCGTTTTAGCGCGATTTTTCTATTTCACGAAAGTCTACAGTATGAAAAAAATCTTATGAAGTCGTAAAGTGCCGTCTCGGATTCGCCTGCGCGGACAGCACAGACTTTATCTAGGACGACACTTTACGCAAATGTCCGAAGGTCTCATTCGCATGTAAGCGTACATACTTACGAATATGTCAATGTCCATTGTTTCTTTCATTACTTTTAGCTCAGCATTAACGGCAAACACTCTGAATTGTACTGTAAATTAAAATCGTTGTAGCTAGCATAATTACCTCCCTTGGGTGAATGCAAATGAGATAAGTAATAGGAAAAGTATTTGGGTGCTTGTGTAGGTGCATAAACTGACGCTAGTCAACAAATGCAGCTCTTGTGGTAAGGCACGACACCTTGTAAGCGATATGTCGCGGCATACTTCAGATTGTGGGTTTGACTCCTACGGCTGGCCAACTAAAAATTACTAATAGTCTTTCGGATAGGACTTTAAACGTAGCTCGTGCGTGACTATGCTATACACCGAGCATGTCAAAGAATAACGCATGACTTAAATGGGTTTCGTCCTGTACTATACCCAATAACATAACAAACACCCTAACTTGGGAATCACCCATGTGGGCACTCGGTGGACTCTAAAAGTAAACGAGCCATGCTCTGCGAAAAGGGGCTTAATGCATCTGTAAAAAGTACCGATCCAAGTCAGCCTGCGCAGTCCGCGACCTGGGCCGAAACTTTTTACTTCTGGTACATTTTCTGTATGTCAAAAGACCAATCTATCCCATGAATCAGTCGGTTGTTAGACAAAATGGATTTTTATGGATCCATAATACTGTGATTAAGCCCCCATTTGCCAAAGTGTGGCTCAAAGTTACCAGCAGAGGCTGTAATAATTCTCTTGACATCACGGGTGCCTTAGTCTAATTTGTCGGCATTGGATGCTCGGGCTCGGCGCGTTCGCCACACTGGTCTAGTTTGTACCATAACTGTCACTACTCTGGGTGTAGTTGAACGAACAGAAATATTGTCAATAGACAATTCACAAGTTGGTACTTAAACTAAGTCTTTATCAGCCTGCATAATTCTAGACTCGTCCAAATTGAAACCATTTTCAGACGACAAAAGAAATGCGACTCATGTGATGGGGATTGTCAGTGAAAGAATAGAAAAACATTGTTGGAACATGGTGTTTTACTTACCTGTTTGTCCTGGTTTATAAATAGCCTTGTCCGTTTGTATAAACAATGACAGGCGATTGACATTTTGCCTCAAATAGTAAGTTCTTGTCAGTTTCTCTAGGCCATGTCTATCGACAGCTCGGACACTGAGATAGTAATAACTGCTGTTCAAGCTATCTGGTAGTTGTAGAGAGATAAGCTCGTTTTTCTCCACTGTAAAACAATTGTTTGAATATCAGCGGTGCTCTGGTAAAAAAGGGCTAAGTGCATCGTTGGAATGTATTATTAATCTTGAACTATTTTATCGATAAACAGGCTAAACCATGAAGTAAAAATGTCTTTTGATATGCTGAAAATGTGCTAATAGCAAAACGTGTTGACCATTGTTAGCCTGCGTGGACAGCGCAGGCTGACATGGTCGATATCTTTTGCAGATGCATTAAACCACCTTTTCACAGACACTATCTCATGTATTGGGAGACGAATCTTACATATATGGTGGCTGTTGATAGTTTTTGACAGTTTGGCTGTTGATAGTTTTTGACAGTTTGAAAATTTAGCAAGGCAATCGCGACAATCACGTTCCTCTGCGTCATTCTTGTTTTGTCCACGGTTGTCTGAAAGGTGGCTGCAGGGGACACGGTGTACACGCAGAATAACAAATCACATTACGCTGTGGTACGTTTTGTCACGGTCATCCTGATTGGTTCTCGCGCTATGTGACACGCACCCTGACGTTTCGATAAGTTCCAACGCGGTGTCCACATTGTATCTCCGTGAGTGATCAGCGACATCCATATCGGTTTAGGCATTCTATAAACATGACAGCAAAAAAAAAAAAAAAAAAGAGAGACAGAAATGTTCTACAAAGAATGTGAAGGTTTGTGCCATCTCCAAAACCACTGCCAGCAGTTGAAAAAGCTGCAGCGGCAGTCAGCGAGAACGACATATTCCCCGCCTCCACAGGAAGAACTACCACATCAGCCAACCAACCAGAAGAGGGCCAGGATAGTGAGGATTACAGCCTCCTACAGTGATTTAGAAACGGAGGATATTATCGAGTTCCTGAACGCCAACCTCAGCCACTTAAGATCTAAACTTTCAACTTACATTGCTTTTACCATCCAACATTTGAACCCTTCTCTTCATAGAAACGACTACTGATGCTTCGGCAGTATACGACATAGAAACATAGTGTAAAAAGCATAAATTACTCACAACGAGTCACTCTTCTTTTTTCACTAAGTTTACTGCTCTGCCTTAAAGTTAAACTTTACTTTATCTCTGTTTTATATAATTCCCTTCAGACCATTTTAATTTCGGTTAGTCTAAACGGCGTAACATGTTTTCGCTTATCATTCGTGAAGTCCGTTAAATTCGAATGTTAAGCGAGAGAAGGGTTTATTGATATAGGTAACAAAGCAAGACCCTCTATGCTTTCCGTGTCTGCTGCATCATATGCAAACAGTTTGAACGCGGATGATATTCCTACATTAGGATCCAATTTGTCTATCATATAACAACACTTTGTCGTTTGAAGCATTTTTATCACCAGACGACTATTCCAACAACAGAATACGGATCTATGCAGTGTAAATAGATCATGCAGTCAGTGAAAGTAGCATTGTTAATTCCATGTTCAGATTTGGTATTATGTTGTCATGCCACGGTAAGGTGAGTTGAGGAACATCTTCAGCTGTACCCTTTGACCTTTTGCAACTGTAGTAGATTTATTCCAGCCCAAAATTGGTTGCTGAACGTCTTGCCAATTGATCAAATCTCTCCAATTACCGTGTACCACATTGCTCTTCTCATCATTGTGGTCTACTTCATGTCTTATAACTGGATATCTACAAAATAAAATCTTATTTCAGTGTTATGTCATAACATAGAGTCCTAAAGTACACAACCAGTGAATAAAGTTCTATCAGAAATGGACGGAGAAGACTAGACGGGCAGGAGCCGCACAGAAAAGAAAAGAAAAGAAAAAAAAAAAAACCTATTTACTCTGAAAAAAAAAAAAACATATATCTTATTTCTAGTACACTACATACCTCATACTCAGCATGTTCTGTAGTACCACAGCGGCCTCAACTGTGTCCCTCACTGTCTCGGGCTTTTGTTCCAATGTGCCAAAGAGGCACATGGATCTCTTCCGAAAGCGTTTTCTACGACACGTCTTCCCCCTGATATCCTGTATTTGTAAATCAGATCTTCTTTTGACATGGATTACCTTGCATGTGGCTTCATTTA
Source organism: Tridacna gigas (assembly GCA_945859785.2). Taxonomy (NCBI): domain Eukaryota; kingdom Metazoa; phylum Mollusca; class Bivalvia; order Cardiida; family Cardiidae; genus Tridacna; species Tridacna gigas. The sequence goes on along the minus strand of OX244031.2, from coordinate 27,084,878 downwards.
CCTTGCATGTGGCTTCATCAGGTATGTTCTCATTCCAAATGCATCATCACTAATGATAAAATAGTTTTGATCACCATGCATATAGATCACCATTAGTCAAAGGAGATGGTGATGGGATTGCTATGGGTAGTATAACTATGCCGATTCTGGCGCCTTCTGGTTAAATTTAACCATCAATTCTAGCATTTCCAAAATGGTTTAGAATTTTCTACCATTTTCTGGTCAAACCGGCAATTTTTTTTTTTTTTTTTTTTTTTTTTTTTTTTTGACATCCTCAACATTTTTTTAAACCGTGGAAAGGTTAACAAAATTTAGAATTTACTACCATTTTCTGGTCAAACCGGCAAAATTTTTTTAAACCGTGGAAAGGTTGAAAAAAAAAAAAAATTTAGAATTTACTACCATTTTCTGACCAAACCGGTAAAAAAATTTTTTTGACATCCTCAACATTTTTTTAAAACCGTGAAAAGGTTGAAAAAAAAAAAAAAAATGGTTTAGAATTTACTACCATTTTCTGGTCAAACCGGTAAATTTTTTTTTGAACGTCATGAAAAAAGTTGTTTTTTTTACATCCTCAACATTTTTTTTAAACCCTGGAAAGGTTAAAAAAAATAAATAAAAAAAAAAAAAATTTGGAAATTTCCACCAAAGGGTCTTTTTAAAAAAAGCTAGAAATCCTTGAAATTTTTTTAAACCCAGGAAAGGTTTAAAAAAAAAAGAAAAAAAAAAAAACCAATTAGAAATCGTTGAATTTTTTTTTTAACCCTTGAAAAGGTTAAAAAGAGTTATAAATTTACTTTAGTTAAAACTTTTAATTTACTTTAGCTTAATTAAAAGTTTTAACTTTTTTTCTGCAAAGTGGACACTCTTTTTCCCTGTAATGTTTTTCACAGTCTTTGCAAATGCAACGATGTCCGCAGTTGCTAAAAAGCATAATGGGATCGGAAATTAGACAGATGACACATTTTTCTTCATCGTAAGCTCGAATGATTTCAGGCTTCTCTCTAATTTCCGGAATTGGATCATTTATGGTATTAAGAAGTTCGGGATTTCTAGCTAAATCTATTACCTGTTCTGTCGATTTTTCCCTAATATCCGGGATTAGACCATCATTTAAGAGGTTAAGAATATTTATTAGCTCGTCCTTTCTGAGCAAATACCATCCTGAAATTCTGTGATTTTTAGCTATATTTTTTAACTCTGGTACCGTTTTTTCCTCCTTTTTTTCCCTTCTTTCCCGAATTAGAAAATAATTTCTTAAACCAGATAATCAAAAAAAAAAAAAAAAAAAAAACTTTGAAGAGTTATCAATTTAAAGGAAACCTAAAGAGGATTGGAAATTTTATCTTCACCAAACTCTGAGATTAAATTTTTTTTTCTGGATCAGCTCTATCAAGGTCTATTAGTTTTTAAAATAGCTGTTATTTCTGGTCTTGCAAACAAGAAAAAATCTTGAGGAATTGTCTACAATATTCATCCACCTAGACTCGTTTACGTTAACACTGGTCTCTACTTTAATTTCCATTCTTTTTTTTTACTAAAATATTTTTTTTAACAACTCGTTAAATTTCTCGACTTTTTTCTATTGTTAAAAAGAAAATTTATATTTCGTTTAAAAGGATTGAGAGATTTTTTACCAAAGAATTTATAACTCGTTTAAAAGTTATAAATTTCTTTTAGACTATATTTGTTTTACCTCATGATTTTAATATAGTAAGGTAATTTCTTCTCCATCCCCTGATAATTTATACTCTTTGTCACTGATGGTAACGGCGTACGCTATCGTATTGGCTGGAGGATCATCTCTGAACTTGGTTGAGATTTCTATTGCGACGGGGATGCTTTTTAGATTTGGATCCTATTTGCTTACGTCAAAAACAAACAGCGGAAACAGCGTTTTATAATCACTAGGATTGATGTTTATGTTTGAGACCAATTCATCCATGTTAAATTTTTTTTTTTTAAACTCAGCGGCTTCGTTAAAAAACCTAGCAAAATTTTGGACATTAAAATCACATGGTAACGGTCTTTCCGGGACGGATAAACATTTCTTCTACGTTTACGTGGTTGAAGAGGGTAGGATTTTGCTCTTGGTTGTTTGATTTTCCAGCCTGAAAGCCTATAATGACGAATCTGGGTACCTCATGCGTGGATCTAGCGCCAAGCCTCCAAGTGAAGATATTAGCAGAATCCGGGACGGCGTTTCTTTGACAATCTATTACTCAGAAAGAAATAGGTAAGGGTGTCTTTTTTTTTTTATTGTATCGAGTAGCATAGCATTTTCACCTAATGAGGGTTTAACGTGAGGCATAAACCAAGAAAGTTTAGTAAGCCAAACCCTACCAGCATCTGTCGCGTTGTCCCTAAAAAATGCGTCATTGTCATTTATTCGATTAAAGACGAGGGTGTGTTTAACCCCAAAGATGATTTTATCATAGTTCTCGCAAAAACCAAAAATGTGTTTGAGAGGAACAACAAAGCTAAATTTTCCCGGTGGGTTTGGAGAAGTAATGATATAATTGTGTCTGACTACAAAACCCGTGTTTCCAGCGTTGGGATCTTTACTTGCCACTAGAGCGGTGTCTTTAGCCCGTAGTTGGTTTAGACCTCGCGACTTGGAAAAATCGTCGGTGTATTTTAACAATCCGAGCATTGTAGTTGCCTGTCCTGGGAATTGTATTTTTTCTATGTCTTTTTCCGAAATTTTATAGGTGATGCTATCGAAAAGGTACATAAGCCCGTTGTTGGTTAAGGTAATCGTGTTTTGGTTACCAACCGCTGACGGGACGGTGTAGGCTGTTCCATCCGTCTTTTGTATCTGCCCTTGAAATAGTAAGTAGGTGGAGAAAAATGCTTCCGCCTTCTATATCTATTGTCATAGGTCCTGGTTCATTGAGATTTGTCCCCACGAAAGGCTTATGTTCGTTCATTTCGTACTTTTCAGTGCTCTCATCCCGGAGAGGAATTTCTTTGATATTATACATAGCCATTCTTTTAAAAATGCGATTAAAAAAAAATATATATATACGTTTTTAATCCCATACCCTAAGTTAACTTTTTCACAAGGTCTTGTATGGCTATGGCGTTTTTCTTGTCGACCCCGCTTCCATCTATTAAAGCGCTAATGTTTACCGGTGGTGTTTGGGGGAAGCTTGCTTGTTTATTAATTATCTCTTTAGCCTTTTTACATGAGAACATGAGCTTTGTTACGGCTTTTTTTCCAACATCTCCGATCGCTGTAATGGCTGCGCTTTTTCCGGCTTCTAAGGCTTTTTTCGCTCCTTCTTTTGCTACGCTTTTTCCAGCTTCCAAGGCTGAGGAGGCTAGTGCTTTTGCAGCGTTGTTGGTAAAAAGTTTAGCAAAAAAGTTAGCGATGGAGTCGAAAATTCCCGATCCACCATAGGCGTAATTTCTCTTATAACCTCGTTTTAGTGGTACCAACATCTCTCTTTTTTTATAGAGTTAACATACGCTTTTTATAATCTGACCCGTCTAAAATTTTCTGTCTTTTTAGCTCGTCGCAAATGGTAACGATTTCGTTTCTGAGTCCTGTGTTGCCAGCGTTTTTACTAGCGAATAAAAGAATCTGTTTTCCTAAATGTCGCTCTGTACATTTCTCCATTTAGAACCTTGGCTGGATCTAGGTCGTTGGATGTCTGAATCGTATTTGTGCTGAAGGGCCCCGTCTTTAGCTCCACTGGCCGAAGGCCAACTGGCTTATGTCATGGCCCGGTGTCCGTCGTGCGTCCGTCCGTGGGTCCGTGCGTCCGTCCGTCCGTGCGTTAACTTTTATTTCAAACATCTTCTTCTCTGAAACTACCCATCCAATTTTCATGAAACTTCAAAGAAATGATCCTGCCATGGTCCTCTTCAGAATTTCTTGAAAGAATTTAATTCCTTCAAAAACTCTGGTTGCCATGGCAACAAAACTGAAAAACATTGGAAATCTTTAAAAATCTTCTTGTCTGAAACCATAAGGCATAGGGCTACCAAATTTGGAATGTAGCTTTATGTAGTAGACCTCTATCAAGTTTCTTCAAATTATAGCCCTGGGGTCAAAATTGGCTCTGCCCCAGGGGTCACAATTTTACATAGGCTTATATAGAGAAAAATTTAAAAATCTTCCTGTACCTAGCCATACGGCCTAAAGCTACCAAATTTTGCATGTTGCTATATCTAGTGGGCCTCTACCACGCGGGCCAAAATTTTAGCCCCGGGGTCAAAATTGGCCCCGCCGCAGGGGTCACAATTTTTACATGGGCTTACATAGTGACAACTTAAGAAATCTTCCTGTTTTGATTTTTTTTTTTTTTGAAATTAGCCTTACATCAGGGGTCTTATGTTTTACAGAGGCTTCATATGGACAAAACTTGAAAATCACCTTATTTGTAAACATACAGCATAGACTTGTATTATTTTGGCATGTGGCTTTATCTTGTGGACCTCTACCAGGGTTCAAGTAATTATAGCTCTGGGATCAAAAATGGCTTTGCCTTGCGGGTCTCAACTTTTACATGGGCTTTTACAGAGAAAACTGTAAGTCTTCATTTTGAAACCATTTGGCTCAGAATTGAAATGTTTAGTATTTATGGTTTATATTTATAAGCCAGTGGAGCGATACAGGGCCATCATGGCCCTCTTGTTAACATTAATCTAGCGTAATTGGTGTAATCTTCGTCACTGTAAATGTTATCGTCTGGATCTGGAGATGCAATAAGCTCCCACAGGCCTCTGGTCCCCGCGTAGCGTTCTCCACCAACGATTAAATCATTTTCTTCTATCTTTACACGATCTTTACCAATATACGAAACACATCTCCTTCTTCACGCAACCCTGTTTTTTTATCGGCGTTGTAGTTCCGATTTGCGTATTTTTTAAGACATTCTACCGCCGTTTCATCGAGAAACACTTCAGGATCCTTTGGGTTAAGAGGTAGTGCGCCTGGTAAAGCGAGGACTGAAGCAACAGGTAAAACTTGGGGTATTGCTTCAGGCAACGCTTGTATGCCCTCTTTTATAGGTATAAGTTCTTTTTCTATCTTTTCTGCCGTTTGTTTTTGAGACTCGGTAACGGGTTTAAACAACTTGCTTAGATCTCCTTGTAAAACTCTTTCCCCCGTTTTTTCCTCTATCGATCTATTCCAGATATTTTTTCTTATCTCAGAGAGCTCTTCTAAAAGTTTGATTTTATCATCCAAGTTTTTAATCTTTACAAAAGACATCTTTTTTTTAAAAACGTGACATTTTAAATCCCAATTTTTTAAAGCTTGTTTTCGAACAAGTTTTGTAACTTGTTTTAGAACCCTGTTTTAAACTCCATTTTAAACCCTATTTCAAAAATGGATTTTAGGTCTAATTTTTATCTTAGTTCTGATGTTTTTCCACCAACTTCCGAAAGGAATTACGAGCTTCCTGCCTTCCCATTTCGATTAGGTTTTCCCATTGATCGCTGCTTAAAACCTTTTTTTGATGTCTGATTTCTTCTTTCATGTCGTGGTATTTTTCCTGCTCTTCCAAAATGAGGTGAAATTCCTGGTCGTTGATCGCACGGTCGGAAAGAGCTTTAGAAATGTGTGATGCGAAGGTGTTTAGCTTTGACTGCGCCAAAGTTTTAATCTTTTCGAGCTTTTCGGCTTTCGCTGTGAACTTTTCAGTCACGAAATGACCAACGATGCTTAGAGCTCCAGTAGCAGCAGCAACCCCTTCTATGGTTGCCACGATGGGCATTGCCACGATGGTTGTCAATAGAGCGGCTCCCGTAACGGCAAGAACCGTCGTAGTGGTTGTAAGAGAACTGTCTGCCGCGCCTACGATTTTCGTGGCTCTGTGATATTCTTTGCTCAAAGTCTCGCGTTTTTCCTTGTCATGTTCGAGAAAGCTCTGAATCTCGCTAATTTTTTGGAGTCGATAATTGTAACCCGGCTCCTCAGGCGGAGCCGTTGGTTGAATAGGATGGAGGTTAGGGTAGAGTTCTTTTTTCAGAGTCCATTTTTAAAGAACACGATTTCTTTTTATTTTAGGTAGAGAAGTAAGTAGAAAGGTTCTTTTTCTTCTAGAGTCACGTCCTCCTTTCCCACGTTTGTCAAGGTGAACAAAATGTCTTCGGTGTCTTTCATAACGCACGCGTTTTGCGAGACGAGCTTTTTTTCTTTCACGCTCTGAAAGAGAGAAATTAAAACAACACCACGAACGAGATTCACGCCAAATCCTAGAATGACGGAACGATTTTCTCCGGTTTTAAAACTAGGTTTTCTTGAACGAAAATTTTCCACGTTCCAGAGTCGAGCTTTTTCGGAGGGTGTTGAACTTTTTTAGGCTTCCAAAAAACCGTTTTTGGGTGATTAGACTGAAGCTTGCGAACGTTTCTAAACTTGTGCATTTTTAATAAGAAAAAATTTATAACGATTTAACTCGTTATAAATTTAGGTTACTAATCATAATATTTACTGGGAAAAGGATTTTCTACTATTTCAACATTATATTTTTATTTTTTTTTTTTCGTTCTCATTATAAATAATACAGGGGATAAAACGTACAAAAGTACTTCTTTCCTTCTTCTTCGGTCTTCTTATTAAAAAGTTCATCCTTTTGCAATTTTTCTCGACATTCTCTTTTTGCTTCACGTAAAAATTTTTGATCGTGCGAGGAGTTCATCGTGTCCAGTAGTTTCTTCCAATTCTCGTTTTTCGGCGAGAGCTTTTTTTTTTCTTTTCGGATTTGAGCTCCAGATTTTCGTCCCATTTTTTACCCAATTAAACGTAATTCCAAGAACCTATGCGATCAATATGAAAAAAAAAAAATTATAACGATTTAACTCGTTATAAATTTATAGTATCGCTCCAAAAGTGGGAATATTAGCGAAAGGACTGTTTGGTCCTAAAAGAAGTCCTTTTCCATCAGAAAACTTATCTCCTTGTTTCAGGAAAATACCTTTTCCTAAAGATTCGGCTTCATTTCCGACTACGGGTTCCAAGAGAATTCTTTTTCCGTCGGTCTCGACTTTGCAAACGCAACCGCCTTTTTTAAGAAAAAGTCCATTGCCCAGAGCTTTTTGGACTCTGGTGCTCGCTAAACCGGACAAGGCGCCTACTCCCAAAGCCGGAAGAACCATTCTAGCTATTGCCGGCAATGCCGCGGAGGCTAGACCAGCCAGCATTCCCAAAAATCCTCCTCGGATTTCGGTGTTGTGTTTTAACTATTTAGCGCTCATTTTAAGCGTGGTTCCAACTCCATTTTGATAAGCTTTACCGATTCTGTTTACTTGCGTTTTCGTCAAAGCCAGAACGTGCTCACCAGTTAGGTCTTCGTGACCGAGTCGAATGTTGACGCATTTTTTTTTTTTATCTCTGATGGCGTTTTGTAGCTTGTTTCTTTGTCCGTCAGAAATATTTACTTTAACGTTGACGTAGTTAGACATTTTATATTGGTAAAAAATTTTAAGCTTCTCTGAGATGAAAACGTATCGTTATCGTTTCACCCCTTAAATTTAACAAAGTTCCATCTTGGTCTGTAATAGATACCTTGAGATCATCCAAAAAAGTGTTAGTAATTAAAGAATGATAAATGAGATTAACCGGAGTTTGAACTATTTTGTACCCGGGGCTTACATTGGGAAAAAAGCTGTATACCGTACTAGTTTGGGTACCTCCAACGTAACTTTTGTTAATGTGGTTAATATTTACCACAATACTGTTAATATTGATGGTATCTACGATGTTCTCAGATTCGTAAAAACCCGTCTCGTACTTGGCACGATTAAATCCTAATAATTTGGAAAGAGAGTTTGGGTGATTAAAATCCACCTGGGAATTTTCTTCTAAAATAAGAACGGCTTTTAAGGTGTTTATATTTGCAGACAGGGTGATCGGATAGGTCTCATTAACGGAATTCCTATGCCCTTTTTTCCTAAGTTCTTGATGAATAACGTCGTTTAAACTTTCCAGTTCATAGATTCCTTCTGGAATGGCAATTTTCTCCCAAGAATTTCCCGCATCAGGGAAGTAGATAAAACTGTTATTTCTATTGGTAATGTTTGGAAAAGAATAGTAAGTCTCGAGGTTAATCAAAGCAATTTCATACTTCTTTTTTCTCATTAAGCTCTATTTTAGGAGCAAAATTAGTAGTAAACTCCGCTTTATTGTTGCTTACTATGATTTGGTAAGATTCCTTTGGAGCAGTGTTTACAGCAATTTTTTCTAAAATATTTTCCATTTTTAATAAGATATGTAAAAAATATCAAACCCTTTTCTGTACTTCCCCTCGTTCATATTCCTAGAAATGTCGATAATAAGAAAACCAAAAGGACCTTCCCAAGCTTTTTTACAAAGAGATCTAAACTCCTCTTTTAGCATGTCGTGACTTACGTGGTCGTTGTAAATGTTGTTAATATTTTTTAAGTCTTGACGAAAAATAATAAGAAAGTTTGCGTTTTCTCTAATCGTTTGCCGGGGGATCCTAAAATAATTTTGAGAAAGGTAAAAACAGTCTACGTTGCTGTGTCTTCCACGAACGTAGTAGTCTTCACACTTGTTTTGCCTTTCCAACAAAAGATCGTCAAAGATTATCAGGTTTTTTTCGAAAGGTCTTAGGTCCCTCGGATCGGGAACGTCTCCGGAAGTCTCGTAAAAATTGCACTCTATATCCGACTTTTCCGAAATGTTTTTTGCCCATTCTTCAACCAAGGCTATTGGAGAAACCTCCTTAGAAATAATTTCGTCACGCAACTTAAACAGGCGAAGAATATGTTCTTTAGGAATTTTTTCCTCAAAGGCTTTTTTAATAATACGGTACTCAGGTTGAAAAAGACTTTTACCGAAAACAAAGAGCTTTTGATAGTCTAACCATCCCGGTCTCAACAAAAGGTTTAACAAAAGCGTACTTTTTCCGCAACCAGATTTTCGCACGATAATACCTCGTATACTTTCCGGTAAAATATTGTGGTTATGTCTTTTACTGAGATTTTCGTTCCAAGACAAATCAGCAATGTCCATTTTTAATATTCTTGGAATATTAAAATGTTGTATTGCGTTAAATGTAAAAAAAGACCAAAACCAACGTCAGCCGTTTCCAAAAACGGACGCAACATGGTTCAAGGTCAATTTTCCTTTTGCGGAATTAAGAAAACCCAGTTTGTAAAAGGTAAAGCCGGGGGTAGCATTTTAAACAGAATGATTAATACGATGCCCTTGGAAATGCATTTACCGGGTCATAATTTTACGGGCCCGGGCACAAAACTAAAAAAAAGGTTAAACCCCGATTTAACTCCTAAAAAATGGAGTAAACCCATTAACAGAGTCGATAAAGCTGCTTATCATCACGACGTCTGTTACCTAAAGCATAATGACACGAAAACCAGAAAGGACGTTTGCGATAAAAACATGTTGACTGAACTCCAAGGAATTTATAACCCTACTTTAAGGGAGAAAATGGAGAAAGACCTCGTTTCCGGTTTGATCGGAACTAAAAAAAGATTCGGAATGGGTTTAAAAAAAAGCACTTCAGCGGACGAGTTACACAAACCCATACGAAGAAAATTCCGAAAAAGGAGAGTTCAAGTCGGTGGCATAGATGAAATATGGGCGGCAGACTTGATAGACATGCAGGCTTTTTCTAAGCTTAACCGAGGCGTAAAATATCTTCTGGCGGTTATTGACGTTTTTTCCAAGTACGGTTGGTTGATTCCTTTGAAAAACAAGACGGGAAAGGCGATTTTTAAGGAAAGAAAACCGGAAAAGATGTGGATTGATAAAGGTAAAGAATTTTACAACAAGGAAGTTCAACGCTTGATTGAATTATACTCTACGGAAAACGAGGAAAAGTCTAGCGTCGTCGAGAGATGGATTAGAACCATGAAAGAAATAATGTGGAAGCACTTTTCCGCTCAGTCTACAAAAGTCTACATCGACGTACTTTTTAACCTCGTAAAAGAATACAACAATACGCGACATTCTTCTATTAAAATGACGCCCGTCAATGCTAGTAAAAAAGCTAACGAAATCAAGGTTTTTAGAACACTTTATCCCATAGAAAAAGAAAAAAAGAAAAACCCAAGTTTTCCGTCGGCGATAGGGTAAGAATTTCTAAAAAAAAAAAAACCTTTGAGAAAGGATATACTACGAGATGGACCGAAGAAATTTTTACCATTTTCTGAAGAAAAAACTCACCTCCCTCATAACCTATAAAATTGTAGATTTTAACGAAGAAGAAATTCGAGGCACTTTTTACGAACCCGAGTTACAAAAGACGGATCAAGAGCTTTTTAGGATAGAACGAGTCATTAAAAAAGGAAAGAAAAAATCTTTCGTGAAATGGAAAGGTTATTCGGACGAGTTTAATTCGTGGGTTGATAGCAAAAACATCGTGAATATATAAAATGTTGAACATAAGGGTTGCTAACGTAGTTTTACCGAACGAACCTCTGAGTAACTTAGAGCTTTTATCCGCGGTTCGTAAACTTAAAATACCCGGGTTTAGAGGAGTATTTTTAAGAGATACTCTACCTAAAAACCCTAATAAAAAAGAGTTGTGGAATATTAAACCTAGACGACTCTGACGGACCTGGAACCCACTGGGTAGCTTGGTATAAAAACGGAACCGAAAAGTATTACTTTGACAGTTATGGCTTATCTCCCCCGAAAGAGTTGATAAAGTATTTAAAAAACCCTATTTACTACAACTCGGTGCAAAAAGCGGGTGAAACGTTTTGCGGTCACCTTTGCTTGTACGTTTTAATGGAAATGGGAAAAGGCGTAGGTTTGCAAGAAATAATGAATAATCTTTACTAGTAAAAAAATGGCAGTTAATAAATTTGGAGGAGGGTTAGAAAAAATACACACACCGTCCGATGGCCTTTCTCTAACCTACGTAAATAAAAACTTTTTAAGAAATCACAGATAAAATACTATGAAGGGCTCCATTGATATGAGCGGAAATACTCTAACGAATGTCGCAAATCCAGTAAATTCCCACGATGCTGCGACTAAGAATTATGTTTGACAGCAACCTAGGGCTGTTGGATAATACCATATGACAGGGTATTTAAACATGGGTTTTAATAAAATAAAAAACTTAGGCGATCCTACCGAGTCGAGTGAAGCTGCTACTAAAAAATACGTCGATAACAGCGCCAAAGCAATAGTAGAACGAGAAGACGGTACTTTTTCCGTTGTTGCAAATATAAATATGCGGGGGTATACTTTAACGAATCTTATAGATCCCGCAGACCCACAAGACGTTGCGACTAAAAAATACGTGGATGTTGCCAATCGAGCCTTTGTTTACGGACCTGGAGCGTATATGGCGGGTGATGACGTTTCTATGAGTGGGCGGATAATTTTCAACCTCGGAACGCCTTTAGAAATCGACCAAGCCGCTAATAAGTTTTACGTAGATACCACTGTTGAGGCGGCTATCGCGGGTGAAAAAACTTTGACAAAAAACCAAGACGGATCTTTTTCCGCGGTCGGCAAAATAGATATGAGTAATCACTCGATTACTGGATTACCGTGACGCCGCCGCCAATAAAAATTACGTCGATAGCGGTGGAGCTATCGTAAAAAACGCAAATGGGAGTTTTTCAGCTGCAGCTGACGTAAATCTCGAAGGTTTTTCTCTGAAAAACGCCGCAACCCCGGTAGAAGAGAGAGATTTAGCGACATAATCCTACGTGGATGAAAAAGTATCGCTTCCTTCTCTCATAGGTCCTTAACCCATTATAAGCGTTCATGCTGAGGAACAAGGAGGATTAGGAAATGGTAATTACGAGTTTTCTCTCGGTAATGGAAGCTCAGGATTACATCACGAATCAGGAGGCTATTGCATTGCAGCTCCGGGTAGAATTATAAGGGGATCTTTAATGGTCGTTACAGTCGGTGGTTTCCTAAAAGAAGTAAGAGGTAAAAGTTAACATATCCGTAAACGGAGTCGAAAAGAGCGACTATTCCATAGTGAAAAAGAAAAACGAAGGTTGTAGTTGCATAGTTTTCCTCAACCACTAGAAGTAATACAATGTGATACTATAAACTTTATAACTAGGTCTAACAACTCAAACGCGAAAAACGCGTATTTGTCGATACTGATAGAACTGGACTTGTAAAAATTTATAACCTTGATAGGGTTATAAATTTAGTTTTCTTCCTCATTATCAGATCCCAAAGTACTGTGTTTAATCCGAGTCTTTTCTCTGGTTAATGGATTTGCTGGTGGTTTGGCACGTTTAAGTAAAATGACTTCATCCAGCTTGACTTGAATCGATAAAGATTTTCCTTTGATGAAAATACTTCCAATGAATAAATCAAAGGACTGATAGTCCTGAGAGTCGCCTGGATGGTAATGGGTGAGAAGTGTTCACCCTTTTTTGTTCAAATCCATTAAAAACATTCAAGATAGAAAATAACTTAACCTTAAGACAGTATTACATGCAAGCATATTTCTGAGTTGTCATCCTAAAATTACAAACATTAACATTAAAATTTACATGGAAACATGTGGTGAGAATAAAATTTAGGCACCAGGAACAGCTTTAAAAAGTTCGAAGTCTCTTACCCAGGGTGACTTCATTTAAAAATGGTTTTCAAAAAGTACAATCAATATAAAACAAGTCATTTCGTTGAAATAACATCCACTGCCGAAAAAATCTTGTTTTGATAATTATAAGAGGTATTGTGTTTTGCATGTAAATGGTCTTTTTTGTTACCGGTGAAAATATACACTAAGCCCCATCTTTCCATGACACAGCATTTCATTAAATAAAAACAAATACTGATTGCCTGTGGCTTATGATAAATAATATAAATGTGAAGTGTCATAAAATTTTGTCCAGTAGTTAGAGATATTGGTCCATAATGGAAGTATACATCAAGCCCCATTTTCCATGATACCGCGTTTTATTAAATAAAAACAAATACTGATCGTCTGTGGCTTATGATAAACGATATAAATATGAAGTTTCATAAAATTGTGTCCAGTAGTTAAAGAGATATTGGTCCATAATGGAAATAAACATCAAGCCCCCTTTTTCCATGACACCGCATTAAGAACAAAAACAAAATAAAACAGAACAAGCAGATCGGAAGACATCAAGCCTCCTTTTTCCATAACAAGGCATTACATAAAAAAGGTGTATCGGCGGGCTATCATGAGGGGCATGTATGAAGTTTCATTAACTTTCGTTAACGTTTTCAGAATATATCTGTCTGGATGGACGGAAGATCGGACGGACAGACGGCCAGACAACAGGAAGATTATATCCCCCCCACCTGAAATTCGGCAGGCATAATAACTGTCGAAGTTCCATCAATATTTACAGTTCCTCCCCAGCTTAATAATGCCTGTAAAGAATGTGCACAAAAATTAGGCTTCTAGGTTGATAAAAGTGTTTTTCTAGCGCAGAATCTGAGTGGCTTAACTTAATGTACATGTATATCATAATTCTTACACATATTGCTAAAACAAACGAATAATTTCAGTGGAATAGGGCATACATTTTCTCTCCAGACTTAGAACAAGTTGCTTTTGTATGACACAAATTTTCTAAAACTGGACCAAGTGGTTATACATACATCGGTTAACTTAACTAATATTCCTTTCCAAATACAGGATGCTGGATGCTGTTTCAGAGGAGGTGATTCTGAAATGTTACTAATCAGTTCTGAAGCTTCTGTGAACTTTATAGAAACAGAGCAGAACCACTTGAACAATTATACAAGAGGACCATTTAGGCAACATTAGTATGGAACTCATTTGAACCTTATAGGATCTAGTGACATACGTTTAGACCAAAAATGCCCTTTTGCAACTCACCCATATCGAATCTAAGTAGTCTGACAAAGTTTCATGAGTATTGGATCGAACATAAATAGATTCTACAGCACTATTACGGTTTCGTCTGATTTGACCTAGTGACAACCTTTTTCTTTTAACCCCAGGTGACCTATATTCAGTTTTGTCAAAAATATTATTGAGACAAACAGCCAGGCAGTTTAATGCTCATTGGACTGAAATGTAGCCTCTTGAGCACACAAAATTAAATATTTGACTCAGTAATCTATCTGTCCTTTGGAATTCTTTTGTTTTTGTTGTTGTCCGGGTTCAAGTTTTGTCCACAATGGACTCTAAGAATGTGGCTGCTACAGCTCAAGAAAAACAATATAACCAGATAGCATGATCATCAGCCTTTTAACTTTGCGTTTCATAACGTCCCAGGAATTTGTACTGCTTCCATACCAATTGAAAATTGTAGAGGTCTACATGTTATATTGCTGTAGTGCAAACTAAATGTTCACGATTCGCTCTATTACCCTTTACAACAATCCTTTATGAGATAACAAACACTCCAATACATGTATAGAACTTGTTTTTCGAGTGGGTTAACATTGACCTGTTCTATTATATTTGAATTATAGTGGAGTAAAAAGTCAGGTTCTCAGATTACTGGTTGTTAGAACTCCGTAGTTTCGCGGCGAATTCCCGTGTGAATTGGGATTTTGGCACTTACGAAAGTACCTTGCGTTCTAACACCCGCACTAACAAATTTTTGTTTCATAAATACCAGATCTAGGTTAATCGCACATTGAAAAAAAAAAGCAGACTTTGACAAATTCACCTCTTTAAAAACGAAAAACAACCAATTAAACATAGTAAACTTTAAAACACTCTCTGCATTCAATGGATCGGTGAAGAACTAGGTCCATGTACGCTGAAAATAAAGGCCGATTCAGCGACTGATTCATCAATATGTAAATTCACAAGTTGGCTTCTTTAAAAAAGAAGCCAGGAGAGGTCAGCATCAATGTTTCCAAATAGCTTATCGCATTTAATTTCAATATATTATGGTACATGTAAACAAAAAAATAAGGCATTATATGATTGCCGCTGTGTAAAAATGAGAAACCTCTTATGCATTACGAGTACATGACAGACACGTGACCTTCTTCCCACGTTTTCAAGTCGCGTGATCTTTTCCCGCGGTGTTCTCTTTTTTAACGAAATTCTCTGTGTGTGTGTGTGTGTGTGTGTGTGTTTGTAGCTTTATTTGTTTAATGAAAAATTGCAACTACTGGAAAGGTCATTTGAAATCAAATCAATATAACAAATCCTTTTCGAAATCCGTCATATAAAAACAAAACGCGTCTATTTCCTATTTCAGTTTTTTGATTTCGGTTTATTTATGAAACCATGACGAAACAGACTGTGTATCAGAACTATTTCGCAGAAAAGCATGGAGTTAGGCAGCAATTTCTGAGGCAGTCTGCCTTTTAAACTCATCACTGTTGGAGAGGTCTGATGACCTCTCCAATAAAGAATTCCGCATGGTGCAAATGACGTTATACGTCACGTGATTACAAGATCTATATTTGTCGCACAGCTACATTCCAGAAAGCACCTGCTAAGCGATGACTTGGTACAGCTTAGAACCGTGCGCATTACATACGCTATGTAGGATCTCTGGTGCGCCTAGAATATGAATGTGCAAAGTATTTAAAGTCTAGAATAAAAAGCTGTGAAGAAGCAAAGTGTAAGAATATGTAAGAAGGCAACGCAACCATTCCAAGTCGTCATAAATTTGTTAAAAAAAAATAGCCTACTGTTAGGAAAAATCTCCACTGAAAGCTTCCATATTAACTCGGTATCGCCTTTCTCTTTCCGATCATAGGTTGAGTGTTCAGTTGAAATAATACTTACAATTAAGGACAGATTGTAAGATTTAGAGTGTAATTCTAATGGGTAATTATCAAACAATTTTTACCGAGAATTGTACACAATCAGAAGCGTGCCGGAGAAAAGACGCTTGTAGTCGAATAGTATTTTTCAGCGTTCCGCAAACTTGTTTAGGTCACGAGGGCTATTTTAACCCTTTACCGCACAATGCCGCCTCTTGACGCCTCTGGGAAAGAGGCCTTTTGAAAACATTGTGGGAAAAGGAGAAAATGCTGGTAACCAGCATTTTCTCCTTTTCCCACAATGTTTTCTACCCTATCAAAGAAAAATTGCACCATTTGAGCCACAATGAAATTGTCGTCTGTAAATGCTTTCAATTTGGACAAGGCTAAAATTTTGTCGTCTGGTAAAGGGTTAAGATATACACATAATGCGCTATTTTTAGAGATGATGTGTGTGTAAGCGATAGGCTACCGTGTACCCTTGCGGACGAAATGATTGTTTCAAAGGTTTGAACCGTTAAATAGCTCAGTCTTTATAGACATATTCATTATCACAGAGGCACAATCGTAAGTTATTTACAACAGAAAAATACAGAGTTGTTTACCGAATAATTAGAAAACTATGTTTTATCTCGTAAACCGGAACTTGAGACAGGAAGCAGTACAAGGCCGGAGGTATGATTACGTCACCCCATCGATCAAGATGATAACAATGAGAGCCTGGTTGCTACGCAACCAGGCGACTCAAAAAACCACCGCTTTGTGAGGACTCTCAGAATAATTTTCTATGTTTTTCGGATCGACTACTATTAAGTTGTTTTCATCCAAACCTTCCTTTTTAGAAATTGCTTTTCTTCTAATGACAGTCTCTATCGTTGTTTTTCCCTTGTCTTTTTCATACTCTCTTATCTTCGGAAAAAGTACAGGATTCTCGCAATTATTGCAAGTCTTTAAAATCGACAAAGTATCAAAGTCGAGACCTTTTCTCTTCTTTAAAATTAAAGAAGTTTTTTTTCCCGCAGAAAATCCTCAATTACTTCGAGAACTTCCTTAAATTTAGTTTCTTTTTCTGTGGGAGCGTCTTTATCGTAAAAACAAAGAAGCCCCATATAATGTCCTCCAAAACTGTCTTTTTTAATTCCGTAGGTAAACAAAGAGGGGGAGCGAATACAAAGCAGTCCCACTTCACCGTCGGAATATTCGTAATTAATAAAAGGTCTCTCAAAACCATACTTTTTACTTGCTATGGGTTTTTCGTTCAATCTTAATTTTTCCACATCAAAGTCTCTAGGTTTTACCCAGTTTCTTACGATTTCTTGTTGGTCCATGTTCGTCATTTCCCACATTTTTAAGTACAGAAATTTCATCAATCAAAAAGGATAAAAAATATAATACGCGTTGAACATATTATATTTTATGAATGGCGCATTTTTTTTTTTTTCCTAGCGCATTGTAAAAAATGTTAAGATTATCCAAATTTTTACGTAGTTTTTCTAATGCTTTTGCAAAGGAAACAAAAAGATACTTAAACGCTCGTTTGCAAAATCAAATAGACAATCTGGCAAATTGGGTCAACAGGAACGTTACGGCACCTTCTCCACCCAATGTTTCAACACCCCCCCCCCCCCGCTTAAACCGCAATTAGACTTCGTGTCAGATCGTCTGCCAGTGTGCCTTTAGTACCGCGTCCTCCTCCTTTACCAACTCGTCGACAGCCAGCAGATTTACGTCAAATGTTTGTTGAGGAAAAACAATCTGCATTCGTAGGGTTTGTTAGACAACACGTCATACGACCTCGAAGAGTGTATCTATCCATGAACATAGCGAGGTTTTTAGCTGGCGTAAGAAGGCTCGTGACTAATCGACAGACTAAAGTAAAATTAAGAATAGTAGGAAGATTTTCGAAACCGCAGGATAACAATTTGCGAGAATTTGTCTTCAACTGGTATCACGAACTTAATTTGGAAGATACCGACGTTGAAGCACTGTACGATAGGATGCTCGAAAGAATTTTAGAAGCTTTAGCCTCCTTTGAGATGCGAGATAGCGGTTGGTCTCTAGTAGAGATTGTAAAGGTTGAGCTTCACACTGGACGTTACGGGCCAATTAGAGATAGTAGCCACATGCCTTTGCCCGACTGGATCGCAGCTAAAAAAGCGGTTATTAACGTAAAAAACGAGGATGACAAGTGTTTCTTGTGGGCGGTGTTACGAGCCTTGAATTCTAGAGATAAAGACCCTCAACGCATTAACGATCTTAAAGACAAGAAAAACAGCTTAAACATGAATGGAATAGATTACCCCGTTAAAATCAAAGACATAGATCGATTTGAAAAGCAAAATCCCACCATATGCGTTAAACGTTCTTAGTTATGAAAAAGAAAAATTTTACCCTCTAAAAATTTCCAAAACGATAGAAAAAAAACTTTTAATGGTTAAAGGAAATAAAAACCACTACTGTCTAGATAAAAACATCAGTAGACTGCTATCCTCGCAATCCTCAAATCACGGGCACAAAAAGTGTTTTTGCTTACAATGTTTAAACCATTTCGGTTCGGAAAAAATACTAAAAACTAAATACTAAATACTATCGTATTTGCCGATTTCGAGTGTTTTAATATAAACATAGAAAACGATGAAAATGTTTATAATTCGGACAATACAAAGCTCAATCAAAAACACGTACCATCTAGTTTTTGCTACTTCATTAAATGTTTTGACGAAAGTATTTTTTCCCTTTTTTTTACGAGAATACACCGGTAAAAATGCAGAGCAAATCTTTGTGGATTGGCTAGAAGAAGACTTGCAAAATATTTCCAAACAGTTTAAGAAACCTAAAAAAATGGTAATTGCCAAACGCGAGGAAAAAGAGTACGAAGAAACTAATAGGTGTTGGATCTGCGAAAAAGAAATTTCCCTTGAAGATAAATACCTCAAAAACTACAAAGTTAGAGATCATTGTCACTACACGGGTAAATTCAGAGGAGCCGCTCACAAGTGTAACTTCAATTTTAAGACGCCCAACTTTACACCCGTGTTTTTCCACAACCTTAGCGGGTATGACAGTCATCTTTTTTTTTAAAAATCTAGGCGTGTCTAAAGGTAAGATCGACTGCATCACCATTAACAAGGAAAAATACATTAGTTTTACCAAACATATTATAACCGGAGAATACGTTGACAAAATGGGTAGAAAAAAAAATCTTATCCACAAAATTAGATTCGTCGATAGTTACAGGTTCATGAGTGAGAAGCTGGAAAATCTCGTTAATAACCTAGAAAAAGAACAGTTTATAAATCTGTCTCGGTACTTTGAGGGGGAAAAGTTTTCTCTTCTTTTAAGAAAAGGAGTCTACCCGTACGAATACGTAGATTCGGAACAGAGGTTTGAGGAAACCCGACTGCCACCAAAAGAAGATTTTTATTCGTCCATTAAGATGGGAAATATTAGCGATGAAGACTATAAACACGCTAAAAAAGTGTGGGAAATATTCGGTATGAAAAAATTTTTAGACTATCACAACCTATACAACAAAGCGGATGTGTTACAATTAGCGGACGTTTTTGAGAATTTCAGAGACGTGTATTGTAAAAATTACGGTTTAGACCCCGCTTGGTATTACACCGCACCGGGATTGGCTTGGGACGCCGCTTTAAAAAAAAAAAAACAAGGTAAGCTTGGAATTATTTACCGACGTAGATATGCTGTTAATGATAGAAAAAGGTGTAAGAGGAGGAATCACGATGAGCAGCACTAGATACGGAAAAGCCAACAATCCGTACATGGAAGATCAGTATAATGAAAGTCAACCATCGACTTATTTACCGTATTTAGACGCTAATAATCTTTACGGTTGGGCAATGTGTCATCCTCCTCCTACTCGCGATTTTAAATGGATTAAGGACGAAGAATTAAGCGATTGGGAAAAAATTCCCTGTATTTTAGAAGTAGATTTAGAGTATCCAAAAAACCTGCACGACCTGCACAACGAGCTTCCCTTTGCTCCGGAGCAATTAATGGTAAACAGGGTAAAAAAGTTAATTCCTAATCTCAGTCCTAAAAAAAATTACATTATCCACCACCTCGCTTTAAAGCAATGTCTTTCTAAGGGTTTAAAGCTTACAAAAATCCATAGGGGAATTAAAATTAAAGAGACTTTTTGGTTAAAAAATACATCAATCTAAACACCGAGCTTAGAGCAAAAGCGATCAACAAGTTAGACGAAAACTTTTTTAAACTAATGAACAATTCCGTGTTTGGTAAAACGATGGAAAACATTAAAAAGAGGGTCGACGTTCATTTGGTAACTGATAAGAAAAAACAACGTAAGCTTATTGCAAAACCAAATTACAAAGCCTCTGACATATACGGAGAAAATTTAACCGCGGTGCACATGGAAAAAACCCAAATATTGTACAATAAACCCATTTACTTAGGAATGTGTATTTTAGACATCTCTAAAACTTTAATGTACGACTTTCATTACAATTACATTAGACCGAAATACGGAAAAAAAATCCAAACTACTATACATGGACACCGACAGTTTTATTTACGAAATAGAAACGAAAGATTTTTTTCCAAGATATCATTCCGGTTGTAATTTCCACGTTTGATACTAGTAACTACCCACCGAACCACCATCCGGTATTTCCACAGGGGTAAATAAAAAAGTAATAGGTAAGTTTAAAGATGAGTTGGGTGGAAAAATTATGACAGAATTTGTGGGGCTTAGACCGAAACTATACTCGTATTTAACGTTCGAAGGAAAAGAAGTAAAAAAGTGTAAAGGGGTAACTAAACCGGCTGTTGATAAAGAATTACGTTTTTCACTATTTTTAGACTGTTTAAAAACCGGAAAACCTTATTTGGTGCCCATGAAAATTTTTAGAAGTCGGAAACACGAAATATTTACGGAAGAGATAATTAAGGTGGCTTTAATGTCAAGACGACGATAAACGTGTCGTTTTAAAGGATAAAATACACACGCTGGCTTACGGACACTATAAAGTTTAAGAAAATTTATAACTTTTTTAAGAGTTATAAATTTTTGAGCAGCTTGGCTCAAGAAAAGAAATTATTTTGTTAAAAAATGGAAATAAGATTGCAAACATTTCTTAACAATGGAATTAGATTTACGTCGAAAAATATAAAAAGTAGAGAAAGACAAACTCCTTTAAATTTTTTATCATCTGCGAAACCAAACATAACAAGTATCATTAAAAATAACAGAGGAAATAGGATGAGTCTAACGCTGTGGTACCCATTTCAAGTTCCAATGATGAGGGGGACTTTTTATTGTTATTACTTCTCTAATTTAGAAACTATTTCACCCGAAACCAATGAAGATAAGATGTACGACAAAATGGTAAGAAGAGTTATCGAAATCATGGAAAGTCATAGACCAGAAAGTAGTCAGACTTTAATTCCACCGCTAAGTTACTTTGAAATTAGTGACCCTCTGCTGGATTCATCCGATAACGAAGAGCCTGAAATCATTCGAGCTTATTATGAAGAAAAATGCGTCATCTGTCTAAATTCCGATCCCATTATGCTTTTTAGCGACTGCGGACATTGCTGCATTTGCGAAGACTGTGAAAAAACTTATAGAAAGAAAAAATATCTAGTTTGCAGAAAAAAGTCAAAACTTTAAATTAAGCAAAAATAAATTTATAGGTCCTTGCAAAAAGCGGGGTTTCCCAAATCTTTTTTTTAAAGGTATTTAGCAGAAAAGATAAAATTATAACCTTTCCAGGGTTTAAAATAATTTTCAACGATTTCTAGTTTTTTTTTTAAAAAAAAGACTTGGCGGAAATTTCCAAATATTTCTAAAAGGTTCTTGGCGGGGAATTTCCATTTTTTTTTTTAAATATATCCTTTCTATTTTTTTTTTTTAACCTTTCCAGGGTTTAAAAAAAAAGAAAAAAAAAAAAAAAAAAAACTTTTTTTTCATGACGTTCGAAAACAATTTTTACCGGTTTGATCAGAAAAAGGTAGTAAATTCTAACCATTTTTTTTAAACCTTTCCAGGGTTTAAAAGAAATTACCGGTTTGGCTAGAAAATGGTAGTAAATTTTAAACCATTTTTTTTTAAAACCTTTTTCACGGTTTTTAAAAAAATGTTGAGGATGTCAAAAAAATTTATGCCGGTTTGACCAGAAAATGGTAGTAAATTCTAAACCATTTAAAAAAAAAAAAAAAAAAAAACCTTTTCACGGTTTTAAAAAAAAATGTTGAGGTTGTCAAAAAAAAAAATTTTTACCGGTTTGGCCAGAAAATGGTAGTAAATTCTAAATATCTTTTTTTAACCTTTCCACGGTTTAAAAAAAAATTGCCAGTTTGACCAGAAAATGGTAGTAAATTCTAAATTTTTTTTTTAACCTTTCCACGGTTTAAAAAAATGTTGAAGATGTCAAAAAAAAATTTGCCGGTTTAACCAGAAAATGGTAGTAAATTCTAAACAATTTTGGAAATGCTAGAATTGATTGTTAAATTTAACCAGAAGGCGCCAGAATCGGCATAGTTATACTACTGCTATGGTACACTCCTCTTAGCAGTCAAACATTTGTAAGTCTCGAAGTACCTGTGTATCTGACATATGACCCATTACACCAAGCACAATCCAGATACACTTTTAGTCAGCATCTACCAATGCAAAGAGTGGGGTGGAGAGCAATCATTTGTTATGGTACAAGCTGCCCGAATATGCTGCTTTTTGGATAGCTATGTGTTTTCCAACCAACGTCCCAATTGCACATGGCACATTCCATTGCTTCTCGAACTTGTCTGCCATGGCATTCCTTTTTTAAAGGGTGATAGGGCAGGCGACAACCTCATCTTTATATGTTTCGACAATTGCTTTACAACGTCTGAAACGATACGGGAAATAAAGGAACGCCTACATCTGAAGGCGTAAGACAGTGAGTGGTTTTGTATCACCAGTCGCAAGGTGTCTAAGAGTTAGGACCAGTTTCAGTCCAAGTGATAGAGCTCCCGTCTGCTAAGCTCTCTCTTTATTTTGTTTGGTGCAATTGTTTCTAGAATCTCATAAAGAGACCTGGAGGCATCCTCACATACATGTATATTGTCAATGCACAAGTATTCTTTTCTGAATCTTTTATAATTGTCTAGAAATAATATCAGTCTGTTATTCAGTACAGCTCTAAAATCTAAAAAGTTTTCCAAAACAGCTCATTATCGTTTTTGCACTATAATAAAAGGAACTTTTCGGGTAATCCTTCGTTTTAAAGATGAGGATTATGGCACCTTCCAACCAAGTCTTATGAATATAGCAAGTATCAAGAAAGGAAAGTATCGGTTGAAAACAATAAAATGGCATTAAAATACTTTTAGTGTACTTTATATTTTCATTTAGTATGTTGTCGAGTGATACAAAGTGATAAATTTCAGAATCTGTTATCTCAGTGTTTAAAACCTTTCTTCGGTCCTGATCATTTCGAGGATGTAGGCAATATCTGTTACCATCAAATGTATTTTAATAGATTTCCTTAAACTGAAGGAGAAATGATCTAATGAAGGCGAATCCTTTTCTTTTTGTTTGGGTTTAAGCTCACTTAAGCATTTCCAAACCTACATAGGATTTTTATCGCTTATTGTTCTTAGTTTATGACATATTTAGGACTTTTTGTGTAAAAACGCATTGTTCTTTTTATATTTTTACTTGCATGGTGCATTTTAACTTGTTTACTTTGGACCTTTTTTTTGTATAGTTAATTTTTGAATTGTGACTTTTTTTTTCCTTGTCTTATGGCAATTTGGCTCCAAGCATTTGGTATCGTGATTAACTTGAGTATGGCAAATGTTTCTCGATGGGAATGATATATTTACAGATTTATTAGATAATTCCTGAAGTTCCGTTGTAATCTGCTCAATTGTCTGCTTGGGTTGAGGGTATGTGTTTGATATATCAATTAGGCTCTGTAGCTGGTCTTGATCAATGGTATCGATAAAAATAGATTTCATACAAGCTATCCACGGCGGCCGAGTATCGACTTCGTGAACAACATTATAATGGCTGTTTTGACGTGTAACTTTTATTTTCCAAGACAAGGCATTGTGACCATTGGAGAATAATGGGGTCAGTAATGATGAATTTAAAATTTACGAGTGTTCTAAAGCAATCTGCTGTCACAATAACATAATCCAATATGGATTTATCTCTGAAAGTGAACTGGTCCATATCTTTATCTAGAAATGACCGACCGTTTAAAAAAAAATGTTTTTGCAGATATCTAGCAACTTAAAACAATTGGTATTTGCCCGTTTATCCTTTGGGTTTCTTTGCAGGTTGAAAGACAAGTTTTCAAGGATTTGGCCTCTTTACCACACAATACCGAGTTTTAACGACCTTGAGAAAGAAGCCTTTTGAAAACATTGTGGGAAAAGGAGAAAATACTGGTGACCAATGTTTTCTATTTTTCCCACTGTCTTCTAACCTTTCAGAAAACATCCAGTAATTTCAGTCAAGTTTAATTTGTCGTCTGGTAATGCCTTGAATTTAGACCAGTCTAAATTATTGTTGTGTGGTAAAGAGATAAAAAGATTCGTCAAGGTTGACATCAAAAAACTTTCACCCACCTTTCGTGGGTGTTGGACAGAAAGTGTGGCCAGCCCCTGGAGTGTACATAGGGTTCTTCTGGGATGTGACCTGGTGACCTTTTGTAGTTTTTGACCCCAATCTTTCACAATAACCCCAAATGCTTTCTGATTTTCGCTTATAAGTCCGAGATCTATTTTTAGAGATACAAGACTGATAGTTAATGTAAACAATATATTATCGTTATATGTTTGACTCATGCACAAAATATCAAAATTACTTACTTTACTTCAGTAAATTCCGGTATTTTCAACTGGTTTCTGAGTCCATTTACATTTAAAAAAAAGCAAAACTTAATATTTGTCTTACACAGATTTGTTGTAGAGTCTAAACCCCCTCCCCGTGTCATTAATGAGGTTGGTTCAAAATTGCGTCAGATTTTCAAGTCGCAGAGTTTCAACTATTGGTTGATCCAGGTCGGGTCTGGTTTGCCTCGGCAGCAGTAATGGGACTACATTATTTTTTGAAGTTTTGAGCGTCCTAAATCGGAGTACACTGATCGGCGCACGACAGATAATAAGTACGTGACTGCGACCTCTGTTTAGAATGTAGCGACACGGATTGGACTCGACGAGATTTGGATTTGGTCTGTCCGGTGGTCCCCAATCAAGGCTACGCATAGGAGGAACACTGTTTTTGGTAGTCTTATCGTGTTATATGTGGATATCCTACTAGCCTGCATAAAAAAGAATTCATCTGTAATAGTACGATCATTTGAAACAAGTTTTTTTTGGTTAAACAATGTTTGTTTTGCAGTCCGGATTTGCACTACGGCGGGAGCCTTTTTTCTTCGAGCCAGAGTTGACGGCGTACATTAACTTTTTTTTTTTTTTTTTGAGAAAGTCTCTTTTAATGCTAAAGTTTGTTCCTTTAAGTTTCTTTACTCGAGGTAATACGTGTAGGCCTACTGCGTCTTTTAATCAAGGAAATAAAAGACAATGGCCGTACAGAACTCCTGTGGTAGCTTGGAAGCCTGCGGGCACGAGGAATTGAAGGACCGCTTATTCTGTGTAAAAACAGTTAGAAGAAGTTGTATGATGCCTTCTAGAAAACATTCTAATAGATTTAGTGTGTGGTAAAAGCCTGATATTGTATTTCCAATAGCATGTACTCTATTGTGCTGGAGAAGGCAATCATCCACTCTTTGACCGATCGTTTTCATCTTGGCGAACATCACAGAAAGTTTATCGTCATTTGATAAATCATCGTAATCGGCTTCACTCACATTCTGAGAATGCTTACCACCTGTGGTCACCCTTGCTCTATCTATTAGTAGTTGTAAGTCCATTGTCTGTCACATTTTGCATTCCATTGTTTATATTTTCGCAAGTAAAATTTCCTTTGTTTGAATTCGCTCCATTCGTATAAGTAGGTAAACCACACCGATTTTGTGTTGAAATTCAAGTCTTCTGTGTTAGTTATCCATTCCAGATCATAGCAACCGCTGTTAATGTCCATATTTTCCATAGTAAGCTGACAACAAGAAACGAGTAATCCACCATAGTATAGCGTAATATTCATTTTCCTTGTCAGCGATAAAAGTCACGACCATTTTACTTCACCGGAACCGGAAGAACCTTGTAACCAGCATTCCCCCTTTTCCCACAAAGGTTTCAAAAGCCTTCTACCTCAGTGTCCTTAAGACACAGAACTACTGGACCTAGGGTTAAGAGATCTATGGATTACAACTGCAGGACGAGCCCAGTTGGGCACGAACTCATCTTACATAAACACGCTATGTAAACTTACCGATATGGAATTGATCCGAAACAATGGGGTTCCCACCTACAGTGATAGAGGCTGTCAAATTACAACGAGGATTCTTCGATTCACGTGTTACGAGACAGTCAAAGCGCATGCCAGGCCGAATCATAGTGGGGAAAACCAATACATATGCACTGCAAAAATATATGTTGATTATTGAACAAGTACCATTCGCTCAGCCTATTCCATAATTGCATCTATCCTCGTCCGTGTAAAGGAAGTTTCCATATGGAAACTTTAGTCACATGATCTTGAATACCTCATGCAAATCGTTTATCAGCGACAATTCAGTCGGTGAAAGCTTCACCCAATTTAAAAAAAATCACGTTAAAAATGAATTTACAAACTGAGTGTTAATGGAATGTATATAGAAAGACCTTGATTTAAAAGTGTAACTTGCGTATTCTTTGGTAGAGTCGTCATATAATTTTACAACCATTCTCGGCAAAGGAATGTAAGGTGTATGCATTATCTTCCGTAATTGTCATTTTCCAAATACATATCTATCTGATTTTGGCATTCTGGGTACAAATTGACTACTTTCCAAGATGCTGCGAATTTAAAAATCAAACATACATTTGACCAAAACAACGCTGACTGGTACGACTCATCCAGGCATGGTTAGGTAGCATATAACCTATGTACTAGTCATTGATAAACACAGCCCCTCTGGGCCTGGGAAACGGCCCCGGTATCAGCTCAGCATGATGGGGACATCTAATGCTTGTTGGTAAGTCCGTTAAAATCTCTACATAAAGTCCGCTTTTCCCTATATCTATATTTAAAACTGTAAACAATGATGTTTTAACATTATATTTTCCGTTTACAACTGTTATGTTTTGAAGAATTTAGGAGAGGAAAGGAGGCTTGATTTCTCTACAGACGTATAATATATAGCCATTTTCCCCTTGCAACTGTTTTAGCAACAGAATTTTGATTTTAGTCATCGCGCATTAATATCTATCCTGCACAGGATAGTGATGCATCATAGCAGAAGACAGGCCATTCTTCGAAGAATATGACATGCGCAGACAACGACGGCGTATTGGAATTTCAGATATCGTAATACAGACGAGGGACTTGAATAGCGGATCACCCGAGGTTTGCCAAATAAATTATTCTTCGGCACATTCTTCCTCTTTTTCAGTAAAGACCCGTTTTATCTAGTTTATCCATAATTTTAGCAACATGTAAAGCTCCATTTGCGACAAAAAGTAAATAATGCTTTTGTAAAAATGCATTTGAATTAAATCATACAATATAAGCGTATGGAATTTATTGTGAAGATCACAGTTTGTTATTGTACAGTCGGCCCAAGTTTTTGTTGCTGGCAGAATAACGAATGTTAGAACCAGGTAAAAAGTAAACGAAACACTGAGCAACCTGGCAACTTTTCACCTACTTTTAAAATTCATCTTCTGCCAACGACCAACACTTGGACCGACTGTACAATAACAGATTGTCATCTTCACAACGATTTCCAGACTTTTACATATGTTTTAGAATTTAAAGCATTTTAACACCTAAATTGTTTACTTGTGGCCGTTATCAAGGCTTTAAGGATATGTCTGTAAATCCTTTCAAATTGGACCAGTCTAAAATTGTGTCGTCTGGGAAAGGGTTAAATTTTGTCAACCAATACCACTTTTATATGAATAGCGAAAGGTCTACATTAAGACCACTTTTTGGAATTGAATTGAAAGGTCTTTAATTTGAGGTGGTCTTCAGAGCATTAATCACTTTTCAGTGTTTTAACTGGCATAGAAATAGAGTGAGCGATTAATAGTTTCAAAGAAAATACCACGTAGTTAGTTCTTCATTTAAACTTTATATTTTATTAGGTCGTCCGAAAACGCGTGAGATACAGATTTCGAGCTAAGCTCTGAAATGTTATAATGAGGTGAGAGGTATTTTGAATACGAACATCCGTACAGATACATCCGATTCATATTGCGCAAGCAGATGTGGACTCACTAGTTGATGCATTCCATTTGCCATTGAAAAAAGGAAAATAGTACAAGGATTTAAACTGAAAGTTTGGCTCTATTTTTCCAAGAAAAAGGAATATTTGGATCTGGGAAAAACTGTGGTCTGAATTGTCAGTCGGTCTTTCATCTGAGCTAGTGTTGATTGAGGTTCAATGTAAATGTACTTATTATGCAATTTTCTCTATCCCTTACACCATGTATATTGGTAAATTATCTATGTTTACACATCTGAACAAATTCTGAGCAATTCTACACGCTTTCAAGTTTTAACAACTTTTTTTTTTTTCTCTCTCTCTCTCTGGGTGTAAGAATGTATCTTTAAAAGACATATGAAAAAGATGAATAGAGCAAGAAAGATATTTTCAAAAAAGGTAGATCATCGCAACAGATACTAGAGTATTTCACTCTTGTGATTCAATATGAAGAACAAATAAACGATGCCAGTCATTGTCTCTTTTTCCACATTGTTTTTCATATTGTTAAAATGTTAAAGTTTCAATTAGATATAATCATATTTACTTGTTTCGTAAATTGGCAAGCAAACAAATCCTCACAAAGGCCCGCTGAGGCCCTCGGAATAAACATGGTAACTTTTTTTTTTTACCCATCAGAGATTGGTACTTAATCCAACAAAAACGAAAATGGCCACAATATTCTTGCATCATGCAATTTCAGGGAAACAAAAGAGATACAAGAACTTTAGAGATCTCGTGGAATCGCACACTTTGGTTCCCGATTTTGTTATCTGCGTCGAAATCTTTACCAATCGATCACGTGTTTACGACCATGAAAATAGGCGTTTCGAAAACATTGTTGGAAAATTAGAAAATGCTGGTGACCAGAAGAATTAAATAATAAATTTTCAATTTGGTATATTTTTCATAAAGATTAGATGTTAATCCAACTCATTGTTCGAACAGGAGCAGTCGCTTCTTAAAATCGTGTCTAAAAATACATGTAGACTGTACAGTAATGAGTTTTTTGGTAACGCATTAGAAATTTTTAAGTATCATGATTATCCCCTATCATATCATATTTTACTAGGGTGTGAATAAGCGCCCGATTAACGGTAGCAACCCTAGTATATTGGTGCCATAAGTGGATCATTACAGAGACCCGCAAAAGACCCACATTGGCCCGCAGAATTAACCAATCGCAAATTACTATTTACTATTACAATTCGAGACTTATAATTAGAAGCAGGTCCAGAGCCAACAGAGCAAAAGAAGAAAGAACAAAATAAACAAATCGATGCATAAAAGGTTTGGTAGATTAATGAATCAAAGGACTTAAAGTCCTAGAAATCGTATATGTGTATCAGTCGTAAGCTTTAATATGGATTAGGGTACTGAAGAAAAAAAAAAAAATCTATCACATGTAACACATGTATAGGTAAATAATTAGTGGAGTTAGAGTTAGCAAGAGCACGAAAAGTCGTAGTTGTTCTGCCAAGCGGGCCAGGCAGTATCTGTAATTTTATATTTAATCCATCAAATTGATGCGGTTTTCTTTGGTATTAAATGTAGGACTGTATAAAATTAAAGTAAAATTAATAGAGCGCAATCGTTTATGGCATTATTTGGTGTCGGGCAGACCGATCACGGTAGGCGGATTTGCTAAAAAAAATCCCTAAAAATATACCTGGCAGAAGAATGAAGTTGGGATTCCAAGATTTAGCTTATGAATTCCAATATAAAACTCCTAACACTGAATAGCTGTATAGCTGCAACTCTTGACTAAACGAATAAATTTTGACTATTGTCCAAACCCTATGCATTTGCAGACGACAAATAAAATACAGCTTCAATAACGGAAATTGCCCTTCAACGGACAAAAAAAAAAAAAAAAATGAGGAAAAAGAAGAACGTGATGGTTTCCACAATGTCTTCAACTGCATACTTTCTTACATTCTCGTTGACTGAGTTCCGATGTATTCTGTGAACTACATTCATCGCCCCTGAGTTATCTCGCGTATGTTTTCTGGTTCTCATGAATTATTCATGAGGCACTTTGATTAGTAATCCCAGTTTTTCAGTGAGAAATTGATGCGGTTTTCTTTGGTATTAAATGTAGGACTGTATAAAATTAAAGTAAAATTAATAGAGCGCAATCGTTTATGGCATTATTTGGTGTCGGGCAGACCGATCACGGTAGGCGGATTTGCTAAAAAAAATCCCTAAAAATATACCTGGCAGAAGAATGAAGTTGGGATTCCAAGATTTAGCTTATGAATTCCAATATAAAACTCCTAACACTGAATAGCTGTATAGCTGCAACTCTTGACTAAACGAATAAATTTTGACTATTGTCCAAACCCTATGCATTTGCAGACGACAAATAAAATACAGCTTCAATAACGGAAATTGCCCTTCAACGGACAAAATGATGGTTTCCACAATGTCTTCAACTGCATACTTTCTTACATTCTCGTTGACTGAGTTCCGATGTATTCTGTGAACTACATTCATCGCCCCTGAGTTATCTCGCGTATGTTTTCTGGTTCTCATGAATTATTCATGAGGCACTTTGATTAGTAATCCCAGTTTTTCAGTGAGAAATTGATGCGGTTTTCTTTGGTATTAAATGTAGGACTGTATAAAATTAAAGTAAAATTAATAGAGCGCAATCGTTTATGGCATTATTTGGTGTCGGGCAGACCGATCACGGTAGGCGGATTTGCTAAAAAAAATCCCTAAAAATATACCTGGCAGAAGAATGAAGTTGGGATTCCAAGATTTAGCTTATGAATTCCAATATAAAACTCCTAACACTGAATAGCTGTATAGCTGCAACTCTTGACTAAACGGATAAATTTTGACTATTGTCCAAACCCTATGCATTTGCAGACGACAAATAAAATACAGCTTCAATAACGGAAATTGCCCTTCAACGGACAAAAAAAAAAAAAAAAAATGAGGAAAAAGAAGAACATGATGGTTTCCACAATGTCTTCAACTGCATACTTTCTTACATTCTCGTTGACTGAGTTCCGATGTATTCTGTGAACTACATTCATCGCC
The DNA here is from genome assembly GCA_945859785.2 of Tridacna gigas. NCBI lineage: Eukaryota > Metazoa > Mollusca > Bivalvia > Cardiida > Cardiidae > Tridacna > Tridacna gigas. Next base: position 27,053,831 of record OX244031.2, on the reverse strand, counting down.
CCTGAGTTATCTCGCGTATGTTTTCTGGTTCTCATGAATTATTCATGAGGCACTTTGATTAGTAATCCCAGTTTTTCAGTGAGAAATTGATGCGGTTTTCTTTGGTATTAAATGTAGGACTGTATAAAATTAAAGTAAAATTAATAGAGCGCAATCGTTTATGGCATTATTTGGTGTCGGGCAGACCGATCACGGTAGGCGGATTTGCTAAAAAAAATCCCTAAAAATATACCTGGCAGAAGAATGAAGTTGGGATTCCAAGATTTAGCTTATGAATTCCAATATAAAACTCCTAACACTGAATAGCTGTATAGCTGCAACTCTTGACTAAACGAATAAATTTTGACTATTGTCCAAACCCTATGCATTTGCAGACGACAAATAAAATACAGCTTCAATAACGGAAATTGCCCTTCAACGGACAAAAAAAAAAAAAAAAAAATGAGGAAAAAGAAGAACATGATGGTTTCCACAATGTCTTCAACTGCATACTTTCTTACATTCTCGTTGACTGAGTTCCGATGTATTCTGTAAACTACATTCATCGCCCCTGAGTTATCTCGCGTATGTTTTCTGGTTCTCATGAATTATTCATGAGGCACTTTGATTAGTAATCCCAGTTTTTCAGTGAGAAAATTTAATCTATTTTTATCAACCATATGCCATCATTTCTTTTTTTATCTCGTCTACAGCCAATCAAATCGCTTGTTTCAAATCAAGCTTGGCGATACTTTAAATATGGCTGAGGCCGTGAACATCACTGACAGAAGTTTACAAAAAAAAAACATTCGGCGTCACCCCGAATATGGACTGAACAGCACGCTGTATTTTTGAATATTTGCCTTTGTATACAAGGATTTGTAATTTCTGCCCTTGTCGTAAGGCAAATACCACAAAAGGAAGGCCCACCGCGGTCCACCATATTTGTTGATAATGGTGTGGGTTTTACCCGGCTTATTTATAGTAACGTAAGAAATGTGATTATCCTTCACTACAAGAGAGTATCGTTATGTTATCGACAATTCGATTGGCTATTGGGTGTAATTCGCAATCTTATGAATATCCATAGAAACGACGGTTTCGCAATTGAATGTCCTAGGAGTGATAAATGGTAATACTTCACACCTGAGTTAACCAGGGTGACTCTCTTAAGGTCTTCAAAAATTCTGGATTGCATGGTAAAGGGTTAACTCTTTTCCTCCTAAAACTAATGTTTAGCAGACAACTTTAAAAACGTTCTTGTTAAATATCGAGGACCAACATGAAGTGATCACTATAGAGGGCTAACGCGAAATCTGAAATATAGAATAACCCTACAACAATTTTAATGAAAGGCTAATGTTTACATGACAGTCCAATTTTATAGGATCTCGGTGTAAGTCGGCAACATTTCCCTTTCTTTTGAGCAGAGTTTTGAAAACGATATTTTAGTTATATCAGTCATGGCGACAAGTGTATCTGTCCATGCTGCCCTGGATGTATGAGCAGCAGTGGGACAGAAATGAATCCTGTTGCAATTACTGTCAACAATCCGTGGTAAAAATTGGCTGAGCAGAAGATTCAAATCAATATTAGTTCAATTTTTTTATGCTCAAATATTCCAGTTTATCATCTTTTAATACATAAATGGGCGCTAAATGACCAAAGCTGTCGATGCACCATAAACCAATATTTATTCATTCAAGGGATTCAAACCAGCAATCCCCTAGTATAAAGCCCTGTTTATTATTGACTGGGCTACCAGGCTAGGCAGAATTTAAGTATCGTTGTATATCTATGTTCGAAAGTAGTTTTGATATACATGCACCTTATAGTGTCATATCTCTACTCTATTTGGATTTTTATTATACCTACAGCTTTCAAAGAAAGATGTTTTGTCAAACAACTGATTGTTTAAGCGTACCTTTCGTCTATTTCTGAATCACTTTGGGCAATCTGGGTGTTGATAGCAGCATCTTGTGTAAAATTCATATGAGATTGTTTTGTTTTGATGTCGGTATTTTCTCTCTTGTGATTGTAATCTAAACACTAAAGCACAGAAGCTATATACATATTATGCACAACAACTCCGCTCCTACATCTGCAATATCAATTGATAACTGGTTTCATGCCTTGGTGATAATAAACCCATAAATTGTATACTATGTTTTGCTGGTAGTGGGGCAGGGACGAATTTGTCCTCTAAGAATGCCAAATTCTTTTTTATGTGCCATGATATCATATAGTGTATTTTCATCAAAACTGCGCTGGGGTTGATAGAGGTGATATAGTCCCCTTCTTAATTTTTCCGCTATTTGTTTTGAAAGTACTCATACTGTAAATGTGAGACCCTGTACATGAGTAGTGTGGAAAAGCATGCCTTGCCTGACGTTACTTAAGCTTTTCATTAATTGGCATTGTACACATCAGGTTTAGGCAATATATAATGTAAATACATGAATTAAAACACATGGGCTGCTAAACAGAGAAAGATAACTTTGATAGTCGCTGTACATAATGGAATCTTTTGAAAGCTGCTGCACATTTTGCGTCTGACATAACATACAAGTAAGTATATGTTAATGCAGCCATAAAATCCTGTCTGAACAATTATAGAGCATATGGACATATTTTAGCATAGTAAACAGACATTGTAAAAAGTTTTGTTTTCTTTTATAATTTTCCACACAACACAAGATCTGAATAAAAAAAAAAAAAAGCACGACAGAAAAGGGAAAAAGAACGGGCCCGCTGATTTAGTTTCAATAGGCAATGGGATTTGTTAACGGGAAGCACAAAACATAGAAAATACTTAAAATATATGATGTGCTATTGTGAAGTTGTGTTAGCCTGTAATATCATTTTGACTGAAAGTCATAAGCTCTGAGCTGACACATTAATTACAAAAGTAGGAATTACGCAAGCATAGTGTCTTTAAATGTGTGTGCAAGAAGTAGAAACGATGGAAAAGCCTCTTGAATTCTTTCCTGAATCAAGAGAGACAAAGCGAAGACATCTGACAAAAGTCTTAAGTCTTGGTAGCTAAATCAGTCTTACTCTTATAAACAAACTGCTTAATTTATTTATTCATTAAAAAAAAAAAAAAAAAAAAGTAAAGAAGATGACGTTTAAAACAAGCAATTAATTCTATGCAAATGCCTGAAATGAGTTACATGTATTGAATTCATAGCATTCTGAAAAAAGACCACAAAGGTTACCAGCCAGATTCAAGCATTTAAGTTCAAAACATATTTCAGAAGAAAACAATTAAAAGAGACAGAAAAATATGGCTGAAATGCTTAAGACGTCAGATAGTAAAGTAACATAAAAATAACACTATATGATTCATTTTCAAACTGTACCTGTTCGAAATCTCATATATTTTGTTATGTGAAATATAGCTTCAAAAGCACTGAATGATTTAGGGAGCACAGAATTCAGCTTGAAGTACTACACTGTTATAACAACGTAAAAAAAAAACAAGAGGAAGAAAATACGGACAAATAAATGTTCATTGTAGGAAGTGTCAGCATAATTCTACAATAACCATTCAGAATTAAACCTTAGGCTGCTATGCGCGACTCACTGACCCTTTGCGGATAGCGTAGATCAAGATTAGACTGTAAAGAACGTGCAGCCTGATATTGGATTTACACTGTACGATAAGGATGTCATTTCTCCAAAAATTAAGTTTGAAATAGCATTTTGGGGTTTTTTACTATAAGCGCGACTTCCTGACCTTTTCCAGACGCTGTAGATCACGATCAGACTGCACAGAAGATAAGATTTTTTTTTTCTCCAAAAAATAAGTTTGAAATAGCATTATTCAGGTTTTTTCCCCGGGCTAAGTGCGACTCATTGACTTTTTGCGGATCTCCAAAAAATAAGTTTGAAATAGCATAATTCTGAATTTCATTTAACTTATTTTGCAGGATAAGGGTTAAAAAGCAAACATCATATTAAGTACTTACTTGAGTGCCATTGTTGTCGGCAGTAGCATCAACAAAAAAGCGGCACACCGCGTCTGTTAAAAAAGAAAACAGATTTAAGTATTTGGAACTTTTGACTTTTTCTATTAACCCTTATCCTGCTTAATAAAAGAAATGAGCCATGCTCTGGCCTAACGGGGCTTAATGCATCTCCGTAATACATCCTACTTATCAAGCCATCACATAATCATGGATCCATTATGGCAACTTTTTCCAACAACCGACTTAATCGTGAGGTAGAATGATCCTTTGACAGGCAGAAAATTGACCAATAACGAAAAGTTCCGGCCCAGGTCAGCCTGGACTGGAGCAGGCTGACCGGAGTCGATACTTTTGGCAGATGTATTAAGCCCTTTTCACAGAGCATGGCCCAAATGAAACTTTCAAGCCGACAGTAAAAACCCAATTTTTCCTATTTCAAAGGTATTTTAACAGGAGAAATATCTTCTTATCGGACAGCGTAGATCTATGATCAGAATGCACGTTCATAAAAGGTCAGTGAGTCAGGCTTAGCATCCTAAGTTAACAACACTAAATGCCTAATTTTCTACCAGTTTGAAAATTCTAGGTATGTCCAAATTAAAAGGATTTGCGGACGATAAAACACATGTGTTTTAAATGTTAAGATATCTCTTTAAACGTGTAGAAAATAAGGGGTGGGGGAGACCATGCTTGTAAGCAGTTTTCCCTCTCTTTTCAACAATATTTTTGAAAGCACATTTCTTGATGAATTCTTAAAACACGAAATTGTTTAACCTTTGTTATACTCCCGTGTTTAAACGAGAAAGCTTTTTGAAAACAGTTTTGAAAATGGATAAAATGTTGGTAACCACCACTTTTTTCCTTTTCCAACAATCTTTCCAACCGTTCCAAAAACATTTGACGCATATTAATTAATTTTCATGTGTCGTCTGCAAATGCTTTCGATTCGGACAAGTCTAAAATTTTGTCGCTTAGTGAAGAAATAAAATGAATACGAAAAATGATGGCGTTATCATTAACGGTTGTTTCTTTCAATTCTCATCCATAAATAGCTTCGTCTCAAACAAACATATTATTTATATGTCCATTTTTTTATGTGCAGCGAGAAGCATGCAGGCTACGAGCATTCGGAAAGTTACTACAACACAATATTCTTTTTGTCATATACACACAACTTTCAACAACAAACATTTCAAATTGTTGACAGTTCTATTTGAAAACGGGGATAAAAGAATTATATGACATGCACAGAACAATTACCCTACGTTATTCATCCGCCATTCAAGAAAAAAAAAAAAAAAAACACTCACCTAATTTTTGTTTAAATTTTTTTCAATTTCTCAGTTTTCGAATAACATTGTCGGTAACTGCAATATATCATTGTTAAAAGTTGTAGGTACATGTATATGATACAAGGTATGCGACATTGTAGCAACTTTACAGGTGTTTGTATTTGCTTCTCGATTCGTAGCAAAATTCGGTCTCGCAAGATATCAAATTTTCCCATGCAGCTCGAACCAAATGCAAGCTCCAGAAAAATTCCTACAAGCTATTTCGTATATACAAAATTATTATACTCGATGACGATTGACGAGTAAGACAAAACAAGAAATAACTAACACGGGCGCGATATTCTATTTGAATCATATCGCACTAAATTGAATATTTATATAATTCTTATACTAATATTTCTGTAAGGAAAAACTGAAAAGTGTAGAAATCGGCTTTTTTACATTAAACTGTAGATCGTAAACTGAGACTGTCTGGATTCGAAATAGAAAATGGAAGGGCCTTTTTAGACACGTTTATGTTTTTAACCCTTTGGCTGCTAAGCGCGACTCACTGACCTTTTGCGGACAGCGTAGATCAAGATTAGATAGCACAGAACGTGAAGTCTCATCTTGGATTTACACTGTCTGATAAGGAGATATTTTTTTCTCCAAAAATACCTTTGAAATAGCAAAATCTTGGTTTTAATTATCGGCTTGAAAGTTTCTTTTGACTGATTTAGGAGGATAAGGTTGAAACGCCTGAAATTGAAAAGAAAAAAAATATCTTTTTTCATAGAACAGAGGTTTCAATTTCGATCACAAAATTGTCTGAAAATGGGACTTTTGATTAGTATTAATAAGGTGCAAAGTGCGTATCTCGGCCTGTTAGACGGGTTCAGCGTCGGCAACTGAAAACCCGGTTTACCGGTAGCTCGTTCATTGAGAATGGCGATTTTGAATCGCTTTTGCAGACGGCAAAGAATAGCAGTCTGATCTTGCATCTACACCGTCCCTCTACCTGGTGATAAACGATGATCCAAATCATCTTCAACGGCCGTGCAGCCTTACTTTTAAGCCTCGAAAGAGCTGAATTTATAGTATATTACTGCGTAGTATTAAAATTTTGTAAATTTCGGACGCAAACAAAAAATAAAATTAACTCATTCGCTGTCTACAACAAGATAGAGAATAAATTAAAACCTTGTGTATTGCAATAAATCCGATAAAATCAATAAAATCTTATGAAATCCGATGACATCAATAAAGCAAAATAAGGGTACGAAATACTGGTTTGTAAATTAAATATAGTATCGGGGAACTCTTTACTTGTATTACGCATTTAACTCTTATCCTGCTAAATAAGCGACATGAAACTTTTCAAGCCGACAGCAAAAACCCAAAAGTCTGCTGTTTCAAAAGGGGTTTCTGGGAGAAATATATCTCTTTATCGGACAGTGTAGATCCAAGATCAGACTGCACGTTCTGTGCAGTCTGATCTTGATCTACACTGTCCGCAAAAGGTCCTTGTGTCACGCTTAGCAGCCTAAGGGTTAAATGTGCACTATCGGCATCAAATCAAAAGTTGGATGACAGAAAGTTTGTTGTAGGAAAAATGTATTAATGTATGAACCTGAAAGAATATTTCAAAAGGTCTCACGCAAGAGCATTAACCCTAAAGCTGCTAAGCGCGACTCACAGACCTTTTGCAGATATTGTAGATCAAGATCAAACTCCACAGACCATGTAGTCTGATCTTGGTTCTACACTCTTCGATAAGGAGATATTTTTCCAAAAAAAAAAAACTTGAAAAAGCAAAATTTTGGTTTGAGAGTCAGCTTGAAAGTTTCATTTTACTTAATTTAGCAGGTTAAAGATGTAAAAAGTATAGAAAACCAACCATTTTGCCCAATAACAGTAACTATCCTATCTGTATACTTTTAGGACAAATCTTCACAAAGCCCTATTCCATCAAATGGCCCAGAAACAATTGCGATGTATAAAGACTGAACTGTGGTTTTATTGGCCCGATCCAGATTAGAGATACGTGTAGATTCTGGGATAAATTTGGTAACATATGCTTGCCGAACAATTAATTAAACGTTAACACTTTTCCAGACGATAAAATTTTATACTAGTCCAAAGAACTGGCGGACGACAACTTAAACGCTACTCTAAATTTTAATACGAAATATGATTTTCAACGGGTAGAAAACATTGTAGGAAAAAAGAGAAAATACTGGTTGTTAGCATTTTCTCCTTTTGTTTCCACAATGTTTTAACGGCCTTTCTCAACGGTAAGAAATCAGGAAAAAATTCAGCCGATGATGAAAACTCAAATATCATAAATGTAATGTTCTTTTCGACGGAGAAATGCTTACCATGTCCGGGAGTATAGATCCAAGATCAGACTGAACGGTCTGTGCAGTCTCATCCAGGGTCTACACTGCCCGTTAAAGTGCATTCAGTAGAGGTTAGCAGGCAAAGAGTTAATCCGGATAAATTTATGGTTGACATTTCTGTTTCTCCGTGTCGAGCCTCAGTAGCTCAGTCGGTAGCGTACAGGACTTGACAACAGGGAACAGGGGGTCGCTGGTTCGATCCCCGTCTCGGCAAATTTCTTTCCGAGGATTGATGATAGTCATTGCAACAGGAGTCAGTCCTCTCTCACCGCTGACCACTGTTTTGATGATGGTTATGTGGGAAAGCAGCCAGTGACTTGGAAAGAATATTGTGCGTAGTACTGGTATAAGAAACTTCAGGAAAGCATGTTTACGTGTACTGGTCGCTGCGATATAACTGAATATTGTTGAAAACGGCGTTAAACACCATAAAATCAATCAATCAATTCTGTTGCTTTGTAAAACACTTCAAACGCTTTGCACGCAGTTTAGGTCTTAACCTACTTAATAACTTAAATGAAACTTTCAAGCCGTCAGTAAAAACCCTAATTTGGCTATTTCAGTTATTGTTTGGGGGAAAAATCTCCATATCGAACAATGTAGACCAAGATCAGACTGCACCTTCAGTGCAGACTTATCTCAATCAACACCATCCGCAAATGGTCATTAAGTCACTCTTAGCAGCCTATGGGTAAAATCAAGATCCGACAGCACAATCTTAACCTTTCTTTGTCAAAACACGCCGTCCAAACTACTACTAACATTAATGCTTTCAGTCTGGACCAGTCTAACTTTTTATCATTTGGTATAGAGCGCAATAAGTATTTCTAGCCCATGACAAAATCCCAAAATATGTGCAGTTTCAAAGTTTTCTTTGCCTGCAAAATTATACCGAATCGGACAGAGTAGATTCCAGATCAGACTTCACGGTCTTAAAGTGATACGTAGTCTCGAAAGGTATCTGTAGATTTTGTGATAGAATTTCGGAATGGCTTGTGGAAATATCAAACGACCAATAAAACACGTCGATTATTCGGAATTGTTTTTGGATACAATGACGTCATTACTGCTGCTACGACCAATAAAAAACGTCGATTATTCGGAATTGTTTTTGGATACAATGACGTCATATCTGCTATCATTTAACTCTTTACCAAACGACAAAATTTTAGAATAGTCCAAATTCAAAGCATTTGCAGACGACAAACTCAATGTGACAGGCAAGTTGAAATTTGTTTGGGGAAGGATAGAAAACACTGTGGGGAAAGGAGAAAAATGCTGGTTACAAGCATTTTCTCCTTCTCTCATAATGTCTTCGAAAGGTTTTTTCCCCCGGGGCCGTTAAAACCAGGATTTATGTGGTAACGGGTTAAAAAAGACAGAGTTGCCTATAACAGCCCGAATAGCTCATGAGATCGAGCATGAGTCTTAAAGACGACAAATCCCAGTTGATGCGTGGGTTCGATTCCCACGGCTGGCCATCTAAAAGTACGAAGAGTCTTTCGGGTGAGACGTTTAGCCTAGGGCCTGTGTGACCGTGCTATACATCAAACAATTTAAAAAGTACAGACGTAACCTAGAATGGGTTTCGTCCTATATTTAGCACTGCATAACATAACTGACCTTCTTCTGGGAGAGTCGCCCATCTCAGCAATGATAAATAAACGAAAGCCAATCAATCTTATTGAATACAAATCAACCATCCCCTTTTTTTAATGCCCCACATGCACATTCTTTCTGAATAATACTGTCCTCTTTCTTCACACTTGCAAAGAAAAATATATGAGCTCCGCTCTGACAAAACGTGGTTTAATGCCTCACCGTGATCCATTAAGCCATGCAAGTCATCACATAATTATGGATATCAAATCCATTTTGTCTATCAACCGACTCAATCATAAGGTAGACTATTCCTTTGTACATGTATAAAATTGACATTTAACAAAAAGTTTCGGCTGGGTGCAGCCTGCGTGGACTGCGCACGCTGACATGGGTCAATACTTTTTGCAGATGCACTAAATCCCCCATTCAAAGAGCGTGACTCATAGCCTCATATTCATACGTATTTATCAGTAATATACAAGAAATTTTGATTCAAAACAAGGCAATTTGAACATTTTCCTCTAACCCTTTCAGCACCATAGGCGAAAGCAGGACATTGTGCGGATGGCATAGATCAAGATCAGATGATATATGTGACCGGTGTAGATAAAGATCACACTGCACAAAATGTGCAGTCTCAATTTATATCTATAATGTTCGATTGATAGTCCAGTAAAATCAATTAAATAAAGGTTCAGTGTATTTTCAGCCGGGGAAAGGCGAGTTTATATTATTCGGCGCTGAAGGAGTTAAAGATAGATCCTTACTGCCAGAGAGAAAACAAAAACGCTGTTTTAACATGGACATTTGTAGAATGGCTCAGAATCTGTGTAACCATAGATAAATTTCCATTATATATAGTGTAAAGGGTAGAGACACCCAAAGGATTTGTCCTCATTTAAAACCGGAGACGACTTTTTAAGGCTGCAAAAGAATGAAATATAGTTCCTATCTTTCGTAATCTGTGCAACCTTACAGCCGCCAGGGGCAACATATGGCATGTAGATACAAGAATGATTATAGTTTCATAAATTAAAGATAAAATAGGTTAAAAACTGGCTGAAAACGAATATGAATGTATCTATAAAATTTTGTAGAGGTTTAGATATGACAGGTTTTAGCGGATTCAAAGAGTGCTGGCTTTTTATGTCTTCCGTTTTCCTATGTTGTGGATACTTATTAGAATTGTCCTAGCTAGCCTATTCCAACGAGTACTACAACGCAGGTTAAGAGGAAGAAATACAATTCTAGAAGTCACTACCCCCTCTATTTTCTATACTTCGAATTGCGATTAAAAACTCAAGCTACAAGGTGCAACTCATTGCGCTTTTTCGGACAGTGTAGATTAAGATCAGACTGCACATAACATGCAATCTGATCTTGGATCTACACTGTCCGTCAAGTGAGACTTTCCAACTTGGAAAACGCAATCTGCAGTCTTTTCTTATTAGCTGTAAATTTCGATTCAGTCTACTGAGCAATGTAATCCTTTACCTAATAATCCTGAGTTTTAACTACCCTGAGGAGGAAGGCTTTCAAAATAGTGTGGGGAAAATTGCCGGTAACCAGTATTTTCTCCTCTCTGTCACAATGTTTTATACCTTTTCATTTTTTTCTACTTCTATTCTCACCATATTTAATTTGTAGCCTTCAAAAGCTTTCTGTTTAGAAGCGTTAAAATTTTGCCATGTGGTAAGAGGTTCAGTATTAATTTATTACAAGTCAGACATTCTAAGCCAGCAATCTGGCTTCGAGACAAACTAATAAAGTGTGTTTGTGTCTTTTTTCCCCTCACAAGCTGTGTCAGTTTTCTTATCTGCCGACGATGTTTTCAAAAGCATTCTTCTTCTGTCGTGAAAATACGGGATCGTTTGGTGAAGGGTTAAAATACGGAAAGGCTAGACAAATATAGAGCACTGCAGAATATAAGAAGAATGGAAGCAGCAAAGTCGTATAGACGTAAACGTTGAAGACGCAGCTATTGAACAGCCAAAACATGGACTGATATTGACCTACAATTTTTCAGTCGGTGGATGATAAAAAAAGTCCCTGAGTTATTGCAATTTCTAGGCAGTTTTTTGCATTCACTTCTACTAGGGTCTCGGACAATGTAGTCGGAGATGAGACTGCACGTTCAGTGCAGAATGGTCTTGATATGCAACGGTTACCCAAAGGGTTTAAGGGTTTTCAGGTATATTTTGTATAATTAATCCGCTTAACTCTTTACCTCACGACAAAAATGTAGACTTGTCCAAATTGAAAGCGATTGCAGACGACAATTTAAATGTGGCTCAAATGATGGAAGTTGACTTTAATTGGGTAGAAAACATTGTTGGAAAAAGAAAATTCTGGCTGCCAGCATTTTCTTTTTTTCCCACAATGTTTTCAAAAGGCTTCTTTCTCAAGGTCTTTAAAAGTCGAGGATTGTGTTGGTAAGAGTTAATCCGTTGAAGATTAACTATATTTTATTTTTTTGCAATCGATTTGTCAATTTGTCTGTGATACGACTGTAAGCGGACAATTATCTAATTGATTGTTAAAGAGACATATGTAGATTTTTCTCTACGACTCAAACTTGTTTGTTGAAGACTGATATTTGCTAAAAGATATACCATTCCATTCCTTCAAGCATAAGAAAACTTGCTGGTGAAATGCAATAAAAAATGCAAATTTGGCGTATAAATGACAAGTTGGTCACTTTGAAATCAGTAACTCCGTCTATTTTCATGACATCAAATATGACGTCATGTCTTTTTGAATACGTTCCATATAATTCATGCATGTTATTGATTGTATTACATTTCCACAAACCTTTGCAACTTTCTGGCGAGAAATCTAAAAATACCTCATGAGGCTACACAGCCCTACAGGTACTATCTTCCGCTAGGTGGCATTTTTCAAATACATAACCTGTCTGATATGACCATTCTGGGTTACAGAATCGATCCCGGTTTTCCTCGTGCCGGTATTTAGAAACTGTCTACAGAGATTTGCAGTAAACGATAGTATTTTATAAAATTATTTTTCCCGTTTGAAATCTTTATATTTTGAGGAAAAAAATGTAGCGAAAAAGTGGCTTGATTTTTCCTCAGACGTATTATTTATAGCCATTTTCTGCTTGCTATTTGGCGTATTAATTTCTCCTGTACACAGTATAGTGATGTGTCATAGCAGACAGGTCAAATCTTCGAAGACTATTGACATCGCAGACAACGGCCCTACTGGAAATACCATCAATTTATTTTTTTTATTTCCTCTACTGTTCATTTTTATTTATCGATAGTTTGATAGCTAATGTCGTTTAGAAATTTCTGATAAAACACATTAAAAGTTTTGTTCTATTACAACATACAAAATGGGTGAGAAAGGGGAGAGGGATATTCATATTTTATGGAAAAACTTAACTTCTGAGTTAACTTTTATCATTGAATTCAGCAATAGCTTGGAAACGATCAACAGTATAAGGTATTTTCCTATCGGGATACGTAGCCCTCTCAGCAAATGGTAACCAGCATTTTCTCCTTTCCCCAAAATGTTTTCTCGTCTTTTGAAGTAAAATAAGACACGTTTTATATGTCGTCTGCAAATGCTATCGGTTGGGATAAGTCCACAGTTTTGTCGTTTGCTGTATAATTAATTTAATGAAAACGATCCATTTGACTGCAAAGATGCATACAGGAATCTGACGTGTTTTGTATGGTTTGTCTGTATGGCGATGACTATTGAAAAACCTCAAATTTAGTTTTGTCAAGGCCGGGATTTTAACTGAAACCTTATGATTTCAAGATCTATTACGTCGTTTGAATCATGAGATTAGTCCACAAATTATTTATGTCGCTCGTTTTCAAATAAGTCATGCTCTGTGAAAAGTGGGTTTAATGCGTCTGCGAAAAGTATCGACCCAGGTAAGCCTGCGCAGTCCGCGTAGGCTGACCTGGGCCAAAACTTTTCGCTATTGGTCGATTTTCCGCATGTCAAAGGACCAGTGTACCTCATGAATCAGTCAGTTGTTATACAAAAAGTATTTTATTGATCCATAGTTACGTGATGACTTGCTTGGTATAAATGCATCACGGAGATGCATTATGCCCCCTTTTACCAAAGCACGGCTCATATTGAATTAGTTCAGTTCAACGTATAATGAACAAGCGGAAAGAGAGATATCAATACAATTATATGGATAATTATCAGACATAAATCTGGGTCCGTATTCACCGATCATTCCTAAGAACATTCTTTGCCTTATTCAACAAGATTTTCTAAAGTAGAAAGTAGCGCAACTTCTGATTGGCTAAACCAAATGGTTACTCTCTCTGCTTGAATCGGCCAAGGTCGATATACGCTTACAATAAAGGCCGTGGTACAAATGGCGTCATACGTCACGGGATTACAAGATCTATATTTGTCGCACAGCTACATTGCATCCAAAGCGCCTTCTGAGCAATGACTTGATACAACGATGGCCCCTACCTATTACGTACACTGTTTACGATCTCTGGTACACCTAAAATATGCGTGTCCGAGGAAGTAATTAAACTCTAGAATAAATAGCTGTGAATAAGTAACGTGCAAGAATGTTTAAGAAGTCAACGCAAACACTCACAGTCGTTGAAAATTTCTGCGAAAATATACTGCTAGTAGTGGAGTAAATGCCCGATCTGGGCCATTTCCCATTAAGCAACGCACCCCCCTTAACAAGCATTAAGTGGCCCAGCCCTGTTTATGAATTTTATGGTGGGCTTATGATTAACTAACGATCTTATGCAATCCCACCACGCTTATGTTTATGGCTAGCGCTTAACCAATCCAACCACGCTTATACTTGCTCACACACTTAAGTTACCCCCACCTCCTTAACCAACCCCTCCCCACTTAACACACCCACCCAGCCTTAACTAATTTCATAAACACAACTGCTTATAAAATTCTTAAACCCCCTTACACGTAACTTATGCGTTACTCACCGACTCACTCATGTAACGCTTAACATAACACTTATATAAAGGTCATTGAACAAACCGGCATAACCTCTTTATTAAACGTTTTTACTTAAATTCAATTTTTAAAAAAATGTTTAATTTTTCCAAAATACCAGGCTAAACCACACCCTAAACCATAACACACCAGTAGATTGATAAAAGGGAGTTCAAGCTATTTTTTTTTTAACCCCCCCCCCCTTTTTTTACCGCATGTCCCCAGAAATATTTTAACCAAAACCCACCACACAACAGCTAACTTGTGAATTTGCTAACCCTTATGTTTGGTTAGCCCACTTAACATCAAACAAGACGCTTAATAAATTTTATGTAACATAACATGCTCATAAAATTAACATATATAACGCTTAACATAAAAATCATATGAAGGCTAGCAAACAAACCAGCATAACCTCTTTATTAAACGTTTTTACTTAAATTCAATTTTAAAAAATTTCTAAAAATTTTTGATTTCCAGCTAACCAGCCAACCAATCTACCACTTAACCTTTTTCTCCCCGCTCTTCTGATAATTTTTTAAGTAAATATGATGAAATGGTAGAATATTTAACCAATGCTTATTTTTTAAAATCAAGAAATTTTACTTTTCCCTATTTAAAATTAAAAATTAATTATGAAAAAAATAGTGAAGAAGAAACAAGTAGTGAAGAAGAAACAAGTAGTGAAGAAAAGGAAGAAGAGAAAGAAAATGATAGTTATATTTTTAATTGGTTTTTATCATTTTTTAATCAATTTATACAGCTAGTTATGAGGAAAATTAATCGTAAAATATAAATATTTAACCTTTTTATTTGGTTAAATATTTTAACATGTTTTTGGTCTTGCTCCCTGTTGTTCATATTTTATTCTATCTTCTTTTGTCATGTTTTCAATCCTATAATGTCCCCAAGCTAAAGTATCTTTATTACCCTCTAATATAAACCTTTTGTCATCAGCAAAACCTAACGCTTTCTTGTTTATCGCTTCAGTATATATTTCATGGCCACGACTTCTTAACACACTCATAATTCTATAATGGTCTTTTCCAGTATTCAAACAATCTTTATGATTCTTTAAACTTAGTTCATTTTTAACAACTGACTTTTTTACTCCCTTACATCTTCGGTCTTCAGTATCTTCATCTTTACCATTATCTTCCCATATTAATTTTCCATTTTCATCTAAAATTGGTTTTTCGAATTATTTTTGGATTTTTTTTATCTTTCTCTTCTCTTTTTATAGGTAATTTTTTATAAGCAAATTGTTTAGCGCCTAAACCAACTTGCTCTATCATAATATCACCATTTAATTCATCTTTAAACATTCCCAACACCTTTTTGTTTTTTGAACTATACAAATCATGCTCTTTAGGATAACCACTCATATCATACATTGTATTAGCATCATTAGCAATATCTTCATACAAATCATCAGTTTCTATTTCAAGAGTAAAACTGTCTTTATCAGTATAACACATCCTTACTTTTTCACCATACTTTTTTTTAAAAATGATTATAATAAGTTTTTTGCATAAGCGTTTTACTAATATCTAATATACTCATACCTAAATAAACAGGTTTGTTATATGTTATACTTGTTTTTTTCATATGAACAGCAACTAAATTTTCATCGAATATTGTGGTATGGTGGTAGTTTGGTTTAGCAACAAGTTTTTTATAACGATAGCTAACCGCATCATTAACCAATTGCACATCAACTCTATTTCTTAAGTTTTCCATGGTCTTACCAAAAACAGAATTCATCATTAACTTAAAGAAATCTTTTTCAAACTCATTTTTCGCATTTTTTCTTAACTCAATATTTAAATCAATGTATTTTTTAATATCATCAGTTTCATTAAACTTAATTCCGCGATGTATTTTTTTAATTTTTAAACCTAGACCTAAGTATGTTTTTAAAACTTCATGATGTATAACATAATTTTCTTTATCGTTTAAATTAGGTATTAATTTTTCTACTTTTTCTATTTTTAATTTTTCAGGTGCCAGTGGAAAATCATTGTGTAAATCATGTAACTCTTTAGGATACTCTAAATCAATCTCTAAAAAACAAGGTATCCGGTTCCATTCTTCTAATTCTTTTTCACTCATCCACTCAAAACCACAAGTAGGCAATAGCTGACTCATAGCCCAAGGGTAAAGACTGCTTGCATCTATATAAATTAGATATATTGAAGGTTTATTTGGTTCATAATTTTTACCCATATATTTGTTGTTAGCCTTTGAATACCTTTTACTGATCATAGATACGCCACCTCTGATACCCTTTTCAACCATTAAAAGCATATCAGGGTTTGTTAAAAGTTCAAGTTTTACTTCTGATTTTTTTAGCATAGCATTTAACGCCAACCCTGGAATAGTATAATACCATGCAGGATCTAATTTATAATGCTTAAAGCAAACCTTTCTAAAGTTTTCAAAAATATCAGCTAAAAGCAAAACGTCTATTTTGTTGTAAAGCTCTAAATAATCTTTAAATGTTTTCATGTTAAAAGTTTTCCAAACATTTTTTGCATGTTCATAATCTTCATTAATAATATGTTCTTTGTTTAAACTTGAATAAAATTTTTCTTTAGGCGGTAAGCAGGTTTCTTTTAACCTTTCAAAAGAATCTAAGTATTCATAAGGAAAAACTCCTTTTCTTCTTAGTAAATGTAAATATTTTTTGGGGTAAAATTTTGATAAAATATTTAACTGATCTTCATTTAAATTTTCGGATAGTTTTTCCAAACTGGAACTCATAAACTTAAAACTATCAATAAACCTAATTTTATGAGTTATGTTTTTTCCTACCTTAACATATTTACTAAAGCTAATATATTTTTCCTCATTGTTAGGGATACAATCAATGTTTCCTTCAGTTTTACCAAGATTTTTTATAAAAAGATGACTATCATAACCACTTAAATTATGAAAATAAACAGGTGTAAAGTTAGGAATTTTTGCTTTAAGATTACATTCAGTATGAGCGGCACCTCTATATTTACCAGTAAAATTTTTTCATGATTTTTTAAAAGGTCCTCCCTTCCAAATGAATTTATGCATCTTTCACAAAAATACTTTTTTACCATGATGTTTTGATATTTGGCTAGACA